>OZ016545.1:0-1250000 GCA_963966675.1 Lasioglossum calceatum
CTAACCTAACCTAACCTAACCTAACCTAACCTAACCTAACCTAACCTAACCTAACCTAACCTAACCTAACCTAACCTAACCTAACCTAACCTAACCTAACCTAACCTAACCTAACCTAACCTAACCTAACCTAACCTAACCTAACCTAACCTAACCTAACCTAACCTAACCTAACCTAACCTAACCTAACCTAACCTAACCTAACCTAACCTAACCTAACCTAACCTAACCTAACCTAACCTAACCTAACCTAACCTAACCTAACCTAACCTAACCTAACCTAACCTAACCTAACCTAACCTAACCTAACCTAACCTAACCTAACCTAACCTAACCTAACCTAACCTAACCTAACCTAACCTAACCTAACCTAACCTAACCTAACCTAACCTAACCTAACCTAACCTAACCTAACCTAACCTAACCTAACCTAACCTAACCTAACCTAACCTAACCTAACCTAACCTAACCTAACCTAACCTAACCTAACCTAACCTAACCTAACCTAACCGGCTTGACCTAACCGCTCTGACCTAACCGGCCTGACCTAACCGACCTGTCCTAACCGCTCTGACCTAACCGGCCTGACCTAACCGGCCTGACCTAACCGGCTTGACCTAACCGCTCTGACCTAACCGGCCTGTCCTAACCGCTCTGACCTAACCGGCCTGTCCTAACCGCTCTGACCTAACCGGCCTGTCCGAACAGACCTGACCTAACCGGCTTGACCTAACCGCCCTGATCTAACCGGCTTGACCTAACCTAACCGTGAAAGGGAATCCTTCCCGACACGGAAATGCTAACATAACCAATAGACGGCATCCTTCCCGATACGAAAATCCAAACATAACCAATAGAAGGCATCTTTTCCGATACGGAAATGCTAACATAACCGATAGAAGACATCTGTTCCGATACGGAAAGGCTAACATAACCCATAGTAAGCATCTTTCCCGATTCGGTAATGCTAACATAACAGATAGAAGGCATCTTTTCCGATACGGAAATGCTAACATAACCGATAGAAGACATCTGTTCCGATACGGAAAGGCTAACATAACCCATAGTAGGCATCTTTCCCCATACGCAAATGCTAACATAACCAATAGACGGCATCCTTCCCGATACGGAAATCCAAACATAACCAATAGAAGGCATCTTTTCCGATACGGAAATGCTAACATAACCGATAGAAGACATCTGTTCCGATACGGAAAGGCTAACATAACCGATAGAAGACATCTGTTCCGATACGGAAAGGCTAACATAACCCATAGTAGGCATCTTTCCCCATACGGAAATGCTAACATAACCAATAGACGGCATCCTTCCCGACACGGAAATGCTAACATAACCAATAGAAGGCATCTTTTCCGATACGGAAATGCTAACATAACCGATAGAAGACATCTGTTCCGATACGGAAAGGCTAACATAACCGATAGAAGACATCTGTTCCGATACGGAAAGGCTAACATAACCGATAGAAGACATCTGTTCCGATACGGAAAGGCTAACATAACCCATAGTAGGCATCTTTCCCAATACGGAAATGCTAACATAACCAATAGACGGCATCCTTCCGAACACGGAAATGCTAACATAACCAATAGAAGGCATCTTTTCCGATACGGAAATGCTAACATAACCGATAGAAGACATCTGTTCCGATACGGAAAGGCTAACATAACCCATAGTAGGCATCTTTCCCCATACGGAAATGCTAACATAACCCATAGTAGGCATCTTTCCCCATACGGAAATGCTAACATAACCCATAGTAGGCATCTTTCCCCATACGGAAATGCTAACATAACCAATAGACGGCATCCTTCCCGATACGGAAATCCAAACATAACCAATAGAAGGCATCTTTTCCGATACGGAAATGCTAACATAACCGATAGAAGACATCTGTTCCGATACGGAAAGGCTAACATAACCGATAGAAGACATCTGTTCCGATACGGAAAGGCTAACATAACCCATAGTAGGCATCTTTCCCCATACGGAAATGCTAACATAACCAATAGACGGCATCCTTCCCGACACGGAAATGCTAACATAACCCATAGAAGGCATCTTTCCCGATACAGACATGCTGATATAACCGACAGAAGAGATCTGTTCCGATACGGAAAGGCTAACATAACCCATAGTAGGCATCTTTCCCCATACGGAAATGCTAACATAACCAATAGACGGCATCCTTCCCGATACGAAAATCCAAACATAACCAATAGAAGGCATCTTTTCCGATACGGAAATGCTAACATAACCGATAGAAGACATCTGTTCCGATACGGAAAGGCTAACATAACCGATAGAAGACATCTGTTCCGATACGGAAAGGCTAACATAGGCCATAGTAGGCATCTTTCCCCATACGGAAATGCTAACATAACCAATAGACGGCATCCTTCCCGACACGGAAATGCTAACATAACCAATAGAAGGCATCTTTTCCGATACGGAAATGCTAACATAACCGATAGAAGACATCTGTTCCGATACGGAAAGGCTAACATAACCCATAGTAGGCATCTTTCCCCATACGGAAATGCTAACATAACCCATAGAGGGCATCTTTTCCGATACAGACATGCTGATATAACCGACAGAAGAGATCTGTTCCGATACGGAAAGGCTAACATAACCCATAGTAGGCATCTTTCCCCATACGGAAATGCTAACATAACCAATAGACGGCATCCTTCCCGATACGAAAATCCAAACATAACCAATAGAAGGCATCTTTTCCGATACGGAAATGCTAACATAACCGATAGAAGACATCTGTTCCGATACGGAAAGGCTAACATAGCCCATAGTAGGCATCTTTCCCCATACGGAAATGCTAACATAACCTATAGACGGCATCCTTCCCGACACAGAAATGCTAACATAACCAATAGAAGGCATCTTTTCCGATACGGAAATGCTAACATAACCGATAGAAGACATCTGTTCCGATACGGAAAGGCTAACATAACCCATAGTAGGCATCTTTCCCGATTCGGTAATGCTAACATAACAGATAGAAGGCATCTTTTCCGATACGGAAATGCTAACATAACCGATAGAAGACATCTGTTCCGATACGGAAAGGCTAACATAACCCATAGTAGGCATCTTTCCCCATACGGAAATGCTAACATAACCAATAGACGGCATCCTTCCCGATACGGAAATCCAAACATAGCCAATAGAAGGCATCTTTTCCGATACGGAAATGCTAACATAACCAATAGACGGCATCCTTCCCGATACGGAAATCCAAACATAACCAATAGAAGGCATCTTTTCCGATACGGAAATGCTAACATAACCGATAGAAGACATCTGTTCCGATACGGAAAGGCTAACATAACCGATAGAAGACATCTGTTCCGATACGGAAAGGCTAACATAACCCATAGTAGGCATATTTCCCCATACGGAAATGCTAACATAACCAATAGACGGCATCCTTCCCGACACGGAAATGCTAACATAACCAATAGAAGGCATCTTTTCCGATACGGAAATGCTAACATAACCGATAGAAAACATCTGTTCCGATACGGAAAGGCTAACATAACCCATAGTAGGCATCTTTCCCCATACGGAAATGCTAACATAACCCATAGTAGGCATCTTTCCCCATACGGAAATGCTAACATAACCAATAGACGGCATCCTTCCCGATACGGAAATCCAAACATAACCAATAGAAGCCATCTGTTCCGATACGGAAAGGCTAACATAACCGATAGAAGACATCTGTTCCGATACGGAAAGGCTAACATAACCCATAGTAGGCATCTTTCCCCATACGGAAATGCTAACATAACCAATAGACGGCATCCTTCCCGACACGGAAATGCTAACATAACCCATAGAAGGCATCTTTCCCGATACAGACATGCTGATATAACCGACAGAAGAGATCTGTTCCGATACGGAAAGGCTAACATAACCCATAGTAGGCATCTTTCCCCATACGGAAATGCTAACATAACCAATAGACGGCATCCTTCCCGATACGAAAATCCAAACATAACCAATAGAAGGCATCTTTTCCGATACGGAAATGCTAACATAACCGATAGAAGACATCTGTTCCGATACGGAAAGGCTAACATAACCGATAGAAGACATCTGTTCCGATACGGAAAGGCTAACATAGCCCATAGTAGGCATCTTTCCCCATACGGAAATGCTAACATAACCTATAGACGGCATCCTTCCCGACACAGAAATGCTAACATAACCAATAGAAGGCATCTTTTCCGATACGGAAATGCTAACATAACCGATAGAAGACATCTGTTCCGATACGGAAAGGCTAACATAACCCATAGTAGGCATCTTTCCCGATTCGGTAATGCTAACATAACAGATAGAAGGCATCTTTTCCGATACGGAAATGCTAACATAACCGATAGAAGACATCTGTTCCGATACGGAAAGGCTAACATAACCCATAGTAGGCATCTTTCCCCATACGGAAATGCTAACATAACCAATAGACGGCATCCTTCCCGATACGGAAATCCAAACATAGCCAATAGAAGGCATCTTTTCCGATACGGAAATGCTAACATAACCAATAGACGGCATCCTTCCCGATACGGAAATCCAAACATAACCAATAGAAGGCATCTTTTCCGATACGGAAATGCTAACATAACCGATAGAAGACATCTGTTCCGATACGGAAAGGCTAACATAACCGATAGAAGACATCTGTTCCGATACGGAAAGGCTAACATAACCCATAGTAGGCATCTTTCCCCATACGGAAATGCTAACATAACCAATAGACGGCATCCTTCCGAACACGGAAATGCTAACATAACCAATAGAAGGCATCTTTTCCGATACGGAAATGCTAACATAACCGATAGAAGACATCTGTTCCGATACGGAAAGGCTAACATAACCCATAGTAGGCATCTTTCCCCATACGGAAATGCTAACATAACCCATAGTAGGCATCTTTCCCCATACGGAAATGCTAACATAACCCATAGTAGGCATCTTTCCCCATACGGAAATGCTAACATAACCAATAGACGGCATCCTTCCCGATACGGAAATCCAAACATAACCAATAGAAGGCATCTTTTCCGATACGGAAATGCTAACATAACCGATAGAAGACATCTGTTCCGATACGGAAAGGCTAACATAACCGATAGAAGACATCTGTTCCGATACGGAAAGGCTAACATAACCCATAGTAGGCATCTTTCCCCATACGGAAATGCTAACATAACCAATAGACGGCATCCTTCCCGACACGGAAATGCTAACATAACCCATAGAAGGCATCTTTCCCGATACAGACATGCTGATATAACCGACAGAAGAGATCTGTTCCGATACGGAAGGCTAACATAACCCATAGTAGGCACCTTTCCCCTTACGGAAATGCTAACATAACCAATAGACGGCATCCTTCCCGATACGGAAATCCAAGCATAACCAATAGAAGGCATCTTTTCCGAAACGGAAATGCTAACATAACCAATAGAATGCATCTTTCCCGATACGGAAATGCTAACATAACCGATAGAAGACATCTGTTCCGATACGGAAAGGCTAACATAACCCATTGTAGGCATCTTTCCCGATTCGGTAATGCTAACATAACAGATAGAAGGCATCTTTCCCGATACAGACATGCTGATATAACCGACAGAAGAGATCTGTTCCGATACGGAAGGCTAACATAACCCATAGTAGGCATCTTTCCCCATACGGAAATGCTAACATAACCAATAGACGGCATCCTTCCCGATACGGAAATCCAAACATAACCAATAGAAGGCATCTTTTCCGATACGGAAATGCCGACCTAACCGACAGAAGGCATCTTTTCCGATACGGAAATGGTAACATAACCGATAGAAGACATCTGTTCCGTTACGGAAAGGCTAACATAACCGATAGAAGACATCTATTCCGATACGGAAAGGCTAACATAACCCATAGTAGGCATCTTTCCCCATACGGAAATGATAACATAACCCATAGAAGGCATCTTTCCCGAAACAGACATGCTGATATAACCGACAGAAGTGATCTGTTCCGATACGGAAAGGCTAACATAACCCATAGCAGGCATCTTTCCCCATACGGAAATGCTAACATAACCAATAGACGGCATCCTTCCCGATACGGAAATCCAAACATAACCAATAGAAGGCGTCTTTTCCGATACGGAAATGCCGACCTATCCGACAGAAGGCATCTTTTCCGATACGGAAATGCTAACATAACCGATAGAAGACATCTGTTCCGATACGGAAAGGCTAACATAACCCATAGAATGCATCTTTCCCGATTCGGAAATGCTAACATAACCGATAGAAGATATCTGTTCCGATACGGAAATGCCGACCTATCCGACAGAAGGCATCTTTTCCGATACGGAAATGCTAACATAACCGATAGAAGACATCTGTTCCGATACGGAAAGGCTAACATAACCCATAGAATGCATCTTTCCCGATACGGAAATGCTAACATAACCGATAGAAGACATCTGTTCCGATACGGAAAGGCTAACATAACCCATTGTAGGCATCTTTCCCGATTCGGTAATGCTATTTATGCAACAAGTTTGCACCATTTTTCCAAATTTTAATTTTTTCCAGTATCCCAATATCGGGTTCTCAAATTCTTGGGAGTCCTCAGAGAATTTTAATTTGCACAGATTGCATCGTCTGTAAAATATAATTAAAGAAATCACTAAGTATCATATCCATTACTTTTTAACTAACTTTTTACGGATGGAATTTACTTATCTAAAATATTTTAATCAGATTTTAGCATCCAATTGATGATTTTCATCCATCGAAAACGAACATCACCATTTTTTTCTTGATTTTCGTGTCATACTGTCTTGAAGAATTTAATCAACTTTTCATAATAATTTTACACAATTACCTACATATAAATATAAATCTAACACCACTGACAAATTCTAATACTATAGACTATGACTATAGACATATATAGACAGATTATGCATATGTAGAAAATATAACTAGAAAGTATAACCATAAACTAATCACGCAGCACAACTCAAGATGGTAAACAACAGCTGAATTCTCGTTCCGTACGCAATCCATCAGCAATCCATTTTGTGTCCAATTCTACATGTGCGCAATTCGTATTCTGTGGTGTGCGATCACGCTGTGCGCCAGAACTGGCCAGAACGCCGTCGCCGTGTGCGCAAAAGAGATGTGTCCAATTTACTGTGCGCCATCGCCATCTCATTGTGCGCAATCTTTTTTGTGCGCCATAGCCATAGGGCCATCCCCCTTCCGATGCACACAGAGTAATTCGAATTCCTAAAATATTTTCTATATATGTAGTCTGTTTTAAAATGGCTAATTTACAGTTCAATTATTCGAATTTGCCAACTTCGGATGAAGATGCAGTTGTTTGGGCTCGCGAACACGGACTATTGCGCGTGTCAAAAAATTGCGGTAGACATCGTAGGCCAATGTGGTTAGGTAAAAGTCCAGCCTACCATGGAATCGGTCGGTTTCGATGTCCTGTTGGTCGTTCAAACTGCCGACAGTATTCAGGGACGGTTGATTCCTTCTTTGAACATATTCATTTACCTTTACATAAGGCGATTAGGTAAGTTTTATACTCATTCACGCATTTATACGATTTAATAGATTGTTCATTTTTACAGATTGATATACTGCTTCACGCAGAACCTATCTTACGCTGATACCGCGCGCGAATTAGACGGTGATTGTTACACAGTTTTGGCACCAAGGACAATTTCAGCCTGGTTCCACTATTGTCGAGAGATGACGGTCAATCTTCTTCCCAAGATACAATCGGGTAAGCCGAAACTAGGGGGGATTTCAGCATCAGGAAAACCGATTATAGTTCAGGTATAGAATATTGTATTGATTCGTGTTAATTCTAGATTTTGAGGAGCTACTTTAGTGGTAGTTCTGCATCTTTGAATAACTAGATTCTTTTTGTTACAAGTAATGTTCGTTTTCGATTGTCCGCATAGTTTGTATCACTAAATGAGATAGAGAGAATGCACTATAGTTGAAGGACATATCTGTTCTTTGATGCTTTAGCTTCATTATGATCCTCATCGCTACCAGTCTCCCAAATAGATATCTTTTTCTGGTTCGAATCCATCTCTGGTTTGATTGGTATTTCATACATGGTATTTACAACCTTCTTTTCATATTATTTCACAGATTGACGAAATCCAATTTGGGAAACGAAAACACAAACGTGGCCGCAAAGTCGGTGGTTATTGGCTCTTGGGGATGGTCGACGTTGAGAAAGACGACTGTCGGGTGGCAATAGTGGAAAGCCTTACAGCCGATAATTTAGTCGACCTTATTGTAGAGAACGTAGCCATTGGCAGCGAGATACATACAGACTGCTTTCGCAGTTATGCAGGTCTCACTGAGGCAGGCTACATCCACACAAGGGTGAACCGTAATTTTGAGTTCATTGGTAATTAATAATACTGCTAATCTGAAACTACCGTTTTTTTTACTTGAGCGACTCTTCATTCTTATACTTTGCTTAGGCTTTGTTTGCATTGATTCGAGTTAAATTTGGGTTAGATTTAGGTGAGGTCTGAGTTCGGTTTTCTGTTTTAAGTGACTTGAAATCGGTGGGTAATGTAGAAATGAATGAAATCGAAATTTAATTACAGCGTGTGACAGCGAGCACGCTCAAAAAATCGACTCTAAATGGCGTCCCGCGAAAGATTGGATGCGAGGTAGAGTTCGCTTCCATGAAGATGATTTTGCCGATCGAATATGTGAATATTTGTGGCGGCAACATTGCCACCAGAACAAAATAGATCTAATGGCATCTCTCGTGGAAACGATCCGAATAAATTACGTTTTTAAGTGAGGTAAGCTGAAATATGAGAATAGTTGATTGCTCACTTATGTGGACTAATCAAATTTTATATAGAATTTTACCATATACAAAAAAAGATTAAAATTGCTTAATTTTTATAGACGTCCACCTCCAGTCTGCGAAGCGGTACGTTCCCTTGCAATCAAACTTATTTTTCAGTAAGGTAAGGTATATCTAATCCTGTTACTCGGGATGGGATCAAGTTCAATATCTATTCACGAATCCCGAGTCAATTTCAATAAACAAGTTTCATTTCATGGGTTTCGATTACAGTAAAGTCGCCGCGATTTGTTTCCCATCGCCGATCGCCGCCGCGCCGGTTACGAGCAGGGACAGGGACACTATTTTTTATGACTGCACCGACCGCGTTGAAACTACAAAGAATGCCGAACGTAGAAAAGGACAGCATGTAAATACGGATCGCGCGCTGTCCTTCCTTGCGCCCGAAACTTTAATCGTCAATTAAACCACTAAATACAGTTGAAATTATAATTATATCGTGCTTAGTGTGATTTTAATCAGAAAAAAGCCACAAATACAAGTTTGTGAAAGTCCTATTAAAAATAATGAAAAATAAAGAAGTTTTGTAATTGAAATAGTAGTAGTGGTTCACATCGATATACCCGACCCGAGATCAGATTACGCGCGGCATGTTTACACTGCTCGGCGACCGAGGCAGCTCGAGCTTAGTGGCCTCTGCGGCGCGGCGTTGCCCCTCAGTGGAATGAGGAGGCAAGGGAGAGAAATCGAAATGTTTCAATAATTATATTTGAAAAGTATTCCATTTCATACAGACTACAGACTGATATCGAACCTCGGAATGAGTTACATACAAGTTTCGAAAAGATATGTACTTTATAAGTACCTACATCGATGTTGAAAGAAATCGAATCTTTTTTTTCACAAGTAGTACTCGAATCTTGGAAATCAGAACTGCATAATGGGTTTTAAGCACATTATTTATTAAATTCGTAACTATTTAAGAATAGTATTTCATTTTCTACGTTCGGCGCGGTCTTTGAAGCCACAAAAAAATGGTGTCTCGCTCATATCTAGGTCACAACACAGAACCGAGAAATGACTTACAGTCGGACATTTCTGTATTTGCTTCTGATAAATTGTCTTTCTGTTACTTGTCGGAAAGATTTCTTATATTCTAATTTTAAATTGCAGCGCAGCGTCACCTGTGGGATTTTTGTCTTGCACAATAATCCATACTCGTGAGCATGGGCCTAAAGCAGGCATAGAATTGAACTGCTCGATCCAAGACTTTATCGAAGGCTGTGCTCCCTTGACCCGGTTGCGCGTCTCGTTCCTCGTGATGGTCATACTTGGTTCTCGAGCCACCTCGGGCCCGTACCATATGAACTGCGCGTGGCGGATATGGTGATCGATCAGTTCGAGAATCGTTTTATTGATATTGATTTCCAAGCGGGTAAAAATTTATTATCTCAAAATTATCATGCGACACAGTGGAATAGGCCTACAGGGGATACCACTCACAAAAAAAAACGCATTGACGATAGTACCTCATGGGTGATGCGGAAATCTATTGATATGAGACATGAGGGCCTATGTATGGGCCTGAAAGGCAGCTCGGAAACGAGACGACCGGCCGGGTCAAGGAGGCGCAGCAATCTATCCTGAATTTATTGAAATATTGTATAAGCTGTTCCTGAAGATAAAAATTTGTATGGCATAATACAATTTACAGGTTACATCTCTTACGATTATTTGCAAAAGGGGGTTTAATTTTGTATTGTGATTTTCTAGTTCATTCTTTAAAAGTGAATAACTTTTGTGTTCATTAATATTTTTCAATTTTCGTTTGTTTAATGTCTTTTGGAAACTGTAAGAGCTATTACTAAATTTTGCAAGAAAGTTTTCTTTTCGGTATTAACGTTGTACGACGTTATAACATATTTTTTCAAATAAACTGCAACTCTCTTTGATCAAATTCATGTCCTGTGTCTATTAATGACTAAACAAGAAGCTTACGTATACATATGCATTCACATATTTAAAATGATCTACATACGCTAGACTTAAAAATCAATTGAATTGAAACTATATTGTAGGAAATATTAATGGATCTATAGGCAATCTTTTTAATGGAACGTTATAAAGTCGTATTGATAAAATAAATTTATTTCTTTTATGTATTATAATACTATACATTAGTAAACATTTTCTCTTATTTAACTGTTATACTTATACCATAGACTTTAAATTTAATTGTATATAAAATTATAAAAAACATGAAACATTTGAATAAAACATTATTATAATTTATCGAATAATTTATAATTTCATAGGATCTAAAAGAATTGTAGAGTCTACATTGAAAGAATAAATTTACGAAAGTTTTACTAACAATAAATATTTTAGTCAAAAGTGAAAACAATAGTATCGTTTCAGACAATTGCTACATGTAAAAGAACTTTTATAAAATATTAACCGCATTTACTTGTCTTTATGCATACAGTCAAATATTAAAGGCAGACGATACCACCTTTAATTGATAAATGTTTTCTTCGTGTAATGGAATTTTCGAAATATTTATCGACGTGTGTAATACATACATATATATTGCAATTTGATCAAAATTCCAAGTATATTCAGCATATTGATTTACTGTGCAGAGTCGAAAATTATCCATAAAAAACATTAATTTCTGTTTCCTCGTTTCCTGTTAGCTGTTTTTCAAGTTGCTATAGATTTATTTCTTTTTTTCAATTGTTGCTCTTTATGTTCATAATGAATATTTTCATTTAAGTGTTTCCTCTTTCTTGGTGGTTTTGCATTGTATTTAAATGGTTCTACATTATCGTTATTCTGATCGTTAATACTGGAAGAGGTCAATGAAACGCAAAGTTTTGTAGAAGTTGCATGCTGCGGTTGATCCGATAGAAATATATTTGCATTTCTACATAATTGTGATTCCTGAAGCATAGAACAGTTATTTTCTATCGATCCGTTACCGTTACATTTTAGATTTTTATATTCTGGATCTATAGTATTTGTCGTAGATATTTTTTGTTCGCCAACTACTAGTTTCTTAAGAATTGGAGTTGGTATAGGAACAGGAATTGGTATAGGTATGGGAACCGGAATAGGATACGGTACCAGAACTGTGACAGGAGGTAAAATACTCGAATAGAGTGCATGACCGGATGAATCAGCTTGATTAGATTGTACCAAGGGTGATGTTCTTGACAAATGATTAATTTGCTTTTTATATTTTGCTCGATTAAATTTGTCTGCGAGACATTTAGGCGATAATGTTGTGTCATGCTCTATTCTAGATCCAGACGTGTCTAGAAACAGGTGCGGCGTACATACAATATTTTCTGTTAGAGTGTCTTTTCTCCCTTCTTGTAAAACTCTTATATCTTTTACATATATGTTGTTTTTAAATAGTGGGTTGTTGTTGTTGTTGTTGTTGTTGTTGTTGTTGTTATGTTCATGACTATGCGAATCACAATTAATAACATTTATCAGGCTACAATTCTTTGGAAAATTATTAGAATTGACAGTGCTTCGTTGTGGGCAATTTAGTGTACAGTGATTTTGATTATCTAGAAAATTACAGAATTTGTTATCTTGATTTACCGAAAATTTTTTCATATTTTCTTCATTAATATCGTTTTCATTTATTCCTGTATCAACATTCTTTCTGTTTCCATTATAATTAGTAGCTTTGCTACATAATTCGATGGGAAATGAATCTCTCTTTTCTATTGTTCTCCTAGTAGATTCTAACGAATCCTCCTCGATTTCATTTTCTTCATTTTTCTTTGATTTATCGTAAGAAGATAAATCAGAAGTCGTACGTTCATCTGTTGCAAACGGACTCTCTGTGGAAGTGAAAGAACTACCTGCTACTGGTGATTGACAATTTCGAAACCAAAGTTCTGGTGTTATTAAATTACTCTTTTCCGTATCGTGATAAGAAACGGTATTTAAACCATGAAGCATCAAGTGAGTTTGCGTTTCATGGCAAAAAATATTCATTTTGTACTGATTCAAACATTTGTCGCTACAAAATTCAAGTTGACTTTCGCCATCCTAAAAGTCATCCCAAAAGTAATTAGTTAAAATCTGAGCATTATTTATGCCACGATTACTATCATATTGCCCTTGCCCTACACTACAATATCGAGAGTCAGACACGCGATGAAGACCCTGAACAGTCTAATATGCATAAATAAAGATCTATTTTGGTTTTGTTAAATATTCTTAAATAGATCGAAATTTTCTTTTTCTAAGAAATTACCAACTATAAAAAAGTTCTGATTACCGGAACCGCAAAAATAAATCGTAGTGCAAGGGGTTCAAACAATCAGTATTACATTTAGTGTACATACTTGAAAGTCGACATAACTAATTGGATTCTTTATATGACTACACCAATCACAGGTTTTTGCTCGTTTAAAAACTGCTCTTCTACCTGCTGCAAGACAAGCTTCGCTACAAAAATGTCCGAAAGTATTTATCGAATTGCAAGAAGGAGAGTTTGTTCTTCCTGATTCGAATGTTTCATTAATTCGACCACACCATGCACAGAACCTGTTGTCACCTGTAACACGGAAGAATATTAGAAGTAGCAGTATGTATGTAAAGTACAGTAGGTATGTATTATTTATATCATACAATCTGATTATATTTCTCATTCTTTCTTTACCTGAGCAAATAGAACTTGAGAAATTATTTGTAAAATCAACTGTTACTTTTTCGAGCGATACTGCAGATGATGATGATGGTATTTCTTCTCTTGTAGTTATTAAGTTGTTGGTAGAATATTCTAATGATATATTTCTATCACTCGAGGGTAAGTTGGAAGCATTAAATGATAGTGGTGACTTTGGTATTTCTTCGTTTGTGAGAAAGTTTCGTTTCATTTCAAGTATTCGAGTATTTTTTGTACGAGCTACAGACGAAAAATGATCTAAATTTAAACTTCTTGTACAATCGCTATCCACCTTATTGTAACCATACCATCCCAGCAATTCACTCATCGTAACCGCTGCATATTCCTGAGGTATAACATGTAACATCAATTATTATTGCACATAATTCTATATTAATTTAAATTTAATTATTATATCGTTCCATTTAATATATTATATTTCTTCAAACAAATTTGTATTCTTATTTATTTTTTATTGTAATTCATGAAATAAACAATAAAATTATATATGTGTTAAATTGGTTCAATTATATATCATTATTTTATATAATTATGATCATGATTATGATCATGATTACAATTCATCAAACAAATAAAAAAAAAACTTTTCTCCGGAAAATGATATGTATGTAATACGAAATTGGATAGTCGCATCAATTACAATGGAATATGGCTGAATGGATTAAGTTACACTTAAATAGTATAAAGACTGTACTGCTCTCATATCACTCGTATGGAAATGGAAATTTTTTACTTCCTCGCATATTTTAGATACCATCATATACATTTTATACATATAATATATTGCTCCTTTCTGACAAAAAAATCCTTGTTATGCGTAAAACCAAAATAAACAATACACTTTTATACAAGAAATTGTTTGTTCAATCCATATACAGTAAAAGCTCCTTCGTTGTCCAAAGGCCGGGGGTTTTAGCGGACAACGACCGTGCCCGGACACTATTTTTGATTTATGACTGCGTCTTTAGTGAAACGGCTAGTTAAATGACAAAAAAAAGCATTCGCAGTCAAAAGCAGTCAACTGTCTAGCTTTAAAAAACTCCTTATTTCCTTGCCATATTCCTTTCCTATTGTTCTCCGTTCTGCGCGGATCTAGAGTCTAGACAGTCCTAGACAGTCCTGGGACACATCTGGTGACCAGATCCACGCAGGCCTAATCCTCTCGTTGACAGGCAGTGGAGTGGGTAGGCACTGGACAACGATCGTGCCCACGATTCAGGACAACGAAGGAGCGATTACTGTATATGTATATATACAAAATGTGTATATAAAATGGCAATGTCCATATTTCTTAATGGAAAACAAATTTAATTATGTACACGCATATACTGAATATATTGAACAAATTTTACAATAATATTTTATTATGCCAAGAACAACACAAGTGTGATATTAACAAATGGTTGTCACGATCCTTATAGTTGCAACTTTCGAAAGTTGCATGGTACATTAATGTACATTAATGGCACAATAATTATTGTGTATACCATAGACTGTGTAAAAAAATTGTTTGAACGCATTTCTCCAAAAAAATGCACTTTAAAAGGCTGCGTTATATTACTTTATAAAATAAATAACAAGAATAATATATACATTCAAATTTTTATATAGCCGCATTCATTTTATAATACATATACGTATACGTATATGGTATATATACCGAAAAAAATATAATTTGGTGAATAATAATTCCTCATGAGTGCATCTTTGCAATCTCAATAATCGTAAATTAAAAATATTGGAACCCATCATATTGTACTCTTTTGAACGGGTCGTGTAAACCTAATGTTAATTAAATTGATTGAAATAAATCAAAAATAACTAAGACGATCGAATTGTATGATTGCATGGGAGATGGTTGATATACATACAAATAGATAAATATTTTACCTGAATTTCATCAGTAATTTGTTCCTCTTTAATTTGAATCGGTGTAGAAATCTGCCCGAGCGTACCGTCTTCTCCATGATCCTCTGACGGTGTTGAAATTGTCTCCGCGTTTTCTTTAAGCTTCTTTGTAGATGAATTAACCGATTTATTGTCCATTACGAGATTTCACGCCTGCGAATTCTCAATTAACCTTTAGCAAAACCTCAGGTAAATTAATTTCATTCTTCGCCCCCGAAAAATTCACTTGAGTATAGTTGATTTAAAGTATTTCTTCTGCTATGTCCGTAGTTAAATTAACGATAAATAGTATATTTATTCTACTAATGTCTATGAAGCATATACTATACACTATACATTATACATAATATGTATACATATACAATACGTATACATATACATATGTGTATATATGTATATATACATATATGCACTACAGTTATTGCACCTCTCCTTAACGTTGATCTAATTGTAAATTGAATAAATGTATAGTTATTATTAGTAATCTGCAAATATTATGCACATGTGAATTTACGAGAGGAGAAAAAAAATAAAACCCGCTGCGAAGCTCATCAGTCAGTGATGTTGTTAGATATACATATATATATATATATGTATAATGTATATTATTTTCCAATGAAATCAAAGTTTCAATGGTAGAAATAAATTTCCGGTGCAATCCGGTATTAGGAAACATTTTATTTTTATCAGAAATATGGATTTAAAACAAACTTTTATAGTCTCATAGTAATTGTTTAACCATTGATAAAACAGAATAAGCATGTTCTGACCGTGTCAGGAAATAATTTCAGCTGATTTTACAAGATATTATTAATCCTGAGTCTTAGTATAGAAGTTGCAAACGTCATAAAAATCAAATGGAACTTATTCAGACGATAACAATAGTCAATGATTTCTCAAAATAATGCAGAAAATGCGTATTGCGTGCATTGTTACCGGAATTTTACTTCTGTACAAAATATATCTGACAATGAGCAACGAAGGGGAATAGTAAAAATGCTTCGAGTAAGCTTCTCCACTTAAAATTGAAATAGGTATAAATATTCGAGTAGGTAATACCGAGCCATCAAGCTGTGCCTAATCAAATTTCACAGATATTTTTAGGCTACTAAGGTAACACAACTTGCGTGAAAATAGATCACATAAATAACTCTGTCTAGTACCTTCTCCTTCTCACCAAATCAACGAGAAAATTTCTTTCTCTTCAGAATTTCAATTTCACTATCCGATCGATCACTTGACGGTCAAGAACTTACGCATCGATCCGTTGTTAATGTAAGTATTAATTTACAACAAAACTATATTCGTGGCGTTGGTTTACTATAGTTGGTTTAGAGTTTAGAGTAGAACAACCGTTTATTTTTCAATTAGCATAACTCGCGACACTGAAGGAACAAAAAGTACACAGAAAATCATAAATGTCTCTTTTTTAGAAGTGCGCTTTTGGTTCGTTGGTCACGTGGATCACGTTTTCTCACATGCACCAAAGTATGTATTATAGTTTCGAGTTTCAATCAACTTTTATTATGCAGATTCAATTTCGATACATGGATGGAAAATAATGCGACGAGTTTCGTGAGGAAGTAATCTGCCTTTGTTCTTGCACACTTTTTACAACGACCGTGATGACTCGTAACACCAACTTTTTCGAGGGCTTAGAAACGGACGAATTCCCGAGGAAGATTGGCGGTAGGTTCACGGGTATAAAAATATCCAAGTTTGCTACGTTTCAAACTGTTCGTGTTCGTGTTCGTGTTCGTCTAAAGTCGGAGCTGATAAAAACTGACATGTTACACCTACGAGCGCTGAAAGTAGACTAAACGCGAATTCTCGTGGCTCGTAAAATTGAACGCTGTTCTCCAATTCTCCACACAACAGTTTCGCATTCCTCTAATTATCAAACTAAATACATACATATATATAATTTTAAATTGCAGCGTGTATTGAATTAATTTCACTTGCTTTATCTGATTGTGAAACATACAGTAAAGAGACATGGTCGCTACGCAAATAGAACTGCTGTGGAACACATTTTTCAGATGTACCCAGTAAGCAGGCGTGCTCGATTTTGGACGGGCATCTATGCGCGCGTAGATGTAGATATCCGTCCAAAATTGAGCATCCTATGCTTCGAGCAGTTTCGAGGGACGTTCGGCCAGTATAATACCCGTTACCTGCTCGCCAGGCAAAAAAAAAGAAAAGGCTGGGCTCGATTTCTGCTCGAGGTAGGCCCGGACTGGCTGGGTATTATTAACAAAAATCAATTTGTTTAGACGGTTAAGAAGTAATCTAATTGACGAAAATGAATTAAGCGAGAAAATTTCAATGTATCATCATATTGTACGGATTTTATACACTTGCAAGAAAAGTGAGTCGGTGAAATCGAAAACTACGAAACGATTAAAACAATTCAAGAAAGAAAGAAGAAAGATATGAAGAATAAGAAAGAAAAGGTCTAGCACAGTGTTTCCCAACCTTTCATGCCCCATCTAGTAGTAGTAGTAAATAATTCGACCGGGGAGGAGCGATCGGCACTGCCCACTCAGTGTTCCGATTGAAGCCACAATTTTACGCGCATGCGCGGCCAAAACAGTAGCGTATCTACAATGACGCAGCAGAGTGGCCAGAGCCCTGACGCCTTCGGGCAGTTATATTAGCGGGAATGTACCGGTGTTATTGGCGGTGTCTTTTCCTTTCCCATCCTCAAAATAAAGAATAAGTTTCAATTATGTTAAATTTCAATATTTCATATGTGTACACATTAATAAATTTTTAAAAGTCTACGGGGTGCTGAAGCTACCCGATTTCATCGAAAAGGTTACGTTATTGAGGCTGAAATTGCCGCGCATGCGCGAAAAATTGTGGCTTCAATCGGAACACTGTCCCCACTTCCTGAACGCACACCAGCTTACGCTAGTATCATAATTGGCGGTTCCGGCCCTCGGCCCGCTATGGGTTGCAAATAACCACTGCGTTCGATCTCCAGACCCTGCTTTTTATAGCCCGGGCAATCTTTCAGGGTGGTCGATCTACTAGTCAGGGATGGTCGTCATTGATGAAAAGGCCATTCTACCTAATAATTGAGAGTTTTTGAGCGTTTCACGGCTCGTGGCGGACGTCGGGCCTTTTCACCTTCGGACCTACAGGTTTGCCACACCTACCCTTTTGCCCCCCCCCCCCCCCTCTTCACCACAAAACCATCGCGTGCGTCTTGAGTATTACTTCCTATGCTCCCTCTATTTCCAGCTAATCTGGAATTTACCCCCTTTTACTCGACACCCCTTAGGCTAGGTTAGGTCCTAATCTGTAACTCTATGTGGGTTTGTAAGTTTCTAGGGGCCGCGATATACATTTCGTTGGGGAGAAGCTATATATATATATCTACATATATAATCAACTTGGGATCTGATCCGACTTCAACTAAATTTCGGAACAGACCGAAATATAGTTTCCATGCGGTCTTCACCTGCCGAGCCTACCGCGGGTTGGGTTTGTGTGGAGGGCTCAAGACGCACTAGGAGTTGTGGCTGATTTGAGTTTTTTGGACGTGACCAGCGTCCTCGGGTTGCCCCATTCTCAGGTTTGTCTTCCTTGTTTGAGTTTGTTGCTTTTGGGGGACCTTTTGGGTCCCCCCCTGTTGTTTACCTGTTGTTGTTATTTCTTTGTTATAAATTTCCAGTTGTAAATAAATTGCCTTGTTTGTTAGAGTTACATTGCCTTATTTGTTAGAGTTACTTTGGTGCTCTGGGATCTAGAATACAGGGGAGCCCTGTCTCCTCATCCTTGTATTACCGTCAGATCTCAGAGACCCTGTTGTACTCTTTGTTTGGGTATTTTGTTTTCCATTTGTGATCTATTTCCTCCTTTGTTCGAAGTGGCCAGCTTCCTCGGGTTTCCCCATTCTCAGGTTTGTCTCCCTTGTTTGAGTTTGTTTCTCTTGGGGGACCTTTTGGATCCCCCCCTTTGTTTTCTTCCTATCATTGTTATTTCCAATTTATTATTTCTACTTTATTATTTCCAGTTTATTATTTCCAATTCATTGTTTCCGATTTATTATTCTTTCCATTTTATTGTTTCCTATTTGTGACTTATTTCTTCGTTTGTTCGAGTTGCTTTGGTCTTTTAAGATCTGAAATACAGGGGAGCCCTGTCTCCTCATCCATATATCAGCCGGATTTACTCGGTGTGAAACACTACTCTTCATAAGGAAACCATATCTACCGAGTAACGTAACTGTTTTTCGTCATAAACTATACATTACGTATTACGTATAAACAATACTTACATAACTCGTTTTCATGTTTTGTAAGGTAAAATTAGCACACATTCGGAGTTTTAAAATAAAGTTTTAATCAGAGCATTAGAGACAATAATAAATTTGTATGCTAACTTATTAAATTATCATTGCCTATAGCAATTTAAATTAAATAATGCATGTAGGATTTTAAGAAGAGGGAGAAAATCACTGAACAGCGGGTCTCGAACCTGTGATCTCGAGATTTTTAAATTATTTTAACATGTTTCAAAGATCACGGTCACAGAGTAATTAGCCTTTTTTTAATTTTCTAATACTTCTAAAAAGTCTGTGGAGAGCTCTAATACGACACTGGGCCATTGTATGTTTGCTACAGCATCTTTTGTTTGCGTACACAACGCGGACTCTAGCAGTTTTTCTAGAAAACAAGTGAGGATATCACTGTGTGGAATTGCGCACAAGAAAATCAAGTAATACAATTTACAACATAGAAAAATCAGTAAGAACAACGTTATTAAAAATGACAAAGTTATCAATGTGAGATGGCACGATACAGCAACGTACATACGCAAACACAAAAACGACGATACATGTGCTAACAACTTCGTCGCTAGAAAGAAGTCACCTGCAGCGTTTGTTGGTTTGATTGGTTACAGTTACGGTTACGGTTACGGTTACGGTTAGGGGTTGCGTACATACGTACATACATAATTTTGCAATTGTTCGAAATGATAACATTCACGAATCAGATTCTGAACATGCTGGGCCTTCATGCGGGACCTAGCATCAGAGATATAGTGTCCACGATTTCGAAAATCCTACATGCATATTACAAAAACATGTAATAAACGGATAACTCCTCAGATTTAATAAAATATTTTTGTGTATAATACATTGTAGAAGAAATTATTTTTGCATTAAAAAAGGACAGTGTAAATATGCTTGACTTGAGCAAGGGTATGCATAAAAACATAATTCTATACTTAACAATATCACATTTTAGGTAAAGCCCAGCTGTTTATAGTTTATATTAACGAAATGTGTTATATTTACATTTTTAAGCAATAATCCTTGTTCAATGAGTTTGCAGTTTCCTCATATTATAAATTAGAAAAAACAGAACAAAGTAATGAAAGCTATATCATTCTGAAAGAGTATAAATAAGAAAAATAAATTAATACGTTAATTAATTAAAAAATCTTACTATTTTCTTTAAAAATAATTCTTAATTTAAACATTTAAAGTAATGAGAATATAGTGTGTGAAATTTTGTAATCATCATTATAGTAATTAGTAATTAGTAATTAGTAATTTCTCATCATCTCATTTCCTTTAAATTCAGGAGATGTTTATAATGTCATTATTTACATGCAAAGATATGTTATACACAGTTTTTACTTGTGTACTCCATTGAACTTTTGTTTAGTAACAGTTTTCACGAGTTGTGTAGAATTTATAGCCGTTAGAGTATAGAGTAGAGCAACTGCGTATATATAAAGCGCTAACACGTTTGTTCTGCTGCTTAGCACTTTCTTCTTAGTGTTTCCAAAATCTTTTATAATTACGTGTTATATTTATTCGATTTTAAGGTTTAAAGTATGTAACTTGAACTTAGAAATATTGTAGTTTCTAAAAAAAAACTGTTAATGTACTTTATCTAACGGCACGGCGCGGCGCTAAGAGAACTTGTAGAACTTAAGGCCGCTGGTCCCTAAGATTAAGCTTATGTAACTCTTCGTCTGCTTTGTTGTTCCTCAACTCTTGTTGCGTATATAAAAATTTATTCCACTCATCAATTCTTGGATGCGCTAAATGCTATATTAAAACAAACATACGTTTTAGTAAAATCTATGGTATTTAGTAATTTGAAATCTAACGGTAAACACAGATAGATTTGTTCACATTGCCGATATTTCATGACTTAATAGTCTGTATCATTTAAGTGCGGACACACTCGGTAAACATCACCCGTAACATTATTATAATTTTAAAATAGTATAAGTATCAACCACTTGTAATAAATAAAGTTTGCAATACTCTTCATTTTACTATAAAATTTGGCATACTCCTTGAAACTGAATATGAACGCAGAGTTCCACATTATTGTATCGCGTTTAATTCATATCACTCGAATATATTTTTAACTATTTTTAAGTGTACTGTACATGTACTCCTTTGTACTCTCCCACGTCAAATAGAAAAGGTAAGATATTAACAATTTCATACAAGTCTTTATGACCGGAGGTACTATATGCTATATGTAGGGGTACTATAGAGGTACTATAAATCCAATATAGACCTATTAACCCTTTCGATACTACTTGTGACTATGACTATAGTCACCCAGCATCGCACACTCATTGTGTCGTACTGGTAACTACATACATATAATCGCGGTTTGAGTATACGTACAGTAGACGCATAGATATTATCAAAAAACATACCCGTATCGAAAGGGTTAAAGTGGTGAAACTGCTGATAATTATATTTTTTGTAAAATTAAATGTTTCTCAATTATAGCGGTTACTGCTATTACAGTACATAGTACATACGTACTTAATGAAAAACAAACTTACCTCAGGAACGTCATATACCCAAATTTTTCCAGTATCGTCACCTACAGTTACATGTAAACCACTTGGGGTCCACGAAACTCTGTTAAGAGCTGGACACCCATCGATCATGATACTGGCCGTAGGTACTTCTGTGTCTTGATTAAGATTCCATAAATCCAATCTTCCCGAGTCATCTACAGCGGCAAACAGCGCCGGATGAGTTGGAGACCAAGCTACGTCATAGACGTAGTCGCCGTTATGTTCGAAAGAGTACAGAGGTTTATTTTCTTTGAGACTCCACAACTTAATTGTCCAATCAATGGACGATGTTAAGAACAAGTGGGAAAAATCTATTCCAGCTTGTTCTGCGTGCGCACTGACTCCAGTAACTGGTCCTTGATGCCCCTCATACGTTTCTAATACTCCCGCTTTCGTGCCATGACGGCAAGCTAAATCAAAATGAAATATTAAATGGAGTGGAAAGAATCGCAGAACGGAGGTTTAATGTCATTTTGCTACACAACGATTATGTATTATCTCTTTGCACCAAAGATTTTCGGGATAGATTTCTAACTACATAAATCGAATAATTAACTACTTACCAGAGTAAACAGTTCCTTCTTCACTGCCTACAACAAAATTATTAACATCACCTTGTGGAAATGCTAAACAAGTAGAAGCGATGGGTTTTGACTGTTTAGTAGTCAATTCAAGTCTTTCTTGAGGTTGCGATAACATATCTAAACTCCAGGAACACATTTTTCCATCAGTTGAAATGCTTATCAAGTTGTGTGCGTTTTGTGCTCCAACAACGTTTAAACAATATACGGGGTGCTAAAAATTCAACGATTTAAGATATATTATCAATAGATCAAGAGATATTTCTTAAATTGCTAGAAAAATCTTGAATTGACTTACTGTGTGCGCATTTGCCGATAGCGGAGTTCGTTGAATAGGAGTTCTCTTTTGCACTCTATTATCCCAGAGGACAATTTGTCCGGAATAAGTTCCTCCTAAGATTAGATTTGGATGAAATTTAGCAAACGTGACCGATAAAACTGGGGACTGACAATGAAAAATAAATTCTGGCGTTGTTTTCTTGAACTTTGTATTCCAAACTAAACAAACTCCATCTGGATCATTCGGAATATCGTCGTTATTGTTGTAAGAGGCTACGAGGAGTTCTGGAAATTGAGGTGACCAATCCATTGATGTTACACATCGATTACGAGACCATCGATCACAAAAGAACGATCGATTCAACCATAAACGCTGGTGGCTTTTCTCATCCCTGGGAATCATATTAATGTATAAATCATTCGAATGTGTCCTTTTGTTAAATTACTTTGTGAATAAAATTTTTTTCAGAAAATAACGATTAATATTCAATATCCATATTATTGTATACTAGGATGTCGATTATCTAAACATCACTGGAATCAATCCCGAACAACTGATTACACTAACAAGCTGCGGATGCCAGACCCGTGATTCATCACATTACCGTTTCACACATCAAGTATCTATGTATATTTCACGATGTAACACAATCCTTGGGTAAACTTTTCCTTGCGTAACCAGAAATTTTTGCATTTCTCCTCACAATCAGTTATTCAATAGATTTCGATGAAAACATGCGAGGAATCTAAGTTTCGATCCTGGAGGATCAATGATTCAAAAGTTATAAGTGTTTAAAGTTGAGCGATTTACAGTGTTTTCGACAGGTTTTTGATCCCACTAGAATCGAAACTTGGATTTCTCTTATCTTCTCGTCCAAATCTATTGGATAACATAGGA
The DNA here is from genome assembly GCA_963966675.1 of Lasioglossum calceatum. Taxonomy (NCBI): domain Eukaryota; kingdom Metazoa; phylum Arthropoda; class Insecta; order Hymenoptera; family Halictidae; genus Lasioglossum; species Lasioglossum calceatum. Next base: position 24,137 of record OZ016545.1, read on the forward strand.
AAAAGTCCAAAATTTCCGGTTACGCAAGGAAAAGAGCAGGCCAACTCCTAAATAGGTAGTCGAAATTTGGATTATTTCCAAATCCTGGCCAACTGATTGCTTGCGAGCTGCCGACATTCTATGTATATAATAAAAATAGGAATTTTGAAGGCGAGTGCAGCCTAGACTGATCTTTTATCTAGCGCCTTTGACTATACTGAAAAACCCCATCGCATGCATTATCCAGAAATGAGAAGGCGCATCCCACACTCTTGGTGCATCCCAAATGGTCAAGTAATCCAAATTTCGACTATCTATTCAGAGGATTAGTTTACTTACATTGTGAAATAGATACTTTGTGTGTAAAATGGTAATGTCATATCCATCAATCTACATATATATATATACTTAACATATAAGAAGATGTAACAAAATTAGAAATTCAAAGAAAATTTTGAATGAATTTACTGGTTAGATGAGATAATTGAATTTATATTGAAAGAGCTTTATCTTCTCGGCAACTAATCGATGTTCTGTTAGAAACATATAATATCATCATTTTTTGTTTGTACTCACATTCCATCCTCTCCATCCATATTTCCAGCATAATCTGTATAAATGTCGACTGATTCGCCTAATGCCCTTTCTACAATACGACTAGTGCGATCAAAAAATCGTTGGAAATCTTCGGACAATATAATCATTTGTTTCTCCTCTTCACTAAGTTCTCGTACTGCAAATCAGTATATTTGATAAAATGCCAGTAGACAATTTTCAAAATCTGTTTCAGATTTAAAATGATATAAAATGTATAAAGAAAAAGTTGTTCGGTTTAAAATAACAGATATTGTAATTCGCGCTAACAATTACAATAGCTTGGGACACTTTACTCTATGTATACATAGGAGAGCTTAACAAATTGAAAGTGTTCTTAAGTATACACCATCTGCCACTAGTATACATGTAAGAATTTACCTTCTTTAGGAATCTCTTTTTCTTTTTCTTGTTCCACTTGCGTAACGGCGGGCTGCACTTCTTTCACTTGTGGCAAACCATGCGGAAGAATCCCAGGTGGAAGCTTACTTTGGAAACCATCCATATGCGGCAAACTGTTCTCTTCATCTTCAGCTTGGCCATCATCAAATGTCAAAACTGTGGTGAATAAGCTGGTTCCGCCACAAATGCCCTAACTTCAATATATCTACCACTGGCAACTATACCCTACTTAATAGTTTCAATTCCTATTTTATAACCTATCTTATCCCTCATCTCTTTCTGATGTTATCTTATAAAAGCTGTACCAATCTGCGTAACGTAGCTGCATTCGCTAACTGGTACAGAAATACTGGTATAAATATGCGTACAGAAAAGAGGACTATCTAAAATAAATAACGCGGTCAGTTTGTTTAGCTACTATAATAGGGCTTGTAACATTACATTGATAATAATCAACTTCGCAATTTATCTAAAAAAATCTGCATAATAAGGAGTGTAATATAAACGTGAACGGAAAAGAAAACGATATACAAAAATAAATAAATTGCACAAGCGCTGAATTTAAACATATGGGATGCAACTCTCTTTTCAAAGTTTCTATAAAAGTTCTACCCAAATAATAAGAGGATAATTCATTAGAGAAAACTGAAAACTGGAGAAAGCAATCATCAAATTGGATCGCATGCATTGATATTAGTAACAGAAGAAGGTGGACTGCTTGTTGGTGGATTATAGTATGTATAAATCAAACTTATTTCAAACAATTGCAATTATAAAAATGTTCTAAAACAGTATCTCTCCACCCTTAGTTGTAGCATTAAATATGAGTGGAATAAAAGAATTAACTCTGAAGGAAAAGACAGCTCGTCGATTATATTATTTTAAAAGATGTAAGTAAAAAATTGTATTAAAATGTAATGTTCATTGAAAGCATTTTTCTAACATCGGTACCCAATATTCAAACAGAAAGAAACATATATATATATACGTTTATATATACGTATTATATATACGTAAGTATATATAATATATGTATAAGAATACAAATATAAAAAGGAGTGGAGGTAAATTAACGCAACTTCCCAAGTCTCATGCAGCATCAAGTGGATGTACAATATAACTTACGTAAGAAAAATAAACGCTAAAGAAATAGTGCGAAGTTATAATCAGATTCTACATCTTTCGATCACAGTACTATGTATTTAGATAAGAAAGGAAACGAAAATGTTGGCAGTAATTTATCATATGGCTTTTGTTCATGCTTTGCAGTAAGAATAAGAGTCGAATGGTAAATGATAAAACTATGTATGTATATGTATACATATACTGTCTAAGCATGCATGAAAAGTAAAGCTAGAATTTTTACAGTTATATAACAAATCATAGAAACTACCCAATAATTTAACAAGCAATATTTAATGTAAATTAAAGGTATGGATTCCCTCCTTTCAGTGCATGTGGAGATATAACAATTTAAAGAGAGAAAAAAAATTGAACTTAAATTACTTTGAAAACGCATCTTCGTAAAACGAATCAAATTCACATATACATATATACGTGATCTAAATAGGCGGAGTAAATCATCTCCAGAGAGGATTACCTACCTGCGAATTCGTCTTCCCATTCTAAACCAGGATTTAGATTGTACTCGTCTTGAAGGAGGGAAAAGAAAATCTCAATCAATCTTGTGTTTTTCATTAGGTTAGTTGTGTTTCTTTTTAATTCCATGTCTTTCACAGCAAATTATTGATGTATATCGTATAGATTCATTCGGACACCAATAATTACTAATATATTTAAAAACAATATTATATTTGACTGTTACGCGCGCGCGCATAATGTCAATATGTATACATATGCTTATACAATAAATATGTACTTAAAAATACGAAATTCTCTCATTGCTTTAGTCAATGTCACTTGAAATAATGCAGAAAATGCAGTTGTTACTAATTTCTCGTATGCCATGCAAGATACATCAACAATTAACTAGAAAGAATGAAATAACAATATTTAATAAATCATTGTGAATGCATCTATGAACATGCATATATTGTAGTATACCCCATTAACGCTAATATGTATGTTCCTCAACAAGATGCTCTAAACTCTAAACTCTAAACTCTAAATTCTAGAGATTTACGAAGAATATTCAAACTTTTCATGACGATTTCAATGTTACATCAGAAGATTCATACTTTTAATATTGTACAGCTGAAAAGCTAAATAAAATTATTCTATAAAAATATATTCTTTTTGAAATACCATTTGCTTTAAGCTCGTCGTCATTTATTATAAATAGAATTGTTGATACATATTATTTTAGTATGACAAGACCAATAATTTCATTTCGAACCTAACAAAGTAGCGCATTATTTTTCAAAATGAATTCGAGATTGAACGCAACGTGTGAAAATTGTTTAAATAAGATTTTATAATAATGAAAAAAATAATGAATAAAGATATAAGAATGAGTTCTTGAAATTGAAAAATTTGAAATAATTCAACTGACATCTCCGACCAAAATTTTTTTTCACAGATACATTTTTCTTTAAAGTTTAAATTGTTCGTTTTTTTCAAACGTATGACGTATGAATAGACAGCGGATATTATGAATTTATAACAAAAATGAGTAGGTGTAACTTAGAGTTGTAAACAAATTAGAACAATTTAAATATACTGTTATATTATTTTCAACCTATTAAACATATTAAGAGAAAAAGTAAATTTCTATTTCACTTCAGACTGTCGCAATTCAAGCAGAAAATTTTTATTTTGCATAAAGATTCGCTGTCTACTGTCTACATAGTCTACATATGAAGCATAAAACTCATATACAGTTAGGAGCAAAACTGATGATCACGCACACTTGAAATCAGAATACCTTTTTTATGAATGGACCAAATGACTTGAATTTCTCTGTAAGGCTAGAGGAATAAGTTTAGTATACAATAAATTCTTCTAAACTTCTACCTTTAGTATAAAGACTTCTAAAAAATATGTTGAAAAAATCCATTTCGTCGGAATTGTGAGAAACACTAGTAAGCATTGATTTTTACGACTTTTTTAGCTGGGCCTATAACGAAAATTTAAAAGATGTGTTTGGTCTACTCGTATAATATTTACGAGTTATAAACGATCAAAAGTCGCATCGAAACGATCACAAATCAATTTTTACTATTGTTTTTCACAATTCCTACCAAATGAATTTTTTCAAGATATTTCTTAAACGTCATTTACTAAACTAATTCTTCTAGCCTTACAGAGAAATCCAAGTCGTTTGGTCTATTCATAAAAAAGTTATTCCGATTTAAAGTGTGTGTGTGTGTGTGTGATCAGTTTTGCTCCTAACTGTACATAAGTATAATAGATTTGAACTATTCTTCGAGATATATATTTTTGGAAAAATGTACTATCGGACAATATACTAAACTTATTATTACAATTGAATTGTAAGTAAATACTGTCTAAGCCCTAAGCGAAAACAGTTTTGAAAATTTCGTTAATGAATTTTCTTACTACACGACTTTGTGATGTTAAGACACGTTTGTTTTTAAAGTGCATTATTATATTAATTGGAAGTCTTCATAAGCAACAGAGGATTAATATCTTTGACAACACTAAAAGCCGAAGCTATAGAACCTTTCACCAAATATTGTTTTTCTTTTTAACATAAAATTCAGGCACAAAGTTGACCTGCCCCGGCACCATAACACCCTGTCCATTGTTAGTATTCCGTACGATTCTAAACTTTTCCCAAATAACCATGTGTGACGCGCCGAGAACTCTGGAAGGTGCGTTAAGTTGTGACAAGATTTGCCAATGGATATTCATTCACTATATATTTAACATTTCGGACAATCCCTGTTTCAAACAATTACCATAAATTTCGGAAAAAGACCGAATATGGAAAGTACAGAACCTTTACCTGCTTGGTCAAAGAATAACATAACATGAATTTTAACTTTCTTTGAAATAATGCATAATTTCATAATTTGTAATAATATCAATCATTAATCATCAATCAGGTATAATAACATTTATTCTAAACACGTAAGTCAATAGAAATACATATTTAGATATATGTATGTATGTATTGTATGTACCACGCAATTAATTTGGAGTTTCATATAAATAGCTTAATACATATGTACTTCTATTGTCAGATAGATTAGGTACATTATAATAATGTATAGATCTCGGGAATTTTTCTGGAAACTAAATCGTTAGATTTCAAAAAAAAGCTCACTATTGCTATTTGCAATTATGTAATTCCTATTGAAATAGAAAAAAGCTTATCATTTCATCAGAAAAATTGGTATGGTCAGGAAATGCTATTAGAACTAAAATCCTTATAAATGTCTAAATGCTGAAACAGTTTCGTTTGAGAGTCGGGATGTCAGATAAGCACTTAAAGAGTAACGATACGATACATTGAAGTAAGTAAGTACACCCAGTGAAAATAGACGAACAAAAAAAGAGTAAAAGGGCTGAAAGGTATGAAGCAATTCATAAGATAGCAAAGATATATTAGGTCCTGGGTGGAGAGTCATTTTGCATTTCTATACAGTTGGCCGAGTCTCCTCTAAACGTCAAAGCTAATACTTTTGCTCTCTTTATTATCAATACTATATATAGATTTACGTGATGCGAAAAACAGAGAGTGCATTCTCCGACTACTTGTACACGTATTCGTTATTTCCGTAGACTTTTACAATATTAATCTCGATGAATAAACGGAATGAAGCTAAACCTAAATGTGAACCTTAAACTTGTTGAGAACCAAGAGAAATCATAACTTACCGTAATAGTCGAATGCATGAGCTGAGAAGGGGAGGGAAAAAAATTTCACTTAGTTACAATCTCGTAAGAATGCGCTACGCTAGTTGCACGCACCTCTCTACACTCAGACCATACATCTTCGAAAAGGAAAGTAATAATTAAATATTTATAAACAAAAAAAATAAAGAAGAAACGCATCTAGAAAAACATATCTAGCATTGTCTTATGAGACACGCGTGTACATTTAAAATTAAAAATTAAAAATTAAAAACAAACAAAAATAAATTAACACTTTTACTTAAGCATTTTAAGCAGTTTCTCTTTAGGAGCCTGTATTACTCCAAAGTAATTTGAAAAAAATATTTTTGCATTTATAAAAATTATTTATTCCTTGCAAAAATTTGTTGCAACGAATATTAAGAAGGGTTAGATATGTGTTGGTTAAATTAAAAAAAAAAAAATTTCTCTGCTGAATGTAGTTAGGTGAATATTTGAATAGGTTTTAATTTGTATATCGTGCGGTGCTGTGATTCCTACATGTATAAGGAGAGGAAACATACATATTCGATGCTTCTTATACATATTATTAAAATTGAAACATGTTCTGTTTACTGTAGTTTCAACTTTCAACCTTTAACATAATTCAACACTTTCTTTTAAACACGTTTTACCACACAGTTTAATTGATATGTTATTTACTGCCTAATATATGTACCATATAGTATAGTATCGTAGATTGTAGAATAATGAAACACTTGGAAAGGATTTATTATAGAATTACCAATGGATCCTTAAATGTAAATAATATTAATTAATATCTCACTTACATCCCTTGTCACACTTATGCCCACCCCCATAAGTTTCTCAAAAATATTAGTTCCATATGGCTTTAACAAATAAACTTTCTTAAAACGTCCAGTAACAGCGCCTAGTGCACTACAGCAAAGAAAAAACAATAATCGTCGCAGTGACATTTGTTAATGTCAAACTTTCATTGAAATAGTGAAAAAAATATTGAGAAACTAAACTTCTAATGTATGTATCTGTATTCATATGTATCTATGTAACTACTACCCTTAAAATATCAAGAATGTCTACACATATTCATATGTATTAAATGAAAAAAGCATCAATGACACTCAATATGCTCGTTTGATCAATTTAAAACTAGCACGCATGAGTCAAGGTATATCGATTTTTGTTGTGATAATAATTTCCAAATTTTCCCAACAAACAGGACGCCTAAAGTTAATATATATATATATATATTACATAAATTTTATAAACTGTTAGTATATGTATTATGTATGTATATACATATAATGAAATTATGTGAAGCAAGTTAGAAGCTCATTTTTATGCAAACAAATACACATTGCACATGGAAATATACTTACATTACCGCTCATAAGTGTTTGGGCACTCCTCTTTTCATGTATTATTGGCTTATTGGTACAGAATTATGTTAGCCAAAAATAAATCGGAATAAAATTAAATACTTATCTAAAATGCAGTTCAATTATACATACATATATGTAGACACACCCATTACACACATATATCGGATTAGTTTTACTAGCCTCTACCTGCGCTTGGCCGGGTTGTCGTTGTCGTAAACTGTTTATTACGGTGCAGTTACAATAATAATCTGTAGGAATGCCCGGGAAAATTTATCAGTTGGGTAGATTGTAGGTAATGATAAAAAATTAATATTTTCACATTTTTCCTGAGTTTTTATACGATTTATGCTCTTATTGAGAGTGCCTAAACACTTACGAGCGATAGTGTAGTAGAAGTAAAAGTATGAAATGCAGCTCATAATATATGTGTTAATACTGTTAATTGAATTGTGGAAACTCTAGCAGAATGATCGTCAGATGTTTTAGTAATTTTATAAGAATAATAATAACTGGAAGTTTTATCATGTTAGCTATTGCCTGCCTAGAATATTAAAACCAGTTCGAAAGACAGAAGCATCCACTACAAAATCCATTGTAAAAGCAAGTTAAAAATTTAATGTATTTCCGACACATTCGAACAAAAGATGAATAAGTAGACAGTGGATGTTTATGCAAAATAAAAATGTTCTCCCTAAATTGCAACAAGCTGGAGTGAAATAGAAATTTATTTTCTTTCATAATGCGTTTAATAGATTGAAAATAAAATATAACAGTATTTAAAAATTTAAATTTTTCTAAAGTTTTTACTATTTTAAATTACACCTACTCATTTTTGGCATACATATGGTATAATATAAATACATAAAATCCTCTGTCTATTAAGAAGCTTGGAATCATTGGGCTAGCCCAAAAAGAAAATTATTTATATTCTCTACACTCTACAATACTCTACATTATCGTCAAACTTGCTTATCACGAACTTTGGCTTTAGTACTAGTTTTCCGGTTTAAAATAAATTTTCTGAGAGGGTAATATAATGTAACGGCTACTTGATTTCTTAAAAAATCAAATGTTAAACTTCCAATCATTAATTCAGTTTACTTTAAAAACTGATTTAACATGTAACGAACTTCCCATGGAGTCTAAAAATTGATACATATACATATTGTATGTATATTGATTGTATATAAATGTACACGTATTCATACGTATACGTGTACGAACAAAAACAATTCATCATTACAACTTCAAAGATATAATCTCTATATGTACTCTATACACACACACAGACACACACACACACACACATGTATTTCCATGTAAGCCATTTTCAATATAATTATCGTTGTAGAATTAATATGATTTAACTGAAAATCGTTCTTTTCTTGATAACAGATGCTAGTATATGTATCTATATATATACACATATACATATATAGTATACATGTATATTAAGATAAAGCTGTGCATCTAAATAAAGATGAAGAGTAACCTCATATTTAATTCAACAACCGTTAATTTTGAAGATGGATAACAACGTATCTACCTCTATCATATACTGTTGTACAACAATTAAAAGAAAGGGTAATAAAAAAGATGACAGAACATACATAGGTAGTTTGGTGCAGACCCACCTTTCCTGGGACGCCACCAGTCAATCTCAAAGTAGCCTGCGGAGTAAGAGTGAGTTGGTGTTGATGTTGAACAGGAGGAGTAGATGGTGTATGCGGAAGAAGATGCGGACAGTCCTTGTGTCCAACACCGGTTGATTTGATCGATTGTATTGCAAGACAATGGGATACGCGTATATTTAATAATACCGCAAAATCAGTTAGATAACAGGATATTCTATACTCTATACATATAACATGGAATATATCCCATGTTTATGATGGAAATTCAAAATTAACACAACCACAGTATACGTGTGACGTGTACATATACATGTGTTATATTTAAACTAGTAAACTATTTTTAAGACTTTTTTTTCAAAACTTTATGTTTTCATAAGAAACAACTCACAGTAAAGTAGGTGGTATGAAAAAGGGAATATAAATAGTAAAGATCACGCAGATTCTTATTACATATTAAATATATGTTCATATGTAGTAGAAAACATTTAGTAGTTAGAGTTAAAAATTGGAAATAGCAATGAAACTAACTGAAATTGCGAATGGAAATATGAAATATAAACAAACATAGTTGCCACCACCAGGAAAGACACCAAGAATATTTGTATCCATAACCATAACCATAACCCAATTACGTCATTACGTGTTGAGTGAGCGTTATTTGTGTCTACATACTGCTACACTTCCTACATATATGTATACTATTTTCTATAAATTCAATTTTGAGAACTTAAACTACAATATTCGAATTTCAAAATATATTGTAATATCGATAAGTCTATGGTGGTAAAGAAAAATTTATTTCGTAATAATTTTGTCTGTTTAAAAAGTGTTGAAAATTGTTGATAATTCAACAAAGGTTAGTACTCACGCGATAGAGAAATAAAGTGACAGGCAATGTTGCAAATAAATAACATGCCGTTCTTATATGTAAACATTGTAAGAATATGTAAGTTTCCTCATGAACTATAATTACATAATTGTAAAACCCAATATAACAGTGAATTCATTTCTTACTATTATCATAATGCAATTATATGTATGTAGTAATAAGTAAACCAAGTTGTAATAATTCTGCCTAACTGTACATTAGAATCGATATGTCTCATTAATTAAAACACTATACAACAATGTTAATTCTTGGTATATGTATGTATTATAAAAACAGTATAATATCTCTAATGGCATATAGTTTTGAATTATACGTATATTTCCATATACACCACCCACTTTACCATATTCAATGGATACATTGACAGGTTATTATCAGTATAAAATATTTAGTTACCACCCAAAAGGAAACATATTTTAAATCATAACTATGCCATGAATTGGTCAATTTTCATTTCACTAGATTTTAATCCTTTGTAATCTCTATTGTAAAAGTTTAGCTTTTCGCTAAAAATGGAAATGAATATATAATATATAAACTTTTTCTTCGTGTTACGATTTTCACTATAAATCGAGAAAATTTCTAAAAAGATCAATTTGAAAATGTGGCTTTTCAAAGTAGCAATCACTATTGCTATAATCACATTGTAATTGTATTATACTAAAGTATTATAATAATAAATATTATTTTGTTGAATAATGTACTCAACTGATCATGTCCAATTTTATTCAATAAGCACGGTCCCCTTCCGGTTCCTGTAAGCGCCGTTACGGTGTGGTGGGGCAACGAAAACGAAGACGCGAAACACTAGCGAACAGCAAACGCGACAAAGGTGCGCGATGCGCTCTCTGCACGGATGAAACGTTGGTGGGGGAAGCAATAGTTTGAGGGGCCCCTACTGTGCCGACCTCTGGCTTACGAGCTGCCGGCGCGCGGCGCGGCGCGGGCGGCGTTCGAGCCTATTTAGCACTGATATATTTACGTATACATATGATATATGCGTACTATGGACTATGGACTATGGACAGTGCCGCCCAGTGTCGCCAGAGGACATTTTGAAATATAAAATGATTTTCTATACCAGGAATTCTGAATATTTGCCGTTTAAATCAAAAGTGCCAATAACTACTGCAGTGCCAGCAGTAGCACACAGTTTACCCTACTTGCGACAATCTGACGAAAAAATATTTTAAACAAAAGTCGATCAGTTCTCGATTGGCTATACATTGCTATTGCAATGTAAAAAAAAGTTCGAATTTTTATTTTTTAGTATTGTCAAGGCCACCTTCATTTGTTTTAATGGCACTTGGTATTTTTGACTTAACACGATTATAGATTATAGCCCGTATCAATACGAATTTAACGACCTAGTATACCATGACCTTCGGATGACCTTGAAGTACCATTTCAAAAAATGAAGGTGGCCTCGACAATACTAAAAAGAAAGAAAATTTTCGAACTTTTTTTATTGCAATGTATAGCCAATCGAGAACTGATCGACTTTTGTTTAAAATATTTTTTTGTCAGATTATCGCAAGCACTTAATTGAAAAATCGTGAAAAGTGTTACGCGGGACCAGGGAAGCCAGACGGTGCGGCTCAACGGCTCAAGTGGCCCCTTACGTCTCCGTCCCTCGCCTAGATGCATGCCTCCGCTATCCCCACTCTTACCACTACCGCTGGCGCGACCGAGTGCTAGAATGAGAGCGGTAGCATGCTACCGACTCGGTCGCGCCAGCGGTAGTGGTAAGAGTGGGGATTGGCGAGGGACGGAGACGTAAGGGGCCTGGCGAGACTCGCATCTGGCATCCCTGCGTGGGACTGTGGGACGTGGGACATCCTGTATACTGTATACTCTATAATACTCTATACTCTATACTCTATACATATGTATATGTATAATGTATATCAGTGCGTTCGGGCCGCTACCCCCACTATGTACCGCGCCGCGCTTCGACCAGTGTAGCCAGACGGAGCGGCTTGAGCGGCTCCCAGGCCCCTTACGTCTCCGTCCCTCGCCTAGATGCTGCCTCAGCTATCCCCACTCTTACCACTACCGCTGCCGCGACCGACTCGGAAGATAGCTATCCCCACTCTTCCGAGTCGGTCGCGGCAGCGGTAGTGGTAAGAGTGGGGATAGCTGAGGCAGCATCTAGGCGAGGGACGGAGACGTAAGGGGCCTGGGAGCTGCTCAAGCCGCTCCGTCTGGCTACACTGGCTTCGACTCGCACAAGCACGGAAAGGGAATACGAGCTCACCTTATACATATATGGTATGTATGTAGGTAGTACATTACTACTTTTGTTAGTAACAAAGTAAAAAATCAACTGGTCAAATTGACGTGCATCAAACGCGAATTAGTTGCGCGCAATCCCGGAACGCATATTGCATAAATGTAATGTGTATATGTGTATTGTGTATGTATACATTTTTGTGAATTCTTGCATTTGTGGGGATTTCATTCGAAATTTGCGAGTAAATTACTTGTGTGAACCTGATTGTAAAGTAAAAGGGCATTGACCCCTTCTACTCGACAATTCCATAGGGGAGATATTTGAAATGCCCTTGTGGATTTTAACTTTTAACAAGTACGCAATTTCAATGTCACTTGGCTATCCCTAGAAATTTAAGTGAATGCGCTCAGTAATGATAAGAACATATCCCAAGCTATCCTATTTCTTTCTAACAATAAGATCCACAAATATTTACCACACTCTGTAATTATGGTAGTAACAACTGCGAACTGATTTCCCCATCATACTGTACTTATAACTATGTCTATGTATAAGGATTCGATTCGGCTTTGTAATCATATGTAAATAGAAATTCTTGTGATCGCTACTGACCTAAATGTTGATGCGACCTGTATAAATAAATAAATTAGAAAAGAAAACAAAGAAAAGTTGCAATATACAATCGTGTGGTTTTGTACCAGGGACACAACCCCCATATACATACTTCAACATGTTAATATTGTACAAATTCAATTACAAGGGGACATCAGGGACTGATACACTCCGATTAAGATAAAACTCTGCATAAATATTGATTAGACCTATTTAAGAAGATACATAGTTGCAATTCGTTCGTGCCCGTTTTTCACTTTGAGGGAGATATATCGACTCTTTTATCCGAACCGCCCTTCCTATACACTATACACTATACATATATGTACATGCTTATAAGTGGTAAACAACAAAAGATATCAGGGAATGGTGTAAATTTTTTCGTAAAAATCATTCTTTTCGAAAATTGAATTGACGAATGACTTTTTCAAAAACAATTTTACACGCAGCTTTATAGCTCTCAAGAAACGGTATAATTTTTATTTCAACCATTTTTTGATATCTTTTGTTGTTTACGACTTATATAACTTATAAGCACGTATATGTGTAGAGTGGGTGATTCGGATAAAAGGGTTGATATCTCCGTTAAAGTGTAAAACGGGCACGAACGAATCACAACTATCTTCTTACGATTAGATTAGATAGATCGAATAAATGTTTATGGAAAATTTCATCTAATAATAAATCGGAGTGTATCAGTCTCTGATGTTCCCTTGTTAGCGCACATTGTGGTAAATATAGTGTTTAGTCTACTAGTTTAACATATTATTCAAATTACGTTTGTATCTAAAAATATAAAAAGACGATAATATTATTTTGTCAAGTGTGGCATGGTTAAAATTAGATTACAAAGGTTTAAAATCGTCAGAGAATAAAATGTAACTAAATCATTATGCATCTAATTATGTAAAATGTAAACCATGTATTGTATCATTGTATACAGCGTATTCTATATGAATCCATAAAGGAATATTTCTAAAAGTTGAGATATATCAAATTGAAAACTGATCAAAGGAATGGTAAAAGTAAATTGTATAATAGAACCATATACCATTATGTTTAATCTTTCAGATACATTTCAGATCACAATGAGATACCATTATACATATATGTATACATGTACATATACATATACACACACGCACACAAATTCATGTTTATATAGAGATTGGAACGTTTAAAGATTTTCATTTACAGTCATGTGAAAAAATTGCTCAGGACAAAATGATACTAGCTGAAAACCATATATAACTTATATGTATAACATTTTCCTCGAGACAATCTTCTACAAAATTTCGAAGCTTTTGATGTGTATGTAAGTATGTACATGGAAAAATTCAACCGTAGCGGTTGAATATATAATATACATTTGTTTTTATCTATTTCTGAAACCTATGAAATCTGAGCCCATCGCATTGTTACATCGATGAAACCTTGGAATAAATGATACATTAACATTTCTTATTTTTTTCAATGTAATTAAAATGGATATTGCAATTCTCCAATGTTGTAAGTTTAAAATAATGAATAACATTTTTCAATTCTTCTGGTAGATAGAAATTTAATATTCTCCATCTGTTATGTTGTTAGGGATCACGCTATTGGTTTGCCCAACTCTTAGATGGCGGACCTTCTTAATAACTGCATAATTGAAGAAGCTTAGGACAATTTAGAGATATATTTAGGAATTTTTCAAAGATATTTTTGAAAACATCCTTTCTGGACGCATTGAATTTTCCGTTGCTCCTAACAAAATGGCTAATAATTTAAAGTAATCATCAGAAACTGAGTAATTAATTCTTAGCACTCGAACGATGACTAGGAGAGCTACCGCTAAAAATTGCTGCACCATTATTCAAAATATCGTTTACATTATTAAATATTTTGGTGCCTAAAAAATTACTAAACATTTAAGTATTGTATAAGATATTATATCAATTTCATGTGCATCGTCAAATAATAAAAATAATATAGAAAGGAGTTATCCTAGTTTGGAAGAAATGTTTAATTTTCCAGTTGAAATACCTCCGAGTGCAAAGCGTTAAATGGCAACTTTGAGACACTAATTTAAAATTGACCAAGGTACAGCTACTGGAGAGTTGAGGGAGAATTTAATTTTTTTCCCCATTAAAACTGTCGATTTTTATAAATAAAATTATATAAATAGTCGAGCAAATAAAAGTTTCGAACATAACAGATATACGTAGTACTAAGTTACTGGACACTGGACAGCAATACATATGTATATCTATTTTCTCAGCTCGCGAAAAACAAGACATGAAACTTTCTACTTTTTAAATTATAATTAACTGAATGACAAGTTTTCAAATTCGAATAGTACATGTACATATGTAGATTTGATTTTTATATTATGCAACTTTTGGACAATTAAACAAAAACTATATAGCATATTACATTTTCTATTTGTTAAACTTTGAATGATAAATAGAAACTTTCTCAATATACAGTTAAAATTTCCAATTGACCAATTAAACACTTCTATCAAAAATCATATCAACCAATAGTGAAAAAACTACATATTTTGAAAAAAGCATGTGCAGAAATACAAATATATGTATATAGTATCATTCATATTCATGTCATTAATTCATTGTATTTCAGAAATTCAACGAATTTCAATTCTTAAAACGTTACATTACCGTTTATAACCTTAAAATATATTTGAGGTTATTTAATTTATATTTACATACATAAATATACATATGGTATATTTTTGATCAAAAAGGAAAGGAACTGCTTGTTCGTAGGAATGAGAGTCAGTAACAGTATTCAATAATAATAGAGAATTTAAGTACATATAAATATCGTAAGGTCAGATAAACAGAATTCTATTTATGTAAATATATTGTTGTTCTAGATATATTCTATTTATGTACTTACACTGTAAGAATATGTAACAAAAATGACATACATAGTTGCATTTAAAAAACACCAATGAACATGAAATACTACAAAAAGGGTGCTTATGTAGACAAATTTCTTCATCTTTAGCAGTTTTTTCATACAACTATAAACAATTGAATGTTCCATCTCTTTAGACACTTTAAAGTTAGAGGATTGATTTTATATGTTAAAATGATGCATATTATTTTATACATTCATGTATTTGAATTTCTATCTGTCTCATGCTTTTATGTATATGATTATTTCAATATAGAGATGTGTAACGACCGATATTTATTTACACAGAAAAAGGCAATCATTTGAGGTAGGCGCAATACTACAAAATAATTATTTTTTCACTTGCACCTCGTAATTTATGAAACAATATTTCAACAATATTTCAAGATATAAAATTAGTTCTTAAAAAATGCATCCCTCTTTTGGTGGTACTCTGTATGCTCTGTATGTAGTATGTATGCATGTACCTAGGTATGTATGTTTGTATTTATACATATGTGTGGATATATACATATACAATGTATACATAGTAATATATGTAATATGTATGTATAGTATACATATATGTATGTATTTATACAGGGGTGGGGCTTATACATGTAAGACTTACACCGAAAATATCTCCATTGTTTTATGTAGTAATACAAGAAAATGTTTGGTTCAGTGGAGCAATTGTTGCGACGGAGAAGTTTTTTTCTCTAGATCATATTTTCCGATATCTTAAGGTCATCGTCGTTTCTTTAAATGGAACGACGTATTTTGATTAGTGTAACATTATGGCTAATGAAAAGACAAACTCAACCATGTATAATATGTTGAGCTTCAAATGACCTTCGAAGGAGTTATTCTTCGAAAAGGATAACTTAACATACGGAGACCATGTTCATGCTACCGTACTCTACCAGGAAACACTACTGTAAACACTAAAACATTGTCGAAAAACATCTCTTGTTTACAAACTGTCCTATGGTGCAGCACTTTGTGTCATATTATATCGGAGTGACGGAGTGAAGCGTGATATTGTAATCGTCTACTGCGAATGTAGACAAAACGCAGTAAAAGCTCAATTACAATATGCAAGTATATATTCTGCTCTGAGACATCCCAGTGTTCAAACTGTCAGGAGCGTCTTGGAGCTCTTTCGAGAAACTGGAAGTGTAGAGAAGAGAAAACGTGTACGAAATGAACCAAAAACAAATATGTAAATAACGAAATAGAGTGTTTACATCAACGGAACCCGGATAGAGTATGGTAGCACGAACATAGTCTTCGTATGTTAAGTTATGCTTTTTGAAGAATAACTCCTTCAAAAGTCACTGTATGATCCTATTATATGTACATATTATATGTACAGCTTGTCAAATCTTGCATTGCGGCTGACCAGAACATAGGCATGCGCAGACAAAAACAAAGACCGCACATGACGAGAGGAGGATGCAACATCTGAACAGTAAAGTACACACCTCGTCAAAAGTGCGTACTGTCCATTATTTCTTACAGCAGTAAACATACGAAACAACTGTTTATATGTTTTTGTGAATACACTTGTGTCACTTTACTTTTTAACTGGACTGTCGCCGCGTGCATCGTTTGACAGGTGACGATCAGTTGCGAGGCTCCGCCTACCTACCACTGCGCAGCGGGGACATTTCCCCTTGCGGGGGACATTCACCCGCAATGCTAGATTTGACAAGCTGTACATGGTTGAATTTTATTTTCATTAGCTATAATGTTACACTAATCAAAATTGGTGAAGATCTTGAAATATCGGAAAATAAGACCTAGAGACAAAAACTTCTCTGTCACAATAATTACCCCATTTTCTGCCTGAAACTGTAAGTCTTAGGTGCCTCACATCACCCTGTATACATATGTATATGTATGTAGGTATACAGAGTGGTTCACCAGATGTTACTACCTCCGATAAGGTTGAATGGTTTTGAGAGATGCATACTTTGCTGTTGCGAGTGTTTTCCTAGGTGGACGCGTAGCAGTATGTTTTTTTCTGCACCAATCTGAAGCTTCATATTCTCTACAAAAAAGTGGTAACCTATTAATATCCAAAAACCATTAGTTAAGGGGATATTTTAGTTTTGGTGTCGTTATGAAATCACGACTCCCTTAATAATGTTGTAATGATTTTATTCACGGAAAAGGTTCAATGTGGCGACAGTTTCATCACGACATTTTCTGAATCGAGAAAGTAATGAATGTTTTACATTATCTAATAAAACCGGTGGTATGTTATTGCATTCAATGATGATACAATCTTTCGTATCAGCAATTGTATTGTCGGAGTCTCGGCGTATACATTATTTTTTAAGTAACCCCATAAGAAAAAGTCGAGATGTGTTAAATCAGGTGATCTTGCCAGAAAATGAATGGGACCACTTCGTTCTATCCAACGATTCAGAAATATTTGATTTAATGGATTTCTTGTTATTCTATCATAACACGCAGGACAACCATCCTGTTGGAGCCACATTGTTTGTCGAATATGCGATGACAAATCATGTAAAAATAACCATAAGGTATTTGAATTTGTAACATTATCAAGAGAGTTGTGATTTCGTAACAACACTAAAAATAAAATATTTCCTTAACTAATGGTTTTCGATATGAATAGGTTTTTTTTCAGAGAATATGAAGCTTTATCGATTGGTGGAGGAAAAAACATACGATCCCATTTCAAAAAAGAAAAATACTGATGATGATTCGTATCTCTTCTACACGTTCACCTACAAAAAACAAACTCGCAACACCAAAGTATGCATCTCTCGATACCATTCAACCTTATACATATAAACATTCTTAGCTACAAATAATAATAATAACGAAAATCTAGGTGGTAATATCTGGTGAACCACCCTGTACATAGTAATTGTTTCCTTTAATCAGTATTATTGCAATGTACATTAGAAAGTTGTTCTCTAGTAATTAAACATATTCTTAACTTTACAAGAATCAACACATAGTGTAGTATATAGATATAGATATAGATATAGATTATAAGATAAATACAATCACTCACCGTCATGAGATGTGTGCGTTGTCTGAATTGTTTGTGTTTGTTTGTTATAGAGCACTGGTTCCTTTGGTGGAATATTAGTATGTGCCACAGAGACAATAGTAAGTTCACGGTTTTTTCTCCTTCCGGCACTGCTACAATTGAAACATTTAATTACATTATAAAATATGTACATATGAGAATACTGAAAACAAAATATACATATTCAAGAAACAATGAAATACCTTTGAGCAGAATTTATACTAGATGGTTGTAAGCTAGCATCAGGAGTAGCATTAGCGCTTTGTTCCGGAGTTAGTGAATTCATACTAGATAAACTGGACAATACATCTGCAAATACATTCAAGCATGGAAGATACAACTTTGAATAAATTATAAAATAAATTTGCTAACCTGACACTGGAGCTACACCTAATGATGATAGCATAGCATCCAGTTCCTTACGTTGATCTTTATCCGTTCCAGCAGCACGAACCGTAGCTTCCTCAACCTTAATATAGACCATATAGATAGATATAAAGACAATACACCAAAATATACATATTGCATGTAAATAAAATATTTTACATCTTTCATTTCCTTTTCCCTCTTGCGTCTCTCCTTTTCTTCTCTAATAGCTTGAAGCTTCGCCTTTTTCCTTTCCAGTTCAGCTTTTCGATCCGACATCATTGTGCTTGTTTGTTATTACCTAAGTAATATCGATAAATATATTAAATAAAATTTCAAACTATTTATAAGACTTATCTTTACGAATAATATAAAGATTATAAAAGTCTTACCGGTTCATGAAACTTATTAACGGAACTTGAATCGAGTTTGGTGCGGTTATTGATTTCTGTCTATTTAGTGACGTCAGTTTCTACCGAATCTGTGAAAACTGTATCGACAAACGCACATGCAAAAGGCGAATTTTCACGTCTGTTAAATCAATAATGTCTGTATTAAGCTAAATATGTAGGTAGAAATTATTCGAGAATCGATAGAAATACTTGTTAGAACGATCAGACATGAACTCGTTCAATAACTCATAACTTACAACTGTCATTCAGATGTTCTAGTATAAAGAGTTTATCATAAAATTGTTTAATTTTTTACACTATTTACGAGATATTTACCTCATATACTTCACAAATTTGAGTACTAAAAACCGTTATAATCGCTGATTTCTACATCATCTATTCCACCCGTCCGACGTCCGATTTACATTGCAACCAATTGCAACAATAGCACCACAGTATCAGTGTTCCGATATCGTCCGGGATTTCTCGTGCGATGGATGGCCGCTGATGGCGCTGCGCGGCCAAAACAGTAACGTGTCTATATTGGGATGATGAGGTAGAAAACCCCAGAGGCAGTTATATTGACGGGAATGTACCGAAACAATCTGTTCCAGACAAAAAGACTCCAGGACGTGTTCTACGAGTTACAAAATATACACAAATACACATGTTATACATTTATTTATCAGAATCAAATCATATAAATCTTTTAAAATTTTGCGGGGTGCTCAAGGTACCCCATTTTATCGAGAGTCTTACTTTACTGAGGCTGAGAGCGCCACCAGCGGCCATCCATCGCACGAAAAATCCCGGACGATATCGGAACACTGCACAGTATCAATATCTCGTACTGTCTCGTACTAACCAGTACCAGAGAGGATATCCCAGGATAGTTAGAACCACGGTGTAGGACGTAGGAAGTGAGAGAGTGAGAGTTGACTGGCTCGCTGCGCCCTCACTGGCTTCCACTGGCCCCCACCAGCTTCCACCAACCAATCGGTGTGCGAATGAGATAGATATACAACCCGCCGCCATTGTGGGCTTCAACACTTCGTACTTCGTATATATATAGGCCTTAGACCATATACAGGGTGTCTCAAAATTACCTTAGTTTAATGAAATGGGAGGTTCCCAAGATCATTTCAAGCGACATTTTCCTTTGCAAAAATGTTATCCACGGCTTTGTTTAGGAGTTATTAACGAAAAACACGGACCAATCAGAGCGCGACCTAGACGAGAGTTGGCACAGTCGGCCCGGCGCGCCAACTGTTTATTGGCCGACCGTGCCAACTCGCGTCTAGGTCGCGCTCTGATTGGTCCGTGTTTTTCATTAATAACTCCTAAGCTGTAGGCCTGTGGCCTGTAGGCCGTAGGCTGTAAGGATTCATATAAATAAATTGGCGGCTACACGGCTACACGCTACAAGAATACCCGGCAGAGTCCCGGCACACATAGAAGTTTCCAAGTAACTTATCTTTTATAGTTTTTTAGTAGTAAACAGTAGTAAATTACTTACATATATTATGTACTTCATGATGTACTTCACTTGCACAAAATTCAGATTCTAAATGTTGGTAAATTGTTTATTTCGTTTGAAATTGCATTTGATGTTGCTATTGAGTGCTATTGAGTCTCTGGGAATGACGCAACTGACGTCGAAGATGCTTGCGTTAACTTGTGTCATGTGAATCCAATCGAAACATCTTTAATTTATACATCAATATTTTCTGAATAAAATATCGGCAACCCGTTTGAAATATAGGGAACCTGACAGATTTATGCAAATTTAAAATATGCCGAGGGTAAGTTTATATTATACTATCGAATGTTATTGGTAAATTTGGTTAGGTTTGTAGGGATCTGCGGTTTATATTTTGAAAATATTTGCCGATAGGCCAATTGTGATTTTTATTAAATTTAGTGATTTTTGTTATTATTTATAGGATATACGATCTTATTTTCAAAGCGCTAAAACCAATTCTAGCGTTGCTCCCGCAAAATCTACGAAAAGGCGAATAATTTCCTCTGATGAGGACGATGTGAAAATAGAATCGCCTATTAAGCGGTCCAAGGTATTGACGTTCTTTTTTATCACAGCCTAATTTTCTAAATTTATATTTTATATGTCATTATTATAACAATTTTATATTCTTATAGAAAAGGAAAACATTAGGAAACAATGTAAATTTGATTGACTCACAATCAGATGAAGAAGTAAAGCAAAAGAAAATAGTTTCTCCTCGTGATATTTTCAGTAAAAAACCAATAAATAGGAAAGAAGCTCCAAAAGTATTGAAAAGGTTGCAGAAAAAGGTACATATTATTAAAATAATTATATTTTTCTAGTGATAATCATATTCTTTTATATTACAAATAATATTATTCATTTGTTCACGAATCCTGTATAAAAGTGCAGAGACATAGTGGTACAATTGCTCATTTCTATAGTAATCATTGTTTATATCTTCTATTTCAATAACTAATTTTTGCATAAAAACAGAAAGACATGGAGAAATTAAAAAATTGTGCAATGCAGACAGTATTGTGTTAATTTGGTACATATATTAGACGATTGCATAAGTTCGTGCTAATAATACTTTTCTAATTGCAGAAAAGAATGGTGACTATATAATTGATTAATAAAGCTGTATTCTTTAAAATTGAACCATTGAATTTCATTTTCAAATCGGGCACGAACTTACGCAATTATTTGATATGTTTTGGGATTTTAAATGTGAATACTTCTTGAGCTTGGTTTTCATATAGTATGATATAATTTTGTTGTAGTATCTGCTTAATTTTACAGGAAGCTGCAAGTCATAATGATGCAGACTTTGAAGCAACTTTAAGCCAGTTAGATACATCTGACATTGAACAAAAATATTTAGAAGAGACTAATTCTAGCAAAGGTACTAACACAAATATGATATGTGTAATATTTAAGAAAATATGAAACTATAGCTATTTCTTATTTATAGATACCGTTCTTCAAAAGAATGATTCGCCAAGAAGTTTCGAAAATGATGATGGAAAGACAACACCAGTTAGAAATAAAAGTGAAATTAAAGAGGACATTGACCTAAATAAGAAAAAACATGAAGGCAAAACTAAGAAACATTCAAATATCAGTACAAGCGATGATACAGAACAGAAGGATTCTAAGCTTAATGGTAAATCAAAGCATGCGAAAAATACTTCCAAAGCAGAATCAAGTATTTATAAACTGGAAATAGAGCAACCAAAGAAGAAATCTCCCAAAAAGGTAGAAGTCTCGGATGATTATGAACAAAGAGCTGAAAAAAGAAAGCAGGGCAGTGCCATGTATCAAAAATATCTTCAGAGGGGAGGAGCAAGGAATCCAGGTTCAAAAGAAATTCCCGAAGTATGTATATCAATATGGAATTGCAATCATTTGAGGTTGACGCTCACTTAACAATCATGAACATTATTGTTTACGTGTTGATTAAAACGGGATCACAATAAACTTAAGGGTCATATGATTTTACGTTTATTTGAACTTAAGAAACGATTTTAATGTTTTAATTCTGTTATATTTTTCATTTACTAGAGTTACAGTATTTTATTTCTGACTCAATTTTGCCCAAAAACCGAAATTCATTGGTTCACTTTTGCTCCTCATTGTAAATTTGACATGACGCTTATGCTTATTGACTATTTTAGGGCGCTGAATATTGCCTTGCTGGATTAAGTTTTTTAATTACTGGTGTTTTGGAATCTCTAGAAAGAGAAGAAACCGAAGAACTTATTAAAAAATATGGTGGACGACTTTTACAGCAAGTGTCACGTAAAACTGATTATGTTATAGTTGGTGACGAGGCTGGTCCTGCAAAAATATCTAAGGTAATACTTATTAAATACTACCGATAATTTATGTAAATATTGTACATTACAATTTATATTCTCGTGTGCACATTTGGGTTTAGGCAAATAGTCTGAACATAAAACAAATATCGGAAGACGATCTATTAGATATGATCCGAACGAGAAAATCGGGTCAAGTTCAAGATGTCAAAGAGTCTCGTACAAAATCAAAAGATAGAATGAAACAGAAATCCATAGAATCGAATGATATGTCTCCCCCACCATCGAAAAGAGGAAAAACTACATTACATGGAGAAACAGAAAAATTGCAATCACCACATAAGAAAGAAGATAGAGGCGAAGTTACAGAGAAGATACATGATCATAAAGACACGATAAAAAAAGCAATTATAAAGTCGCCGGTTAAAGATGACAAAAAAGACGTGAAGAGTATTAAAAATCTACAAGCAAAACCAGACTCGTTGCACGATGTAAGATTCATTACTCAAGTACGAATTGAACTGTTACAATTTTACGAGGTTCTAAGTTTATACGAATTCACAGATTAGTAGAAGTGAACCAGTACCGGCATTGGTTGAGAAATATAGACCGAAAGCTATGAAGCAGATTTTAGGTCAACAGGGAGACAAAAGCAATGCGAAGAAATTACATACATGGTTAAATAACTGGCATAAAAATCGAAGTAGTAAAGTGAAACTTGTTAAACCTAGTATGTTTCAATATTTAAGAGAGATAACAATTTAATAATACTTTTAATTTTACTTATATAATAGTAACCATATTTATAGCAATGTATTTTTTTATTTGTGTTAGGTCCATGGGCCAAGAATGATGATGGAGCTTTCTTCAAAGCTGTTCTATTATCTGGGCCACCTGGAATAGGAAAGACTACAACTGTTCAAGTTGTCTGTGATGAATTAGGTTTTGATCTTATAGAATTTAATGCATCCGATACTAGAAGCAAGAAACTTTTACAAGAGAGCGTATCTGAACTTTTATCTAACACCACATTAAAGGACTATTTCATAGGTACATATATTCATATATATATATATGTTAAAGCAAGACTTTAAAATACCATATATTACAGATACTAAAAATAAACCAACATCAAAACACGTGTTGTTAATGGACGAGGTTGACGGCATGGCTGGTAACGAAGATCGCGGTGGTTTACAGGAATTAATCAGTTTAATTAAATCAACTGATGTACCAATTGTTTGTATTTGTAATGATCGGAATAACACGAAGATGAGAACGCTTGCCAATTACATTTTCGACCTTCGATTTCCGAAGCCTAGATTAGAACAGATTAGGGTAAAACAAACTTTGTTTAACAAAGCAGCCTTAAATATAAATATTTAACTTATTTTTTTTCATAGTACATTATTGATTAAAAGTAATTCTTTATACAGGGAGCAATGAAATCGATATGCTTCAAAGAAAACATTAATATTTCAACAGAAGATTTGGATCATTTAATTGAATCGACTAATCAAGATATACGACAAGTAATAAATCATTTAGCTCTGTTTGTTGGAAATACTGGCACTCAGGAAAAATCTCAGAAGAAACATATAAACAAAGATTTGAAACTGGGGCCTTGGGACGTTGTGAAACAAGTATTTTCTGCCGAAGACCACAAAAATATGAACATTCATGATAAAAGTGATCTGTTTTTTCACGATTATAATATAGCGCCATTGTTCGTGCAAGAAAATTATTTAACAGTCGCACCGCATGGACCAAAGTATGTATAAAGTATTCAGTATAAGAATCATCTTTTCTCTGTTACGCATGTAGGACATCATAAAATTAGAATCAATTATATTTTATGTACGATTTAAAATGGGGAGAATTGTTACGAAAAACAATTACACAATATAAGAAGATACATAGTTTCAATATTTTATAAAAGGCATAGTTCTATAAAATCTTCTTTGACGAAATCTTCTTTCTAGTGTAAGTTTTTATATTTATTGCATTCACCGTCTTATTTTTGTACAGAGATAAACTGTTGGAAAAAGTAGCTAAAACTTCTGAAAGTTTAGCAATGGGAGATATAGTTGAAAAATCAATAAGAAGTAACGGATCTTGGTCTCTCTTGCCTATGCAAGCTTGTTATTCTTCCGTCATACCTGGAACAGTAATGTCTGGTCATGTTGCTGGTCAAATTAATTTCCCAGCATGGCTTGGACGTAACTCAAAATCTGGTAAATTTGATAGGTAATATATGTATATATGTGTCCTCTTTATGTAATGTATTATACTCCTTTCACCATTTATGTAACGATTTAATTATATTGTAGATTAATGCAAGAGATTACTGTGCATACACGCTTAACTACTGGTGCAAGTAAAGAGGCTATAATTTTGGACTATATTAAACCTATCAGGGATGCTATAGTTAGACCATTGGCAGTTGATGGTAGTGAAGGGGTAAATGCAGCAGTAGATGTTATGAATCATTACCACTTACTCAGGTTAATTTTATTTATGAATAGTAATAACATGAACATAGAGATAGAAATATTCGATCTTTGAGTAATATGAAATATTTGTATCATTACCAATATTTGTATAATTTTTGGTGTCATTAGGGATGATTTAGATTCTTTAATAGAAACTTCTTTGTGGCCCGGTGATCGTGATCCTATGCAAGTTATTGACAGTAAGGTCAGTTTAAATTATTATTAGATTCGACTGAACGATATTGAAGCGTGCAAGCAACAAGATCAAATAAAAGCTTGTGTTATAGGTAAAAGCAGCCTTTACAAGGTCATACAATAAAAGTTCTGCGGCTGTGCCGTATGCAGTCAGTGGCGTATCAAAAAAGAAAACCACACAGGGTAAAGAGGGAAATGATTACTTAGAAGACGGAGATTCGGGGGAGGAGAATTCCGATGATGATAATGTGGAAACTGACAAAATGATCAAGGTATGTTCTATGAGTGCATATTAACGTTACAGCGTATTACTGAAGCTTAACGAAAAAGAATTTTCACCTACCATTTACGATATATCACTAGGCGAAGAAAGCTACCTCAAATAAGAAAACAGAATCAAAGGGTAAAACTACAGAGAAGACTGTAACGAAAGGTAAAAGTAGCGACAAGCCCTCGACTAGTAAACGCGGACGAGGTCGCGGAAAGGCAAAATAACGCTGTGAACTTGGAATGTGAGTTTTATTCAATAAAACGGAATGAAGATAATATCTCGTAATGCATTGTGTTTGTCATTAAATTTGTTTCACTCGCGTAATTAAGTTATTTATCGCACACGAAACGTCGGGAATTATATTTCCGACTGCCTCGTGTTTCCGAGTACAAACATGTTTTGTTTGGAATGATAATACTTAATAATATATGTATAAAATGTTCCAAATGCTCCTAGTTCTCAATAGCTTCAATTGTTTCAGTCGAATCAGGAACTGGAAGTTCTGATCTGGTTTGTACGCATTCTAGAACAAGTAAAGAGAACGTTAATCATCGCATGGTGAATAACTTGAATTAAAATTTTTACATTTGGTTACTGTTTAATTTTTATTCGTTTATATAAATAAATATTGTGAGAATACATACGCTTTGTTCTGGGTTTCCAACCGATGTACTCGTTAGTTTTCTTGTTTTCCTTGGTGAGCCAATCTGTTAATGGCTTGAAGTAATCCAAGAGTCCAGTGGTATCCATGTTCCTTTGGCCAGTGATCTTTTCCATTGCATCTTGCCAAGGCATAGAGGAACCCAATTCCAACATTGATCTGAATCACAAAAACAGGTAACATAAAGTTATACTATTTATTACTTTGATGGCATCTGTCAACCGTCAACAATAATCTGTCAGTATTTTAATACGTTTGCTACCAGCATTTGCTTCGTAGCTTACCTTTCCTATTAAGGAAAGTCTGCAGGCATTTGTTTGTCAGTCTGGGCTGGGCTATAGTATTCAAACAATTTAACAGATGAAATGCTAAACATATTATGCTGTGTACTATGACTTTAAGCAGTAAAGTGTATAAAATGAATTCGATTATCTTTAAGTAAACTGTGAAATTGTAGATGTTGAACATGTAGATAGCGAATGTTTAATAATACTTGTAACATGTTAACGAGAAATATATACATATATACGTGTTAACGAGTTTGTTACATACTTTTAAGATTTTATACTTACTTCAACAAGTTTCCTGCTGCTTTATTGTTGTAAATGTCGCATTGATGCAATGGTTTTGAGTCTGGATTCTTTGGATCGTATTGTTTCGCTTCTATACAAAGTGCCTTGTGGAACTGGAATTGCACAATGAAACTCACATAATATCTAATGTATTCTACGTCAGCTATTATGTGGTATTTCGCGCCAGCGTCAAAGTCATCTTCTGATCGATCTACCGGTGCTTCGATACCTTGGAAGCTTTCAATAAGGTCCCACCTAAACATTGAGGAGAGGATTATAATTTTTCTCATGTTTTTCGTTCACATTGGAAGTAACCATGTTTTTTTGCATGGCACACTAAGAGTATGTATCTACTAACCAGTTGCAATTGTAATTGTCTGCTGTAACTTGTCCTTGGAATACGTTCCATCGCCATTTGTCCATCATATATGCAAATGGCAGAAAGACAATTTTATCAAGGCCTTTCAAGTACAAATTGTTGAGATCGGCCTCTTCGTCGTTTGCATCGTTGCTCAACAAACTAAAACATAAACATAAAGTTTTATATACATTGAAGTTTTATACACGCTTGAAGAAGGAAATTAATAGAGACAAAACCGTGGCTAGCAGCTTTAGGACGAGAAATAAGAAGACGAGAAGTGAAAAGGAAGAAAAAAACTAAAAATTGGTCTCCTAACTGTCCCAGGTTTTTAAACCACAGCTTTCCCTGTGGCAAGAGAATGTTGTTGTTGAGTGAGTGCTAAGTTAGTTGTGGTTTTGATGGATCTACGGCTTTCATTTCGTTTTAGTTAAATGGATATAGAGGTGTGTAGAGATATACTGGTGCGTAGAGTGCGTTTCAGTGAAAATTATGGAAACTATATAAGTGCTTTATTTACTTGATACTCTTCAGGTGACTCAGAGTTGACGCACTGAGAGCTATAACATCACCGACAGCTTCATGGAATCCTGGATTAGCACCTTCCTTGAAGACAGTGGGTTGATTTTTATATTGAAGATAATATTCAACATGTCCCATTTCGTGATGGGCAGTCAGTAGGTCCTCCATATTTATCCTTGTGCACTGTTTAATTCTAAAATCTTTGCCGTCATAAAAGTCCCAAGCGCTTGCATGACAAATCATCTCACGATCCTTCTGCTTTTCTAGAATTGACCGTTCCCAGAACAAGTCGGGCATAGCAGTCAGGTTTATTGAAGTGAAAAAGTCTTCAGCAACTCGGAAGATTTTCGATGCATTGTATCCTAAGTGAACATAAATGATTCTTCTATGAATTTTAGTGCTACATATTGATTCGTATTACGCTCCATTGCTTCACAAACGCCACGTTTACAATCACAATGAATTCTTTATAGATAATCAGTTTTTCTAGTGCATTTAGATTATTTTTATCAGACATTATGAGAATAATAACTTCTTTATTATCAACAAACCTTGTTCAACCATAGCCTTGGTGGCATCTGGCAATTGTTTGCCTGGATATGGAATCGTGAAGTCTGCAATGTTAGACCAAGTTTGTGCCCACATATTGCCCAATAAATGCGCTGGAATCGGACCATCTTTGGGAACGATGTCTTCACCATACTTCTTACGAAGTTCTCGTCGGACGTACGCGTGCAATTGCAAATAAAAAGGTCTCAGTTCTTGCCACAGTTTTTCTAAAAGATTGAACCATTCAAAAAATTAATCTGCTGTTACAGCTGTCTGCATAAATTTGTAATGAAGAATTACTAATTAGAAATAATGTCTAGATCGTTGATCGTATCAGCTACAACAAACAGGTGTTAAATACAAAATTTGTATTTTCAATTCACGTGTAATAATAACAGCATTCTAAAACTCGTCTGATCTTTTCATCATTCTATATTTCGCCAACTCATTTTCGTCGCAAATATATAAAATCCACAGTCTATTAGTTATACGTATGTATATCGATGTAATATTTACCAATTTGTTCTTGGAAGTCATCTGCCTCGTAATCTTTCATCCAATAGGCTGCATTATCGGTGAAGTTGTTCAATCTAGCAGCCAAATTACTCAACTCGACGTACCTCTTGTACAGCGGCTTCACTTTTTCACCTGTTGCTTTCCTCCATTCAACCCAAATGTACTTCAATTCTTCAGGATCACGGCTGTTCATTAAACGTTCCGTAAGCTCGGGTTCCAGAGCAAGATCGCACTTCTTTTTGTTCTTGAAATCGCAGATTTTCGCGGTACTATATATGTTCTCCATTTCGCTGATAGTTTTCTCGTATTCTTGGTAGAGCTGTAACAAACGAATTGAAATTAGTCTATTAAATTTATCGGTAGTTAATAGACTGATGTTATAATATACATCGTTATAAAATTGGATGGAATTTCTCTAAATCTGTAGTTTATAAAAATGCAATTAAATTTGCAAAAACATTTGTGGTCTAGTAATCAGTTCATTACATCTTCTGGAAGAGCCGCGGTGCCCAGAACGCTGAGTTTCGAGAATTGTCTCTTCAGCTTTTCGTCTTTCAGCTCCTTCCAAGGGAACTCGTTCACTTCATTCCAAATGGCTTTTTGAACTTTTGCTGCCTCCGAAGACACGTTCAACTTTTTCTCCAGATTCTCTGGAGTCAAATCGGACGCGTAATCCCATTCTGCGAGTGATTGCTTATTGCTCCAATCGGAGTGCTGATGGTCGATCCTGTCGAGAAACTTGACTGCCCTTTTCGTTAGGGCTTCCGAATCTTCAGCAATCTCGGTCTCCTTGGCATCTTCGGGAGCCGGTATTCCCCATGCCAGAGTCACGAAAGCTGCTACCAGCAGTCTGCAACATAACAAACAAATTCGTTTAAATAAAATTTAAATTTCGAAGCAAATTATGTAATGAAACCAATTGTAAGAAATTAAGATTTATATGATACTAACTAGGAGAAATTCGCCTAACCCTGAACACAAGCATTTTGTTGAACAAATGTAACAGAATGAAAAGATTATGGAAGGCATTCTAACGGAAGTCTCTAAGGAAACTACTTGTGTAATTTGTTTACAGAATAATAATGAAGATTGGATTTAATTCTCAAATTGCTAGGAATGTGATCATCAAGCTTGTGCACATTTTGTTGTTCGAATAATTAAATATACTTGTTTCTTTATAATTGTAAATCAAAGGTTGGTGAAGATTTGTGTTAGTTAAAATGTTTCTTGTGATTATTTCGTTTATTTATTATGATATATTTATGATAATAATTGGACAGTAGGTTTAGAACAGCAAAAATATTAGAATTATTATTATTTATTATTATTATTTTCAACCTATTAAACACAAATTTCTATTTCACTCTAATTTGTTGTAAATCAGGTAGAACATTTCTATTTTGCGTAAAGATCCGCTGTCTAATGATAATGATAGCCACTTGATTTGTTTGATCGAATACTGTTCGCCAAGGGTAGTAGTCGTCCAGTTAACTGCTAAACAAACTTGCATCCTTCCGTTGTCACACGTAAAAACGGAAGCAGCATAATCTACATAGAATTTTTAAATTGATCGTTCATGAATGCCTGTCCTTCGTCACTGATATACGGCCGCGAATAAAATCAGACTATCAAATAGTCACGAGGTCGAATGTAGCAGTTTTCGTTCAACGATTCGAAAGTTTTTCATACCGCATTCGTCCGACACGACTGCATCGATGGAAATACAATTTGTTCATGTTTTCCGCAGAATCTCGGTGCATTTCTTGCGTGCGCTGCTGATCTAGAAAAGTATTTACAACCGAAGCTGCGAATTGTCTTATAAAAACCGTCCTGCAAAGCTTTCATCACAGGCCGTGGCGAAATCTAATGTTTATACATACCTCGGAGGCATTCAGTTGCAAAAGATAGGAAAATGGATTAAGCTTTTAACTGCGGGTGATTTTTTAATTAGTAGTGCTTATCAAGGTGTAGCAAGAGAGTAGAGATAACAGTACGTTTACTCACTTTTACCACAAATGCATAGAATCCGCAGTCTCTGATGAACATTATATTAACGAATATTTATGAATGTTATATCAACATTATATTAACTCGTCAGCCCCAGTTAAAATATCGGAGAAGAATAACTATTAGAAAATTGTTTCTGATGTAATATTACTTCTACTCGCAGATAGCACATCTCAAAGACGTCTTTTATGCCCATTTTAGCTCTGAAAGTCTTACGTTCTAAAAAGACGTTTTAAAAGCGTCTTAAAGATGTACCGTTTGGTAACACAAGTCGTTCAGGAGACGTTCGTGAATCTTTCGGAAGATATTAGAAACTTTGTGCTACCTGATAAGAAAGTTATATTTAAAGCAAAGAACAGCATGAACGCGAAAGTCCTCGATAATTATTAGCGGGAAGTGTCTCTTATTGTTGGTATATAGATATAAAAGACAAATTTTTGTATCTAATATAGTGTTTTCCCGCATTTTCTAAATTGAAATTTAATATTAACGTTTAGAATTTCTTTCGTATCATTTTTCTAATGAAGAAATGTGTAACGTGTTGGGGATGAAGATATTATACCTGCAAGGTGTCTCAAGAGTCTTCGTTTTCGAGAACATCGAGTTTGAAGTTCAGTCAAGTGCACATGTACTCGGCTAACTATTTGAACGCCTCCACTATACATATGTAGATACCTGCTTACATGTCAATGAAGTGTCGACGACTTTTACACCTCTAATACACGGGTACCGATATTGTATTACAACGTTTTGATAAATGACATTTTCGGATTTGAATTAACACTAAATCTATCACCACCGGTCAAATGACCGGTTCCAGAATTTTTATTTTACAATTATTGAAATTATAAAGATGCTTTCATGGTAGATGATTAAATAAATATATTCAATAGCGGACATATTATAATATGAACCGCACAAAATTCAAATAAATATAATCTTGTTATTTTTATAAGGCAACACGTACTGGCTACGTTTAAAGCTCGGTAGGTTTAGTGTTAATAAAGGCTATAACGAGATAGTTCTTTCCAAGTACGTGTGCACTTAACTCTAGATTTTCTCGAAAACAAAATATTACCTGCACAAAATATTATTTTTCTTTTTAACTCATTTTTGCATGTAGTGAACTCTACCGTTCTGAGACGCCCTTATGCATGTACATTTATCAGATGAACTAACTCGTCGAGACACAAATAACGTAATTGTTGTATTGATTAGTCATAAATTGACGGCAGATTTTTATGCAAATTGCCACTCTGATAAACTAGCTGCAGCAATGCAAAGGGACAATTTATTTATAAGATAAAAGTACAGTAATTATGACACTAATGTTTATTAATCTAACTGCTTTCTTGAACTTGAATTATACTTTTGAGAAAGGCGTATAAATAATTAATAATTAAACTGCGAATTTTTGTGCAAAATAAACATTGTCTAAGTCGATTGAAAAAAGCAGAAATATATTAATATATATTATATATAATAATCTAAGAAAATGTTTCAGCTGTAAATTAGCAAGTGTTAATTCTCTTTTCTTTGAATCATGACCTCTGTACATTCTTGTGAAAGAGTGGGAAATTTCTTTCTGATGGAAAGATTATTAGAAGTAATGAACAAGAGGAACCGAAAGGTAAAGTGAAATTTGCCGAAACGTTTATTCCGTAGTCTACTTGTCTGTATAAAGCTTGTGTAATTGCGTATTCAATTGATAAACTACGTTTATCGTGTGCAGCGTGCCCATGGCAATGACAGAGTTAAATTATAAGATGAGTGGTTGTAATGAGCGTCTGCGCAGTACAGGAACGCAATGGAGATAATGAAAAAAGAGTAGTAAACATTCAAATAATAATTATTAGTAGCGGTAGGTTGAAAATTAAACAAATTTCTTTAGGTCTAATCGCAGTAATTAGTAGGCTAAAGATATTTCTATCTTCGTAGGAGACTATAAGAATTTCTTTAATCGCGAAAGACATTAAATTGAACTATAATATGTTTCAAGAAGTGTTTTTACAAGTAAAAAACGAGTTCTTCTACTAAAAATGGAACAAATTAATAATTATTTTTATGTTTATGCATATTACTTTGGACTGTTTATACGTGTCCTAAAGACATAAGAATTCACAGTCTGGTAATTAGAAATCAGCCCTTGAATTTTTAAGAGTCAAAGTCCCCTTGCAGTCATTTAGAAAGTTTGAAATGGAAATTTTTCTTCTATCGCATGTTGAACTTAGACACGATAATAATAAATATGCATAATACACTTTGATTTAGATTACTCATACACATCCTTATAATTAGAGTGCACATATGCAATCTTTCATTTTCAAAACCGATCATATTTCGTAAACACCAAGATAAAAAAACATTTATCTAATTGCTTAGTGATTGGTGCTCCGCGAAATGAAAATGATAACGTATGACTGTAACTATAGTGGAAACATTCGACAATATTTGCACTTTGCAACTTGATATTTTGATACGTCTAATATACGACAAATCATACGATTTTGTTACTTTATCTGATATATGTAATTATACAATGATATCGCGGAGGTACTTGAATGTTCATGTTGCCTTATCTATCAGTAGTATGTTGACATGTTAGTTGATTTCCAAAAAAATCACTATTTTATGACTTGCATATTTTAAATGTAGACATATTTTAAATTAATAGATATTTTGATAAAGTATTAAATATTGTACATTATGATAAAGTATTTTGAAGTTGTTTAAAATCTTAAGAAGTATTCAACAGTGCTGCAATTAAGTTATTATTAATGAATTTTGTAAATTACAGTATCCTACAGATGCACAATTTTTCCACATTTTTGGTTTAAAATGTCTAGTTACAATTTCAAAGAGTTAAAGATTTTTACGGGGATTATATACTACACGTGTACATACAAGCATAATAATAATAATGTTTCAGATAGAGTAAGTGATAGCTATCGTCTCGGTGTTAATTAAAAGATAGATCGTTCAGATAGATATATTAACCAATTAATTACCATACGTTGTTATTATGACTTGTGAATCCATTCGAGAGTTTTGTTTATATTACAAACTGTTTCTTACTTCATAATTCAAATTATAACTGCACACTTGTAATTTATAATACTGGAAGTGTGTGCTAGTGATGGCACAGCTGAATATTGATCACTAACGTAAGTAGAAAACATAGCATACGTTTCACGGTTGTATGCTTATTTCAGATATTACATTCGAATTGCTTAATAACAATTCATTTTTAGCGAACCATTTTTAATGATTAAATCATGATTATTTATGTTTTTCAATGGAAGTTAGCTTTCGGAAATAAAATTTTTCATTTTTAGCATACTATACATTTGTATCCCTCCATTGAGTTATTATTTCTTAATGAAGAAATAATCACCATTAAAATTTTAACTACAATAACTGTAATTATAATTGTTAGTTTTATAATTAACTATAATTATAAAGCATTTATTAAGTATAAAACTTAATAAATGTTACTTAAGTATACTTAAAGTATAAAATAGCTATTTGATAAAGTTATATAATAAGAAATAATAAGATATAATAAGATATAAGTGATAAAATTGTGATAAGAAGAAAATTTGATATTGCTTCTTCATGGCACACTTTTTATTACATTCTTACGTTAGTTTCTATAATTTTACAAAAAACTCAGAAAAATGGAAAGACATCTTTGTAATCAGAGAAAAGAAATTGTATTACAAATTTGCGAGAAATATAATATTCTAGAATGCGCAAACAAATGTTAACTTCCGACTTGTCGAGGAAGTGGTCTTGCAACATTGCTATTATCATATCAGTTGTGGCAAGTGAAACCTGACGCATCAATAATATAAGAAAACTGTGAATTTGATTCACTAATGACCCTTACAATTTAACAGAGGTTTCATAATTTTTTCTCTTATTTTAATCTTGCATACGAAACAATTTGTAAAATAAATACATGTCCATACTGTAAATTGAGATACTTTTATTTAAAAGATATATATACCTCAAGATTTATTTTATCTATTAGTATTACATGCACAAGTAGGTATTTAAAGTGTCTATTTATTATGCATGAATTAAAATTATTAATTGAAATAATATTTTTATGGATTGTATTTCAAATAATTAGTTGAAACAGTCAAGACATATTTATATTACTTGTACATAATATATTTTATATTACACATTATTAATTATATTGTATAATATAAAATATGTATAATATACATAGACACTTCTTTGATTTGTCAGTAATTTTATATACAGGGGTGGAAACGATACAACAAAACAACAATAAAATCGGCAGTTATAACTAAATCGCTACTAAACATTCAATTTAATGATGTTTTCGGCGCAACTGTTTCGATCACTTATTAAATCTTGCAATTTTGCAATAAACTTTTTTTCTTTCCTAACGTTACGGTTCAGTTTTGAACCTTTTTCAAAGGAAAACATTGCGTGCACCGTCAACGTGCACAAATCAATTTTTTAATGTTCATTTCACACAACTAAAGTTATTATGGTAAATAGAATAGGTAAATTGAAAATGAAACAACCAGGATGTTAATACATACTTGCTATAATAACTTTAGTTGTGTGAAATGAACATTAAAAAATTGATTTGTGCACGATGACGGTGCACGCAATTTTTTCCTTTAAAAAAGGTTCAAAACTGAACCGAAACGTTATGAATATATATATATATATATATATATATATTACGACCGATAATCGGGATTATTCTAAATCGCTAAATTTCTATTATGTTTATATTCGCAACCAAACGAATTAATGTAGCAACTCAATAAATAAATATCTTCAAATATCCTCAGATGTAAAATGAATAAAGAATAGAGTAAAATAAAATAAATTAAATTAGATAAAATAAATCTTGAAATACGATCTCGCTTAAACAAAAGTATTCCCATAGCAATTTCCAGTATTATTTATTTGAAATGTGCTCATGCTTGGTTCTGACAGTGCAGTGACAACAGGACATTCACGTTACGAAACAACACGACGCGGCGCGGAATCGGTCGCTGGTTTCGCGGCAGCGATTGGGAAAATGTTTCAGTATGTATGTACTTCCTGATCGTTGGCTAATCACTGTCACGAGTGTCCCTGTGATAGCTCGAATTATGTACGTGCTTTGACGACGGAAAGTATTCACGATTATTGCAGATTGTGTTACTCACAGCCGTAGTAGCATCTTCGCGGATAAAACTGGACGAAGTCGATTGGAACTTGGAACAGTCGTTGACGATGCAAACGATCACGGTCGATCAAGGAATAGAACTTTCACGGGGCCCAATGTTTACCGCGCGATCGAGACTGTCGGTCGATCGCCGAGTGATCTTGTGCCGCGAGATACGCTAACTTTTATGCAGGATCCCCACTCTGTTCAAGTAGTGTTTTCCCAGCTCTGAACAAACTGGACATTAACCACGACAGACTCGTTCCGTTTTACCTCCATCGTGTTGCATTGTGATAGGAGAGCTTCACCCGGTCGAATATTCCTTCTACCTGCGTGAAGCTGTCGACACGCCGGAATTTGGCAGTAGTCGATTAACAGATTTTATACAAATAATTTATGCGAACAACGGCACTGGAAAATAGCCAATTCTGTACTACATATGCCGGCATACGAGCGCTCGTTGCGACACCCGTGACCGAGAAACGCTTGTGTTATGTTTATTTTAATTATACACAATAGAGCATGTTTTTATTATCTTATCTATTTAGGATCATTATCAATTTTAATCGTCTATAGGTGATATTAATCTACTAAAGTAACTTGTGAAAACGTCATTTAACTATAATTTATTTTTCTTTGTACAATGTTTATTTAACACGTTGGCTATCACAGCAATGCCCATACAAGGTACGCGACATTAGAACAACTTATTTAATAACGCAATAATAATAAAATACATTTTTGGCCGAATCTGGGGCCGAACAAAAACTTCTTTCCTGCTTTAATCATTTTAGTGGGTTGAAAATAATGCATTGATGTTTGTAGATTCTCTTAAATTGTATTTTAAACTGGTTCTACTCATTTTTCTAATAAATGCATAAAATCCGCAGTCTAATTATAACAATTATTATTGTAACCTTTTCACACATATTTGAATAAATTGATAAAAAAGATTAATGAGAATGTAAAACATACTAGAAATGAATATCCCGTTTCTCTGAATTTACGCAGTGATTCCAAATTTTTGGACGGTAGTGTATATTGATTTTCGAGATTGATTAAAGAATTGATGAAAAGATGAAGAGAGGTGCAATGATTATTTAAACATTTTAATGTATCGACAAACAGCGAGTTAACAATAGAATTCCAGCAGCTTTGCTTTCTAGAAGTTTTGAAAATTAAATGAATAGAAAAGGATTGATAACAATCGAAGAAAGTGATAAAAGTTAATCAAATTTTTGCTTTATTTCACGATCTAGTGGAACTCTTAACAGATAAGCCTTTCGAGTATTTTCATTTTTATAATTTCATGCAGATAAAATTATTATCAGCGGAAACTGATGAAATAAAACTTGCGGTGATTATGCATGTTTTTGATTCGTTCTCTTAATCAATATTCAAGATCATTAACTGTCATACTCGGTTAATCAGATCACGACTGTAACCGACTAAAATGGCGTAATACAAAGTACGATTGTTAACTGTTACTTGGATTACTGAATAATTACTGATACAGTATGCTTGAAATTATTGTCAAAAACAACCATTTGATTCTTAGAATCACGTATAAGACAACAGAAGAATTTTATAGATTTTATTAAGAATTTAATCTGTACTTTTAATCGATTGTTCGTGTTGGTCTCCTCCAAAGTTTGGAGGAACAACTTTCGGGAAATATACTGTAATATACATACAAGTCCACTTTTCTGAAGGCCTCTTGCAACTTTTTGTTTGCTTTTTTTTGGTTGTATCGTTTATCCCGCACAGATATTGAAGATCTGGTTGTTTAGCATTAATAATCGCCACTCGACGGCCACTTTCTTGGGGCCAGTTTTACATTCCTGATCCGTAGGATCGAGTTGTCCTTGTTGTTTACACCGTACCGTAACACGTCCTCCGGCTTCTTTTTCGCCGCGTGCTTTCGTATTGTACTTAATTCCACGGGACTATGGCATCATCGACGCTCGCGGTCGCTTCAAGGGCTCTTCTTACGAGAATTGAATAAAAATTTTCATTTGGGACTGGTCGTCTGCTACTAGGAAGCATTTCAGGGTGAATATACCTGTTGTGTATAATTTAGAGACGCATTAATCATAATAATCATTTTATGTCAGTCCATCCGTTTGCATCAAAGTCTTTTCGAGTTTTTACAAACATGTAACATCTAATATTACACTTCCTTTGTTCGTTTATTTATCGTGTTCGAAATTGAAATAGAACTATAATCTACAATTATAACTGTAATGTACGAAACTAATCTACGGTAAAGGGAACTTAATGCAAAGAATGAGATTTTTATGCTTTATATCCACGATTTGAAATAAAATGGTCTGTTTATTATTTATTATGGAAATAATATTGTACACAGCATCGATTCGTCCAAAGACAAGAGATTGAGTAAATGTAACGCGTTGAATTGTTAGAAAGTGGTGTCTCACCTCACTAGATATTTGTTCCTTCACTAGTTATTAGAGCGCAGATGTCAATGCAGACCTAATTCTTAGTAGACTATTCGAAAAAACTTAGGATTGAACAAAAACTCAATTTCTCAAGCAAAAGTATTAATAAATTGTTCCACAATCCCATAAATAATATCCTCATCCTATAAATAATATTGTTGTATAAAAATAAACATAATAAATCTACTTTTTCTCTTCTATACATATATACGACTGTTTTTTATTCCCTAATTCTTTTTTCAGCGACTCCTATTTTCATTAACTATAAATTTCATTTTGATGGTATGTAAATTAAATCTGTATGCACAGTTTATGCATGTCGTATGTGTTCTTTTAAAACCAATTTAAATTGTAATATAATTTTATTGAAACATTTACATTCGTTTCTATTATTTTGAACCATCACTTCTCACCAATAAAATGAACTTCGTCGTAGTGATTCTATTCTAACGAACCTGGAAGAATATTATATTTCTTAAATAATTTTGATCTTTAAATACCATTTTATCTTACAGACAACGAAAAGTAGCGAATTATGATATTTTCAGTAGGTATTCAGTATAGACACATCGCAATTTGAGAAATAATATATTGTGCATTCATGTTTAATAATGAAGGCTTAATCTCGTGAGCAATGGGATTAAAAAAACACGAATCCAGTGGAATTCCACGTAGAAAAAAGCAAATAAAGTTATTATGTCGCAGAGGTCTCAGGTATTTTGAATTCGTTTTATTGTTGACGCCTATTTTAGTAACAATGCTATAACCTGATGTGAAACCTGTTCCACAAATGTCTTCGACAATTACCTCCGACTTGTAAATATTGTAACAGGCGCCAGCACAATTAACATACTTTCTTTTGCCACTCGTTTTCTTCTTTTTAAAAGGGGTGACCGTTTTTGTGTGCGAGAGAAGCCGTTGAAACATTTGTTTGGATCGAATAAATCGTTATAACAAGAAACGTGAAACGCGCCAATCGTTCTTGAATAAATAT
This sequence comes from Lasioglossum calceatum, assembly GCA_963966675.1. Lineage (NCBI taxonomy): Eukaryota > Metazoa > Arthropoda > Insecta > Hymenoptera > Halictidae > Lasioglossum > Lasioglossum calceatum. The sequence continues at coordinate 64,009 of OZ016545.1, forward strand.
AATATAAAAATATAATATAAAAATGGAAGAAAATAAAAAGAAATAATCAAATATTTATAATAACAGTTAATGCTAAATAAAAATGAAATTGTATGGACCACACAGTAATATTACGATGTATGTAAATATATATAATACTATAACTGTAAATAAATCATTTATAATAATGACTTTTAAGAAAAATACGGAACAAGTACAATATTATTTCAAAATGATAATTTTTACGAGTAGTTCAAGGCAATGACCAAATTATTAATTAGTGTACAATGTACAATAGCAGGATTGTAACTTCTTTGCGTTACTGTAAAAAATGGCAAACCGTAAAAAAACTACATTGAAGTTAATCACTTCGACACGAATGACTACGTTATTATACGCTTACTGTTAATTATGAACATGAGTTACAGCTTTTATAAATTCAGGCTGCTTGAGTCGATTTAATCACGGGAAGAGTGCAGCTACAAATTTAGAAGATCCGTTCGTATCTGAAGCAGCGCACTTAAAATAGTGAAAGGATTATTCATTCGCATATTTTTACGTACAATTGATTTTACCAGTCACAGAAGATATTTTTTGCTGAAACGTCGAGGTCAGCATTTTCTTTTGTTCATTTATTGAACGTAACGAATTTGATACATCTAGACAGCGGATCTTCGTGTGAAATAAAAATTCTCTACCTGCATTGCAACAAACTGGAGTGAAACAGGAATTTATTTTCTTTCTTAAAATGTTTAGTAAGTTGGGAGTAATACAATAGTATTTTTATTTAAATTCTTCTACTGTTTTAATTCTTTTCTTTTGTTTATTATAAAGTACAGTAAAGTTTTTATACGATATATTTTAAGATAAAAGTTAGTTTAATCATGTTTGTAACGTATACTACACACAAAGAAAATATGTTATTCTAAAACAAAATTATTTTAATGAATTTGGAATTATGTTAGGAAAAAATAATTTGAAAAACGAATGGCAGGTATATTTAATCCCAGTCAATAACAATAACTCAGTAATGTGTATGGTATCTATTGTTTTCTGAGCAAATAAATACATAGTTTGAATTTCAAATTCGGAAATATTAATTAACAATTTAAAGCTACTATATATGACAAATAGAGATCATGCTTTAAGTATAATCCTTATACTGCTATCAATTGTATACTAATTGCAGCTTTCATGGCGCACGTTAGTGAATGCTGAAGTCGTAAGTGAAATGGCCCTGTATGTGTCAGACGCAGTGAAATGTATAATCCCAACTAGCAGCACAATAAATTCTAGAAACATATGTATATTACCAGGCTTCAGAGAGACGCATCTACATGTCTGATGCAACAATGTAAACCACGATAAACTCAGAACACATAAATTGTATTAGACTGCGGATTTACATGCAAAATAAAATATCCGTCTAATGTCTGACTACGTAGACATTTATTTCTTTCCTCGATCATCATTTCAATGGGTTGAAAGTTGAACAATATTTTTAAATTCAATATTTTATTTTGTCTGGTACTATTTTCTATTTTATCTAGTACTACTTTACCGCAATTATAAATTTTGTTTATCTGGTGGAACTATTTGTGGCAGTAAAAAATGCTTGTTATATAAATAGTTTTTGCATAAAAATGCGAGTATACTGTACAACGATTACGAGACATAACAGAAAATGTTACAAACCAAAGTTTATTTGTTTGAAGTTTCCGAACTGAAAGCCACAGGGAACTATAAATACGCTCATTCTTTTATATAATCTAACCGATTTTATGATGATATTAAGGTGAGCTTGCCAATTCAAATAAATGATTCTAGAAATATATGAAATCTCTGATAAAAGGAGGTTAAACAAAAGGAATATTAATTTCACCATATAATGACAGAAAACATGTAATAGAAACTTAGCAGTCGCGAAATAATTTTACGATATTATATATATATATATATATATATGTATACGTATATATACGTATTCTTAACGAAAGGTCAAAATTGTTAATAAATGAGGCGTCCAACGGAATTTCTATGAAAAAAGAAAATTAATGATTTGGGAGACAGTCGTCTTACATAATGATGCGCCGTGATCCCACACGCATATTTTTGTACATGATATCGGAATGACGAGCATCACGAATTTAACACGATAAACAACTATGCTGTCTATTATTTGCGACGTCCTTCAAAGCACAAAAACTTGTAGAATATATAAAAAAAAACTTACCTTTGATCACGATAGTTATTAGTAAATAGTTTTGTTACGAAAAATCAATGCGAAAAATTACACTAGTACAATTGAAATAAATGCTTTATTGGCGTACGATTGATTGAACATTCTGTAACAATAATATGCATAATTACAGATTAAAAATGTTGAAGAACTGGTGAGAGTGACGGTGCAAAGTCAGTCGAATTTCGAGTGCTTTGTTAACGAAACTTGATCAAATTATTAACGGAGGATTTAAATAACCATAAAAGGAGCGGTCGATTTCTATTTAAAACAAAATCATACGTATAAACATTGTACGATTTCTATCGGACCTGTTGTGAAAATGAATCTTCCCTAATAAAGCAAGTCTGAGATCGGGAAAATGGTTGGAATTGTGAAATTGTACACCTTCGCGTAACGACTCACCCACGACAATGCGGCTCACTCAAATTTGACATTGCGAAGTTGACAAGGCACGAACGAAACGATGCTTTGTATCTATTTAAACACGTGTCCCTGTGAGTTAGCCGAGCCCTGATTGCACGAGACAGAAGAAATGGGTCGTCGGAATTGTCCGAGAATGGGTGGAACGTGAGAAAAAAGCGAGATGCCGATAGATCAATGTGAAAACTAATTCTAGCCAAGATTATGTTTTACTTCTTGGGTAAGGTTGGAGTGCCGGTGGGAGGCAGGCAGCATAATTCTCACCGCTGTTCTCGGACGGCCAGGGCCGTCCAAATTCGTATCGCTGTCCACCCTCTACCGAGATTCCGACATCTGGGCTATACTGATTTCCTGGTTCGTAGCATGTCTGATCCGCAGACATCATCGCGCGAAGCTTTTGCGTGGGCAGAGGTGCTGGCCAGCCCTGGAGGCGTCCCGCGTGCCCATCTTCGGTAGCGTCGCGTACGCTGCGGATGTTATATCTGGCGTCGCGACGCCTTCGAGCCTCAGCCGCGCCTCAGCCGCCCGTCGATTCACAACTCACCCCCACGGTTAGTAATTCTACCAAGTACTTCCACGTTCTCTTTCCTCTCATTTCGTCAGGTACACGAAGAGATTCTGGTGTGTAGTGCAGCACGATCCGCCGGGCGATCTGTGCTTCTGTGGTGACCAAAGTGTTTCTAGCAGATCGATTAATAGGATCGAGAAAATTAGCACGCGAAAATAGGTGCGGGAATCCATTCTCTGAAGTTCAGTGCGAGATGTTCTAAAAACCCTTTGTGGGCAACCTGAGTCCGGAGCGAAATTTCATCATCTTTTTCAATATTTATTTTTTCCCATGATTTAAACATTCGACGTTCCAACGATTATATACACAGAAGTTTCTTAGAGTTTTTGAAAGTCTAGAAGAAAATTAGTCCTGGACACAAATAACCCAGGTTGCCCACAGAATGTTTGCCAACGGCAGGTTCTAACTCGTCGGTCGAATAGCGACATTACAACAGTGAGAGATCCATCGTAGTTCGATACTTTCGAAGTCTTAGAGACGCTTCATAGTGGAACATTTACTGCGAAAGACCAGACAAATTAAACGGACGAATCGATCTAAACTGTCTTGAAATCTTGAAGAATGGTTTACACATTTGAATCTCGAAAATGAAACGATGGTTTTAAGAAGACGTAGAAGTAGATTCTGCCTAGATTCTGTCATTGCACTTCTAGTATTATAAACAGATTATAAAATAGAGTATGTGTAAATTCTAGTATTGAAAAGTGGAGGCACCACAAAGTTAATCCAATGTAGATATCAGTACCTACAAGATACGACACGATTCCTGCGATTGTACAAAATTAGTCTCAAAGTAAATTCAATATAGATGCTAAATTTCCTAGATCGTACAAGATTAATGACACGACCAAATTTTTCATTTTAGAGACACTAAAAAAGCAGCAACATGTGCGACGACGAAGTAGCAGCCCTTGTAGTCGACAATGGATCCGGTATGTGCAAGGCCGGTTTCGCCGGAGACGACGCTCCCCGCGCCGTCTTCCCCTCGATCGTCGGTCGCCCCCGTCATCAGGGTGTGATGGTCGGTATGGGACAAAAGGACAGCTATGTCGGTGACGAAGCCCAGAGCAAGAGAGGTATCCTCACGCTGAAATACCCGATCGAGCACGGTATCATCACCAACTGGGATGATATGGAGAAGATCTGGCATCACACCTTCTACAACGAATTGCGCGTGGCCCCCGAAGAACACCCAGTCCTCCTCACCGAGGCCCCCCTCAACCCAAAGGCTAACCGTGAAAAGATGACCCAGATCATGTTCGAAACGTTCAACAGCCCGGCCATGTACGTCGCCATCCAGGCCGTCCTGTCCCTGTACGCTTCCGGTCGTACCACCGGTATCGTCTTGGACTCCGGAGATGGTGTCTCTCACACCGTACCCATCTACGAAGGTTACGCCCTTCCCCATGCCATCCTCCGTTTGGACTTGGCCGGTCGCGACTTGACCGACTACCTCATGAAGATCCTGACCGAGAGGGGCTACAGCTTCACCACCACGGCTGAGCGTGAAATCGTCCGCGACATCAAGGAGAAACTCTGCTATGTCGCCCTGGACTTCGAACAGGAAATGGCCACCGCCGCTGCCAGCACCTCCCTCGAGAAGAGCTACGAGTTGCCCGATGGACAGGTCATCACCATCGGCAACGAGAGGTTCCGTTGCCCCGAGGCTCTCTTCCAGCCTTCCTTCTTGGGCATGGAATCCTGCGGTATCCACGAGACCGTGTACAACTCCATCATGAAGTGCGACGTCGACATCCGTAAGGACCTGTACGCCAACAACGTACTCTCCGGTGGTACCACCATGTACCCCGGTATTGCCGACCGTATGCAGAAGGAAATCACCGCCCTTGCCCCCTCGACCATCAAGATCAAGATCATCGCTCCCCCCGAGAGGAAATACTCCGTATGGATCGGTGGATCTATCCTGGCCTCCCTGTCCACCTTCCAACAGATGTGGATCTCGAAGCAGGAATACGACGAGTCTGGCCCTGGCATCGTCCACCGCAAGTGCTTCTAAGCATGTCGTCGTCACATCATCGACGTTGCACGTACACCGAACAACCATCAGTCGACATCAAGTTGATCGGACATATAATCTGTTCGATCTTCTTGCATGGCTACTATGCTGCAGTAAAACAACTTTATCGAAATATCGCAGAACTTGGATCATCATCAGATCTCATCGAATCTTTATCGTCGTGGCCATGTGACGTCGTCCCTCAGGGTACGACCACCTGGCTGATCATATTGTTGATCTTATAACTCTCAGAGATCGAGTTATGTAGATCGATTTCATCTGTCACTTCATCACGACCGAGGAAGTCGGCGAAGGTGTTGGTTCTCGATACACAGAGCTGACTCGTGGAAGGCTATTCCTTCTTCAGTATCGGACGTTTATGTCGTTTGCGATACGTTGTCGGCTGGTCGCTGCCAAATGCATCTTTCGAGCGAGAAAGGGACATTATGGGGCTACGCGAAGAAAAACAGGATCTTCGACAGGATTGGACCAACCTCGAGGAAAGCTGTCTCTATTACTGTTACGCGAGATCCCTACGCCTCCAACAAGAAATTATCCAAACTTATTATATGATACTTAGCCTGCTAATTGAAGCAAACTCACCATCAATATTACTTCTACTTTAATTTATTTTGTAAATATTATACACTACATATTGCTATATTGTTATACGATATCAATCTCAAATTAAATACATACACGTTGTCTCATACCATTGTTTGCGTCCTTCAAGCACCACTCGTACTATACCTGATATCTTAGATTTAGAATTTAGAAGATAGAACTAGACTCGAGAAGACCGTTCCAGCCAATTTCGATCAACTCCTTCTCTCTCTCTTGTTGTTTCTTTCCGGAGAAATATCTGAAACATACGTTCAAAACCTTATTAGTTTAACGTTAATTAGTACCTTTTATTCAACATCTTTCTACGACACATATAGTGATCACAGTCGCAGGAACATACACGAGCATCTCTTTTCTATATCAATTTTATCGAGAATTCATAGTTTCTAATTAATTTTAATTTTAATTCTAAAGAAGCATTATGAAAGTCACACGTTTGTAAATTTCTACACAGACTTAAGTGAGAAGAAATTACTATTATGTTCCTGGCGGTCGAGTCCTAACTGTCCTAACCACTTTCCCCGCAGGCAGCGGCGAAAAGTCCAAGTTGTTTTAAAATAACTATTGTTGTGACTTCGCGGTGGCAGATGACCTTGGCCTAATATGCCTAATCTGCTTCTGGACGACTCCCTTTCGTATATATATTTTTCCGGCCCCCACGGAACACTTCCTAAAAAAAGCCCGTTTGTATTTTCCAACAGGCCGATCTAGAGCGTCGGGTCGGTGCTTTCAGGGACTTCGTGATTTCTCGACGGGGAATATTTCACTGCATTCTTCGAGGAGCTCTTTCGTCGATAAGGCGACGCCGGAACGCGGGATTGGCCGATAAAAGAGCCGCGGATTCTGCGATTTATTTTCGTCCCTGTGCGTAATCTCAAAATATTCCTCCTGCCCTGATATCTGGTAGAAAAAGGCGAATGCGTATCATGCAAGAGTCAAGCGTCGCCCCGCGCCGCGGTAGCCGGCGAACTAAAATTGACCCAGCCATTAAACAGGCTTTAAACGCCTTTAAAGGTGAACGGGGAGCCGTAATAGCAACAACCAGATGATATAACGAACAAGCATTCTTGAATTCACCGCAAACGTTTATGCAAATTCATATTTTTACCGTCGACTATTGCGATTCTAGAATCTACAACAGCTCCTGCTTCGGTTTGACACGGGGTTTATCCTCTGCGGCATTAATTCTAATTTTTTAAGGTGACATAAGATGAAATTGTTCAAAAATTTTGATTTTATTCACTGTCAAAGATATTTATAAGCTGCACATAATTTTAAACGTAGAAATTACAAGTGCTATTGATAGACAGCGGATCTTCATGCAAAATAAAAATTCTCTACCTGAATTGCTACAAACTGGAGCGAAATTGAAAATTGTTGTCTTTTTTAATCTGTTTAACAGGTTGAGGATAATATAAAGATATTTTCAAATTTTTTTAAGGTTTTTACACTTTAAAATTACACCGAATTATTTTTGTCATAATCAAATCCGCTGTCTAGTTATAAGGTATTTTTCAATTTTGGCCTGTTACATTAAGATCGAGTCAACGCCCATAAAAAGTAAAATAATATATAGGTTGCGTCTTATAATTGTTGATTATCATCCAATGCATGCATTATTTGCACACGCCTAGGTAGCACAATTAAAAGCATAAAATAAATTGTTAATTTATGTATCCTTACACCTATTTAAAGTATAAAAACGTTCTCTATATAAATTGGAATATTCTCTAAAATTTATTTATGCGCTCCTCTTTAAAAATGTCAAGTCTGCACAACTATTCGCTCATTGACTCAATGTTCCAAACAAATTGCAGTTCAATCACAAAAATGTAATTTATTTGTGTTCGTACGATATCTGTTTCTCAAACAAATCCTTCAGGAAACGTAAATTCGAAATGTTTCAAAATACACGGATAGTTTAAACATGTACTGATTATTATAAAAAATGACAGCGAACTTTTAGGATTTACAAATCAAAAGTATGAATTATAGGTGACAAGATTTGAACTGGCGAAGAACCTCGATGTAAGAATAGAATGCACAATGTAATCGTATGTTTATGTCAATATTATATTCAGCGAATGCTTAAACGCGTTCAAGGAAAGGTCTATTTGAACACGGAAAGTGTTACAGCAAAAGTAATTGGAATCCTCTAGGCGCATCATTTCCCTAGAAGCATAGCGCAACCACCTCTGACACTTCTCCAACAAGACAACGACAGAGGTCTGAGAAAATCCACTTCCGTAATAGAGCAAAACGAACGTTAACTTTGTACCAGTAATATCCACTCTCGTTATAATCTCCAGCGACCACGAAGAGGGAAAGGGATGGAGAGGCAACGAACTGTGGAACAGTACCCCTGTTCACCTGTGCTAACCAGGATAATAAATCTTCCAGCTAACAAATGCAGACATAAATCACACATTTTTAAATGATCCCCTCGATTCCGACACGGACATTATTCGCTCCTGCTACTAGATTTAGAACCTTTACTTTTAGCCGATAGAAGACAGATTTGATCGCACAGCGAGTTCCATCAAGAATGGTTCCGACTTGCACACCTGCGACCGACAATTATCGCACCTTTCTGTGACGAATGGACTCAGTCCGATGCCAATGCTTTCCACACGCATACACACGCAAGTAGATCAACGCGCGGATCGACGCGACGCGACGCGACGCGACGCCATGCCACCCCAAAACAGGCGAAGGAGCGCGAAGAAACAAACGCAATAGAAACATAAACCTCCCCTTCGTGTTCTACGAGCTTATATCCATTTTAAGTAATGCAAATCCAACAGAATATCGCACTATGCTACATAGCATGAAGCAAATGACTCGTTGAGAAAGACGTCTACGTGGGTTTTCCCAGAGTCGTAAATGCTAGTTGATCGAGTTTACGAGCGAGTATTCCAACTGAACCTCCCTCTCGAGCGAGGAAAAGGGGTGCCGGGTGTCCGGAGAATTCACGAAAAGTCAGAAAACTATAAGGGGAAACGGTTGTAGAATGTTTTCACAGCGAGACGCAGTTCCCTCGGCCCGCGTTAGGGCCTGGGGGCCGCCTAGTTCGGCGAGCGTCGCGACGCCACACGAGGCAAGCCTTTTTCGTGCCTGTCGGGCAAGCACCATCGCGCGAGAATGCGGGGGCGTCCTGACGAGAGCATATATTCGACGTCGCGACGCTCCCCAAGCACAGACGGCACTCCAACTCTGTCCCGTGCACGGTACGTAGAAACTGCTCTCTGGAACGGTACATTACATCTCTTTGGATACTATCGGCTACTTCCTGAACCCTCGACGCTGTCGATGATACACTGTACTCGATCGATCCTCCTCGCTGAATACTTTCGATCATTTCGTTCAACCGAACCGTAATTCCCAGCCGCGGCGCTCGCTCTCAGACGTTCCGCCTTTTTCAAAGGGAGTCGTCGGGCCTCCTTCCGGTTATCGTATCTGAAATAGCACCAAGGGTTCATTTTAATAGTGTTCGGTATTCCAGTGATACGCTGATTGCCTACGAGTGATTGTATAATTAGACTCCGGATCTTTATGCGACATAACAATCTTGAAGCAAAGTCTCTGGTAGAGACTTATTTCTTAATAATCTTACTAAATTGAAAACAAGGTATCCTTTATTATTTTTTTATGCACTTTTGCCATAAACGCATCAAATCCGCAGTCTAATTATAACGAACAGTCGTATCCGGATCTCAGAATTTTTAAACCCCGTTTTAAGTATTTTCGTCAATAACATTTTGATTTGATGTTGCTGATGACTTCTGATCTTACGGAACGAATTCAGTTAGAAATATTTTATACATGGGGTAGTATGTGTGATATAAATGATCGGTAATTATAAACTGTAAAGCTTCGTTTACCTTTTGGTTATATTTCAGATAATCAGGTAAACTAAAAGCGAAGTACATATGCTAATCATTTTTCATTGTAGTTTTGATTGTAGTAACAGTGTCTCGAATTGATATTGGACTTGTCTGAAATAACATTGGCAATGAATGGTATTAATTCGAGTTAAATCTCTTATTCTATCAATATAATACACGTACGTATTTTGATTGTATCCGACAGTATCCACAAATCTTACATTCTTTCATGAAAACAATCTATTTGATTTTAATTTCAATATTTTGTGTAAACTCAAAGAATAATGTTTGATATTGTATCAACAGTTTTAAGCATTTTCATGCAAAAAAAGGTTCCTATTGTCCCAACATTTGAAACGATATTTATTAAACTAAATACTACAACATAGCAATTTTACAAAATAATCATTCATGTATTAAATGTACAATATAAAATTGTGGATACTAATCTGAAAAGAGTCAGTAAATTCATAATACACGCATAATCTAGACTGTGGATTTTTAATCAAAATAAAAATTGTTTGCATCGATTACAAGGAACAGGAGCCAAATAGAAATTTCTTACTGAAACTAACAAATTGTGATATTCTTAAATTCTTTTAATCTGTCTACCACTTTAAATAGGATTTATTAACTATTAATTTAAGCAGTCTGTCTATCATTAACCACAAGACGCGTCACAGACAGCAAAAAGTTATTTTGGCAGTAATCAAATAATTTTCAATAATACGTATTCTATATAAAATTCGATATATCATAGCCAAAGCCCCGGTTAATCAACATAGTAGCCAGTTCTTGATTCACAGCGCTTTGATCGAGATTTATGAGACAGTAGTGTAGCAATCCAAGAAATTCTAACCGCGCTCGGCTATTTCTAACTTTCCAACAAACCCCTCGCAAATGATATTCACAGCGAATAAAGAGTATAACGTTCTTGAGCAACGAAAGTTCTCAGTTTCCCTGGTAGATAGCTAGTTTTCTGTCCAAAGATTTCTGTTTTGGTTAATTTGACGAGATTCTTCTAGCAAAACAAATCACCAATGCCAGAAATACGCGCACACGAGGCGAATGGCCGACCCTATCATCGTGTTTAGACATATTCGAGGTCTTTGCCCGTGTGCGAGGCTCGTCCTTTTGTGAGCACAGCATAATTTTGGCACGCGCGGGCCTCGTCGTTATGCTTTATCCTCGTGGACCGAGCACAGCCGCGGCGGACGAAGACGGTGGTGCCCACCATAATCGTCGCTTGCACTTATTAGGGATCGTCCGTCGGTCGTACGTCTAAAGTTAGCGCCGCGGCGCACCGAAATAGTGCTGCGACGCCGGGACCGCTTGCCTATCGTTTTATAGGCAACTGGGTCAATTCTGGCGAGCGTCGACGCTTTTCGTGAAAATCTCATCGAATTCTCCGATAGCCTCTCCATTTCGACATAGCCATTTATTTTTTCTCCGTAGCAAAATTCATTTTTATCTCGCGGCGATACTTGAAGACTGACTTTTTCACTGGACATTCTTTTCGGGCCATTGATTCTCCTTTTTATTTCACACCAGTGAAATTAAACAATTCTACGGATATTCTCGTTTTCGGTCTGCTACTCTTTCTCGATTATTTTATATTTCTGTTTACCAGGATTTATAATTTCATTTTTTGCTATAAAGTTCTTGGCAAGAACCTACACATCACAAATCTGTCTGACCTAGTGTTGAACACCACGAATATTCGATTAATTCATTCAAAGAGACGTAGATGAATCTAACCATACACTTAGCATTTCTGACCCTGACATCGAAATGTAGCTAACTTATTGTTAGCAAGTGGAACGTTGCGAGGATTATACGTATCAATACTGTGAATGTTTGAAAAAGAACGAGGAACCAAGCAAGGCGGCGATTTCTGTTACAGAGACTAAAAACGAAGAAGAAACAAAATGTGTGACGACGAAGTAGCAGCCCTTGTAGTCGACAATGGATCCGGTATGTGCAAGGCCGGTTTCGCCGGAGACGACGCTCCCCGCGCCGTCTTCCCCTCGATCGTCGGTCGCCCCCGTCATCAGGGTGTGATGGTCGGTATGGGACAAAAGGACAGCTATGTCGGTGACGAAGCCCAAAGCAAGAGAGGTATCCTCACGCTGAAATACCCGATCGAGCACGGTATCATCACCAACTGGGATGATATGGAGAAGATCTGGCACCACACCTTCTACAACGAATTGCGTGTGGCCCCCGAAGAACACCCAGTCCTCCTCACCGAGGCCCCCCTCAACCCAAAGGCTAACCGTGAAAAGATGACCCAGATCATGTTCGAAACGTTCAACAGCCCGGCCATGTACGTCGCCATCCAGGCCGTCCTGTCCCTGTACGCTTCCGGTCGTACCACCGGTATCGTCTTGGACTCCGGAGATGGTGTCTCTCACACCGTACCCATCTACGAAGGTTACGCCCTTCCCCATGCCATCCTCCGTTTGGACTTGGCCGGTCGCGACTTGACCGACTACCTCATGAAGATCCTGACCGAGAGGGGCTACAGCTTCACCACCACGGCTGAGCGTGAAATCGTCCGCGACATCAAGGAGAAACTCTGCTATGTCGCCCTGGACTTCGAACAGGAAATGGCCACCGCCGCTGCCAGCACCTCCCTCGAGAAGAGCTACGAGTTGCCCGATGGACAGGTCATCACCATCGGCAACGAGAGGTTCCGTTGCCCCGAGGCTCTCTTCCAGCCTTCCTTCTTGGGCATGGAATCCTGCGGTATCCACGAGACCGTGTACAACTCCATCATGAAGTGCGACGTCGACATCCGTAAGGACCTGTACGCCAACAACGTACTCTCCGGTGGTACCACCATGTACCCCGGTATTGCCGACCGTATGCAGAAGGAAATCACCGCCCTTGCCCCCTCGACCATCAAGATCAAGATCATCGCTCCCCCCGAGAGGAAATACTCCGTATGGATCGGTGGATCTATCCTGGCCTCCCTGTCCACCTTCCAACAGATGTGGATCTCGAAGCAGGAATACGACGAGTCTGGCCCTGGCATCGTTCACCGCAAGTGCTTCTAAGCAGTTATGCTCGATTCAAATTATTATTACTATCGATATTGTTATTGCTACACCTTTTCCCAAAATGTACCGTTCACTGCCGCACCGCTTCGTCTAATTTTATCTCCGTTAGTTTAATCCTATCGGTATCGTTTCTACGTGGCGGTGAGATTTTTTCCGGCGAACATCGTCTGAACATATACGTCATCTTTTGTATATAAGTTTACATCTACGGAATAAATCAGTCTTATATTCTTACAACGAGTCAAACCGTAGCTCTTCATTTAACGATCCCCTGAATAAAAGTATACTTGAACGTCGAGGCGTTCTGCGCAGTAATATCAGATCGTTAGTACGCTAGCTCTCAATCGAATTAATAGAACGTTGTCAAAATTCTAATTAGCTCGTCTAGTTTAAAACGGTACGCAGCACTCCATTATAATGAACGCAGCCCGCGTTCACTCGGCAATCTTGCCGAGTTTCAACATAGCCAAAAAAAAAAAACAATAGATCTACCAGGTCCGTCCGGGACGTGTTAAGATACACCGGAACGAAGGACGGGATTGATATTTTCTTGTTAATACCATTTTCTCGTAATTCGAAATGGTGAACAGTCAGGGTGAATTCGATCAGTGTTGAAAGCACCGGTGAGAGTCTCGCTAAGTAAAAATGCAACAAGTAAAAAAGAAAAACAATTGGACAGTACAAAGGGAATCAAGGATTCGGGATATTAAAAAACATTTTCTAAGAAAATGTCGTTTATTAAGTATCTCGTATAAAAATCTAGCGGCACTAGTGTCTACCTAGAGACGAAAGAAATATTTTGGGAGGGGTAGTAATATACATCATCTACCATGCATGGGCTGTATCATACGAGGGAAGAACTGATTGCTTCTATACAAATTACCAGAGGAGTATCCGATCGGACTTCTTTACGTAATCTTTGTTGCCAATTAATCGAAGACAGATGCACGTTCATCCAGGAACACGGTCATGCGAATCCCTGGCTCTGCCCTTCGATGCGGTCCATGGTTTCAAACGCTTCGCTCATTTTTGCTGGTGTATCTGTAAATTTTGATCATCTCAATCTCTTTCACTTAACCCTCGAGCTTAATTATCGAAGCCTCAACGAAAGTATATCGCGAACATTTGCTGTTCTCAAATTCTCAACTAAGAAACTACCCTTATACATGCTAATCAGAATCACCTGAACTGTTCCCACAGTATACTGCTCGCAAAACAAAAGTTTTAACGTTAGGTCTTGTTTGCATCATTTACACGAATAATTACGTGCTAGTTAATAGTGTGATGATTTATATAATCGTATCTACCTTTCACGAGATAGCGAGATCCCTCGCAGACTTCGACGCAGCGAAAGTGAATCACCTCGAATGATACTGCCGTTGGTCATGTTCGTGGCACGATCACCAAAGTCAGCGAAACTCTTACTCAATCGGCCGAATCCACCACCGCGTCGAAGAGATTGCGTGTAGACGTCTCCGCGGTAACAAATACGCGCCGCGCCGTTTCAGGGTTGAAACTCGGCAATGCGAATCTGCGAACAGTTCGGAGCGGTTCCGCGGCCGAACCTTGCAAAAAGGTGGAGGGGATCGGCGGTGGCTCGAGCTCCGTTGTCGCCCCGCGCATTCCCAATTATAGAAAGCAGCCTAATCACCCAATAATTCGGCTCGATATACTTTTCATCGACTAATTGGCCAAGAATCTCCGATGACGGTGCGCGCGGCTGCTAATCGCAACCCTGCAACATTGAAAACACCGTCACGGCATTGCAACATAATGCCGATTATTATTGTTGGCACGCAGACCGTGCAAATTCTCACTCATGCGTGAATGAACGATCCAGAATGGATCGTTTTGTCTTTTTAATGACGTCGTAATAAATTTAATACGACACGGAATGATGCCGCGAAAGATGAATGGCTGTGTCTTCAAATTCGGATGTTCGTTAATGCGAATTATACTACTTCCTTGTCGTTCAGTCGGCGTATATAAGATTGAATTTCGTTTTTGTTATTCTAATTAGAATCGTTATCATGCTTGTAACGTTCTACGAATTATGGAGTTCGCTCGAATGTTTATACATATATGGAAACGTTTTCTTATTAGAGTCGATGTTTCAGTTCACTAGACTTTTACAAATACAATATTGAAAAATAAAAATTGATCGAGTCACGTATACTAAATATCATGCAACAATTTTGAATAACTTTGACGAGTCCGATTACTTAGGACCCTTGCGGCCCTTTCTTAGATTTCAGATTAATTCAGTTGAGCCTGCGGCTTGATATCGTTATGGATATTTCGAGCAGTGGTGTATCACAGCGAACGTTAGGGATCTATGCGGATAGAATGTAGCGGTTATCAATGAAAAATCGATGCGATCGAGGACATATCGAGTGCCCTTCGACCCTCGGTTATTAGCACCCAACGGCAGCCGGCCCTGGCGCGTGACGAGTCCTTATTTGGATTGGGGGGCCGTCGGCAGCCGCCTCGTCGCGACGCACGGCGTCTCTCCCTCTCGGCGTCGCTGTTAGGGCGACTAAGGACTAGGCGGTGGCGGCGGGCTGAGACGAGTGTTAATGCACGATAGATTTCCATCTAAGGGGCGGATCGCTATTTTCGGCTGCGAACCGATATGGATAAAGGGACCCCACAGAGCCGGCACTGTGCCACTCGCCGCTCTCGGTCTCTTGCACGACGTACGCCCAAAGCGACCGTTGCCGATTTTTCGACTCGTCAGTGAACGGTAAATGCATTTTCTCGAGTGTCTTCTATTTTTTTTTCCAATACAATTTCAAAGCATCGTACAAGTGAGACACCGGCAAGTTACCTTCGGGATCGTGCTCCTCGGGGTCCTCGCGATCTATCATTTCGATCGATACCGCCGCGGACACAGTGGATTCCCGTTGGAGGCTCCGTTTTGTGCGATTCATTTAACCCTTTTTCGAGTGATCTCGCGGCGGAGATCGATGCCAACCTTGTCCAGGCTGCACGAGGACCGAGCACAGTCGATCGCTTCAAGATATCGTTGCTTGAGCTTGCATGTCCGCGGATTATTGTGAAGTGATGTTCCGCGAATTGTGATTTTAACGCTTGTGCCGCACGCTTGTTGACACCGTTGATCCTATTCGACGCGTATCTTGCAATTAACTGATAACTTCTTCTTTTTCTTCTTCTATCTGAGACAGTAACGGTGAATGCAATCTCTTGATCGAAAAAGACTGATTACTGTCGATATCGTTTCGTTTCTATGATTGATACCTAGTTGATAGCAACGAACGGTCTATTCTACGTATAATTGATCTTGAAATCATTTTTTCCTCGTAATTAAAATTATTTACAGTACCGAGGAAATTTTATCTGTTACCTGAAGCGACTATTTTAATGTAACAATCTTTCTATTAGCATTGCGCTACTAATTATTTTTCATTTGTTTCCTTTAGAACAACTCGCTTCCCTGGTAATTCCTATTATTTACACAGTACCAAAGAAACTTTATTTGTTATTTGAAACAAACATTTAATTCCAATTGTTTTTGACTTAGCATGGTATTATATTTTTTATTTGTTCCTTTTAGAATAATTTGCTTCCTTAATCATTAAAGTTATTTACAGTACCAAAGAAGTACTGTTGTTTAAAATTAGCATCATCTTAATTAAAAATCGAATATTTGTCCTTGTCTATCCTTCCGCGGATCCAAGGCTGGACGTTGACACCGATCAGCTGTTGTCGCTGCGCTCCAGCCATTGGATCTACTATTGTTACTATTTTACCTAAAATTCGAAATCACTTGTGTTTCCAGAAGACCCTCTTATTCATCCTAATTGTACCTCGTCTGTCCGTTTCTGCTGAATTTCTGTACGCGTCGATTTTGTTATTGTTTTAAAATAGAGTACAGTTGCGTAAATCCAGTACTTGAGAATTTCAACTTACAATTAGTTTCCACTGCAGTATAGTCGTTTACATAACATATTATAATCATCTTTTTATTCATACAGTATCGCGAACTATTTTTATTTGTTTCCTCTCGAGTAATCTGCTTTTCTAGCAATTAAAGTGATACATAGAATCGGAAATTATGATTGGAAGCAGCGAATTTAATTAAAATAAATATAAATGTAATTGCTCACAGAATACTACCCGCATGTCTTCCTTTATCGTTCATCTAAAATCAGTAAATATAGTTATTAGTAGCAGCGATTCCACAACTTGTACTTGTCACAATTATTGTTAGAAAACTTACCTAATTAAACTGTAAATAAGGTGCTTATTAATTTTTGCAACCGGGTATTACCCTGATTTAATGCTTACCCAACCCTTAATGAAAATTCATGTAACAAGAAAACACAATCTTACGTAATTTGTTTTACTCTTGCAGAAAGTAACTAAAGCCAGCCAAGATGTGTGATGATGATGTTGCGGCACTAGTCGTGGACAATGGGTCCGGTATGTGCAAGGCGGGATTCGCTGGAGATGACGCACCTCGTGCTGTCTTCCCCAGCATTGTCGGCCGCCCGCGTCATCAGGTTAGCTACAATTCAAATTAAACTATTATTCAAGAAATGAAACAATATAAAACTTAAGGAACATTAAAAATCCTAGAAACACAAGTCAATCAAACAACTAAGTAAACAACCGAAACAGTAGCAACTTGACTGAGTCTTTTCATTCGTTTCCAGGGTGTGATGGTCGGTATGGGTCAAAAGGACAGCTACGTAGGGGACGAGGCGCAGAGTAAAAGAGGTATACTTACTCTAAAGTATCCTATAGAACACGGTATAATCACCAATTGGGACGACATGGAGAAGATCTGGCATCATACCTTCTACAACGAATTGCGCGTTGCCCCCGAGGAACACCCAGTCCTCCTCACCGAGGCCCCCCTCAACCCAAAGGCTAACCGCGAAAAGATGACCCAGATCATGTTCGAAACGTTCAACAGCCCGGCCATGTACGTCGCCATCCAGGCCGTCCTGTCCCTGTACGCTTCCGGTCGTACCACCGGTATCGTCTTGGACTCCGGAGATGGTGTCTCTCACACCGTACCCATCTACGAAGGTTACGCCCTTCCCCATGCCATCCTCCGTTTGGACTTGGCCGGTCGCGACTTGACCGACTACCTCATGAAGATCCTGACCGAGAGAGGCTACAGCTTCACCACCACGGCTGAGCGTGAAATCGTCCGCGACATCAAGGAGAAACTCTGCTATGTCGCCCTGGACTTCGAACAGGAAATGGCCACCGCCGCTGCCAGCACCTCCCTCGAGAAGAGCTACGAGTTGCCCGATGGACAGGTCATCACCATCGGCAACGAGAGGTTCCGTTGCCCCGAGGCTCTCTTCCAGCCTTCCTTCTTGGGTATGGAATCCTGCGGTATCCACGAGACCGTGTACAACTCCATCATGAAGTGCGACGTCGACATCCGTAAGGACTTGTACGCCAACACTGTACTGTCCGGTGGTACCACCATGTACCCCGGTATCGCTGATCGTATGCAGAAGGAAATCACTGCCCTCGCCCCATCCACCATCAAGATCAAAATCATCGCTCCCCCCGAGAGGAAGTACTCCGTATGGATCGGTGGATCCATCCTGGCTTCGCTGTCCACCTTCCAACAGATGTGGATCTCCAAGCAGGAATACGACGAGTCCGGTCCCGGTATCGTACACCGCAAGTGCTTCTAAGGTGTCGCACCGGGCTCTGGGATTCACGATTATATCACCTGCTTTCTTTTCTTTTTTTTTTCTATTGGTGCTCGGTGGTTTTCGAGCTACGGTCTCCAATGATGCTGGCGTACCGAGGTTACAGAGAAGAAGGAGAGAAGAAGGTAGAATCGGGGGAATGTGGTTCTGGGAAACGAAAATTACTGAAGTGCCTTTATTCTACACATTTATCAGACTGTACTTTACTTTGTAGTTTATACAACACGACTGTTTGTTATTAACGTTAATTAATTTATTGATAATCTCCTCGGTCATTGCAACGAGCCCTTTCTCGGTCCCGCAGAACGTGTATACGCAGGCATACATGTATTATCTCCACACAAGCATACATTACAGACACAGACACACACACATGCGCGCAAAGGCTTTCTTGTTATCGTTCGCGCACTTAATTTGGCATTTGCGACATTTGTCACGGGGTGGTAATCGACGAGAGCGAAATTATACGACAGGAAATAAAGGAAAATACCGTAACCAGGCGCACCAACGTCGGCTCATATTGCTGCCTGGCGTATTGTTCTTCTTATTATACCATATGATTAATGATAATAAAACTGTATTATATAATAAGTAGATGTCGGGTTATGTGAATCTTATCGCGGTCGATATCTTTGGCGAACGTTCAACACGATGACATAATGGTCGCCGAACAAATTGCGATTTCGTGCCCGGCGAGGTTCGGGAGAAATATTGTGTTTTGGTTTCTCATGACATTTTACTCTGGATGCAGTGTACTCTGGCAGCCAGCCAATCCATGTGTAACTTTAAGTGACTGTATTTTTGTTCGGTTTCGGGGGAGGGGGTAAAGACGATCTTTCGCAGCGATCAAAAAAAGTTGCTCATTTTTCTTACGTATAATCCGTTCGAGAATAAGCAAGAGTGTTTCTATTATAAAGACATGTACCGTATCGATCAGGTGCAGGTCTACATTAAAAAGTTCTAGTCTCTCCGACCTAAAAATAGTCTGCGAACGGTAACTAATGGATTTTAACGTCCCGCGTGAGCTCTTGATCGAAGCGTTCCGCCCAGAGATCAGGACGGATTCTAGCCAGAAGCAATTCAATTTGATGGGACTTCAACATGTTCGTGTGACCCGTCAGTTATTTATTCCATTCGAACCTGCGAGCCTTCGTGTTGCACTCGATTCGGATTGTTCCTGGTAAAACGAGACGCGCGTTTCTCCATCCATCGATGGGAGACAAGCCGTGGTCTCCTGCTCAACGTGGTGTCTTCGGCTGGCTCAGGGATGGCTGATTTTAGCCGTTTCCTCGAAGGCAAAGGCGCCGGGTGAATCGTAACTCAAGACGACCGGCAAAACTGCGATACAAATAAAGAAATAGCGAAAATAGAGCTGTCGGTAGTCGAACGAGAGGATGCCTATGGCTGTTGGGGGGGCGCGTGCCGGGAGTCCCCGGGAGCTTCTTCTTCTAGCCTTACAAGGCCCCCGAGTGACTTACGTTTATTCTGACGCTTCGACGACTAAAATTAGAGCCTGCCCTCCTCGGGGCGTTTATGCACATGCACGCGTCCGTGCACCTGCATGGGGTGGATGCGCGCCAGTTTAGACTGACTCTATCGCACGCTATCTCTCTTCGTAAGTCGGGCACGTGTTGAACACTTTCGAGTGGAGAACGGATCGGCGCGACCGCGCATAACGCTATAACGCACATGCTTTTACGTGTCGGCTATTAATACGTACAAACTTGACCAATAAGGCAATCGCTACGACAATGTCCAAGTTCGTTCAGAATGTTTTTAATTTTAACTTAATTGATTTGCGTCTGCTCTTTATTGTCGGGGCGCTTCGTATAACATAGGTAGAATTAATTCAAAAATGTTCATGTCGTGAAATTGGTTAAAACCAGGTTATTCTAATTTTATGTCTATCTTTGAAAATTAAATACTGACAATGTAGTATATTAATAAATTTTTAAAGAAATATCTATGGTGTTCCTTTTTGAATACAGTATAACGAACACTTTAAATATTCAATGTTAAAAAAATTATGAAAATTTAGACTGTAAACAATGATATCGTATCCAATACTGATAAGCGCTTTGCTGCATTTGTAAAAGTCAAAGAATTGGATATACAAGCCATTTTTCGAAAGGAAACGTTATAAACGTCAATCGTAAATATAGTTGTTATTATAGATATATCTTTTGATGCGTCTAATGAAAAATTTCTCCGAGCCTTATACAATGATAACATATCTTCAATAAATCAGTCCTCAACGAAAACATTCAGTGTATTGTCGCAAACGGTGCTGTATCATTGTACCGTTTATATAAAACGATTCCTTTCAATAATATAACATTATTATTTATTATTATAATATGTAATCCAATTTAAACCGGCCGTTTAAAAATTTTGGTACATACGAGGATTAGTGTAATATATAGATCACCTTTTCAAAAAGAATATAAACAGTATAAGGTAAGTCATAAAGCATTTCATATTTACTGTAAAATACAAAAATTAATTAAAACGTATCAATTGTCAATTAATAACAAAAAATACTTGACTTCATATATTTCTAGTCTAACAGTGTATTGTAAAAGTAGAACGTAAAATATAGTACAATTTTTAAATATATGTATATATATATACACGTTCTACATATGAGTATGACATGCTGCATAATCACGGCGTAGGCATATAAAAACTTGTAGATAAAACAATGTCATTAATTATATGTAAATAACAGATATATGAAAAGTATTATCGCTAATTGAGAGTGATTTAATATTTATCGAGGCAATAAATTAATAACTAGTATGACTTAAAATGTTGCATCTATATAATCTATACGTATAAGCTCATGCTCAGTCGTTTCAGACGTCACCTTTATTGTATGCAAGCATACGCATGTCACAACGGAGCATATGTTAGCGCGCTTCTTTATCAACAAAAAGTGAACGACAATTAAATACTCGCGCAATACCTCGTACTTGTGATATAATACTTCGCATGCGAGTACGTTGCACCGCGGGTTTCGCATTTATTTCAGCTCGATTTCAATCGATACACACATGTCATACGGTGTTATTTGTGCTACACGATAAAACGCTACGCTGTTACAACAATGTCTATTGTGTTGAAGCGGAAATAATAGGAATGATGACGAAAAGAATGAGAATTATCATATTCGCGAAGATGTCCTTCGTGCGTTCTGGACAGTAAAAAATTTAAATAAAATGGTCGTCCAGACTCACGTGCGAATAAACACGGATATTCTAAGATAAAGAGTTACAAATATCATAGTGCATGACAGATCCATACTTGTACAATAAGAATCTGGTGATTGGTTTCGAGAGGCAATGGAAAACACTGAGGTTAAATTCCGAATTATGATGTCAATTATAACGAATCATTTTAAGAGTAAAAGGTAATATATTTACATTATACAGTTTCATTTGAAGTTATAAAACACTGATGTTGCCTCTCTAAAAAAGTTAAAAAGTCTTGTTTTTCAAAAACAATTGACAGAATTTAAAATATAATTTTAAGTGTAATCATTTTTTGTCTTAAACTGAACTTTATCATTTCTTGATTACATATAATTAATACAGTAATAAGAGTTACGTTATTAGGCAAATACAAAGTGAAATCTTTTATTTTGCTTTAAATTGTTTTATGCTTTAGTAATAAAACTATGTTTCTTACAGGTTTATATTCCCTTGGTACAAAGTACAATGTTAAAGTTAATATTAATGTTAGACCATGTTTATAATGGGGAAAATTATACCAATGAGCTGGTTGAACCAGATATTGTTGATTTTAAGTATATTGAGTGCTAGTTTATCTTTAGTTATACAGGAATGGGCTGGCCTCACGCCATTACCAATTTATGTTTCTATATTATGGATTATTTTTATCATAATAATGTCAGTATGGCTCAGTTGTTATTTATTTCAACTTGCATTAAAGGCAAAATGCCCACTTAACATAACATTCCTCGATGACTGGTTATATCAAAAGTTAGTAAGTAGTTTAAGATTACCCGTAGACAAGAAATTGGTAAAAGCACTCGCTGAGAAAAAAATAGATAAAGACTCAAAAGCAAAAAGTGTAGATAGAAAAGTATTAAAAGAAAGAAGCATTTCTTCAAGAAGAAAAAGATCGATAGGAGTGAACGACTTAGTGAAAGAAATAAACTCAAAATGTATACAAGTATGGTATGAATCTATCAGTAAGGACAAATCGTTTCCTGACGAAGCACAAGAATTACTTAAGAAATTATTGACCAAACTGTTCTATCAAATCCACCTAATAGACAAGGTGAAGCTTACCCATCAGGTAGCCAATGTATTTCTACTGCATTGTAAAGAATATCACAGGTATGATTTTTCACTTATAAATTCATAAATAAATTATTGTTGTTACAAGTGATTAATTTATATTATAGAGCATCGCGACGAGTAGAAAAAGGGACAGCCAAAAGTATGAAAGAAGCATTCAAATATTTGCATCCTGGTTCCCGTAATGCATCGGCTTTGGAGCACATGCTTTATCAAACGATCAGTATCTTAGCACAAGAATTTTTACAATGGGAACTAACGAGTTCATTGCCATGTAAATTATTACTATCTATTCTAGCGAAAAGACTATTATTATTTATAGAAACAGTCAGTTCTCCGGATTGGCTTTTTCAAAGTATGTTAGAGTTATTAGAGCCTACGTCAAACGATGGTGCTAAAATTCAGGATAAAGTGAAAAGTACAGAAGAAAATATATTACGCACAAAAGTACAGCATATTTTTCAAAAATTCTATATTAATCATTAGTCAATTAATGATCCTGTATTGAAACAGTGATTCTTGTTTTAGAAATTGGTATCCGAAGCTTTGTGCGATGGTATAACATCTTCAACAGCTGCCATAATTCCAAGGCCAATACCAAAACCGAAACCAAACTTAGACACTTCTACAAAAGTGGCAACTGAAAACAAGAGTAAAACTTCGGCGAAGGAAAAAATTATGAACGAGAAAAGACCTACTTTGCGATTAGACAATTTACCCACAGAGCATAGAGGTCTTTGGGGTCAAAGTATGTCGGAAGGGGATACTGAATTAGATGAAGATAAGTTATCTCCAGTATACGAAGATACTACTGATTTTGCAACAACAATTGCTAGACTAAGGACTGTATTACAACAAAAGTCAACTGTGACTACTCCTTTGTAAGTTCCAAGTACGTTTTAATTTTTCAATTAAATAGTGTGAGCATCCTTTTACATTGTATATTTACAGACATGTCGAAGAAAAATCGTACGCAGTTTACGAAGGTAGTCAATTTACAAATCTACTTATTCCTTGGACAGAATTTCGTACTGAACCTGATGGTTCACAACAATTACTTTATTGCATTCAATTCGATGATGTGGAACAACGCGGAGTTGATTTGTTCGAAACTACGACGGCAACTGTTAGGAGACAATATCGCGATTTCGTTCAGTTACATGCTAGTTTACAAGAGGTGATTTGATATTTAAACATTCGATTACATTTCAATGTGTCATTTCATTTACTTATCATAATAATACGGAATGTAGTTTCCAGAATTAGCACCCATCATGAAGGATTTAGTATTGCCGGAAGGCGGGCGTATCGAGTTAGAAAATTATATCGTAACTCTAACTACACGGTTGGCTAGTGTATGCCCACCACAATTGCGACATTTTCTACGTCCAAGTAGTGGTGCTGATAAAAAGGCAGATGTTGTTGCACCCCGACTCGATAGATTTTTAGCTAAAACTGTGACCGGCGTTTTCAACACTTTGAAAACAGTTGTTCCGGGTTTCGAAGTTGAACAGGAAGAAGAAATTGTTCAATTACCTACCTTGATGCCTCTAGCTGATATACCATGGAGATTTGTGGAAGACATTAAAACGGTAACGACTTAAAATGTGTATCTGGATAAAAGAATATCCAATATATTTAAAATTTTTGACTGCTCATTTTTTGAAAATTGTATAAAGATCTTTTTTTTAATTTGTGTAGAAAAGTTTGGCAAGCGAACTCCAAAAATTAGTTGCTGACAGAATTGATTATTCTGTAGACTCAGCTTACGAAGCTGTGGATTCCGAGGAAGGAAGCAACGATAATGCACTGATAACTCATTGGTTAGAAACAGTAAATGACTCTTACGAAGGTAAATTCACTATGCGTGATTTTCTTAGATATTTTGGAAAGCATTTCATAAGATTTTACATTTGTTTCATGTTTCCTTTGACAGAAGAAGCAGATGAACTGGATTCTCATTTAACGTTAACATGTGCTGCTGTAGATATTATCTGTGAATTGTTAGTTGGTGTTGGAAGTAATAATGCATTGCAACAAGAAGCAGTCGTTAGGTGGACGAAATTACTTTTTGGAAATGTCACAGAGTCTGTATTACAGGTAAGAATTCATGATATTTATAACTAGTATTTTTAAGATTGATTAGCCAGTTTTTTTTGTTATTGTTTGCAGATTACAGTTCTTCAAGCCTTTGATTACTTGAATAGTAAAACATTTCATAATGTACAAACCAAAGTTTCTGATGAACCATTAGTGCAAGTAAGAGAGAAACTTGTGCAGGAAATACTAAGTAAAATTTCGAATGATGTGAGATTAATATTCGGCGAAGATGATACGATAAATATTCTAAAATATCTACTTGGTTCCTATGAAATAAAGAAAATTAATATTGATTTGAACCTACAAATATTGGACGTTCTAACATCACAACTGCTAATCTCGTGTAGGTCATCTCATAATCGTGCAGTTTCTTAATAGTTCAATTCATCTTCTTTTATTTATCGAAAACCAAGCAGTTCATAGAAGGGTATACGTTATTCAAATCAATTTATTGGTACTTAAAATCGTGAAATATTGACATAATTTTAGTCGCTAAGGAATTGATGTGCCATAGTATATCTGTTGACGATTTAGAACTATCAAGATTTCAAAAACAGACTATGTACCTGATTACATGTTTAAAATAAGGATGCCAAGTATTTTTTCCATTAAACTGACTTATAAGTTGAATGATGTGTAACATACGTATTAGGTACTATATGCATTTAAACTGTACAGTTGTATTTAATGTTTAAGTTTTGTACAAATATTTATGAAAAACCATTATATTTCACAATTAATAAAAGTTAACAATATACATGAAATTTAGATGTATGCAAGACCTCAATAGCCTAATATATGTTCATCCTTATGCTTAATAAAACATAGTTTATAATTTACTTAAGTCTCCTTCCCATCACTTTTAATCTTTTGCTTCTCTAATTGGGCTCTGAAATTAATAAACATATTTTAGAAAATACGATGTGAGTTTTAATATTGCAATATGATCATATTTTATATTGTTACTGAAACTGATAATGCATCAGTTCAATTAATTCACATAAATAATCCTTGGCTTTTTTACTTGTAAATCAAAATCATTAATTTAATAATATAGTAATGTATCATAATGAACCATAAATCAAATTATCCAAGACTTTTCAAGCGTAAATAAACAATTGTAATATGTTTTAAAGTATTAATATGAATATTCGTTTTTTCACAAAAATACCTCAATTGTTGATTAAAATCGTCTTCTACATCGTCATCGTCCCAATTATCTTCCCAAACACTAATATCCTCATTGTCTTCGTCTGCCGCGGTCCAATCTACCAAGTCATTCAATAATTTGAGGTTAGGCTTCGGCATTTTCAATATTTTACAAGAACTTTCAGTCACTTTATATTTGTATACCTTCCGCGTGAAATTCTTCGAACTCATCGTCCTCCTCCAACAATCCCAAATCTACTTTCGCTTTGTCGTTCTTAGTGTCAGTCATTTTCAAAGTTGACAGTGGTACACAATTGTTTTGCATACGACAAGTACTTTAGAAAGCAAGCGAATTTTGTAGAAGCATGAACATGGCATGAACCTAATGTTTGTAGATCGTTTTCATCCACCATAGACTATATACGACTCTGCGTAGTCACCTTGTGAATCGGGAATGATCGGGAATGAGCTTATATCGAATAGTACGCACGTAAAACACATACTTCTCTAAAAACGATCGATTTAAAATAACTATTTTTTATTGATGATGCAGAAATTTTGCGATTGTGGAATACCAGAGTGGTGTACACTTTTGAAAAGTATTTAGTACGGAGGCTTCCTTACTAGGTGGAGCTATTTCCTATTAGTTCCAGTTTGGTATGCTATATACAGCGCGCAACTGTATGATTTTTGGCATCATTTGTTATTTAACATTATTACGAGGAATTCCAAAGTATAATTTAACATTAATGGAACATGTATACTTTTAGACATTATTTTATACATTAAAGGTAACATTGTAACAATTAATTATATGTATTCTTATGGAAAATTGCTATATGCTACATCTGCAGTCTGACACCTGCGATATAAATAATGAACAAAATTTTATGTCAGTGAAATAAATTTTGATAGGCAGTTGATCAGGAATGTACATTTTGTTTAACAGATTTTATTTCAGTTTCCACTGGAATATTCGAAATTTTCTAGTGTGATTTGTATAAGCTCTATAATTAAAAAAAATTTAAACAAAATACTTTTCATTATTGATATGTATTACATTTATATTTGTCATTATGGATTTTCTAGTATGTTGCTATATTAGTCATATATATATATACAATTGGGTGCTTTCGTTCCTTTCTTGTTGCCATATTATCACTTATTCATAAACAACAGCGTCCATGTTTCTATAATATGGTTATTCCAAGTAACTCATGTTTTTATGCATTCTAAGATAACCTCTCTGATAAATGTAAAAAAATTCATTTTGTAAAGCACGCCAGCTTTTTATGTCTTTTTAGTAGTACTTTGTTAAAATTAGGGTATACGCATATACATATACACATACGCAGTGAAGAAAGAGAATATATAAATATACGAATAGTTCGAAATACTTGACACAATTCTAAATTGAAATATTTTCAACTCTGTTCAATCATTTATGAATTAAATGAGATGTTTGTTTCATAATTTAATATTCCAGATGGACGCTGACACTGTAGATATTGAACAAATAGAAACTCATATTGAAAATCGCAATGAACTTCTTCTCGAATTGCGAGAAATATATAAAAAAAATTCAGGTCTTTACACAATGGATTTTGGTTGCGTAAAGAACAACAGACAAGGCCGGTTTTATGAAAGAGCAATAGTATGCAAGCAAGTATATTCGATCCTTTTGGCCAAGAGATATTATTTGTATATATTGTATTGGTTATGAATGAAGAGAAATATATTCTTTAAAAGAAATATTACGGATGAAAATTCTAAATTTTATTTTCATTCATGCAAGGTGTCCCAAAAATGTTGTCCTTACTCGAAGGGCGTGATCCCTGAGCTCATTTGAAAAATGCGGACCAATCAGAGCACGGTTGCAGCAAACAGGGGTTTGGCATTGGACCACCCGTCTGCTATACTCTGATAGGTTCGTATTTTCATTTAATTTAACGAAACCGCGGAGAACATTTTCGCAAACGAAAAAGTTACTTCAAATGATCTTAGGAATAACCCTTTTTAAGGAAACATAACAAATATTTGGGATACTCTGTATATTGAATACGGAACGCTATTACACGCTCATTCTTGGTCTATTTTCATTTTTGCAAATCCCAATACCAGCCTTGACTGAAAATTGTAAAGCATACAAAAAAATGAAAAATTAAAGATTATACTTAACAATGAAGCAGACGGAAAAGAAGAGTCGAGTTTGTCGATTGTGGAGGATACTTTGGAAATTCATAATAAGGGCTTAAAGAAATTTGCTGAAGCGGACGATACGAAATGTTATAGATGCAAGCATTTTCTAAGCATTCCACAAAATTTTCTCGAAGGATGTGAAACGACGTCAAATTTCACGGAAGAACATGAGGCTGACCTAAGATTCATACAGGCTGTTGTCTGGTTAAAAGCGACGACGAGAGTTGTGAAAGATATATCACTTGAGCAGA
The DNA here is from genome assembly GCA_963966675.1 of Lasioglossum calceatum. NCBI lineage: Eukaryota > Metazoa > Arthropoda > Insecta > Hymenoptera > Halictidae > Lasioglossum > Lasioglossum calceatum. The sequence goes on from OZ016545.1 coordinate 92,525, forward strand.
TGCGTGTGTTATTCCAAAAACAGTGGAATAATATTTTACAGAAAAGTAATAAAATTTGTATACTTTTGTTTGAATTTGTATACGACGCCTGGGAACAGGCTGGTTTTTAGCACTAAATTGGCAGGAGGGTTTGTAGGTGTAAATTAGAATAATAAAAAGTGTTAATAACAAAACAACTATGGTATTAAAGGAATTACAAAAGAGAGAAAAATTGTATATTGATGACAATCCATGTATAGATTAGATTTATCTTAATGTTGTATTGTGTTATTTGCCTTATCATATTAAATATCATAATTTCAAGAACCGACGTTTAAAATAAGACTCCGCAATGCAAGATAAACACCAAGATCATGATGCCATTAAAATCACGAACATTCATTATACGAACTCGTTGATATGGTAAAGGTAAAATGGTGCAGGTTTCTATTTGTTATTGACATCAGCGTGACATGAAAAACCTACATCCTGTATCAGACACTGAAATTATCGTCAACAAATTAAATATTTTAAGGAATTACCTATTACACACTAAAGTCTTGATCTAAGTAAGCTGGACGGAGCTGTACAAATATATTAGTCCGCGAGGGGCGGAAAAGCTCGAACTGCCTGTCATCAAGAAAAGGTAGAACCACAGGATCTAAGAAACAGCACGGACCCGAGGGTTTTTCTTAGATCAAGGCTTTACTGTACTATCTTATTGTAGTACGGAAGTCGAACTACAATTGTTATGCAATTTTAACACTAACCGTATCGAGCACAAAATGTGACTGGTATACGTTGTTTTATAAATATTATCATAAGACTGAATTTATTTAGATTTCTCGCAATTTTTATAACGATATGTGCTTCAATGAAGGAAACTTTTAATCTCTAATGGAAGCGTCTTTGTAATTTCAATAATTATCAAATAAAAAATGCGAAACCGGTCATTCGACCGGGCTTGGTATAAGTTAGTGTAAAATAATATGAATATTAAAAATTACAGAGAACGATTCTGGGATTTGCAACAAGGACGTTTCTGCAACGTTTTCCGAAGATGAAGAGCATGCAAATAAGTGTCCAACGTCGATCTTAGCGTTGACATTGACACAAAAAGATGATAGAATTTCGGACAGTCTAGAACGTGCCAAGATCGACTTACCCAGTCATGATAAAAAGTGTAGTACGACACAATTTCAGCGACATGCAAACCAAGACGACGATTTTACGAAAAATATAAGTAACCTATCCATCTTTTGTGCTGAAAGTACACAAAGTCATCTCCGAAGCTTTGTTGAGGATACTGTGATCCAAGAAAACCGCATTATTCCGGAGTCGCTGAGCGAATGCTCATCATGCTCGGACATGTTTAAAGATTCAGTAGAAAGTGAAGAGGCGAATGATGACACAAGTCAAAAGGAAATGGATGATAAATTGTACGATAACAATAATTCGATCAATAAATCGATACATTCAACACACTCGTCATCGCAAGGCATTTCACCTTGTCGCAACAATTTTTCGCAGGATAGGACTCCGGAGTCGAAGATAGTTCTCTCCGACAATTTCAATGAAAACACTTCAGCAGACATGTTTAACGAAAGTTGTTCATTAGACAATAAGAGCGTCAATGGTTCACGAAACGGTGAAGACCGGACGTTGTCGGGGTTGACTATACCCGGGATTACACAAATTTCGAGAATTCCCGATGTGCAAAAACCCAACTCCCCTAAAGCTGACAACACGTACAACACGTACCAATCTAACGGAGAATATTGTATTTCCCAAAACGAGGATGAAAGTGACTTTTTAAATTTGAAAATCGGCAGCATTACTTCGTATCATAGATGCAGCTTTGCGGACGATCTGCAATTTCCTACTGTAAATATAGATGAGATAGAATGGGGTTTCGATGAGAACCAAGAGCCGTGTTTGTCACCTATCGAACCGAACGACGAACGGAACAATTCGGCTCGGATCATTCAGAATACCGTACAAGATATTTCATCATTTCGACCAAATCGACGACGTTCGCAAGCAGGCAATTTAATAGAGGACGGAGAACTTACGGGAAGTCGTGAAAAAAGAAGAAAATTGGATTTCGAAAACGAAATGGATACACTTCAGAGAAGCAAAGGGAAACCAGTTTCCTCCAAGTGGTTGAGATTTACGCTTGACGCCATGAACGCGGACGATATTGCCTTCGAATCGATGAAAGTTATTCTTTCGGTGCTTCAGGGTGAGAAGCTGGCGAGACAGTACATGAGAAACAGGTGTTGGAAAAATACTATGGAGATGCAGGCAGTGAATGCTGTATTGAATTTTTGCGACGTTTTCGAAACCGAGAACAAAAGCAAGGCGTGCACGAATGAAATTGTACAGGCGGTTACGAGCACGTTAGACAGGTGTATTGGTAACACAGAATTGAATAAGGTAAATTCAAAACGGTAGTAGAACTGTAAAACACATTCTATGTGCTGTATGTATCTAGTCACTGGGTCGAATTATAACTCAATTGCAACTGCACCGATGCATCTCTGCAAAATATTATAGTATGGATGATACATTCATTTCGTAAAATCATGCAAAATTTTTTTTGATAACCTTTTTCTATCTCCAATAGCAATCGAGTTACAATCCAGCCCAGTTATTCCTCTTCCTACCTCTGGATTCTCCCCACCAAACTATTGTGGAGTGTAGGAGGAGTTTGAATTAGAAGTGTATAAAGGGTGTCCCAAAAATGTTCGAGTTGGCCGTTAATAACTCTTTACAAAGCCGAGGCGGACATTTTTGCAAATGGAAATGTCGCTGTCAAGGAATTTGAACATTTTTGGGATACCCTGTGTATGTATAGGAGGCAGTATCGCAGTCACGCGAGGCGAAGCTCGGTAAGGGCAAATGAAGTAGTTGATAGTGGGGGAACCAGTACACTAGTAGTGGGAGAACTGATACAGTTGTATTGGGGATCGTGAAGCAACAGCGCGACAAAGAAGTTGCCCGGGCCTGTTCTAGGTCATTAACGACATTTTTCTTTATCTGAAATGAAACACAGTTTCACTGAATTAATATTTACATTAAAGAAGAATATTATATATTCTAGGTTACAGTATTACTTCATCAAGTAACCATTGTATTGGAATTGTGTGCTTCTATGGGAGTTTGCATTGAAGTTATAAATTATTTGACAACGAAACTGAAATCGTACGAAAGTATTTTGATTTCATTAATGGAAGGCAAAACAGCGGATGTTCACAATATCGTAACTCAATTGCACCTTATATTTTATTCGTTAAGTATTTGTTTGGAGAAATATCGGTCAGTATTTTCGGATGAAAATGGAAAACATTTCGAAGAGGATAAAATGCCACCCGTTATTGATTTATGGAAAAAACAATTCGTATTCGAGGGTGTTCTAGTGGAAGAAAGCATTCAAACACGAGAACGTCGATGGCGAATGATATTGAATGATTTTACTATAATTACCGCAGAAAGTTTTATTCAATTTACAGAAATGTCGCGCAGATTATCTAATATTTTAACATGTAAGTAGTGTAATTTTAACGACAATGTACTATACCGTTTTAACAATATCGTATAGCGTAAATAAATGCATACGAAATGTATAGTCTTCACTGTAGGTTTCACAGTTTTTATTAACCAGTATACAACATTGTAAATTATGAATAATAAAATTATCTAAATTATTTCTATTTTAAAAGTAATATCCAGAAATTATTTTGTATTAAATTATTAGTATAAAATAAATACTTTGAATAGAAATTGTTTTGATTTGTCGCGTGATACTAATGCTTTGAAAATAAATAATTTACAATAGAAGTGTAAATTAATAATTATTTTGTTTATGTATGAAAGATCTATATTGTTTAATAGACAAGGGAAATAGATACAAATGAAACTATAAATAATACGCTATACAGTTTCTGAGATTCTGATCGATTGTAAATGACGTCGTTCAATAATATTTCTTCATCCGAGATATTAACACTCCTCCAATGGCATAACTGTTCCGAGTTTTCCGGTATTGAGTCGAAAACTATATTTACGAATCTGTCCAATGGGCATATTTCTGTACAACTAGGTAGCGTCAAAGGTATAGTTTCACCTTCCACTCCAGTATAGTAATTTATCTGAAGTAATAATATTCTAGTTAGTGTTCTGTGAAATTAGTTAACGAAGTTAATGAACTTAACGCTAGCAAGAAAATAATCTTTTTTTTCTATTTCTACAGGTAAATAAATATAATTCATATCCGAGGGATGCAAATAAACATCCCTTTTCTATGCAGTTTAAAAGTTTGTTATAAATAATTAAATAATTTTCGGACAGTTCCTCATATTTTTCGGTATTCTTCTTGTAAAAGAAAATTAGTTCGTTTAATACGAATAATGTTCATTTGCTAAACAGGTTACCTTGTTTCTGTTTTTAGAAATTGTCTTCATAATAAAATTTTTTAGGTCGTCAAATATTATGTCGAGATTCTGTGTTCATGTGGATGTCACAATATTGTTAATGGTAAAGGCTGTGAAACTACTGTTTACAGAAAGGATTAAAATTATTGCAGCAGAGATTCTGGTATTCCAAATACCAGTATTGTCGAAAGATTATCGTAGTCTGCTGATAATAATCATAACTGTATTACGAGAATTGAAAATAGCCTGCATGGCCGGCACATTTCCGGTGTCTTATTCAGTTTCGCCATTCTTTAAACATGTTTCACGTAACATGTGACATTAAACGATTAAACTATATCATCTTATTCAGGAGAGTTCATAGAATAGTACTACACAAGTTTTAACTGCATTACTATTTTTGTTAGAGCACAAGAGGTCCTCAAAGTGAAGAGTTTGCGCGAAATTGCAAATCCGAAAAAAGTTAAATTTGTCGGTCGGTGTAAACATTTGAAGTTGATACAATTTCAAATGAAGTTATTTAAGGAACAATGCACTCCCTCTAACCATGTCTTCACACAGTGCGTACCTTCATGCCATAATGTTGAGTTTCATTGTCATAGTAAGTTTCGAAAATCACGGAGGCTGCCTCGTTAGGAATATGAGGCGACCATAGATCGAGAGTTTTCAAAATGCCGGCGATGTTCCTCTCATTACCACTGTACATCATAAGTTTCCGTTGGTTGGATATAATTCCATAGATATATTCTAGAGTGTTCCCTAAGATTTCTTTGAGGAACGTTCCTCCGTTCAGTTTCCTTTGCAGAGGAGTTTGCGAAAGAAGATCGTACTCCAGCAACGTTACGTTGTACATGTCTCCATCAGGAAAAATGTCTTTGGCCCAGTACGGAAGTGATTCATTGAGAGTAGCCTACGATTACATTCACTTTTCAGGGCTTCGTTATTGCATCAATCATTTCGTTATACGTAGACTGCGGATTTAATGACCTGCGATCTCCTTAAACGGCTTAAACTCAGCTTCGTAAGATTTTGAAGAAAGTTTAACAAGATCTCTATCTCCTATGCAACATATAAGAATCTCTAGGCGAAGATTCAAGTATTTTCTAGTCTTCAATTTTTATAAATTGGTTTATAAAAATTTATATTTGCATGAAGATCCGCGGTCTAGTTATACAGCGCATCCCATCTATTTCGACTATCTTGAATATAAACATTTTTCTGAATGTCATAATTTTCGAGATTTCAAGATCATCGGAGTTTTTTTAAAATGGAATTACATATTTTTACAATCGCGATACTATAATATGTACTATGACCTTCGTATTGCGGTAGTGAAAATATGTATATGTAGTTCCATTAAAAAGAACTCGTTCATACAGTTTTTCTGAGTGTATGTTTGAAAATAAAAATTTATATAAATCTTCTCAACATTCAATTGGAAAGAGTGTAGTGACCCCGAAGGATATGAGATACCATTTTTCTACATCCTGTTTGTCGAAGAAGATAATATAAGATAAGATAATGTAATACTTGTGTTAGCCATAACAAGACTATGTAAAAAAAATATAAATAAAAGTACTTGTATGCCTTACTTTTGTTTCGAGAACCGCGTATAAGAGAGCTATGTCTGATGGATGCTGCATTTCTATTCCAGTGTAGTTGGACACGTATTCAAATAGAGGCACATGATGCAGCATTGTTGATTTCACTTCATTCGAAGTTAATACTGTTTTCATATCGGATGTGAATCTTGGACATCGTGACCCTAAAAATAAAGTATCCTTCTCGACGACTGCATAATCTGCAAGTGTCGAATAATTTGAGTTTTAATTCATTTCACGTCATTTCATATTAGATATTTTTTAAACAAACGTTCTAGTCTTTTTCAGTCATTTGTGCATAATGTCATATAATTGTAAGAGTTACTATCTTTCGCCTTCTCGTGTAATTGTTTGTTTGTTATCAATGAGTCTAACTGAGTCTAACTAAAACTTTTGCGTATAACCTTGCCAAATTTTTATAAAGTTTTGTCGTAAATGTAATTGTTTTTGCATAATAGTAGTCCAAAGTGGAATTATTAGTTTTTTGGTCCGTACCTACCTGCGGGTATTGGTTGCCAATTAATATCATTGCTCCAATTATTTAGTGCACCTGGTGGCCAGAGACCTGCATTTACCAACTGCGCTGACAACATGGACAGTGGATACTCCGCTGTTTGCATTTTCATTATTTCAACTCTGTAGAGTTGACCAAGAAACTCATCGTACACGTCACGGAAATGTGCTCCCAGGTTGTACATATTGAGTTTGCCAGACTATTGGAAAAATATTATAATAGATAATTTAAGATAAAACTTTCAATTAACATCAGGAGAAAGTCTAAAATATTTCCGCAAATCTTAAAAAAAAAGGTTTACGACGTTCGTTAGTGGAGTGGTTACAAGAATTTTATGCATCATATATTTTCTCTTAGAAACAGATTTTTATAATTGAATCAAAAAGCTGCATGAAAATTTTATTCGTTAGCAAATATTTGCATTTTCCTATATGACAAAAGAAATTTAATCAGTCACAATAGTCTCAATCTAAGTAAAAAGGAAGAAATAAGAACATAGTCAACATACTACTCCATTTGAATTGTTTTATCAGTCCCCTCCACTTATGGGAATTAACGTGAAGTATCTCAAAGCTGGAACGTTCATATATTGTTTACTGTTTACTTAAGGATTCAAGTGAAACGAACTTCATCAAACAAGAAATGAAGCATCTTTGAATGGAAATGGGAGAATTTTTCCTGATTAAATTAAACATGTTCGTTAATATATTCTGATAAATATTCTGTTATTTCACTAGGGGTGAATCTACGCTTCAGGGTCGGTGGACATTTGTAAAAGAAACAATTTTCGTTTCGTTTAACAACAATTTCTTTTACAAATATCTACCGATCCAGAGGTGTACTTTTCTTACTCCCTACATTATTTTACTTGTTCTTCTTCAATGTGTAATTTCAAGTTTATTGCGACTTGGTATATTAATTGTTAACTATGGAAATAATTGCACGAATTCTCGTAGAGACATCCGATTCATTGTTTACATACGAAAAACAGGCCGTATTAATGTTAATTTTTCAATTTCATTATAGAAGCTTGCAAACTTACGTTAGGCATATCGATCGGAGCAAGATTGAAGTGATCGTAAGTTAATCTGGTTGGAAAACTTGTGTTGTCGCTGTTTACCATAGTTGAAATTGGAGCGTACGTTTTGTGAGCAAATATCTGCAAATTTTTGTGAAAATTCTCGATACATATTTGTTTTTCTTATAAAATTTCTGAATTATTTCGAGAAACTACAGACTAACGTAACATATATTATATGTATGTACTTATGTTACACTGAAAGTTTCCGAACGTGTGTGTGTGTGTGTGGTAAATACTTGTTGCTTGCTTACGATTTGTAATAACTGCAATTCTGGCTTGGCCTTGACTGAGGTTATTAAAATACATAACGAACACAATATGCTTGCTTTCATATTCAGGTACGCGGGTTTATGCTTTCTTGTTATGTACTACGAAATTCCTGGAAACACATTAATATCAATTAAGGTTTTGATGATAACGAATTAATTTGATTTGGATCATATTTGAATGATATTTAATATCATTGATTTTAATACAAATATTCAACGAAGTAGAAATTTTTTAAGAAACTTAATTATTATGTAGCCACTACAAAAACATTAAAAAATTTCATTGGTATACTCGTTACCTCATGATTGAATTACACGAAAGCAAAAGCTCTATAATTTATAATTTCAATATCGTTGATATGTAAAAGTGAACACATTATTTAAACGTTTGTTTTTCACGTTTCGTTAAAACAAATAACAAAAGAATGAATGTGATACATATAATGATGATGAACGAATATAATTTGAACGTTTTCTTTCACTTTTTCTTAAAATAAATAATCAAAGAATGAATGAATAAATCTTATACGGTACACACTTCAGTACAGCAGTATACCAAGTATGTAATGTTTTGTTATATGATTACAGCAGAAATACGAAATGGCAACTTTTTTGCTTAGTGCAGCATTCCTAATTCCTAAGAATGCATTTTGTAACGCGTTCACCGAACTGGGAGGGAATAAACAAGAAATTCGTAAATGTAACGGATTCTTCACAGGTGTCAATCCAACGAGTAATGTAAAGGTCAGATAAGTGTTCTCAATCTATTTCTGTATTATCTTTCATATTTACCTGATCAAGTTCATATTTGCTTAACTTTTTTCTGAATTTTTTAAGATATATGTTGAATAAGAAAACTCCGAAACATCTTGTATACAGATAAAATAAATACGATGGTTTCCATTAACAATTGAACATTCTCTAATCGACAATACTCTTTTTTAGCTCACACTTGCATCGGATGCGAACGACGCTTATCTTGGACGATAATCTTTATCCCAATTTTTTACTCGAAGGACAATCAACAGATCGACAGTCTTAGATCGAATTGACAATTTTTGAGAATACTTTCATCTACCTTCTTTTCCTGTTGAACGGTGTAACGCGCGGCTGCTACTGCGATTACACAATTATCGATACACTCTTTGTGACTTTGAACATTCTCTCTCTTGTTGACCTGCAATCGTTCGGTCCGGTGACGTTCCTTTGGTTCACAATAGTTTTCAGCGGATGAATGGAGTGCAATGCGATAAAGGAGGCGACACTTGTTCCAACTTGGCGAAGGACTGCACAACACCTTACACGCTTACACTCCTTCGGCTGATGATTGCGATCAGATAAAGTGTCTTTGATGTGTCCGCATGCGTTTATGCATCGCTCGTGCTTAATTTAATCGGCAACCTTCGCGTGAAATCGTCGTCTTTATCAGAGGTAGCGATCGACGGAGCTTTGTCTGCCGCTTGACAATCAGTTCGTTTCCACCAAAGAATCTCTGCAATCGAAGATTGCGAGTCTTATAAAATGATTTCTGGAAGCAGCGGCGGTGGAGATTGTTTGGACACGCTGCTGCTGTCTGCGAAACCGCCACAGGCCTAGGGCCTACGTCTGCTCAAAGTAAGATTTCTTTGAATCACTTATCATTAGTATCTTCGTGCAAGAGAACTTTTATGTTAATTAAACATAATAACAGTTTCATCCAAAACTGGTGTCAGTCAATGTTTATCTGTTCGGTTGAACACCACCTCTGAACGGTTTAATCGTCAGTAAACATAATATTTGTAATTTCATTTTAACGTGGCTTGCATAAGAGATTATTGTGTTTCAAAAATTTTTACTCAATTCCTCATTATTAGACTACGGATTTATGCAAATGCCAATTTTTGGAGTAAGACTTCTCAAGTAACATTATTAACATATAATCCACACAGTTGATTTTTGTCGAAATGGGATCCAGTTGGTGAAAGAGTGATTTTGATATTTAAACGGTTTTAATAGTTATAAACATTCATGTATACACACGCAGCCACAGTTCATAGTCCGAAAGTTGATAAATGCGAATTTCTTCTTAACCCTTTGCAGAATAATTTCTTTTTTTTATTGCTTTTATTCTTGTTTGAAATTTCTTGTTATCAAGTTGTCTTTTCTGAAAGACAAATACGAGTTTCCATTTATTGTATGTCTATATGTGTACTCTAATGTTAAATATTCATAGAAAATTAGAATTTTATTTCGATTTAAGAGAGAAGCGAATGCCATACACATTTAGTAGATGTTGCGTGAAATCTTTATCACAAATCTGGTCAGAGATTTTACGCCAAGTAGCTAGTTAATATTCTAATTGCACAGCAAATGGTACTTTTTATTGTATCCCATTAATCATTGTCCCAATTCACGATGAATCTACTTAATCCAGTCATGTCTTACAATAGTTTCGAATGCTGCAAGAGATACATTATCGATACAGTGTATAGAACGTTTCACGTAGGTACGCTTTTTTTTTTAAGATAACAAAAAAGTTATAATCTTATACTAGTATAAGTTGTAATCTTTATAGGGTGAATCGAAAACGATGAATTATGTAGAAACATTTGATACCGTTTTATTTGTCTGGATTTCTTTCTTTCCAATTGACTTCCATCAACTACATAGATGTGGTATTGTCCATAAGTTAAAAATATTACGAGGAAAGTACAATTAATTAAAATTGCAAATTTTGGCCCATTTTACAAGACTAATGCGTGTGTGTCTATCTTAACATTATAATGACGCCACTATTCTGTTTCTATTTTATTTAAAAGTTAACATGCATCGTGTTAATAGGAAACTCGAGACAAATAATTGTCAAAACAGATATGCACATGAGAGAATGCCGTTAAAAATAAACTCTTATCTAGATTATAAATATTGTGTCATAAATTTCTATATATTTTCTCAATTTTTGAAGAACAATTACACGAACGTGACAAATTAATATAATATTATTATCTCCGCGTGGCAGAGTACCTTTTAAATGCTGGAGCTGTAAAATGATCACGTGTTATCATCGACGATGATCAGTAGTGATTGCAACTAATTGTAAGTATGAGTTTCAGTCAATGTGTAAGTTGGTACGTAATTCGGAAAAAATAGTACTTGAACTTTGAAAGGCAAGAAACTGTGTATGTGTTTGTCTATAATTTCCCTTACATTGTGTCAAAAGCAAACTATTTTGATTAAGAAATTAGTTAGATAAGGATAGAAATTCTTTTGGTAAAGAAATTAAACGGAAAGGAACAGTACTGCTAATTATCAAGACTATTAGGTAGTGCAATATCGTTTTAAAGACGGTTACATGAAGGCAGTGTCGCCAGATGAGGGGAGGGGGCACGAATTGAGGGGGAAAAGTTATCCTCTCTGCCAGTACCGGACACATGCGCGACAGCATGGAATAGTGTAGAAGGGGAAGCTAGAGTGGGGACACAACTTTTGATCTGGCGACACTGGGGGGCCAACAAAAAAACAACAAAGGTGCGCGCTGCCTAAAAGAGAGGTTGGTGGTGGGGGAAGCAAACGTTTGAGGGTCCAACCGTGCCTAGGTTGACACATATTTGACACCGTTTGCACACCTACGTTTATGTAACATTGTTTTCTTGTTACTTGGAGTTTGATTGTTTGGAACCAGGACACCTTGTTGCTTTCCGAGAAGGAAGTAAAGCGACTTGCGCGTAACATATACTGAACCGATAATGTATTACGTATTTTCAATACACAATTGCGCATAATTATCCTGTGGATCATTTGTCCTATCAACAACCCGCTTTTAGTAAAGCAGTTTTACGTGTATCAGCCGAGTATACACCGACGTTTCAACAAGAATCTTATCGTCCTCATGATAATGACCCAACCACGTGACACGCATGCACCCAATGCGTATCCAGAATAACAAACTAAAATTTAAATTTTCTGACGTATTTCTCAGTCGTACTTGCATGTTTCGGTTATCGTTGTTAGGATTTGACGTCACTCGACAAATTCATTGATCCCATTCGTGAACAGATAGCAGTTGTACACAAATGCTCTGTAAGAGACACAGTATCCTTACTTGCTATCTAGTGAAATGATACACACATAATCAAGTGCTTTCTGGTCTGCGAATCTTATCGACCACTCTAGTCGATTCACGTAGCACGTACCGATCGGAAGATACTGTGAATGATTAAATGATTCGTATCAAACTTGTTCCAGACGAGATAGTGAAATAAACATTTTCACAATACATGCCTAATTAATTTTCCAGTAGTACCAGTATGTATAGACACCATCTACAGTGAGTCCAAAAACTACTTGATCATTCAATTTCCAATTTGTTAAAAACTCTCGACATTTGAATTGTTATAATTACGTATAAAAAATTCCTACAAGATTAAACCTAGGCTCAGTTTAAAGCTTGAAGTCTTTACTTTGACAATCTATCGTTTCTATATTTCTGGGATTTTTTGGGTAACAGTAGATGGAAAACTGATAACACCAAAAGCATTGGAGAATTTTTTCGGGGCTTCTTTTTTACAACGATTTGTTTTTGGTCCCTTTTTTGATCATCATTTTTGTTCCGCGAAACAGTGAAAAAGGATCAATTTTTAAGGAGTCGTTGTAAAAAGGATGGTTCAATCTTCAAATCCATGGCAGTGTCATTCATGATAAAATTTTTGGAGCCATTGCGTATATGATAAATGCTTCGCTTCACAATAATTTGTAATTCATATGTATCAGATATTTGCATTCGTAGTATGAACAATGTTTCCTCATTCTTATCGCAGTAAAGTCTATAATTGTGGGTTAGTTTCAAATTGTCAATGTTTTTCAATATAGGTCACGTTTAATAAGAACCAAGGTGGCTAAGATAAAATTATCTTTTTAACATTAAGGGGGTGTCCCGGTTTCTCGTTATCATCACCATCAAGAATCATCAATTTTATTAAAGAGATATTTTTCATGCGTTCCATATATTCATTTGAAGACCAGAATGCTCCCTTGAAAACATTTAAGAATGTGAATATATTATTTTAAAACGATCAAAATGATTAAAGAAGGAAAGCCATTTCCATGACTCCTCTGTTTCTAGTAATGAATGCAGACAATTTTTATTTTTATTTAAATTGTAAACACAGTGAACTCTGTATCCGTAAACCGCAGTTACCCGCTATATCTCATAAGTAAGAAATCGCGCACTGTTCCATGAAATTCTGTTAACTAATAATAACAAATAATATAAAATATTAATTGTTCAATTTGTACAATCAATTTCTTTCAGATCCTCATAGCTAATTTTGCTTTCACCACGATGTTACTGAAGAAATTGATTATTGTTGTGCACTCATTACACCTATACCTCGCTGTACGGCCTAGATACGTTCCGGAAAAGTTGGCCGTAAAGCGAAAAGCCGTACAACGAATCAATTATTTACATACAAAACTCTACAAATTTAATTGGATCCGCGTTCCAATTTTTCATTCCCTTGTCTTCAAATCCACATCACATATCTAATAATTTTTCCATAAAGCTGCTTCTTTGGCGAGTTAATTTTGAGACACTTAAAGGTGCAGCAGATAGCGAATGTGTTTTAATATCTTCTTTTCCATCGCGAATAGTTTGAACGGTAGACTTCGCTAGTTCCATTGCCTTACAAAGAACAATTTCCTCACCAGGTTCAATACGACGTAAAACTTCTAGTTTAGTCGCTAGCATGACAGATTCTCGGCTTCTCATTTTATTTTTATCAGTATCAATCTCGAAATTCAATTAACGTTTCTGAAAGGGAGAATCTGGAACCCTCGCGAAGCGAGTAAACAGAGTTCGCTAACAATATTTACGTGCAGCATTTTTTTGGCCGTTATAACGAAACATTGTGGGCCGTAAATCGAAACTGTGTCATGATTAAAAAAGGCCGTTATAGCGAAATGTCGATGAAGAGGCGTCGTATAGCGAGGTATAGGTGTATTTACAAATGATGTAAAAACACGTCGTTTATTATACTATCTACACATGCCAGGATTGAAAGAATTTACAGTAGTATCGCAAATTGTCTGTCAGCTAATTATCCAGATAAGACACTTCATTATAGTTGATACGCAGATAAGTTATCAACAAAAGAGGTACATTTAAATGCAAGGAACATTAGCTCTCTGAAGATAAAGATACCTTTTTCGTATTATATACGCGATATTTGAAACAGTATTGCTTTACTTGTGCTTTAAACCGGTTATTGCTACGCAGTTATTCACGAAAGTGCACAAATATGTTGTAAACGTAGACGTTTGTGACATTTGTTTAGTTTCACCGCTGTATTTCGAGCGCAAAGGACATTCATATTTCGAGTAAGTCATTAAAAAACTATTATTTCCATGCGAAATTAATAGATAAATGACACGCAGGGACGTAAAATTTTCAACGAAATTAAAAGTAATTGCAAATAAATATTTCGCCTACAATTTATGTCTGCAATTTCTGAGATAAGGTTTCTGCTAGCAGTAAATAAAATTGCTGTAGATTATTGCGTTATGCAATGTGCTCTGATAAACAAAAAAGGTCACAGTAACATTGTTCAAAATTAGCTCCAGTGTATCGTAATATTTATTACGACAGTTTTTGGCGATTTTAATGTATCTAATGATAAATGGGTTTTAACGAACACATTATTAAGTTGATGTAGAAATTATTTACAAGTTACGAGATGCTTGTTTTTACTGATTTGAGAGAATCCATATTTCGAAAACTGATCACTTCGCAAAATAAAAACACTCGCAATCACATCGAAAAAGAAAACAAAAGCTATCATATCAAATGACATATGACATATTCATGTATTTATAGCGAATTGAACAAAAATTTAAATGAGATTTCATTTAATATAATTTACTACATTCATGAAGTCTTTCGTTAACCTACCACCTTCCTTTCTGTGTCCCAAAAATGTTGTCATTTGTTGAAAGGGGTGATCCCTGAAGTCATTTGAAATAACTTTTTCCTTTGCGAAAAGGTTCTCCCTGGTTTCATTGGGAAGTTATTAATGAAAAACACGGACCAATCAGAGCGCGGCTATAGCAGACGGATACCGGCTCAATAAATAAATTTGTTGGATAATTCCTCATAGATGCATTTCTATAATCTATATATATATATAATATAAGCCTAAATCAAAAATATTAGAGCCCGGCATTTTTACAGTTCCGGTGAACCTAGAGTTAATAATAATTTCTTTTTCAATCTGCATATAATTTCCTTTCGTACAGTAGGTACATATTATGTTGTCGTGTTCGTGCACATTTTTCAACTACATGTGTATTTCCAACTTGCCCTCGGTAAACGACAGGAGAAGCCTAAACCTTGTCATTTATAGGGAGATTAACGACCGAAATGTGAAAAATGGCCTGCTGGTGTATCGAGTGATAATTCTATTCGAATGATAGTGCGTTATCTACTGTTCTTATCTTGTGTCATTCAAGTTTATGTAATCGCGAATTCACTTCCGCAAAATTGCAAACTTTTCATATAAATTCTCGGCTTATCATTCTGTGATCTTGTGCAAGGTAAGATTTACTTGCACAGAGCTGCAGATTTCACGGTTTAATGGTTTCTCTAACGACACGGCTGCAGATTAACGACTTCGTCACGAAGCATGTAAATGGTCGTCCTCCATTTTTACACTCGTTCGAACACTGCGGCTGCCTATACAGAGAATTAATTCGTAATCGAGGTCTGTTATGTCACGACAAATTGCTTTTTTCGAAATTGAAATTCTTGTTATTTAGAGTCGCGCTAATGAACTTAGAAACGGTTGGCTTTTGGAATATCGTGAAACATAGTATCCATACATTCCTGATGTATGCATCTTGCAAAGTATGTCTACTTTAATCTATTGTTTTTTATTTTATTCTATTTTGTTTATTTTATTCTATTGTATTGTGTTGTGTTGGAACAGAAGTAAAAATTTAAATATACAATTAAAGCATTTACTGATAGATTTATTCAATGTTGAAATCAAATTATTCGAAACAGAATGGAAAATATATTGTTGAATAAATCCTTGAATAAATATCTTAATTTGATCATTGAATCACTCCAATTTGTTGCAATTCTTGCAGACATTTTTTATTTTGCATAAAGATCCGCTGTCTAATTTTATTTGGCACCCACGTACCTACTGTACACAATTTATGTAAAATAATGTTTTTACAAAATAAATAGTACACAAGTTATTACTAGAGTGCGGATCTTTATGCAAAACAGTAGATGCCAAATAAAAAGCAGTTTCTTTTTTTAATGATTTTAAAATGTTGAAAATATAGGCCCACATATAAAGAAAAATGTAAACAATTTTAATATTTTTTCTGTAATTCCGACCAATTGTTGGTAGACAAAGTCGTAGACTCTGTAATTCGAACCTTTCGAACTTCTAAAAAAAGTTTGGTCCTTTTAAAAATGTTCGGATATTACTGTGATTCACTGTACCTCCCTTGAATGATTCATACGACACATCGCAAATGTTAACGAAAAAAAGAAGTGTAAAAGTGACCTAATGGGAAACTCCTTTCACATCCTTCGTGAATTGTTCCCTATACGTAATGTACTGGTTCAGCACGCGTCACTATATTTTTGTTGTGTTACCGTCAGAGTCTACGTCATTAGTCCAGAAAATCCTGCTATGGTTTTCCTTATCGTTACACATGAGAGATTGTGATTGAGGACAATGAATTTGGAAACGGGGACTCCCTCTTTGTATCGCACACTGTGGCAAAATTGGGAAACGATTCTACGAAGGGACAAGCTCATCTGACGTGTTGCAGTCGTTTAAAATCACTTGCAGCTTGCTCGACACTCACAGTGCACCATTTGGGACAGCATTTCATACTTCAGTATTATTCATTTACATCGTCGACATTGTGTCCACGCTATTTATTTATTTATTTTGAACGTAAGAGAGACATATACTTTTATTCCTAAATTAGTAAGATCGAAACTTTCGAGTTGATATAAGCAGACTGGATTTTCTACACTTATCTCAAAAGTGAGTGAGCTAAACACGATATGGTAAAAGTATTAGAAGAATTTCAAAATGCTGTTATATTAATTTCAACCTATTACAATCATTATATATTTTAAACCTGTTTGTTATAATTGAGTAAGAACATTTTTATTTTGTATAAACTTGGTATTATTACTAATAACGCTGTATGATCTTTTACAATTTGTTTAATGTTCTTTTCGTGCTTCATTGTCTAATTTTTTCACTTTTTTGTATTTTTCACCGTTTCGTGATTACGTTTACACAGCATTGAGGTGTCTCTTTGAATATTTTGTGTAATTCTATAGATATATCGGAAAGTTTTCAAAATTTTTAGAGTCCTTCTAATTTTACAAATATGGTTTCTTTAAATGTATCTAAATTCGAGTTAAAATCTAAGACGTATTAATGCACGTTCTTTGCAATTGTTAATAATTTCATTTACAGCTTTCCGAAAATGTAACTTTACTACCTATAAAGACCGTGTTTTTGTTTCCTAATTGACATACATACATAGATTGCTATTATACAATGCCAATTCTTGTTAAATCGTTTTTGCATAATCATCATAAAACAGAATCGTAAATCAGAAAATGGATGCATCTGGGTTTCAAACATTCATGCAAAATCTTTAATTATAAATTAAATAAGGTGCAGGACATGTTAAGCAATTGTTTACACTTTTACATTGACTATAAATCCAAAGTTATACTTTATTTTCTGAGTTTATGATTAACCACGCTTGTTGAATATAATGCTGATTGCACTAAAAAATATTCTATTACATAATATAAGTCTACATTAGTTTAAAAAAAATTAAATGATATTCGCATTCAAAAATAGTCTATTATACAATGTAAGTCTACATTTCTACATTAATTAAAAAGAAACGATTAGAATTTATTATCTACTTTACGTAACTGACTAATAATAGGGAAAATCTTGATTTCAAAATTCACTTCAATTGAACGTATTTTTCTCGTTTCAGGAGGAATATCTACAACATGGTTCGGTTTAGCGATTATAGAACTTCCTCATCAATGTATACAATCATTGGTGTAGCAGCAATTATTTGTATCGGAGCCGTTCGAGCAGAACTCCAACAAGTGAGCGTGGTAAGACACATAATTACTTATATGTTTTGCTTAGGAATAATTGTTAATCGATATTTCAGCTGTACCCTAATGCAAATTAATAATATAGTAAATGTTTAACCGTGTCATATTCTATTTATACAACAGTGTCTTGCACAAATTTTTGCATTGATATTCCAAGTGATCGAAATGTGATAATTCATAACTGCGTTAGAGTGAATAGTGAAAATAAGAAGGATTATTTAAATAGGACCATTCACTTTTAAAATCATTATTTCAAAATAGAAAATAAAGCTGCAAATGATTTATTGGAGGTTACATGTTTGTTATGCTTACCATTCGTATTTCCGCAGCTATTCAGACATGGCGACAGAGCTCCAGATGATACTCCCCTTGAAACGTATCCGAATGATCCGTACCTGAATTACGACTTTTATCCTGAGGGTCGAGGTCAGCTGACTAATGTGAGTTATCTCTGTCATACAAATAATTTATAATTATTACTTACGATCGTTATTATGTAATTGTTATTGCATAATTCGGTGACGCTGTAATCATTATTACCTGAGGAAGAATGGGAAACAACATAATTTATTATATAATTCACTGGTAGTTGGTAGAATACTTTATACAGGGTGTGGCCGAACGGGTGGTACAATCGAGCAGGGAGTGATACTACATGTAAAAATAAGTCGAGAAAATCGAGTTTAAAATTTCGCCAGGTTCGCGTGCTTTAGTTACTAAATTATTATTAATCTTTGTAAAATATTATTTGAGGAGGTACTATCATTAAAAAATTCATATTATTTAAAATAGCACTAAATTATTATTAAAAAATTCATATTATTTTAAAATAGCACTAAATTATTATAAAGCTTGTATAATACTAATTGAGGGGGTA
The DNA here is from genome assembly GCA_963966675.1 of Lasioglossum calceatum. Classification (NCBI taxonomy): domain Eukaryota; kingdom Metazoa; phylum Arthropoda; class Insecta; order Hymenoptera; family Halictidae; genus Lasioglossum; species Lasioglossum calceatum. Next base: position 111,438 of record OZ016545.1, read on the forward strand.
ATATCATTTAAAATAGCACTAAATTATTATTAATCTTTGTATAATATTATTTGAGAGGGTAATATTATTAAAAAATATTATTTGAGGAGGTACTATTATTAAAAAATTCATTTTATTACATACATAAATAGCACTAAATTATTATTAATCTTTGTATTCATATTATTTAAAATAGCACTAAATTTTTATGATAAATACTAAAGTTTAGTATATGCACAAAGTAGAATTGGTTGTTCATGGTCAGACGCGTCAGACGATTCCTATTCCTATGCAATAGCAGCACGTGTATTCGCTGCATGTAATATTTATAAATTTTACCGAATTTACCGAAAGAAATAAACGTTTCTGTTGTAAATAATGTCGGATTAATAACGGGTGTCCTACTCGGCAAAAACGCATGCCGTTTTCGCCTCTCGGGACGTTGCAACCGTTGATCGCGTCTAACGGCTTTTGCATCCTGGAAAAATACAATTGGTACTATATTACGGATTATATGCGATTGTGAAAATAATGAACAAGTGGAACTTAAAACTTAAAACAGTAAAAGGATTAAAAGTATTTAAAGATAACAATACATATTTTTAGCATATTAAAATAATTAATGAAAGAAATATATATATATATATATATATTCATTTACCTCACAATTCTTGCGATTTCATTTGTACGTAAACACTAAATGTTAAAGAACAAATATTTTATATATTTCAGCAAGGAAAACGACGAGAGTTCCAGTTGGGAAATGTTCTCCACGAAAGATACTCGACATTCCTGGGGGATCTCTACACACCACAATCTGTCTCCGGTCTGAGTTCAGATTATGACAGAACCAAAATGTCTTTGCAACTTGTTCTCGCAGCCATTTTCCCACCAAACTCCGAGCAAAAATGGAACCCACGTTTGAATTGGCAACCGATCCCTACAAGATATTTACTCCGAGTTGAAGACAATATCTTTCTCCCCGATGACTGTCCTTTGTAAGTATCAACGAAATCTATTTTTAAACTTTAAACAGACCGCAGAGTCGTGCAGATATAATGGTTTTTATTCTTCCGGCAATAGTGTGAAATCATGCAACGCTGCACACTGCAATGAAAAATTGGAAATATATTAATACATGTAACGGACAGATGTACTAGTCAAATTGTTTTCCAATTTTCAAATTCAATTTTCTCGAAGACAGAACACTGCTCCGAAAAATTTTAATATTTTTTGCCCTTTATGACAAAAATTACATCTCATATGATTGTATCGTTATTTTCTAATTCTTTTGCACACGTGTAAATGTATAAATATATATTTTGTTTGCAGATACTTAGCAGAATACAACAGAGTCTTAGAGTCGCCCGAAGGAAAAGGTGGACTGTCAAAGTTTAATAATTTCATGCGTCAGTTAACAGAATGGACGGGGAAAAATATATCTACGCCATTAGACATGTACTATCTCTATCATACATTAATGGCTGAATACTCTCTTGGTCTTCCTTTACCATCATGGACACACAAAATTTTCCCTGATGGCGAATTATTGAATGGAACAGTATTCGCTTACGATATTGCCAGTTCTACACCTACACTCAAGAAGCTATCCGCCGGTATGACATCTCTTTCCGTTTGTAGTAAAGTAAAATTTTTTAAAACAAACATTTCTATCGTATAACATGGTATCGTTAATGTGTATTCTTCCACTCTTGAAATAATCTTGACTTAAATATCTAATTTCACTTTTCAGTAGAAACTGAAGACAGCATCTTAAAGATCTGTTTTATATATATTTTAAAACGACATAAGTAAAGCCTTGATCTAAGAAAACCTCTCAGGTCCGTGCTGTTTCTTAGATCCTGTGGTTCTACCATTTCCATGTAACCTCGTCGAACGTAGAAAAGGACCGCGCGGCCGAAAACTTACTGCATACTGTCAATTAAACCAATAAATACAGTTCAAATTATATCGCGAATAGTGCAATTTTAATCAGAAAAATGCCACAAATAAGTTGTTGAAGATCCCATGAAAAAATAATGAAAAATTAAGAAGGTTTGAAGGGGGCATTCGTTTTTCGTAGACCCTACGGTTTCCGTTTTCTTAGATCAAGGCTTTACTGCGTCTTGATCAAAACGCTTTGTAACACGTGCATTTTAAAATTGCACATTTCTTACGAAACAACCTGTTACTATTCTACGGTCATACTAATAGTACAATACATGCTAATGCACCTACTAATGTTTCAGGACCGTATCTCCGTCAAGTCACAACAACCATGCTGGATTTCGTAACCGGAGCATCCGAAAATGAACGGAAACTGTATCTATACAGTGGACATGAAACTAACATTGCTGCTCTTTTGCAAGCTTTAAATCTCTACAAGCCGCATGTTCCTGCATATTCCAGTTCTGTAATATTGGAGCTTCACGAAATAGATAACGAGTTTTTCGTCAAGGTATGTAAAAAGTCTTAATAATTTTACTACTACTGTTAGTACAACAAAAATTAAACACGGGAAATAGGAAGTAAGAAAGTCTGAAGGAAAATTAATATCGTTTAACTGAGATACTATATCTGCATGTATACTTATGCGACTGATTGGCGCGAGCATACGCGCAACGTGCAATCGTGTTATTAAACACACGTGTCATTAAAATTCTTTTAAAATTACTTGGAAGTCCTTACGTGTTGAAATGATGGAACGATAAGATAAAAAGGATAATTTTTATAGCGTGTTCTCTGATTGTTGAAAAATTCGTAATTGTTATTTTCTTCAGAAAAAGATAATTGTAAATTAAGTCAAAGAAGTGAAAGCAATACAATTTTTTCACTACAATTGGGTAATTCACGAAAACCACATTGCCACAAAAATTCTAATATCAGATATTAACCAATAAATATTTGATTATTTTCTTATAAATATCAGTTGACTATATAATTTTAATAATATTTGTAAGAAATGTACGTAAAGTATTCGTCACCAATTTTACCGCATGAAACTAAAAAATACATGCAATTAAGTAAGATATTGTTATATGCCTAAACTCGTAAACAATTACTAGACAGCGGATCTTTATGCACAATAAAAATTTTCTGTCTGAATTGCAACCAACTGGAACGACATAGAAATTTATTTTCTTTCCTAATATGTTTAATAGGTTTAAATAATACAACAGTATTTTTAAATTTTTCTAATGGACTTACTGTTTACACCTACACATTTTTGCCAAAAGTGCATAAAATCCGCTGTTTAACAATTACTTATACGAACATTTAGTATTTCGATTTAGAAAGTGTTTACGTTAAAAAGAGAGTTCATTTGTTAACATTTGATTTGTATGTTTAGGTTCTCCATTACTTGGGCATTCCATCGAAAGTCGATGAACTTCAGTTGCCCGGCTGCGACGTGCTGTGTCCTCTGGATTCGTACTTGGAAATAATTGACGACTTGATACCGACGCAATCAGAGCTACAGTGCAATAAGCGTACGACAATGCAATTACCGTCAGATGCGGAACTGGATTTGATAAGATTTAACACGATAGTCGCCGCCAGAGCATCTGGAACCAACTAAATGAAAAGTACAAACGCCACATTTTGGGATGACTCTCATCTCGCCAATCCAAAGAGAAAACACTTACGAGCATGCTGAATGTAATCTTCTAATTTAAGTGCGTGTTTTTGCTGTTGTGATAGAAACCTTTATACGAGCACCACCACCTAATCTATTATAATACCTCTATTTATTTATAAACTCTATGTATATACTGGTATACATAAATATACATATGTAATGACTGTCATAATTAAATATTAGGTGAAGTAAGATATAGAGTTGGATTTTGTAGCTACAAAGGAATAGCTTTAATTCTAGCATAACAGAATAAGATATTGTATTTCGATTAAAGGACCAACCAATCAATCAAGTAGACATTTTCAATTATTTATTATTTATTATATAAGTTTCCATATAATTATAGAACAATTTTACCATTTTTTTTACGAGAACTTACGATGCAATGAATGCTATTAAGACTCACAATTTACAAGTTTTTCGATATAAATCGTTCCACAGTATAATGATCGAGAGACACATGATCCATTCCAAGTAAAAACCTCCGCGTTTCTAAATCGTAACATAATCCAGTAAACCGTGCATTGTGTTTATCGGGGAGCACACCAAACTAGAAATCGCGCTCGTACAAGTATTTTCGCTGTTACGTGACTGTTGGTGACTGTTTCGTGTAAGGAGAACACCGACGTGACTCCCATTTTCGTCTCGCAAAGCCGACACCTTGCGGAACAGCTCGAACAATGCGTCTCGCGATTTTATGAGAAAATATTCGCTTTAGACACGAGAGAAAAATTGCTTTAGACTTCTCTTTGCAGCCGGCGACGATCGTTCTCGTCGAATGGAGAAACTTTCATACCTATTAGGCTAGTTTTATAATCAATCATCGTGTATGATGCTCTAGTAGAAGCAATTACATCGAACAATTGTAAAATAAATTGCAAAAATCATAGTCACTCGCTGTACACTATGTGTACTCGGAGAGTTGAGTTGATATTTTATCTCTGTCTGAGATTGACATCTATTCGCGCAGACGCAACTTCATTCTTTTGCACAGGACTTAAACAGAATATCTGTTTAAGGAACATTATAAACTTCAATATATCCAGATATCATAACTTTAATTGCAATAGCTACTTCACAATTCAACGAAATTTCATTAGAATTCTGTTTTTCCTGTCTCCTGAAAACTTGTCTTTTTTAAGTTGTGTCAGTATTCTTCTAGGGGTGCGATGCTCTGGCACAGTAATTTTGATCGAGAGACGCCTATTTGATTTTCGTTTCTGTTCAGATATTTACTAGTACGCTTAAATGACAATTTAGGATACTTCTAAGCGATCTGTGTAAATTATTTTAATTTTTTAGAACAGCCTGAGGATAAATTGGTCTCGGATAGACCCATCCACTAGGCAGATACGATGGCCGTTGTGGTACCGGATAGATAGTTATTGCTCCTGGAGGAGCGGCAGTCGTAGCCGGCTTAGCGCTTATCATCGTCGCGCACATCACTATGATCGCGACGGCGATACTCAGGATCCTCCTAAGCGTAATCTGTAACTAAGTGGAATTATCCGTGATAATCTCAATTCACTCTATAAGATTCTATATGCAGAAGAAAGAAGAATAATTTTCAACATACCGTAACAAACGTGAAACAATAACAAAAATTCTACATTCTATGTATAGAAGAAATGTGGAGAATAACTTTGTCAAATGAAAAAGGTCAGAAATGTTGTAGTAGTGTACGGTAGAGATGATGTCTGCAAGCTACGTTATCCGCATAAAAATTATTTTAAATAAATTGTTTTTAATTATACAAACGTTTTTATTTCGTACTTCATTAAGTCGAAATATTCTACGAATATTGCCTCGAAAAATAAGATTTAATTAAAATGATGCGTCTGGTATATCTCGTAGAATATTTCGACTTAATGAAGTACGAAATAAAAACTTTTGTATAATTAAAAATAATTCATCTAAAACAATATCGGTACATTACTTATTTTTAAATTAATTAATAACGTAGCTTGCAGGCATCTCTACCGTACACTGCTACAATGGTAACACTGTATCCACCGGAAACCTATTAAATGGCTTCTTAATGACAGAGCTGCACATTAAATGAAGCTCGTAAATAATTTAGAAGATATTCGAGAAAAACGATTTTATGAACATTTAATTAATTATTTTCGTTTTCCCGTTATCCAAGGGAGCTCAAACTTTACACAGATTTTGTTAAATTATTTGGAACAATCCTGGGTGGTGCCATAAAAGAAAGTCAAAAGTCGAAAATGAGAGCGCCACCCTAGTCCCCACAGCCAGTTAGCCTGATTGTTAGAACTGCAGAGAAATGAGATTGCTCACAAAATGTAGAGTATTAGAAAGCGAAATTGAGAAAGGAATAACTTTGTAAATAGATCTTCAGCTTTCTTTCCGATTTTATACGAAATTTCACTTTCATTACCATGATGGTCGAACTTCTGTTGGATATTCCTGGACCCGTCGCGTTGATAGAGCTTCAGTAGATAATCCGCAGTTGTAAACGGTACTTGTGTTTTTATACCTTCCGTTTTTGAAGAGGTGGGCACCGATTTGGGTCATAGGTGACGACAGAGCGAGAAATTCGCGTTTGTTGGTCACGGGGTTTATTTTCCTGTGTTCCTCCGCTTGTCGGATTCGGACAGAAATAATCTGCCTGCCGTTTGCCGTCGTTAGTGTGTCGTTTAATCTCCGATCAAATGCATTATTGTGTATTCAAAATGGTATCAATTGAATCCTATAATTGTATCAAGGAATATTTTCGGAAGGATGTGTATTTTGATGGTTGTTTTGGTGGAATATTTGACTGTCAATTTTCCAGCAGTCCTTGACCCGCTTGTCAGCGACCAGCGATGAATAGCGATCGGTTCGTCGAAAGTTGATGACACGGACACACCTGGTGTTTCGTACGTGTCCATTTTTGACATTAAACAGCTTGTTCAAAGATCAAAGTAGTACTTGCTATGCAATCGGCAATCCGAATAGATTGATTGCTCTGCAATGAGTCATTGTGATTGGCGATAGGCCGCGCGTTTACGTATTACATTTTTAATAAATTCCTCTTGCATTTAAGTCTCTGTGTTTGAAATGTTTCTTGTGATCTGCGTGTCACAGATCAACTTGCTGGTCAGCTGCGTTGTAATTGGGGGAAATGGTGCTAGGTCTTGTAACAGTTATACAATATTGTATATTGCGTTCAACATACAATTTTAATAGACAATTATTTACACGAGTTGAAGGCGTGTGATCATGCAAATTTCTTCTTGTGATCTCAAATGATCTGAAACAGACTTAACTTTGAATTAACACATGAACATAAATATAAAACAGAATGACATATTTGAAAAATAATCGTCCACTCGATGTATATTTCAAACAAACGCGCGAGTGGACCATTTTCTCGCAACGCTAGTCTTTAAAATACGCGCTGAACGTATCAAAAAACCAAACGCGACTAGTGCATTAATATTCGCGATGTTAATTTAATAATTACATGAAAAACTCCCGTGCACTTTAATTTTCATACGCAACTCTACAGGGAATCTTCATGGTCTTACCAATCCAATGAGACGGGGCGAAATATCTGAAAGAGACTTAATATTGGGTTAACACATAAACACATAAAAGAAAAAAAGAATAAACATGCAGAATAGTCGTCCACTCGATATACTTCAAACAACGCGCGAGTGGACCATTTTTGCGCAACACTGCTGTACAAAACATACATTGTACATATCAAAACCACGCGAGCAGTGCATTATCTACCGTCACACTAATTTATTTGATTCGGAAGGTAAATCTCCCGTGCACTTTCACTTTTTTTTACGCAACTCTAAATGGAACGCGACAGCAGCCATTTGAATTTATCGGGGGAAACAAGCCGCGAATCATTCTTTCGCAACGCTAATCTATAAATAATACATAATAAATATCTCGAAATAAACTCGAGCAGTGCATTATTTGTCGCGACGCTGATCTATTAAATTCGATATAAAAAACACCCGTGCACTTTAATTTCTGTATACGGAAATCTAAGGGGGAAGCAACGGCTGCGGGTATTCAGGAGCAGTCATTTCAGGGTGCAGTGTGGCAATTCATTTATCGCAACTCTGAAAGGCGGGATTGTCTACCACTTGCATATTGGAAAACTTCTACATTACCGAATCGATTCTTTGAATATTCACCGTACACGCGAAAAAGGGAAATATTAGGTGAAGTAAAAAGTTCTGAGCGTTTTTGCTTTATTTCGTAAGCGAAAATGAACACAAGCGAGTTTCCGCGAGTGACCGTGTCTGGCCGTGTCATTCGTTATCGGAACGCAAAAAATATACAAGTGTATGACACAATAAAGACCGTTACTTGGAGAGTACCGTTTTCTTGTTTCATTCTCTCGGTACGTATCAAGATTATTTACTTCTATTTTCATTATTTTTAAAATTCATTCTGTGTTTGAGTGAATTATTTATTTAAATGTATTTGTTATGTAAATTTTATCGTGCAACAGAAATCAAGTGAGCCCATCTTCTATTGTTTATTAGATTTCTTAAATATAGGTTTTTTCTGAACCGCCTTATTTGTTCTTAAAGCTATCTTTTTAAACAAAATTTTCATTTTTTTTTAAATATTTGCCTTGCCAATAAACTATTGAAACTTTGTTTAGAACAAGCAAAAGGTGAGAACTCTATGTTATTTATGACTAAGAGCTTTCGGAAGATAAACAACAAATGAACATAAAAAAATATATTTTATATGGCGTGGGGTAAAAATAATTTAATAAAAAGTAAATAATTCAAGTTGAATATTTATTAATTGTTCACTACTTGTTTGAAAAAAGATGAGCAACAACACAATGTAATGGAAAAGACAATTGGTACTCACGCTCACGTCCTCCCCTGCTTGAAGATTGAAGAATGTATGACATGACGCCGCGTTTTGATTTCGATTCTCGAACAGCATCGATAGCATCGATCTGGGCTAGCAATATGTTCTTTCGATCGATTGAATCTTTTCGCTCCAACTCTGTAACACAAACAACAAATTCATTAATTTCAATTGGCGAACAGTCAAAAACTATATCACAATTAATAATAAATAAATAATTCTAGTTGAATATATAAGATCAAAATTAATTTTAACGAAAATTATCGCACGACACGAATTCAAAGCCAATTAATCGTCACGACATAAGAGTAAATTGAAATTAATAGGGAATAAATAGCTACACTTGTATATTTATTAATTATTCATTAATGGTTTGAAATAAAACGTTGAATAACACAGTTTAATTTGAAAAATAATTTGTACTCACGCTCGCGTCCTCTCCTGCTTCAAGAAAGTCCGCCATGATGCTACGTCACGATTCGATTCTCGAACGCATCGATCTTGCTACCAAGACGTTCTTTCAAACGATGATTCTTTTCCCGCGGAATCTGTAACAGGAAGAACAAATTCATTAATTATTACAATTGACAAACAATCAGAAGCTAAATCAGAATTAATAGTAAATAAATAATTCAATTTGAATAGAGAATCAAAATTAATGTCAATCAAAACTAAATAAACTTGACTTCTATACAACGAAACGAATTTAGATAGGATTGGTCGTCACGATACAAGAGTAAATTATCGCGAGGAGGCAACACGATTCGAGGATAAATTTAAATCAATGAAAATTAAATAAGGTTAAACTTTACCTTCGGAAACCAGAAATTGTTGCCTCTTTCTTAAGTAATTCTGTAGATTTTGGCGAGAAAATGCCAAAAATCTACGCTTCACGATCCTAAGCGGTCAGTGGTTCAATTCAAATTGCGTATTTTTGACAGTTTTCTAACTGCCCGTGCTTGTGGTGCCACCTAGCCGTCGGTGCCGTTATTACATACAAACATGGCGGGCACTCTTACGCGGTAAAAACATTTGAATTAGCCAACTCTAAACACGCATAAATTTTGAATCACTGATCTTCTAGGATTGAAACATGAATTTTTGGCATAAGAAAGAGGCCAAAATTTCTGGTTTCCGAAGATGAACAGCAGCTGCAAATAATTCGCTTGAACACAGTATTAACTTCAATAAAAATTCAAATAAATACTCTTCATTTCTGTTGTATAATGCAACACAGAAAGGGCATGCACCACGTAAAGGTCCTTGTTAATAACAAGTTATGTCTCAGTGGTCTTCTTCATCGACGAAATGCCGTCGGTGGCCTTCTGTTTCTCTAGCTGGAGCCATAATATATCCTAGAGGGCGTAAAGAACGCCGAAAATTCTGGTGACACGAACACGAACTCCCATAAGGTATATTTAGCATGGAACAGAACCTGCACCCATATTCAGCATTTAGCATGCTAAAAATAAAAAGGGAGAAATAAAAATTGTCGTATTCGTTGAATAAACAAGTACATACATATTCCGAAACAGAAACTGATGGGCCAAGGTGAAAAAAAGAAAGCATTGAAGTATCCTTGGCCCACCCCTAGCTTATTAAACTGAGCCTCCTTGGAAATCAACATTTTGCCCCGCAGTTTCGTGCAGTAGTGAACAAATGATTGATACACTACTGTTTATATCTCATCTATTGTTTGATTAACTAACAATAGACAAAAACACCGTAGAATGATATCATAAAAAAATCCGTTACAAATTCTTAAAGCATAATAATATGTAATAACATCGTCATTTTCAAAAGTAGAAATTCGAATCGCTAACGTCATCATTTCGCGAAGGTTTTGCTCAGACTATTCTGGACTATTCTGCCTTTGGAACTATTTACTATACACGGTTCAGTTAATCGGTAAATAATTCTATAGTTGCATCTGTTACATCACAAAGGGAGAAGAGGGGAATGTTCAATAGCCGTAGCCTTGCGATACTGTGCGATACTGATGGTTCAAGTGGATAAATCCGCTTCGTATAAGCGCGCTTGCGTATCGGTTGTTGAAACGTCAAACATAAGGGAGTCGAATAACGTCTTAGTATTATGACATTGTAATATGTAATATTTGTCACGAGAGAACATGCAGAGATCCCGAGACGATTTTTTCGGTTCAATCCAGTCGGTGTCCAGTTTCTGAAGAGTGACGTTGTCGCATCGCTCGTTACGTCTAACGTAAAGTGCGTGCTCGGTACATGTGACATGTGATGTGACACACCGTTCTCAAATGTCTTCCCCAAAATCTTCCGAATACACAGACAATTATCAACGTTTCGACGATGACGCGAACGTGTCCCTCGAGCAGAACATTTCCGATCAATCGAGTCAAAGTAAGTCGTATTTGAACAATGCAAATTCATTTTTTTTTCTTAACGAACAAATTACAATCGTCACCGTTCCTTATTTGTTTATATTCGGTACAGTAAACATTGATTTAGCGGTACACTGCTCTCTCGGCTTCGATTATCGTTCATTGTTTTTCTTACGAAATAGTCGATTATCGGGCACAGCCTGTTTGTTAATTTGTTTTATTTAAGATTGTACTTATTTGTGTACAATTCTGTCTCTTGATTATTTTATTTTATTTTTTTTCTTGTTCATTTTAGAATACGGATCAATGTTGTCATATTCTTTCCCAGGGAAGCACATAAATTCACCGTTAGGCAATAGCGAAAGCAATCAGTTGCCAGAACAATTTGACACTGACGAAATAGAAAGAGACACCATGACTAATAATGCTGTACTTCCTTTGCATGACTCCCTTTCAGATCATGATTTGTATTGGGAAATGAATTATCATAAGGCAGCAATATTTTTAGAGGTATCTAAATGTTTCTTATCTGCTGAAATTTATCTTGCTGTTCATGGTAATTACTTAAAACGGCATGTTGGTTTTATAGGAAGGTAGAAACAACGAGAAATTCGAATCGCATCCGAAACACCCGGAAGATTTGCCAGCCTATCTGTTAGTCCACAATAATTGGTATTACGGATTAGATTTATTGACCTCCCTTTTACTTTTAGCTTTGGCTCTTGTAGAGGAGCCCGCTGTACCATTATTTAAAGTAAGTTGTAAAAAGCTCGAACAATAGTTTCCTGTTATACTATCACTGTAGTTTATACATCTTATTTTAGATACCGGTATGGGCGCACGGGTCGATAGAACTTTTTGCTCTGATGATCATAGGCATCGAACTAACTTTGAAATTAAGATGGATCGGCTGGGCGACTATGCTAAAGCATAAAAGAACAATGCTGAAGGTGAACATATAATATGACTAGACTGCGGATGTTTATGCAATTTTAATTTTTGTAGGCAAATTTTAAGAAAGTGGTAGTAGTCTTTGTAGATCTGAAACAAATAAAAATTGTACTAAATTCTGTAGAATTTTATTTTCTAGCATTTATCGAACATTTTTCGAAGCCATAAATGCATAAAGATCCGCAGTCTCAATATGACCATCCATTTATCGCAAGCAAAGTGACTCCAAATTATAGAGGGATAGAATAGACCTCGTTAAATGCATTGCCGCAGCTGCATTGTCTCTGTATGTACAAGTAACATGGTTCTTTTCCACTGCACTGATACAATAAACATACGAGTATATGCTAATGAGAAGATAAGCCAACAACTACAGAACGTTCCATTTTATATTCTTAACAAATCATGTTTCTGATAATAGTGCTGCTTGTTTCTTCCAATTGTACAGGGCTGTATCGTTCGTCTGCGAAGCCTAAATCTGCTTGTAAACTATTTGTTACATCAAAAAATCTTCCGAACGAAAATTATTTGACGTCGAGCATGTAATTAGATTCTTTAGAGGGTCACTTTGAATACCGACTGCCGTGCGAATCAGTATTAAGTTACGACTATTAACAGATCACTATATCCTACTCATTCATATTCATATTTCTTATGCAATGGATTACTACTATCCGATACTGATGAAATGTTTTTGTAACAGACTCAGAGCTTGCATACATAACAAGACAATGTCGAGTAATTAATTACAAGCATCGGAATTATATTGAATTATTGTTACAGTGTGCTACATTGGCAATCATGTTTCTGGAGGCAATGACAGTGTTGGTGAGACAGTCGTCGCATTTTCGCGTAACACGCGCTCTCAGACCTATCTTTTTAGTGGATACGAAATGTTTCGGAGGCGTGCGAAGATTTATCAGACAAATACTTCTAACGTTGCCTCCGATTTTGGATATGCTTGGCCTGCTTCTATTTTTTATCACACTTTACATGGTATTAGGCTATTACATGTTCTCCGATATGAACAGATACTTTTCCACGCTGCAAGACAGTTTTGTAAGTCTTTTCGTCCTTCTCACCACTGCTAAGTAAGTACTGTCAGCTGGTCATCCTGCAGCATTGTCGCATACAGTCAGTCGCATAATTGATGGCACATACCGTGTGAACGTAAGTTGTAAATGGACTGCGGATGTTTATGCGATTTGCAATTTTTGTAGACGAGTTTTTTTGAGAAAGTGGAATTAAATAAAATCTTACCTCCTAAATGCATAAAGGTCCACAGTCTAATTATAAATGGATAGCGGATTTTATGAATTTACGATAAAATTGAGTAGGTGTAATTTAGAACAGTAAAAACATTGGAAGAGTTTAAAAATGCTATTATATTATTTTCAATCTGTTGAACAAGAAAGAACTAGTTATAAACATCGATTATGCAACCGACCGTGCTCATTGATGTACAAAAGTATTTCGTTTCGGTAACGATCTGATTTGCTTAGCTTTCCAGATGTAATGATGCCGTCGTATTCGAAAAACAAGTGGTACGCAATATACTTTGTCTCTTACTTATCAACGATGTTGTATGTGATGATGAATTTAATGTTGGCAGTAGTAAACGAAACATTTACAGCCGCCGAACGGGACAAGTTTAAAAAGTTGTTTTTACATAAAAGAAAAGCGTGCCAGCACGCGTTCAAGTTGTTAGTCTCTAAACAGAATCCGGAGAAAATGAGATTCCGACAGTTCGAAGGGTTGATGCGATACTATGCACCGAATAGAAGTATGCGTGATCGCTTACAACCATACTGTCGTAGAGTTCATTAAACAGATCCTATTCATTTGTTACAGGTATAAGAGACATAGTTTTAATCTTTCGACATTTGAACTCTTCTGGATCCGGAGCATTGAGTTCGCAAGAATTTTTAAACATTTACGACACGATAGTACTCCAGTGGGAACCGCAATACTCCAGTGTACCTTGGTACCACAGTGCATCCAAACCTCTGCAAATCCTATGCAACGGAGCTCATGCTGCTATCAGATGGAGCTACTTTGAGACTATGATGTGTAAGTTCCAGTAACAAAAATTAATTATTACTAGACTACGAATTTTATGCATTTATGAACATGTTAAAAATATTCAAAGACATCAAGGTATTAGTTTTAGCTTAATAGGATAATTAAAAGAAGAATACAATTTTTATCTGGCTCCTGTGTCCTGCAATTAATGCGAACATTCTTTATTTTGCATAAATATCCGCGGTCTAATTATTACCATTACATATTTTTTCAGACATCGCGATCGCTGCGAATGGAATTGCTATGATCATAAGAATTCTACAGGCGGATGATAATCTTCACAGTGCCCGTTTGTTCGCTGCGTCATGGGACACCTTCCTTTTCGGAGGAAGTAAGTAAAATCTTGCTCACTCATAAGTGTGTCTATAATAATGAAAATGTTTTATATTATAGTATTCGTAGCTGAAGCGCTGATCAAAGTACTTGGTCTTGGCACAAGATGGTATCTCAGCTCCGGATGGAACCTCTTCGACTTAGGCACCTCAGTAATGACACTCGTTGCAGCTTGCATTTTACGTCTTTTCCCAACAGCAACGTTCTTTGTCCTCTTTAGACCGCTCAGACTTCTGAGATTATTTAAAATGAAGAAAAGGTACAGGGACGTTTTCGGCACGCTGGTTATCTTGACCCCCTTGATGTCTTCTACCGCCGTGGTCATGCTCGTCTTGTATTATTTCTTCGCCATAATCGGGATGGAGCTGTTCGCCGGATACAACATGCGAAACTGCTGCAAGTACGTGGAAATATAATTAGTAAACTGCGGATCTTTATGCAAAATAAAAAATGTCTGCGTCGATTCCAAGCCACAGAGGTTTCTTCTTTTAATTATTAAACTGAAACTAATACGTTGATGTTCTTAAATTTTTGTCCACTGCTCTAAATTGTACGTATGAATTTTTGTTATAAATGCATCAAATCCGCAGTCAACCCTCTGTCTGCAACCTAGGTCGTTTATGTTAATCCAATATGCAGACGGAGGAGATTAATTTGATATCATGTATTAAATGAAAGATTTACAGAAATACAACAGTCGAGGATTTCTACAAGTACTCTGTCAACGAAAGTACCACGCTAGGCTACTATTATTTAAATACTTTTGACAATCTTATAGCCAGCGGGATGACGCTCTTCGAATTAACAGTTGTTAATAACTGGTTCATATTAATGAACGCGTATGCGTTCACCGTCGGCATGTACACGAGAATTTATTTCATGGTATTTTATCTGGTGACGATGATTGTACTAACTATCGTCGTGTCCAGTTTCTTGGAAGCATTCCGATTTAGAATACACTACAAGAAGTCGACGTCTAAACGCGACGGTAATTATGTTCATTATAAGATCTGTCTTTTCCTTTAATACTAAACCTACCGATCATCAAAAGTGAATAATGTGTATGGTATTATAAAGATAACAATCGTGACCATTTGTTTTTTAAAATCGTTTCCTTGCAGAGGAGAAAATGCTTCACGAAGAAGTGGAATTGAGATGGGACGAGTTACAATGTATGATAGAGGATTTCCAGATTCTAGAAAAACTGAGACCATCACTCGTGGTCGGCGTAAGTTAACAACATAATCGATATTGTTTATAAATTGGTCACACGATCTCGTTACAGGGAACGACCGTATTCATTGGATCGCGTCCACGAACGCGGGATGTTCTGCAAAGGAAAATGTACACGATCGAAATCAGCGAGTGGATCGCGGAAGCTAAAGAGGCTGAAAGATTATATTTATCGAATCCTGTATATAGTGCAGACGAGAATCTTAGGGAGGACGTAATATCCGAGTCAGATCACCTTAGATCTAGAAGCAACTCACGGCCAACGCATCGTGGCACATCTAACGTCGTGTAATTTGTTGACAATGATAGATCATTAACCATTAGTAGACAACGGATTTGATGCATTTATGACAAAAATGAGCAGCTGTGATTTAGCACAGTAAAATTATTAGAAGTATTGAAAACTATTGTTATATCAGTTCCTATCAATTAGACGTATTAAGAAGGAAAAGAAATTTCTATTTCACTGTGCAGTTCGTTGCAATTTAGGTAGAACATTTTTATTTTGCATAAAGATTCGCTGTCTAACCATTAATTTTCATGTTACATATCTTCGCGATGCATCGACTCACAAGGTTGTAACATCAAAATGCAATACCTAGTTAGTGCAATTATCCAAGAACGTAAGTGTAATGAACATAGTCCTTAATATTTATTTGTATTCATGTAACAATAAAATTTACATAAAACAGAAGAGAGCCAGCACAAATGCTTTCTGTACGTTTCAGCTAGACTGTGGATGTTTATGCATTTTTCTAGACAACATTTGTAGGTCCAAAATGTTTAAAAATCTTTATAAACCATAAATGCATAAAGATCCGCAGAAATCTTGATTGATTTACGGTGTCATTTTTGAATTTGTACGCCCGCGCCGCCCAACGTCGTTAACGTAACGGGGAACCCGTCTGCGATCAATTTTCGTGAAATGCTCGTGATTGTTTCCGGCTGGGTGTCCGGTAACAATAAAATATATGCGTATCCACCGCCGCCAGCGCCGGTTAGTTTCGCTGCTAGCGCATAATTTTGCGCCTCCCCGCAAATTCTATCCAAAGATGGATGGGACACTTGGCACGTGGCTAGCAATCCTTGATTCATGTTAATCAGCGTCTGGAACGATACTCGTTTAAGAAGATTTGCATAAATTACTTAAACATTGGGGGCAATGACCACTCTCTTCTAATCTGTAATAACAATTCAATCGAACAACATACTTACCATTAATTGCTTGTATCCGTCATAGAGTGTCTCGTTATCGACGCCCGAGGCGTTGTTAATCTTCTGAATAACTTTGATCGCCGTAATTGCTATATTATCTATCGAGTCCAGGATCAGGTCAATTATAACGGGATACTTGTGCTTCAATTCCGCTAGCTTCTCCACCAAAGCTTTCGTGCTTCTGCTGACCCTTGTGTCCACCAGTAGAATTTTCATAACTTGCGTAACGTTTATGGATTTCATGTAGCTGTCCTTCTTGTACTCTATCACGGAACCGTACGTACAAATGGAATTGTCGATGCCGGATGGATGGCCGTGCATAATTCTTTCGCTCGCCAACGCATATTTTGAGATAGCTTCCAAGTCGGACATGTCAAATGCTTTGAAAATGTTTTTCTGTAAATGCGACCAGTGCAGAAAGCAACCGGCTACGCAAACCGCGAACGAGGCGGAGCTACCTAGTCCGGAACCGATCGACAAATCGGTGGTTAATTGGATTTGAAACGGCTTCACGTTCAGCTCAACATTCTGCGTGACATATAAAAGAAGATAAAACAACACTTCCAAGCTCAATTTCTGTCTGACATTGAAATAGCCGATAGTGGCCACGAGCTCTTTGATCTTCTCGTAAAACTCGTCATGGTTCTCTGCAGCCTTCACATGTCTGTTATTCAGAAGGAAATTCTGAACTTGTTGCACAGGCACGTTTATAAACAAGTTCACTTTCGGAAAGCATATTTTAATGACTTGTTCCTCCTCTGGCAATTCGCTGAACTCTGTAGTCGTGCGTAAACCCAAGCTAGCTGCGATCGCAGTTCTTCCGTACACGACAGCGTGCTCTCCATAAAGAATTACCTTCCCCGGTGCGGAAACTTTGAACTGGATCATGGTTTGGTTACTTCTGAGAATCTTGTTTGAATACTATGTTGAATACTTGCACCTCTTCTCGTGTCACTGTAAAAGGAAATTGTTCTGGAGCATGCGAAGTAATAGTATATTAACTTTTCTGCTTCTCCCACTGTTCCGGAGTCAATGTTTTCTGGGAAAACGCATGAATTGTTTTCAGCTCCTCTTCCAGCACCGCGTTCACCAACCTAAATCGTTCACAATAAATTGTATTGTATGAAATTAGAAATTTCATTGTGATTAATGGATTTTAGGTGCGTAGGAGCGTAGTACCTGTGACGTTGGAGTAACGGTTTTCCCTCAAATGCATCAGAAACAACAATTACAGAAAACTTTGCACCACAACCATCAGATTGATCTTCCACTTCCTGTAACATTGAAATCGAAGCAAAAATCACTTGATGTCACTGACCAACAACTGTAACACACCGCAGACACTGCATTCTAAATTACTTTTTTCAGTTTAAAAGAAAACGTGAGTTTTCTATTGTATAATTCTCGTTCGTTTGTGTCACTAAGGCGCTTCCAATGCAGCATCTATTTGACTACTGATAGGAATTGAAAGCATACAGGTAATACTACTGTTATGCTAATTTAGCAGAGTAATATTCAGTAACAGAGCAAAGTTCAGATCCACATAGAGGATTACATAATTTACAAAAAGTGGAGTGATCTAGTCAATGTTAGTGCAGATATAGCTGCAGATTGTTAATACTAATTAAACACGAATTAAAAAACATAATGCAAATGTATTGAAAATATTCAGCTGCTTTATTTCAAGTTTATATATTTGTTTATACACAGAATTGCTTATAATTGAAATATAGATAGAATACAATAAAATGTCCACAGGAATATATGGAAATTAATAATGGAAATAGATCCGGATATTTTTTTGGAGGTTCTAAGAAACCGTTAATGATAGACAATGCTATAATTCCTATAACTGAACCGTAAAATAGTCTAACTAGCCAGAGATCGTACTTTAAAAAGGCGCTAAAATGATTTTCGCAATAATATATTACATCTTTCTTCAGTCTCGTGAAAAGTGATTTACTCCTATTGCTCCTCGATAGTTTGACTTTGGCTTGCTTTCGCAACTTTTGTGTTTCATCAATCATTTGTTTTTCGCAGCTGAGTATATCAGGGTGCATCCAAAGAGTAGCCAGAGTGTAAAAGATTAGTGTTATCCAATAAGCTAAATATAAATTATCTTTCATGAACAAAGGTAACATGCTAAAATGCGAAATTATTAGGAACCAGAAGCACGGGAACGGATCATTCTGAAAATGCAACAATACTGGAATCGCAACGAGCAGAATTGATTTTTCATGGACTTGGAATGAGAACAGGAAAAATGCTAAAGCGCAGTTGATATGAGAAATCACGAATCTCTCTTTCCGTGGTTTTAAATATACATTTATACAACTCGGTAGAGCCGCAGCTGTTGTCGCTGTCAAACAGATCTTAGCCAGTTGCGCGTTAGTGAAAGTGCCTCGTAATTTATATAAAACATTCACTGCGCACCAGACATTGGCTACTTTATCTTCGAACAGCCCTCTGGCGATTGGAAACAATCGAAGCGTAACCATGGTAAGTAATTCTAAATTCTTGACAAAGGGCAACCATGTGATGAAAAATGTAAAAACTACTGTAAACGATACGTACAACAACCTTGCCAAATTGGATAAACAAAATCCTTTGGGAGGTAAGTATCTACCAAGAATGTAGAAAAAGATTGGCAGTGCATGGTACAGCTCCATTTGTTTATAATTTAGAGCAGATACGAATAAAACTGATCCAACAACAAATGAATTTTGGAGGATGGCTGCGACAGCTCCGATATAGAGCCCTAAAGAAATACAATTATACTGAAAATGACCATGGTCTATTAATATTTGGCCTGGATATATTAACGTCGTTAGAAGAACAATATGCTTTCTATCGAAGTCAAATACATTAGTCTCTTTAGTTTCTGTTCTTGATGCTTGATTGGTTAATACGAAGTAAATTATTGCTGGCAAATAGATTAAAACATCTGCTGTTAAAACTGTGAGCCTCATGAAATATTTGTGGCTCTCTGAGGAGAGTCCTCTCGATTCGTGTAGCGTAATGTACGAAGGATCAATGTTGTTAGCGACGTAGCCGATTAGGAAACTATGATAAGCCGTTAAAGGAGGATAATCTAATCCCCAGTACTGTAAATCATTGTCTGTAGTATTGATATACCATTTTTCAACGGGCAAATTATACGTTATCTCCTGCCAATGTCGTTGCGCCTCATAGTCTCCGAACATTGGGGGTTCCCCTTGACCGCTATGGGAATGGTACGTAATGCACCATCTCAGAAGGAGTGCGAACAGGAAAATTAATATAACCTGTTGGCTCCCTGGCATATTTAACGAGACAGCAACAATCTTTCCGAGGAACAAATGCGTTTCAGAAAAGAACTTTTAGCAACCTACGTTTGTAGTGGAGAATTTTAGGTTAGAGACGATGATAACAAAAAATTCGATCAAATATATACGCAAACGGATGAAAAATCGTAGAATACGTACCACGTGCGAAGCGTTCAATCCTACGGTTAATTTATTTTTAATGTGGCTCTCAGAATATGGCATATTTAACCAATAACTTCTTTGGAATCTGTCTTCCAATCTTACCGCTTGTTTGTATACGTGGAAGATCGAATATATATGTATGTATATATATATAGTACTAAATACATATGTACTTTGTGTAGCTTTTCTTTTCTTTTTTATTGTATTTTGTACGCACGGTGAATGAATAAATAAAATTGAAGCTCCAAGAATGCAATCGTGTACAGTCAATTTGTTATTTCAATTATATCTTTGTACTTTTAATCTGACGTCAAAGTTCGTGAAACGATTTGATATTTATTTAGAGCTTCGCCGATCGCATCGGCCACGATAGCATTTTTTTAAAATATTTATCTCCTTATTAGAATCGGTTCACGATTCAATGCTAATTACCTGGAAATCGATGATGCTAATGGAATTTGCCTCTAACACTTTTTTGGAAATAAACACGAATTCCTGATGCACGCTCGCAATCGCATATTCTGCAATGCAATATAAGTGATTTCTTAATTTTTGATCGAGTTTGTTAATAAAGTAATATCCACTCGGACGGCGTATTAATCGAAATAAATATATGTAATTTTTAAAGCGTCACTTTTATTTTCCTTGAATATAAGTATACATGTACAGTAGTTATTTCGCTTTTAAATATTTAAATGTATACGTAGATATGTTAATAATCATGTAAACAGTTCACTGGAAAATAGAATATTGAAATATGATAATCATAAAACTTTCGGAATATAATTGTCTTCGGAAATTATGTGTATATATTATAATATTTATATAAAAGTAAACGGAATTTTATTTATTGCTTGTATTGGAAAAAAGAAAAGTAGAACGCGAAGGCAAGTTATATCAAATGGTTTCGTCAAGTTATAATATCGTACTTTGCTTTTTTTTTAAAAATAAGCTTTCACTCGTTGTAATCACATAGGCAATATGTATCGTTCTCTTCCATGCGTGTAAAAAATTCTGAGAAATATATATAATACTACAACTAATAACTAATTTATATTATAATTGCCAATGTAAAAATAGAATTTAGTCTTAAAGTATATATAAATATCATTCGGTAATTATTCTAAATCTTTCTCTTGTAAATCAAAATGAATAACATCATCGTGTTTATAAAAATCTATACTAACAGAAATTAATTATATGTTTAAGAAGCTGTTTTATGTACATGGCACATTAATATTGTCCAATACCTGAATTCAGATACCACCAATGGTCACTATAGTTTACATAACAATAATAAATTATCTTCAACAGCTGCGTACACATTATATCAATATATGATCAACCTTTAAAAGGGTATTGCATAAATTATATAAATTCTGTTTCTTAAATAGATAAGTAACATGATAATATAGATAATCTGAAACTGCAATTACAACTATTATACTAACTATATGATCAGATACACAACCAGAGTTGGACAATCTTCAATTTTTAATTTAACTGATGCACAATCGCAATCGATTTAGACATTAATCTAAATAATAAGTTCAATCGTGTCGCTCGAATTATTTAAATCTACCGCGACTTTTCATGATTAATTCTCGTCGAGCGTAAGCGTTAATTGACCAGTCAAGTTAAACAGTTTAATCAATGTGTGCCCAACTCTGACGCACAACAAACACATATATGCATACTGCTTCATTTCACAGTGCAGTAAAAGGCTTCATTCTGATTGTTTCGATAATTCTTTCATAGAAAGAAAAACGTGAAGTCTTAATGAACGTATATTGTTGACGATTCGTATTCACAATGAAGGCTATTGTGTTATTTTCTTTTTTAAGTATTGCATTCAGTAGATTCCCTTATGACGAGAGTAATTTCATTAAATAGTGTAGCTTCTATCTACCGTTTATATTAAATCGGAAGAAGGCGATTAACGATGTGATAGCAAATATAATATCGTTATAGAGCGCGTAGAAGCATTTCCAGTTTCTCTCGAAAATCTGTACAGAATTAACAAAATAATTATTCAAAGAAAATAGATGCACCCTTCTCTTACGAAGGGAACTCTTCTATACAGAGTGAAACACCCTGTATGAAACTCTTATCATAGATTCTTGAAATTTGATGAACATTTCGGTGAAGTAACTTTCCTTCTTTCCAGAGATTCTCGATCTAGCTCTACAATATATTCACGTTGAGTAGCAATAAATTATATTTCATCAAGCAGACACTAGTAGCAGCAAATCGAAAAAGATCTGACAGTGATAGTATAAGATGTTTGAAAGTCGTTCATTACTTCAGAAATTTTTTCATCTGTTTGTTTTGATGTTGCATACTGTATTGAGCATTCTCAGCTTTCGCGATAAGGGAATCCAACTTGTCTAAATGCGATCCCATTTTTTTGCTCAGGTCTATTTGCTTCGGCTGTGCTGGCTCAGATTTTACAATCTCTACGGTCTGTTTATCCTCTGATAAATCTACTGTTAATTGTTCGTCGTTCGCTTCTGCTTCATTGTTAATCTCCTCCGTCTCGTTGTGATTTCGTTCGGTGACCTTGTGGTCTGGTGTACTATGTCTAGATCCAACTCTCACTTTCAGCAAGGTACTCAGACTGCCGCATACGGTCTGCAAAAGATCTCCGATTACTATAATTCCTGGCGACAGACTGTTATAGAGCCGTTTTCGTTTACGAAAAATATACATAAGCGATCGTGCAAACCTTGAATCTGTTAATCTTCTTCTGCGTCACGTTCAGAATACTGTTTAATTCGTCTAATCCGCCGCTGATTCGTTGTGCGGCTTCGTCGGAGGTCTCCAGGTTCTATAAATTACAAAAGTACAATTAATTCACTGGAATTTCGATTAAACATTTTACACCACGTACACTGTCCTTAGCATAAAATATTCGAACAGTACCAAGAATGTATAAACGACGAAGAAATTATTTAAGCACGCAATAAAAAATAATAAAAATTGAAGATTCGAATCCAAGAAAATCTCGTTAGCGCTAAGGGGTGATGGAACCCACCCTTAAAAGGTGCAAAATTTTCTCCTTCTATATCTTACAGGGAAATAAACATTTTTCATTTGTAAATTAGTATTTCCTCTAGGTGTTACAGGATTTATTATCGCATTTCCTTTCATCGTGAATAAAAAATATATTTCATCATGAAAAGCTTATTTTTGGTCGAATATTTTTTTGTCTCGGGTGCGACACCTTTTTCTAATGGACCATTAACGTGATTACCTGCATCATCGCGTCATCGTCCTCATCATTCGCACGATTTTCCTCTTCTATCCTCTGCGTCTCTTTCCACTCCTCTTCACTCGGTATCGGCAACCCTAGCAATTCCGCTCGTTCGCACGCGTGCATATAAGCCTGAGACATTTTGTCGGAAACAATTGCGCAATATTAACAACCGCGTGTAACAATATAGCACGGGGCTTCCGTTCTCTAAAGACACTGAAATTCACGGAACGTCAGAGGGTGAGAAAGACGTGCACCCTCGGGGGATCCATGTTACCAGAAATCGTGCGCAAACTCCGTCGGGGAATAAAGTATAATCCCGGAGGGTTTGCGGAAACCAATGCGATTCTTCCCGAGCAATACCCCGCGAAATATACTACGTCGATGAAATTTCACTGGCTTGCAAAAGATCCAAAAGAACAGATCTGCAGCCTGGAAAAAATTTATGAATCCCTTTAGCTGCTACAAATTTAGTCGAACTGAGGGATGAAAATGAACCTCTGAACCCCGAGAAATTGAACCACTTTTATCTGAAAATTTGTCGTTTTATGTTCACTGATTTTTTAGAGTGAATTTGTGGTATTTTTACTAAAAATAAATAAATTATTCCCACGACAGAACATATGTTATCGAACGCTATTGAGTGGACAGATTTATTAATTGAAACGTTCACTGTATTAAAAATCGCTTGTATTTTATATAGGGCGCTAGGAAAGTCTGGTCGTACAGCTATACTTATCTCAATACCTTCACTCTATTAACTGTAATCCATAAACAGTTCTTATTGAAGTAAATTATCGCAATAAGCGGCACGAAAACACACAGACACACATACACACTCGCGTACTCGTACACAGAGAGAAAAAAACACTCGTTGTATAAACTCTTGTGAATGAAAGAAATAACCAGTATGCATAAATACTTTGTACAACTGTTGTTCGACGAAGCAACAGTTATCTTGACGCACACGTGTTCCCGAAACTCAAAAACTATGAATGAGAGAACATTTATCTTAGGGCCATTAGCTATTCAGGGGGCGGGGGTTTCGAAAACCGTAACAAATTTTAGAAAAAGCGGTGCTGTATTAAATACGAGGTGTTTAATGAATCCCTTAATCGCATTAGGCTATTACCACGATAATATGTATATCTTTATATGTATAATTGCAAACATATTTATATACAGTACGTAATAAAACATAAATCAGTCGTCTCCTTTAAAACAGGGGTTAATTAAAAAGAACATTGCATATTAGGTCATACACTGAGATATACTGGTCGAAGATGCGCTCAAACTATCACAAAAAATCCAGCTCATAAATTCACTCCTTCATGCTCTGTACAAACTGTCGATGCCTCTCTTTTTCTCTCTTCCCACATTGATCGTCCTATTTGCGACAAACAGGATCAACGATGATTCTGTAAGTATGTACAAAAGAAAACCGTAGGAAAATCCACTACAGAATATATAACGGGATAGGTCTACACTATTTATCTATGTATATACAGGATGTGCCCTTACATATCTCTGAAATTTATTTACGAGACTGAAAAAGTGTCAAATCTATTTCTTTGTGAATGGAACAACGTAACTACTGTTTGAAATATTTTACCCGGTATCATAAAGAATTTCAGAGACATTCGAACACCCTGTACATATATGTATATACAAATCGAATTACTCGGAGATAATTCTACTGGCATTATCATGCCGTTAAAGGTGATCAGACTTTTTCAAAACGGTTCTATGTTATACACGAACAACTTTCCTAACAGTAACATTTACATCCAGTTAACATCGGTACAAGCATGATTTCAACATAGCGTAAACTCTGTGTCTGTATACTCTACATTCTATTTATCACCTTATCAGCGAAGCATTCGAGTCGAGCGTATCACTACGCGTCAAGTGGAACCGGCATAGCCTCCCTTGGATTTAGCTTGGACAAGCGGATCGTGGACAAGCCTATCTTAATCAAAAAAATTTTCTCACCATCTTTCGAAAACCAGTACTCTTTCTGTCCTTTCGTTTCGACATCGACGCCACGCTACTGCTCCTAGAGTCGTCGCTTTGGTCCACCGATAGACCGTTAGCAGTAGTATCACAGTCGCTATAAACGTTTTCAGGCAACGATATCGAAGGCGTGGGGCTCGTACCCACGGACTTCTCGTTCGAGTCGCTCGAATTCCGACTCCAATCCCCGTTCACAGTGTTCGAATTCGTTTTTCTCTTTCTCCTCGTGCTCAGCGCGGTTTTCATGAAAAAGGATGTGGCGCTTAGTTTGCTATCTTTCACAGCGACGCCGCTGTTGTTCGAATTCAAAACGTCCATCGTCTGTCTAGCAGGTTTCTCGCTCTCCGGGAACATATTCACCACCAATGAGTTAGACTCATTCATATCTTCTATGTAGGGGCTAGTAAACTCCAAGCTCTTCACAGACTCTGTCTCGCAGTCGTCCTTGCACGGTGAAGTTAATTGAACACTGGATTTCACCTCGCGATTGTTCAACCAATCGGTCGGGCTCTCTGAAACGTGCTTAGGCCTCTTGCAGGTTTGAGAATCGTTCTGAGACCCGTGGAACAATAACGGATCGTACACGAGAGAATTTGGAGGATATTCTACGACTGAATTTGGTCTAGTCTCGCTTTTTAGAATTGTCTTGATCCCGCCGCCTGCGGCTTCTTTTTTCCGTTTCCTTTTCCTCTCCTTTTTCGACTGGGATCTTTCGTCTATCATCAATTCGCGATACGTGCCCGTGATGTGACACGCTATCTCGCTTGGCCGACGTTTTTTCGTTTTCTTCACGTGAGAACTGAAGTTTTCCGCGCTCTTACGCCGCAGAGTCTCCTTTTTCAACTGCTGCTTCTCTTTACTCACTATTTGCTTTGTCGACCGACAATACAATAGAATCAGGAATATCACGAAAATCTGAGAACACAGTAAAACTACGTATTGACCTATCATTGCGAACGTTCCCTGCCAACTATTGTGGTCGTACAGAAGGTTCTTCACTGAATCCGACAGAGCAGCTATCTCTTCTCTCAACATCGCGATCTCCTCCGCTCTCTTCATCTCACGCTCGTCCCGTTTCTTCGTCTCCTCGCTCATCACCGACACCGTTCGCTCCAGAGACCTTTGCATCTCCTCGACCTGCTTCTTGTAGCGTCGACTCAGCTCCTCTAAGTATTGCCCACTTAGAGACATATTCCGCTCTAATGCCTAAAAACGAAATTACATTATTTTCGAGGCCGTTTTTGCACAAATTTCTATGGAAAATCAAGCTTACCTTAATTCTATTAGACAGTCGAAGGAACACAGATTCTTTTTGCGGCATGATGTTCATCGTCGACTGTGTCGCAGACGCGCTAGCTGCTGATCCGCCTTGCATCTGCACTGCCACCCCTTCTAGATCCTTCAGGTCGGACAACAACGTGTCCAACGTCAAAGAATCCTGAGAGGATAGTTTAATTTCTTGCTCCATGATTTCCGGTTGCTTTCCTTCTTGTTCATTTCCTTGTCGTTCCACTTTCTCTACGGTGCTCGGTGTACTCCGTGTTTCTACGGGTTCTACATCAGCGACTGCATCATCTTGCGGTGCTTCATTGTTATCGTTAATGACCACTGGTACAGGGGCAGTAGCTTGGGGAGAGTTTTCGATCACAGTACCAGGGCTAACGAGTTCTTCAGAGACTTTCGTGGGCGCGTGTTGACCAGCATTTGTGGATGAATCGGTTGACAACGTCTCGGCAGGAACTGTTTCTTCCACGGTATCTCTGCTAGATTCTAAAACGGGTACCGAGGACTCGTTCTTCACCTCCTCTTTCTCCAGCGTTGGCTTAATC
Source organism: Lasioglossum calceatum (assembly GCA_963966675.1). NCBI lineage: Eukaryota > Metazoa > Arthropoda > Insecta > Hymenoptera > Halictidae > Lasioglossum > Lasioglossum calceatum. Next base: position 138,646 of record OZ016545.1, read on the forward strand.
TGCGAAGCTACGTTCTCCGAACTCGAAGAAGTCTCGACCAGTTTCTCAGGTTCTTCTTTTGGCAATTCCTGACTAGTTTTCTGCTGGTCTCGAGAAGATGTTGACTTAGAAGTACTCGCGTTAGACGTGGATACAGTTGAAGAACTCTCGAACGACTTGACCGACTCGCCATGCACACGAGACACGTTCTCCTTGCTAACATTTCTCGAATTATTAAACGGTACCGCTACATTAGCTATGAAGCTCGTGTTCACTACCATTTTACCCTCTTTTATCGCTATCATGTTGCAAAGCGCTGCGATATATTCAAGCTTGAAGATAGACATCAAGAAATCTTTCTTTCGGCTATGTCTGAATTCTACGTTTGTAGCTTTCTCGACATCAAGCCCCAAACTTCTTCTGAAGGCTTCGATATCCACTGCGTGGCTCCTGCAGAAGCCATTCTGCTTTAATGTTCTATTTACAAAGTTGATGTTCAGCAACTGATTCAGCTGATGATCCCTACAACTAACTAACTGGAAGACCTTGGCGAATGTCTGCGCTGAGCAACTGTCGCAGAGAATCGAGTACTTCGGCGAGGTGCAACTTGCGAATGAATCCCCGAGGATACTGTCGTCGCTTATGCTTTGCTCGATCGCGGTGATGTTCTTGTCGGTGAATTCCCTCGACTTTCCTAACACCTGGGCCGCCTTCTTCACTATACTTAAGACAGCATCTCTGGCGCTACCGAATAGGTTTCTTGGCGGCTCTCCGATCTCGACGTCTAAAGGTTCCTCCTCGTCGCTATCCTCTTCGTCATCCACGTCCGTACTCGTCTCTCTAGAAATTTGGTTTTCCGTTTCCGTCTCCAGGACCTCGAATTCGCTGGTGCCATAAGCGCGAAATAAAGAGACCGGACAAAAGTGTTCAGACCCATGATAAGTATGCAGCTCCACCTTAATGAACTTTCCAAAGAAGTGTGGCTGCAGGACGAAGCTTTGAGTGTCCTTCACATCCTTCGCAGCGAACTGGCCAACTATACTCCAGTCTCTCGTGGGGAAACGATCGCTTATGTACACTGAGAAGTCCTTGGGAGATGAACTAAATAACTCGAAATTTGCTAGTTCAATTTTCTTCGCTTGAATCGCCTCGCAGAGCTCCACCACGAACCATATGCGAGACGTGCAGGTATTCAGCATGTACTCGTCCCTGGTCGATGCCAGGACGCTTCTGGCGCTCCTTGCTTCCGGATTTGTTGCTACGATCTTGGCCCCGCAATCTGGAGAAGCGTAGTTCTTGGAACGAACCTTCATTCCACTCGTACTTCGAGCCGGCGTTCCGGAATTTTGAACCGATGCATTCGAATGAGCTGAGGAATAATGCGCACGTTACATTCCATTCATTTTTATGTGTAAAAATAAGTCACACTTACTTTTCTTCTTCTCAGCCTCCTCCAATCTCTTCTGCGTCCACTCGTTAAACGATGGAATGTCTTCATGTGGATCAGGGGAACCTACTGGCACAATCTCTTCACCGATAACGATGGCGGGCGCTTCGTCTCTGGTGTGTCCCATTAATCGACCTTTGGCATCCGAGTCGCTGAGCTCAGGAGCTGTTGTGACTATTTTATCTACTTTTGCGACCTCATCAGGAAGTATTTTATCTTCATTTTCAAGGATCTCTGTCTCATCGATGATAATAGTTCCCTGTTCAGCCCTCACCACTACCACTCCTTCAGATGTCCTTTCGCCATTTGATAGCAATTCTTCTTCGATGCTTTTGTTAGACCTTTCACTCTCGTCTGTAATTGTTGATGGCATCGGTGTGCTCGATATCTCTATCTCTTCCTTCTTCGCTTCTTGCCCAAGCTTGGTCGTTTTCGTTAACAACGACGAATTCTTTCCATATATTCTTGTTCTTGAAAATTCTGTTGTAAATTTTGGGTCTACCAAACTCTGCAACTCTGCTGCCGCTGTGTCCACCAAAGTCAATACCGCAGCCTGTTCCGTTCCAGAAATTCTGCAGAAAGTAGAAATATTATGTTGAATGTTTTCCTGGCTTTCTATCTATATAGGGCAGTATACGATACTGTTATTTAACTCTTACAAATATATCTTATGTGTCTGAGAATGGAGATATTATGCAATAGGTAGTAATGAGATTTTCCTACCGGTGTTGGCACATAATAGAAACTTACCCATGCGATAGATTGGGTTGTTGGGGAAGACTCTCAGCCACAATATCTACATCTTTATAAGGATTCTCTTTTCTCTTTGTTTCGCTATTCGCTATGGTCTCAAAGCTGTGAGGAGATTCAGGAATCTGTTCCTAAAAATAACGGAGCATTATAAAGATTATCTTAACGCAATAATGAACATTTTGAGGGTTCGATTACTTACCTGATAATAGTCTTCGTAATTAGGCTCTAATTTCCTTGCATTCTTCAATTTCACGACAGGGATATTGGACGACTCCAAAGTATCATTCTCTACGCTCTCCAATGTATCATTATCATAAATTTCGGATGATTCATTCTTTCTCACGGAAGAGTAATAATTGCTTTCTGAATTTTCTGAAGCTACTATGACGAAGAGGAGGGCACTGTTGAAAGGATCAAATTAATACTTCACTCGTTAGGCGTACGCAAGAGATACAGTTTCGGTGTATAATGTGTTCGTTCAAATAATCATGTTGTTCGAAACATTGATTTATTTATCTTCCAGATACATTTTCATTACAATACGCATATGTGTGTACAATATGTATACGAAATAGAAATAACGCAAAGCATTAGAGAGGTGTTCCAACATTTATGATACTTGTAGAAATATACCAACAGGATTTAGGTATTACTTTAGATATTGTGGAGGGGAAAGTCTTTATTAGAATCCGAATACACAAATAAATAAATAGAAATAAAAACAATTTCGTTCGGCGGTTAGAATCGTAAATGAGCCTCGCTGCGCGACGTTTATAAAGTGACGCAACGCTCGAGGTTAAAGAATTTGCTCTGATTTCAACGTTTCCAGCAGAAATTCATTCATACATGAGGACAAGTGTGTGCGGAATGTAACGAGAGAGAGTCCATGTTTTAATTGGGACCGAGTAACATTTCGTGGTTGTTCCGCGTTATAAAAACGTAGACAGTCGGAAACGCTGATAAGGTTTGACGATGCTAACGTTAACTGTCGCGATAATGAGGAGAAGGACACGTTTCATGTGGTAACAGCATAGTTTTCCTATTTAGGTTTCAGCGGAACGCACCGGTTTTAACGGCGCACCAATACCATGAGAATAAAGCGCGTGGCCGCCCTAAGCGACCTCATGTGTGTGCGTGTGTATGTATACGAGGATAGGTAGTTTAATAAAAGAGTGTAAACTGAAAAAAGTACTTGCCTGGAGGCGACCGATATGAAAAGCAGGGTCCAGTACACGAATGTTATGTGAATCTTCATGTTTTCACGGGCCTCACATCACAATTCGCATCGAGAACTCTCCTGTCAGCAGACAGATACCTTTTTTTTTCAAACGCAGGACAATGTCATTGCTCCGTCACCATATCATCGTGGTTGCCGCCATCACTACCGCTTTTATCACTGCCACTACCTCCATCTCCGAGCCGATTCTACCATCACTGTCGCCACCAGTCACCGCCGCTTCAAAATCTGACGTGTAATTGAGCCGTTGGCGATGACAAGGTTAAATCGTTACCGCCTCTGTTCACAGCTCCCTTTGTCATACCGCGGACACTATTTTCCCGAGGAATAATTACGATCCACCACGGGAAAATACGTTTTCGTCGTCGGGACACGCATCGTACGCTATTACCGAAACAGCTGATTCGACTCACGCATGCGCCCACCGATCCTCAATATGATCTAATGATTTTTCGCAATTTGACTGTGCGGCTCCATGCTTGGCCAGTAAGTATTTTCTTATTGGCTTCTCCAAATATTTCTGCAATCATTCATTACGATACTGTGGATCTTCATGCAAAATAAAAATTCTCTACACCGATTGCAAGAAATAGAAACTAAATAGAATGTTAATTAATTAATTAATAGAGTAGAAATTATATATTGGCATCTTCAATCTTTTAAATTGCTCAACAATTTAATAAAGATCTGCAGTCTATTCATTACCGACTTGCTCAAATCTGCACATTTTTAGGGAAATTTTTTGAGTTTTGTTTCATCACAACTTGAATTGTTGAGATGAAAATTGGAAAATATTCTGTGATGTGCATTTTGATGGCTGGTGTGTGTTAGAATTTTTTCAGAATTTGTGTTGTTTAATTTAATTGAAGAACAGTGATATCAAATATTTGTATCTTTTTGTAAAGATGTTCTCGAAGAACATTTTATGGGTGAGGATGAATGAATTGTTTATTGATTTTATTAGAATTTACTCCTGTGTTATATTCGCTTGAATGATTTTCAGGTTTGCAGATGATATAAGCAACGAAGAAGGGATACGAAGCACTTATGACGTTGATCGGAGGGAAACAATTGTTGTACGCAAGAGGATACGGTAAGGTAAGTGGTTTAGTATGAAAAATGTTAATGATAATGTACTTAACATGATATTGTAAAGCATCAAATGATTGAATAAATACAATTGCAACTTTAAATGGATATGTTCCTTTTATTCCTTGGTAAATAGGACACAACACCTGCGTCGGATCATCGTGCACGGATTATGATTATACTTGGTAATAGGAGATCATCTAATTCTATGGAATTTTAAACTCATTGAAACATGATGTAATAGAACTTTGAACTAAAGAAGGAAATCTAGAACCTTCACGCTCCATTCTTTTATTCCAATTTATATATTATATTGTTTCATTTTTATTTCCCTGGGTCTACTATGTATTTTAATTTTATGTTATGTTCTTTTTTAGATAGACTGTGAGAGTAGACTCTGAGTTCTGGAGATAGAAGTAGCAAACAGGAAATGATTCCAATTTGCACGACTGCACTTATTTCATACGTATTACTTACGATACTCCTCTTTTCAATTATTAGTCTCACCAATGGCTATTCTGTTTAATTCATCACAGAAAGTGAAAATTCATCACTAGCAACATTTAAACACGTTACAATAATTGTTTAAAACGAGAAAGATACATATCTATAGTACACTTCTTTGGCAGAATAAGGCAAGAGAAATTCTTATAATTGAAAATTGGACTCTTCGAAATTACATTCCTGAAAAATTGTTGGTGCTGGCAATTAACGTTGAAGCGTTAATAATTTCCTAGGAAGGCTCCCTTACATTTCGAAGAGGATCGAGAGAACCTCAGTTCTATTATTAAAGTACGTCCCGTTGTAATTCGAGGGCAGTATTTTATCAGAACCGAGCTTCGAATTAACATTCTGAAAAAGCATATTTCAGCCATGCCTCTCAGAGGCGAGGACAGAAGGGAATTCGCGCGATGAATTCCCGTCACGATGAAGACAGACCACAGGGATAATTTTTAGATCATAATTCCATTCGAGTTCGGATGATCCGCGACGGGGATAGAACCGCAATTAGGGGGGTTGCGAAGGCGACGGTGTTCGGAGAGAACGACGACGGAATTCTCGGCCGGTCCTATATCGTTTTCGCGAACGAAGGAAATTTAATTAGTCGGAAACCTGGTTACCGCAGCCCGTGTGCATTTGAACGTGTCGTTTCGAACGATAGAGCTCAAGGCATGGTTGTCTTCTGAAAGATAAACGAGGTTGCAAAAGCCGAGACACGTTCAGCGAACTGGGGAAGAAACGAACTCTATAAGAAAGCCAGAAAATTTGAAAAATCTACCACAATGTCTCTGGTGCATCTCCGAGTCCGTGTAATTTTTAATGCACGTGTACACGTGTATTTCAGAACAGTATATTTTTGAACAGGAAAAATGTAGAGGATTTTTTAAATGAAAGAATCCGTAGAAAATCGGAGTTTGTCGGAAAATAGGGTACTTAATTATTGATCAAGCGGTTTTTATTAAAGAAACCCGGTGATTGTTATGAAGAGAATTTTCGCTGGCCGGTTTTCTTCGCGATTCACGTCAGCCCCTGACACCGGCACACGCCTAAGTGGACCTTTTGTTTCCCGGTGCTGTGTCCAAAAGGGCGTTGACGGGCAAATTACATCGCATGTTGTGAGCTTGCATGGGGGTGGAACTTATAGACTCATCGACAGAATGACATTTGACATGTAATTTCCTAGAAACGCCGCGTGTTTACCTGTTCCGATCCTGCACACGTTCCGGTCCTGCACATTGCCGTCGTTCACGCGCGTAAATGAACATGCAAGTTCGTCTGAATATTAACATACGTTTACGTTCTTAAATGTAATAACGATTCTATCTCGCGAGATATCCTGTAATAAACCGTAGAGTAGAACTTGCCCTTCGTATGGTAAAAACAAAAATTCTGTACATACATTAATACGATGATGTGTATTTCGGAGAATTCGAGCCGCGAATCGCGGAATAAAATTATGAAGCAGAATTCGCCCGTTCGACAAATATACATATAACATTATATCCTTTGAAACCAGAGTGCGCAGCTCGCACAATTACACGTTGCTGTTCCCGGTAATATCGTTGCAAAAGGTTCACTGTTTCGAGACGATCCGTGAAACATCGATATTCTAGTTTAACATCGAACAATTACGACAATCTTCAATAACAATCCCTGAGGGTACTCGCGCTCGAGAGCATTCATACAATCGATATAATATCGGGCAATGATTGATGATTCTGCGGTGGATAGGTGAAACCAATTATCTCGCAGGTTTCTATATGCTAATTAGCACGGCCGAACCCCGACTGTTTTCTTCGGTCAGAGTCTCTCACTTCTTTTTTAATTCTCTTCGCCCCTTCGCTTTTCACCCTCTTTGTTTGCCGGTCTCCGCTCTAGCAATTGACTTTTCTGGCAACGGTACAAGTGGCTTGCTGCTGAAGGACTGACTACGTTACTAAATGAGAGGCGATCACGTGTAGTGGCGTAAAAATATTTGACTCTAATCGAGACGCTATTTAACCCTCATCCCCTTGTTTTTCGATGTTTTTTTTTATTCAAATTGATGAGTGAACAGTTAAATCTTAGGTTTTTCGGTTGTGTTTCGCATTAAAATGATAAACGTCGCGAAGTTTCGGGAAAATTACTTATAAATAACAGAACAGTATAACTTGATGTGATCATTTTTCTGATATATTGTAATTGTTCGACTGCGGATCTTTATGCATTCATGAAGAAACTGGTTGGGTGAAATATAGAACAGTGAAGGATTAGAAAAATTTAAGAATATTGTAATGTCGTTTTTAATGTAACAAAGTCATTAAGAAATGAAATCAATTTTTATTTTATCTCTGCCCCCCACAATCAATGTAGAACATTTTTATTTTGCATAAAGATCCGCAGTCTAGTAATTGTAGTTGACGTGTGTGCAGAAACTGTATAATTTGTTATTTCAGTAAAATTTTAATTGCGTCAGGAATGTAGGAGAAGTTCGCTGTGTTTTAATTGACGGGGTTTATTGTGACTTCGAAACTGGGATGGCTACGCCATTGCTTGACCGTTTCAACCGTTTATACCCTGAAGAAGGGTCCTTCCGTTCCACCCGCGCCACTTCGTCCCTCTCACCCTCTTTTTTCAATTTATAAGGGTCCATTAATTATTATTCTTGTGCGGTACGAAGGATTTATTGTTTCTCACGGCGCTCGAGAGATTCGACCTCTTCATCGAGGCACTTCCGACCCAGTCGAATTCGCTACTCTCGCAAATAGAGAGAGAGAGAGAGAGAGAGAGAGAGAACAAGCGCGTATTGTTTTCCGACGATAATTACCTACACTTTACTCTCTTTAACAGTAATTACAAGCAATTTCCCCGAGCGTTTCGGAACACGACGTAATTGACAGACATCAGTCCATTGTGATGAAATTAATCATACGAATAAATTACAACAGCCCCCGGCTGCTCTCGGAACACTACCGCGTTTGGTTCGGGATGAATAATTTCAGCGTTTGTGTGTTCAGTGTACGGGGCAAATGAGAATAATATTAATTAACTCACGATATTTAATAATACTGGTCCGGATACAAGCTGCGAGCAACCGATTGTTCGGGACGCGTGTACATCTTGGAATTTGGACGTATGACGTGAAGGTCTTTGAACGTCGCCGAGCATTCGACCAATCAAAAATAAATGTTTCAGCGTTTCGAAAAAATTCCCAAGAACATATCTCATTCTTAGATGGTCAAAGTGGTCTACCTCAAAGTATATAATTTATAGAATTAAATCAAACTCGAAAAGTTGCAGAATCACAAAGATACAAATTTTTAATCAATAAACTACCACCAACTAACAATAAGTCAGCCTCGCTGTTCGTCAATCAAAAACAAAAGTCTCAACGTTTCGAAAAAATTTCTAAGAATATAGCACATTCTTTGATGATCAAGGTGATCACAAAGTAATTTATAGAATGAAATCAAACTCGAAAAGTTGCAGAATCACAAAGATACCAATTTTTAATCAATAGAAACGTGTACTAATTACTGATCTATTCACCATGAACTAAATCAGACTCGCTGTTCGCCCCTTTATCCGCGTTCCCATGAAAACGACAACGATTTCCTCGACTCGCTTCGAGTAATATCGAGCAAACATCTCGTTCCGGATAAATTCGAGAACATCCTTCGGAATATCCTCGCCAGCTATCACAGCTACCAATCAAATGTTACCGCTCCAGAGGAGTAGGTAACGTCTCGCGTTTACATCAAGGTAATACGACGCAGTTACAGAAGCAAATAGCGCAGGGTATCGGCTGCGATACGTGCTCTCGTGGAAAACACGCGACAGTTTTCTTTGATTACAGCTTTTCCTCCCTTTCTTTCTCCTCCTGTCTGTTGTCAGGTCGTCGATGAGACGAACTACCTGCTAATGAGCTTAATGAGCGAGCTCTTTTCAAATGCGAACTTGCCGCTTCGTCCACGATCTTATGCGAACGGCAAAATAGTCTCGGGCACAGAGAACACGCGGCGGCTGGCATTGTCTAAACTTCGTTACACGTGGTTTTCAGTGATGTCGTCAGGAAAACCGATCCCTGGCGCTGGAACAGTAACTTTGTTGACAGCGATTGGCCCTTGTGTGCGTTCGAATCCTCGCTATTCTACAGTACAAAGTATTCGTACACCTTTGAAAAAAGAAAAACTTTTTCGAAATTGGACGGAACAGCTCGAGTTTTTTGAGAGAGAATGTGTAAATAATGTTCTTATGAAAAAGTGAAGGTCACGATTTTTAAATTTTTTATCTGTACCTGTAATGAAAATTTGGAAAATATGTATTTTGTAAATCTAAGTAAGTTATATACATGTACAAAGTTTCATTGAAATCGGTTGACGAATAAAGAAAACTATGCTCATTGTAAAATGTAAAAATATTTGAATTTAGGGTTCGCGATTCATTTAAATCGCAGATTCTTACAATTTTTCCTATTTTCAATCAATAATATATCATTAGTTGTGTCATACATGTGTTATTGGTCGTACTTGCGAAGGATAGTCCAGAAAATTGCCACTATTTTGCAAGAAATCTTGATAGCTTTTAGAATTTTATACAGCACCGGCTAGAGACTCGATAAATCTAAATTTTCACGAACACCTGTCCCCATAAAATTCCACGAATGCAACAATCGCGGGAACATTTTTCAAAGAAGAGAGTTAACAACGGCTCGATATTGACATAACTCTACGGAGGCCCTCCGCATCGATTTTCCCACGTCGGAATAATCAACATACCTTCTAAACGCAATCAACTACGAAAGCCCATATTCGACTTCCTGATCTGCTTCGCACGCACTTATGTTAGGACGAACTAATTAATCCGCGGCGTGATTGCAAGTAAATCGAATCCGGGCAACGGTGCTGGATGACGGTGTGCTAGGGGGTGGTAAAGGACCAGAGGGAGGGTTTTGGAGTGTATGTTAAAGGAACGGCGGGGCCTTGGCAGTTCAGCACGCTCGTCGAGTTAAATATGCAAATCAAGTTGCACTTATGTCTCGGGGCTACGGGGAGAGCTTTCCCACCAGGGGGATGCAAACACAGCCTCCAACCACCGAACATCCCCTTTAACCTGTCGCCTCGGTGCTTGAAGAGAAGTACTCCCTAACCCGACGCACGGGGCTCTTCCTTATGTTTGCTCAGTCGAGTCTCATTCGCACAACTGATTTCTACGCGTCGCGTCGTGCCGGTCAATTCAAATCAAAATCTGTACCTTCGTTCCTAACCGTGTTCCCTTCCCCCCTTGTTTTGCGAAACTGTGTCAGTTAACTTCGTTCCTCTCGCTATTTTCATCCCCTTCAAACTTCCGCCATGGGTTTCAAGTCACGAGGGACACCCTACAGCAAGTTTCAGAATAATTCAGCCATTTTTTAATATTTTCTTCTGAAAAAAATTGAGGATAAAGTCCAAAGTTTCCGTACCATCGCTGCAAAATACCGGAATTTTTCACTCATTAATTATCCTGAAAAAAATCCCGAAGATAGCAGACTTTTCGATGGTCAAGCTGGTCATTCGATCGGCTGTTCGACGCGGCATTAGGCTCGTCTCTGAAATCTCCAGGATCGGTAGCATGTAGCGCATGGATTCCGATCGTCTCGCCGGTTTTATAATCATAGGCCGGGCGCGGGTCGAATGTCTTTCGTCGTTGCACGCATAAAACCGGAGTTTACATTCCGGCAGCGTTCCCTCTCAACGCCTTGTCGTCTGGAGATAGGTTCGATATGCGAGGACGCATTGCATACCGGTGCACTTTCCTGCCGGAACTTCTGTACTATATATCGGTGCATACACAACTGCAGGGGAGTTGTACGCGTGCACAGGACGCTTATCCTGGGATCGGAGTCCTGGTAAACACCGTAGCGAGGAAGGTTGCACCGAATCCGAGCAGGAATATCCGGGAAATGCCGGGAATTTAAAGATCCCGGGGTAGCACAACCGTTCTCCTACCTTCTTCTTCTTCTTCTTCTTCTTCTTCTTCTTCTTCTTCGAGGAAGCGGACAACTACAGAACGCGACACTCAATTATATTCGAATTCTATTACACTGCCGGCGCGGAGCCCTTCGAAAATTCTCGCCTCTCTCTCTCTCTCTCTCTCTCTCTCTCTCTCTCTCTCTCTCTCCTCCAGGGAGACACATTCTTTCCCGGAATTTAAATAAACCCGGAACGCTTTATTCCGACGATCCACAAAGAGGAGATTCCACCCACGCAACACCCGCCAACAAGATGAAACATCGATCGAACCCTTCGAATTATCCGTCCGCGTCGGTCGATTCGAATTTACGAGCTTTGACAAATGGCCACGGCTTGTTTCTGGCATCTTTATAATCCCACCAGCCTTCATCCTTAATTCACGCCTTACCTCCGCTGGCCAGCCTGAGGATCAATCATCCTGATCCAGTCGATCGCGAGATGGATCAGCCTGATGTCCGTTTCTATACGATCACCTGTACGGGTTTACCACTGTCGAATTCCTGTTCTGATTACAGGGCTTCTGCGTTAATCAGAAACTGGGCTTTTAATCTTCGCACATCCTTTAGCGATTTTTAAATCATTTCAGACTGCGGACTTTTATGCTCAATAAGAATTGTCTATCTTAATTACAAGATACTGGTGGTACAACAGTATTTTCAAATTCTTTGAATGTTTTCACTGTTTCGTATTCGGTCTACTGATTTTTGTGACAAGTGCATCAACTCCACAGTCTGCTGATAAGAAATCAATATAAGATAAGGTGAGAGCTCAAGAGATGGACGATTGTAGCGAGATTAGAGAAGATTAAAATTCGCATTGTTCAACGATAATAAATCGACGTGGGTACATTTTTTTCCGAATTAATCAAATGCGTGTTAGACTGATACGAGACACATCGTCTCAACCAGTACTGATTGAGGGAACGGAATTATTTCTCCGTAGGATAAGATACGGTTCTTCTATTTTTTTTGCCGGAACAGTCTCATCTGCTAGTTGATGGTCAGGTTTTAATGGGACGTTGGTAAACGATAATGTCAGCCATTCATTATTGAGACACTGATACAGTATAATGTGATACCATAAATAATAAGGAGTCTGTTGCTGTGCACCAGAGACATTCGTAACGGATTTTCTCTCATAAATCGATTTAATTCTCCCGACCAAATACGATTTTATTGCGATGAGATATAGCACATAATTAGCGAACGTCGTCTGTTAATTGTTTCAAAGAGGTACCTAGTAATTCACGATTATTTTCTGTGTCGGCCGTGTTTAGTTTTAACAAAGGTAAATTCTTCTCTCGATCGAAATATAATATACAATAAATTTGTGATTTAGGCGCAAGGTTCGATCGTTTCGAACCACAGCAAATGTGCAGTTATTTAAAAATGCGTCTCGACGTTTCGATCCCTATGTGGATCATTCTCAAAGGGACATTTTTTGAGTCTGAAAAATAATGTATGTATAATATAACGTAATTTAGTTTTAACGTTGCTATCGCTCTTTACTTTCACAGTCTTTTTCGATTGAATCGGCTATAGCGTTTTATTTTTAATGGTGCAATTTAGCAGTTGCATTGCGCGGCCTTGGTGCACGAGGTATTCGAGCTTGATGCGTCTGATCAATGGCGATCCTGTTCTACTTGACTCTGTTCAGCCACTGTGCGGTTTGACTTCTGACATTGAAAAATCATTCTGTCATCGGACTGTGGACTTTTATTGCTTTTATTGCTTTTATGCATTTAATATCGTTTACTGCATAGAAGCAACGGAGAAGATAATTTTTAATAGAGTCAGTTTCAGAAAAAATTTAATGAACCTATAATTGCAATCTCGGAACTTTAAATTTAGTGTTTCAAGCATGAACAAATGTATCGACTATTAATATTTATTTTACGTTAAGCTACGTAATAATCTTATCGAATGAAAATTTATTTATGTCGGAAAAATTGGTGTTGAGAACGTCGCTGTTCTTCCAGATCAACTTCTGACCTAACAGATGTATCTCCTAACTACAATTTTATTCCTCGACGAACAGTAAGCAGAAAGAAATTAATCTTGCGAGATTGTTGGCAAACGCTCGATCAAATTTGATGGAGACGTAGATACGGTATCGCGATGATATAGCGAGAGCCGAGTCCCTCGATCACGATGACTGTCGTCAATGCAGCGAATAATAATCCGAAATGGAATCTTGCGCGACAGAACGCATATGAAATGCACAATGTGTGCGGCCGCGCGGTGAATGTACTGCGTCAGATTGCGCCGCGAAATCCCGGCGTTGCATAATGCACACCGTCTTTCATAACCTCGTTTCGATCCCGGTCGGGAAGCTTCCGTAGCCACGTGTAAATAATCTTAAACTGTCAAATGCACATGCCGGAGACCGATCTCCGACGGGACGCTTACGAAACGCCGATGGTCGAGCACGCGTGAATGCACTATGCACCTCGTATACACCGGGCGCAAGAACCACGCCGGATGCACTGCACCGGAATAATCAGCGCGATCGCATCTCGTTCGACGAGGCTCACCGGTAAGCATTGCACCGGCTCCACCGGCTCCACCGGCTCCACCGTCTTATTGGCGAACCATAGTTTTCTCAAAACAAAAATATTCGACGAAATTTAGGGAAGCTGTCTTCAACATATTTGTTGTTTCATTTAATTAATTAGTTAATTTATGGATATGAAATTGATATAATATTAGGTCGTTCGGAAAGTCGTTTTCTCAAGGGAAAATGAAAGCCAATTTTTTACTTTTATTTTTTTACTTAGAAAGCCTATTTTTTCTTATTTTTCTGATCTTCTGTTTTCAGGAGACAAGAGATAATTATGAAAGGAAGCAGCTGCGTCTAGCATTTCGAATGATTTCGTTATAAAGTTACGCGAGTAGTTGAGATTTTCTTTCGGCGAATGAACGGTAGTTGGATGTTGTTGATGATGGAGTGAAGGTGTGCTAGGTAGATTGCCAGTAGGTTGTTGCGTTATCGCCATTAAATGATCAGGGACACCGACAAAATATCACAAGCCTAGCGGAAACTTCAAAGTTTCGGCGCTTGCACATGACTGGAGGATCGTTAATGAGCGAGAATAGACTTCTAACGCCATTAATTGTTGCCACGGGCCGGGCCCGGAAGTACCTGTATTCACGTAAGTTCCCCGTTCAAAACATTGTCATAATCAGGGCGGAACTTTGAACGAAGTTAACAGCGGCGAATATACATTCGCAAGACCGTGACAACCACCGCAAAATTACTGTGCCCCGGATTGTCTGCTCGAATCTGTCCAAAACTCGAACTCCTCGATCAAGAAAAACTATAATTTCTCATTGAATGAACATGTGCAGGCTAGAGAGTAATCGGACAAAGGATGTGATAATTGTGACAAAAACGTTTCGAAAATGTAAAACGTGCAGGATTTATAAATCTAAAATTCCTCGATAAAGAAAAAAAAATAATTTCTCATTGAACGAACATGTGCAGCTAGATTAATCGGACAAAGGATGAAAGAATTGTGACAGAAACGTTTCGAAAATGTAATTTTGAAACGTGCAGGATTTAGGAGATGCAATATTGTAATAGTTAGGTCGGAACTTTCGAAAGGGACGATACAGCAGGGTTCGCGAGAGAATTTATTGTGGGGAATTCTACGGCAATGATAAACCGGTAATAATATCTTGCCGGTATAACGTGTGTACGCGCGTCTAAATCTGAATCTATAATATAATTCTAGATATCAATTGCGTAATTACCATCAATTTACGAAAATGCGTCCGATGGTCTACCAGGAATTCATGGCTCGGGGCCAAGCAGGCACCTAAAACGCAATTTTAGGGTACCCAGTTAGCCAAGCCTCGGTACGCATATTAGAAATTTCGTTACATTAATTCGGTTTTACCGCTTCCGCTTATGCGACACCTGGTTACACGATCTCTAAAGCAAACTTTGGCACCGTCGTCGTCTAACTCCACTATTAACCGATGGGCTAATTCTCCCCACCCCTCTCATTTCCTTCGATTTTAAGTCCTAGAATTAAAATCCTACGGATTATCCCCCTTTCAACCGTGGGTTCAACGAGCGCGGTATTTCTACGCTTAATTGCTCAACGTCGGCGGTGGTAAAATTTTATCTAACGAAATGAACTGCCCGGAAGATAAATCTACCGGAGAGAACGATACCGGTGTAGCCAGTTTTTGCGAATTAAAATAATTATCAGATGCGAGGTAGAATTGCGTGGCGCGCCATTTCAGTAGAACAGGAGGTTATGGATCAGACGAGGGCTTCATCGATTTCCCGAATTAGACTGAGCATTTTCTGCAGTTGCTGGTAGAAATGATTAAGTATTAAATTCTGAAGATATCCAAGTGGACTTTCATGTGAAATAATAATAAATGTATCTACGATTTTTATGTGACTTTGATTGAGTTTGTTTTTTGCGAAGAGGACGCGAGCAATTGTTACAATCTTTTCTATGTTGGTCGTTCAGGATTCGCAATTTGAATCGCACCCGGCCGCAATGGCGGGAGAAAACACGCAGGTGGAAAAGGGTGGGTGTGCAGAAGGGAAGCTGCAACCCATAAAGCGTCGCTGGTGGTAGGTCCCGCAGTTAGTAAGCGTCGCGACGTCCGTCGAGAATGCGGCATACGGCGTTTCTGCGTCGAGATCGTCAGCACGTGGTTACTGGAACCTCGCCTGATTTATTTATACTCGAAGCAAAAACCGCGTGTTCACTATTTTCACCCACCCACGTATTCGTATCGCGCGAGTTTCTTTAGAACGGTGGGAATCGAAAACAGGAATTCTGGAAAATGTGTCGTGTGTTTTGGTGCATCCGGGAATCAATTCCCTTCCTCAACCAGAATTGACATTAAAATTAGAGTGAGTTCTCTCCACAGTTCCATACTTCTGAAGATCAAAAATTCAGTAGAATGTCTCACAATTGCGGATTTTATACGTCTATAATAAAAATGGACGAGTGAAGAACAATACTGTGAATATATCACAATTATTTCAGAATTTTACGTTATTTTCGTCACGTTAAATTATTGAAAGAAGAAGTACATTTTAGAAGATTCAAAATTCAGTAGAATGTCTAATAATTGCGGATTTGATACATCTATAATAAAAATGGATGAGTGAAGAACAAAACTGTGAATATATATCGCAACAATTTCAGAATGTTACATTTTCTTGGCATTTTCATCTAGTTTCCAATTCTTACTCTTATTCGTAATTTATTTCGAACAGTTTAGCCGGCGAAGATTTGTTTTCTGAAGTGGTCAGTGCTCTTTAATCAATTCTCGGCGAGGGAGCCCGAACAATATTATTCCCCGGAGCGCCTGTGAATCCGTTACAGGACACGTTCACCTGTGTGATTTATTATTTAGCGGCGCGGAGGTAGTTTATATTAATTCCGAAACTCCCTTTCAAAACTACGAACTTCCGAATTTATGCGGTTACGGTCTCGTCCAAGCTCCCACTCTCGCGCCGCACGGTAAATACTATTAATTTTATTAGCTTTGATACTAATGGGATTATGAAATAATTCGGTTCCGCTTCTCGGAACCTTTATCGTGGCCCTCGAATTATGCAACCACCTTCACAATTAAGAGTCACGTCGGATAAACGGCGGGTGGGACGAGGGTCGGTAAAAGGGGTTCCGTGTAAGCACGGAATGCAATCATCAAAAGAATGATCCAAGTTCCTTGGGAAATCCTCGCGCGGATTTCGAGAGAGAGAGAGAGAGAGAGAGAGAGAGAGAGAGAGAGAGAGAGAGAGAGAGAGTGAGGACAGCAATCCACCAAGACTCTCAATTTTCTCCTGTCTACAATAACAAATAAAATATTCTCCGAAGGAAGCAAACGCTTTCTATCTTCCTAAAAATTCTTCAAATAAATATAAATTTACGGACTATTCCAGATATTTTATTTATAAATAAAAAATGTTTGCATTGATTGCAAGACACAGGAGCCAAATAGAAATTTCTTTCTTCTTTTAATTGTCTTATTAAGCTGAAATTAATACACTGATGCCCTCAAATCTTCTTAATTCGTCCATCGGTTGAAATTGTACGTGTCCATTTTCATAAATATATCAAATCCGCAGTCTATTTATTATAAAATAATGACACCTGGCTGATTCTATATGAAAATCTGCTCCGAAAATGTATAACAATATTTGTTCATACCAAATTAATATTGAAAGTTCATAAGACGCGCAACTTGTCTGATCACCACTGGCGATTTGTACTTTCGCGCCAGGTAATTTTCAAACTGAATTTTCTCAAAAACAGAAAATTTTTCATGTTCATTTTGGAAAATTGTGTTGTACGGTTTCGGTGCAATTTTTCACGTAGAATCGACTGGTGGAAAGTAGAACACCGTAAGTAGATGCTACGCGACGATATCATCGTCATCGATTCCGCGGACCGTAGATTTTGACAAAGCTTGTCGCAGGAGGCGAGCTCTTTAATTATTCATCGAGTAATTTGTACGAGAGCCCGGTTAAGAAGTGATAACGAATCTCCCCGATGTAATTACGCGGGCTTGTCGTAATCCGGGAAAGGTGGAGTACAGGTAAAAGGGGTTCCGTGTAAGTGCGGGGCGTAATCATCCGAAGAATGAGTTAGGTAACTCGTGAAATTCGCGTGTAAGCCTCGCGAGTAAAAACCGCGATGAATTGCGAGAACTTGGGAGAAACCGGCGAGACTTTTTCTGGCCGCCCCGTGAATTATGGCGTTTGGAAAGTGGCTTCGCGTGAAAACGTAACCGCCGCGTTTCGGGATTTCTAGCGACACTCGAAACGCGTAAAAATACCTCGCTGTATTCCTCTTATTAATTTTAGTATATAATATAAGTATTTAATATATTATAATATAAACATTTTTTAATGGAACCTTCGATAGCAACAGCAATTTTCATTGTAAACTAACAAGTCACCTTCAGTAACGCCACCCAATAGTTTCATTTAAGATTGCAATGTAAAAGAAAATTTGTATGTTTTCCTTTGGTACAGAATTATTGAAAATTCTATCAATAGGCTTTCGGTAGGTGAAGTGTTTAGACGTTGAACAGCTTGTGAAGTATAATTTGTGGGACATGAAAAAATTTGTCGACGGCGCCTAATACTTAGCTGGCTCCATGGATCGATGGTTAAAAATAAGTGCAAGTATTAATACTTCGAACGGCGGCGTCCAAGAACGACATTGCTCACGGAACGAGCTGACAGAATCGGAGCAAGAAGTAATTAAAAATGTACGATGATCGAGCAAGTGGAGTAGGTTTGTTATTCGAACGTCAAGGGGGCGTGGAACGTCATAGGTCAGACACAGGAAACTGTTTCGAACTAGCTTCTTAAAAATTGTATTATTCCTAGCTACTGGAGACGGAGGAGGATTGTTCGGGTTCGATCAAGTCGAGAATGGAAACTGTGCTGGGATAATTAAGCAGATTAGAATGGCTCTGGGGCAAGTAGTATAGGAACTTTATGGTCAGGCAAGAACGTCATAGATAGGCCACGTGGAACAATCTTGCTGTTCGTGATATCGCGATGATAAATTCGTTAACAGTACGTTTCTACGAAATTTTGTAAAATTATTTCACGTATAAATTCTGCGATTTTTTAACAGGAATATAATCAGAAAAATTTTCCGGCATAGTATTTAATGAATAAACATTTGAAGTACATTTTTGTACAATTATTTGACGAATAACGATTCCGTGGTTTTTCCGCAGGTATACAAGCAAAATTTGTTATCTAGAGTGCAAACGGGTGTACGGCTGTTGATATACGAACGAATTTTATGAAACGGATCGAATACAGCAATTTCTCGATGAAAGTTTTGGCACGATTCGCGTTTCTTTCTAATTACGGTTTCGCTGTCGCATTCCGTGGCCCGGCGAAACGACTATAGTTCGTAAGGGTGGGCGGTGTTGCATTTTCGAAAGCAAGAGCACGTTGACAATGCTCACCGTGTTACGCAATTCCGAGCGGGACCGGTTGTTGGCTGGTTAAAAATCAAATTGAACAGCTTCCGTGCACTTGGATTCTCCTTCCGCGGAAGAACTTTTTGTCCGCGTTCGTCGATTCGTCCCGTTACGATCGCAGTGTTACGGTTGATTCGGAAACTTCCGCGTACAACATGCTACGGTTTGTATATAAACACGATACGACGACACAACGATTCGTTGAAATACCTACTCGGTGCTTAATTTATCGCTGGGTAAGGAACGGATTGCGCAATGTTTCTCGAAGTTTCGTTCTATCGCACACATTCGACGAGCCGCGTGGAAATTGATTAATTCAACGTGAATCCGTGTTAATCGTATCCGTAAATCCGCGAACGCTCTCGGCGACGTACACTCCCGCTCACAAGTCTTAGGGCACCTCTGGTTTTCAGTAAAACTATGGTATTTCGCATAGATTATGAACCTTTAACTGTATTTACTACGTAATATAAATATCCTCATATGTTCAGTAATAATTACATGATAAGAACGATGAAATGAATAATTTTACTGTCTAAATTATTTAAAAATTTAGTCGCGTCGCTTTACAGCGCGTCTAATAGACTTCGTATTTTCATTTGCATCTGCACACAAAAACATTATTTTTCTGTCGCAAACCTCTGATCTTTTGCTGTTTATATAAGCATCATAGAAAAAGAAAACTGATGACGCGGATGCCAAGAATAGCGGAAACTGTAATAAAGAAACGTGGCGGATTCTTCGATGAAAAGAAAATACTTTTTTTACTCCCTTGACAACCTTTAAATAAGGAAAAACTTGTTCGCATCCTTCAACGATTATTTCATTTTTACAGAATTGAATAGAAATATGATCACTGTACTGAGACTTATGAGCGGGAGTGTAAGTAATGAGAAATCACACGCCATCAATTTTCAAACAGTAAAAAATTCAAAGAATTCAAGAGCGACTTCTATTACCTATAGCACATTCAGACCATTTTTATTTTTGCATAAGGGATCTATTTTCATATTCGTGTGACGAATAAATTATTTTTGCCTAAAGATCGACGATCTACCATGTATTTAAGGATCAGTCGCTTGATCTCTCCGTACCGAGTAAACTGCGGAATTAGTATCAGAAGGTGTCCAGGCTACAGAATTTTTCCAAATGAATGGCAAGCTGTTTAAAAAGAAGGAACGAGTTCTGCCGATTAACGAGGTACATCTAGAAAAAAGTTTCGAGCTCTCTCGGCAGAGAGCGATTGATTGAACAGTCTTTTATTGCAGACCGTTCAATGATCGATCAAACTGATTGTCAAGACTACACGTTTAATCAGCGTACGGCGTTCTTTCAGTCGCGCAACCCCCACCTCTCTTTTTCCACCGAGGTCAGATCCTTCATCGATGAGTTAATTACGTAAGTTAATTATGGAGAGTTTTCCGAGCAGTTTCAAACGCCCACGGGATCCTCGGGAACGTGGCCGGCGATCGAAACGTGTTCGCCGGAGAATAGAGGGAACGAGAATTAGGGAGAATAAAGAGAATTACTGTCCCATCAATTCGCAATTCTTTTCAGAACGGGACGTACGGTTTCGTCGAGGTCCGCCTTAAAATCTTGCTGTAATTTCCTTATCTCTCGATTTTTAGTTCAATACTGAATTTTTTGTTTTACTTCCACCCACTCATTTTTCCCATAAATGCATAAAATCTGCGCGTGTTCTTCATTTAGAATAGAAGACTTCCGTCTCGATACGAATATTTGAAAATGATACAATTTTTCATTTTATTCTTCTGTTCGCAGCAGCTGGAAGGAGTTCCGAGTGAACGAAGAATAAAATCGGATAACTCGAGCTGACACTGGAAATATTAATTGCAATAAAATCGAGGCGCATAATGCCAGAAGAGGACGCGAAATTGTTGCGAAAAATCGGCCAGGCCGTTGGCGGATTCAACACGGAACTATTCGGATGCTGTGCAATTGTATAATCCGGCGAATGGTGAATTCTACGTCAAAAGGAATTCCTGCGACAGAGAGCCACGAAGCGTTCCATCCATTCGCCAGCTGATTATATTGAGGATAATGAACGACAGAAGTCGGTGCACAGTCTGAAGACTTTGTGGAAGGCATCTCCGAAGAGAGATAGAAGGGGGACGTCTATCCTGTTGAGGATGTCCTGTGAGAAGGCGTCGCGACGCCTCAGGTTCTTGCTTGGCAAGGCCAAGAGGCTCGGCCTGAATACGGACGAAGTCGTCGAGCTGCCGGCGAGCAAGAGACTGTTGTCTACTCGAATGACTTCCGCTTCCAACACATGGACAATCCTAGTCATGATCGCTTTGATCCTTGCCGGCGGTATTGTGTTTGCCTTCCTCTGTGCACCTTGCCTCGTGAAAAGCGCAGCGTGAGAACTTGTTCCGATCCAGAGCGACCGAAAACTCAACAGGTTCGCGGAATACTCGATCAATTATTCTACTCTAACCACAAGAAAAATCATTATTAACTCCTTCTCTCTCCTTCAATCTTTCCTCCAAAATTCTACACAATTTTTTTACATAATCCGAAGACTGCGAATTATTTTATGGCAGTACGTAAATTGCTATTCTACATAAAAATCACATAAAGAACGTTCTTAATGTAGTTAGCGAAGTTCAAAGCAAAAATGTTGCTAATATATTTAGTACCGAATGATTGTATCAATACATTCATTCCAGTTAAATGCCGAGATTTAATCAATCGGGTTCTTTTCAAAGCAAGAGAACGTCACAGAGATAGGAACTAAAGATCTCATTAAAACATTTTCCGCCGATGAAATCCGAAGACGTCAATAAAACATTGAATACCCTGCGATAGGAATACAGAACTGAAACCAAGAAAGCTACAAATAAATGTCGATCCCCCCTGGCAAACGGCGTTGAAAGTTCGGAACAGTTTAAAGATTAAAAATCCGATACAGTGGAAAGCTCGCGGAGCTTTCTCGTGGAACTTACTGTCGGCGCGCAAATATTAAAAAAGATTCGTTCCTACGGGAATTGTTCGAAGACAGTCGGGATTTGATGCTTCGATTCCGAAAGTCCTTTCTAAGTCGGATCGGGCGTACTCGTGACTCCCCGTCGAGAAACAAAAGTAAAAATAAAGAAAGGGAAAACGCGAAAAGGAAAAGGCAAACAAACCGAAGGTGGAGGCAGAGAAGTGAAGTCGAGGCGCGAAGTAGGGACGATAATGGCCGCGGATAACGACGTTTCAGTGCACTTTTGTCGAAAACTCGAGCGAAGGAGAGTGAGCAGAGCCAAGGAGAGAGAAAGAGAGGGAGAGAGAACGAGGGAAAGCCCTGGCAGCTGCTCTCTACGCAGAGCATGTGCTGTCGTGATGTAATTTCTAGTACACGGGGCGGCGCGGCGCGGCGTTGCTAGTTCGTAAAATACATGAGTTTCGACGTCGCGCGAGTGCCGTAAATCCGTTGCCCTAAGGCGCAATTAGTTACCGCGATATTAGCGCCATAAATTTAATGAAACGCCCGGCCATCGATAGAAATTTCCCCGTATCCCTGATACGCCCCCTCGCGCTCGTAGATCTTTGATTGATCTAGACGCCGCGCCGCGAGGATCTACGGGAAGCCAACCGGCGAGCGATCGAAACGAAACACCGTTAAACTCGAGAAACGTTCGCCAAAATTAATTAGGCGCCGGTGCCATTACTCTGACTGGCGAATTCGATCCTCGATCTCAGTTTGCTAAAACTGGTACCATAAGCTGTTGAGCTTAACACTTGGGAAACGATCAATTTTGTATTTCGACGACGAAAATTGTCATTTATTTATTTTAGCAATAATTACAATAACCTGGGAATAATACAACAGTACTTTCAAATTCTTTAAAAGTTGCTATCAGTTTTTTCACTGCATTTCACACTTTAACTGCTTATTCACGTTATAAACGCATAGTGCGCACTCGAATAATTAATTGTAATAGTTACACGAATCATTCAAGCTGCGTTTGACACGCACAGTTTCCATGCACGCGCTTTTTACACCTCGCAAATGAGCGTGAGCGTTTCAACGCGCGACTAAACATCAAAAGCTTGATATTCAACGAAGACCGACTAATTTGCTAAATTGACCCCTTTCACGCGTTCATAAAATGTTACGTGGAACCTTTTTTCGTTCCGACGACTAATTCATTCTGTTTCAGATTTCCAGAGGGATAATTGGACGGAGAACCCTGAGATTCGACTATTAGCCAAACTAATTATAACCGGTGATCTTATTTTCCTCGAACTTCAAAGAAGTTCCGAGCTTCGAGGCTTGAGTTTGAAACTTCGAAAGGGTCCAGTTAAGTTTCCGCGACACCATCGACTACTAATTAACGGATTATCGTTCCCGGCAACAATAACGTTCGAGATGGAGCATAGAGAAGATTTGATCGGCGGTGGTGAGACAATAGGGACATCTCGATGGACATATGACGAAGAAAGTATAGGGGAACGAATTGGTTTCTGTTGGAGAACGTCTAGTTTCATTGTCGAACGATTCAAACATTGCTCAAGCGGATGATTTTTTAAACATTGTATGCGACGGGGTAAAGGTTTAGTTTTATATGTGGCGGAATAAATTTTTAGCAAAGTAGACTGCTGTGGCCTCATTATCCCGAAAAGTTTCTTTCATGATTGAAATTTACAAATTTTCTTTGCGATCGTTAAAGCATGGTCCCAGAAAATCAGATTATCAGTGGGCAGCGAATTTTATACAATTAAAATTCAATGGAAAATTGGAATTGAAACACGAGAGGTAACAAATTTCTGTTTAGCTGCAGCTTGTAATTAACGCAGAAATACAATATTTTGTTTCTCGGAAAGATCGCTTCCCGGACAAACGAAAATTATGTTACCTGGTTGATTTGAAATTGATAAGATGAATATTAACATTTTAATAAAGCCGTGAACGCAGCCGACAAATTTCTAACGCGATATCTTTCTCCGGAGAATAATATAGCTGGTTAGATTGACGAAGATTGCGGTTATATCGGAATTATAAATTGCCGGTCGTTCTCTTCCGGCTACACGGCAACGGTGAATCTTATGGTTGACCGTTATAATCAGTATTTAACGTGGTATCAAGCGGGATAGATCCGTAACCCGAAACACTGTAACGGGTCGAGCGCTAATCGATGCCGGATTAATAGATTCGTGTTCCTCGAATGGACATACACGGCCATGGTATTATCTTGCTCGTAAAGGAGTCCAGTATCCGCGAGGATAATCGAATAGAGGATAATCGATGGTATCTAGATCAAACCGGATATTCGCAATGAGTGTAGCCTAAAGTAGAAACCGCAAATGGAGTCCGCGCCGATAAATAATCATCGGGAACGATTAATCACGCTCCGGACAGAAAGAAGTCAGGTTTGCAAACAAGCCTCCGTCCTATGCTCTACCGATTTATCATGCTGCGTGCGCGTGTCTTTGTCAAACGAAGAACGACTCGAAGACTCTAGATTTTTTATCGGCACGATTTATGCTCTTGTACAAATTAAAAAATCAATTGCTCAACGCTGGCAGAACTTTCGCCCCAGATAGAAACGCGAATTAGCAGATCGTTATCTAGGTTGTGATTCACGCGCGCTTCGGAAAGCGAAGTTTCGATGCAATTGGTGTGTTGCATCATTTCGCGAGAGCCTCTCGCACAATGTTCATAATAGTGTTTTGCAATTTTTAAATTGTAGTTCGCAGCGATTATCGAATTATAAGGTACTTTCCTATTGTTCCTCGTGCTTGTAACTGTTCGTCGAAGTTCTCCCCGTTCATTGATGGCGCAACAGAAGCCATCGCTCCGGTAACAAGCTCCAAAGATTGTCCCGATGACAATGGCTCCCTTTATTTCCTTTTGTAACGACACACCGGGGCCGGTTTACGTATCTCGTATCGCATCGCGAATGAAATCCATCCGAAGCCGCGACGTTGATAGACGAAGTTTATATTAGGAAAGTTTTTATGTTTCGTACAGGCCGGAAACGGTTATATAAGTCCACAGTTTCCGCATCGGGCCATGAACCCGGCACGACAACATATCGTGACCTGTTCGTGCAACATAGCAACAACGCTTTCCTGTTCCTCAAGTTTAATCTGGTGTTTTCTTAACTGGCTGTTAAGTCGATGACACATATCAATCTTGCTGCTAATTCATTGCCGGATTTTTTGGTTCTCTGTTAGATGTGGCTGTTAGTACTCATTTCTTCGTACTGCAAATAGCCTTAAAGTGATCGTAGAGAACCTTGAATGGACTCGTTAAAAACGCCAGATGCAATTTTATACGGAATTAATTGCCAAGAAAAATCCGCGCGGCAACCCTCATCCCACCTGGTACCGCGAAGTCGCCCGCTTAACTTGAAATATCAGATGACTAGTTACATCCTGAAGTACCCATAGACTGCTACAACTATATTACGATAACTTTTAATACACCTATAACAACTTCCGTTCTAAAGAACTTCTGTAAGTTCTTAATTTGGCTCAGTTTCCAATCTCCGACTCATTCTTCGCAACTTTTTTTATCGCATTTCGGTTAATACTCGTAAAATTCCTATAAAATTTTCATACAGCAATATTTAACAACAGCTTAAACATTCTATATTCTAATTCTTAACGGAATCACCGTTTATAAAAATACAGCTACCGATTTCTCTGCTGTTAGGTCAATAAATGAATGTTTCTATCCAGCGAAAAGAAACTGAAAAGCAATAAAATTACCGGAGATGGTCCGACATTAACCGCTGCTTTTCTAAATTCCACCTCGTTCCACGCAGTCCTTTTTAAACATATTGCTCGTAATTTGCGTAAGTGCTCGCAAGTACTCACCAATGTCTGCGGCACCGGGTCACCCAGCCGAAGTTTTGCTCATTACTTAAGTAACGAGCACGATTTACGATTGTCCGGTTGTTCGCGGTCGATTGTCCAGCAAAACCGTCCGCTCTAGCTGAGAAATGATCAACGTTCGACAAGAGGGAAAAAAGCATGTGCGAAACGTAATTCGCGATCGCGAACGACGCTGTTTAAAAAATTACACGGATCGTTCAAGGAAAAGGGGTGAGCCGGTCAGTCATTGGACTAACGCCCAGATTAATTGGAAACCCGATGCAAAGAGGGCCCCCCGCCTGTGCCGCCATAGTAATTGACAATTTCACACTCGACCGTGGACGGTAATTAAACTGCCACGCGTGTTGCCGGGATGCGTCAATTCTTTTTTTCCCGCGGTTAAGGGATCTTTTGGAACAAACCCTTCCGTCTGAACGTTTCGCTCTTTCTCCCCGACAGAAGCTCTGATTTTCTCTTTTACTTTACAACTTGCGTATCAGAAAGGCAACGAAAAAGAACATTCTAGAAAATTGCATAATTTTTATCGGGGTCGTAAATGCTCCATAAAATAAATCAACAACGGCAGAAAAATTGGAGTCACAAGAACTAATACTAACACTAATCAAGGAGGATTTGCGTGGAGATAAAATAATCTGATAAGACGTTCCATTAAAAACGCTTACAGCGAATACCCATCGAATTATAAAGAATTCAGAAATTTAGTAAACGAAGTTTACCCCATCGATTTTATCGTTAATCGAATGAAATCCTGAGCGAACAATTTATCTGAGCTACAAAAATCGTAAAAGTAATTCTGTGATAATAAAAATGGACGTTAAAGAAAGGTCCGAGGAGTGGAAAAGAGGGGAACTATGGAGTGAGACATCGGAATACACGAAGTTCGTGGAAACACCGAGGATCCTCGCAGCCGGTTCACATGAGCGGGATCTTTGACGCGAGGCTGACACGTAATTTCCTCGCCTTCTTCCTTCATTTTCGCCGTGTAAACCCAGGAAACGGAGTAAGTTTCGACAGAGATCTCGAGCACACCGAATCGTTCAAACTTGTTCGTTTCACCGTGGAATCGAACGATTCATTCTGGATTTGATCTTCACAATAATCTAAAGAAGAGACCTCCGACATAACGCGAACGATTCGACGATTCTCTGCTAAAGAATCGAGGCTTTAATGTCTTCCGGTAACGAACTGAGGCTGACAGAACAGACAGGAAATTCTCGAACACCTTCTCGCAATACATATGTACGTTCGCGAATATTGTATGATATTTTTTGCGAATGAAATTTTGGAATACGTGGAAAATGAAACAAGTTATCCGAAACGCGGTTGTTATCTTCCGCTGACACCCTGTACATCCGGCAGACAAATATTACGCTAACAGGATGGCATTGATACAGATGACATTTGGATGCATCTCTGATAAGATTTCATTTGCATATCTATTCACTGTCTGCATGGCGTGCACGTGTAATATACGCGGCCCGCTATCTACTAATGAATGTGACGAAGATTGAAGAGTGTTTCGTTAATTACGTGCACACGAGGCGTAACGCTCGCTGCCTGCTAGAATTGAGCTCGCATTATCTGCTGCACTTTTTCAAGGACACTGCAGTTCCGATACTTGCGCCATTCGTTCGCAATCGAACGCCTTTGACTGCAAAAATGTTTTTGCCGAACGGCAAATTAAAGGAAAATCAAAATCACACGGGCGTACAAAGTGCAGCAGAAAACAGTTGCCATTCAATTTCTAAGGCTTGTTTAATAATGCTTGATTATAGTACTTAAAGAGAAATTGCATTCACCGTTAGCAATACTAAAAAGCAAAGTTTGTTAAGCCACTATTAGAAAACAAAGGAGCGTCGACTGGAATCGGTCAACATTTATATTCAGATAGAAGGATCACAAACAGTGAGGAATGAGATAAAAATGATTCGAGAGTTATCTGTGTTTGACAAATGCCTATTTCTACAGAAGTTAAAGATAGTTCGAGTTAGAGAATAGCGAGACGAAGAATGTTGAGCATGCATCACTTATATTATTCTACTGGTTAAAAAACGCTTAGAATAATAAGAACGTGGTACACAGATGTTTCAATATTTTTTCAGATTTATTCACTTATATATAAGATCAAGTTACAATACAGTGTATATGAAATAATCGTATCTCACGAGATGGAACTCTAGACGAAGACATCGCCATTGCTGCTGCTTTCACTGAACGACGGCGGACGAAAAGAATATTACGAAACGAGTCCCATAGGTGATACAGATGCTATACACGTGAACGGAACCACCGAACGATATTCGAAACTCACGGACAACATGATCGATAGAAATCCCCAATCCGAATACTCAACGTTAATTCTTCATTGATTAAAAATGTTAGCGGGAGGAACGAGTAACGAGGCTCGTATCGAATTGGACGAAACGCATAATTTGTCGCGCGTGTATATATTTGCTATAATATAAGAATTCGAGCATGTATTTCAGTAATTGATATCATCATTCGATATTGCTTCTTCGAAATAGAATGTCCTCGTTAGTCACCCTCGAACGGGCTAAATAAAAACATGAATGAAAGAAAGTTCGCTGACATATTTAATGTACAGGCTAAATCATCGCGATGTGCACTCGTTGTTTTAAAAATTAAAATAAAATTACGTACTGCATTTCTCTTTCATCGGTTAACGCTAAATCTTTACTGTACATCGGGCAAGTTCTGCACGTACGCTCGGCTCGCCGAAATAAAAAAAAAACTAAAGACTAAAGCGAAGAGTGAAATAAAGGAAAAGAAAGAGGGATGATCCGTCGACCCTATGACAATTCGTATCAAATCTACAGAGAACTGGATTCAACGCAAACACACGCCGAAGGTAGTTTCAGTTGTCAGAGGACCACGTCGACTTACAACCTTACCGACAATAATACCACCATACTATAATTCACTTTGTAACGCCCCCGCGGAATTTCATATAGCTCAACTATATCATAACAATTGTGCACATTGGATAATAGTTCGACTTTGAGATAGCTGGTTAAACGTGCCTTACCTATTCTCTCCTGTACCCCTATAAAATCACATACGACTCTCAGTTGTCGTCGGCGTCGTCATCGTCGTCGGATATATACTTCTTGGTGACCCTTCTCCTCCGGCCACCTCGACCCTCGCCCTTTCTCCCTTTCAACTTTATCTTCATTCGCATACTCGAGTCAGCGTCCGAACCGTCGTCGCCGTCACCTTGAAACAACAAGCATATCATACTGTATCAAAATGCTAAACTTCAACTGCGAACGCTTCTCACACAGAAATATTCGATAGACTCTCATAAGTACAACGGTGTATTTCTTTACAGCAGGCCTGGGCGTCGCTGGCTCGCGGAGCAGATGTTGCTGCTACTCTTCTTCGGCAGGAAGAGAACCAGCCACATCTGTTTCGCGGGCCAGCGTCGCCCAAGCCTGATTTACAGCATTCTAAACGGCCGAACTTCTTTTAAGCATTAAAAGGCAACTCTCTGCACCGTCAATTCTCTGTTGAACTTTGAAACAAAACACTTGTTTAAACAGTGTTTGCGTCAAAGTTCTCCGAGAAAATGAAATAGTAAAAAAATAATGAAAATATTTATCGTTATTGGACACTTCTTCCATCCTTCATCTTCCGTTCGAAGATTTCTCCAAGGTTATTTGGAAGTCATCAACATTTTCTCAACTGTCACCATATTGTATATTGGACTTCATAACATCCAGTCGCACTATGGAATTAAAACACACGACACTATTTAAAAACAAAATGTACGACCTTCAAATAACCTTGAGAACAACACCAATCACATTCTTAACAAATTACAATGCCAATGGAAGTTACCTTTGTCATCGATATCAGAATTATTACCCTCCTCTTCGATCCGCTGCCGGGCATTAGTGAAAACAGACTGCAGCACAATGGAATCTTCGTGTATCAAAGAAGCCTCTTCGTTATAAATCTGCGCGTTTTTGCAGAGCTGCATAAAGTCCTTTTCCAGATCGTCGAAATCGGTGTACTGTGAACAGAGATTGATTTGCATATAAACAATCTGAAGTAATTATAAAATATCCCAGGTTTGTTTGAGACTTACCTTTCCCTCCTCGATCTTCTGCAGTAGTTTATTAATGGTCAGCGGTTTCTTAATGATCTCATAGTAATCTGGCAGTTCTCTTCTTGAAGGTAGCTTCATGAACGGTTCGCTGAGTAGCCTACCATCGGTGCTGTCCGTGTAATTAACCACCACCATGATCAGTTTCTTCATGGCACGCTTCATCTTCGGATCGATGGAGGATCCAGCGCCTCTCCGTTTCTTTGGCATAGGCTCGTCGTCTTCTTCACCCTTCTTCTTCCTCTTCCGAGTCTTCTTCTTTTTCTTATCATCCTCCTCTTCCTCTTCATAGTCTGCGCCATCGTCGTCTATAGCCTTCAACCATTCTTTCTCTGTCAAGCTGTCGCTATAATCGACTTCCTTCCTCTGTCTGGACCCCCGTCCTAGAAATCCAGGCTCGTCCTCTTCGTAAGTCCATCTCTCAACCTCGTCGTCATCCTTCACCAACCAGTCTGGCAATTCCTTCTCCTCTAGCAACCGAGCCTTCCTGCTAGGCCCAAACTTAGCTTCCTCTCTTCTTCGCTCCAGGTCCAACTTCTGGAATGTTTCAAACTCACCCTCCGACCGAGCAATCATCTGGTTCACCGTCTCATCGTCCGGCACCTCGTTCTCTTCTTCATCTTCAGCGTCATCCTGATGCAAGATACTCTGCAAGAACTGCTGCCGTTCAGACCCAGTGGACTTCTGGTCGAACATACCAGCCTGGATAACCTTCTCGTCCATGTTCAGCTTGTACCTGGCCGCAGCCAGGATCCTCTCTTCGACGGAGTT
This sequence comes from Lasioglossum calceatum, assembly GCA_963966675.1. Lineage (NCBI taxonomy): Eukaryota > Metazoa > Arthropoda > Insecta > Hymenoptera > Halictidae > Lasioglossum > Lasioglossum calceatum. Next base: position 169,370 of record OZ016545.1, read on the forward strand.
CACTGTCATCAGCCGCAGCACGCGCACCTCGTTCTTCTGGCCAATTCTGTGCGCTCTGTCTTGAGCTTGCAAGTCCTGGTGAGGATTCCAGTCGGAGTCGAAGATGATCACGGTGTCGGCAGCTTGGAGATTCAACCCTAAACCACCGGCACGCGTGGACAGCAAAAACAGAAAGTACTCTGAGCCAGGGTCGTTGAATTTCTTCAACAAATCTCCTCTATCCTCGGCCTTCGTCGTTCCGTCTAGACGCAGGTACATGAATCCTCGCCAGTTCAGGTAGTCCTCCATGATCGTCATTAACTGCGTCATTTGACAAAACAGCAGTACTCTGTGGTTGGTAGCCTTCAGCTTAGGAAGGATGCGATCTAGCAATTCGAACTTGCCAGACGCTCGATACAAGTCTGGTCCAGTGATCACTCCCGAGCCCTGAGTACCAACGTGCTCGCAGTATTTCTCCTCGATCGCTTGGAACATGAACGGATGGTTGCACAGCTTCCTCAGCTGCACGATGGTGTTCATCAAGGCCTTGGCGCCACCCTTGCCCTGTTTGCCCTTCTCCGACCCATCCGTCAACAGCACGCCCTTGCTCTGCATGTGTTTGTACAGCACCTTCTGCAGTCCGGACATGTCGCATTTGATGATGTACTCGACCTTGTCCGGGAGTTGAGATTCGACCTCCTTCTTCAGACGTCTCAGCAAGAAAGGTCGCAGCACCTTGTGCAGACGACGAATGATAAGGATCGTTTCTTCCTCGTTCAGTTCGACCTTCTCTCCGGTGGTGGCGAACGGCGCGTTGAACCACTGCTCAAAGGTGCTGCAGGATTTGAAGATAGAGGGCAGTAGGAAGTTCAGCAGCGCCCACAGCTCTGGCAGTTTGTTCTGCAGTGGTGTACCTGTCAGGAGGAGACGATGAGGCGCTAAGTAATGTGTATTCAGAACTTGCGTCAGCTTGCAGTGGTGGTTCTTCATCCTGTGACCCTCGTCGATTATCATGTACTTCCACTGCAACTTTGCTAGCACTCCCTTGTCCTTGATGACGTACTCATAAGTGGTTAGTAGCACGTTGAACTTCGTGGCTCTCATCTGAGACTGAATAGCTCTTCTGCCAGCTGGCGAACCCTTGTAAGATACTACCACAACGCTGGGAGCCCACTTTTCAAACTCTAGGACCCAATTCGATAGAGTAGACAAAGGTACGATGATCAGGAACGGCCCGTTTACCTTTTTCTTCTCCATTAGATAGGTTACTAAAGCTATTGTCTGAATAGTCTTACCGAGACCCATCTCGTCAGCGAGTATACCGTTCAGGTTATTGTTGAACAACGACACTAGCCACTCTAATCCCTTGATTTGGTACTCCTTTAATTTTCCATTCACCATGATAGACGCCTGCTCGGTCACCACTTCGTGAACAGTGTGAGCGATGCTGTAATAAGTCTGTTCTTCGGTTTTGTATTCGTCGTCCTCCACTTTGGCTTTGTGTATTGTTTTCTTCACTTTGTCCTCTTCAGAGTCGGCCTTCTCTTTGTGATCCGATTTGTCGTCATCATCATCGTCGTCATCGTCGTCTTCGCTTTCCGAATCGATCGGCTCCCATCCTGGGTGAGATTCTAAGAACGCTTGCAGCTGAGTCATCAAAGGCGCGTCTTCTCCGGTTAACGTGCGTCCTGTGGCTATTTCCATGACGCCTACGCGAGAGTCTTCGTTGTTGGAACCGTCCTCGCCACCCTCGCCATCCTGCAGCTTCTTCTTCTTCTTCTTCTTGCGCTTCTGCTCCTCAACCTGCTTCCTCTTCTGCTCGATCTTGTGCTGCTTCACCATCTCGGTCAAGTTGCTGATGTACTCGTCAGTCTGGGACAACAGGAAGGCCAATCGCTTATCTTTTTTCTGATCGATCAGTTTCCTGTATCCCTCTTCATCCTCCGCCATCAGACGTCTCATACGTTCCTTCTCAATACGTTCTTGCTCCTTCTTCTGTTCACGTTCCGCGTTCGCATGGTAGTTCAGCACAGCTTTGTTCAGCCTGCCTAATTTGGCTAAGTTGTTTCTATGGAACTCTTTGAAGTCCTTGCCATGCTGAAGCACGGAGTTCAGGAACTCCTGTGAAATGAAAATTCAATTATTACTATCGCCCTGATGAGAAACAAACTGTTCGATCAAATTACCTGATGTTTCTGTCTGCGTTTCCGCTCAGCCTCCAACTTCTGCTGCTTCTCCAGCTTTTCCGTGGCCCTGGCCTCGCGGAGACTCTGCTTCTTCGTTCGTTTGTAGGCCTTCACGTTCACTGCAGTCTCTAGGGTAGTGTCCTTTCTTGTGCAGGCTAAAATCTGAGGAAAATCACGGTTAAGATCTACTAGAGGAAGTTAGGAATGTTTGATAGTTACCTCTGATCGTAATTGTCTTTGGAAATTCAGCACTCTCAGCATTCTCAGCTCGATCTGAACCTGAATGCGGAGGTCTTCTGGCATGTTGGTGGGCAAGTTGCTCAGCTGCTCCATCCGTAGCGCTATTCGCGCTGCCACTCTGTTGAGGCGACATTAAATTTATTGAGATTGTCTTATTGAAATTTACCTAATTCTATCAAGTACCTGTTCTCGCGTTCCTGTAATATTAGTAATGGATCCAACCCAGCTGGTTTCGCCACGCTAGTCACCCTGTTGGTCTTAGCACCGGTCGGAGGAGGTTGTTGTTGTTGTTGTTGTGGTGTCTGACAACCGGGTCTAGGGGGCACTGCAGGGCCAATCACGTTCGGCCCGGGGATCTGTGGTCCTGTAGTAGCGGCGGTTGCTTGAATTGGGTCTATGGGAGGGCGTGGCACCATACCTGGAGGAGGAGGAGGAGGTGCTCCACCTATTTACATTAATCTTACATCAAACCCCCAGCGTGTGGATCATTCTACTCTACTTTTGTATTTCTACAAGGAACACTTTGCTAATTACATCGAGACTCTTTTTAGAATCAGAAACGAAAAAGCTACGCTCATACCAGCCATCCCATAACGCCACAGTGTGATTAACACTGCCCAATTATCTACAGCAGACAGAAGCGAGAATTGTCTACATTAATAACTAGAGTGTGGTTTTTATGCATATACGACAATAATGTTGCACAAAGATCCGCAGTCTATTAACAACAATCAAACCAACAAACGAAAGTATCGATCAGCAAGCAAACGTTGATAACGTAAAAGCGATACAAAAGATAGAGTAGTCACCTACAGCAGAATATCAAATATTGGAAGAGTTGACTAACCTTGAAGAGCGAGCGTTAGCTGCGGAGTTAATGGTTGGTTCCTAGCCAGTAATCGGTAGGCCATTATCTGTACCCTGAAAACAATTCTCTATGAAATATCGGTGTCCACGAATAATTATAAATTTATCGAAGATTTTCATGATATAACGTACCGTAGCTGTTGCAACTGCTGAGAGCTGAAAGCTTGCTTTTCGCCGATGCTACCTTGCCGAGCTTTCAGGGCGAGCAGCTGCGAGTACCGTGGATCTTCTTGAAGTCCTCTTTCCTCCATTGAATCAATCGCTTTCTGCAAAGCGTTCAAATTCTCTTGGCCAGGACCAGGAGGACCTCCTGCAGGTACAATTTGACAAGGTCCTGGAGGACCGCTGGGACCGGAAGGAACTGCTTGCCCAGGTCCAGTCTGACTCATCTGGTTTACAGGTGCGCCAGGCCCCATCGGCGCCGATCCCGTAGGTCCCATGGGCTGGCTTTGCGAACCAGGCCCCATTTGACCAGAAGACGGTTGACCACTCACTCCGTTCGGACCCATCTGATTGCTGGAACCACCGTGGCCCATTTGACTGGACGGTCCGTTGGGACCTATCTGATTACCAGGCCCCATTCCACCAGGTCCACTGGGCCCGCTTCCAGGTCCCATCTGACTTCCAGATAGATTCCCAGGACCCATTTGACCACCGGGACCACTTCCTGGACCACCCATTTGTCCGCCAGGTCCACTTCCTGGACCACTCATCTGCCCTCCAGGCCCACCTCCAGGTGGCATTTGATTTCCCGGAGTATTACCAGGTCCGCCTTGACTCCCACTGCCTCCTCCCGATCCGATCTGTCCTCCAGGACCGTTCCCTACGCCCATTTGACTCGAGGGCCCACTACTGGACCCCATTTGTCCACCAGGCGCGCTTCCAGGACCCATAGGACCGCCAGATCCGTTTCCAGGAGGCATCTGTCCACCAGGACCACTTCCGCCACCCATCTGTCCGAGACCGTTCGGTCCCAATTGTCCTCCAGGTCCCATCTGACTTCCAGGGCCTCCCGGTCCCATACTCATCTGCGTCGACGGGCCTCCTATGTTCATCTGTCCCGGACCGTTCGGACCCATCTGAGAGGGACCGTTGTGTCCCATTTGTCCTGTGGGTCCGACAGGCCCCATCGAAGAAGGTCCCATCGGAGACTGGCTGCTGGGCACCATCTGATTCGGACCACCAGGTCCCATCTGATTCGGACCACCAGGTCCCATCTGATTCGGACCACCAGGTCCCATCTGATTCGGACCACCAGGACCCGGTCCTGGCGGACCACTCATATGTCCTCCCGGTCCTCCTGGAACCATTTGCGTATTGGGCGGTCCTCCAGGACCCATTCCTCCAGATCCACTTCCAGGTCCCATTCCTCCAGGCCCACTCCCAGGACCCATCTGACCAGATCCTTGACTTATGTGAGGCCCTGCAGGTCCGCCAGGCCCACTCCCAGGACCCATCTGACCAGATCCTTGACTTATGTGAGGCCCTGCAGGTCCTCCAGGCCCACTCCCAGGGCCCATCTGACCAGATCCTTGACTCATGTGAAGCCCTGCAGGTCCTCCAGGACCTCCACTTCCCTGCGACATGTGACTCGGCCCGATAGGACCCGGTCCCATCTGACCAGGCCCCATTTGTCCAGGAACCATTTGTCCTGGCCCTCCTCCACTCATTTGCCCAGGTCCACTAGATCCCATCTGGTTTGGGCCTGACTGCATCATGTGGGACGCTCCTTGTGGCCCGTTGGGCCCCATCTGACCAGGAACCATCGGTCCTCCGGGACCCTGTTGCGTGCTGGCGTTCTGACTTGTTGGGCCACCCGGTCCTCCTTGGTTCTGGAACATGAGAACGGAGCAGATGTAAAAATTTTAACTCTGAGGGGAACAATAAAGTTATGTATATTATATATGTATACATTGGACAATGATAAAAGGGTACGTGAAAATTTATTTTAATAGTACGACGTGTGATATTAATCCGTTTACTAAGTAATCTTAGAACTCCAGCACCCAAATAAAAATTATTTTATGGATCCTTATCGATCCGCACAAAAAATGTTTATCTACACCAGGAAGAAGATCGAGAAAGGTTCGATTTATTGCCTATAATCTTCCGCAGACTTCCCGGCAGTAAAATTATGAAACCTGATAAACAACGATGGAAAGTTTTCGGTGTCATGTTTTAGGCGAATTTCTGTGTTTCGCATAGAAATTAACGAGAACGTTAGCTCAGGTACGGCGGCCGTGTTTGAAAACACCGCAATTATCCAATTGTGACTCGGCCGATGGAAATCCTTTGTGACGCATGATCGTGTGCGTTGCGTGACGTGCACCGATAAATGCACGTCAGTACACTTTCCATTAAGCGGACTGGCGCGCCATGAAAGATCATTTTGGTCATGCAGATAAAAACGATCATCTGGCCGACACGTGGATCAGGTATGATAGAAAACTGCACAGGTTGTGGCAAAAAAGTGAAACGTTATTCTCGCTAATCAGAGGAGGTGTTCCTCCAAGACGTTCATTCAGTTTCCCGCGGAAGAGATCAGATTATTCAGATCGAGTCTTCATATTCATAGTTCCTGTCAAGATCAATTGATAGCATCCGAGAGACCTCATTCGTGCCTTATTATTCAGATACAACTTAAATCATTTTTATCCTTTAATCGGAGATCCGCGCTGTCTTACTCCATTCTCTCACTGATCTTTCTGCTGAGCTGCTTAAACGATGCATTACGCTTCAGTCTTACAAATAAACACTTTTTTTCAATTAGGAATTTGGAAGATTCAGATTACCCAAAAATGTTAGATGATCAATCAAATGTGTTAAATAATCAATAAGAATTCAGTGTGGTTAACAATTCAATCGCTTGCCGTATTTCTGTCGTGCTGACAGAATTTCATTTAAAATTCGATTTCTTTGTCATAGAAAATGTAGAAAAATGACGAGCGACGATAACTCGTCATCCCCAGTGAAGAGGTCAAGGAGATGTTCTACTGCAAAAAATGGAGTATTTTTTATCAGACCCTGGCTAGTTGTTGTGCAGCTTGAGCGAATAAAAAAGTTGTGAGTTCGACGCGTGGTTGACATGTAATCGGTAACTGATAATTCGTCCACCGGGGAAGTTCATTGGTAATGTCATCAGACTACGCGGACTTCCTAGTGGGGGTTGACAATCGTAGCATAAGAGCAGAGCCCACCATGTTAAGACAATAGCGCGACAACCGTTGGTCTACTAACAACATACGACATGATTAGTAACGAAGAACTCGACCGCTGCTACGATTTCGTTCTGAAGCTGGCCGCCGATGCCGGAAAGGTATTATTATCATCGACAACCCCTTTAATTACTAGTTTACACGATAATTACCTTGCTTCTTTGTTTTTAAATCGATTCACACGCTTCCGTTCATAACAAATCGTCGATTCCAGTTGTATTATTGGAATTAAAACAGTTTCGTGGCTTCCGGCTCGTTTCGCGATACAATTATCTCGTTTTGATACAAATACCGCCATTACATATTACGTGATCGCTGTTGTGCTCGCTCATAAATCTCACCGACTAGGCAACTCGGTACACTTCGTCCAAAGCTATTGTTCCAATCGGTGCGCTAATTGGTCTGCGGGAAAACAGAATGTTTACTTTTCAGGAATTTCTACGATTCGGTGAACTACTCTGCCATTAGCGTATATTAAAATTGAAATGTGTATTTTTGACTTTGTAGATTATTAAAGATGCCATACAGGGATCGAAGAAGATCGAGACCAAAGCTGGAGACTGGGACCTGGTGACGGAGTTCGACAAGAAAGTGGAGGAGACTATCATCAACAGTATTGCCAAAAAATTCCCGAAACATAAGTATGGAGATTGCTCCGAGTTTAATAATTAAATAATTCGAGAATTTTTAGAAGTTGAAGAGCTTCGAAATTGGTATGAAAGAATTATTGATTGGTGTACTGAAAGTTGAATCTCTCCGAATTCCAGGTTTATCGGCGAGGAGACAGTGTCTTCGACAAACTCACTGCCAGAGTTGACGGACGAGCCAACATGGATCATCGATCCGATCGATGGCACCACCAACTTTGTCCACTCGTTCCCTTTCACCTGCGTATCGATCGCGTTGTCTGTCAACAAGCAACTGGAGATTGGCATTGTTTACAATCCCATACTGGAGCAATTGTTCACGGCAAGAAGAGGTCGCGGAGCGTTTCTCAATGGGAAGCCTATACAATCTTCGAAAATTGAGCGTAAGTTGTTTGTGGACATCCTACTTCATCTCTGAAAATGAAAATAGTTTCCAGAAGATATGAATAGTTGATAGACGACACTTGTGTTCATGTCCAGACTCCAGACTAGAAATCGAATATCATAGCTTCTAATAAAGACGATCCATTGCTTGAATAGCCTATCAATTGAAATCAGAATGTTTTGAATGGCAGAACAGCCATTGCCAGAACACGCGGAAGCAGTTCCCTAATTCGCATTGACCTGATTAATTAACAACCTCCTGCTGGATCGAAGCGGCCTATATTGCGCTTCGTTAAGCTCGTCTCAAAAAACGTCTATTATACTATCAACAATAAACTATATCATCACAGTTGATTAATTCAGTTGACCCTGGAGTCGCGCTCATTATCGTACCTACGAAATTGCTGTACACACACATGCTTCAAGCAAACCCAAACTTCTTGCCTAATCAGTTACCCACTTGAAGCAATTGTTGCAGACAATAGGGATCGTTTTTAATAACTCCAATTTCTTGCCGCTACATTTAGCCTTGTCGGTTCAACCCTAAAGTCCCCGTCAATTCAAGGTTAAATATTCGGAAAGAAATTGGAGTTATTAAAGGCAATCCCTACACAGATTGTCTGCAACAACTGCTTCGAGTGGTTAAATGATTGGACGAGAAGACTTTTAGTTCAGTAAACGAAAAGTTGTAGAGAGAAATGGAAGAAACACAATTTTTAACTTTGGTCCTTTGTTTGGACTAGTTAGGAGGTAAACATACTAAAAGTCCCCATTCCTAGGAGGTGAGCGGGGTGCAGGGGAGCACGTAGAAGATTCCCTTTCTCGGTTTTTCGCTTGTATCTCAGAAACTATGCGTCCTAGCGATAAGACCATTCTATACAAAATTAAAGCTGACAAAATGTGCCGCAAGATTGATTTCCGAGATATCAGCGTTCAAACTTCACTAATTGTGAAAAAGACATTTTTGCCTCATTTGACTAGCTAACTCTTCAACACAATTAATGAACTTTGAGCGCTGATATCTCGGAAACTATGCGAGATGGCGAAAAGCTGAATGGAATCAATCTTATGGCACATTTTTTCAGCTTTAATTTTGTATAGAATGGTATTATCGCTAGGACGCATAGTTTCCAAGATATAAGCGGAAAACCGAAAAAGGGGACCATCTCTACGTGCCCCCTGGACTCCGCTCACCTCCTAGGAGTAGGGACTTTTAGTACGTTTACCTGCTAACTAGTCCAAACACACACACACACACACACACACACACACACACACACACACACAAAGTCCCAAAGTTAAAAATTGTGTTCCTCCCATTTCCCTCTACACCCCCTTATGAGCATTCATTGACTGGACTATTTGTTTTATTTGGGGAGAAAAGAAGAAGGCAACAAGAGGCGAGGAATAGTTGCTTGGTGTGGACGCAGCTTTACGAGATGGGGGATAATTTCGATGTTTCTTAGGGGAGCTGATTGATTTGTTTCAGAATTGCAGCACTCGTTGCTCTGTCTGGAGGTGTCGTATGCGACGATTGAGAGTATCAGAGACATTATTCTGGGAAGAGTGGAGGCATTCGTCTCGGTTGCTCACGGAATACGAACAATGGGATCAGCGGCATTGACTCTTTGTTACGTGGCAATGGGCGCAGCGGAAGCCTATCACTGTGACAATCTGATGCCTTGGGACGTGGCTGCCGGCGTGCTTATCATTAGGGAGGCTGGCGGGGTAGTGATTGATACAAACGGTGCGTCTACTCCCATTACAATCTCCATCCACCCATCTTCCCTCCAATTATGCTTCCTTTTCATTCTTTTTAAACGTTGAGATTTCATTCACGCGAGAAAGTCAAGATCTATTCAACAGTTTTCGTAATAATTTAGAAGTGACCCGGAGATTCGCAATCTAACAATTACCAGCGGCGAAGGCTGTTCAATTGAAGGTTACTGTAACGATTACTTGGATCATTTACTGATTACTACCATTAACTATAGTAAAAATAGATGCCGCTATTCATATAACACATCGGTGACGGAGATATTACAGCTCGGCGGAGATGCAATTCTATTAGTTCCGAACGTAGCGATAATTATTATGATAATAACTGTGATGATGATTGTCGCTTATTTACACAACGGTAAAATTAGAGATAATTCCTCGACAATCGACATTCGTTTTGACGAGTTCTATCGATTGTTATTCAGCGATGTGAAATTGATTTTAATTGGAGAAGGTTCGGGAATAATTGAATGCTTCTATGGATGTGTGTGTTCGTCAGTTCGTCGCTGTAATTTTATCTCATTGGACTTACTGGTTCGCAGAAAGTCAGAGAAAGAAAACTGTCAGCGTTTAATCATTCCCCAGAAATAAGTCACGGTTGCTGACATCGTTCGTTTTGCTTCAGGTGGCGAGTTTAACGTGAGATCACCGAAGGTACTCGCCGCCGGCAATCACAAATTGGCCGTTGAACTGGAGAAGCTGATAAAAAAGGCTGACACTGCCACTTTGCAAAAGAAATCGGCATAAGAAACAGCCAGAGAAGAACATCCTCGACGCATAATTCTCTTAGACTGAAGCTCATTAAGTAGACAATTCTTTGCTCCATAGATGAAACGACCAAAGATTAAATGGATACTAGTTGACACGAGAAGAAAGAAGAACACCACCCTCCGCGGGAAATGAGAATGCCGAGCGCTAAACTAGTATCTTATTAATAGACTGCGGATCTTTATGCATTTATAGCAAAAAATTGAGTTCGATGAAATCGAAATTGTTGGAAAATTTAAAATATTGAAGATGTCAATATATGATTTTTGCTCCCTTAGAATCATTAAGGGAAGAAATAACATTCAATTTAATTTCTACTTCTTGCAATCGATGCAGACAATTTTTATTTTGCATAAAGATCCGCAGTCTACTTATTAATGTTAACTGCGTTAATCTCCGACTCCTCTATATATAACAATAGACAGTAGTGCCAGTTGCATAAGCGATGCGCGAGTCTGTGACAATTGGAGAAAAGGTTCCTCGACGACAATGCGATCCTTATGCATTTATTCTTGCCCATTGAATCATAACCGAGACCGCGACGAACGGTCGAAATTGTAAGATTATGGTCGAGGTGACCGTGACGGTCGTCGTCGAAACGAACGAAAGTATTATTTAACGTCATCATGATTTTTAACATGTTATCGTTGATTGCGAATTAGTAGAACAAGTAGTCTATAATTAGCAGAGTTCCACAGGAAAATATACGAAATAAAAATCTAGTTGAACATTACCCTTCTCGACTGCAATGCATTCGAAATCATTTCACTGACTTTCATTCTCAATGAATTTTTATCTTTATCCAAATAACCTGTTAAAAGTTCTATAGCGTTTCCGACATTGACGGCAGAGATCATGTTGCATAGTTCACGATGTGCGAGGCAACACGAGGCAGAGGCGGATCTAACGGTACGCGGACTAGGCGTTCGCGGGGGGCCCCGGATACCAAGGGGCCCCAAGCCCCAAGCTCTTACAATATCTTAACTTAAAGATTTTGGAAATGACCGAAAATGTTCAAAAAACCCTCCATAAAATAATCGAAAAAATCTAATATAAATAGTAAATACATATTGTGCGATTATTTTTGTCGCAATATTTATGTTCTTGTGAACAAAACGTAATGCCTCGTACAGACCTGAACATTTCGATCTTGTAGCAACACAGTGGAAAGATTTGTAGAATTCATTCCCATAGAAAAACACACGTCTTCAGATTTAGAACAAGAAGTTCTACAAACTTTAATAAAATTAGGAGTGGATATTAAAAACTGTCGAGGATTTTCATTTGATAATGCTTCTAATATGTCAGGGAAGTACTCAGGTTTACAAGCACGTCTTAAAGAACATAGCCCAAGTGCGGTTTTTATTCCGTGTGCTGATCATTCCTTAAATTTAGTTGTGGAAATTTCGCTGTACGTTATCTAATGCGTCAGGAGAAAGATCGTTTTCTGTTTTAAAGCGTGTAAAAAATTATTTAAGGAGCACTATGGGAGAAGAAAGGCTAAATAATATGGCTATTCTGTATATGGAGCAGAAAATTTTATGCCGAATTGATACTGACAAAATAATTCATGAATTTGCAAGAAACAAAGAAAGACGGAAATTCATATAAAATACAAAATGTGTAAAATGTATGTATGTTTTTTAATAAATTTATTTAATGTCTTATGGTATGGAATTTCTGATTACTTTTCTTTTTTGTTTATAACTTGATGAGAGCTTTCTTGAAACTTTTTGTCGGGTGGGGTGGGCTGGGGGGAGGGGGGATACCCGAAATTTTGACCGCTTAGGGCCCTCACTTGTCTTGGTCCGCCACTGACACGAGGGAACGCAGCTTCAGACGGGAGCAACGGTAAAGACTCAAACTTCAAACACCTTCTTGAAAATCGATTGATAGCGGCGCGTTAGATAAGAAGCGGCACCGAATGTTTAAGTTCAGCCATCTATGTCGTCTGCATGGTTCTCTGCCGTCGGTGATGGCGATAAGACAATCACAGCTAGCAGACGGTGTGCTCGATCGATCAGTCGCTCTCTCGAGGGCCTCGCTGACAATGTCGAGCAAGCAGGACATCTGGAATTACTTCGAGTGTGCCAGGGACCTCACCCTGAAGGCAGGCGAGGTGAGACATCCTTTAATTTTCCTCGTTCTGCCTCTGCCTATCGATCCTCTAAATCGACACGAATGATTGATCTCGCCGTGAGTCGACGAACCGCGTTATTCATTTACGAGAGGAACGTCGATATAATTATTACAGCAACAGTTGATCGACCGTGTGAAACTTGAGGAATTGTCGGGGCGTGAAGTAAAATCCATCATCCTTCGAGAGCGCGTGTATTAATTGCATAACAACAACATTATCAGAATTGCATAATCAAATTTAACAAACGCGGCGTCTGCTGCACCGTGGTGTATCCTTGAAATTTCGAATGCACGAGCGTGGTAAATATGACTCATCGTTTCCGAATGATAGAGCGGTGAACGCGATCGACGGAAACTCGGTTCTGGTGATCTCAATGCATGATAGAACAGTCTCCGTGGCCTCGAGGCGTTCATTCAACAGTTGAATTCCTTTCCAAAACATTTTCTCATTGAACCAATAAATTCATCTACCCCCAGAGAGATCCCAATCCTCGTTTCTGAATTAATTTCGTGGGCCACGCGTTAAACGTAACATCCTCGCAATACGAACATTGTTACATGAACTCAAGAATTATCACCGCTTCTAATTTATCCCGTGTGGCTTTGAATTATTCCGCTGTTGGTTAGTGAATTTACAAGACTTTTAATCAGGGTTAATTAGCGGTGAACGTAACAGAAACGTGTTTCGTGATTTTTATCAATGACGAATTCAGAGAATTGTGATTGCTTTTAATTGATTCCCTCGTTGTGAATCGTTCGGCTGTGATTTGTTTAATTCCCAGGACTTTAGAATAAGAACACGATAATTTTCATCCTTGATTTTTACCAACGTCTTCTTCCGCGAGTCTTATCAACAGTAAATGATTACTGTGTTTAATTTAGTGACTGAACTAAATTAGCTATAATTAGTCAGCCCAGAAACAGAAGACCCACTGAAAAAATAAGAGAAGAAACTACTCGAAAAGCTCGAGCGCAAACAACAATGAATCAACGATTCGCTGTGTTATCGCCGAGAGCTTATCACATAGGCGAGATAATAGTTTTCACGGCGGCCATAAAGTCCATTTAACTACTTTCTCGCCTCGTTCCAGATATTCAAATGCGGCTTCGAAGGTGAGAAAAACGTGACCACCAAGAAAAGCGAGTGGGACCTGGTCACGGACTACGACAAGAAGATCGAGGAGCTGTTGTTCACGGGATTGAGAGCGAAATTCCCCGATCACGAGTGAGTCGATTCGATAGGTTTGTCTGTTCATTGATCAAGATTCGAGCACGATTTTGCAGGTTTATCGGCGAGGAATCTGCTGCCGAAGGAGGATCAACAGAGTGGACGGATAAGCCGACGTGGATTATAGATCCGATCGATGGGACGGTGAATTATGTGAACTCGTTCCCGCATGCTTGCATCTCTGTTGGTTTAACCATCTGCAAAGAAATTGTTCTTGGGATTATTTACAACCCCTTGACCAATGAACTGTACACCGCTGTCAAAGGAGAGGGCGCGTTCCTGAATGGAAAACCTATCAAAACTTCAAACGTCACTGGTAATGTTATGATGAATTTCTCTTGTTTGTAGCTCGTTAAGTCTCTTAATGAATAAATCGAGGTGATATTATAACGCATTGGTAGTGAGAAACACATCTTATCGTGCAATAAGTATCCGAAGGTTTAGATAATAGAATGATGATGATGGTGTTTCGCACCAAGAATGACTAAGATCCTCATGGAGATCCTCTCGCGAGATAACGACAAACGTGGACGTAATTAAAAATACATAATTCAATCATAACGCCGAGCACTGCGCATTGACATTCGGTTACGATGTATCCAGTAATTATACCCAGCCCAGTAATCAACTAAAACTTAGTAACCTCATATCTAGTTTGAAATCGTTGCCGCTGATTAGGTTACGAAATCTCTCTGCTGTAACACTAGGTTTCTTTTCGCAATTTTCGTTATTAGCTTCGGCAGAGAACAACGCGAACGGCGAATCAATTAACGCGTTCCTTGATCGACAAAGCATTTTCTTGGAGATTGTTTATTAACAGGATCACGATCGATTATTTTCATGTTCTTTGCAGAGCTGAAGGAAGCTTTGGTCGAAATGAGCGTGTTTACCTTGAGGAGTGCCTTCAAGAACAGGGACGTCAGGATGAGCAGATTCGAAGCCGTTATTGAGAACTCTCGAGGGTAAACGAAAATTAATTAATCAAATCAAATTCATTTTACTACACTGTCTAAATAGGGAAACAAAACTTATTTCACATTTCAAACTCTCGCGAGATCTTCCAAGTTTTGTCATTTTAATATCGAAACGGTTCAAAATCAATCGAAACGGAAAAATTATCAAATGAATGAATGGATTGACGAATACGGAGGCTGCAGAAATCAACAGAGAGGTTGCGAAACAGATCAGATGTTTAGGTCTTCGAAAAATGGCAGAACAATGATACTGAAGGCCTGTTAATTTTTTCCTGAATGCAGAATTAGGTTCTTAGGATCAGCCGCGCTCGGGTTAGCATTCGTAGCGAAAGGTGCGTTGGATTGCTTTCAAATGGACGTCCTTTCCTCTTGGGACGTTGCGGCGGGTGTGTTGCTTGTTCGTGAAGCTGGTGGCTCAATAACCAGCATAAAAAGTATGCACGTTTAATCAACAGACTATCGAACATTATCGGGAACGATCTCTAAAAAAATATACTTGAATTTTCTTCAGGTAATGAACTCGATTTAATGAAACCGGACGTGGTGGCGGCTGCGACCGAAACACTGGCGACGGAGTTGAAGAATTTAATGGTGAACACTGATTTGAAAGCAATGAGAAAGAGATTAACGAGGTCCTGATCTAATAACTCGGAAATTTTTCACATTGATGAATAAAAACGTTGTTTATATTTTCCACGATGGTATACAATCCGCAGTCTTGTTACGAGATAAATTATCAGTATTGTTGATCTGGGGTTAATCTATTCGCTGAATAATTTATATCAAAGCCGACAGAAGTGAGTAAATATGATCAAATGCTTGGGAAATTGTTGTCGGCGATGCATGTATATTTTGCAGCAAGTCTCTTGCATTTTTGGTCGCGGTTTCCTTTCGCGAATAAACAAATGACTCATCGATCTCAATTACACGGTAGCAAAGCGATTGCAGGGGAACCACTGCGGGGAATGGGAACTTTGGTAACGGGAAACTTCACAGGGTAATTATTTAGACCACGTCAGATGAATAGGTAATCTGACCGAGACATATTCCACGATATCCGAGGCGACGTCTTGGAAATTCTACTCGACAATTAACAATTCGACAGATCGGAGCTGCGTTAATCATAATGGGGAGAAAAAACGATTTGCAAATCAAGTCGAGCCTCCACGCGGCGTGCATAGATCGATCCAAGTATTCTAATGATGTATGTTTCTGCACAGACCGCTATTACTGTTTTTATTAATACTTTATTGCTTGCCAAGGTAATCGGAAATCAAATGCTCGGCGATCAAAGAATTTCGCAACTATCCTGGAAATAAACGATTGAAAACAATCTCTCAATAGTCATTAAATTATTTTGATTAAACGCGGAGAGGCCTGAGGTTATTTTAAACATTCAAGGCTGCGTCGATGATTTAGCGATTTTTTAATTAACTTTTAATTAAACGTACTGTCGAAAGATCAGAAAGAAATTCAGCGTAATCGTTGAGATATTAAAATATTTGAGAGAGAGAGAGAGAGAGAGAGGGAATGTTGAAGTTATTAATAGATTGGGGATCTTCATGTGAAATAAAAATATTCTGCATCGATTGTGGGAAGCAGGAATAAAATAAAAATTTATTTCTATTACTGTTTTATATTTCGCCGAACTAATTTCTTCGTAAATGCATAAAGATCCGAAGTCTAGTTAGTAAATTAAATTTTCGTAAGTAAATTAAATTAAAGTTTTATGGCGTGAAGATATTTATTAAGTTAGAAGTGAAAAAGGAGCTCGATTAATTTCAGTCCGAGTGAGTTTCTATTCCATAATGACCGAAAAAAATGCGCGTAACGGCACTGGGTTGCAATGGTCGCGTTCAGAGGTATGAATTAACTGATTCTTGCGAGCAAAAAGATCGATAGATCTCAAAGATACGGTGTAAGAGGCAGCACAGCACCTGCAGTTTCTCAGAATGCATTCTCGCGCAACGCAAATATCGCTGAATCCTATTATGGCACATGTTAACGTAGGTGCCATAAAAAAAGAACAACAAAAAAGAAAACCCGAATTCGCCTGGCTAATCGATCGCAAAAGTTTCCTCGCCGCTTCGATAGAACGCCTATCAAATTTGCTGTAAAAAACAAAACTGGTTCCCACATCGACACACCTAATTAAACGCGATAATTGAAATAATCGTGTGCCACAGCTGATCGCCGCTGTGAAAGTGTGATCATAATGTTTCACCTTGGCACAGTCTTTGGCCATGTACCCTCGGACACATCGGTTGTCACTGTAGCAAAATCCGACGGCGGATTTTCTAGCTACGTTGATAATGATCTTGACTCTTTCGTAACCTCATTACATACCACCGAGTGATATCTAACTGCGGTTTACTCGTAGGAGTGAAAAATTCCATAATAAATATGTTAATGGAGAAGCTCAATAGAGTATTTTGCCTCCGGATCCGATCCGGCAGCTGTGACAACCGGAACAAACCGATTGCTTGTTGATTAGCAATTACTTTGAAAAATTCACAGTGCTACAAATACGATTGTGCCACGTAAGATCAACACGATCGTAAAATAGTGATCCATCGAACTAGAGAAACATCAATGACCTTGGAATGACCTTCAAAGCTTACCTTGAAGCATTCTTTTCACTATTCCTAATAAAAATTCTTGTTGCAATCACATAAATGCCTAATCGTCCTTTCCCAACGTTCTCCGCGAACGAATTCCAGCACAGAAACCAACGAAATGTTTCTAAAATAACTCTGCAGGAAATCCTGAAGAGAAAAACATAGGATTAACATCCGCGGAATCATTTGTAGAGGAAACACCGCCTTCTTTAATTGCAGGCTCTTCGGATGCTTCTATTAAAACGTGGGATTTGCATAACGTTCTGCGTGCGAGAATCGTTGAATAAAATATAAAAAACGGTGAATCTCACGTTGCCGGTTGCATGTAGCCTCGAAAAGATGATATCAGGCCCGCATCCTATTGGTCCCGAGGCGAATTAGCAAAAGGATGGGTTGAGAAACGAGCAGGCAGTTATCGAACGGACCGTTTTATCTCGAATAAATCAACAGGCTGTCCGGAGGCAAGGCTGCGAACGATTGTTTGCCGAAATTAACTATGTCGTGCCACGAGCGCATTGTGTCAATCTCGCGTTATCGTGAGATTTTTGTAAAAATATTGCCCGCGAGAGAGGCTCGGGCGACCCGAAAATGATACCCGCGGCGAGAGTGTTGAGGGAGCACGGTGGATCAAGTCATTGAGTCATTGACGACGATATATTCGTAGCGGTTTCGAATGAAAAGAACAGGATACCGGTCTGGCAAACGCAGTACCCGTTGACGCGTTTTCCTGACGAGGATCTCGCGTTCGTCGGTCTCCTGGAAACATGGCGCGATACGCCGAGGACGTTTACTATGAATTCGCCATCACCCTGACTCGAGATGCTGCTTTGGTGAGTACCATCGCTTTAACAATCTTATATCTTCGTGTTAAAAAATAATATGTGGTCCTAAGCGCTTTGGTTACCGCTACGTTCATTTCAGAAGTTGTCTCGAACATATTGCATTCATGTTACATTGCACAGTTATGATCAAAGTATTCTTGAGTGTAGAATTTTGAAAACTTATCAGAAACATTAAACACCTTGAGCTTAATGTTATGAATTGGTTCACAGCCACGTCGAATTAATTTTTGCTCGTATTAAAAGCAGAAAAGTATAGTCGAACAGAGTGTACACGATTAAAAGAAAATTATTGGAATCAAAGCGATTTTGAACCTTGAACTGAAGACCTCAGAAGAAAATGGTTTAATTCTTGCACCTTCAAATCATGAAGATAGTGGTATAACTTTTCTAAAAAAATGGCCTCGCCCAGTGTTCGCGCAAGGACTTCAATCGTTCACAGAAGTATGACAAGTCGTGTATCATGTATCTCGTGTAAAGTTGATCTCTCGAATCGAAGAACGGTGATTTTCGTAAAAATAGAATTCTCGTCGGACAGAAGCCATTAACGTGAACGGTGATTAATAAGACCTAAAAAAAAAACAGTAATTTCAGGTGACACAACAGAACACTTTCGAGTATCAAAGTGGGGAAACCGGAGACGCGGAGGCAAATAAAGAACTTACGCTTGCGTCACATTGATTCATAGTATTTCCCCGTGGCGTCAATGTATTCTACTTTTCCGACACCACATTTTTCATATAGTGCAACATGACTTGCTTATCGTAGCGATCGTAATTGCTGTTTTAAATGCCTGATCGGTCGAAAGTATTTGCCCCGGAACTCGTGTTAGGTCGCGGATCTATTTTGCATCGCGAAGGAAGTGTGCGAAGGAGAAACGTGCAATATTGATTAAAAATTAGCCTGTTGCACTTGGGGAATGTTATCGGGTCACCTATCAGCAATTCGAATGCAGTTAATCACGGAGTGTTAAGTGACATAGTACATAATGTAGAAGATAGCGACAGGGTTTAACTGGGATTTGGCACACAATTATAGCGATACAGATTGAACGAAACAGCAAATTTATCAGATCATTTGAAGGGGGGTACTTGAGGAAACCAAGTAACAAGTCTCTGATTTTGAGATTCCTACGAGCGAGCGATCGTCGAATCGAAGAGAAAGTATGCAACTGGATGATTTACTGTTCAAGATTCTCAAGACGGCCATCAGCGGGTTGAAGAAGGTTGACGAAAAACTAGGTAACTGGGACCTGGTGACGGAGTACGATCGCAAAATAGAGGACGTCATCATTGGCAATCTGAAGACCAAGTTTCCCAATCACAGGTACACTTTATAATGCATACATTTCGTCTCTCGCAAACAAAGCAAACTTCTGAATATTTTAGCACCAAAATTCCCAAATCAGTGGTGTTCCAGATTAAAAATTCGACAATTGCACATTTGCGAAATGTTCAGGTTCATCGGCGAAGAATCGACAGGGAAAGAGCTGCCGGTGTTAACAGACGATCCAACATGGATCATTGATCCGATCGACGGCACGACCAACTTCATTCACGGCTTTCCACACACCTGCGTGGTGATTGGCCTGGCGATTAAAAAAGAAATGGTGATCGGAATCGTCTACAATCCTGTTCTCGAGCAGCTGTTCACCGCGAGGAAAGGACGGGGCGCGTTTTTGAACGGGAAACCCATCAAGGTCTCCGAAGTTCAAGGTAAGTCGTAGCCGGTGGACACCATGAGACCCCCATTGCGCGCAGACCTTGCCACTTTCAAGTACGTTGCCGTTTCTCGCTTCGAAAATAAGAATCATCCAAACCAGTTGCTTCTGCAATCGATTGTTCAAACATTGTCATCATGCAAAATCTCGTCGATGATTTGATTCATAGAATTAATTCTACAAAGTGTCCAACACGTGATAAATGCGAAAAATTCATGATCGCGCGCGATGGATCATTTTTGCAGATCTATCGAAAGCTCTGGTCTGCATGGAAGCCGGATTCATGAAGGTGGACAGCATGAGAGAGAAAACCATGGAGAGGTTGCAAGCCCTTATTAGCGAAGCTCAGGGGTGAGATTTCCCAAAGCGATTGATATATATCATATAATTCCTCGATGGGGATTGTTCACGATTTCTTGCTTTTAAAGGATTCGCACGCTCGGAGTGGCTGCGTTGACTTTATGCTACGTTGCCCTGGGAATCGTGGAAGCCTATTACATCGAGGGTCCAGGAATTTCGACGTGGGACATCGCTGCAGCTTCGTTAATCATCACCGAAGCGGGCGGTGTGGTTCTTGATCGTGAAACAGGTAACAAAATCATTGTGAATATATTCTTTTAAATGTGACAGGTATTCAGAGTCGTTTTGATTGCAGGCGAGAGAATAGACATCATGAAACCCCGTGCAATTGGTGCGTGCAACGAGAAGATCGCGACGGACGTCTTCAAAATCATTCGAGAAGCTGACCAAAGAGTAGAGAATAAGGGATAGTGATTTTTCTGTACCGCTGCGACAATAAAAGAAATATTTCGTGTCCATCTGAGCATTTTATTCACGAATATTACCAGTTTTTCCAATTTTTTTAATAGTAAGAGGGATCCTAATAATAATAATAATAATAATAATAATTAGGGCACAGGAGCCACATAAAAATTGTATTCTTCTTTTAATTATCCTACTGAAACATTGATATCCATAAATATTTTCCACACGTCCACTGCTCTAAATTGTGTGTGACCATTTTTGTCCTAAATGCATAAAATCTGCAGTCTAATAATAATAATAATAATAATAATAATAACGCGGGATCCTGCGGGATTGCAAGTCCTACTCGCAATTGATTAACATTCTAGATCGAACACGATGCAAATGATTTTCCCCTCACGGTCGATCGACTTTCGTTTCGACGATAAAGTCTGACAAAATCGATGTTATCTCGCGGTCTGATAAGACAATGACGAACAAGTGGAATCCACCGGGAAAAATCATCGCGACGACGACCGAGGAAAACCCGTGTCCTGTGATATACGACACGGAAGAAAAAGCAGCACGACTATTGCGACAAGGATCCACGATTACGTTTTTATTTATTTAAAGAATCGTTATGTATCGCGTGATTCTACCGGGGATATTAAAAGCGGCCGTGGTAGGTAACACAACGCATAGGTGTTTGCTAAATCAGACATTACGAATTTTCGCCCCACCTATTTCTCGTTTGCCCCGCTCTCTTCATTCTTCCATTCCAGTCACTATATAGGCCAGCAAGTGCATCCTTAGTGTCAGTGCAGCTGTAGGAAATCTCAAATCGACTCGAGCTCTTGCGAGAAGAACCACGATGCAGTCGCACGATATCGAAGGATACTACAATGTGGCCGAGGAACTGGTTTTGAAAGCGGGAAGAGTATGTGTACAGATTTCTATACGGGGTGCTTCGAAATTCCCGAACGATAATCGTGTGGTGCTACTCTCTTAATAGTGCGAACGGGTCGATGCCATTTTTAAATACCGTCGGATGTGCCAGAAAATTAATTAACCCTCTGTGGACAACCAGATTATTTTTTCTCATTAATTCTGTAAACATTTGACGTTCCAACCATAATATATTATAATAGGGGCTTTAATATTTTTTTAAAGAACAGTTAACAAAATTAGTCGTCAACGTAAACGACCAGTTATCGGAGATCGACTATTAAATATTGCGAATGCTTAGCCTCAAACTACAATTTTTCCAAATCGAATGACAAAGTGTTAAATATTCTAGAATAATACTGCCTACATTTTTGAATTGATAAATATTCGAATTGCAGATAATCGAGAGCGCAATCAACACGAAGAAGAATGTGAAGATCAAAGGGATCGACTGGGACCTGGTAACGGAGTATGATCGCAAAATCGAGCACGATCTGCAGAGACATTTGTCGAAAATATATCCAGAGCACAAGTAAGTTTACCCAAGGATCGAGAAGGCACATTAAACAGATTTAATCACTGTGTGGTCTACAATTCGATAATTTGCAGATTTATCGGCGAAGAAGCAACGGCGGAGGACAAATGTTTGCCAAAGCTAACGGATGATCCAACGTGGATCATTGACCCCATAGACGGCACAACGAACTTCGTGCACAGGTTCCCCCACACGTGCATCTCCTTAGCGTTGTTAATCAATAAGAAAGCAGAGATCGGTATAGTGTATAATCCGCTGATGAGACAACTGTTTACCGCGAGGAGAAAGAAAGGAGCATTTTTAAATAAACGCCCTATAAAGACTTCGGACGTAGCAGGTATGTAGATACTCGATAACCTGCAAGAAACACCTTGAACATGTTTAATGAATTCTGTTTCCTGGTTTCAGACATAGCTCAGTCGTTAATCGCAATGGAACCGTGGCTCGCCAAAGACTCGAATTACCTAGTTACCGTGTACAGTAGAATGCATGCTCTGATTCAAGGGACTCATGGGTAATTTTGCTAATATTTATGCTTATAATATTTATATTGCTATTCCCTCATTGTGTTCTCCTCATACACTGACGATTTGCTACTTAATGAGAAGTAGTGTTTTATGTAATTCAATCTTCTGCAATGTCTTATAAACCCTTAGGTTTGTCATTTCATTGTGGAAGTTCATCTTCAAGTGATGGAAAGTATATTTGACTCTAATAACTCTTGTGTGTAGAAGAACCATCATAATTTCCCTTCAAATAATAATCGCATTATGACTTGCTATTACTCGACACAACTTGTTGGTCTATGAATAAAATCGCTACTGCTACTCATTAAGAAATTCTTCTTCGATTTGATATTTGAATTTTTGTCTCCAGGATCAGATCACTAGGCACTGCCGCTCTTACGCTATGTTACGTTGCAATGGGCGCTATAGAAGCGTATCATGTCGAGAGTATAGACGCCTGGGACGTCGCTGCTGGAAAATTAATAATCGAAGAAGCAGGTGGAATAGTAATAGACACAGCCGGTACGAATCACTTCTAAATACTGTAAATAATCCTTTGCCTCGTAAATTGCAATAGTTACAATATCAACTGTACTGTTTCAGGTGGAGAATTAGACTTGATGGTGCCTAGAGTAATCGCAGCTTGTAATCATCAGATTGCCGATCAACTGGTCGATCTCTTTAAAATTGCTGATTCAAAGGCCATCGATAGAAACTTAAGATGATGATACAGTAAAGTCTTGATCTAAAAAAACGAGAGCTTTAGGATCTAAGAATATTGCCCAGACCCAAGGGTTTTTCTTTGATCAAGACTTTACCTTATATAACGATACTATTAAATATTTTGACTTACAAACTGTTTACTATGTTCAACTGCTTCTAATATAGAATATGTAATTTGTAATAAAAAATATTCTGTAAACCCACATTATCTCACATGTTATAATCAGACTGGGAAAACTTCTGCAAAAGAAAAGTTCTCTGCGTTAACTTTCTTTGGAGTAACTTTGTTAAAAACAAAATAATATATTAGAATTTTCCAATTCTTTTGGTCTTCTTACTGTTTCCAATTCCAGCTACCCGATTTATATATGTATGCAATAAAAGATGCATCCTGCAAAAGGAATAAGATTGGAGCACAATTAAGTTGTTTTGTTCTTACCTGTGGACCCATATTCTGCTGCATTTGTTGGGGATGTGGCGGGTAATTTTGCTGCTGTTGAGGCGGTTGCTGAGGTTGTTGAGACATAGGTGGGCCGCCAGGTGGAATCGAAGGACCAGATTGATACCCTTGTGTCGGACTATGCGGATGATGTTGCGGTGGACCCATTGGACTGCCTTGAGGATTAGATGGCGACGGCGCTTGCTGAGGAGGTCCCATCGGGCTTGGGGCCTGCGGCGGAGGCATGGGAGACGATTGCGGAGAAGGGCTGGCCATCTTGTTATCCTTATATTCTTATTGAATCACCTCCTGAAACATTTCAACGATTAGCACCGGAAAGAAGAAATTTCATACTTCTTTTCTTAAGAACAGACTGTAGTACCTTACAATACAATAATCACGATAGTGCAAACAGTCATTCAGATTATAAAAGATTATAAAAGAAAGAAATAAGTGAAGAATTAATAAACAACAATTGAACAACCTCGACAATTAATCGACGCGATTTCAGCGATAATTGGTGAACGTTTGAAGACAGTAATTACAGTAATACTGAAAAAATTAGTGTTGTTGAAGGTACACACAAACTTCGTACACACACACGTACTCATACGCGCGCGCACGCATACACGAAGCTTCGTGTAATAAATTAAACGGTATCGATGGAATGTAGTTTTTCGCGTTGATTTTACAAGAAAATGTGCATTGTCAAACGTTATTAATTGGAAACTGGTACGTTCGAACAGCAAATTTGACAACTCATTCTGAATTGTAGGTTTGCGCTAGGGTTTGGCGAAGCGACGGGATTTCCATTACTGTCATAGAAATAGTTTCGTTCGCGGGTTTTACCTTTTAAAATTCACTCGATCGAAAGGGGAAACACCTTTCTCGCCATACGTCCGCCAGTGTTGAACAAAGGAATTTATCCAAAGCTATGCTAAATTCAACAACACAGGCGAACACACGCTACCGGCCATTTTCCTACTGCCCCTACTCGTAACAGTCGTAACTCGTAATACGTTAACACGTCGGGTCGGGAAACATGGCCGTTCGATTCGGAGTTGCACGTTGTCTCGCTATAAGCTCGACTCGCAGATCGGGAACGAGCTTACGATGGATAGCGATATCCCTGACAACCAAAAATTTCATTTCCGCCGAATTTCTGTGCGTGCTATAATCGCTCATTCTGCCGGCGGATAGCCTGGGATAGCCCCTGAATCCTGAATCGCTGAATCTGCCTTTGTTTCTGCATTTGCCACATCAGTGCGACCGTGCTGCCGTGCTGCCCAAAGGCAGATTCAGGGGCTATCGGGCAATCGGGCTATCGTTCGCCGGCAGAACGAGCGACGATAGCACGCACAGAAATTCGGCGGAAATCGAGCTGATCTTGGCTTGAGCTGCTCGAAGCGTAGCTTCGACCTGCTTCGACCGTATTCTGCCCGTTCTCCGCCCTAGGCGGGATCAGCTCATGGCAAGCCTGGTTGTCAGGGATTATTTTTGTACAAAGAAGAAACACAGGGACGATTTCCTCTCTGGCTTGAAATAATTTAATTTGATGCAGTAATTTTTGAAAACAAAATAATTTATTTGAGGCAGTAATTTTTTTGAAAATAGTATTTTATTTGAAGAATATTGGAAATATTTGTATTTCTTTTAGTTTCAATTTCAATTTTAAATATTATTGCTGAAAATAATGGTTCGAATTCAATACATTTATGAGTGTACATAAATCGTTTTGTATGTTTATGCGGGACACGAAATCCCGTATGGTGATTGGTCTATTTCTACACCTCGTTTGTAGTAGTACACACTGTAACATACATTCCGTCATTGATTTCGCCGATAGTGTCACTACTGTCACTGTGTCACTTTTGCACTGTGCGAAGGTTATGTTTATGGTTATGGTTCGTCGAAAATGGCTGCTTTAAAGAAATTCGGTTCATTACCAATTACATTACTAAAGACAAACAGTTCAAATATTTGCATTTACAGATATTGTACTATTTCAAAGTTGCAGAAAATATATGAAGCAGAATTGGAAAAAGCGATAAGTGGGTATCATGTTTCTCGGTAAAAGATATTCAAATATTTTCTTTCATTGATAGGTTAGGTTTTATTACGTAAGGATTCATTGAATTATCTTTCCCGAGATGATTTAATTTAAAGAAATTCGAATCAAACACAATTACTAATCGACCATGTCTTTAGATAATTTCTAGATATTACAACACTTATTTTATTTCTATAAAGGGAAAAGGGATTAGATCAGTAGTAATTTCCACTTTCATTGATATGTGATTGTAGAACGCAGCGTCACAAATTTTCTACAATGCTGATAAAGATCGAGCAAGTATTAATTTCCACTTTCGCATCTTGTTTTGCAGATCCTCACTTTAAAAAATGGTACCCAGCTAAACGTCCAGAAACGGAAGAAGAGATGCAAATAGCTGCAAAACGGTACGGCTTACATCGAACTGAATACAAACCTTTTCCAGATGACGAGACAAATCTAGGAGATTATCCAGATTTACCATGGATGGGTGTTGAAGCTCAGGATCCTCATTATCCATGGGATTTTCCTGGTGTAAGAAGGAATTACGGGGAAGTTGTAAGTTTAAACTAACAGCTATATTTTATAAAATTTGATTTATACGTTGCATAACGATAATACTAATGAGGAATTTATATTGTTACAGATACATTATCAGTTCGACATGATGCAAGAAGATCGCTTTGCGTACGGTGTTCGTAGGAAAGAAAATTATTATAAATATGCTGCGCTTTTCATAATCTATTATTTCGCCACTTTATACTTTGGATCCAAGATATCAGATGCTAAACCACTCTACGTAAGTATCATTTCATGATTATAATATTCACGAGTAAATGTTTGTAATAATGAAGAAACTAATGCATCATTATTTCAGACTCCAATACAATATCCATACAGAGGAGAAGTCCACTATAGCTTTCCTGATCTGGATTGAAGTTGTAATTACAATATGCGCAGTACAAATTCGTATAATAAAACAATCTACACAAATATTCTAATAAATCAGTAGGATCAAATTGTAATTATTGTTTCTTATTCAATACCTGTATTATTCAAGTAAACTATAGGATGATGAAAATGAAGTTACATTTTTACATGGGGAAACAATCGAACCCTAACAAAGCATAAATAAGGATAAAGATACGATTTCTTTTTACACTAATTTTTTACATAAAAATTCGAATGAAACGACCGCTTATCTCGTGTACATCTGTAGGTGATATGTATGTTAGGTAGTTGCGCCGTCTGCTGGAAATTTGATCACTTAATCTGCAAGTGACAAAAGAATTCTTCTCTGCGAATTTATTTCGATTATATCTTATTTATTTCTTATATACCACAGCAGCATCATACATGTCTACATTCTATTTATAATTATGAGTTCGGGAAATCAATTGCCAAATCTCGATAAAATTTTTCGTGACGATGATGAGCCGGATTTTTTACCCTCTGGAGGGTATGTTGTTTTTAATAACTTCCGTTCAAACAATTAATGCATATCTCTTGAAAAACAAAAAAACAATTTGGGGGAATATTTTGTTTTTGAGTATCCTTGTATCGTGGAAAATATGTACGGAGAAAGATTGGTTAGGATAGCGTGAATGTTATGCTGTCAAATTAATGAAATGACACCGTTTCAGGTCTAATTTGGCTGCTATTTTTGGGATGCAAGTCAAGCCATTGGACAATCATTCTTTGTCGAAACAACAGACTGTCAAGAAACAACCAAGCAATTCACGTAATCCACAGCAAAGTGATCCGAACAACGTAAAAGTCATAATTGCGAAAGCAGTGCATGCGTTTAAATTGTAAGTCTTGATTAACATGTTCATTTTATCTGAAATATGTTAATACATGGTAATTGAAATTGTTTGCAGGGAAAATGGAGCCTATGTATCAGTTGGCAGCCTCGGTATGGCTCTCACAGGAAAGATTGCTACCAGAGCGTATCAAATTATTTTATACAAAACCAAGCTAGATCATGTATCTACCGTTACAGTGACGCATGATTTTTTATACTTAGTACAGCCAAATAATTATTCGAGCTACTACGATTGCAAACAGGAGCACTGGACGATTTTATTTGAGAATAATGATACTTGCTTAGAATTTGCTAGAGAAGTTGCGTTAGCTCGATATTTCTCGAGGAATGGGAAAATAGAGAACGTACTTTATCAGGACTTGTCCCCTACGAGCAAAGACTCGACGGCCGGAGAAGGGGACAATCTGACACTAAAGTATTTTATCACTCCGGAAATAATACAGCCTTTTAAATGCAACTTGGCAGCATCGCAAACGATGACTGTAGAAATCTCTACAGACGACAATTGGGAGAAAACACTCGCTGGAAGTAGCAAGGGGTTGAAGAGAATTTTGTTTTTGCCGCCGAGTAAACAGGTTTCGCATCCAAACACTTAATATCAGCGGTCTTCAAAGTCTGTTCCGTGAGACAGAGTTCAAATTCAAAAGGGAAACTCGAGAGAGCAATAATTTCTAATCTTTAAGGGTGGTTCTGCAAGTCGTCGAAGTTTGAAGACCGATGCTTTGTATAATCTGATCCATTGACGGATGAATAAGTATAAACATCTTAATATTCCATAGATCAGTTTGGGTCCTGGGTTTCCTAAAGAGAAAGATGTTATGTTGGAGATAGAGATAATAGATATACAACCGAGAGAAGAAGTTACTAAATTGCATAAAATTGCTAATGATAAAGCTGCGATCATATCGAGAATGGCAAAAATGGGTCACTCTATGCTGCCAAAAATGCCTGTGTCCACCGCTACTGATTCCGAAGACACTGAGGTACTTACGATCTTTGTGTCAATATTTAACAATACTTCTAGTTTATAATAATTTGTGTGTACTTCGTGTACAGGATGATATACCACACAAATCACCGCGCCATAGGATGGTAAGTACCTTTTTGTCCCAATTACACATTTTTCTTAACACTGGGTTTACATTACTTTGTGACACCAATGAAAATCTGTCTATCTAAATTTTTAGCCATTTGAATGGAATATTAAATGGAGCCATTGAAATGGAAAATTAGAATGCGCCCTGTAAACCTAGTGTTAACAAAGGACCTATTTACGTTATATGTATAGTCATATTCTACTTTAGGCGCACTCTTCGGAAGATGCCCACCATAGGAAGCATTCGTCCAAAGAGTCTTTGGAAGAAGCACCGATGAAGGTGCATAGAAATTCGAAAGATGATGTGCATGTAACAAATGCTGCTTGTAGACCTTTCGTTTCTGCACCCACGTTTTCCCAGTGGTCATCTAAACACACGCAGGTATACAGGGTGTTGCATAAACCGTGATAGAACTGGAAAGAGCAGAGTCGTCTTCTCTCCGGTTGTACTTCGATTTCCAGAACATTCTGTATCAATTACTCATTATTGAAAAGCACTCGTACGAACGAGTTACCTTTCATGCGTTGATATTAATTTGCGTACATGTACATTGTAGCCAAACGTTGTTACTCTGGATGGTCAAGTGTATTCATTACAACGACCAAATGTAGCACCAACATTGTCGCCAGTGGTAGACCCAGGACTGAATATGTTGCTATCGGAAACTAGAATGACGAATACAGAACTCCGAATGGGAATGTCGAAAATAGGGGACAATGTGCAGAAGTTGCTCGACAAGGTAGCTATATGCTGGGAATGTAATCTACTATTTACAAAAACGCCATTATATATCGTGTACAGTTTCATGTTCTTGAACTTCAAAATGCTACGTCTCCTGTAAAAGATCAAACAGCTCTGGACGCCGTTCTGAAGATGTTTTTGACCATGAAGACATCTCAGACTGGAGAAACGGATGCACCGTTACAAAAAAGTACAGACGTTGCGATTGCCAAGAATCCTGTAGAGTTGAATGAATTGTGGAGTACAAGCGCGTTGAAGGAGAAATTGGCGGAGTCGGAAGGTATTCTGAACTGTTTAAAACCATGTTGTTTTAGGGAACAGTATGTTAATCGAGGGATTCATTTATAGCGGCATCGGTTGAGAAAACAGACCGCATTAAAAATCTAGAGCGTCAGAAAGACTCTTTAACAAAAACGAATGAAAGCTTAAGTAAAACGATTCAAGAGCTAGGGGTTTCGTTAAAAGAAACAAATCAGCATGCAGAGAGAACAAAAAAAGATTTAGAAGAGGCGAAGGAATTGAATAGCAAATATACGGAAGAGAAAATTGTATTAGAGAATAGAATATCTAAGCTTGTTGAACAGTGCAATTCATCAATATCCGCGAGTTCCGTGGAAACAAACGATGTAAGACTATTTATTTCTGTTTTACGTAATTCATTCATTAATCAATATTCTCGTAACAATTCTTTTCAGAATAAAAACAGAGAAATTAAAAGTATAATGAATAGAATTTATTCTACGCTCATGGATAAATTTGAGGATGAATCGTATCCCACCTCTTATATCAAATCAACAATTGCTGTTACAATAAGGGTAAATCCTAAATAAAATAAGACATTTGTGATTCTCTAGGTCATTCACAACTTTCCATTGATAATGTGATTGTAGAATGCAACGTTACAAATTTTGTACAATGCTGATAAAGAAACCAGTAAAAACGCTGAATCAGTGGCTGCCAAAATAACAGAAGCAGAGGCTCCTAAAGTTACAGAAACTGTTACTCCTGTCCCGAGTATTTTACCAACCCAGCCACCAAAGCAGACTTATGTTTCTGAGAGTAGTAATGTACTATTGATTTTTTACGGTCAATTCACTTAGACTTTCAGACACATTCTTATGTTTTTTCTATTTGCAGATATCACCCATATTATTACAGGATGAGCCCCCGCCCATTCCTCCCATGGACACCGAAGACGAATGCGACTGGTTGCATTAACGCTTTCATTATATATTTTCTATATGGTGGCTCGTCTAGCTTGAACACCACAAATATCGCGAATGTTATTGATAGACTATGGATCTTTATGCATTTATGAAGAAATTGGGATTAAGGAATGAAATGAATTTTTATTTTATTCCTGCTTCCCACAATAAATGCAGAACATTTTTATTTTGCACGAAGATCCGCAGGCTAGTTATTGATTAGGTGACAAAAATATCTTGAAGGTCATGGTATAAGTTCTTGTTTAGAGTTTAGAATATACTGCCTCTCTAAAACAAACATCGATGACCTTCAGATTTTGAGAAAGGTGACCTTGGGAAAACTTTTGTTTACTATGACATTTACCCCCTTAAACTTATAAGTATGTTTTCTCAGTTATCAAGACAGCAGATTTTCATGCGAAATAAACTTTTTCTACTTGAATTGCATAAAATAAAAAATGTAAAAGTATTTTAATATTCTTTTAATATTTTTACAGTTTTAAATCGCATCTACTCATTTTTGTTTTAAATGCATAAAATCCGCCGTCTACATTTCCATGTGCTACACGAACAAAGAACATCTCTTAATTAACATAACTGTAATGTAAACAAACAATTTTTCCATATATTAAGTATTTTGTAGGACTCTGAGATTTCGTATTAACGAAAATTATTTTACTTACAATCGCGATTTGTTATATATGTACCTAAGTTATTGCGTTTCGTGTCTAAATATGTACATATGTGGCTTGGTATTTCGTATAAATAAAATATAATAATCCGAGTCGAAAAGGATGGTTCTATCAATAGAAAACACGTTTGACGTATTCTTGAAACGATTTCTTTCAAAATGAAAACACGTTTGATCGTGATGGAAATTACAACAGTTGCGCCGTCGTTCAGCCGCTTGTCCTGTTTTAGAAATGGCGTAAAATCACAGTGCACGTTCCCACAACAAATATATCCGAACAAAAACAGCAAAGGGATACCGGGACACCGCGAGAAATATGACAAGACGTAAGTTACTCTGTAGTAAAGACTGAGAAATTAATTGGCAACAGAAAGTCCCGCCCGACTTTGTCCGGTTCTCGAGTAATTCTGTCTGGCTGTGTTCACGGTTCCTTCGCCTTGGCTTCTGCCACGCCAATCAAATCGAAAACTAACCTCGAAAACATCGCCAAACGAAAACAATGCTTTTCCTCCGAACTCCGAACTCCGCCCGATTTAAACGATTTCATTACTTTCAAGAATTACACTTGAAAATAATGAGAGAAAAATCCGTAAAATACTATCACTTTGCTTATCCCCGTTGCATTTCATCTCTTTCCATATATAGCATCGCGATTTTGAAATATTGTTTGGTTGACCTTAGCATTTGATTTAAGATTTTTATATAACATTGTATTTTTTATAAAATCATATATAACGCCATCGTATATATGCAACGCGATCAATTTTCAGAACCACGTTTGGAAACAAAGAAAAATCATAATGATGATATTATGTTATTCAAATTCAACCCTGTTGCATTTTACCCTTTCTTGTTTATTTGATCTTGATATTTCACGTATATTTTAATTTAATGATACATAAGATTCTTAGTCTGCATATAATAAATATGTTTATGTCTTATATGTCTCTAAAAGTTCCTGCCTGATTTCGTATTAAAGTATGTACAACAAGGAATCTGGCAAGAACTTTGAACCGACCTAATCAAATATTGAGCGTATGTCCATCTAAATTCATAAAGAATGTATCTGCTTACGAAATAGATTGTTAGCTGTTATTTTTATAATGGATGTAAATATAGTGGAAGATGAAGATGTATCGTTCCACTTGGGAGAAATGTTTGATAGTTACGAAGAGCTAGAACATAAGCTAGAAAAGTTTTCAAAGCGTAGTCTAGTCCATTATTGGAGGAGAGACAGCAGAACAGTCAGCGGAGCTCATATGAAAACTGCTCGTCCCATCAGCGAGCGTTTGAAATATTATTCTGTAAAATACGCTTGTATCTATGGTGGACAGAAGTTTTTACCACGGGGAGCTGGCAGGAGACAATCTCAGTTAGTTGATAAAATTAAGGACTACATATACAGGGTGGTCCAGCTAAATGGAGCCACCTAAATATCCCCAAAGAAGGAAAATATACCTTAAAAAAATGAACTTTACATTGCATTAAAAACATTTGTTATGTTATCACAAATAAAGGAGATACTTAAGTGGCTACATTTAGGTGGATCACCCTGGATATACAACTATATGCATTTCATTGTGTATACATCTCATGCGTTTTATTCTAGATCGATAAGGACAAATTGCCCAGCGCATATTATGTTAAGGGCATCGAAAGACGGTACAAAACTGGAGGTGACCAGCGTAAACAATGAGCATAATCACGAAATCTCAGAGGTAACTAAAAATCATTGGATAATTCAATTTATCACCATAAAATGTTTAAACTGAACGTTCATTCTTTCATTCAGGAATTGTTTAAGAACCTTCCGCAAGAGAGAAAATTATGCGGCGAGATTAGGCAAGAAGTACAGGATTTAATGCAACTGCACATAGACCGTAAGAGACTGAAAGAATACGTAAAGTTGCGGACGAACAAGATACTTAGATCCAAAGATTTGTTCAATATAGCAGCGGCTAATAAACAAAAACGAAACATAACTCCGGAAAGAGCTTATCAATTATTTAAAAAGATTCACGATATCGAGAAAATGCAGGGAAGGGACAGCGATAGGAAAACATATTCGGAGTCTGAGGATGAAATCGCGCAGACGATAAAGAAGATGAAGAAGGAGCAAGAGTCGCCTTGGGGTCAAGATGTAAGAGATCTTCTACACACGATAGATATATTTCTGCATATTTAGTAACAATTTTTATGTCTACAGAGGTTGCCGACGGAATTAGAAGTGAGCGAAGGGAACGATGGCGAGGATTCCTACAGTGGTCAATTAACGCAAGAAGAAGTAGTAGACGAAATAGACACGACGGACGGTGAATTGTTGAGAACGAATAACGACGGGGATATTATAGCAGCGAACGGCGAGATTGTCGGGGAATTGGTAATGCAGGATGGAGACCCGTCTGTGATAGTCGAATCCATTGTGAACGCTGACGGTTCGGTTTTCGTTGACGAAAGGGAGTTCAATACTTACTGCAACAATCATTTGTCGCATACAGTGGACGATAGTCAATCGTCCAACTCTAGAGGTACCTTTAATCGACAATAAATTCACTCTGTTCACTCTGTGTGCTCATTTTTCAAGAAATACTAATAGGAACTGTTTATTTCAGTGTTAGGCATAGAGACGATCGCCCCCACCAGCGACATAGAAAACATGAAGGCAGCGTCACTGTCTCCCAAGCCACAGAACAGATCC
Source organism: Lasioglossum calceatum (assembly GCA_963966675.1). Classification (NCBI taxonomy): domain Eukaryota; kingdom Metazoa; phylum Arthropoda; class Insecta; order Hymenoptera; family Halictidae; genus Lasioglossum; species Lasioglossum calceatum. Next base: position 203,152 of record OZ016545.1, read on the forward strand.
TTAAGTCCGCAACCGCAGCAGTCGGCCAAATCGCCTAACGCTTTCCACGAGGCTGCGGATTCCAGGATTTGGATCATGAAGGAAGCTACAAACGCTGAAACGGAACCAGACAGCGGACCGGAAAGCGGAGAGAATTGTTCGAATTCGGTGACCACCGGGAAAGCTGACATCGACGCACCGGATGTGATACTTTCTGACGAGGCCAGCCACCAGCTTCTTCAAGAACAGCTTGCGGTCCTGCGAGCGGAAAAGGGGAAGCTGTACCATGAGACCGAGATGCTAAAACTGAAGAAAGACAAGTTGAAGCTTCAGATCAATTGCTACTCGAATGAGATACGGAAGCAGGAGATGGAGAAGGAGAAGCTGCGGCTGGAGATCAAGTTGCTGCAGTCGAAAGTGATGGAGGATTCCAACGACGTGTCTCATTACATCTTTGTGCCTTGAACGATACTGAACGAGTCGGTTGTAAGATCGCGGGCGAGTCCACGCCGCTTTTCATTAAACATTGTGTTCTTTTCATGTGTAAAATCGAGCGAAAAACAACAAAGAGAAATTGAGAGGCTACTTATGTGATTCGCCGTATCCGTTGTAACGATATACATTTCCAATTTTTTAAACGTTTTCTAAATTTACTTTTAATTACCAGCGTACCGTTGTCGTTATTGTTAAACAACAATTCCCCAAGCATCTGTAACGATCGATGTTCTGTCATTCACGATTTTTTTACTGGGATGTGTTTGTGCTTTACGCAACATGAAATTATTGTATGTATATACATAAACTGTAAAGTATTCCATGAGTACTGCGACTAGATATAGGATATGTGTATATATATCCGGTATATAATAATAAATTATTTTGCGAATAAAATCATTGTTTATTATATCAAAAATCCTATGTTATATTCGAATTAGATTAAAAATGTTTCTATATAACGTTAATACTTTACTGTTACATTCAATTGCTCACTTCCTCCTCGAGCTTCTTCACGTCGGAAATTAAATCTTTAATATCCTTTCCCCTGGCGAACGAAAAACAATATTAGAAACTGTAAATGTTTAGAGTCTGTGTATGTTCACGTGTTGAGATACGTACATGCTATTAAGAGTATTCTTTATCGTCCTTTCTTGATCGCTTTTAAAAACAATTTCCTTCTTCCTCTCGTTGCTATCGCTGTTTTCTATGTATTCCGACTGTTGTTCCGATTTTTTCCGCAGTTCTAGTAACCTGATCTTCATCTCCTCAATCTTCATCTCTATTTTCCGGAGTTCCTCAGCTTCCGCTCTTTCCATTGGGGTGATGGACGGTTCCTTGTAATTTACTAGCCGTAACACTTCTTTCGCTCTAAACAACGACCACTCGGTTAATAATTGTCGACCATCGCGCAACATATTCTTTTCGTTACCTTTTCGCCAGCCTCTCCTGCTCGTCTTTAATGTCCTCGTACCGTTCGGCCAAACGTTCAGCAGTTTGCTGCAAATCTTTCTTCGCCTCCATTAAACTGTCCAACTGTTTCAGCAGATGAATTTTCATTAATTTCAACGCCCGCACCTTCTTGCCGATCTCCTTGCGGACGTTATCGTGTCTGACGAAGTGCTCCTTGCGGAAGATGTCGGTCGCGTGGTACAGAAGCTGTTTCACAAAGTCGTTTACCTCAATAGCTCTGCTCAAATTGTTTTACAATAAATATTGGGTTGGAAAGAAAGCTCTGTCGTATGTTAAAGAAAATCTTTCCTGTTTCTCAATTACTCGCTAGCAACATGTGTTTTTCATTTACAAGCAAAATTACCTGGTTATTTAAAATACGACAGAACGTTCCCTTCAACCTGATAATTCTGTCAATTCGATACCTGCAGACATTCTCTGGGCGACATCGCCTTCGGCCCCATTTTTATAATCGGCTGAGAGGTCTCGCGTTTCAGCAATTTCTTGATGTAGACGTCGAATGGTTCTTTGGTGGGCTGGTAAAATTATATTCACAATTACCAGTTTCAAATAACTGCGTTTATTCCTATAATTTATGTCTTGTACCTTGTATATCTCCTTTTCCGTGTTAACTATCGGCTCTAGAGGCTCGATCTTCGGGAAATAGTGCAGATCGATGACAGAACGAGCAACTATGTCACCAGTGTGCAACAGAGCGACCAGGACACACGGTTCCTGAAGAAGTCCGAAGCCAAGGATCGGCGTTGCTTGGTTCGTTCCTGTGTGCTTGGTTCTTCTACAAATCAGATACTGAGAGCTGGACTGATTGGACAACGACGGCAGTGCTACAGATAGATTACCATCCGAACTTTTCAAGTATTCCTCTAATTGAAGGACCATCGGCAGAGTGACCATATGCACGCCGGCGTTGTGAGTACAGAAATATCTGACACGGAAAATACGGTTGTTAATCATATTAATTGATTATTATTACTGTGTTTGTAAACTGTAACGTGACAGTTGTATCTACCTGGACTTGTTACTCTTGTCGCAACGAATATGTATAGGACAATTATATTTCTTATCGTTGTCTGCGTAGAAGAGACCCAGTTCTATCTCGACGCACTCGTAAACGTAAAGCGCGTGGTCCGATGTGTGAGCGTTGAACATGGAACTGGACTGCGACCAATTCTGAAAAATTAGAAAGTCATTAATTAACGCTCTACCTATTTGTATTGTTGCTATACAGTTCTCGAAAAATCCAGAAACAAATACTCGAGATACGAGAGATGAAGTAAATAAAGCTAAAGAAAGGAGACTTACTCTGCTGTCACTGTCGTCCTCGTCGTTCGCTTCTTCTTTCAGCAGAACCGCGTGGTAGATTTTTCCGCTGCACATCGCGATGATCACTATAGGAGGGGTAGTTTGCACGCACATGATGGAGCACGAGTCTATCCCGTAATTATCATCGGCTGGAGGATACATGGAGAGAGTTCCTGACACCACCGGGTTTTCATAACTTAACATTACGAAAAGTTGGAAACAAAACAGAAATAATGAGTCGTCGACATCTTCTACAATAGAAGAATATATATGATTTTCGAATTTATTTCAGAACTAGATCCTATCTCCGAATAGATTGCGCGGATCTGAGCAATTCAGATCGCATTTACATACTTATCGAGCAACACGTTCCCATGAACAATAACCACTTCGCCATTCCCACGGAGAACCAGAATGGGCCATTCGATTTGGTTCCAATCGACCATAGTGTTCTAGAAGCAATTCCCATTTAGATCTCGCAGTTACCGGGCCGCAAACGTTCGACCGTTCACTCTCCTACCTTGTTAATATGTTTCCCGGCGAACATTTCCGGTTTACGAAGTGTGGGTGTTGCGAAATCGAAATCCACCGCGGTGTCTCCCAAAGCTGAGAAATCTGGTATCTTCGAGGGCGAGCCGAAATGTGTGCGACCGACTTTCCATGATTTTATGAGCTTCGGTGAGTTGTTCTGTTCGCACTCGTATAGGCTGCAGGAAGCATTTGTTCACAATTGAAATGGCTATAGTATTTTGAAATGATTTGGAGAGGTGGACCGATTTTCTGAACATTTACTAAAGCTTCAGATAGTATCGAGCTACGATTCAGAAAATTGCTTGACAAGGAAATGCTTGTTGAGTGAGAAAATTCTTCCTGAGCAAGAAAAGTCTTCTTGAGCAAGACGATCTTGTTGAGTAAGAAAATTCTTCCAGAGCAAGACAATTCTTGTTGAATAAGAAAAATTCTTGTTGAGCAAGAAAAGTCTTCTTGACCAATCTTGTCGAGTAAGCAAATTCTTGTGTGGTGAATAAGAAAAATTCTTGTTGAATAAGAAAAATTCTTGTTGAATAAGAAAATTCTTGTTGAATAAGAAAATTCTTGTTGAGTAAGAAAGTTCTTGCAGAGTAAGAAAATTCTTGTTGTGAAATTAATCCATGAGAGAGATGTTCTAGAATAATTGAAAATGGTCCTCTATGAAGTTAATTGATTACAGAAATATTCTAGAATAGTTGAACGTGCAGCGTAGCTGGACTTTCAATTTAAAAATGTATTGTTACACATTTTTATTGAACTGTACTTCAATGAACTTACCAGAATGTGTTTTCAGACGTGAGAACGAGCAGATGAGAGTCGTTCGTCGATGCAGGATGCCATCTAGCCTGGCGAATCTCCATTGATGTGTTGAAATGATCGAATTTGTATATTCTAGAATAATGAAGAGTTGTTATTAACGATATGCATCGGTCCGAGTAAAAGGAACGGTGCTTACGTGACATGTTTCAACGTGGACAACGACGTGATAATAATATTGATTAAAATATTCAGGAATTACGAAGATTTATTTTCGAGAAGGTTGACTCGGGCTCGAAGCAAGTTCAAAGTTTTAATTCACTTTAGATCTGGCTCGGATCGAATTCAAATGAGTTGTGAACTATGCAGATTAGCTGCATCTGACACAACATCGGTGCCAGTTTATACGGGCTAAAGTCAATCAAACATTTGAAGGTAGTTCGAGTGTATTTGATAGAATTTGCATAAGTATACGATCTCTGTTCGGCGCGTGTGGAATCGACCAAGTTTTCCGAAGAAAACAGATTGGGGGAATGCTATCCAACTTACGGTAGACAAACATTTTCCCTGCAATTAAAAATTGAACGTACAATCACGTACAAAATTACACACCAAATTGTTTATAACCTTAGGTAATTATTCTCCAGAGAGTAAATATTTTATACAGCTTTACGATCTCAATAATTCCAAATTAAAAAACTGGAAGCCCATCATTTTCAGGATCTAGTGGTTGCAGTGTTAAAGGTGGGTCTCTAGGGATAATTTTAACGTGAAGAAGTGAATTCAAAGCGTTCGATTCGCGGTTTGTAGTGGGATCGTCGCGAATTACAGTGGAGTATCTCGAGCATTGTCTCTGGGCGTCGCTACTTAGCCGGGGCCGGGTCGACGTGTCGTTATTTAACGCAAATTACGGTAATCTTTCACGATCGCCGTACCCTCGGTCCAGGACGGAACGGAACGGGAACGGGAACGGGAACGGGAACGGGAACGGGAACGGGAACGGGAACGGGAACGGGAACGAAACGAAACGAAACGAAAGGAAAGGAATACAGCGGCCGGGGTCCTGGTCGCGGTGTTTGTTTTTTCGCGGCGCACGAGGCTGTGCCGCGCGGCAACGATGGTCGCCTACATTTCGTATATTTTATTATTACTCTCGCACTTTCCGTGGCTGGACACGGTAACGTTGGCAAAAGGGGGTTGACGGTGGTTAGCCCGTGGCCGTTATTAATGTCCGCGGCACAGTACCGGCTGGAGGGAGAAGAGGGTGCTGTGGGTTCGGCGAGGCGAGGGTGGAGGAAACAGAGAAGAAGAAGAGAGAAAGAGGAAGAGAGGACGACCTGACGCAAATGGGGACGGGGGAGAGGGTTGAAGAGCGGCCGGTAGGGGTAGGGGGATGAAAAGGAAACAAAAAAGGTCGGGTGGGCATAGGGTATCGTCAGCAACGACTGGTTACACCGGGCACACCAACGACAAGGACGAAAGCAACTTTACCATCACCAGCAGCCTCGGCTCGTTGCAAAAGCACGCCAGAGTTCTTAATAATTGATAAAAATGTACGCATGCACGCACCAGTAGAGAGAGTCGGTCGAAAGCCAGACGACGTGGTCAACCCCAGCGCCTCGGTCTGACCACCCTCTCCGCTCGCCCCTTCCGTTTTCATCGTCCCCTCCCTCTCTTCCCTCCCTCTCTCTCTCTCTCTCTCTCTCTCTCTCTCTGTTTTTCTCTTTTCGTTCCTCGTTCCACGGAGCTTTCGGTCGAGCCTCTCTCGCTCGCTCTTTTTTTCCCTTTTGCACGGCCAACCTTTCATGCTTCGTTGACAAAGGCACACGCAACGATTTATTCGCACTTTGCACCACGGCCTCGCGGGGATTTTTCTTCGTTCTGTCACAATTTCGGAATTATCAAAATTTATGGCCCACCCCTGCGCGCGTAGCCGCGCGCCATACGGTCACCGGCCGCTGTAAACAGCTTACGCGTTTCTGAATAGTGAATTCGTTGCTTTTCTTCCGAAACCAGTTGTCCGATCAACCTCTTAACATCTCGCGATGTTAATAAGTAGCGGATTACTTGCCCACAATGGATAAAAACTCCGTCGAGGTTGTAAGGAAAAGAAAGCTGCTAATAATGTTCGAATATTTAGTTGGGCGGTGGCTCGCTCTCGCTCTCGCCGCGCCGGCATGAACCGACGTGAAATTTCTTAGCGGGACAAAAGAAAATAGAGGGCCAGGCAGCTGCCCGAATCTAATTAAGAAATTCTTACACGGCGGTGCCGCACATTCTGCCACACCCTCGTGCCGTGGTTGTACACCTCTTGTCGGGGGCAGTCTAGAAAAAATTAAGAATAATTTTTTCCTACGTAAACGTATTAACCCCGAAGCGGAGAGAGAGAAAGCTCGAGCGGAGTCGTAGCCGAGAGCAGCTTTTTACGCCGCGCTTTTCTTCCAATTCCTACAAAGAATGGCCCACGGAGAGCTGACTTCAAAGCGGATCTTACGCGGTGTCGTATCATTCTGTTCTTGCAAAACTTTTCCCTCGTGTTTCCCTTGGCCCGCACGCTTAAGTTACCCGCGCTTCCGTCGCGGCTTTTCACCGTGTGCCCCCCCCCTCCTTCTTCCAACCCCTACGCGCTTTCCCCGATAATTTACCCAGCTTGTTTGTCCACTTCCTCGCGTTTTCTTCCGTGCCGGTGAATTAAAGTGTTTTCATATTTGTCGCGCGGGAGACGGGAATACCGAGCGTCCTCGCGGCTGTCGCAAGAGTTTAGGGTCTCCGAGGAATCGGCCAGAACGAGACAGACCGATAGTTGCGATCAGGATGTTTTTTGTTATCCTTATCTCGAATGTGAAACAGCGAAGATAAATTTAGATTAAGTCTCCCGACGTTGAAACTTTCGATGGCCTCCAGCCGCCATGTTTAATTATACCGTAAAACTTTGAATCGTAAATCCATCCGAATCTCCGCAGCGTCTTTTTACTGTCGTCGTCCCAGCCCAAGGAACGACAGGAATGTTGCCGTACTAAATATCAATTTCCTTTTAATAAAAACTGAACAGCAGAGTTAGTGTACTAGATAAATAATAAAATGTCTTCCTGTTGTCGAGGCAAAAAAAGGATTAACTCGCGATTCAGGGATCGTTTCGCGAAAGAATAAAATGGATTTCGAAGTTTTCCGAGCGAAAAATGAACTAACCATTTTTATCATATAGGCGGCGGCGTGTATATATAAAAAAAGGGTTAATGGTTCCGGAAGTACAGCGAGCATGCAAAGTCGGAATTTTCGGTAGAATAAAATGCTGGGTGCCTATCCCCAACGGGTCTGAAGGTAACGGTGAACGAGAGATAAGCAACCAACTCTCTCGCTTTTCGTCTTTTCCTCCTCGGCTATAAATTTCGGGGAAAAAACCTATCCGGATCTCCCGCTGGTCCTTTCGCCGCTTAACCTAAAAATTCATTAGATTATAAAGCCATTAATGCTCATCCGCGCGACCGGATCTCTCTTCCGGTTAGCCGAGTCCATAGTCGGATCGATATCAGGGCCGGGGAAAATTTTAATTACATTTTATCCGAATTTTTCGACGAGCTCGAGAAACGCTTAATTCGTAAGTACGCAAGCTGTGCGACTTAATCGACATTCTTCCCTCATTTCCAGCCCCTCGATACACAGATCCCGTAGATCGTCAGATTTTCGATCGTGATCAAAATTTCCTGCAGATTTCTTTCCGTGTTTAACACTAAACCTACCACTGCCGGTTAAATGACCGATATTATATTTTTCATCTTACAATTATTGAAATTACGAAATTGCTTGCGTGAACGTTGATTCGGTAAATTTTCTTATCCAAGCACATATTGCAATGAAACTTGCACAGAATCTAAATAAATAGAGCCTCGTTATTTTTAACCGACTTCGAAAAAGGAGGAGGTTATTTAATTCGATCTGTATGTGCCTTTTTTTTCTATGTATGTTCACCGATTACGCCGAGATGGAAGGACCAATCGGAACGAAACCTTCTCCATTTTGTAGGGTATGTCTCCCGATTGGCCCATGAAAACAAATTTTCCATTTTTTCATTCTTTGCGGTTTTTATTGCAAATAACCAATAAGACCGAAAACTATCCTAGGGTGTTCTACAAATTCTGCTCGTTCCACTAAAAAGTGTGAAATAAAAGACTTTTATAAGAAAAATTAAACCTACTTCGAAAAAACGCACTAAAAAGTATGAAATAATTCCTATTTAATTTATGTGAATACACATGAACTTAAATACAATACAATGTTTTCGGAGGCGGCGCAAAATTGAAAGCTTTCCAAACGACAGATGTTGCTGATTAGTAGAAGAAGATATGTAGAAGAATTCAAGGATTTTCGTAATTTCCAGTGTCGAAAATTTTCAATTTTGCGCCGCCTCCGAAAAGATTGTATTGTATTTAAGTTCGTGTGTATTCACATAAATTAAATGGAAATTATTTCATACTTTTTAGTGTATTTGTTTTGAGCGTTTTTTCGAAGTCGGTTTAATTTTTTTTTATAAAATTTTGTTTGTAAGCTAGAACGATTTAGTCGGTTTAGTAGGTTTAGCTGTGACAATTTAAAAACAAAAATGTTATGGTAGATAAAAATCGACATCGACGTCGACGAGGAAGCCGGTCTACTTAATTCCGCTCGGTGACCCCGTAACGACGTAATATCGTTCAGTTACTCCGAGTATTTTTATTACGATCTCCGTGGTGGCATGGCGAAGCAGAAGGGGTGGAAAGAGAGGGCGAGAAAGAGAGAGAGTGAGAGGGTGGCCAGGAGACACTGGTGTAGTCGAGGGGGCGGTTTTCCCAAGCCTAGGAAGCTATGCTCGCGATATAACGAGAGCCATTATGATAAGCGGATGCATAGATTAGACATAACTCGTTAACCCGGCTGTGTGCGACGTGTACGATGAAAGAGCAAGTATCAGGGATCAAGGGTGCTCACGTTTGACAGGGAATTAGACGCTTTGCGTGCGTCACAAATTGCTTCTCCTCAAAAAACCACCAGCCACAATGTCTGAAAGAACCGATTCACAGTTCGTTTAACCTTTGATTACCCGCACTCCATTTTCTTTATACACTGACTAGAATTAATATTCGGACGTGTCTAAAAAAGACGATAATATTTTTAAAACTATTGGACTTTTTTATTTATTTATTTATTTATTTATTTATTTATTTAATGTTGCATCAACATCAAAGGTAATTAGCAACACGGTACACTTTGAATGGGTAAGTATCCAGGCAACTTAGCATTTTTCCTTTCATTCTCATATTTTTTGCATTCTATTATTAGATGATTCGTGTTAACTGGTACTCTACATATATCGCAGATCGTGTTTTCTTTTTCATTGAACAAAAATGAATAGGTCATTTCTGAATGCCCAATTCTGATTCTAGAAATTGAAGTTTGAATTTGATGATCTACTGGACCTGGAAATTTTTGCCACTCAAGATGCGCTCTTTCATAATGATATTTTTGTATGTAATTTCTTTTAATTTTGTCAAATACCCGTATCCTAAAAATTTCATTTAGGTGGTTTTTAAGAGATCGTTTAGTTTGATATAATGGGTGATTTGTTTCATTTTTGTGTTGCAGGCTGCTAATTTGGCTGCTCTATCAGCGTTTTCATTACCCTGTATACCCATATGCGATGGAATCCAGCAAAATGTAATGGATTTGCCGGTTTCAACCGCCGAGTTACAACTTTTTCTAAATTGAATTAAGTGAGTAGACGGTTCAAGACGGCCGCAAAGAATGTCCGCAGCGTTCACACGGCAGATTCGAGGGTGCAGATGCGTGTTACCTTTGATCGTTGACCATCGTCGACACATTTCGACGTGGTAAACGAACGGGAGGGTTGGGAAACGGCCGCAAGTAGCGTCTTTCGCGTTCGCATAGAAAATTTACGATTCAAGTGTGACCGCCCGACCCTCGGAACGTGCTGTGTCGCTAACGGGAAGATCGAGAACCAAGGCACGCAGGACGTAGCTGCAAAGTAGCAGCGCGGAGAAGCTCCTCGGATAGAACAGAGCAAAGCAGAGGAGAGCAGGCTCCTGGAAACCGATGGCCGCGAAGAGAGCGCGACGCAACCTCGAGAATTAACGGGCTTAGTTGCCGACGCAGGTGTCGTCGGGAAGGCGAACGCAAGCGAGAGCCGGATGAATTACGACAGGAGCGTCAGCCAGCCCAGCAGAACGTTGCTCGTTATATTTTGCGTAACATCCCGATTTTATGGGCCACCCCCGTACACCCGCGGACCATGCCTCGCATCTTACTCGCGGTAACAGAGACGCCCCCCCCCACCCCGACTATCCTTCCCACGGATCCTTTCATCTAAATACGGCCCGATGAAAAATCGTCCATTTACATTGATAAAATGCCGGCCACCGTTTATGCCGCACCTTTAACGACCCAGCGATTTTTAATTGCAACCACCCTTGCCTCTACCACGATCTCTCTATTCCCTTCTCGCCCGCCCTTCGAGCTTCTCCCATTGACGAAATCGTTTCAGTAGGGAACACGTGAATTGCCAGTGGAACCGTAAAACGGAATGTCTAATTTGTATGGAGCATATTAGGAGACTGAATTAACCCTCCGTCTGCAACCTGGGTCGTTTATGTCCACAACGAAATTTCACTCTGGAATTTCTTTCTCTCCGATATTTATTTCTTCCTGCATTGATGCGTTGAATAAATTGATTGAAGGTGAAATATTTAAAATAGATCGTGGGATTGAAGATCGTGAAAAGGATTGTGGAAATAGGTCCGTCCCAGCTCGTCAGCGGGAGGATTAAACGAGGCGGTCGGTGGAATTCCTTGGTAAGGATCGTGGCTATTCTTTTTTCGGGGTTGGGAACGGCGCCGGTTGAGCGGTGAATTCTTTTTTGGCGGAGCAAAGGCGTAGGAAATATTTCGGGTAATAAAATTAGTCGGAATACCGGGGACACGGAGGACGAAAATTTTCAGTCTTCGAGCGTGACAGACTGGAGCGGCCAGGCGAGATCTGATAGAGTATGAACGAACGACGACGCGGAGGCTGACGAAAAATGGCTAACAAAAGCTCGGTGCTGTCGGCGAGAAAGAGACGGTCGTGCAGGGAGAACGAACGAGATAAAGAGAGAAAGGAAGAGGGAGAAAGCAGGTGTAGAGAGAAGGAAGGAAAATGTAAGTCCACGGCGGTAGTCCTGGCACACGTACCGCGGTAATTAAAAGAACCGACAGATGTCTCTCTTTTGCCGTCGGGTTTTATTTCGTTACGACAACGACGATGTGCAGGACAATGTCGACGCAGACGAGCAGAATGCGTCTCGCCTATTTAAATTTTCCACCGGCGTCCCGGCCGGAATTCTTTGATTAGAAGAACCGCTGCCAGGTGCCTACAGGCGTCGCAGGATTACCTAAGTGCGTGTTTTTTTCGCGAGTAGATGTTGCACCGACCCCAACCCGTCCGTCGACGTACACTATTCCTGTTCCCTTGCCACGGTACGCCGCGCCGCCGCGCCGTGCCACTGTCTTTGTGTTTCACTCCGGCGCACGTTCATACAAACCGTAGAATACCGTTTTCCCCAGGAAAGATGCCGGGTCAAACGGGAAGGACCCGGGAAAAACCACTCAAGCTCCCTATTATTCACGCTTATCATATTCGAAGCTGGACCTCGCGTGTATGCTTGCTTCGTTGCATTCGAAACGACGGGCACATCTTTGACTACATACCACCGAGAACGACGACGTCTCCAAGCCTTGACCCACCGTTTTGTCGGTGATCACATCACGCGTCGCTCGAGATTCGGACCTTTTATCGTACACGGAACCGGAAGTTCATGTCTGACCAACTGAGGCGTTGTTAGACGTTGTTACCCCCTCCGGGTAATTAAGGGGGTGTTCTCCTTTCCAACGATCCAAAAATCAATCTTATTTCATTCTCTTCAAGTAGTAGACTAGTCGAATGTAGCTGTCGTAGGTTTTTGAAAATGTATCGCTCGACAGCAGAGTTGGACAGCATAATATTAATCGATTAAAAAAAGAGATCAACGAAAAATCGACGATTGATTCAATCGATTGATGAAGTTAATCGTCAATCGTTGATTAAAAAAAGAAATCATTGAAAAAAACATAAAAGCACGTAAACAGAGTTTGTATTATACACCTAAACTCAGTTTACATTTTTTTCAGTATTCAATAGTATTCATACAGTTTCGATTCCCTATTTCATTTCGAAATTTCAGCAGTTAATCATTAATCAATTATCGGATTGACGATTACAATTGAAAGGAAGATAATCGGTAATCGCAATTAACGACTAAAGCAGTTTAATCGTTAACCGCAATTAACGATTAATAAGTGTTTATTCGTTAAGCGCAACTAACGAATGAGCGATTAACGATTGAAGTAGAAATTTAGTCGTCAGTCGTTGATTAAATTTTGGCCCAACTCTGCTCGACAGCTACATGCTGCTGAATAATGCAAATTACGTAAACGTAAGAGTAGGATTTTTGAGGGAGACAGCGTTCTAGATTGACCTTTTATCCAGCACTTTTGCAATCCTGGAAACGAGTCCACCCTCGTGAAATGACGATCACAAACGATCACCCTCGATAACGTAATCGAATCGTTTGAATTCGATAATGAAAGATGCCGATGAAAGGAACGCGACGAAGAGCCGATCGTCGGATCGATTCCTCGGACTCCGCGAAAATCCCGCAGGAGCACGCAACGGGACGTGTTGCGGAATATTTCACTGTCCCGTCGCGCGATTCACCCCTTGGCCGTTGAAGGGCTGTTGCAGGCACTCGCCTATCTGTCCTGGCGCCGGCTCGGCCCGCGCTGAAAGGGGATAGGATGCGTTTATTTAAAAAATGATTTAACCTAATGGTTTTACATATGTAATCCCGATATAAACCCGCGGCTAATCTCGGGAAACCACACACGGTTCACGCGTACATCCCGGTGTCCTGGTAATCCACGTACGCTCTCGCCCACGCTTCATCCCCCGTGCACACAACGGAACCAGGTTCCACCCCCTCCTACGCGCGACCTCTTCGCGTACATGGTTTGACCTGTTCAAACCACCCATACTTTCCACCCCTCTCTCTCTTTCTCGCTCGTGTTTTTTTTCCAACTTTTTTTCGATGAGCAAGCACTAACGAAAATCACCGGTTTGCCGCGAGCAGGGTGGCGTAAGAGGGGCGTGTTTGCGGAGGCCGAGCATAGGGTGCGTTGTGCTCGAGCGAGCCCCGGATGATTTAGATGGTCCCAGATGATATCCGCCGCCTTTTGAAAAATGTCGCCACGCCGCGCCGCCGCGTCGCCGCGTCGAGAAAAAAATATAGAAGCCCCGAGAGCACAAACCGAGCGAAGCCCGCGCGCGAGTTGCTACCGCGGCGCTTTATCAGACCAACCGGAGACTTTATTGCCGGTCGAATGGTATTTCTCGTCGAATCAGCGCTTAACAAAACGCCCGGCCGTGTCAGAGAGCCCGCGCGAAATTGGGGAATCGGTGTGTTCCGCTGCTACCTTCGCACCGGCGCACTTCGCGCTGCACGGTGCACCGAGTGGCCATTGCAGGTGGGAAAAAGTCGTGTCAGAAAGTAGACATAACTTTCTGTAATGTGGCCACATAAATATCTCCTTCATCCGCGATGTCTTTTTATTTACGAATTTTTTTAGTACGAATTTTATTTTCGCTCAAGATAATTTTTCAAGGTCATCGATATTTTTTTTTCTTGTAAATGTATATTCCTTTTCCTGCATATTCTAGTTGACATTGACACGCATTAAGGGTTTTTAACTGCAGCGCCCGGAAGTTCAATTTTCCCAAGGATTCTTTTATATAAACAATCGAGTGCTGAATTTATCATACCTCATCTTTAAACAATTACATGTGATTCAAATATCTTTCTCAAATATTTTTCCGCGATCCAAAATACCGTAAACTTGAACCCGCTTTACAGCGGATCGTGGTCGATTCGATGAAACTTGAATAACGCAACTCAGTGTATCCACGATGAAGTTGGCGTGTTTCCGAAGTGTCTGCTCTTTCTTGAGCCTAGGGTTCGAAGCTTGAGGGATCAGAGAACGGAATGTCCCTGGAACGAGGACACAGCGTTAGGGTTTTACGAGGTGAATACTCCGGGGATGATTCGGAGTAGCGTTCGTTGGAAGTGGAATGGTCGGATGGCGTGGGTGGGTAACGCGAAAGGTGAAAATTATTCATAAACGTAGGCTGGCCCGGCGACGTGAGGGATGAGGAGAAGGAGACGAGAGAACTGGGGGTGTAGAGTGTCTCTCATTTTCTCTCTCTCTCTCTCCGTCTACGGTGGCGCGCCTCGCAGACCGACCGAAGCTGAAATCTACCGAATATTAAGGCAGGAAAGGTCCTCCCAGACCGCATAATAAACACATAACGGTAATCCTTAAAACAATAATTAGCCGCAACAGCCAACCACCGGGCGACGATCTTCCGGGCGTAGCGGCGGAATAACGTTGTATTCGTGTTCCGTTCTCGAATTAATACCACAATTCGCGACGCCCGCGACTTACTTACCCCGATCCGAGTTATGTTACCTCGGAATTGCACCTTCTTCCTATGACCATTATCCCGCGGAATGTTTGCTTCGAGGAGGGAACTCTGTACCACCAGGAATCCTCGATAGGCTGTTTTCGTAATTGCACTTCCGAAAGAACTTTATTTCTGTTTTTTTCCCGTGGTCGAAACGCGGTCTTACCCGTACCTGTTGATATCTGTTTTTTCGGATTTTTGCGGTTTTCTATCGCGTAATTGTTGAAATTATAAAATTGTTTTCAGAGGAACCGACGACTGGATCGACTGCTTTATTTGAGTATTACAAAATTACTGTATTCAAAATTAAATCTTACTGTATCACAAAATTTTCTAACAGTTTAACTCTGAGCAGTTGGAGACTGAATTGAATAATCCGAACGTTTCCAGCAGCACGCAGTGCTACGAAAAAATTGAAGAAACTTCGAAGATTCTACCTCTCATTGTTTTACAAAACGATTCCGGAGCGTCCGAGGTAGAAAATTGAAGAAACCGTCGGAAGCGTAGACCAACCAGGATTTTTTCAGACCGCAGCCAGCCTTAAAGACACAGTGGAAAGAGGAAGAAGCTAGGGGTGGATTGGCGAGGGTAGAGGGTAGCGGCGCCGCGAAGTGGTAATAGTTTTAATCCGGTGTCTTGAAGTCGGGATTTGGTGGCGCAGCAGTTAGTGGCTGCTGGTAAGTCCAAGCGAACCCACTTCGCGCTCTGATATCATAATCCGAATAATCACTATTATTGCCGCCATTTGCTTAATCCGAAGCTCGGCCGCTTGCTTTTCCACGCTTCGGGACTTGGGATCTGTTGGCCGATGACGATGCCCGGCATTGTATCGAAACTACCACCTCGGAATTTAACCATGGGGCCTGCTCGATCACTCTGCGATGCGCTCAAGCTGATCTGGAAGTTAGGGCAATCGTCGAACAACCAGCCTGACAGTGAGTCGAACATTCATTCATGAGTAGACAGCGGATTTTATGCATTTATCACAAAAACGAGTAGGTGTAATTTGAAACAGTAAATAAATTAGAAGAATTTCAATATACTGTTGTATTATTTTCAACCTACATATAATATTTTCGACACTGTATTAGTCCTTTGAACTCGGAGCTATTTCAACTCTGAAAATTAAACATTTCTTCCAACCTAAAATAATTCCATTTTATAGGCATGATTTCTTTCATTTCATGGATATGAAATTGATATAATACTTCATTAAATACCTAAATGTTTAGTAATTGATTAGATACCGATCAGAGGTGGGCATTATTTGGCGAAGCAAATATTTCAAATACTATTTAATATTTTCGATTTTATTTTGTTGAAAGAAAATAATATAATATTTTAAATAAGATATACAATTTCGAAAATGAAATATTTCTATTTTAACAATCTGAATCTCAAAATAAAATATTTCTATTTTAAAAATTTGATCCACAAAATAAAGTATTTTACTTTTTGCATTGTTATAATGCAATACTATTTTCAAAAAAATTACTGCCTCAAATAAATTATTTTATTTTCAAAATTTACTACATCAAATAAAATATTTTATTTTCAAAGTTGTGCACATACTTTAAAATAAATAGGATTATTTACTATTTACTGTTTAAAATACTATTTTCCCCAGCTCTGATATACCGATACATTTAATAATAAACAATATTTTGAACAATGGTACAGCAATTTTTAGTGGTGCCTCAGAGTCATCATTCGAATGCTAAGGGTTAACCCTTGTGTAGTCAACTGGGTACCCATTTACTGTGTTTCTTTCAACAATTTGTTAATGTTTCTCTAAAACAATATTAGAAAATTCCTCTGAATGTCCATTCTTAGTTTTAAATAATCTACACTATAATGCTCGCAATAATAGTAGCAGAATTTTAAATAATATAATTTTGATATAATTTTGTCACTCTTTCACATATATGTACTCGTATCTTGGTAACTAATATATAATATTTGTGCTCGTACAGCAACATCTACAAAATGTACACTGTGCGTCGAGGTGAAAGGTGGGGAATTGCGGGTGCTCGAGGAGAGCTCGATGATTTGTCGGTAGTATGGATTCCGCGGGATCACGGTAGCGGCCGCAGGACAACGACGATTAAACTTTTCCCACTGCGAGGGTAGGTAAAGATCTGTCGCGATGCTGGAAGTTTCGCGGGCAATAATGCATAAACTCCATTTAGCCTTATTTAAGCCAACGGAAGGAAGGAGACATTAAATCCCAGAGATTCGTTCTAATGGCTGCGGACTCTCTTACAAACTGTTCCTCCCGCGCGCGGTCTTTTATGCCGCGCGCATTTAACGCCACTCGCTCTACGTACGGTTCTTATAAATTCCCTCGATTCCTGGGGCCCCGTAGCAGAGCGGAGGAGCAGCGGCAGTAGCCCGGCCCGCAGAAATTGCTTAAGTGAAATAACGAAAAAACTTTAGCATAAACTGCCGCTCTTAATTTGACCAGTTTGTGTTGTTCGCTCAGGCACCAAGGTGTAGGTATGGAGGGGCTAAACGTTTCGTTCGTTTCCGGAAAAACTTCGGAATTATGAATTAGCGGGAAGTCGGCAGGATGGTAATGCATTTATTCTGGCCTCGACTTATTATGAAATTATAATGCGAAGGACAACTTGCGAGCGAACGAGTGCCCGGCCTCCCCTCCCCTCCCCTCCCCACCCCGCTCTGCTCGTCCCTGTCCCTGAATTAAGTAGCTTCGTGTCTCGTCTCGTTCATCGTAATTCAAATTAATTTGAATTTCCCTCCTAAATGGACCGTCCAACCTTCTCAAGAATTATTTCATCGGCCACTGCCACTCGCTTCCTGGTGTGAGCGGGATCATAGTGCGGTACGAGCGACTTTATTAAGGAACATTTTATTTAGAAGTCTCGAACTTCAAGCAAAGATTCAAGGCCAGAGGGTCTCAGCTTGGAACTGGAGATTCAGGATTCAGTGTTCGCAAAAATCGAGCGATGAATCTGATGAACAGACTGCGGATCTTTATGAATTTATGAAGAAATTGGTTGGATGAAATACGAAATGATGAAATCAATTTTTATATTATTCCTGCTTCCCACAATCAATGGAAAATATTTTTATTTTGCATAAAGATCCGCAGTCTATTTGTAACAAATGGACTTGGTTTAGCGCTCAAAATGGATGGATGGACACTTCTGTCGTGCAAATTGAACAGCAGCCCCTTTCCGTAATCGAGAATAAGCGGACGCGTTCGGAGTCGATCAACGTGTTGCTCGTAAAGCGCCGTGGATCGTCGTACGGTTCGGGATAGAAGGGGAGGCACGAATAAGAAAGCTTTGGAAAAGCGCGGTAGCATAATCTCGTCGCCCGCGGCGCGGCTAATTGCGTCAGGTTCTAATCACCCGAAAGATTAGACGCGAGCGAGAACGAGGAGACGCGGTGACGAAGCCCGCGAAAGGGTAATGTTACGCGAGGCAGTAGTCCCGGTGTGGCATGTGTCGTTGATGAGGCGGTTAGTATTCAGCTTGGTGCTTTCCGGGCCTGGAACTTTTGAAAACTAACCGAGTAAAGCCACCTTAATTCCATAAGAGGGAGGCCAAAGGGGTTCGGGCGTCATCGTAACACCCTCTTAATTACAGGATATTAGGACGCCCGCAGGAGCCACGGAGGTGCAGGAAGCCAGATAGTGCGATTTATTATTCGCGGTCTACCTTATCTCGCTTTTTAGCTGCCGGATTTCTTGGTCTGTAAACTACCCCGCCGGCTACGCGAGATTGATTCCGCCTCCGACGAACCCTTATTCTTTTAATTGCCACCGAATCGTGCGCTTTCGATTTCTGAGGTCGCGCGGTAAGTAAGTCTTGTCTGACCAAAAACAGCCTTATTCTACTGTAGATATGTGCTCTACGAAAGTCGGACTGTAATTAAATCACAAAAATTTCTGGACATGTAGAAGCTACTCACACGCAAAGTATCTCGTTCTTTCCACCTTGGAACATCCCGTCCTTGCCCCATCGTTTCGGCAACTCCATCAGAACTATCCCCATGTTTCCCCATAGTGCAAGCTGTGTTCCCGTCTCGTTGATTACTAGATTTTTAACCTCGAAGATCGGCGGATCCGTGGGACGAAGTTTCTGAAGCACAAATAGAGGAAAACAATCAGTACATGAACAAAAAAATGGGTTTAAAAATGAATTCAATATAATAGTGATTTGAGTTGTTAAGTAGCCGGCCGTCGAAAAGATTCTTCCGCCTCTGAAACAATTTTTATAAACTTCATCTTTCCTCTAACTCCGACGATATCGTCGCGAGCGAAACTTCCTCGTTGCCCGTGCAGCATTACAATTTTAATTTCCCGCGGTAACGAGATATTCCCGAACCCCGTAACTTCCACTTTCACCCTCGCATCGTCTATCGATTAATAAACTTTATAATACGATCCTACTTCTCGTTTGTTTTCCAGTTTGATTTTTATCACGGCGGCTGCCGGGAAAAAGGCAGGTGCACGACCAACCCCCCTTGCACCCCGTATCGCCCTCGAGACTCCTCTTTAACATCCCCTTTCGCCCACCAGGCCGTCCCGACCACCCTCATACCCCCGCCTTGATATTTAATTTCGAACTAAGTTCGCGAACGCGAACATCATTACGCGTCGGCGTCCCCGCGGGTGGGGTATCGGCGCGTATCAAGGGGCAATTATTCTTTTACCCCGGGGCTAGTTTCTGCCAAGACGACGAACCAGGGAACCGAAACCATCGACTCGACGATCTATTCGGATCTCTTCTCGCAAGCTGACCAATTTTCGGCCCTTAACAAAATCTACTTCGACCCTGCCTGATTTTTATTGTAATACTTGTATGGAGTCGTTCGGAAAGTCATTTCGTTTTCTATGATTTTTCGTGTTGTATGATTTTTCTTGTTTGCACGGCATAAAAAGTTTTGCACCGCATAAAAAATGTTGAGAAAATCGAAAAAATAGTAATCGATGGTACTTCCTCTCCTTAAACAGCGTACTTTTTCTTTCGTACACTGCATTTTTGCCCTTGCGGTAATAAAAAAGCAAAAGGTGATGGAAATGCGTACTTTGATTTTGCATATTTGATGCGATGATAAAAACATACTTGACAGATTAAATGTGAAGATATACCACGATCTTGCGATTTAAAATAAGGTTAGTACAGTAATCGCTCCTTCGTTGTCCTGAATCGTGGGCACGATCGTTGTCCAGTGCCTACCCACTCCACTGCCTGTCAACGAGAGGATTAGGCCTGCGCGGATCTGGTCGCCAGATGTGTCCCAGGACTGTCTAGACCCGCGCAGAACGGAGAACAATAGGAAAGGAATATGGCAAGGAAATAAGGAGTTTTTTAAAGCCAGACAGTTGACCGCTTTTGACTGCGAATGCTTTTCTTTGTCATTTAACTAGCCGTTTCACTAAAGACACAGTCATAAATCAAAAATAGTGTCCGGACACGGTCGTTGTCCGCTCAAACCCCCGGCCTTTGGACAACGAAGGAGCTTTTACTGTAATAACGACTGAAAGCAATGCCATGTCTACACGAAAAACGAAATTACTTTCCGAACAACCCAATACTTTGGAAGATAAGAATCAAGAGTCTAAGAGTCGAAAATCCCCGAGCCCGAAGCGACGTCAACAATTTCAGACAGCGTTCGGACCACTTCTGCAGCCCACCCGAATGTTCTTCCACTATTCTTCCTCCCGCGCCGTGAAACAAAGAATAGTTTTATTTTAAAAGTACCAGCGTGCATTTATCAACACACATTTCCAATACAGCTCTACTAGAATTCAGACAGTCCCCGGCAAGAAATAAACTCCAACCGAAAAAGCTCGAACGAGCCAGAAAACACGAGCTCGCTCCTCCAAGGTTGCTCCGATTCAATCACTGTCCCCCTATCCTCGTCCTTCGGAGCAGCGTGAAACCCGCGCACGACGGAGGATCGGGGCGCAAAGCGCGGAGGTCTAGCGCGTTTAAAAGTTTTCTTTTCATTAAGACTTATTCCGGAGGGACGCCGGCGGTATGCAACACGGGCAAAGACAGTTCTTCCCTGTCTCCGCAGTTAGAAACACATTTATTAACGGCAGCTCATCTCGTCCCACTGTTAAGCACCGGTAAGAGAGTGCTCCTCCCTCTGTTATCCTCTCGCCGAGAGTTCCTCTCATTCACTTTGCCCCGGTCTGTCTGTACCCGGTCCTGTTCGGGGGAGAGTGAAGAACCAAGAAAAAGAAGAAGAAAAAGAGACGTCGCATCGTCGACGCCTTATTAATTCGGAGGGGGTGTGGGTTGAAGAGAGGATAGGAGCAAGGTGTCGCCCGGTAGAGAGAAGCCCTTTGAACAAATTAAAAGAACAGAGGGTTTATAATGTGAACACATTCATCCCGTGACCCTCTTTTCCAACGACGCCCCCTGCCCTCCGTGATTCTCTCTCTCTCTCTCTCTCTCTCTCTCTCTCTCTCTCTCTCTCTCTCACTGTCGAGTCGGCATCATTAACTCCACCGTTCCGGGACCGAGTCTCGCCGAGAAATGTCAGTCGGCCGGACGTCTGCGCGAACTCTTCTTAAAACCCGCCAACTTCTTATTTTTAAACTATTAGGTTGTTGCATATGAAATGGAATGATATTCCATCAATTGAAATAACTTCCATCGACATCAATGCACTTCTTCCATCGCGATACAAGTGCCTCAATGCCTTTCTAGTAGAAATCTAATAAACGTGAGACTATAAATTCATCAATTGCAGTTTTTACAGCACGTTCTTCTTTGAATATTTTTCCATTCAGAAAGACATCTATCTAGCTGCTTGAAGAAATGGTAATCGGTAGGTGACAGGTCAGACGAATAAGGAGGGTGCGGAAGAACTTCACACTTCAACTCTGCTAATTTTTGTTACTCTTTCTTTCGCAATATGTGGCCGAGCATTATCGTGGAACAATATTACACCACGTCTATTGACTAATGCCGGCTGTTGAACATGCAGTTTTTCGTACATTGTATCAATTTCCTGAAAGTATTTATCAGCATTTATGGTTTCACTCCGCGATTTCCCGAACAGTTAGACGTGAAACCCTTTCAACTATCTCTGTTAAATCGAAATCTTTAATAGCTGCCGGCTTATGACGAAAAGGCTTGTTTTCCAGATTTGTATCTTCGGAACGAAATTTTACAAACCAACGCCTTATTTATAGAAAGTGGCATTTATGTTTTTCGCCGCTTCGGACGCAGTATGTCCAAGTTTGAACTCGTACAAGTAAATTGTACGAATTTCCTTTTTTTCCATGGTTAACGAAAATCGATTTCGAATCATGTATACTATACAATATCCATAATCTATTACACGCAAATTCATGTACGAGATACGTTCTTTTCAAATTGTACAACTCCAACCCCATCTGTCGTGGAAAAACTAAACTACAAAGGCGGGAAGTTTCAACCACCTAATATAAAACCCGGTATGGGATTATTAGCAGCATGCACACGGCTGTGCACACTAACATTCAAAGAATAACTTCGACTCGACGCGTGGAGTTTGACGACCACTTTGAAAAGTGCATAATATACTAAATCATTGAATTAACGAACAGTGTCATTTCTACCGTGCATCGCAGCGGAAGCGTAAACGCGAGTTGGAAAAATGGTAAACCTGCGAGAGCACATACAAGGAAGCAAAGACAGCAAACTAGCCCGTTATCCGAATAATGCAAAGCAAACCTCATCCGAGACGTAATCCGACATTTGTCCATATTAAGGCGTTAACGCGTCGTCGCGCCGGTTTTCGTTTCCGCGCGTCTGTTGCGTGCGCGCTTTGAAATTATATAGTGGCCGCATCAGTCGTCGTTAGCCGGAGCCCCACCGCCCTGTGTTAACTATGTGTATCTTGAGCACCCGTTACCTGGCCGTTTGTCATCGGTCGCTTCCTCCGCACGCGTTATTTTCCGTGTTAAGATGCACGCCACCGAGGATGTTTCACTTTGCCGAGACATATTGGTCTTGAATGCGCCGCGGCTGCTGGACCAAGAGAAACTTCTCCGTGACGCGAGACGTGGATTCTGCGGATCAGCTATCTCGTTGCCTCGCTCTAATTCCCATCCCTTTGTTATATCGACTTTGTGCGAAATAAACATTTTTCTAGAGGTACTGGAACCGAATGAATATTTCTTTCTTCCTTGAATAATTCCAATAAATCCAGAATGTCCCTGATCGATTTGAGGACGAACGATCGATTGATAATGGCAAGTGCGCGGCGAGCAAAGGAATTCCCACTGTCTTCCGTGGAGACCTCCATCGCTCGCGACACGCGCAACTTTATATTAAGCCTAAGTTCTAAACTAATAAGACAACAGCCGAGGTGGGACGATCAGGAGTAGGAAAGGGTGACGCTAGAAGGATCCAAGTTTCACCGAGCAGCCACGAAGCGGGTCACCGATTACGACGTTGATCGTCTACGAGAGACAACCAAATTGGATAAGTTCAAGCAGCTTCTTCGCTGACTACTTAGACCATTATCCTCCAAGAATTTCAATTAGATATAGTTTTCGAATTCGCAAATCCTTCGGATGTTTCTAACGGTAGCATCCCCTAACAGCCATTGGATACCTAACTGGAAAAACTGTTCTTTTTGCTGTGTGACCGTAGAGAGCTCAGGCTACTTGGTCTCTGGAGTTGTCTGGTCTTGCATTGGCCCGGTCCACTTGCGCTCGTGTACTTGTGCGACCTTGCTCTAGTATAGAGGATTTTCTACTTGTCCAACTGGGGGCTGAATGTTGATTTCTGAAGCGCGTGTTTGATATCAAAGGGATCGACGAGGAAAATGACGAATAATCATTGCACCGTTCACCGAGGATCAACGCGGATGCACGAAGACACACCCGGTATACGCGTCGTTTTCAGTGAGAAAGAGGTAGGGAGGCCCGTTAGGTGGTCGACGTCGGGTGTAAATTTGCATTGAACGAAATGAGGCGCTATGGGGCATTCCAGTCCGAAGTTAATAGCTTCCCAACGATTAACTGTATCTCCCAACCCACCGCGTCTACCCGGCCTCTTCCTCTCTTTCCCCCTGACCGTTCATTCGACGCGTCATGCCTGTTCGTTCTGTCTCTTTCCCTCTGGCGTCGTTGCTAGCCCATTTTGCCATTCGACCTCTCCCTCTTTCTCCGTAGCGATCATCCCTCTTGCTCTCGCCGGGGGTCGGTCGCGCGTTGTACTTACCTATATCGTCCCTTCTAATAATATATGTTCCAAAGGTCGTGAAATAACTGACTTTGCCGAGAGGGCAGCCTGACTGATGGCATCCCGAGTGTTAACAACGACACACCAGGAAAACAACGACACCACCGTCATATCGCCCCGTAGCGTATCGTTCCGTTCTCGCTTTCAATCTTTCTCCTTACCGTTCGCCGGCCGATTTGACAGGCGAGTCGCCCGACAAAATTAAGTATGAAATTCCATGAACCGTTTTCCGGAAGATTCGCCAAACGCGAATCGCTAGTTAGGCGCGAAAGGCGGCGCCTACCCGCGGCCGCAGCCAATAGTTTCCAGGCCCGGGAAGGCGCCACGGGGGTTATAGGGCATAATTTAGTGGACAGTTTGATATACAAACAATCTTTAATGAAATTCTTGGTGTTCATTAATAACGCATTACAGCCTCGCGCGGCACTGGCGCCGCTGTCGGCATTGGGACCCGGGAATCCCGGTACCCTCACCCCTTTTCACCCTCAACCCCTCCCCCAGTGCTTTTACCACCCTCCTACACCCTCTGTCGTCCTCCGACACCCTTTACCGTCCCCGTTTTCCACTAATCCTTACACTCTCTTTCGTGGAACTTTCGGCACGTTTTATTGACGTCTCTGCACGCGTCTCGACGCGTTCTATGGAATTTCAGCTCTCTCCGACGTTGTTCCGCGTCGCTAACCTGTTAAATAAGTCCAGGACAAGTTCCCAGCCGAGCAAGTGACATGTCTGTGGTTCTACAGAAAAACGCCACATGTCGCAATTTCAAACAATTTGAATTTATAGTATAGGATTTATATATTTACCGGAAAAAAGTCATGAGAACAAATTCGAAAGGCTGAAAAAAGTAATGCAATTTAATCGATGTCAAAGCATTAGTGATCAAAACTTCAAACAATAATGATATGTTGGATTATCAATAAGTTACCAGCACAATGAACTTATTGTCCGTTGTCAAAAATGAATCAACGATCTCAGAATCGTATTCCTAAACAGAGATTTCGAGGTAACACATTCTATGTATACTTTCTTTCAAGAGCCGGATTGTGGGGGGGGGGGGGGGGGCTAACCTAAACAGTCTGGAGATACGAAGGGATATCCTGGTTTCCTTTTGAGGGTTCCAACGATTTTTCCTTTTAGAGTCAGTCAGAAGCTAAGACATCGTTTGGTAAAGAGCTTCCTCCCGCGCCGTGAAATAAATGTTGATATCTGACGTCATGATATAGAAATTAATACTGTTCCGAGAACTATTGTTTAAACATTCCAGGAACCGTATCTGCGGGTCCGCATGCCGACATGACTCACGTTTTTTGTATAAAATGTATCGGCGAGCTCCGGACCACATTCAGTCTAAGCGTAGCTTTGGAAGAGAGAGCATCAATATAAATATCGTTTAAAAGATATCTGCCTATTTCTTTATTACAAAATTACCTAGCTTCCGAAAAACCAACAATAAAGACTAATTTTTTACTTTAAAAATACCAGTGTGCATTTATTAACACCCCTGTCCAATATAATATAATGATTAGAGATTCCGATCAAACAGATCGAATTCCCGTGGAATGTATACAACGATTGCAAACAGATGCAAAGATTGCTCCCCTCTATAGTGTGACGCGAAGAAAACAAAGGCGTGCGGTAATTGACCCGGGTGGAAGAAAGATAAGAAAGGTGGCAGCGCAAACAATGCAGTATAAATAATAGGGTAACGATCAAAACTAATAGGCTTTCCGGTGCAACGGTGAAACGGCAATTCGTTTCGGGTCTGGACGACACCCCGTTAATGAATCGACGTAATCAGGGGGTGTGGGGTCAAGCGACGAATGACAATCGAGTTTTGTATTAATGTCCCGAGCATGGCCGCACCCATGGTCCCTGCGCGGCGCGTATACGACAGTCACCATCAGCCTGATCGTTCGTTTAATCAAGCGAGCCGCTAACACGATTAACTTATTGCGTATTCTCGTCATTCCGTGCACGTGAGACACGAATCAGCGATACACGTATACGCAATGTCCATTACCGCTTCTGCCTCTATCCATCGTCTCTTCTTTATCTGCCCTCCTCAATTTTCTTTTTTCCATCCTCTCTCTTTCTTTCTCTGTCTCTCTCTCTCTCTCTCTCTCTCTCTCTCTCTCTCTCTCTCTCTCTCTCTCTCTCTCTCTCTCTCTCTCTCTCTCTCTCTCTCTCTCTCTCTCTCTCTGTTTACCCACCTGTCGCGTTCATACGCGCCCCGTCTTTTCGACGAATCATTGGGCGCGTTCCGCCGATTTGATCAAGCCAATTCTCGGTTGTTTTCTAATTAAACCGGGCTCTTTTTTATCGTCCAAGTCTTTCGTGATGGCTCTACTTTGAGCTGGACTCGCTGACTCACTTGTTGCTGTTTCATTATAGTTCTTCCGTCGGTGTGACAAATCAATATTGCGATTGTGTCCTATTTTTATTCGTCCAGGAAATTGATGGCTGCAATTGTTTCACGAGTCTTTAGAAAATCGAAACTTTGTTGGATCGAAAAATATGTTTCCGCGTCGCTGTAAAGCTTTTTCATATTTTCTGTAATGAACCATAAAGAGGTCAGCCATCCTCGTGCCAGGATTCAAGCACGAAGAACCTCGGCGCCAAGGTCCGCCTGCGTGGACACTGGCTTGCCATAAACGAGAATGCCCATATCCGGTGGACGTTGTACACTTCATGGTGTATAAAAGTTGGCAGACAAGAAACCGATAAAAATTCTTCCACGTTCTGAAGTCTTCGAGCCAAATTAATGGTCTTCAATCAAATTCGACAAGCGTGTAGTTTGAAAGAGATCATATAGAATCAATAAAAATCCGTGGCAGAAAAAGTGTTAGGTTCTCGAATTAAATTAGCTCCGAGCGCAGAGGGTTGAACTTGAGTGCACTTTAGTCGTGAACGAACAAGAACATGCAGAAGGAGTTACGAATGAATTTCTACACCAGGTGTCTTGAAGAAACTAGATAACTACGTCTTGATTAACACATTAGCGACCGATGATTATTGCATAACTTTGAAAAATCTATGGTCAAACACTTTTTAATGGAACTAAAAGAAAATTTCTATGCTTTCTTTTGGCACAGCACAATTATGGAAAATCTTATTAATGGGCTTTCGGTAGGTAAAGTGTTAATCCCTTGTCGTATTTTGACGAGCCAGACTCGTGATGAAGGTTCTTCACAAAATCTAACAAATATGAATGTTACGCGTTTCATTTTAGATGAAATAAAATTTGATTCGTTTGTGTTTGTAATCAAAAATAAAAATATAAATTTTCTCTTCTCTTCTACGACATTTTTCGGGATAAAGATTTTCGAATCACTGTAACTCCAGAAGAAAAGGTACGGCAGGGGGTTAATAACGATTTGCAAATTCCACCACGAGTCGATATCTTATCGTTAAACGCATCTCTAGTCCAGAATGGAGAGGAACAAAGGAATGCAGGAATCAAATGGTCGAGGATGGACGATGCAGGTAATTCCTGGTTGTGGGGGTGCGTGGTCAGTTCCGGGGTAACTGCATTTTCAAAAGTGTACGCAAGCCGTCGGTTTATGCGACGATGAAAGTATGCACATCCCGGGGGCCGAGAGGCGCCAACGTCCGGGTGACATAAGCGGGGTCTGCGCGCACATAAACGCGGGGCCGAGTCGTGTATGCAACTACAATGTAGGGAATCGGTTAGGTGGGAAGGTCAAGCCTCCGGACACGTCCAGAGTCCAGAGCATCGGCTTGGTCCCATGGCAAAGCATAGGAGACGGAGGATGCGGCCGGAGGAATGATATCATCGACGGTGTTGGCAATGGGGGACGATATAGAATTTTAATATAGTGCTTTACGAGCGCGATTGTCCGCCATTTTACGGCCGCTATAGGGCGGCCATTTGAATTCTTAGATCTGCATACTTTGCGGAATTGCGTGGTCCGGCTGGCACGACGATGGGCGAACGCCACGGACCGGCACCATCAACCACCCTGCAGTTTCTACCGCTGTTTCTGTCGTTTTGTGGCACCCTTCGAGCCCCAGGCATCCCGAGCCTCTCTATACTGCTGCCGTAAAATATCGGCACGTTTCATAAATAATTGGTTTTTACCCGAGGATCTTTCTTCCGCTACACCATTCCCCACGAGTCCTAAACCCGAACCTTTACTACTTTTATATGTTATCAATCGTGTTACGTTGATTTTTTTCCTACACGAATCTAATCTGTGGGTTCTCCGACATTCCTATTGGGAGCTTTTAGGAGAATCGGACAGAATACAATCATAGTTCTTTTGGAATTGTTTTATTACAACTACAGAGCGATTTTACTCGCCCCGAATCTGTGGGTTCTTCAAGATTCCTATTAGATACACATGATCTTGAAGTCAAGTAGGAAAATCAAACAGAGAACAATCATAGTTCTTCTAAAATGATTGTATTAGAAATTATACAATAGTTTCATCACCTACATCGTTCATGCCATGAAGTACCATTCATTGTTTCTGCAGTCTATTTCAATAAAGACACCATTCGAGGGAATTAGAATTTTTATCGATTTATTAGTGATGTCAGATGGCACCACGGCTGAGATGACCTAATGATGACAAGATTTCGAGTCACGTTGCATCCGGCAAATGACCGAGGGGTGAAATCCCCATTTGATTATCATAGAATTTCCGTTTCTTCGATCCTCCCGTCCGACGAATTATTAATTTTTCTCCCGGCACGTTTTCCTCCGGTTCTCAGCCGGCGGGCATAATCAGGCTGTTTGCCAGCGCGAGAGTGACTTACGGTCGTTATTATCGCCCCGAATAGTCGTTCGGATCATTTCGTAGCGAGATAAATGCCGACGTAAGCGCGGCAAGATGACGAATACGCCGGGGCTTTATTGATACCAGATACATGGGATTTTATTGCGCCGTTACCGCCCGGGAATTATGGGACCGGTTTAAATTCTCAATTCCCTTCGTTGTCTTATTAGAATCATTACCGAGGACTTATTGCCTGGCGCTCGAGAACAACCGGGAACGTTTAATCGCGGCGAACACGTTCGAAATTCTACTCGATAACTGCCTCTATGAAACTTTTCTCTCGAGTGTTGCACTTCGCTGCGAGTTAACCTGAACGTGTCTGATATTCTACTTGCAATTGCTGTTGTATTGGATTAAACGTTTACCGTGGAAATTGTACATAAAGAAACGTTCACTCACGAATACTTGCGAGGTTTAACGTTAAAGTAATATGAAAGACGAAATTATGGGACGACCTAATATTCTAAATTTCCGTTTTTAATATGTCTCATCGTTCAAATACCGCGGTAATGATTGCGCATACCATTTAGAGCGATTTCCCGGGGCAACCGGGCCCTTGAAGTTTTCATAATCGCGCGTCGCGGTCCAGGAGCGTCTCGACAACAAAAGGAGTTGAAGAAGGATGTTGGTGAGCGTCGTAGAAACCGAGAGAAAAAAGGGGGGTAGGCGGAGATGAGGACAGGAGGTCGAAGGAGGAACGAGAATCAGCGTCCTCTCTCGCACTCTCGCCGCGATATAAGCCGTATCAGTTATAATTTACAATGTTATGGCGATTTTATGTATATCTTGGCAGAGCCGTGCTCTCCCCCGCGCTGAGAAGTATTATTTAAATTAAACGGGGCTAAACTAAGCGAACCGGGCGGCATCGAAGTGGCGGCGAGGTGCCGCGCGGTGGTATGCAAATTATTATCGCGGAGCGATAATTTAAATGCATATTTCGCCTCCTATATCATTTTATTATTGCCAGGCCAAGTTAAGTCAGTCCGTGGGCGAACGTTTACGGGAACAGCCGCACCCTGTAACTACCTTCGGCGAAGGAGGACAGGCAAGGGGCACACAGCTTCTATTAGAAACGCTATCGAAGCGTTTTCCCCATATAATCCTCATTGTTACTGCCTGCGGGACCATAATATCCTGTCGGGGCAACGGCTACCGGCCAGGATTAATACTCGACGACTAATTGTATACCGCCAGGAACTGCCAGCTCATCCACCTTTGGCCCCTGTCTTCGAGACAGACCTCGTGGCCCACCTATCGCAACGTCACCACTCAACCACTCGATTAATGATGTTTGCCGGACTATCGTTCCTCCGTTGAGGACTCAATCGGTCCTCCGCTGTGTCCCGATCGTTTGTTTTGCACAAACACCTGCAGTCTATTTCATACAAATCTGTACAAATTCAGACTGATCACTGAAAGATCGTGTCCACGATTTTGCAACAATTTTTTGCGCAACATCCTCTCTATATTTCAATTAGCCGGTAACGGGCATTTCGATTAGCAAGCCGCGTCACGTCAGAGGCACGTGGCTTTGAATGGGGAAGAATTCAGACCGGTCCAGGAGGAACCGCACGAATAAAAGGGAAATGTATGGAAGGAAAGATCTAATTTGTTCCTGTCGGGTCTGTTTTCGGTTGGGGGGTGGCTTCTGTGGGCGGGGGTAACGGGGCGAAATTAATATTCATAAGCGTCCAGAGAGGTCTCGAGGGCGGGGTCAACTTACATGTATCTTTTGCTACTGACCCTGGCTACCGGGGCGATAACGGTCGGGAATTAAAATACTCTACCCAGCCAAGTTTTAATCCTTCTTCGTTATTAGGAACACACGCACGGGCGTGACCAGGCTGGCTGCGTCTACTCCTATTTCCTCGAACCCACATACTATGATTTCGTTGCAATCATTCCGTTTCCTCAAACACGAACGTCAACTCTTAACTTCAATTATTACATAAAAATTCACAGTCTAATTACGACGCGATGAACAATATATTTTCAACATATTAAAAGGTAGAATTGAAAGAATACCTGGAAACAATTTCAGATGAACAAGGCGCGAAGTCAGTGGCACAACGGAGAGCCGTAAAACCAGCGCGGGAGCACTGGTTGCAGGAGCAGCGAGAATCACTCACGGCCAGATATCTAAAATGAAACTTGGGCTGTTAATAATAACCAGGGCGGCTTGGAAAAGCGGGCTGAAAGTCTCTCTCTCTCTCCGGTTAGGGGACGAAGGCGTTTCTCCGGGGCTAAGATACGACATTCGTGCTGCGGTTTTAACTCCCGGTTATGAAATTGCCAGATTCAGGGGAACTCTATCCAAGCGTACGTGTACACGGCCGCTACGGTGTTCCCGGTGTTCCGCCGTTGGAACGTACGGTTGTGCACGTGCCTACCTGAGCATGTATTACAAGGAAACATGGGCCTGAAACACGCACCCTTCGAAATCACACGGAGTCGCGCCCTGGAAACTAACTGCAGGAAATACCAAGGGTCGTCTAACATCCGAAAGATACAGAGATAAACTCGTTGTCGAGCACCGTGGGGCCACAGCTCGCAGAAATGTGTGTCTGCGACTACGACTAACGTACATTTCGTGTACTCACGGATGAATGGTGCGTTGGCCAGATATCGTACAAGGTGACTTAAATACCGGCCGACTGCGGGACCAACTTCTGCTCGAGCTATTCGTTCGGATACAAGTCGGAACAATTGCTCTTCTTTTAACGACGCGTTAGACTGGAGCCCGGAACTTTCTTGGGTTAACCCCTCGCCGTATTTTAGCTGGGGTTGTTACTTTCCTCCGAAGGTCGAAGATTTTGAAGCTTGAAGATTGTGTGCGTCGATTGCAAGAAATAGAAATCACATTGAATGTTATTTCTGCCCTTAATGACTTTACTAGAGGAGAAATCACATTGACATGTTTGATTTCATCTACTCAATTTTCCTATAAATGCATAAAGACTCGATCTGGTGATGGGAATCGAAGTTTCGAAGCTTCGATTTCTGAAAGCTTCGGAGAAGTAACAGCCCCAATTTTAACGAGTCACACTCGTCACGAAGAATTTAAACGAAGTGTGCAGCAACAGATTATTTAAAGCAATATACAATACGAAATTCGTAAACAATTGAGGCATCTCTCTGGCGATTGATTGCGCGTTTCTCTTGAGAAAAATCACATTGATAAGTGATGCGGATCAATGATAGGTCAGACAAACCGATTCCCTAAAAATGTCTCACTCTCAAATCGATATTGTACATCTTTCTAGCAGTTTCTAAGAAAAATGAAGATTGACATAAAAGATCTGCCACTGACAGGACAGTACTAACGAAGCGTATGTTTCGTATCAGCGATTTCCTTCGAGTCCACGCTCGCCGGGATTTAGTTACCGGGTTTTGCAATACGTTGTACAGCGCGGTCCTTTAATTAGCGGGATTGTGGGAGCAAGTGGAGGGCAATTCGATGAGGGCAGAGGGCCCTGAAAAGAAGTAACATGGACGGTGTAATTCGAGGAGAACGTACGAGGAGGCCGGGCGGAGATTCGCTGCGAGAGCGCGCGCGGAGAGCAGTGAACCGCAAAATGGGATTCATGGAGGCGTCCGTTACGGCTCGAAATAAATAAATAAATAACGCGCGTTACTCGGGGCGTGTTTCCCGAGGCGGGACTTAGCCCTGCCTGGAGAGAGGACGAAGAGAGGAGCGAGCCCCGTATAACTTCGCAAGAACTTCTCGTCGCATCCGGAATATCTGCGCAGCCACACGTACGCGCGCGATGGAACTCCGGCCGCGGAGCTGTTTCGGTTCGCCTTAATGGATTTCGCAGTAATTGTAAAATATCTCGCGAGTTCCGCGCTCGCGCGCGCGCGCCTGTGCATCTGCCAGCAGATACAAGCGTATTCTTCACGGTACAACCGCGTTAATTTCGGGGCTGGATGTAACAGGTAAGCTTCCAAGAGTTGTGTCACTGACGGCTTGCGAGCATGACTCCGCGAGAGGATCGGCTCGACTTAGCACGTCTATCGAACCGGTGAACTTTCCCCGACTGTTTGCAGTTTGTACGATCCTTCCCAGGGAGGTTCCAAATTGTTTTATTAATGTTTAATCATTTTTAAGGATCGCTAGAGCTTTGCAGATGTCCTGAAGATGTCCAGCTGATTGTGTTACGGAGGTTCCAGATTGTTTTACTAATGTTTAATCATTTCCAAGGATCGCTGGAGCTTTGAAGATGTCCAGCTGATTGTGCCACGGAGTTTCCAAATTGTTTGACTAATGTTTAATCATTTTCAGGGATCCCTGGAGCTTTGAAGATGTCCTGACGATTGCAGCAGACGATTTCCAGCTGATCGTGTTGCGGATTCAGCAAGGATCCGATCAGATTCGCTGATTAAGCGATGAAATTACGGTTGCATAGTGACGGACGAACCCCGTTGAGCTGCGTTAACTTGGCCCCACCTAATTGACTAGCCCGGAGTTTTCCTATGTAAATGTTTGCAAAACTTGTTTCTCAAGCAGCTTATACCGGTGACAACTTTTAATCAGTTCCAGTAACGAATTCCGGGACGGCCGTGGGTCGCGGTAAAACTCTTATAACCGCGGCGAAAAAGGAACGAGAGAAAGTTGCGACCCGTATCGAGAAACAAGCCAAAGAAAAACGTACGAGACGCACTTTAAGCTGGAAGTTACGCAGCTCCGGAGCGTCATAAATGTTTCATAAGGACAAAAAGATAGTTGTCTGAAATCCTGCCGTGAAAGTTGCCGCCTGCCGACGCAGCGGGAACGAACGTCATCCATCATTTTCGACTGCGATGCCGCCGCGTCGATGAAAAAAATCAATCCAGAAAACAGGAGAATGGAAAATTCATTGTACTCAAATACGACAGAAACGATTGATGTTATTTCGGTTACTTGTAAGCAGCAGACATTTAATCAGAGGATTGCGAATTAATGCGCGTATTGTGAATAAATATTATTGTTGAGGACGATGAAAGGATATTGTGGAGAATTTTTAGCGGGGCCGTTGATTGGAGTGGAGAATGACGATGACGACGAGAGATTCCGTGGCGAACGACGGCCGCGTAGTGGGGGACTTTCTAGTCATAGATGGTGGTGGGCATCGATCAGCAAGCAACATTCAGACCAGCGTATTTTTCGGCCACAAAAGGCTCACGGTCCGCTTATAAAAGCCCGAATCGCGGTGGGGTGACAAGTACAATGTCTCGTCGTCGGCAACCTCGCCGAATTTTTATTCCGACCATCAGAACCCACCCTCTTTACATCGTCTGGCGGACCCCGCACCCCTTTTCCCACAGGCTGCCGTCGCCTCCATTCAATTTGCCGGGTTATTTTTCAGCGTAGGCCGTACTTAACGGGCCGTGCGTTTACGCGGACAACGATTTTTCAGTGGTGCAACACGCATCGCGTGCATCCCGCGTCCGCGACGGTCACCCGACTGCGTCCCTGTTCACTTTTCCACCGGTTACGACATTCCAGAAGTAATTAAAAACACGCTTTAATATTACCTATGGCCTAAACAGCCGCTGCGATTGGCATTCCTACGCGCGAATTCATTTCCTTCTCTCTATGTGAAACGCTCCTTTTCTGCGAAACCGCCCGACAAAAATTCTCCGAACCGAGAGAAAATTCTATTTCATTGTTGTCGACGTACAGACATTGAAGAATAGCAATGAATGTAAAGTTCCCTTCTCTTCCAAGAAATTATGAACGACAAAGAAGTTCTCGTAATCGTGAAATTACGACCCGATACTTTCCAACAAAAATGTTGCGAACACAGTGCAGTTAGGGGTTGAATAATGGGAGCGCAGGCTCGGACCACACTCGTACTTTTTGCAGCTCGTTGCGAAGACAACGGAGAGCGGCATTGAGAGCGATTAAACGAGTCATCCAACGTCTCGGTTCCCGGCAATTCGAAGTCCAAACACAAAAGGGAACGCGACGCGAGAAAGAGAAAGAGAAAGAGAAAGAGAAAGAGAGAACAGGGGGTAGCACACGTGTTAAGGGGGTGGCCTGTGTCACGGTTGTTAAAGGGAAGCGGCGTCAAACATTAAGCATAATGCCCCCTCTCGGCAAGAATGCGCCGGCGGTGGCCGTCGCTTGTAAACTGTCTATTTATTACGTTATTACAGGCGTCTGATGCGGAAACCAAGCGCGTGCATTCTCTTCCGTTTGCGCGGGGGGTTTGGCGGAGGCGGAGGCGGAGGGGGAGCACGGAGACGTCTAAACGCGGCCCCATCCTAATGCGACTCGATTTAAAATATAAATTCTCCGCGATATGTAACCCCGCGCGCGGGCGGCGGTTCTCCGTTTCTTTGGGATTCCAGAGGAAGGCTGAAGGCACGTCACCGCGGACCTGGAAGTCGGCTGCGGGGGCGGACGCAGGCTGTCTTTGCTAGGGGAGACTGATATATCATTGGTTTACCGGGAAACGTAATATCCTGTTGACGGATGGAACCTTATCGGGCACAGAATGCCTCGCGGTGGATTTATTTAAATTCGAGATGGTTTGAATGCTGTCGCGGGGAAACGTGTGTCATGCCGCTGCCACGGAATTTAACGTGCGCGGGGGTGAGTAATTGCGATCGTGTTGGAAATGCTTCGCGACCTTTGGTATCGGGAGAAATTGATCCGCGGGTTGCAGATGTTGCGAGCAGTGTCAAGCGGGAGCTTTTCAAGCAGCATTTTGAAGGGGTTACGGATCGGATTCGAAGTGAAGGAGACGAATGGCGAACAGAAGATCGTCATACGCTTAATAAATAGGAGCCATCCGTAATACCGTGGACGGTGAGACCGTTCGGTTGCAGACAGTGGCGCCCTGCGTCCCGGCGGATGCGCCACTGACGCTTTTTGCTATCGATAATAAATTACCCACGGCGATATTTCTTATTGTTAGCGGGGTGCTACCGAGTGCGTCTGAGGGCTTTGATCGGTACGTACTTTCTCTCTCTCCCTTCTCTCTCTCTCTCTATATATATATATATATATATATCCAGTGTCGCGGTCGTTAATCAAAGACATATCCTAACTTCGGCCCGCTTCGGCTGCACCATCGGGGTTCTCAAACTACTCCCTTGTGGTGGACTTTATCCCCTTCCTGTTTCCTTGTCGACATTCCACTCTTTCTTGCTTCGATATCGATTCCTTCATCGGTGATGCATCGTTTCGATGCTCTGCTCAATCCTAAATATCCTTGGAATATTTTCTGGTCACTGCGAAACACGTTTAACTTGGAAACAGCACCTTTGCAAGTGAAGAAAATCAATAATCGGTCAGCCACGATCTTTCCCTCAAACTTTCTCATACTGAAAGTGAATTGATTCAACCATACGTTCTTCTGATGATTCATCGAATTCTAATTATTCCAGAATAGGAAAAATAGTTTCCCTGTCAGTCGATTCGATCAGCAGCAGTTCAAACGAAAGTTTACCAGACAGTTCATTTATCAAACGACTCGGAGCATCGTTTTATAGTCGGTTCGTCGAGAAGGGCGGTTCGCCTAACACACGGGTCGATTTGAATTTTACGACGCGTACAGACGGCCCCGAAATTGCGGTATCGGCGCGGGAGCCGCGATTTAAATTACGCCACCTATCTGTACATAATTTATATCCTTGTTTTCCCAGCGCGTTCCGCGGGAAATCCAGCGCCGTGCTGGAACCACCGCCTCAATTTAAATTATCCTGAATAATTCTCGCAATATCCGATTTTTATGGCTCGGAAAATGCGGCCGTCTTTTCGCAACCTATAACGACATGATTTCCCGCCACTGCGTAATGGACTCCTTAATACCGTGCCGTTCCACGGACCACAGAATCTTCTTGGGATTTGATGAATACTCCAGAACCTCGAGAAACAGGTCTACACCCGAGAATTTCAATATTAACGCATTACTCCATAACGAAAAATCTATGATTCAACACGTTTTAATGGAACTTCAATAGCAACAGGAATTTTCATTGTGACTAACAAGTCACCCGCAGTAACGTCATCTA
Source organism: Lasioglossum calceatum (assembly GCA_963966675.1). Lineage (NCBI taxonomy): Eukaryota > Metazoa > Arthropoda > Insecta > Hymenoptera > Halictidae > Lasioglossum > Lasioglossum calceatum. The sequence continues at coordinate 239,789 of OZ016545.1, forward strand.
ATAGTTTCATTTAAGATTGTAATGTATTAGGTGTGCAAATAAGTTCCTTCTCCTTTTTTTCTATGATCATAACTTCTGACTGAATACGAATTGCTTCGCGATTCTGATGCCATCTGAAAGAGCGTGCTTTTAGTTTTAAGAAGTTCGATGCAACAATTTCAAGCAACATGGTGAGCGAGAAGCATCATTTGAAATGGTTTGTGCGGCACAGGGAGAGAACACTGTATCTCACGGAACATGCAAAAAGTGATACTAAAGATTTAAAGCCGGAAATTTTCATTTGGAAGACGACGATCGTGCAGGTGCACCGAGAAAGTTGGATGACGGTGAGTTCGAGGAATTGCTCAACGAAAATCCGACCCAGACGCAAGAAGAATTGGCAGAATGATTGGGAGTCGCCAGACAAGATTTCAGTACATTTTATGTACGTAAGATGTAGTAAAATCATGAATTTTGATAAAAAAGGGGAAAGAACTTATTTGCACAGCTAATAAATGAAAATTTCTATGCTCTCTCTTTTTCTTTGGTACAGCAATTAATAGGCTTTCCATTAATTAAAATTCTTAACCACTTTAATTTCGCATAGAAATCTAAACACAAAATCAAGCAGTAAATCAATAAATCAAGCGATTCAATCATTCCCAGAGGAGTCCAGCAGTCGTCCAATCGGTAAGCCGGACAGACGACTCGGCGGCTCATCGGTCAAACGACAGCAAAAAGCATCTTCGATTTGCGTCCAGGCAATCTATCACACGTGGAGGCCCGTGCTGAATGCGTGAATGCGTTCTGGCCTCGTCAAACCACGGGACAGAAATCTATCTATCCACGTATGGAGGTACAATATGAGAATCGGATCCGACATCAAGCATGATGTATGGTGGCTGGCAAGATACACCCTCGCTCTGGATGTCTTTCTACTCGGTGGCCCCCTCTCTACTCCCCTCTCCTTTTCCACCCTCCTCCGCCACCCTTTGTCTTTCGGTGTATCAGTTTCGGCGACCGTCTCTCGTCCCGTCTCGTCCTCTCCACCCTGGAATTCCGTGCTCTGTATATTGATGCTTGCCGAAACGTTGCTCCCCCAGCAGCCACGGAAACGTATAAACACGCGCGTGGCCGCAGAAAAATATTCCCCGGGACAGCGTGTCAGGTCTCCTCCATTTTGCGCAATTTTAGGGGCTGAAGTCGGCTCGCTTGACGAATCAAACGAATCGGGACGAAGCGAAGACGAGATGCTTCCGCTAAAATTGTATTTTTCGGGCAAATTTTCACTATCGTTTCTTCCTCGCGTAGAAGAGAATTCAGACTTGTTATTCCTTTTTTATGAAGACGTCCTAGTCTCAAGATTTTCAAGAATTTCCTATCGTGTAACAGAGGTCTGGTTCTTTCCCCCACGGAGCGGTTGCTAATGGTTTAATTGAATTCCGATTATCCAAAGACGGTTTCTTCATCCCCCTATGCCGGTCCCAGGGTTCTGTTGTGCTATGAATCAAAAGCAGGGCGCGCCTGCGACTGACGTAATTATTGAGATCTCGATTCCACGAGGATATCTCGGCTCTCTTTTCTTGCTCCGCGGCCGAATGGCAGCCGCATTAAAATATTAATGACTCCCCGTATCGGAAACAGACTTCGGGAAACAGCCCTTGATTCCTTGCGGACATAAATCACGGTTTCCAACCGCGCGATTTCTTTTCGTTCGCTTCTGAATCGATGGCACAAAAACTTTCTGATCTGTCTTTCACAGAAATTGGCTTAATCCCATGAAAATAATAAAGCTCGAAGAAACATCGAACTGTTCTTTCATTTCGTTTGTGGATTTTCGGAATTCTTTAGTTTTGCATTTGGTAATGTATTTATAATTGGGTAGTCTCTGCGCTTTGTTAATTTTAATCTGTTATCGCCAGCCGAGCCCCGAGTCTCCTCTTCCTCTTCTTGCGCCGGGTTTTATCGTTTCCATCTTTAATTCAAACGTCCTCGATTCGATCTGCGAGTTAGGGGTGGCTGGAAAGGGTTGTGTTCGTGACATAGACCGATGACTATGGAGGGCAGTCCCGTTTCCTCGTCAAGATATAGAATGAGTCGAAGGAGGAATTACCAAGAGAAAGCCTGACTAATTCCAAGGACACAATCGTTTTCAATAGTACAAAATCGACAAGAAAAATTGTTACTAGAATTGTATCGACTGCTGCCAATATTCAGTTCGTCTATACAATCTTTTCAACATAATTCTAGATAGATCGATGAAAAATTCTGAAGGTGTTCAGACGCTCGTAGAAATGTTTGAATCCAAATGTACCGCATGATATTCAGATCAGAGGTTTATGGAAAATCTCTAGTAAAGCGAAGCACTGAATGCGGAAAGTATCCCGCGGTATTTCCGTCTAATATGCGAATGAAAAGCCCGATTTGAAATTCAAGCCGGTGCTCCGAGAGAGAAAAAAAGAGAAGCGAGAATGAACGGGGATGCAAGGGAGCGCGAATTGGTCGTTGGGCGAGAGCTATCGAGGAGACGATGCAACACGGCATATGGGGCCGATATCGAGAAAGGATCACCTGTTGCATCTGGAATGATGGGGTTGGGGCCACGAGGGTTACGGTTCGAAGGCTATTCAGGAGTTCGGGGGTAGGAACAACCCTCGATCGGTCGTGTAGTGGCCAGCGAGTGGCTATATCTCTTCGAACGTCCCGTAATCGGGCTACCTTCGCTTTACCTTCTGTCAAGACGCCGCAATCGCTTTAAAGAGGATCTCCTTTCGGATCCTGGCACTCGATACCCCCGATATTTGCCACCCTAACCTTCCACCACGATTGGAAACCCTCAAAACAGACATAAAGCGAACCTTTCCGCGATCTTGGCTTCCAGTTTCTTCAACTTCTATCTTCCAGAGTCGCATCTTTTCTACATCAATTGCAAATTTTCTAACACAGCGTCCTGTAAATCAAATCTTCGGTAGTATGTGAAGGTCTTGGAATAATCTTTCAACATTTTTAATACATTGATGCAAAATAAAAAATGTTTGCATCAAGACACAAGAGCCAAATAAAAATGTTTTTCTTCTCTTAATTACCATAGTAAGCTGCAACTAATAGACTGATGTTCTTAAATATTTTTATTACATAAAATCCGCAGTCTATTATTTAATTTTGATGGTGTTGAATCGACTGCTGTGTGTGTGTGTGTAACTATGTGCTCTTTTGAAGTCTCACGGAGGCAACAAGAAGGGTTGAAGCGTATTATTTTCGCGTGGTGAAGATACAGGAAAACGCTATCAACAAAAAGGACGCTGCTGAAACGGAGCATTCGAGACCGTCGATCCCGAAGCCGGGTCTTTTGTCGGCGGAGGGACCACCGCTAGGGGTGGAAGGTTGAGGGGGTGGCTGGATTCCTGTGGGATTGTCGGAACGATGTTGGAATGCTTTATGAAGGACTGACCGGCGCCTTACGGCTGGGGCAATGATCCATTATTCCACAAACTGAATTACCACGCAGCGTCAAACAATTTTCTTTCCTTCCTGTTCGTGCTTCTGTCTTTATCCTGATCCTTTCGATGACCTCGCGCCATGTCATCTTGTCACACACAATGTTCAAGAGATTCCTTTTTTTATTCGATTCTTGTTTTATTCCACACTAAAACGAAACTAAGATCATTGTTTCGATAAATTGCAATTTGCGATTCGTTTTTATTCCATTCTTGTTTTATTTCACACGAAAATGAAACTAAGAAAATTGTTTCGATAAATTGCAATGTGCAGTGAGCATCGTAGGAAGACTATGTCTGTCACGATGATCAGTGGTACATCTCTGGTTCTTCGAGGAAAGATATTTCCGTCGAATAATCTCAGGTTTTTCGCTTTATCGGCCGTGAAACCGTGAATTTACTGGGCCCATTATTGGCCGCAATCGGCAGAGGAAGGAGCCTCGCCCGTTCCTCCATTATTAATAGGACGATTGATCAACCTAATTCTTCAGAGATTCGCGCGAACAGGGAATAACTGCGGACAGGAAAGAAAATTCCAATAAGAGGGTGGAGACAGGGCCGAGAAAGAAATGAGCCCATTTTGATAATGGGTTCCTACATGGAAGCCACACCGCCAGGGCTGGCTGTGAAACTCTATAGGGATTTGGCGGGCCATCGCCGCTGGATCACCGGGGAGAACGCTCTGGATACACACGCGTGTGCACGTCTACACACGAATTGATACGTTTCTGTCGCTGTCTTCTTACTGCTTTGAATTATCGACTGCCGGAGCCCCGAAGAAAAATGAATTTCCACCGCTATTACTCTCCTTTCGTGTCTGCGACATCTTATCGAACTATTCCCTTTCCCACGCGACGAAAAATTTGGATTGCAATTATTCACAGTGATGCTGCAGCCGAAATCTTCATTTTCCATTTTTTCAAAGCCTTTCGTTTTATATACTTTCAAAGCGTTGCAAAGTGATCTACGAAGATTCGTTAGACTGTTCCGTAAACAATAATTCTGATAGGAATTTTTGCATAAAATTCACAGCAGTATAATAAATGGTATAATCATTGGTCCTTCGGTTTCCGGAACGAGTTGAATTGCAACTGGACGGCGAGCTACACTTTCTGATCAATTATTCGAGGAACGGCAAGGCAAAAATGCGTGGAGTCGTCTGCATCTGAGTTAGCATCGTCGTCGTTAGCACTCTTTCCGTAGGGACGGCAGACGAAATAAGTGCCGGCTGCCGAAACGTCGTTGCGGTTTACGTCGAACCTGGTGTCTGCCAGAAAGGTTAATTTTAACGAATTCAACGAGGCACGAGAGGTCGGAGTTTAACAGGATAAGCTAATTGTGGGGTATTGGCTAAGAAGTCGAGAGAAATGAGAACGAGGGTTCCCTGGGACGAGAGAACGAGAGAGAGAAAGATCGACTGGGAAAGGGCTGGCGAATAAGGGAGAGAGAAACCCTCTTCGCTCGGCGCGAGTCGAGGATCGTTAGCAGCCGGTAGGTGAGCGGAATCACAATGCAGTTTCTTATCAAAGATCCGAGCCTCTAAATATACCTATCTACTCCGTTTTCTGGCCAACCAGACTTCGATCCACCCCGGTGTTCCTCTGTTATCCCGAGAAAACTTCGCAGGAGAAAATTGTACATTTTTCATTGTGCATTTAAAGCGAGTGCGCTGCGGATTTTTATGCAAAATAAACAAAGACGAGCAGACAAGCGAAAACTGAAGAAGAGAGAACGTCCGAGCGTCGGCTAATCTGAGAGCCATCAGTTCAAATAATTCATCGATAAGTCTCCAGCGAATTCCAGCGCCGATAATGGAGGGTCCAGCCTCGGAGGCTGACTTATTTATCCAGATAAATAATAGGAAATAAAAACGGCCGGTGCCTCGGGACAGGATGTACCGTGGAGCCGAGCCACGGTAACAAATGTCCGCCACTCGATCTAAATTGAGTTACCTACGTATGGAAGAGAACGTCCCCCCTAGATTCGTCGCCCAACCATCCTCCTCTTCCTGCTGCTCCTCCGCTTGCCAACCCCTCGCTTCCTTCTTGGACCCTGGGGCTGACTATCCCTCTCGTAGAACTGGGATATCGCTCGTGAGAGATTCGGCCCGGGACAACGGCCATATTGCTGGCTTTCTTTTTTCCAGCGTCCCGTAACGGGGGGTCGGATAGATTTTTCTTAGCGGACTTAATCTAAGCCCTCGAGTATAAAGCGACGATTGGGGAGGACTCGAGCTTCACGAATTTTTTATTCGAAGAACCTTCGTTCCTGCTCCGCGAACGAATCACGCTTAGAGCCGCTCGTTTCGCCCTGGTCGAGGTGTATCTGTCTTTCTGAGCTTCGTTGATCTGCATAGAAATTTTTATCGATTTCAATCATTCACTTGCGGTTCGACAAGTCCGAAAATGTACGAATTTGTAAGAACTTCGGCCAAGAGAGGATATTAAAATATTGTTTTTGCTTGCGCGCGAATAATTTCGGGGCGCATCCGAAAAAATTATCAGAAGAACATCTGCTCCGGGCAGTAAAGAGCAGGATTCAACAAGCGTGCGCGCGTTAACGTCGCGTAAATTTTTGTTCCGGCATGGAATTAACGCTTGTATAGGGGCCGCAGAGGAATAGCCGAGAATGAGGATGAGGACGAAGGCGACGGACATGAGTTACACGGGCATAATAATCATTACCAGCCGCAAATGTCCGGAGCTCTAGATCCGAGCGTGTGTCGGCTATACAGAGGTTACGACAACAGTTAGCGAGAGGGACGGATGGAGGAAGGCTACAGGGAGAAAGAGAGACAGAGAGAGAGAGAGTGAGAGAGAATGCATATTTGCCAAGAATTAATGCAACCGCAAAACGTTGACGCTGTTTACGATCAGCTCGATATGTTCCGCCAGTTCACCGTTACGCGTTAACGTTGCAATTGCTGTGTCCTGTTGTAGTTTACAATTAATTTCGCGCCTGCTCGCTTCGAAACCATAATTGACCAATCCGAATAGACGCTGCAGAATCATGTTCTACGGTGGAGCTGATTGTGAGCCGAAATTTATTAGAATTATGAAAGGAAGAAAGGCAATTTTGTCCACCAATGATCAACGACACCGTGGACCCGAAGGTTCGTTACACACCACGGTACCAGTAGAAGTTCTCCGATCCCATGAATCTTCCTTTATGGCGTTTTCTCTGAACACCGAAGGATCAAACGGTTATCTTGGTCCGCGCGATATTTTTCGGCGCACAATGTCGTGGGGGTGGACAAAGCTTTTGCGCAGGGGTGGTCGATTCTCAAAAAGTTCGCTTCCGAAGACCGGAAGGTCCTCGATGGTTAAAGGGGGGTGTTGGGAACAGAAAAGGGGCAGAGCGTTCATTGTTTCCGCGGTGTAAAAGGTAGGCTAACAGCTAGGCAGTCCTGTGCGGCGCGGCGTAGGAAGCAAGAAGTACGATGATGGTGGAGGAGAGCGTGGCACGGGGATGGCAGGGTAAAAAACCGTCAAGAGAGAGAGAGAGAGAGAGAGAGAGAGAGAGCGTGAGAGTGAGATAGAGGGTGTAAAGGGGGTGGCAGGGTGAAATGCGGAAGGGGCCTCGAGCGATTCAGGGTGTTCCGCAAGTGTAAATGCCAAGTGAACAGTTCGAGTGAACAGCCCTTCAGTACTCGCGGTGGCTCTCGACCTTTATAATCCGAGCATAATTACTGGGCGGGCAGTATAACGCCTCCTCCGCGTTCCTGCCGCACCCGCACCCGCACCGTGCCCGCACCGTACCCGTGTCCTCCTCCACACCCAGCATCAGAGCAGAACCACCAGCCGCTGCCATACACGAGAGATTAATTGTTATTAATTATTTTCCCGCGGCGGGTAATTGCGTCATCGCCGGCAGCGGTGCTAGCCCCGACGGTAACTAGCAACGACGTCGGCTTCGCCGTTTAACAATGAAGCCGACCGCGTCCTTTTCAGGCCTGGCCGGAAGCGGACGCTTGAAAACTGCAACCCGCACCCAGAGCCTGCATGGCCTGGGCTTTCTCCCTACGCCGCCCAAGCCACTTCCGGTTATATTCTTTCAACCGCGCTGCACTCTCTCGGCCACCGACAGCTCGACCCTCGTTCAACCCGCTCGTTTTTCACCTTATTCTCTTATCCAGCTAACCACCCCCGACACACCCGGCAAATCTTATTCGAGGGCGTCATCTCGATGCTCTTTGCAGTCTTACTAATTTTCGGGCTCCACCCTCTGCGAGCCGACGAACGTTTACGATCCAGTTGGCAAGTTCGGCGGGCCTCCAACCTTGAAAGATCTTAAAAGTTTCGGCACAAAAGACAGTTTTACGAAAGAGATAACGCGCTTCGATCAACATCAAAGGCAATCCTATAAACACTTTTACAAGACATCGAGGAAGTTCAGAAAAGACAGTTCTTGTGAATCGGCGTCTTCAAAACCACACAGCGAAGTAAAGACACCGCAGAGGCCACTCATTTGGAAGGACTCTAATCGTCCAAGGGGCATCGCTCGACCAGCAAACGGTCAAGCTAGTGGTATTTTCGGAAGATCACGACTTCCAAGGGAGCAAGAAGATAGTTAGGACAGTAGAGGGAGGACAGGTTATTTGCGATTGAAGCAGGTGCCATATCCTCGGCCCGGTTCCTGAGAATTGCTGGACTTTGTCCGGTGTTGCTGTAAAGGGACCTCTCGGTAGGTAGAGATTTAAGAGTGCTTGGGGCACTGTGATGTGTAAATTATTTGAATGCAGCGTTGCCTTGTTGAAGTCTCCTGAAGGAGGCTAAAGTTTTACGGGGTCTTAGAAGTATGATAGTGGCTTCACGTTCGGATAGCGAACAAATTGCTGTGAAGGTACCAGAAGAATATAACTTTCCACAGGTATTGAAGAATTTTCGCAATCTAGCTAAGAATCTGGCGGTGAAATCTGCTCAAAAATCGTCTATTCCGATGAGCCAGGAAGATTGTGCCGGTCTTTCATTGTCCACTTCCCCCGTGATGCAATCACCCCCGGCGGCCGCCAGTAATTCTCGCGAGTAAAGCATAGTAACGTGGCCACATACTCGAGGTTTTCGTGTTCTGCGGGTCCGCGGCCGGGTAGAGGGTGCGTTCATTCCGCACCGTCCCGTGCGGACTGGTCATCCTGCCGGAGGACGACACAATTAAAATAGCTATGCTCTTACCAGGGCTAGCAGAGAGAGAGAGAGAGAGAGAGAGAGAGAGAGAGAGAGAGAGAGAGAGAGAGAGAGAGGTGGAGGGTGAAGAGGGAATAAGAGGAAGTGGATGTTGCCGGCCCGAGGAAGAAAGAGGAAGAGGGTAGCACCCCGGGGGTACCCGCGAGAGGGTGCTGGTAAGTTCTTTCCGCTCGGCTGCAAGCAGAAAGGGAATTATTTTAATTGCGGACAGCCTCGGTCGACCAACCCCCTACCTCTTGTCTGCCTCCCCGCTCTTTCTTCGGCCCATGCATGTGACTCTCGACGATCTCCCTCGGATTCTCTTTCTCCCTTCTGTTCGTTCCACAGAGCAAATTCCACCACCCGACCGCCCATCCACCCACGGTCTATGTGTGCCTCGGAGTTCTCCGACCGCCGCGCATTTACGTACGGGCTTAAGCTTGTGCACACCACTGCCTAGGTGGCGGGATTTGCCCCCGGACCCGCCTGCCCCAGCAAGAATCATTTCTTCCAACGGGAAATCCGATTTTTTAGCGATCAGAGTTCTGGACCCTCTCTTTGATCTTTGCTAGTGACCCCAGTTTTGATTTGGAGACGCTAGAAAGATCATAGCCACAGAAATTTGGGGACTGGATTTTCTCTTCTAACTCCGCTGCTAAAGTTCTCCAAATTTTACCATTTCTGCAACTGAACCTTGAAGATCCTGAAGACTCCGAGGTTTTGAATCCCAAGTGCCTCAACCTGTAGGACATTTTAGCGCACAGCAGGCGCCAGAGGACACCGATAAGAGGAGGGTTCGCCGGGAAGGGGGTCGGCCGTCAAAGGTGGTAAATGAATCAGGTTTTCCAAGGAGTGTTTTTCTTGGCGAGACAACGGCGTCGGGGAAGAGGCTGCTCGCGGTTCGAAAGAAGCGTGAACACGAGACGCTGGTCTCGTTCCTGACTGCCTATAGACTGGGTGGAGCGATGCGCGAAAGGTTTATCGCTCTGACGGCTGTTACGAACGCTTGGCATGGTTGAAATTAATCCGAGCGGAGCCCTCGGTTAACCTCCTCAAAAGCGGCCGCAAAACGTTGCCTCTCTCCTGCCGTGTCTCACAACGGGGCATTTCATTCACCGGGCCCGTGGCTCGCGAGAGATCATCGTTCTCCTCTCTCTCTCTCTCCTGGCTCTCTCGCCACATTTTCTTGGACTCTCTATTTCTTTCTTTCTCTCTCTAGCGATGCAGAGTTCGCGCCGGTGAGATCAACGAGGCGGTGCCCTCCTTGTGTCGTGCGTCGAGAAGGAGAGGATTAAGCCAGCCGGAATTCTGCTGGTGTACCCTATCTCTCTCTCTTCTCCTCTCCTCTCTCTCTCTCCGGTGGCATTCAGTGGCTCTTTCGGCTTGAAAGAAGAGCGTGATTTCCGACGCGAGAACATCTTTCTGCGGAGCCAAACACGAAAGGAGACATCAGGCTGCTCTTGGGCCACCGTTGTCGCGTACCACGCAGATAATGGCCGCCCAACCAACACGCCCGGTGAACACGTAATCGCGATAACGAGTATCCTGCAAGCTGCACCGCTTCTTGATCTCCGGCCCGCTTCAGTTTCATTCTGTGTACCTCCTCAAGAACCTGCAGCCGTCGACGCCACCCCCCGATGAACCTCGCCGCTGCAGAAATACTCCTCGAGATTTGCAGACTGGCGCGAGTCTCCATTTGTGTAGATTTTTCACTCACTTCTAGGATTCTAAGACTATGTGGAAGTTAGCCAGATCTGATTCACAAATTTTTATACTAGAAGTAGAAAGTCTATTGGTGGACATTCGTTGGAAGATTTAGATAGATCATGGACGTCAGCCCGTCTATCACAAAGGGATAAGACACCCTTAAAAAGTTCATACCGCGAGAAACGTATAATCGGTGAAGAGAAAAGGCAGGGTGGCACTCTGTCTGCCATTTAGCCCGTGCATTCGAGATCCCGGGACAGCGTTTCGATCTCGTTGACACTCGCAGCCATGAAATCGGCGCGGCTTTTGGCGTCAATCTCTCAAAGTAGAATCCCAACGTCGGCTTATTGTGGCGGTTAAGGGGTGGCGTAGACGGGGGTGGTTGTTGGGTAGCCTCGAGTGGAGTCTCTGCCGGCTCGTTACGCACCAATTAAATGCGTGCAGCCTGGCTGCCAAAGATATTAGAGTTATCCGAGCGAGTGGCCGGTCGAGCAAAAATAAGTAATTAGAAATACCGCATGGATAATATACGCTGCAATTAAGGCCGAAAGAGGGCCACCTAGTTGCCACCGCGAAAGCACACTGCTTCTCCCTCACTCTCTCACGCTCTTACTCGATTTCTCTCGCTCTTCTGGTCGTTTCCACCCCCGCAACGGTGGCTCGGCACAACCCCCACCCTTTTGGAGTCGGTTGCAGTGCTGGTGGGCACCGTGCAAAGGGGGGTGGAGCCTCAACCGGATGCGGATTCATAATTAAACACGCCCTTAAAACAAAATCATTACGGCTGTGTCGACTCTGCCTGGCTCTTCCAACCCCCCCCCCCCTCACTCCGCACCATCTCCCCGCACCACCGTCAAACCCCCGCTCATCCCCTTATCGGCCATCTCTATCTTTTCTTCCCCCGGAACAACCCCGTCGTCCTCGTGTCCCTGCACCGCACCGCCGCGCACCCTCTTGACGCTGTTCCGCGCGTTCTAGGTGAGCCAGTAGAATAGCCGAGAAGGTGAAAGAGACGCGGAGAACACTGGGAGAGGGGCTGTTCCTCGATGTCCTCCGCCGTTCCTCATGCTTTTGCTCCTCATTCACGTAAATACGTGACCGCGCGATCGTGCACGCCGACAAAGATCCCATTTGCTACCCTGCTACCATGTACACCGCTGCAGTCGGCCGTTTACTTTGCTCGCGAGCTCGTGCTACGTCCATCTTACAGATTTTCCTCCGGTCTTTTGATTCTAGCGTGATTCCAGGGGGAGGGGGCACAAATACCGATACTAAATGCAACCCCACCAGTCAATATTCGTGGGTTACAGAGGATGAAAATATAATTATTTCGTACCGCGTTACAAGAAACTCGGAATTAGTACAAATCAGATAAAATTAGATTACATTTGGTAATTTTACTGTAGCTATTCGTAACGCAGCATCAGTCGATGCGAGAGGGCCCACCCATATCCCAATCAAGCAGAGGATTCTAACGAGCCACGCGCAGGGGAAGGGTGCAAAAATTCGCAGAAGAAATCGGTCATCGCGAGAGGAGCAGGGTGCCGATACCGAATCCACCCCCTCCAGCACATGTGCGTTACATACTACATGTCTCGCAAGTGGATTGTAACATCGAGTCGTACAAAACGTAGCAGCACCTCGCGGACTGGTTCCCGGTCTCCTCTGCCTGGCGAGGATCGAAGGGGAACACGTCGAGAGAGGACACGGGAGAGACACAGAGCGAAACAGAGGGAAACAGAGGGAAACAGAGGGAAAGGAAGAACGCGAGACCGGTGGGTGGATGGCGAGGAGGAGAGACGCACCTCTCTCGCCAACACCGGTTGTTCCAACGCGGCTTGCTCGGTAGAGAGGGTGGAAGCTAGTTCCGCACACCTACCCCTTGCTTCTGGGAGGATGAGGGGGTTGGGCATGCTGAACCCACCGTCGAGGCATCCGGGGATTCGAACTGGTTCCACCCACAAAGTCCATCGCGCCGGTCCGGCCGGCCCGCGAGGAGCTTTTGCTATTTTCTCATAGCGGCTATAACCGAGGAGATCCAACCCCCTCCAACCCCTTCCGACGTCATCCTCCTACGCCGGGGATCGGCCAGTCATCGAGTGGCTACCCTGGATTCGTTAAGGAATTAAGGATACATGCGCACCAACTTTCAGGAACAGAGCATCTCTCTCTCCACTGCTGCTAACCCCGGACCGGAGAATCAGCATTGCGGCTGCTTGGATTTTCTTTGTGCGCTATTTAGATGCGGATGATATATCGATATTATGCGGACGAGACCGCCCTCTGACCAAACCCACCTGCAGACTTCTCTCTATGCAATCATTACGACGAGAACACGCTCGCGATCTCCGCTATTGCGTCGGACAATCCTCAGATTTCGGACTTGTGCCGGAATGTTCTGGGATGCTGCCTCGCAAATGTTGCAAATTCATGTTTCGCTGGCTTGTCTCTGAACGATTGAGAAGATGAGGAATCTTTCGGAGAGCTGGTGGGAATGTTTGTCAGAATTTTTTACCTATCCTCTTACCGTCTGAAGGTTAGCGTCTTGGTTTGCTAGGTTGAGTCAGTCTTCGGGTGAAGATTTTGCATTGAACGCGACATTGATTTTCCTCCTCAATTCCGGAAGAATGGACATTGAACACACAGAATGAGCTATTACATTTTTGGAGCCCATTATGAACTTAATTATGAGCTTCAGGGTGGTGAACGTGGAACCAAATTGAAACCGAGACTGAATAGATTTGCCATATTTTTCTAGCGCCGGGGACTAATTCCCGGCGAAATCTAGCGGGCCGCTCATTAGTATACATTAGAATTGGGCAATAAATAATTTTCGGATGACGGACGGTGCACGGTGCTCTCGCTCATTTTGATGAATATTAAGCGGGCGCCGAAATTTGACGTGCGCTCGGGCACCGTTCGCTATGAATTATATACGAAACTGGTCTACAGTATGCGAAACGTGACTATTCGCGAGCTCTCAGACACTATTTCGCGAAACTTCACGGGCATTTAATTACTTTCCCAGTAAAAGTGTGTGGGGGGTAAAAGGGAGAGAGTGAGGGGAGGGGTGTTGGTGTAGCGCGTCGCGAAAGTGAAGCAAACTGTCCGTAATTTCGCAAGTTGCCGGTGTCACGTCGTCCATTTATTACTCAACTTATTGTCAGCGGGCAGAAGGAAACAAAAGCGCAATAAGACGCGGGGGAAGAAGCCGGACGGAAGCCGGAAAACGCGCGAGCGACCGGCCGCCGCCCCCGGAAAAAGGCGAAAACCGACGAAATGAAACGTTCGCAAACGAGTCACGATCCCCTAATTAGGGGGCTAAATACCGCTGACGTTTTTTGCCGTTGCAATATTATCATATTTAGTATGCGCACTTAGGAAGCCGGCTTAAATAAGCCCTGGGACCTCCGGAGTACGGAAGCTCCGGGCGAAAGCACGAAGTCTAATAAGTTCCACTGGCCGAGCTGCAGCCGGACTGCGACTCGTATTTCTGCGACAGTATTACTGCTCGTTCACGTGCTCGCGTTACCAGATCTACGATATTTGATCAAAAACTACCAGCCATCGCGTAACCCATCCTGCAAATTAACTTCCTCGTCCCAGCCGTCAGTCCCAGCAACTTAATGTTTGGTTCGCTGCTTCGAATTTCGATCTAGGGAATCAATTCTGCTTGAAAATAAACTAATTTGCAATGTCAGAGTACTCGGTACCTTCATTCTTCAGTCTCTTTTCCAGTAGACAATTTTAACTTGTACACAATACATATTGTTACATACGTCTTAATTGTTAAGAATTGTTGGGAAAATTATTTCTACATTGCACGAGACGAGGTTTGAAGAGCTGCGTCCGCGCGAACCACCCCCCATCGGCCTTCGATTCGTAGCACTCGGGCATTGAAGTCTCCTATCTGTTTCAGTTATTCCCCACCTTTCTCCGAAGCGTTCGATCGATGCATCGAAGTCTCAGGTGGCGCTTGTTTCCACCGCAGTTTACCCCTTCGCGAGAAACCTTTGTCGAAATCACGCCCTTTTCCAAATTCGCACAGACTACAGCCCTACTGATTTCCACTGTCGCAGTTTATAAAAGACATAAATGCCAGAAAAGAATGAACAACCCTTTGTATCTAGCAAATATTTTACAAAATTGCGTTGGTACATTCCGAGAGCGGTTCACAGGGTGATTGATATTAATCGCGCTTCAGATTATGATCCGGCGCTAGGTGAGTAAAGTTTCGTGGGAGAAGTAGATGGAGATGGTCTTGAAACGGGGAGAAGACGCCTTGAAAAAGGTGGGCGAGGAAGAAGCGGCCTAAGAGAGGCTCTCATTTACCAGGACGCAGGGACTTTGCGTCTGAGACTGAAGCTAACTGCTAATTTAAGGGTTAATTCCTTAGGAGACAAGTTGGCAGAGTTACGACGAAAATATTCATGGCATTATGCATACGCTTAGTCGGACGCCGGGTGTCGCTAATAAAAATTAAAAAGTCTAATTGTGAAAGATGCTGGTTGCGCAGTTTAACGTCGTTCCATCATTCCCTTCCTCCTTATATATTATTACATAGTATATCCAAAAGTCCGAAGATCCGTGACAACAATCATTCCAACGATTATCTCTGAAGCATCCCCTAACTGAGACACGTCTCAGTCAATCAATCAGCCAGATTTTCTATTTTCCTTGTTCAAATTGAAACGGAGATTGATACGAACGTCCCCTTAAACCGTGCATCCCCTGGATATTCGAATTATCCGGATCCTCGCCTCCTTAATTCGATTTCCAGCCGAAGAAACGAAAACAAAACGGAGCCTGCAATCTTCCTGCTCCTCGATATTCAATTTCCGATACAAGCGGGAAAGAATCTCTCTCGGAGACGCCAATGGCACGCTGGGGGAGAGTTACTATGAAATATGCTCACCCTTTCTTTGGGAACTCGGAATCAAATGGAGTTGGATATTTTTACAAATCCCTCTCCGAAATATGTTTAACAGTAATAAAGATTAGTTGAAATTTTCTTTGAAAAATGTTCTCTCATCTGAACGGCACCGTGTGCTCAGAATAAATTTTCAAAGTGTTCATTTCCCTGAGGACAGAGTAGGGCAAAAATTTAATCAACGATTGACGAATAAATTTCTACTTCAATCGTTACTGCTGTAACTTCGAAATGAAATACGGAATCAAAACTGCATGAATGCTGAGAAAAATGTAAACTGAGTTTTTCTTGAGATATATTTCTGTCAATTCTCCATCTCCGCTCTCTGTCTCTATCACCCCCCCCCCCCCCTTATTACAATTTATGGATAGACCGTATGGCAATTAACTTCATCAATCGATTGAACGAATCGTCGGTTTTTCAATAATTACTTTTGTTAATCGTACACATTAATCAATCAATCTTGATTAAAATTTTAATCAATTAACGACCAACTCTGCCTGAGGATCTTGACCCAGGTCTCGAATTTTGAAGCCCCATAGTAATTCCATGGGGAGCACCGTGTAATCGATAATTTACTCAAGAATTACCGTTGCGATTATCGATTTACAGAGGATGCTGATCGAAAATTGTGGTTTTCGGGCAGCTCGTAAACCGATGGGAATTGAATCGCTTGGGATCGCGGAGACGTCAGCACTCGGAGACAGAGGATTTGGCCGAGTCCTCCCCGAGACAGTTCGGTGTTTCGTTGATACGATAAAGAATTACTTGGCGCGGGCCAACGACTGCGGGAAATTACTTTTTAAGTACACGTGGTGAGTTTTAAGGACCGACCGACGACGTTCGCGCTTCGTAACTTCCACCGCGGGCTGCGGATGTCAGCCGGGAGAGAACGGCACTGGGGGTGGAACGGTCTGACAGCAGGCTGACAGTCAGATTTGTACGTTTTAAGCACCGGGCCCTTCACCCTTCGGCCTCTCATTTCGCGCGATAAATAAGGCTGCGACTTCGCAGCCCGAGTGACAATTAAATCGAGACGCTCTGTCGACTTCCTTCGCTCGGAGGGGCGAGTTTATGGGACAACGTTGGATCAAACAGTGCGTAATTGTAGTTGAAAGAGGGCATTATGATACTGATGTATTTACTTTCTCGAGAACGATGTAGCAACAAAAGGTGGAAGGCAAGATGTTCCTTCGGAGTGGAATTTTATCGAATTTAGCGAAGATTTACAAACTCGAGGCGGGAAGAGAAGATTATTTCGCGCGTTTAAAAGGATGCTGGAAAATCTGCAGAAGTTACGAATGCATAAAAAGCATGCTTCTTACATGGATTTTGTGAAACATTTTATACTGCAACGAACATTCTTGAACGATCTCGAACGTTCTCCTTGCTCTCGGAGTAATTCTCAAGAGTCTAACGAGCGCCGAACCATTCGAAAGAAATTTGGAAAAGGAAAAGGGCCATAACTTGAGGCGGGATAACGATAATCGTTAAAGGAAGGGCAAGCATTCCACGGTCCACCGGTTCGGTGTCGTTGGATCACGTGCGACGGGGCTTGTAAAAATAAAGAAAATTTATTCGGCTAATTTTAGTGGGCGGTCGTGTGTTCGGCGGGTGTCGTCCGATGCTCGGTACTTTGAAGGGAGTCGAATGGGGGGTGGAGGGGTGGGTCCGACGGAACGAGTGGCAATATAGTTTCCTTAATGGCGCTTAAAAAAATGTTAAAAAGACGGTATTAAGAATGTGACTACGGGAAAGGAAAGGAAAGGAAAGGAAAGGAAAGGAAAGTCGGAGGAAGGAACTCTCGAGTGTTGGAGAGGCTTGGGTAGCCGAGGTGGACAGAGGGAAGGGAATGTACACGGTGTCGGGTCCCTGAGGGGGTTGCAGGGGGTTGCAGTTGGTCGAGAGGGGCACTCTAAGGGGGGTAGTACGAGCCTGGTTAATCGCCGTAAGACAACCGGAGAAATGAGCGAACAGTAACGCCCGGAGTCTTCGTTCCTTCTTTTCGTCGGAGGGATAGAGGGGTACACGGGGGGGGGGGTTGGTTAGGGCGGAATTTAAAGGAGTGTCGAGTGTCGGGTTACAGGGGGTGGGGAAAAAACGCGAAGAAATTAAAGATGAACCTTCAGCGAAATGGGGCGTGAGTTTATAAGGACCCTCCGGTTTTCGAGACACCCGAGCCACTTCCTTTTTCTCGGTTTTATGCCCCCGAGCCGTTATCTCGTTCGCTCGATCGAGATATAAAATGCTTTATAGTGTTGTAAACGGTGGCACCTGCATCCGAGGACATACAAGGTTGCAATTACTTGTTCGGTAGTGGGCTGGAGCCTATGATTGATACATTTCACTGGGACGTGAATTTGCCAAATTGATTGTAGATTGAATATCTAAAAAATAACCAGGTTGATCTTTCTACTTAGACTTGTTGGATTATGGAAATAGGGACGTCGATGGCCCCGTTAATCGTCGTCGACGTTTCTGAGCGCCTCGATGCTAATCAGATCACTCGGAATCTCATCGCGCAGCGTTCGCCAGAGCAGCAATCACCCCCTGGAACGAGAGAGCCACCGTCGAAGAGGTACCTCCTGAATACAAAATATCAATCAGCTTCGAGGGAGAAACCGGGCGAGAAAAATACTCGGTAATTACGACAAGCCCTCCCTTTAGCATCCCCCGACCACCCCAATCACCGTCGTCTCGATTACTCCACCGGGGGATGGGGAGTTTTCGATTTTCTTTAAGAGTCCCCGCCCATTAGGACGAGAGAACGTTCTATTTTTCAAGACGTCAGTCTAATCTCGAGCAATTTAATAGAGTTGAAAGCGGAAGACGGACTGCCACGTTTTACACGGAGAAATCACTATTAAGCAAACGATTTTCTGCCACGCTCACTCGCTCGATTCACGTTGGCACCGAGGCTGTCTGTTTTACGAGACAATTCACTCTCGTTTCGGTACATTTTTAAAATTTTATTTGTACAGGACGGTGACGCTATTAATGATCAATTTATCCATTTTATTTAGGAAAGTCGATGTGATTAGATCGATAGCAGATCAATTTCGTTCGCGGTACAAATTTAATAACGAAAGGGTTCCAGGGTTTAGAAAGTGGGGGAAGAAGAACGGCGGAGGGGCATGGGAAAAAATAATTGGGGGATTCTGGGAATTTTCGAACTAATTTCGGCCGCACGGTTGGTCGCAGGAAGGATACAATATTCCAGTGATAAGTTTCTCGGGCCATTCTCCTTTCCACGCGTATCCCGGAGCCGTCCCCTTCGAGGTCAGAAAATCCACGTTCCAGCGAGCAAGGGGGCGCGGTATTATAACGAATCCTCGCGGAAATTAAAGGAAGGACCTTTATGTATTCTCACGAGAATTCATACGTAGCCGGTTAATTACGAAATTCAAATTAACACAAAAAATGGTGGAGATCTGAAGAGGTCGGCGGGGGTTCGCGGGGGCGTCGGCGAGAGGCTGGATAGGGTGTGCGGGGGTGGGTTTCGGGGGTTGGAGGAGCTACAGGGGGAGTCGCCAGGGAGTGGGGGAGGGGGGTCGACGTGTTTTAAGGATCTCCCTTTTTAAGGCTACGGACTCGCCTACTTATTACGTTTCTCGGTAGCTCCGCTGCCGGTCTGGCAGTCGGTTATTTACCTACTCGAGGTTTTAATTACCTACCCCCTAGCTCTACGCCGGACAGAAAAGTAATCTTGGAAGTATGTGAAAGCGAGCGCAGAATTTACGTAACGGACGTTAGGAACAAAGTAGGTATATTGGCCTTAGCCAAGCACTTTTCTTCGTTAACACGGAATAACGTCTGTATATGAGTAATAATAACAACCAAGGGGTTCCGGACGAGAGGGCTCTCGACGAAAAAAATTCTAATTTCCCCAGTAGTGAAAAGGAATCCTACCAACGTCCTTCATGTTTGATGTATTTGTTTCGCTGTATACTCTATGGATAACCGTGCCCGTAATCAGACCGGTAGCCATTTCTGTGGTCCAAGTGCCTTGCAGAAACCGTAGAAACAATTTTTTAAAGTAGTTTTCCGCATTCTAACGTCTGTGCGCCGTGGTTCGGAGCTCGTGCTCTCCAACCGGGGCTATGTTTTCCACTGATTCCGCTGTTCCGCCATTTTGTTATCTCTCCCGCAGACATTTCTGTGGTCTAAAGATTTTTTAAAAATTTCTTTCAACTTTTCACCTCACTTTCTCACTTCGGTATTTCCATTTTCGTACAGGGGTAGTTCACCGTCACCAATTTCCCAGTTTGCCAAGCGATACTGCAATTTTTAGAGGTGCCAGGAGTTCCGCGATCGTTCCGTTTAACCATTCCGCCATTCGCCAACCGTTTCGCGGAATCAAAACGCGAATTTATGTAGCGGATTAGCCTCGGCGATCGTATAAAGAGATCGTACGGTTTTAAAGGGTTCTACGTCGTCCCCGAAAACGCCAGATGCATCGAACCCAGTCCTGGAACCGATGTCTGAGATCCCGCGAATAGGACGCGCAGTTGTATCGACGGTTACGAGCCTCGTAAAACGTTATAGTTACATTATAATAAGCCGCGCGTCGGAGAACGAAGAAAACGCCGAACGACCGGGGCCCCGTGTTTATGTATCACTGCGGATGGAAATTCTCCTGGGGGCGTGTAAAAGGGCAGCAGAAGTCAACGATTTATGGCGATGTAAAAGAGAAAGTCCTGATTATTGGCACGTTTAGGGGCTCGTAACCGCTCGGTGGAAACGATGCCGAAAAAAAACGCTGCTAGTTCCGATCCTTGGAAACTGGTTCGTAAGGGCGCCCTTCCGGGGGTTGCTGCGGCTGGGACGGGAATTGGAACAGATAAATTCGAAATGAATGCGAGAATGTAACTAAGATGGCGCTGTGTATATTCCACAACTATTTTGAACTAATAAATTCACGGTTACTTGTTCCTTTAACTAGGTTTGCACTCGAAGAAGGTTGGAAATTCATCGCAATTCATCCGGAGACTCGATAACTCGATCGACACAGATATTCGCATTAGACGACCGATATTTGCATAGTTCTATCGCGAGTACGACGTGGAAATTTCTGACGAAAATCGCGCTTAACGACGACGATAAGGAAAACTCAACCATGCGAGGCTCCCCGGCGCCCCAGAGCTTATAGCCGCGGTAATATAAAGCCCCGTTCGGCGAGACGAAGTCGGAATAAACGGAAATTACCGGGGCCATCTTGTAATTATACGGCTAATAGGAAGGTAATTTAGTGTCTCGAACTCGAGTTACCAGTGCGCCGGAGACGTCTGTAGGAGCGGTTGGTAGCCCGCGTTGCCGCGGCCTTCGCGGAAAATTAAAATAATAAACGGCATCGTTAGGATTCATCATCTGATTTTAATTTCCATTCCGAAATGATTGCGCATTATCTCCGGGGCCGCTCCGTAACACCGTTTCTGGATTTACTGCTCGAGGGCCAGGCCAGACGTTCCTCGACCCGTTCTTCTCTCGCTCGTTCGCTCGCTCGTTCGCAAACGCCGGCCTCGTTTTTCCTTCGTTCTCTCCAATTTTATCTTCTTGTTCGCTCGACGCTCCTCCGAGACCACCTGTTCCGTTATGCATTCGACACTGTGCTGATGATTTGCCCGAGGACTCCCCGTTCTCCCCAGAAAAACTTACAGCGATCGACGCCCATCAAACCTTGTACTGCGGCATCTAAATATTTTTCGCGTAGAGAAAACGAAGTGATTTTCCCAACGACCTAATAGAATATTTTGAGAACGGAGAATCGCGCGATCGACGTTCTAACAAAAATCTGGTCGCGTTCCCATTTCCGATCCGTTCGCCGCAACAGCGTCGCGTAAACGCGATGGAACGCGGCTATTGAAAAACTTCCGGCGCAGATTTCTAATAAAAGCGTCCACGTAGCTGGTTTTCAATGAAACCAGTGTCGATAAAGTAACCAACTCGCTCGACTTTCCCGCAGTTACGGCTGTTACACGGCTGTTTAAGCTTAACCGAACTTTTACGACGACCGAGCCACAACGGTGTGTAAAAATTGTACGTTTCTTTGAGATCGTTGTTGATAAAGTTTCGCTCGAGCCACGTACAGAAAAATGAATGATTAAAGTGAAACCAATAAAAAGATGCGCAAGATGCTCCGGGACAACAGGCCCGCTTTAACGTTGACGTTTACGGAAATTTTAGCGTGTTCGCGTAAAAAAAACCTCTCGCGGAATCCAAATTTATGGAGCGCGTTCGACGGATGCCGTTCGCGGTTGTTTACAAATGTTCTGAGGACGCGTCGCTCGTCGGAACAGTCAATTTATCGGCAAACCGGCGCGAACGCGTATTTAAATCGTTGCTCTGTATGCGTGACCCCGTCCGAATGTGCGAATGTTTTCCGTCATTACGTGTCGCTGCTGCGAGACCGAATGTCATTTCGCGACTCGGTTTTGTTTTTTCACGGAGCGCGCCTCGGGAACAACAACGCGAAAAGAGAGGGAAAAAAGCAACGGCGCGGCGCGGCGCGGCGGAGAGACAGCCAGAGAACAAATACACCGGGTTCGACGATTATTTTTGTTGGTTGTTTGAGAGCAGGAGAATCCTCTGGCATCCCTCGTACGTTTCTACGCGCGTTATCGCGATCGTAACGACGAGGGAGAGACCGGGGGCGAGAGCACGCATCGGACCCGACGCGCGACCCGACGATTTTGGAAAATAAAGTTTATCGCCTTCGCGGTCTCGCAGCACTCCAACATAATGGCCACCGTTCTCGCTTTCTCTCTCGCTCTCGCGCGACCATCACCGTCACCCGTACGCTCGAAAATGTGAAAAGTATTACGTCGTTGCTCGTAGATTTCGACGTAATTTTTATGGAGCTGCGGCAGCTCAACGTGTCGGCGAATAACGATGGAGGGAGGCGAGCGGACGCACCGCCGGAAATCTACGACCCGGTATACCAATTTATCCTCGAGAACAATAATAATAGCGCCGCGTCCGCGAATCAGCTTTTTTCGATCGAAATCCCGACGCCGGTTTCCTCTTCCACCTTCCGCTCGAATGGGCTTTTGAAAATCCCCGGGCTAGCTTGATGGGCGATACGAGGTTTTAACAAATTTCAATGGGCTTCGTAGTTGATGTGATGGGAGGCTTGATGTTTTATTGGTTAGCCAAATTTTAAGGGATTCTGGTGTATTTTTATGAATAACATTTTCGCTGATAAGTAGATCACGGGTTTGGTGCCTTTGCGACGAGAATAGGTAGGCAAAGTCTAAAACAGTGGAGAAGTCTTTTTCGATTTACTAAAACCAATGAAGAATCGTTTCTTACAATTTCGGGGGGTCGAAAGCAGGTGAAACTTGGTGGCCGCGACGGTCGCCGATTGTGAACGGGTGTACGGTTAGGTAAGTGGCTAATTAACATTACAACTACCCCCGAGGAATCTCCCGCTGTTGAGTCGGCATTGCTGATGTTCCGGTCGCGTTCTCGGTGTGCCAGAGCAGCGGCGTTGTTTCTAGCCGCGCGCGTAATTTAAGTGTGCTACCGAAGACACGGTCTCTCTCGCCATGCGACGTCGGGCATTATCATGGTAATTTGTTAGAAACAAACATTATAATTCCTGGCGCGAGGGGAAGAGGGAGAGAGAGAGAGAGAGAGAGAGAGAGAGAGAGAGAGAGAACGAGAGGAAGATCAAAAGAGAGGGAGGGATAGAAGGGTGGGTGGCGAGTGCTCACGAAGCTCTTTGGTCGAAGAGGAAGGGCTCTGTCCTTCGTAGAGGTGGCAAGACTGAAGAAAAGTGGTCGGGGGAGGGAAGCGGAACGCTTTGCCTAGGGGAAGAGGCAGGGGTTAAGACTTGGTACCCAAGTTAAAGGCGTAAGATCTACCGTGTTTTGGACAGTGTCCATTGTCTCTCGGTTATTTATTAGAGACCGCGCCGCGCGACGCTGCCTGGCTCTCCGGCGACGCGACAAGCTGAAGACCAAGCTAAGATGGTGCTCTATGCCACATAACGGTGCCGGGATTTATATCTTGGTCCACAACCAAAACGCCATTATATCCTGGCTGTGCCGGAACCTCTTCTCGCTGCTGCGAGGATACCTTAGACACGCTGCCGCGTCGCTCGGCCCCGGGAATCCTCCTTGTACTTGATTCGGGGTGATTAAGTCAGTGAAACACCTCGGGCCAAAGTTTTCCCATTCAAGGCCGTATGAATTGCCGAGCCCCGATCGGACGCGCCTCTAAGACGTTCACGGGCGATGGAACTCGATTGTCGAGACGATGGCGATTAACCTGGCCATTTGAAACGCAAATGTCGACGTCTCGCTACGGGTCTCCTCGCTGAAAGCCCCGGGAATTGTCGCTGTACGTTCTTACATGTGCGAACCACCCTTCGGCACGTTCGCAGACTTCTGTCGGCCACCAGGATTTATATTTTTTAGAAATCTTAGCTCACCGAGGAAGAAGAAAAAGATGAAAAATTCGAAGCTACATGATCGAAGAAGCGTTCTGGAAATTTGCGAGATCTTAGCTCGCGGTAAGTCAAAGGGGGACGAGAATAGGCGGAAGGCGGAAAAGAGGGCGCAAGAAAGAGATCAACGCTGAACGTGCGCCGTAGTCGTAGGGTAGGGGGATGAACTCGAGCAGCCACCACTAAAATCCGTGCTGCTGTGCCACTTCCTGCGCGAGGTAGAACCGTGGAATTATTAGATATGCAACCACGACGGCTGGCCTCCTACCGGCATTATTAAACTTAGTTATGAATGCCCATTAAAACTGTAAAGGAAATGCATTAGCTTGCCAAGGTATTGTAGGGCTGACAAAGCCACCCCCTGCGGAACGTGAGCCACTTCGTCGGCGAAGCTTCGACCCTTGTTCGCTGGCAAACGTTAACATCGGATACTCCGGGCGATCGAGGGTCTCCGACTTTCTTTTTCTTGGAGACAACCCCCGACGGTCCCGGGTTGATCCACTCCGAGGGATCATCTCGTATCTTGGACGACACGGCGTTTCTGGAAGTCTGCCCACGAGCGTAGAAATATTTATTTTGCTGAAAAATCGAGTCGAATGAAGACGTTAATGTATTTGACTTTTCCCCGTAGATAATTGGAACGAAATCAGCGGGCGATTCGCAGATAGCATAAAGGAGAGGCCGGGAGCCCGAAGAAAGCCCCCTGAAGGGGTAATTAGCACAGAATTATTGTCATTGTGGGAGTTGCAGCCCTTTCACGCTTATAGGCTATACAAGCCGGCGATAATAGAGGATACGGGAGAAAGGGGATGTTGCGTGCACGCTCGGTTCCTTCCAAGACGAAAGGGCGTTTCGTATTTTAACGGGCCGGTTTGACAATGGACCACGTTGTTCTCGTACACGACTTCCACAGAGGGAGATAAAGAGACACTGGTTCTTGGCCGAGAGAACTACACTCGTGGATTCAGCGAGATCTCCCGAGTTTATGTGTGCTGGCAACCGCGTGAGTCGCTGGACAGGTGGTTGCGTCCGGAAGAGTGCAAATTATTGTGCATACAGTTATTCTTATTGACAAACGTGGAACAGGGCCGGGTATGCAATAAGAATAATTAGAAAAATGTGGGCACGCGAAATCCGCTACGTAAATATCTGGTGAGTAGAGTGATCTTTATGAAATATAAACATTCTCTCTACCTGGATACGTAAATGCATAAAATTGAAAATGATACAAGAATGGTTCCAATTTTTCCAATCTGTTTACTGTTCTGTGTTTCTCTTACTTCAACGACAAGGCGAGATTGTACGCGCATATTCGCGGAAGCTCAGATTCGTATTCCAGAGAATCCCAAAACAGCCCGCCTTAATTTCTGCTCCCGGTGGCCAGCCATTCTCCGGCGCATATGAGGCTGCTAATAGAGGAGTCGAGGGACTCTCTTTCCTCGTTCTTTCAACGCTAAGTTTCGCCTTGCCTAACACATTTCTAAAACCGGCGACACACATACGCGAGGACGGTATATAGGGACGAAGCCAGCAGTGGACGAACAGAGAAAGAAAGCAGCCACGGGGCTCGGAGAGAAAATGTATCCGTGGTGGGAACGAAATACGCATACCAGAAGGGAGAAAGAGAGGGCGAGGGTGCGAGAGTTGGCCCATGTCTACCACAAAAGCCATTGTCCGCCACTTACTAAATTCGTCGAGGCTTCCTCTCACCCTGGCACCCCTGTCCACGGTGCACACTGGCCCCCGCGCACCACCAATGTAAAACACTTCCCGTGAATTTTATTGCTCGAGCTGCCTCCTCGTATACTTCCACACGCGCCCCCGGCTCGCCTAACCTGTGTCCAGGAACTGACGGGACAATCCCCCGCTCCTTCATCCCCCGCGTTTGCTTGCGCGAATTGTAAGGCCGGCCATTGTGCGTCCCGAATAAAATACAAGGGAAGAAGTATTGATTAAATATAATTAACCGCGGCCGACGGTTTGTACTGGGAACACGGTTGATCATGGTGTCCTCGGTTTCATCCCTTGCCACCCTCACGCAAAGAAGGAAGGGTGAGTTGGTCTAACATTCAAATAAGGACACTAGATATTGTTCGATTACAAAGAATTTTCCATCAACCCAGTACGCGTTCGTTGTCTTTCTGTTTTCCAGGCGAGTTATAGTTATTTGGGGGATGCGCGGTTGTCCCGCGCGTAGATCATCGTCCGCGTTTATCGCGCGTCGGGGAAAGAATTCGAAACGAAGGTAACAAGGTAGCCAGTTCCAGAAGAAGCGGCGTTATCTTGGCGACAGGGGCTGGCGATTCGTTAGAGCGGCGGTAAATTCGCGAATTAAAGAACTTATTCCATTTGGGCAGCCAAAGGGGTGTGAACGCTTCCTCGTTCGTATTATCTCGCGTCGAGCGAGAAGAACAAAAAGGGTGTGCGGGTACGCGGTCGACTAGGAGGGTGGTGGTCTGGGGGTGGGTTGAAAGAGGGTGGGGTGAGAGGATGAGGATGAAGGCGGGGGTGGTTGGCGGTGGTGGCGGCTAGTAGAAAGGCCAGGGCGAACGACGGGAGGGAATAACCTGTACGAACGGGGAAGGAAGACCGAGGGAGAGGAGAGCGGCAGAGAAAGGGACGGAGAGGACGCGTTTAGACGTTCGTTCCGCTGGTAACAAAGATAACTCTATGCAATAAAAATGATTCAAAGTTTCCCGCGGCGGATGGTGGTTCCGATGGCGGAGCGGTTGACAATAGCGCGTCTTTGTCTCCATCCCGTACCCCGATGCTACCCCGGGCCACCTCTTTCGCCCTCCTCATCGCCGCCACCCCTCCCACCCCCTTTCTACTCTCTCTACCTCGTCCGTATCCTGCGACACCTATCTTCCGGTTTAAAGTCCCACCGTGCGCGCCAGGGAGGAACCTCGCTAACTTTTATTATTTACGACCGATATTTCAGCCCGCGCGCCCGCCGCGCATGCACCCGCCAACGGCCGTAAAGTGGCCCTTGGGAGCCGGCGATTCTTCAATTCAATTGACTAGCTTAGAATATCAGGACAGTCCTTCGTCTCAATTCGATTTCTGATTTTTTCGGTCAGGCGAGGACCCTGCGACAACCTATACTTCTCTTCGAAAGAAAAGATTGAGACGAGGACAAGCAGAACATACATCGCTCAGGTGTGCGGTCATCGAAGGATTATGGCATTCCAGGGGGTCGGTTAAGTAGAAGTTGCCCGATAACCACTGGTGGGGCCATTAACCGGCGTGTGTCGCTTGAGGGAGTAAACTCGTTTTTCCAGGATTGCAACGCACAGTGATCGATTCCTCCATTCTAGGTGGACAAAATGATAAATTTCATCAACTTCAGATATCTCCGCTGCCGTTCTATTTTGTTTACGAACATTTATTCGTTCGATATATATCCTAATATTTCGATTGCACGTGGTTATTACGACGTAATACGGCGTTAAAGTTTTGCCTGTGCGAAATACTAAAAATAAGCTAATTCTTCTTCATCGTATAACTTGTTTGTTTGTTGTTTAAATTATTATCTAAAAAATGGAGCGTGTAAGCGAAGGTAAGTATGTGATTTTTACATATCGGTATAATTTTATTTTGCCGTGTAAATCGTATAAAACACAGGTTAACTAATAATAGTATTTAAGAAGAGATCAAATTGTATAACTTCTTTTCCCGGACTCGGCCGGACTTCGTTCTTTGATAGTTTTGAAGAATTCTTATTTCAAAGTAATGATACTAAATATCGCTTGCCCGTTTTTGCCCGTTCGTCATTTATATCGTTTTTTAGTAAGAGGAAAATTACTAAAAAATGTTCTAAAGAATTAGCAGCAGAGGCAAAGAGTTTACTCAAATCACCTTAAAAAAGATTATAATTTATAATAATTTAGAATATCCACCTTTGTCATGCACATTCCTTATTATAATTTTGTAATTTTATATTATATTTTTGTAGAACTTTATCTAATTTTTAAATATAAGTTAAGATTAATTCTTTCCATTTTGTGTATCGTTTATTCACGTATTTAAACAAAAACTATAAAATATTTAATTTATGTTATTTTATTTTATTATTAATATATGTATAATATATATATAAATATTTTTTAAATAGGTATTTATTTTATGTTATGTCAATTTTAAAGAAATGATATACATCATTCTTTTAAGGTCATGTAGTTTTTATACACTTGTTTTAATTATTACTACAAGAGAACACAAATTTTGTATTTTGTCCACCTAGAATCGAGGAATCGATCACTGTGCAACGGTCCGGGATGTACCTTCTCATTTCTCGATAATGCAAAGATGACATTTTTCAGTAGTCAAAAGTGCTAGATAAAAGATCAATCCAGGCCGCGATCGTCCTCAAAAGTTCTAAAAAACTGCGCATGTAGCTATTTTCATAATGCTACGACAGCTACATGCTGCCGAGTAATGCAAATTAATCGCGGCCTAGATCGATCTTTTATCTAGTGTTTTTGACTACTGAAAACTCCCATCTTTGTATTATCTAGAAATGAGGACGCGCATTCCGCACCCTCGCCATCCTGGAAAAACGAGTCTACCCCTTAACGACGATTACCGCGAAAGCGTTTTCTCGGGCGAACTTTTGATTCGGGACGATTAAGCGCCGGTTAAATTATGGTTCGCGATACCAATATACAGGCGGTGGTAGGGCCGCGTGTGTTACGCGAGAGGGAGAGGGGTGCCCATGTCCCGCGGGTTAATCGGTGTAGGTGCATACGCGCGCTAGTGGAAAATGATTACGAGGTAAATGAAAGGGAAGAGAGAGAGAGAGAGAGAGAGAGAGAGAGAGAGAGAGAGAAAGAAGGGCCACGCTCTCGCGCCACGCCGAGCGAGAATGGGCAGAACGTTTCGTTCTCTCGGCCGGTGCTTTTATTTCATTTCAATGGCACCGTGGGATCAGCGGGTACATTAATGCTTGGCCAAGCTGACCGAGCTTGGTGTCCTCTCGCGAACACCGAACGCCAGAACAGCCACGAAGCGGGGGCGGACGCCTACGAAAGACCAAAAGACCGGTGAGGGGATAATTTATAGGAAATGGGTTGTTCGACGCTCCGGAGTAATTTAATTAAAATAAATGTCCGTGCCGCGGAGGAACGTTACCCACGGAAACCCGCGGTCCGCAACTGCGAATAAAATGCAAATTCAGACCCTTCAACCCGGTTACGTATGGGTATTCGTAGCTAGGTAGATAAAGAGCTCGAGGGGGATAGAGTCTCAGGGAGGGTCCGGTTCTTCTCTCCCTTCAGGGACCGATCATCGCTCGTTCACCCGTTGATTTGATAAGGGAGAGTCCTCAGGAACCTCCCTGCTCTGCTCCCACAAATTTTCCTTTTTTTTTACTCCATTATTACTTTTGTCTGGAAATTGTTTGTTCCGGGGTTATGCGAAAATTTACACGTTTTTTTCTAGGAAACCTTTTGGTATTAGACTGTACGTATTTTTAGAACGCTGCTGTGAAATACTTACTATAACAATAAGGTAATATTTCTTTCACATTGTTCACTATTTATATCTCGGAAAAGTTGTGCTGTCATTCTTTAATTTTATGTAAAACAGACCTTCAATTTTAGGCTAAACACGCAATCGTCCAATACAATTGCAGAATCCAAAAAATGAACGCCTAAATAACAACATAAAATACAAATAAAAAATCGAGGTTATACTCACGAGGTAAACACACGATATAATCAATTTGAACCATGGGAAAGAATATCAAGTATAATTACACAACCTGTACACGATTTCAGACACAGACTTCATGCGCAGATTAAAAAACAAACAAACAACTATTGTACGCGATTCGAACGCGTGGAGAAAATAAAGACCGCCTGCGCGGCTCGCTTCGACCGCTGTAGAGGTTAGGTTCCCATGCAATATGCATCGACACATAAGAAAATAATGTACAGAGTTCTCGTTGAACAATTTTCAAGAGCGGAGAATAAAGCGAATTAATTAAGGGACAATTGATTACTTACTTGATAACCGACGTCCTCTCCGTCTTTGCCAAGAGACACGGCAACGTTTAATGTCACCACACAGTATTCCTTCGCGTCCCAAACGTACAACACGTTGTCACGGATTTCCAGAATGTTTCTCGTGTCCTTTATGTTCTTCGGCACATGGTTCTTCAACTCCCGGAACAGTGGTCTCTCGTTTAAACGCAACGGATCCGTGTACGCACTCATTTTTCCGAGGATTGAGGTTAAAACAGCGCGCAACGTACTAAACAACAACGAAGTTCCCCGTTTGAATCCAGTGACGTATGCCGTTGCCAACACTCGAAACTTGAACACAGTTGGCAGCGCTGAAGCAGAATTTACTTCCGCCGGAGAGACTTCCGGTAGATATGTTCATGTTCTTGTTGTTTTGACTGGTGTTTGAACTTCCAATAGATGAGAGAATTTGAATCGTTAGGATTTTTATAAAATAGCCTGTGAAACTAGAAATTGACGTCAGAACTATGCATCTAATTCCTAATGTTTCAAATAAACAATATTGAATCATTTGAACAAGAAAGAAATCATACGTGTTTTGTGTCTATGTAAGTACTCACTTCTTCCTTTCTCCATACAATATTAGAAACTGTTTATGAGTTAATTCTATATGGTTTGAATATTTAACCCTTATGCGTAAATAGTTATTTTTCGAGGTTCTTTTTATTCAAATTAATGAGTTAACATGTACATGTTAGGTTTTTCGCTTGTGTTTCGCGTTAAAAAAATAAAAGTCACCAAGTTTCGAACAAAACCTATAAATAACAGAACCGTATAACCTATTTCGGGAAAACTGTGTCAAATTGACACGAGGGAGGGACGGATGAGGGTTAAACAAAATCCTTGATTATGTAGGGGTAAAATAAAAATAGAATTGATTGAATATTGAATAGTCTGTGAAAAAAAATAAGTCGAAGCAATCATTGCTTCAGAAGGCCCCGGAGGGATTCGAACCCTCGATCTCCTGTTTACTAGACAGGCGCTTTAACCAACTAAGCCACGGCGCCGTTGGAACTTCATTTCCTAATTACAGTATTTCTCGATGAATTTCTCTATAGATACTCATTGTTTCAACAATCGATTCTTGTACATTCAGAACAAATCATACATTTTTCTTCGTTTTCTAAACTCCTTATTACTCTCCTACAAATCGCAAAAGAAGGATGTAGGCAGTTTCGTGATATTTTTCTGAAAAATATTTCTATTTCAATAAACACCATTGCATATACAATAATTTTCCAGAGACATGCTCCTCTCCTTTTTATATATTATAATGATATCTATCTTGATGAATGTATTTGATTTAAGGGATGAATGGAAAAACATGTTTCTTTTATATATTCTCCTGTCCACAAAAATTTCAGCCGATTAGCGTAAGTTCCAGGAGTTTTATTGTTATGTAGACAGTCTAAATGTTTAGAAACCAAAAGAATTCGCCCCCGGGTGGGCTCGAACCACCAACCTTTCGGTTAACAGCCGAACGCGCTAGCCGATTGCGCCACGGAGGCCTTTTAATTCCCGAGTGATTCAAAGTGAAGTAGTGATATATTATTTTTCATTTATCGCAAAACCAGCAGTCGACCATCTTACGCAACCCGTGATAAACATGCTGAGTCCACAAATTGATATCCGGATCGCTGACGACGTTCTAGACTTGTCTAAACAAGTGTTTCTTATCAGAAAATTCTTACAACTGACTACAAACCTCTGGCACTGCGTAAAATATTTCTCCTGTCAAAAACTACCCTCCAAATTCGCCGTAATATTATTTCCAATCGATACAAAATATTTTGATCGGAAATCAATTTTTATTCTGCTCCAATTTCTTGCGGGACATTATATTTTTCCATCAAATCACCCGCAGTTTAATTCATTACTTTGGGGTGAGATCACATAGCGTAAAATATTTCCAATCGATGCAAATCATTACGACCGGAAAACAATTTTTATTCTACTCCAATTTCTTGCAGGACATACACATTTTAATTTACTCTAAAATCACTCCCAGTCTAGTTCATTACTTCGCACAAATATCTTTTCTTTCTGCAATAAGAAATTGAATCACATCCACATTTTGATTAATTCACCTTCTCCCTTTCGCAATTATCGAAAACTATTGTATCTCCTGCTACCCCATCACGCACACACGAAATTATTCATCGAAATGGCTTAGTGTACACGTATCAGCTCAGATTACAGAAGTTCCGCTTTAAAGCAATAAATCCTAATTCCCTCGTTTGCATCACGGCACCCGAATAAATGCTTAAAAATCGAACAGATGCGCGAGCGTAAGAATTCATTGCAGTATCAGCCCTTCTTCCACGGGCTGCATTGGAAGAGAACGATAATGCGTGGTGTGTTAACCGGGAAATAGTCTGGCAGTTGTGTCGAAGCTATATACGGTTAATTAAATGGGGTTGGCTCATTAGTAACTGTCTATATGCAAGGCGATGGTCGAGACGCGATTGGAGGGTGGTCCCAAGGTGATTTATCCGTCACGATGGATCGCAGATGTTCGACTGGTACGTGGCATGGGTCGCCACAATGCTGTAATTAGGAGAGTGTTTCGTTTATATGCATGCCTAATCAAACACTATATTTTTATTCTCTTCGATGATAAATCGCTGACAATGCTCACCGTGTTACAAAGATATTGCAAAAATTTGGAACAGCTATGTATTTGTTGTCAGAATTTGAAGGATTATTGTTGTAGCGTTTAAACAGATGCCTCGGAAGAATAATCGTGGCAGAATTAGTGGTAGCAACAGCTTGTCTACACGGCCCGTAACACCGTCCAATTGATCCCCGGTATTAGGCCAGGTTTCTAAGAACACTTACCCGGGAGAAGACACTTTGGTTTGGGCATGGTGACGTTAACGGCCCGTTTAAATTGTGCGTTTAATTACAAGTAAGAGACAGTCGCCAGAAAATTTATCGGTCACCGTTACTATCCCCTTCGTTCCTAATCTACGAAGCAGATACCCAGAGCTAAACACAGGAGAGAACAAGTCCTACGCCCGCAATAAGACGCTTCTCGTTGCTTTTTACTGCCCATTCCCCGCAACATGATTAGATTTATCAGAAACGTATGCGAACGGCCGAGCGAACTATCGCCACCACTCGCCCCGATCATTCTCAAACACTGTAGCAGCAAAGCACACTCTCGTCTATAAATCACCGGACAATTATTTATCTTCAACAAAATGGTAATTAGAGAATACAAGTTTCCAGCTTGATTTTATTATTTTATTCTAGTCTAGACTCTAGACTCGGATAAAATTGAAATTTTAACTGAAGTACCAATACCAGTAGAATTGTTTATTTCGTAGTACCGACAAAGAAAATGCGCGAGAGGTAATTTGCAAGAAACAACGTCGATTTTGTAACGTTGTGCTCCAGGGACCGGGTCCTTATTGGATAGAAATTTACACCCATAAATCCGAGCGGTTTCCGTCGAGAGGATCGGTGTTTCTGCCAAAAGTTTCCAGCACCACGTTCCTCATCCCCTCACTCTTGGTTCTCTGTCTCTCCCTGCCTCTCCTTCGCTTTGATTTTCGCCCGCTCAGTCTGTCTCACTCTTTCTGTCGTTTTACACACCCCCGCCGAAAACCAGGCTCGAAAGCAAGGTACTTTGCAAGCCACGGTGGATGTCTATGATGAAGGTGAGCACCGCCTGTAACGATGTAACGGGTGAACATTGCTCACGAAATCATGACGAATTCATTCGAACTGCGAATTACCTTCCGGTCGACGGAGTTTCGCTAAATGTCCGGAAGAGGGTACATATGCAAAACGCGTGATCATCAATATTCTATCGCGGTAAACCTGGTTCAGGAATCTGGAAATTCTGTCTTGCCCCCCAGTGTTTGCTTACTTCGCCGGATAAATTAGAAACCGTCGATTAATCAACAATTCTGGTTCGTTAACCGCGTGTTGCTGCGTTACTTCGCGGCCCGGCCTCTGCGTGGCTATTTCCTTCCGCGTCGCCGTTTTACCTTCACATCGGGATCATCGCTATAATCCGATCCAATGTTTTTTACCCCCAATTATACTTCATTTCGTCGTGCGCGGCACGGAGAAACAAATTCGTCGATTCATTCAATAGGAGGGAATAATCAACAATGTTACTGGACGAAGTCCAGAAAACAAATTCATCCTAAATATAGGAAAAAGTGCTGCTATTTCCATCTCATTAAAACAATTAAGAAAGCAAACATTTATATCTTGCATAAAGATCAGCAGTCTACGCGTCACTGTAGACGTTTATTGATTTTTTCTGGGTTCCCACAAGCAGACAAGAAGAGGCATTTAGAGTGTAGCATGTAGGTAATTATAGAACGGTCTAGCCACATTGATTGCAGGTAAAAAATAGAACATAACGTAGGTGGTGTAATATCAATCAAAGCAGCAAATAGAGGCGCCCCGTGCGTGTGGCAGAGCAAACAACGAACACCCGGTAGACAATACGTCTTAACACTCGTAGGTTATTGTGGCGTTGAAAGGGAGTAACTTATAGGGGCATTGGGAATTACCAGTTTATTATTAGGGAGATAGCATAGAGGGCCAAGATCAGGGGTTGCTGTTAATTCTCCTAACACTTGGCTCCCTGGAGAGAACACGCCGTCTTAAGACTTCTCCACCGTCTCAACCCATTCCGGGCGTGCAGCGCCGACATCTTGAATCGCTGCCGTGTTAATTAGTACGACTTTAAACGCACCCGCATGTGGTGGCAATCAGAATTCCCCGGAATGATTTCGCTCGTCGACCCGGCGAAAGATGTAATTTCTATTAACAACGCTACGGCAGCTGAATCACCGCGACTGAAAAACCATATCTACCATAATTTTTATTCAAACCCTGTGACGACAAACTATTTTCGAAACTACTGTAAAAATTTGAACGAAGTCACAATTGAGATTATTCACCAGAGTAGCGAAATAAGGTGTTCATTCAATATTTATAAATTTCTGTCGAGAAAAATTTCGCTCGTCGACTCTGCGAAAAATGTAATTTTTATTAACGACGTTACGGCAGCTGAATCACCGCGATTGAAAAACCATATCTACCTACCATAATTTTTTTCAAACCCTGTGACGACAAACTATTTTCGAAACTACTGTGAAATTTGATAGAAGTTACAATTGAGATTATTCGCCGGAGTAGTGAAATAATGTGTTCATTCAATATTGATCAATTTCTATGTGGAGAAAAATTCTTTGGCTTTGTGCGAAGGTTGAACGGGGTTGCTAGAAGACTAACCGAAAGGAGCCAATTGATAAATCGAAGGAGCCGAGAACAGAGCAATCTAGTACAAGAACGATGGATCCTGGCCAGCGGCCTGCTGCCAGACACGTGCACCATTTATACAACCCGGAGAATTGTAGAACGAAAAGGATTCGCCATTGGCGAAAGGCAAGGGAAGACGGATCGACGACACCGCCGTACGAACCCACACTCGACGTCTTTCATACGTCAAAGCCACGCCGACTCATCTTTCCAAACTTCCCGAAATGTTGCTGGGCCGGAGTAACAGCCTGGTAAGTCACCGTTTACGCTTTTCTTCATTACTCCGCAGATACTCGCGATGGAGTCTCTCGATCGTGGTAACAGAGGTATCCGAATTTCATATCGTGCATAACATTCTTCATACCGTCCGATTCGCAATCAAGAAATTAGACCGAGGTTCGTTAGGTGTCGACGTAATTGATTCGGCTGATTCCTATTGGCGATTCACCCGAAAGCACTCGTGCTTAATGAAATGTCGGAGATAAGAGTTTATTGCCGCGGTTTATTTCTATTTAATGAGCTTGCAAGCGTGACTTTCTTTACGCCGCGATCAATTTACTTTGGTCGGGTGCTCAACGGAGCCATCATAAATTTGTGCCTTATCTTTTTCGTTCGTTACCGGCCCCATTAATAAATCAATAAATCGCAAGACGCCATTTAACTCCTTTTTTTAACGCAACTGGTTTTCTTTCGGAAAAGATAATTTTTATTTACGATAAAATAACTCTTCGGTAATTTTCCGAGTAACCGGAAACAATGAAAGACGCCCGATAAAACTTGCGAGTTTTCTGTTATTCGAGAGTCGATCGAAAGAACGTCGGGAAGCGGCGCGTCAGAAAATGTCCGCATTTGATTCTCGGTGTATTTTACATGCGACCGAGGTACAATGCAGTCCATCGGAAGTTCTCGTCTACTACTTCCGCTATCTGGCTGCACCATGTCTGTCTGACTCGTTCCCCCGACGTCTTCCATCCCGGGGAAATTCTTATCTGCGTATTTATTCGACCCTGTGCAGACGTATGGCAATCTTTTTCTTCCGGGGAAACGTCGCTCGCGGGAGAGACGAGCTCCATTTGCAACGAAAGGAGAAAACTAATAATCTGTCGCGCTACGGATTGCATTAAAATGCCCGCTGCGTCTTCCCTCGAAACCTTTTACTTTCCCGTGGATCATTGAACCGAGGCGCCATCGAGGTATCGCAAAGTGCGATGATTAGACTGCGGATCTTTATGCAAAATAATATTCTCCATCGATTGTGGGAAGCAGTAGAAAAATAAAAATTAATTTTATCCCTTAAAAGACTGTTCACGTTGAAAACAATGTAACAATATTTGTCACTGTTTTATGCAAATGTAAAACGTGAACATCTCAATTGAAATCTCGCATTCGCGGAACAAGGGGTGAAACCACAGTCTCCAGAAAACACGAACAATCGTGCACGAAAGTTGAACTTGCGAGACCCGTGTATCAATTAGCAATTAATATTTGCCAAGAAGACTGCAATAAGAACACACACAGCGTGTCTCTGAGGGGTTTGAATCTGTTATTCCGGGACCACGGTCCTCCGCATTAGCGAAAAGCCGCGTTCGCATGATACGCATTATCATTCCGGCGAATTCGCCATGTGTGTGTACTGGCGGCGGTGTTTGCAGAAGACAGTTCTCCCGAAGTCGACCGCCCACGTACATAGACAGACAAAGCGACAGCGAGAGAGAGAGAGAGAGAGAGAGAGAGAGAGAGAGAGAGAGAGAGAGAGAGAGAGAGAGAGAGAGAGAGAGAGAGAGAGAGAAAGGACGCGTGTATAGACGGTGGGTGATTCTTTAAGCGTGAAATAAATAACTCGGAGAGAGAGGAGGGCTCCGCCGAAAACGTGACGGGGCTGTCTCTCCTGCTGACCCTCGCTCGTAGGCGCGTCACGTTAACGAGAGAGAAGCATGGCGGCTCATTTTAACGTCAACAATTACAAATATTGTACATACGTTACCGGTCGCTTCTACCTCTGCTCCACCCCTCTTTCCTCCTCGTCTTTCGGCGGCGTTGGTTTTGCGCGCCGTCTCTGCACGCCCGCGATTTCATAACAGGTTACCGGAACTTGCGTGTGTTAATACAGTTAGCCCGACGTAACGTCGTTACCGTTTACATGAAACGGGGCCGACTGCCGCGTCAAACAAAGCGTACGAGGCGGGGGCGGAGTTTTCGCGAACGGGAATTTTGTAGAAATCGAATTCGGGCGCATCAAAATTGAATGCATCCCTCGGGTATCGCCGGGCGAGACTCTCTAGTCTCTGAACTCGCTCACCGGTGAGGTCTGGCTTAACAATTTCGATCAACTTGTTCGGTTAACAATCGGCCGTTGTGTTTTTGAATAGTAGTTTATATAATAATGATGCGCCATTAGTCGTGTGTCTTTTCGCGTCGTATGTCGCAAAGATATCCATTTTCCCGGGACGCATGACTGCACGTCGCTAAGAATTTTAATTACGCGTATTTCCGCACGGAAATCGGCACGAGTTGCACTACTTGCATCAAAAGTAATTACGCGCGCCAGTAATTACCACTGTCGTGTGATTCCATGACGAATGCAAGAATGGCGTGCGCGAACGGATATACTTAACGCACGCATGACAAACGATCCAAGGAGGGTCGATCGAGTATTGGCACGATCCTGGGTATACGTTGAACGATATAAATGAACGGTGTGTCCCTGGGACACCGCACATCTTATGGGGACGATACGGGGGCATTAATGGACTGATGCATTTTCGCCAACGGGAACGAATGGACCACGGTCCTCTGTCGATTTATTTCCGAGGAATGATTCTGTCGCACGGATGTCCGGGGAACACGCAGGTTCTTATTGAAAGGAGTCGGGAAAAAATGTTTTCAGCCATGTCGGAACTTCCGGCGGGCCAATCAATCGGATGACATGATGGATAACTCGAATCTGGAAATTATGGAGCATTAGTTTCTTCGTGGACAATGTTATCCCGCAGCTCCATCCGCAGTTCCGCAGAAATATATTTCATTATTATTTCATTACACCATAAAATATCCAATAATTTATAAACGTATTGCTGCAGAATTTATTGGAATAGCCTCCCAGCTGTACCCCCGTTGATCAAGATTGAATTTTCGTTGCGTCATGTTTAATAATTGAGTTTAATATTTTTAAGGGAGGAAAAATGACGAGCATGGGGTGAATCGATAGTCTGGTGTGGTTTGCGGGTGATAGGGCTGATCGTTCGGTTCGGTATTTGCATAATGATTGCAATTACTATTACCTTACCGGCTCGTAATCTGCGATGCAGTTCACACGATAACCGGCGATGCATCGGGGATGCGAGTATATACGTTCCGTTACACATTCCTCGACTCGAGGGTAGGGATTACACCCTTCTACGGGGCTGCACGAGAGATTACTAACACATACAGTCGTGGTGTATCATTGCAGTTGCATAATGTTGCCGGTGTGTTTCTTGGATTGGAAAGCCACCCCGTTGCTTGAGTCGGTACGGTAGATATTGTCGATGGAAGGTTAAGGGGTCGCTAGCCGACCGTTTTCTTATCGACTGGAAGCATAATGCAAAATGGCTCCCTGAGTCCCCGATAGAAAGGGGTAGCTCTGCGACGAGCCCTCTCATCCCTTCGCTATACCATAACGCTGAATTTTCCATCAGATCCGACGTTAATCGTTAAAAACACAACGCTAGGAAAAAAATTTGTGGAGAAAGATTACGGGACGATTTAACTTCTTAAAATAGTTAATCGTTGAAAATAATTTAACAAGAACTGTTCGAACAGATCAGCACAAGGTTTAACAGATTTAACAGGGTTGCGAATAATTCATGAGGTATGAAGATGTGGGATGTTCGTTAGACGGATAAGTTGTTTGGTTTTTTTCTGTTGATATATGCGGAAGGTTTAATAATAGAGGTAAAGAATCTTTCTGCTGTGTTTGCACTGTGGAGGAAAGATTTATGAATTTCGTCGACAAAAGTACTGGTGTGATAACGTTGAAAGAATCGTAAGAATTTCGTCGCAATTCGTGCTAGATTGCAGTTTGGCGTGACCATAGTTCTTCTATTCGGCGTCTATCCGCTATTAGCATAGCGGTCGGGTGTCATTTTGATTTTATTGGAGCGCGTTGGGTCGAGAATCGAACAGTTTGTTTATTAAACATTACACAAATGAGAAAGGTATTTTTCCAAGTGTTAATTTCAGTTTGCAGAAGCCTCGTACCTATGGAAAACGTAATACGCGTAGACGCGTAGACGCGTTTCTTTTATCACAGAATCCCCCTCCGTGAGTTATGGCCATCCAATAGAGGGGGGAACATTATATTGGATTCGCGATACGCATTTCGCGTGCTTCGCGATACTCAAATTTCACCCGCTAAATCACCGCTGGCATATTCGCCGCGGCTTCGAGAAGGTCGCCGGGAAAATTGGTGACGTCTCGAATCGAACCGATTTCGATTTGCCGAATCGATTAAACTCCACAAAACGAATGATATCAAAAAAGATCAATGCACCAAATACGTATCTAAAATCTCAATAGGAATTTTAAAGGATTTTTCTCTTTTCTCGTCTTCCACCTCTGATTCATCATACTTTGTTCATTTTCTTTGACTTTTCTGTGCAATTGTTCGCTTTGTTTGACGAGAATTGATTACAGAGGAAAGCACTCGCAGAATTATTGATTGCAGCTGAATTAGAAAAAGAGGAAACGGGGTCTTTGTGCGTATCGCAGATTATATCAGCGCCACCCTATCAATTTCCACCCTCGAACAATATCTGGCAAACGAGAAGGTATCGAGTGCTTTCTGGGGGGCGGGATCCCTTATGTGTCTTGTCGTATTATAAAATATTGACATGCATACTTCGTTCACGGTGGATATTTTAGGTGACGCAAAACTCTGCGTCAAGGTAGTTTGCGAGGGCGGAGAGGGCGGGGCCGGGGGACGCTTTAATATTACAGCAGACGATTTTCACGTTTTCCCGGGATGTTTTTCATTCCATTCTCCTGGCTCGAGACACCCTTCTTCGACTGTTACCAGAGCTGTTCGATTCGCGGATGACACGTCGTTTATATTTCGACGAAATTTCGGCGACGCTCTTCTGAGAGTGTTTCTGTCGTTATTCCGGGTGTCTCGCTTGGAAATTGAATTTCACGTTGAATTTACGAAGCCCTGAGTGCTGAGAATTAATTTCTACGTCGAATAAAAATCAGAAGCGTTTCGATAGCTGTCGCGGCGGCGTCTTACAATTTTGTTCGATACTTTGGTACACAATGTGGCAATCAATGTAGCGTGGTCTGGAGGGTACGGTTCCCCGATCCAGCGATTCATTAAGGCAAATAATGTCGGCCCGGACCGAAAGACGCGGCGCCGTT
This sequence comes from Lasioglossum calceatum, assembly GCA_963966675.1. NCBI lineage: Eukaryota > Metazoa > Arthropoda > Insecta > Hymenoptera > Halictidae > Lasioglossum > Lasioglossum calceatum. The sequence goes on from OZ016545.1 coordinate 280,210, forward strand.
AGGAAAAATGGCTCCTTATATTGATGAAAGGACGAACGACGCCGGGGCATCGCGCCGGTATCGGTCGGGCGTCCCTTCAATAACCTCGATACAAAATTCTTTTCATCGTTGGCCTGAATGCCTATAGGAAATATGTGAAAGGCCGTCTGATTCAGACGGTCCGGTGTTGGCTCAGGGCCTTTCTGTGCCTGTACGGAACGGCCGGGCGTTTGCAAGGCGTCTATAAGCCACGGGCTGCCGTAATGAAACATAAATTATTCAATCGAAATCAGCCGCGTGCACCGAGGCGGCCAGTGTTTTTCGCCGAAAACGGCCTTTAAACCGAACCCTCCGAGCTCCTGGCCAGAAGAGGAAAAAGACCGTGCTAGTCTCTTGGATCTTTTTCTTTTTTGCATCGCTACAGACTACTCATTCCGAACAATTTTACGTTTTCATGGGAGCATCCCGCTCTCTACCCCCCCCCCCACCGCTCCCCTCTCCCTTTCTCTCTTTGGGGGTGTGTAAGGGGGTTGTAAACGGAGGGAAGAGGAGGAGGAGAGGGCCGCGTGCCGTCTCGTGTTTGCGCTCGCTTTCCGCTTCCCGTGTAACGAATCGAAACTGCCTGTTTTTTTATTACGCCCGTTTAATTGAGGTTCTGCCTTTCCTGCCTACCTGCATTCGGCCCCGCTTCGCCCCGCCCCGCCCACGGCTTCGATTTTTGATCCAGAAAACCAGCCTTAATTACGAATGGATCAAACGCTTTCCGAGGGACCCGCTCAAATGCCATCGCGCTCCGCCGATAAGTTTCTCGTTCTTCGGTCTGGGAAACTCGCTAAATGGAGAACCGCTATGTCGCCATTTAAATATCTGTGCCAGGAACATTTTCGTTCGATGGCGTTGCATTTCGTTAACAGCGGCTCGCCTTCAAGATATCGGAAATTCGACTGTCTTTGTTCACACGCACACGGCGTGTTTCCCTCGCGGTACTTCCGCTTTCGAGGCGCGCTTTAAAATTGAATGTGAGTCTCGATTACGGGTGTGTCGACACGCGTGTCGACACCGCCAGGGTATGGGAGATGCTTAGGTGGGGCCTCCGCATAAAACACATGCATCGTGTGCGAAGGGAGTGACTCGGAACGTTTGCGATCCGTGTTCGTGCATTACATCCCCTCCTCGAGCCCCGTAACACCACCAAAATTTCTATTGTCAGTTCTGTGAGCCAGCCGTGACATTATCAACCTCAACCTCGGTGAATTATTCAATGGACTTTGCCAACAACCCCCTTTTAGCAATCTCGTTCTCCGTTAATGGCTGATCTTTCTACGCTTCTATAAATCGCCACTGAACTCTCTTTGCAAATACGAGTACAAACAGCCATTATTCGTCCTGAAATGAAATGTTCGTGAAAAATTGCACGAGGACTCTGCCAGATATTTTCCCGTGTATTTATCGAGAATGTTCGACTCGGTGACGCGCACGTGGGAAGGAAGGTAGTTTAATTATAACACTATCGGACAGAGCAGTTCCGCGAACAGTATGCTGAATCGTGTTCAGTGCATTGAACGGCGCGCGGCAATAATAGAAAAGGTCGAACGCAATTTTCCCCGGCTATTGTTTCGAGGCTCGGCGTGGCGTTCGATAAATCCACCGCCACGTATAATTTCTAAAACACATACGTTTGATAAAAGGCTGCTGCACAGAGTCAACGGGGGTCGGTGTGTCTCGTTTAGGGGTGAGCGGACGGCGTTAATCGCGATCTACCCTACCACCGAGCATGGACGAGGTCTGAGGACCCCGGCCAATCGGAATGACCATTCGACCGGCAACGACCAATGGCAGGTAGCTACGACTCACGTGGTCTGCTCGATTTACCGCTAACTACAAGCCAGCACAACGTGTACGTTCCGTGCGCTATCGTCAGCCACGATCGGATATCAATAGAATTTGCATAAAAATCTATATACGCGTCCCCGGTGAACCATATTGCACGCCTCGAACGATGAGGCTCCGTGAATTTTACGGAGACCGACCTATCCTCGCCCTCGCAATAAGAAAACCATCGAACAATTCCACTTCTTTTATTTCTAGAGAGCAATTGTTTCAATAAAATTATCATTCAACTCCTTGCCGTAGCATTTTCTTTAGAGTTACAGCGATTAAAACCGTCTTTATCTCCAAAAAATTTGTATTTTTATATGGCTACATTTATTTTAATGCTTAAATATTGATTACGATTCCTTCAAGCATATCATTCAAGACTATCTAATCTAAATGTTTCAAAGAAGTTCAGAGAAGATTGAGAAAATTCGTCGGACTACAGGCAGACTAAAATCACGCGTGCAAGGATTGAAGGGAACGGTTCCAATGGATTCACCCTCGTGCAACGTCAAGTTGGAACCGCGGAAAAGTATTTTTTTATTTCGAGGAACGTAGCAGCGTCAGGTGCGTGACCCAAGGTATGCGATTACCAGGCCGGCGCGAAACTCAGACCAATTTGAAATATAACCTCCTCGTTATTAATAAAATTTGCATTTACAAGGGCGAGAAAGTGTCACGGCACGACACGCGGTTACGAAAGACCGCGTCGGTACAGTTAAATAGGATTTCCGTGATTACGCTCGCAATTCGTAACTAACACTTTCGCGGACGTGTGTGGTCTCTTCTAAGAATTTCTAGGATTTTTTATCATTTCTGTCTTTCGTTCGATCTCTCTTTGAAACTTTATAATATCAAATAAATAAGATCGCTTTAGAACTCACACGAAACAGTGGTTAACATTATCTTGTATCAACCGCGGTTGGCATACTTATTAAGCATGATTTTCCATTTCAAAAAATCACTTGTAATTTCAAATAAGGGGGAGAGAAATTGCGCTGGTTATTATTTCAACCCCTGTAATTGAGTTGTCACGTTCTTATTTATAGCGGCTATATTTCTGTTTTTGTGTTATCAATTTGTTCCATATCAATAACTAGACTGCGGATCTTTGTGGAAAATACAAATTGTCTGTATCGATTGCATCTACTCAGTTTTGCTGTAAATGCATAAAGATCCGTAGTCTATTAATAAATCTACTGGAAGGGGGCTTAATAATTTTCTTCCAACGAAAATTTTATTTTACAGAAATCCTCGTAATTTATTCAGTAAAATACTACTTGTTGAAATTCTACATACTTTCATTCGTTCCTCGCAGTTTCAAGTAAGAAACTAGCCCCCGCAATAACCCCATGTCCTATTCACAGAAGCAGCTAAAAACCAGCAGCGACCCAAAACTCGATTTGCCCAGTCTCATCCTTTCTCACCTCGAGTCAACGTCTCTCTAGAGTCTAATCACCGGCAATTGGACAATTATTCGTAGCCGGCCAGCCAGCCAAGTGTGTGCTGCTATCTGTATCAAAGCACTCTCAGGTTCGGGACTGGCTATGCTACTTTGTTCCACGGTGGGTCAGGCGAAACGTACGTATCGGCAAGTCGGCTAAACACCTTCGAGAAAGGTTGATATAGCTCGCAGGACTCATTGGACGCGATGGAGAGGCCGTCCGTCGCCGTTGGGGTTTGATTACTCGTTATCGAGGTAACTCTACCGTCGTCTGGCATCTGATAAGGCCTCCACGAGTAATTATTAATCATAGACCGGGCAGTATAACGATCCATCCGAGTCTTATCTCGGTGTCGAGTGATGTATGCAAGTAGCCGAGGTCTGGCCGATGCTAGCTCGTTCTAGGGGTGGCTTCAGGGAGGTTGGGGTGGTTCGAGGGGTTAGGAGAGGGGATGGGGTCGGTGTTAGAACCCGTTGACCGGGTTCGCTAGCGTTCGGGTCGCCTTGTTCGTTGCTCGTGGCTCGTCGGTGGGGTTGCAATACTTCACCAAGATAACAACTAATAATCGATGGTGGCATTGCCAGGTACGCAGCCAGGTACATGTACATAAGTACGGTCTCGAAAAGACCTTACACCCCTGCCTGTGCCCGACTGCTTTCCCTCCCTCTCTCTCTCTCTCTCTCTCTCCTTCTCTCTCTCCGTCTCTCACTCTACCGTAGCCCTTGCAAGTTGCATCGGCGGGTAGTCTTGCCTTTTAGCCACCCACCGCCGCCCGATGGCTGCATGCAAGACGCTCGTAGGTCAAAGGTTGCGCGGCTAACTACTTCGTAAATTATCGTAAGGTTAACCGTTACTTCGCCGGTACGCTGTTCGAATGAACGAGTCGGATACTGAGTATCCTTTGAACTTTCGACGATAGACGTTCGGGGAACAGGGTATTTCTGGATTGAGGACTCGCGCGATAGCCTGCCTCTGTCGTCCGCGGTTCTTCAGAATTTCTTCGTTCCCCTCGTCGCATTGTTTCACACGACGGCAAGTGTTAGTTACCTCAGTTCTCGCTTTACACTATAAGCGATTATGTAAATAAAATCATGAAGCTTCCTTCTCTTTACTCGATAATCATCGAGAAGCTTGTTGAACGACTTCGGGTAGCTAAATCCTACGAAGTGTCGATAATAATAGTCCAACTGCCGCCAGCTCAAGTATGTTTGATCTATCGAGTGAGCGATCGTGGTTAAAGAGTCTTCTCGGCGTAATTGCGCGGCAGCCATGCAACGCGCCCTCTAGATCGCAGCTGTCGTTGCAGTTGATCGAACGATAGAACAAGCACGGCTAGAGCCACATGATTCAGGGATCGCGTAGGGTCTCCGCGAGGCGTCACGTTGGATAGAGAAGGACGGGTGCGTTGCAATCGAACGCACGCAATAATGCCTATCGCCGCCGGTCGATCGGCAATGAAATGTAAAATTTAAAACGGCAATTATCTCGTGTCGTGTATCTAGGTGACGCGCTCGAGCCAGATCCGACTTTCTATTAACCGCCCTCGGCTTGGCTGTTTTATGGGTGACTGTCCCCAGACCCGGTCAATAATTAATACATCGGCGGCGTGTGTTGCTAGGCGATTTGCCGGACAAATAACCGGTGTCATCTTTCCTTTGGAAAATCGTTTGCGTTCGTGTTGGAATAATTTCTTGACGATTTAGGCTTTTCCCTAAAATAGGAGCCAACAGCTCGGCTCCCGAACTCTTCAGCAAGTCAACTATCCGTAGGCCGAGTATACGAAGAAACTGTGCGAAATCCTGCGAGAGATGCAGGTCCGATTGCCTGATAAAATTGAGCAGCGAGTTGATAATCGCGCGGTGGCTGTTTCGGAGGCAGACTGATGAGCAAAGCCAGGGTCTGGAAGGAAGATTCGTCGGGGGTCGGGATCGATTTAACGTAGAGACGCATATCAAGCCACCTCTCGGAGGCTCTCCCCAAGGCGGAGTCGCGATGCAGGAACTTTGCTAGGAAACTTCTATCAAGAACAGAGCCGAGACCACAACGATCAGTAGTCCTTCCCGGTAGCAGTTCGTCTCCGGTTTACGGACGTATGTAAAGCACCGACCGAAACAGCCCCCAAACCTCCGCGACCACTCCCTTACCTGCTCCTCAAGACAAACAGTGGCGGTGTCTTAACAAGTGGACCAAGCTGCGCCCAAGACAAAGGGTAATTGAGGGCAGGGATTAATACCCCTATACACCAGGAATCCAGCCGCCTGCCCGCTCTCTACTCCGTGGAGTTCCTCAGACTGTATCTTCTCCGCAGATGGAGGACACATTCTCTACGATCTGTCTCTCTCTCTCTCTCTCTCTTTCTCTTCTCTCCAACCCCTCCGGTCCTTTGGTTTTCTATGTTTGTCTCTGTCGGTCGCCTTTGGCCTCGATCTGACCGTATCTCCTTCCTTCCGCTTCTTCGATTTTCTCGTTCCCTGCCTGCTGCCCTTTGCTGCAACGGAGTCCGACTCCTTCGAGACACCGAAACCCCGGCAAGGATTTGGTCATCTTACTAATTAAACAATCAAATACGGGCGCTCGGTTTCCCATTCCGTCGAGACTCTCGCGAGTCTTTCGCGATCGATCAACTTTCCGGGAAACTTCGATTGGAATTTGCTCTAGAGGGACGTGATCCTCGAGGACACCACCGATGCCACTTGACAGTGGACTGTTGGGCAAATACGGGCCGAGGAGAGTGCGCAGAGAAACAATGAGGTGAAAGAACTAAACGGAAGGTTTCAAAGAAAATATGTAGGCTGTGAGTGATAAAAAAGGGTGAAAATTGATTAGAACGAGGTTTGTTAAACCCTGGTGTTAAAATCGCAGGGAAGAGGACACGAGGACAGAGTTTTGGTTCCAGGTAAGTGTCGCCATACCCAAATTAGGAAACAAGTCTTCGAAGCCGTGAACCCTCAGGTTTCCTCAGGATCGAAAACTTGGCCGAGCCTTAACAACCCCATCGGGACGAAGAACGAGACGAAGAAATAGGAGACGAAGAGGGAGAGAGAGAGAGAGAGAGAGACAGAGGGGAGAGAATGACGGAAGGAAAGCACGGGAGGTGAAAGCGAAGAGAGGAGAGCTACCCTCGCGGAATTATAATACAAAATGTCATAACTATCTTCCTAATCACACTTTATTCTAACTGGTCCCTTCGTAACGAGGTGGCGTAGTCCTTTGTGCCGAGTGCAAAGTACGCGGACAAGCGGATCGTAAAGTAGAACCACCCCACGGGACCCCGTGGGGATGTTCAACGTTCTTAGAGTACGAAACTCGAAAGGACGCGTTTGGAAGGCGTACGAAGGATATTACGATTACCCTCCTAAGCGCAGTTCGTTATCATCGTTTGCACGGGCGCAGATAGCGTCGGGAAATTCGGATCGCGCGATACTTCCCTAATCGCGACACGTCTCCGCCGGTATACCAAGTATTTTCGCATTATCTTGAAGTGCAAGCCTGTGATTAGCTTCGAACAGAAACAAACTTCCGGGCTGCTTCAACCCCTTGCACTCGGAGCTATTTTAATTCTAAGATATTTTCATTTTATGAGTGAGCGTAGGGGTGACAGCAAATTTACGTCGCGATGTTACGGTGCGAGGGATGAGGTTTTCCGAGGATGATCGGAAATATCTTTGCGAGAGGAAGTCGAAGAGTCGCGTAGCTCGGGGCGCGAGCGAAAAGAAGGAAAGACGCCGGAGAGAGGCGACCGTGCAAATCCCGTGTAAACATTTGCAATGGATTTGCGAGCTATTCAAACGGTTAAATTCTCTTAAGAATTTAGTTTGTACAGGGGTGGTGTGCCACAGGCGGCACCCCCTACTTTCCCTACCCCTACATCACTATATAGAACGACTGGTGGCGTTCCTTACCACAAACGCAGATCTCTCTTTCTCTCTCTCATTCTCGTTTTTTCCAAGTCTCTTTCTCTCTCTCTCTCTCTCTCTCTCTCTCTCTCTCTCTCTCTCTCTATCTTGGTTTCTGGCAGGTCTCTCCCTCGGCTCTGTTACCCTTTGTATTTCTAACAATTGATATTCTTCGCAGTGCAAAGAAACGGACAGAACTCTCCCCGTAGCCGTCTCCTTCTACCGACCCGATGTCGAACAAATAATACCAGCGGAAAATCTGAGGAAATCACTGCCACGGATAAATCTCGCCACCCACTTCTACCGGCAGTCTTTTGGTTTTCGCACTGAGACCCCAGAACTTTAACCCTTTCGCTTTTTCTCGCTCGATGTTTGACCGGGGGTTGATTCGCGACGATAATTCCTCAGCAAATGGCGGTTTGTCGAGCGTCTCCCGCCGTTGAAATTATCATTAAGAATTTTTAGGGACAGGGGCAGAGAGTTGAGTTTCTGAAAAGAATTTTTTAAAAAATGTAATATTAATTTTTTCTGGCGACGATGTGTCGAGGGTAGAAAAACATTCTTTATCCACGGTGCACTCCCGAAGCAGTGCACGGTGCCAATGAGAAACGAAAGTCGACGATCGGGCCAGGGGTGGAAACCACCCGTTCCCTTCCACCGAAGTTGGACTACGTACGGCGAAAGGAATATGGCTCATTCGCGTGCTGCCGAAAGTTTTGCCGGCGGTAGGACGGCGTTGCATGCCCCGGCATTAATAATTACTTTACAACTGATTCCTCCTTTCGTATTTTTTATTTCATTTTTCAACGGGCGCGCGGCGCGCGGCGCGGTCCTCCGACGGCCCGTACATGATCGCCTTTCAGGCTCGTGCAAACATCCGCTTGTTAGCGCTCGGTTATTAATTCCAAACTTTCATCAGCGATTAATTTATTAAGCTATTTCCTGCGACCCGATGTGTTCCGCCAACTAATTACCGGCTATTACCGCCCCTGCTTCTGATCTGCTCGCGAAATACTCTTCGATGCTCCACCGTTGCCATACATTTTGTAAAAGTGTACACTATTATTTTCTTCTTTGACGGATAGATCATCAATCAGAATTTGTTCGTGAGAATAGTTCTAATTTTTGGTGAAGAAGACTATTATGTCTTTTGACGCTCCACCGTTGCCATAGATTTGTTAAAATTTGCACTATTTTCTTCTTGAACTGATAGAATATCAATCACAATTTTTGTTTCATTAATGAAGAAGACCATTATGTGTTTATGCCATTAATTCACGAAAGAACAGCTAATTTCCCGAGCACACAGCGCGAATTAATTTCCGATCAATTGTTCGAGCGATCTATCATCTCGAAGCATCGGTACCAGCGACGTTTACACGGAAGGCTTCTGTTTGTTCGTGCAGGGGGCTAATCGAACGTGTAAACACCGTCGGAAAAATGTTTAGAATGCCAGGCAAGAGCCATGGCATCGCAGACGGAGAGACACAGGTAGCCTAGACACGCGGCTTCTACCACGAGGGAGAGAAAAGTTTTGCAACTACATACACCGTTTCCGCGGGTTCGGTTTCTTAGACGGCGGTCGTCGGTCTTGTTTCCAGGCTTCATCGATCAGTTGATCGCAGTATATCGTGACCAGCCGATCGTACTTGAATCCGACGATGCAATCGAGCACCGCATTGCGCCCCTTGTCGTGCGACTGCGACACTAGAAACAGTTTGCACACGATTGCTCGTGGATTCTCATACTGATATTGATTGGACTGGGCTCTCGTTGCGTGCACGAGACTCTCTCCTAATCGTATGATCTTCCTAATGAGACAAGTATTAGGTATGCCGGATGGAATTGTTGTTTTTCTTGTAGTTGATTTTCGGCCGGATCTGCTCGTACTATTTTCAGATCCTATCCGATCCGCTGTGACTCTGGCCACGCGAAAATGTGCGCTGTAAATAATTTTTTACCATTTTATCAAACCTGCCATTCGATAGATACTGCAATACCTCGCGTGCCATAAATTAATGCATTCTGTCGTTTTCTTAGCAACTTGAAAAATTCTACGTCAACGAGTTTAGTCATTTTTTTTATTGGAAATTCATTGTCCTCCATCCCTGGTAGTAGGAACAATTAAAAATCAAGTATTAGAATTTCTCTCGTCGCGATATGCTTTAAAAATATCAATCCCGTTCCGTGTAAAAGCGAAATTGAAAATAAATCGCCGCGTAAACGAGCGACACGGGGGTTGTTGTGCGACTTAACGCATCTGAACGATTTATTGTTAATTCGTAAAAATTTTTATTCGTCTAGCGAAAGAGTGCCAGACTGGATTACAATTCGCGGGGTAAAAAGATTTTGCGTGCCTCCGGTCGTTCGGTTCCGTTCCTCGTCGGAGAAACGGGCTCACATGCCGTTTATATCCATTCGATAATTACGCTCTGCCTCGAAAAATTCTCAACCGGGAAAGTATCGCGATGGCGTGACACGATACACCCCGTTATCGACATGAACTTTGCACTTTGCGCGTGGTTCCGCTTTCGGAATAATCCCTCACCGCCCCCGTACACCGCCTCCCGGTGCAGAGAAACCAGCCGCCACACGACGACGAAATGAATCCATATTTTTCGTTGCACGTGTTAAAGTAACGAGCGTGTGTACACGGAATCGCCGACTGATATGGAAAAACTTGCATTGCAAAATAACAGGTTGCGACGGGACGCGCCAACAAAAGATTGCTTCCTATACAGGAGAGAGCCGCGCCGGTCTGGTCCCTTTTCATAAATCCGCGCGGTGTCGCGATTAGATAAAAACACATTGTAAAACCGGCCCACACGGTGCAAATTTCAATTTAGCATAAATCCGTCCGACACGACCGGAACTTTTTACCAAGGTCTGGTATCGCGGCCGGATTTCTTCCATAAAGAAATCGCTCCTTCCTTGATCCTCCAGGATTACGGAGCTGATCAACCCCTTACCATTTCGCAGCTGCAATCATTAGAATGTTTCTTCATCCGCGGAAGTGTCCTAGCAGTCAATTTTTATTAAGGATTTTGTACACTTATAACAAAAATGGGCAACTGCTCCTCCCTTGATCCTCCAGGATCACGGAGCTGATCAACCCCTTACCATTTCGTAGCTGCAATCATTAGAATGTTTCTTTATCCGTGGCAGTGTCCCAGCAGTCAATTCATATTTGAACTAAGGATTTTATGCACTCATAATATACATTTTATTTGGTTTCAGTGGCTCGTAGTCGACGAAGAAGATTAGTATTTCGCATATAGAACCGCAGTGCAATAATTAGCGCACGTGGGAGGGGTCGGTGGCAAATTAGAAAAATGCCGGCGAGTTAAATCGACGCGACTGCTGTCGTCATTGAACGCAATCGTCGCAGCATCCGGCGCCGATTAAAACCGATAGAATAATTAGGCATGGTCTGAGGGAATGCCAGCAATTTGCCCGCGAATCACGCATCCATCCGATGGCGACGTGCCGCGGGAAAATTCGCAAGCTTCGGGTGCTGGGGGTTGCGTGTACGTTAAAGCGAGCGTCCGTGATCGGGTGCGTGGTGTGCTGTGTGGGTGGTGATGGTGGTTGAAGGCTGGTTTCGGAGGAGGTGGAGAGAGAGAGAACCCGCGAGTACCTCACCAGCACACTTTACGATACGTCGAATGACTAATACGTTGAAACAATAGGCAGTCGTCGGCCGCCCGATGGGACTGATGGCTGGCAAAGAGAAAGCGAGAGAGAGAGAGAGAGAGACAGAATAAGGACGAAGGGTTGGAGGGACGGTTGGTAGCAGTCGTCGGCGGATGGTTGGGGATTCCAATGCACCACTTTAAGCGTTTCTATATCCGTGGCTTCGGGCGCCTATACGTACTTCCGAGCTTTTATCGCGGCTGGCTTCTGCCGCTGTCGAGATGAGTCGTTAGCATTACGATCATTATTAATGACGTAATTGTTATAAGGAAGTGAACTTTTCCGTCGTTCCCGTCATTACGTCGTTACCCGCCGTGCTCGCGTTCTCTGTCTCACCTCTCCCTCTCTGTCTCTCTCTCTCTCTCTCTTTCCCTCAACGCCCACCGTCGTCGTCGCCTCGTTATCGCATCGAGGCATATAATAGGGCACTCTAACTTGCCGAGCCATCTGTTTCTCCCTACCACCTACACAATCCTCCACCTCCTACACCCCCTCGTGATTCGAGGTCCGTTCGACGTCGGAGCTTTTTTTTCAAATCTTTCGACTCCGCGCCTCGCCGTCGATATTCATCGTTCGCGCGGGCTCGTGTATGTTTGGGTAACAGGAGCCTTTTAACGGGGCCGAGCCATCGAGAACCGCGTTTCCCGTTCATTGAAAACCAATTGCGCAATTTCGAGGGGAACACACCGGGCCGATTGTGAGAGAGCTTCAGCACAAACGAGCCACCGAGCGACCGGCTATTGGTTATACTTACGGCGGCGTGGCAACTTTTATGCCGATAATTAGTATCCGCTAATTAGCGTTGTCTGTGTTAATACGGCGAATCCAGCCCTCCCGCTTCTATCCTGTCTCTCTCTCTCTACCTTTCTTTTCTCTTCCAATTTTCCTCTCTTTTTCTTTCTCGTTGGTTTCGCAGTTGGGTTTTTTGTTGGCGGCGCTATCTTTCCTCGTCTCGTAATCCACTCGCAGGAAGAGATCGAGCCTCGTCAAAGGATGCTGGTTCGCGTGTAACATAATACACGCGTTTCCACCTGGCTGAAGGTGCTCTTGTAGTCTGATAAAGTCAAAGTTCAAAGTCCGCGGGGGTGTGTGGTGTGAGAATCGCGGGAAGGAAGGGTAGAACGGGGGATGGTCGATCCCAGCCGACGGTGATTGCTTCTCCCCCAGCCTGCCTTAAAATTGACGTCATATTCGTTATCCTTTCGACCCTTCTTCCACGCCATCCTCGCGTCTCCCGCGCCTCCGCCTCTGGGCATCTCTTTCTGCATGCGTATAAGCTTACATCAACCCTTCCTCCACACGGCCACACCCAGTTCCACGGCCCGGAGAGTACCTACCTTCCGACTCCAGGCTTTTCTAGGCTGGAAATAAAAAAATCAGACCACCCCCTTCCCTTGCTCTTTCCACCCCCTGTATCGCCTCTCTCTCGCCACGCGCGGATCCTCTTCTCTTTTCTCCTCTTTGCTTCTCTCCTCTCTCGGCCACGTTTCGTTTCGAAATTCTTTTGCCCGCCGCCTCCGAGCCGGAACCGGGCATCAAACTTGCAGATTGATTAGCTCGGAGACTCTCCGGATACCTGTCTGCTATTTTTAGAGACTAGATCTTCCCACGTCCCTTGCTCTGTTCATTCTGCTACCCTCTGTTCCAGCAACTTCAATTTTTATCGATGCACACGCGTTATATCGATTTTTAGAAATTTTATTTTAATACACTACCTACCGGCAATTATTTAATTATTTTTGATCTGCTTTCGAGAATCTCTGGATTAAGGAATTAAATCAAGTTTCATAGTTTCAGAGACTAGATCTATCCACGTCCCTTGCTGTGTTCATTCTGTTACCCCCTGGTCCTATATCTTCGATTTTTACTCTCGATATTGATTTTTAGAAATTTCATTTTAACGCACTGCCTACCCGGTAATTATCTCATAATTCTTAATTGGATTCTTCGATAAATGATTGGTTCTCGAGAATCTCTGAATTAATGAATTAATCCAAGTTTCATATAACGGAGGAATATATCCGCGGTGTTCCGGTAATCTCGAGAAATAAATTGTATTACTTTATTTTTCACGGCGAGTCGAGTCCAGCGAGCAACGACGAGTAGCGGAGGAATATATTTCGTTGCTCTCGATCGTAGAAAGAAGCGCAATTAGAGGAATTATATAATATGCATTGAACAAACGAAATAAATTGAGGGATCGTGAAAAATGTACGTGGGGGGCGGTAGAGATCTCGCAATGGAATTTATTCCGGAAATACGTCCTCAGCATGCGGAGGGATAAAGATATTCTGGTTTTTGCATGGATTAGTAATGGAAGCTCTCTCCCGGGATGGAAGCCCTTTCAGAAGGGAGTCGTTCGGCGCCGCGGTAACGGATGGCCAGTGTTCCGTTTGCAAAGCCTTCTTCTCCCTTTTCGTTTCTGTCTCAGAAAATTATTATGCTCGCTTCGATCGACGAGGACATTCTGGTCAATACCACCCTTCGCGTCCAATCTCGTTTTTACTTATTTTTAAAATAATTCATCGACAAACTAGCAATATAAAAATATCCAACCATCAAATATAAACAATATCGCAAAAATTCATACAATACAAATATAATGCTGTTCCAATTGAATTTTCCCCGAGCCGAATAGAAATAAAATTCTCCCTAATTTCACGAAGTAAATGTCTACGAAGGTCTAGGACGTAATAAAGAATGCAGCGAACGTTAAAGGAAGCACGGAGCGGTATAAATAACGTGGTGAGACGGATTGCGGGTCTAATATTTGAAAGATGGTGTTTCGAGCGAGAGGTTGCGGGGCCCTAGAAATTCGTGTGTCGTCGAAGCAGCGGGCAAGAGGCGGCGAAAGGGTTGAGATCCGAAGCGGAGACGAGCAAAGGGAAAAGGTAGAGGTGGTAGGTAGAGGAAGGGTTTTTGGAGGGTTGGATAGAGACGGAGGTGGAGGAAGGCGGGAGAGAAGCGTCGGTCAGGGGAAAATCTGGGGGAGGCGGAATACGAATATGAGAATTAAAGCCGTCGAAGGAATTAAAGCGTATAACCATGGCGCGCGCGGATCTCTGAGCTGTGTCCGTCCGTCTACCACCCCGAATCTCCGTTTATCCGTTCGTATTTCCCTCGGAGGATCTTCTCTTCGTTTGCCGGATAGCCAGGGCACACCGCTATCGGCTCGGCCACTTCCACCTGTTCTTCGTGTGTGAAGCCGGCCGGCTATCCTTGGAAAAATTATTCGACGGGGAAAATTACATCCCTCTGTTTGACTGGAGGATAGATGAAATTAAAACGCTTTTAGTGGAAGAATAAGCAATCAGATAATTGCTTCGTATTGAGTGCGCCTTCTTCAAACACGGAAAGCTGATTTCACTCCCTCCCTGCCCCCTCCCACTTTTCCACGGATTTGTAAAAATCCCATTTCATGCCCGGCGAAATATACGAAAGCGTTGCTGCGCTAGATTTTCGAAAAACTCTTAATTTGCGATGTGTCATCTAAAATTTCGAGGTCCAAATGTGTATTCAATTTTTACAAAGGTTCAATTATGGTTAAGTGGGTGTTCTCGTTCCCACGATCGAAAAATCAATTTTATTTAATTCTCTTCGAGTAAGTGTTTTCAGCGAGGAGCAAAATTGTGAAATGTTTAAGAGAACAGTATTTCCTGGAGAAAGGGGAGGATTTTTCTTGACGGGAGTAAGTAGAATGCGCATTCTCCGGATCGCGATTACGCGGCCGGGCAAATACCAGGCGCGAGACCGCACGGTCATAATTAACAGTCATAAATTATCAATCCGAACATCGGTTAGCAGCGCGGCCTGGCGCCTGTGCAGCACACGATACAACAAAGACAGCGTCCGGTGTCTGCGAAAGAGCAACAGAGAGCAAAAGGGGGGCGAAGGGGGTGGGGATGAGGTAGAGAGTCCGGGAGAGCGAGTAGCTGGATTAGGATGGATGCGGGAACGGTAGTTGTGTCCTGCAGGAACGGCAGGGTGAACGAAGGGTGATAGTCGAAGGGCCCGGGCTATACGGGATAGCCACTGGCCGAAGTGATTGATATAGAGGTGCGGTTGCTACAGAGCCAACTACTAGTGCTGACTCTGTGACGCGCGAATCTGCGAGGTTTGCGGGCCGTCACTGATGCTCTGTCGTTCCACGCGAAAGAAACAAATGTCTCTACCGGTCTGCCCGCTGGCCGATCTTGAATTTCGTGACTAATTTCCTCCCTGTTACTGCGAAACATCTTCCTGACGCGTCGCCATTCCGAAATGTTGCCCACTGGACCGCTGGCACTTAGTTGTTTGCCTTCGAAAATATTACTTGGCAGAGGCGCAATTTATCCTGAAACGATATATTACACTGTTTGCAGAACATTAGATTGGGAAATTACATAGTATAATACATATCCAAAGAAATGAATCTATTAAATATCAGATGATTGCATAAGTCCGTGTCCGGCGGAATGTAAAAAAGAAATGGTTATAGTCGCCATTCTTTTCTAATTGTAGTCTTGTCTAATCTTTAAAAGTAATCTTGTCTAATTCTTTAAAACCCAGCCGTTGAATTTTATTTTCAAACTGGGCACGACCTCATGCAATCATATAATCATTCCTCGTTAATGCATCTTCGCAATTTCCCAACAGCATGATCTACGGTTTATAATACCTCAAAGAACGAACAGTAATTCATTGGAAAAGCATACAGCAATGCAATATTGGCTCTGTGAACACCTGTATACAAAGATGACCGTAGCAACAACATTTTCCACGCACGGAGGGATGATTTTGCCGGTCATTAAAAAGGAGGCAGCATCGAAGCATTCAGCGTTAGATCTAACACAATAACGCGAAGCGAGAGGAAGTTCGTTCTTCGCGTTAGACGACAGAGAGTAAACAAAAGTCGAAACAGAGAGAACGCGAGAACGCGAGAACGCGCACGAGAAATAGAGCGAGAGATACGTTCACCGCGTCCCGCAGTAGGACATAATAGTCTCGCATCGGCCATGAAGAATCGTGGTCCTTGTTGTCGTCTCCCGATCGTGAAGTCACGCTCGTGATCCCGTTTCCCAGCACTCTTTTGTCGTCGCGCATTTCCTCTTTCCTCCCCGAAAAAAAGAAGGAAAACCGACGCAGCGGTGGGGTGCGATGAAACAAGAAAAACGGGAGGGGTGGTACAAGGTTGGAAAAAAGAAAATTATAACGACGCTCTCACTAATCGTCTCGCGCCGGCCGATTTGACGGAAGCGCGTCGTTGCACGCGTGTCGTCGACTCTCTTTGCGTGCTCGGGAAGATAAAACCGTTCGCTTGCTGGCGAAACGGTCGCAAACCGTCGTCGTCGCCCAGCCATCTATCCGTTTTTTTTTTCGCCCCGGTGTGTGCTCGCGTTTTCATCTCCGTTGCTCTCCCGGTCCATTGAGCACGCGGAGAAAGAAGGGAGGGAACAGGGTGCTGCCGGGTAGTCGGTGCCTCATATCATTAAAATAGAGATATTGACAAAAGGCTCGGTGCCACATAGGAGCCTCTCCTCTATCCGTGTACACGCGTCTATATGTATGCACGTGTGTATATATATATATATATATATATAATTTATCCGCGGATACAGCCACGCGTGGACCTGTCTCCTATGTATGTATATTTGACGGTAGATGAGGCTGCTGCCTTCAGGGCGTCTCACAGATCAATGGGAATATTGAACAATTGTCTCTCTGGCTACGGCTAAAACGAGCGGCCAAGACAATCAGCCCTCTGCGAACAATAAGCGGCTTAATGACGTAGCAGCACCGTTTTCGCCCGCGCATCGCCTTCTTGAATGCCCGTACACCCCGCCTGTCCGCCTCGGGAAAATATTATAATTAAAATTTTAGGCCCAAGTGACGGTGCACTGTGTCTGGATTCAAGCCGCGGACCTTGAATCTCGCGAATGAGTTGAATCTTCATTGGGTGCCTCGTGCTAGCTAGAGCTGCGGCGTTTTTTCAGATTTTCATTTTTTATCGTCTCGGAGACAGGCTCCGGAATGGGAGAGGCCAGGCCGGTTGCGTCCATTAAACACGAATTTTCGCGGATGAAAAATTGGAGGACTTCCGGGAGCAGTTTTAAATTTCAGAATATCAAAAGAATTACGAATCCTGAAATTATTACACAAAAATCTTGCTAATCCCGAGCATCCCCATCGAAGTAACGACCTCCGGAAAAATTCGCAAGCCATCAGAAGGCCGGAGTAGTATCGAGGTATAGTATCCCCGCTCGGACAGAGGAGCATGCCGGGGTCGATAAGCCGATCCGGCGATAGGAGACAGTGTGACACGTTGGTTCTCCTTAAGGCTCGGTCTCCGCAGTGGCAATGGCATTGGCGGGCGGTGTGTTTTAGGGATCAATAATTTATGTAAATGTGTACGCGGCAAGGGCGCTACCGTGTGGCGGTGAGTTACAGCTATGACGGTAAGGGGGTATACGGTGGGTGGTTGGGTGGGCGCTGGGAAGGATGGTGGTGGAAGGTGGTTAGGGGTTGCGGAGGAAAACGGCGGGCGAGGTTGTGGGGAAAGGGGTGAGGTAGGGAACGAGGTTTAGGGGTGAGTCGCGGCGGTACGGTGGCGGTGGCAGACCGACTGAGGGTGGAGAAGATCGCGACACGAAGGGGTTTGACGTCCAACCCTTTCATCGATTGTACTTCTCTGCTCCCTTTTATCCCTTCGCCGTACACCACCCTATCCGGTCTAACCCTCCTCCCGCTTCCACCCCCTGCCCCACACCCCCGAGGCCGGTGCTACAGCGAGGCAAAAGCAGCCATCGACTAATGCTCGATAATTCCCTGCGCGTTTGTTCGCGCGAATATTTTCTCGACTTTCCAGTGTCGTGCCGAATCGCCTCCTACTCGAACGCTCTTTTCGCGTATCTTTGAAATGCACGCCACCCCTTTTACCTCCGCGCGTTTTCCTTTTATGCCTTTGTTCTTCGGGGGAGGGAGGGGGTTGCTGGAACAGAGGGGGTGCACAGGGGAACCCTAGGGGATGGGGGGTGGTAGCCGTCGGAGGAGGGGGTGGCCGAGAGAAACCAACGTGTATCCGCGAATAATATTTTCCGGAGCAGTTCTCTGTCTCTTTCTTTCTATCTTTCTCTCTCTCTCTCTCGCTCTCTCTCTCTCTCTCTCTCTCTCTCTCTCTCTCTCTCTCTCCTCTCTGTCTGTTTACGACGCCGGCGACGGCGATACTCGTGCATAAATAACAACGCGGTTCCAGTGTCCATTTATTACGTTGAACTAATTAGACCGGTGAAATTATTTGCTCGTTTACTATATTTCTGTCTTTGTAATTTCCTGCCTTGTTATACCAGGCACCGCGACGCGACGAGAAACGACGCGACGAGCTCTCTCGCCCGCGTCTGTGGACCTGACGTTTATGACAGTCCGCGATCGCTCGTGCCTCTGGACACCGTTATCTTGTTACGAGCTTTTATCGGAAAGCAATTTAAAAGGAATCGTACGGCGACGCCGGGTTTCGACACGTTCCGTGTCTACGGGCCGGACGCAGCGCGCGCTTTGATCTACTTTAATCACCTATCGCCTGGGAAATCTCATTGGCGCACAGTATGATCTGTTTTTAATATTCCCATAAATTGATGTTTCATGGAAATTTCTGTTCACAAAGAATTCCGACTCGGCAATTCAGGCTTCATGCGCAGCACAACAGTTCACCGAGTTCCAGAGAACGACAGGTGAAGACTATGTCAAAATCGACGCGCATGAGAATCGAAGGGCGAGCGTAAAGGGTGTCCGAAGGGAGGAGGGAGCATAGAATCAGTTGTTTCGACCCTTTGTCTTTCTCTTTGCCGCTCGGCAGTGGCGTCATCCCGTCGTCCCCTACCCTTTGATCCCCCCAATAATCAATATATTCTAACATAACTCTAATGGCCACCCCATTTGAATACAACCGAATCCACCCCACGGTTCTCCGCATCTCGCGGAGCTCCGACAATACCAATCATCCGAAATATTCCCTTTCTCTTTCCGACTTCCTTCGCATCGTGTTGTCTGTCGACCCCTCGGCCCCGGTATTAAAAACTTTCGAGGACGAGACGCCTAACTTTCGTCCGACGAACGACCCCGCAACATTTCTCGTATCGATGTCCAGCGATTCTGGAAAGCGAAATAAAATTCTGTTCGAAACGCAGGAATCTTTTTTGTCGCTTCGAAATTCTGAACGTGATAAATATATCAGGTCGTTGAGTATGAAACTTGACAAATGTGTTTGATGTTTTATTTGTCAAGCTTCATACTTAACGACCCGATAGTATGCGAGTCACGCGAGCTTCGAGGTCGATCTCCGGAGTATCTTCTCCTGAAGGAATCGCCTCTCGCGGGGGGTGGATAAGTCGGGCTAATAAATCAATCCCACGGCGAAAGCGGACGTCGGCCCGGATCGTTTCTCTCCAGGTCGGTTTTCGGTTTCGAGTGCACTCGATCCGAAAATAAGGATTTACATATTCATGCAAAGATCTCTCGCGTTCGAGGATCCAGCAGAAGGAGACAACGCCGACCGAGGCGAGGATAGTTTGTAATGGGATTTTCACACCGTTTGGAGTCCCTTTCCCCTTTTCACCCGGTCTTCACCCTCTCTCTTTCCTTTCCACCGTTGCGGTGGGAAACTGTCCTGATGTATCGGCGGTCTACAATTTTTCTGAACTTCCATTGAATTAAGAATTTGCATACTGAACAATGAATTCTTGTGTTTCTATCGAACACGAAGAAACTAGCCGTGAAAATTCTTGTGGACTTTCATTTCCGCAGTAAAACTGAACAAATCGAAGAAACAGGTCTGGCCAATTGAAAACGTTTTCTGCGTCGATGTTGCGGCGAGTTTCGCAGGAGCGGAGCTCAGCATGGCGACCATAATGTTCTGAGATCAATGGAGTGCCACGGAGCAGGTACAGGCTCGAAAACTTGCGCCCCGTTCCGAAAGTGCTTTTAATCGGGAAGTGTAACGCGTACTAAGCGAACATTGTACACCTTCACCCCGTAGTTGCGTTCGCCGGCGAACAGCAACAAAAGCAATTGAAGAAGTTTCCCCATAAAAAGCCTCGGCAAATGTCGAAGCAAAGGTAAATTGCATTGGCCCCGGCACACCCACGCCACGCTTCTGTTTCAAAGTTTCGCCACATCGTGGCCGTGTCGCTGGTCAAATTTCCCAGGCTCGTCACGTGCGATTTATTCGAACTTTATTCTTACTTATGGCTTCCCTTTCGCGATCCAATACTACTTACCTGCCGCTCGGTATTCTACTGAACGTGGGGGTTGCTTGATGACGGGGTTGTAAAAGACGACGATTTGAAAAGTGGCGAATGAGACGAAGAAAGAGATAGAGAGACAGGGGGTGTATGTGTGTGTGATAAAATGGGTGTTTATTGCGAATGGAGGGGTAGAAGATAGAGGGGGAGGCAGGGTGGAATGAAAAGTTGTCACATTTGTTTCGTCGCGATAAAAGACGCCGTTCCGCGCCAACCAAATCTGAGGCTGCGAAATGGCGAAAGTTGTTTACAAAATTCTCGATAAGATGCGACGCGAAAAAAACAGGGAAGGGGTGCCGATTCGGGGAGGAAATCTATTCTTCCGATCGGGGGTGGTTCGGAGATGAAAGCGGCTCCTGGAGGATCAGACGAGTTTTATGTCGATTGTCTACTTGGAACTCCGAGTTGGAATCTCTGAATCACTTTTGCGTCGAAAATATTTTGTGGATACATAATAATAAAATTTGGAACTGCCACTAGTGCCACACTTTTTCTAGAAATAATTCCCGTTGGAGACACGAGGTTAGGCGAGTTAGGGGTGCTGGAATCGTCCTGGCTGGTCAATTACAGGGCCAAGAATGACCGGCGGTACACCGTCACAGAGGAAGAATGGGAAAAAGTTGTTGACCACTTTCGGTCCGCGTTAACATCGTCTGGTACTCTGAGTGGAGGCAACGTTCTTCCCACTCGGACGTTGAATTTCGAGACACGAACCTCGCGGCGGGCGGTGCGCACACGATTGGAATGCCGAGTTGTAAGGACGATCTTTCGTAAAACAGGAACAGGAGAGAGAGGAGACCGCAGGAATGGGCGTTCCTCTGCACTCCCCACACACACAGTCGGAACTTTATACTTTAAATCCGCCCTATAAATATCACGCTCCTTTGGATCACGGGCTGGTTTCCGAAAGATTGGCTCGCGGTATCCTTCGTGGGAATCGCTCACAGCTTCGCGTCGATATATCAAGGGATGAAACCCTCCCCACGAAAACGATTCGTCATCCCCGTTGCTTGTAAAACAGGCCACTGGTTTTACTGTCCCCGGTCCTTGTCTAACCGACGCGTCATCGACGGAAAACTGGAACCGTGATGTACTCAGACGACGTCCACGGCAAGCCGACGAATTCATCAACATCCCCAGAAAATCTACAGAAAAGAAGTGAACTCGTTCAGACGGTGCACGTTATTATTTTATTAAAAAGATTCATCTCGCATTACATTACAGAAAAAAATTGCCTTATAAAAATAACAAGATTCAATTTATTTGAACTTTATCTGCGCTGTTAAATATGAAAACGAAAGCATCTTTATAATTACTATAATTGTGAAATAAAACATCTGGAACTGGTCATAGTTGCTTTCAAAATCGTCTTTTCCGAAAGGTTAGAAATGCGAGCAGAAGTTTCGAGCACGCTGTATGAAACTAGAGGAGCAGAATATTGCAGTAATAGTAAATATGTGATACGTGGATGTAGAGAACGCCATTCATCACTGGATAAAAAGGATTTAACGGTTCTTTCGACAGCCAGGTGATCCGTATAGCGTCCACAGGGCAAGCCGAAGAGCAAACAGGAAGAACGGCCGAATAATTGTTTGCGAACGTTTAATTTATATCGCGCGGCTCAACAAGTGTTCCGGTCACGTTGATCCGATTATCGGGATTCTTTCCTCTCTTTCACCGGTGCGGTGTCCGGCGTCAATGATTTATCGACTCTCGGATGGCCAGTTAACTTATCGACGGAGTTACTATTCTCCCTGTTCTCCTCTTCGTACGATGGTTCTGGTCCGGTTTTCCACGCGCGTAAAAATTTCAACCGAACCCCGGGGGTTTCCCTCGTGGGAACCGCAGGCGAATCGAAGATGGAATGCTAAACAGCCAAAGGGTTGAACACCGGTGTCATCGCCGGTTCGTTGAAGTACACCGACAGCAGCCGAACCGTCTAGCCAGAAAGCCCAACCCCTCTTCGGGCCAGGCGCTGCGCGCATTTAGATAAGTTAAACTATAAATTAGACGGATCACTGGTAGCTACTCGAGGAAATGTTGTCGGCGCCTGAATATGTATGATTTATACAAGGAACCCGACTCACCGATATAATTCCTGCTACCAGTCGCGCCGCCTGAATCGCGGTCTTCTTCGAACACCCCTCGCACCACCTTCCCCTGATCGTTGCTCGATACATCGCCATTTTATGAATCCTCAAGTCCTCTGTGTGCGTATCAAATATGTCAGTATCTAATCAATCACTACACATATTTAGGTAATTGCATTTGCTGTTTATACGAATTTCATATCCAGAAAATCCGAAAATATTCTAGGTCGGAAGGAATCTTTAATTTTCCAGTCAAAATAAAGCAAAGGGTTAGGCTTGTCTGTTTGAATCGGCTGTTCAGCCAATTTCACATGGAATCAGCATTGTTAGAAGATTGTCCAGGCGAAAAGAAACATTCCCAAAATCATGCCGAATGAAACGGAAACAAATGGACACTGAAAGGGGTTCATCGTGGGATTCCATCTCGTCGAGATTTCGACAAAGAAAGATAGACAGAAAAGAAGAGGGTGAAAGTACAAGTTTCACCCTGGGAAGTGTGGCCAGGGGCAACGCGACGAGGACAGTCCTGGTGCGTCTTCCCGGAGCGCTGCTAATGGCGTCGTTATTTTAAAATACCACGATCATATTTCCCCGTGGCCCACCAAGAATATGCCACGGCGAATCGAACTTAATCTACGCGAAGCATTTTGTTCCACCCACACCCCTCGTCTGTATCTGGTCGGCTACGTCCCCGGGAGAAAACGAAAGAAAGAAAGAAAACGATCCCTCGGAATCTAAATCATATAAGGATTACGGGGTCGGCAACGTACCCGAAGAGAGCCAAGGGGGTGGAAGACGATCCACGCCCGGCCAACTCGCATTTTGGAAACATTTAAATTCTTATACGCGAATAAATAGCAAGAATTTTACGCGCGATAAAATATAGATTTCCTACGGGGGCGGCTACGGAAGGGTGGAAAAGGACGCGGTCATAAAATCATTGATATGAAAATATAGTCTTTTCACCGGATCCCCCGTTCTTCCTTCGTGACGAAACCGGCCGGGCCGAGGGTGAAACTCGCAGAGACGGGGGTGCAAAAGGGCGCAAGAATCGGCAGAAATGGACCCGATTGTCTTTTGTCTCCTCGTCTTCGTCCATTGTCCTCTGATTTAGGCCTGTGGGCTTTTCAATCTTGTTTTAAGTCTGTTTAATTTTAAGCATGTGTGAAGGCAGTTTCAGGGCCGTGCCGTAGATTTTAAAAACTGAACGTTTTGCTATGGGTTTCCAGAAGGGTGATTCGTTCATTCGGAGAATTAGTCCAGAATATAATTGAAAAAATTCACTTTAAATTTGTTCTCCTCTTGCGTGATCTTGCGTAAAGATTTTTAATTATTGAATGATTCAAATTGTATTTTGATTTTGCTGCTTATGCTGTTCCCTGTATCACAGCACGGCCCTGGACAGTTTGTTTGTTACTCGGTGCGGCCCAATTTCGGGAAGATTCCCGCGCGCGATGGTTCTTGTTCACCCCGAAACCGAAATCAGAACGATCGAGGCACCAAGAAGTTAAGATCAAAGGGCGTTTTCGTAAGTAAAGCCGTTCGGCTTTCCACGACTCCGTTAGGGATACCGGATATTCCACCGCGAATACGAAGACCAGAAGGGTTGGCGTCGCCGGCATCTAATCCAATAATTTAATTTCAGGGTCCCGGCTAAAGGGGATTTGAAGTATTAGCCAGCGGAATTTGTGTATCTTTGATTAGTATTCCATTCGGCACGGCGCTTGGCCTTGCTCGATCGCGGTTATACACGAATCCTAAATCAACTGC
This sequence comes from Lasioglossum calceatum, assembly GCA_963966675.1. Lineage (NCBI taxonomy): Eukaryota > Metazoa > Arthropoda > Insecta > Hymenoptera > Halictidae > Lasioglossum > Lasioglossum calceatum. The sequence continues at coordinate 304,233 of OZ016545.1, forward strand.
GTTGCACCCGCGTGTCTTTGCCTTTTCCGGAGATGCCACGGAATCCATTTCGATCCTCGAAACACGCTATAAGGAATCCCAAATTGTTCTATAACTCTGGTGCCACCGGTAATCTCTTCGAAATCATCCCTTCCGTTTAATTCGCTAATTATAGCCTTGCTCCACTTGCTTCCGAATCTTCGGAAACGATCTTAGGAACCAGAAGACAAATTTTATTGGATATTCAAATCATTTTCACTGGGATTACGATTTTTTACGCGATCTGAAAAATGTCGCAGCGTTCATTCGTTGCCATTATCGACGAGTAGCGACGGGGACAGAGCGCGGCCAATAACGTCGTCGGATAATCGTCGCTCTCGACGTTGACGGAATCGCGGGCCCACAAAGCGGCGCCGATCGTGTTCCTTGCGTCGGTAACGCGTCGCGTAATTGAATGGCGTTCGTTGGTTCGAACGAGAGAGAGAGAGAGAGAGAGAGAGAGAGAGAGAGAGAGAGAGAGAGAGAGAGAGAGAGAGAGAGAGAGAGAGAGAGAGAGAGAGAGGGAGAGAGGCGCGAGCGCAAATCGAATCACGACAAATTGACCTTAATCGCGTCTCTTTAAAACGCGCATATTCGCACTTCATCGTGTTCAGCCGGAACGAATGGCGGCGCATCGTCTCTCTTTCAGGATAGGTGTTACGCTCCGAACACGAACGCGGCAACGAATTGAAGTGCCGCTTTCCGGGGCAAATGGTACGTAGGATAATTTATCGGAGTATCGGGAAACGACAGAGAGCGGATCCATATTCCAATTAAAGCTCATCCTGCCGGAACGTTGCGCTGGATATTACTTCTCCGACTGCTGCTACCGATCCTCCGTCTCTCTCCCTCGCCATCCCCTCTCTTCATCCCTCTCTATCTCTCTTTCTCCGCCTTCCCTCTCGATTTCCCTCTCCCTGACTGCTCTTCCGTTCCACCCACGCACTCACCCCTCCGATTTCTCTGTCTCTTGCCCCCGAACACCATCTTTTGCTCTGTCACTCTGAATTTCCTTCTTTCCTTCTTTCGCACCGATTATTCTATCCGCTTGTCCTTTTCCAGTTTCTCTTTTCCCAGAGAGCGGGAGCGAAAGAGAGGAGAGAATAGCTGAACCCGCGCTCATCCTTCCGCCACCGCTTCCATGCCATGCCGCCTCCTCCTCGTTACTCTCCTTTTTTGCGCGTTTTGCTTTCCAGTCCATTTCGCGTTGTAAACTCGAACTTTATGGCCGCGAAAGCTGGATGCGCCGTGAGTTCATATACGTGGCTGCATTACACTTGCCAGAAGCTCCGCGTTTTCCACCCCCGCCGTATCCGCGCGCGATTCCATCGATGCGAACGATTGATGGTGTTAATCGTTCCTCGTGACCTATCGGTATTTATGCTCTCGAGATTTTTCACGCGTGTCTCCACGTTTCGAAAAAAAAGGGGTAAGCTCGCACCACGATTTTTTAATGTAAAACCAGCCCTGCGAGGATTCATTTTCCTTTGGAAAAATTCTTTGCTGTTTTATTATCCGACCTCTTTGCATTATAATGTAGAATGAAAATCGTCGCACGAAATCCTGAAGAGACTTTAACAAATATTCATATTATTTTCGTCTCGTGGATCCAAATTAAATATCACTGTACTTTGTCATATAATACCCCGATAAAATTGCGGTGAAATCTTCAAGCTGACTCTAATAAATATAAATATTCTTTGCTTCATTTTAATGGAAATAAAAGCAGTGCGACTGAAAAACTTTGATCCGGATGCAGATCGAGGGATATATTATACTTTCCTATAAAAATGCTTTCGTGCAGAGCGTGTCCGAATAAGGGGTGGAGTGGATGATTTTTGTCGGAGATTAGGGGGTTCGTTTCGAAGGGTTACGGGTCTATGGGACGAGCACGCGGATGCATTCGTTCGTGCTTCGCTCGCATCCACCTTGTGTACAGGCGGTGGGTTGTTCGGAGACCGAAGAGAAATGCGAGGCATTAGGTCTGGGATGGCGGGCAATGACGGAAGTTGATTCGCCACGTTCCGCCGTGGGACTTGGCCGGCGCTTCGCGAGTTGTGATCTATACCCTGTATATTCCTGCTGCCCGTCCAGGCTCCCTCTAGGGATTCCGCGTGACGTATGTGGCTACCTGACGAGAGAAAACAATCTTCGAAAATATATCGCTCTTACCTGCCCACCAATGCGCTGCGCTCTGCGAAGACGTCCGAGACGACCTGACCCGACGCTGTGACAAATCTTGCCGATGGGATCGTGGTATTTGTTTCCAAACGTGCCACGGTACACCGAACACGCAACCTGAAAATTGCTACTTTATTACCCGTCGCTTTGCCACTAGAATTCTTTCACGAAACCTTAATCCTTCCAGCCGGATCAATTTTAGGAACATTATTTTCCTATATTTTTTCAAGATTTTATCGCGTGCTCCGCGTGTTCCTCAAGATTTTATCGCAGCAAAAATTTCTGTTCAGTAGACTCCCATATGACGCGATGAAAAAATTGTTTAACACTAAACCTACCACTGCCGGTCAAATGACCGGTTTCATATTTCTCATTTCACAATTATTCAAACTATGAAGTTGGTTACATGAAAATTGATTCGATAGATTCTTTTACTAGGGCACATATTGTAATAAAAAGTGCACAGAATCTAAATAAATAGATCCTTGTAATTTTTGTAAATCTTGGACATTTTAGTCGCTTTTAGTGCTCGGTAGGTTTAGTGTTAAAATTAGTGCCACATAAAATACATATACATACGTGTACTCAAAATAATAAAATACATATATCGTATAAAAATTATATACGGAATTATTCTAGGCCGGATGAAATGTTTAATTTTCGAGTTAAAATAGCAGCGACTGCAAAGGGTTATTATATTTCTTCCAGTGGTTAATCCTCGAAGTTCAATGTTCCTAGACTCTCTCGGTATTTCAAGGGCCTCGTGGACCAACCGCAGCGTGATATTTTTATTTATGGCCGAGTTAAGTAAGAATGATAATGGATGAAATTGTGTCCCTAACGACACGGTAAAAGCGATGCAGAAGGAGAGAGGCTAGTGGAGGAAACAAACTGGACACGCTGCGAAGGATCGAGGCAGCAGGGGGTGCCGGTGTTTTCCACTATCTGTCTTCGGGTAAACGCGTGCGGTTTAGCCAATTCGCCCCTTGACCGAGAAAAATGGCTATCGGCCCTGGGAATACGTTTACGACCGTTCCGAGTCGAGTAATTCTATTACGGAAGGATTTTTTTCGCTTTATACTATATCGGAATCGGTGGCGCTTTTTCAGAATCCTGGTTTAGACCATTCGTTCCCCCTAATAAGCTCCAAACGTCTCCGGGGACTATCGATATATACCGGGCCACCCTCTCCACTCACCTTCCTTCAATTTTACCTGATTGCTATCCTCCACCTGGAGGAATACCTATGATAAACATGAAAATAAAATAATGCTGTACATCTTTCTTTGTATACTAGGTTCATTCAAAAATGTTTTGTCCAGGTCTCACCCCTCGCACACAAGAATAAGAATTGAACTTCCAAGATGTTGTCTATCTTTGCTTGTACTTTGTAGATTCATCCAAAAATGTTGTGTCTGATTCTCACCCCTCGCACACAAGAATAATTTATTTGTACAGTAGATTCATCCAAAAATGTTTTGTCTAGATCTCACCCCTCGCGCACAAAAAATAAGAATTAAACTTGCAAGATGTTGTCTATCTTTGTTTGTACTTTGTAGATTCACCAAAAAATGTTTTGTCTGGTTCTCACCCCTCGCACACGAGCATAAGAATTAAACTGCCAAGATGTTGTACATATTTATTTGTACAGTAGATTCATCCAAAAATGTTTTGTCTAGTTCTCACCCCTCGCACAGAGGAATAAAAATTAAATTCTTTCAGATTCGGCCAAAAAATATATTCACCGCATTTTTCGTTCTTGAACAGAAAAATGAAAAGATGAATTCTTAAGATACTATAGGTACTATATTTTTGTTTATATAAATTCTTGGAAGTGTATCGATAGAAAATACGACGAAGTTCAGACGAATGACCGGGAAAAACGTCCCAAAAGGCGCATTCCACGCAAGAAACCGCCGGGTAGACTCGCCGAAGCGAGCCGGTCAGCTTCCGTTTCATCCGGCATTGTTCTTCACCAAATTGTTTAGCGAGAAACTTACAAACGGTGCTCGGGCGGCCTCGAACTTCCCTTGTTCGAGCTGGGTGCGTTGTTGCTCCGGCGCGGATGTAGCATTCCGGGAGAGTTACGATTATTTCGACCGCCGTGCCGCGCCGCGCGCGTTCCCGTAGCATTTGCATTTATATTTTTACAGCTATCTATGCTACTTTTAGCTAATTGCGCCTGGCGTGCCCCCTCGTCTCGGTTATGGTAAACGAACTATCCCGCGATACAAGCCATAGTTGTTTCCTCTCTCTCTCCGCGGTATTGCCTGTGAATCGGACAACACGGCAACGTTTGATCGTTGCCACGAAGTATCAATCTTTTAGAAGGGCCAATAAACCCGGGCGGAGCCTCGCTTCGATACACGACGCACCGCCATTTGCATGTCCTTTATGAAAATTCTATAGTTTATGGGAGCATTTGTATGTATTATCGCATTAGCATATTCCGAAAGACAGCAATCTCAATATTGGATAGCGCCGCCGCGGAGCTACGGCGCTTGTTTACTGCCCCCTCGCCTCTTCGAGCACGTGGCTGCTTTCCCTTTACCACCAGTTTCACCAAGCCTTCTCTCTGTTCCTTCGAATTTTCAATACAGCCATCAGGATCACTATATTCGAGGGAAAAAGTCCCGACTCCACCGACAATTCCCTAAACGTTCGGATACCAGTGTTGCCTGCATACATATATTTTCAACCGAGGCGCCCTGTTTACAGACGATCCGATTTGAATTCAAATGGGAACTCCCGGAAGGATGTTATGCGATTTCGATGGCGCTCGTGTCGGGGAAACTGTCGATAAGTGGGCCAAGGCTTTGTCACACTTTTCTCTTCGCCGAGGAACATGATTTTCTTATGTTCAATGTTGGAGACAATAAAATTGTCGAGTTTGAGCTATAAAAATTTTGAGCACTAAACCTATTACCGGTCGAATAATCGGTTTTATATTTTTCATTTTATAATTGCTTCATCGAATTAATTTCGTTTGAAATAATGTGATGTGAAATAACTGATTGCTTTCATAATTAAGGGCACCACTATTGGAATTATGTCGTTGCATACATGAAAATTGATTCGATAAATTTTTCGCCAAAATTGCACGAGATCTAAATAAACAGAGCCTTGTCGTTTTTATAAGCTAAAACATTTTAGTAGGTTTAGCGTTAACGGTGGATCTAGATAAACGCGAAGGAAGTATTGCTGTTGCAGTGATTTCGTGGATCGACAGGATCGAAGCTTTAATCCCGCGGTGGCAAGGGTAGCGCCGTTTGGCAAGGGTAGCGTCTATTCAGGTTATTCGATGCGAGATTCGCGGGTAGAAATCTGCATATTATTGGATCCATGCGGCAAGATCAAATCGTTTGGCGAGATCAAACCATTCGTACGAGGAGCTTTTCTCGTCCTACTGATATCATGTACGAAGGCTCGTATACGTTGCTAAGCAACCGTCGGGAGGGTGCCTTCTTGCCCGCATCGACGTGGTTTTAGCTGGTTTACTCATTTAGGCAGTAACAAGCCTACATGAAAAGTACGTGGAAGAAATCTCGTGCCGCAAGAAACCGGCGAGGGAACGTCTGTGCACGCTTGTATCAGTTGCATAAACTTTTCTGCAGCTGCCTCGACAAACCAGCGCCCTAATGTTCATTACTTTTTCTTATGAACCACGAACAGACAAAAAGATACTATAGTACGGTTTCGGTAGGTCGGGGACAAACTTGGCAATTTTGCGTAACACGTTGGTCGGGTATATAAATATTTCGTGAAGAGAATATCATGTTTTATTATTCTAGAATTATTCTAGTAAATGTTGAAGATCCAAAGTCTGGGTTAAATTTTCACCGAGGGGACCAAAAATTTCCAGCTTTTCTCAATGTAATATTATAGAATTCGTGTGGAAAGCAATATGGCAGCGTTCTTGGATTCCTCGCACTAGAATTTAAAGTTTTATCATTTTTTCGTCGAATTCTATAATATTAAAAATTATATTGTTTATATATTAGGTTGTAAAGAAAGAAATGCAGGATTTGTGTTCCTTTGCTTTAATCGCAATTTTATACCAATAAATATTTACCTTAATTTAATGAGTTATGTCATTTTAAAGCTTGTTTTACGCTCTATTTAATTATGCTTTTGATATTTAATTTTATTCAAATTTTTCTTACATTATGTCGCTTTTATTTCAGGATGTCGAAACGCGATTTCCGCATTATTTTTTTCTATGAGCGCTGTGCATTCGTTGAAACTTCCTTCGCCCGATACTTCGCTTGAGCAGCACTTCGGTCAAGTTTGAACTCATAGAAAAAAATAATGCGAAAATCGCGTTCTGACATCCTAAAATAAAAGCCAAATAATTTAATAAAAATTTGAATAAAACTAAATATCAAAAGCATAATTAAATAGAGCGTAAAACAATCTTTATTGCAATTGAATTGCAATTAAATTGCAATTAAAACAAAAGGATAAAAAATCCTGCATTTCTTTCTTTACAACCTAATAATATTAAAAATGTCCCAACGCCCTATGTTATGAAAAATCGTGTTTGGGGGCAGAGCCGGGGATTAGGCTGGTCCCGGTCACTCGAAGTCCGGTTAGCAGCTAAGCGGTCATAACCGAGTCGAATTATCGGTTATCGCTTAAACGGCATACAGATAATACACTTCCGTTCAGCTATCGAGTGTGTCGTCGTCCGGAGTTGGGCGTTCGGTGAGAACGACAACGACAACGGCAACGGCAACGACAACGACAACGACGTCGGTCGTAGCTGAGGCCATCCTCTCTCGGTTGGAGATCGATGCCACCTCCCTTACGAAGGATAATCAAGCTACTGCAGCTTCTAATACGCTGGAAGGCATTTAATCTCGACAACTTGCTAACGACCTGACCAACACACTATACATTCCCGATAAGCGGGAGAACCCTACGCGGCAAGAAGCATTCCCCGATACCTTCTAGTTGGCCCGATACTATGTCCTTGCCTCTCTCACCCTTCGCCAGGGATTCCACCAACGACCAAGCCCTATTGGTCCACTTGGATGATCCTGCTCGTTCGCACCTGACTGGAACACTAATCGACCTACCTGAGTCGAATCCGAGTCCTGGGAAATGGATCTTGCTGATCGGAGTGGTTCTAGCTGTTTATCCGAAGAAATTCAAGCGAGGAGCCTAAGCGTTGATGGTGGTTTGCGCCGAGGAAGACGATAGAGGACAGGAGGGTATTCATCAGTTAGACGAGAAGAATTATACTAAACTCCTGTGTACCTCGCCAATTGACCAAGTTCAATGTTAAAGTTCACAGCTCTTAGCGAGGGGTGCTGCAAACGAGAACATCAAACTTGAGGTCGCCAGACGTTCGCAAGTTAAATCGATAGCATCGATTCGATATCGTTCGCTGCATTAGCAGGTGCGGAAGCAGGGTTTCTGTGAGGGTTCGGAAAAGAGGTGTGTGGGTGGGTTTTCGAGAGAGCGGGGGAGGGTGGAGAGGGGGATGTGTTTGGTATTAGCCGGTCTGGGGTCTAGCCGTAGTCCCCGCTCGTTGCCAGTTGAACTGTATCTCCATAGCGTTACTTGTCCCATAAACAGAGAGCACTATTCTCCAGTCGATGGTCTTCGGATACGATGCCGCCTGTGCCCTGAACAGTTACGCGTACGCTACATGTATATCTATAGATGTAGGTATAGTTTTGCGAACTAGCGCCGTACCATGCCAACCCAATTCAATTTAAACTTCGATGCTCGCGGGGGTGGCTGGGTTCTCTGTGCTGTGTGCTGGGGGCTGGTTGGCGGATCGGCCGGATATTCGTAACGCGCACGCGCCGCCGCCACTAAATCGCTCGAAATTAATGCGAGTTATTAGTTGACGGCGATAATTAGGAGGCAATTGCACGGAAAACGCGACGTGCCGTTGCGCCGAGGAGAATTCCGATGGTCCGCCGGTTGATTAACCCCTTCTTATCTGATTGAGGACTGCTCGAGCGGATGCAGAATGCGAATGATCATTTCAATCCTCCTGAAGGAGGCCCAACCCACCATCGGAAACAAATATAATACCACCTGAACAGGTACCGGAGAGGGTACCTATCAAACGCGAAATCGGTCGACGGTGAACCGAGGATTCAGGCGAGAGCTCGATTTCGCTTGAGGACACTCGTTTTGGCTCTTCAGCCTCCTCTGTTCAGGTATTATTCGCTCTCCCAAGCTCTGTTCAACCACACCGACTAGATTATTTCCTATTTAATCGAAGATGATCTATCTCGATGATGTGAATTAGCCGCATTTCGCTTGAGGACACTCGTTTTGGTTCTTTAGTTTCCTCTGTTCAGGTATTATTCGCTCTCCCAAGCTCTGTTCAACCAAACCAACTAGATTATTTCCTATTTAATCGAAGATGATCTATCTTGATGATGTGAATTAGCCGCATTTCTTGAGGACACTAGTTTTGGTTCTTTAGTTTTCTCTGTTTAGGTACTATTCGCTCTCCCAAGCTCTGTTCTACCACACCGACTAGATTTTGTCCTATTAATCGAAAATGATCCTCTATCTCTATGATGTGCACTAGCTACATTTCGCTTGAGGACACTCGTTTCGGTTCTTCAGTCTCCTCTGTTTAGGTACTATACGCTCTCTGAAGATCTGTTCAACGACACCGATTAGATTATTTCCTATTTAATCGAAGATGATCTATCTTGATAATACGCATTAGCAACGTACACTTCGATCACCCGTTATTCCATCACAGCTAATCCCCCCACTTCGCAGCCATAGTTTTCGTTCCTTAATTTTCGTAGACACAACATTACCTCGCAGTGCGTGTTCTATGCAAACAGAAGGCGGTGGGGAAAGACAGACATCACTAGCTAAGAAGCTCCACTCGCGAACAGGTGGTCTGATTCAGAGTGTTGGTCTCTACGTGAGTTTATCAAATAATTGAAAACTTTTGTGTTCGGTCGAAACTATCGTTCGTGTCTCTCCGGCGGATTTTATGCATTTCTGACGAGAAGGAATCATGTACAATGGAAATCATTCTGGGTTGAAAAATGTCTGACGTTAAAACAGCTTCGAGTGCAAAGGGTTCAAGGAATAAGACAATGAAAATTGTGGGGACTATTCGATTGAAGAAGACTGTAAAGAGCAACGTGAAAAAATAAGGAGAACAGTGGAAAGATTGATGCAGAATATATGATAATCCGAGGGTTTCGGGGAGCTGGGAGTGCGGTGGATTTAAAGTCAAACGGCGAATCGTTCAAATGGAATCAGTTTCGGGAACAACAAGCTACTCCCCCGCGCACATCAGACGGCACCGGCGGGTAGTACAAAAGCATATTAGATACTTCGAATATTGGCTGTGGCTCAGGAGGCTGCGGTCTGCCTACGGATTCCCGGCGAGCGGAGAGAAGATACACGCCCGCTGGATTTCCACGGGCTGCAATACACTTAACTAGATGTATATTTGCATGCACGCACGCACTTTGTCCAAGGAGGGTTGTTCCGGAGAGGGAGAAACCGTGTGTATATGTGTGCGATAGAGACGGAGTAAGAGATCGAAGAGAGAGGGAGAGAGAGAGAGAGAAAGGGGTAGGAAGGGGGTTGGTTTTGGACGTGTGTCTGTGAGCGTGGTGCTCGCTCGTTAATATTCATGCGAGCCATGAAGCACGGCGTCGCACGCTCGCGAGCTCGTATAAAGTATCGGTAAATAAATCATAATGCGTTATTGCGTATTTGAATATGTTTGATGCGAAGCTTTGGGGACGCTCGGGACGCGGCGCCTCTTACGTGGAGCCGGCGTTTCGAAGATTGCCGCCATTCCCCGTAACCGGGGACTAATTTTATGGCGAACTGCGACAAAGAACTCGCGGCACGCCGCCATACGCGGAACAATTTTATGCGGGGTCGCTGCATTATTTATTTACTTGTTGCTGGATGCCTCGCGCCACCTCTGAAACACGCAGTCGGTTCATCGAGAAATGAAACTCTAGTTTTCTAATAAATTCAAAAACTGAGACGAAGTTTAAACTACCCCTACACAAGGTGTCGAACGAAATCGGCGAGTCTAAGTGAGAATTAGAAAATTCCCGGAGATAAAAATGGCCGGGGGAGAGGGAACAATCGATCTCGCATTGAAGACGATGTCGGCGTCGCTATCGATTCCGGCCGATGTTTCGGTGATTCATTGCTGCCCCTCCCCCGAGTATCAACTAGGGTGGTAGAAGCCATTGTGAATCGAAAGTAACGCAATATACACCCCACGCGTAACGAAGCGTCGGAGTATAGGTGATATCGAAGCTTTAAAATACATATCTGCATATACGTAGCTATCGGACCCCTTCTTTTTGTCCACCCCCTTCCTCCCTTGCTCGTCTTTCTCTCCCTCTCTCTGTCTTTCTCTGTCGTTCCTCTTTTTTTCGAAGGATAAGGGCATCGTACTTAATGAGTCGGGGAGAGTTGGTCCGCAACCAGGGTTGCGGATCAAACTCCCTCCCCTTTTGCACCCTGTGCGAGGAGGTAGGGTCCCTGGCACCCCGGGGGCGCTCCTAACCTTACTTTGATGTCCTCTGTCTCTGTTCATCCAACTTCTTTCTCCAGCGACGTTGTTACACTGCCTGATTTATCGGCATTCTTCGAAACCGCGCGCTCTTCGATTCTGGGGTGGCCGACACGTGTTCCTGCCTTGAATTATACCTTCTTCTTATTGCACTTTGGGAATCATGCTCCTCGCCCTCCGTCATAGTTCTTTCTTTGTCGTTGCCACATCATTTCAATATTTTTAATATTCTTTTCTACTCCATATCGGTTTCACTGTTTTGAAAATCAAACGTTTCTTCTGACCTAGAATATTTCCATTCTCTATAATTGCTCATGCAATACTTCAATGTTTAGTAATTGATTCAACACCGACATACCTAATAATGTAAACACTATTTTCAATAATAGTACAACAATTTTTCAAGTGCTAAGGGTTAATAAATGAACATTAGATGTCTGATACGATTGTCCACGTGTTCCGAATGAAGTGTCCGTATCACGAAGAACAGATTATGCTCGCCAGGGACGAGTATCGCAGGCTCGCGTATCGATTGGTTGATAACAAAACCGGGCGGATGACGTTGAACGTTCTCCAACTAGCGTAAATCTTGAGTTACTGGTTGAGCTGTGTAAGATGCCGTGATACGGGGGCAGGTGTCGCGGTAAACTCAGTTAATTAGACAAGAGGCAACCATCGCCACCCCTCGACACCCCCGAGGCTTGTTAATAACGCGTAATTACCATTATACTCGGCGATACACTCTTCCAAGCTCACGTTGGCGACCCCATTAGATAAGACGACACCTTATTATACGGGAACTAACGTAGCTTGTGTCGCGCGACCGCAAAACTTCAAAGTCTACAGTATTCGCACACCTGAACGATTTCCGGCTCCACGCCCCCTCTAACTAAACAAATCATGTTGCCGCCGAGAACCTACCTGGGAAACGTCGGCCACGTGTAATTGATAGACTGCGGATCTTTATGCGAAATACAAATTACAGAGACTCCCGTATCCGAACTGATAGGGAGACAGAGTGGCCGGACAATGGAAATTTCGGATAACAGAACAATTACTTTCTTTTGCATCACACTTCATTTATTCAAGTAGAATCTATCCCATATCTTTTTAGCCGCTAAGTCGCATAAATTTTTAGTGTAAGCAGCTGCGTAGAATTACATTCCCATTGTGCCTCGAACCATCGAGGTCCTTTTCCAAATGACTCAAATGCTTCGACACGAGAACGTACGTCCTCATCGTTACTTTCGTTTGCTGCTTCCATTCCTTATCGCACTGAAACCTTTGCATTAGATCATCGCTATCGCTCTTACATTATGAGCATTTAAATATTACATACATTGTATCATGTTTGTAAATGTCGCTACGAATCGTTGTGCGGATAACAGAACGTCCCACATCATACTCGGATACGGGAGTCTCTACTGTATCTTCCTGCGATACTTGTGCCATTTTTCCAAGAAAGAGGAGAGCGTGATCCCGCGACCGAGGAATCGGGTCCTCCACCGCAAGAGGGTTTCGAGATCCCCCACCGTGGCTTTCAGCTAGCGAACAAATCCGCGTTTTTCCACCGTGGCGTCGAATAAAACAATCTCGTGCTATTTGCCGTGAACTGAGCCGGGCTTGGGATCGTTTAGCACTTAATTGCGAGGCGGCACACAGCCGTTGGTCCCTCCTTCTGTCATCTCCTCGAGCGTGCCGCCGCCTGAGGCTTCTTTCACGATTCCTGTCATAATCACCTGAAAGTTAGGGCCCGGTGGAACACGGCTTACTCGTGTCCCCTGCTCTCTCTCTCTCTCTCTCCTCTTCAGACCGGGTTCATTCTTTCTCGAACGAGGAAGCCCGCAGCCACGGAAGAGAGAGCCCGAGCACAAAATGCATTTAGGGGTAATGCGACGTGTATCGCGGCCGCGCCTTTCACTGTCGCCGCTGCAAGAAAAAGGAACGCGAAACGAAGCGCGGTGTAACCTCGCGCTGCTGGACCCCGTCTGAACCCTGCCACGTTAAATGCCAGCCATTCAGTATTATCCTCTCTGCCTACTCCTCCTCTGCAACCCCGCCCCCCCCCCCCTGCGCCCCTTTTACAGGGCTTTTTTCCCCGAGAAGCATGGGGCACCCTCGGGTGAAAACGCGTGTGAAACCACGAGGACGTCTACGAGAACTTTGGACTATCAGCGGTGCGTCTCGCGTAAACGCGACGCTTCAAACCGACGCGACGCCAACCGACGACGCCTCCTTCACCGGACCCTCCGAGAATTATTATGATGGAGACGCCATTATCCAACCACCCCCGTACACAGACAACCCCCCCGTGCATCGACTTTGACGTCCACTCCCGTCATTCTATCCTTTGTCCACATCCACCCAGGTTTAACCTTCAAACCTACGACTCTTCAACCCCTAACTCCTTCCCCCCTCGTGTTTCTTGGAGATTATGGTGGTTTCTCATGCTGATCGTCTTTAGAATTTTTACTCGAGACTACCCACATACACGGACAACACACCTGTGCATCGACTTTGACGTACACTTTCGCCATTTTAGTCTTTGTTCACATTCACCAATGTTTAACCTCCAAACCTACGATCCTTCAACCCCTGCCTACTACTCTACCGTTTTCCTGCCCGTGGAGATTGTGCTGGTTTCTCGCTCCTGATCGTCTTTAGAATTTTCACCCGAGACTACCCTAATCTAGACCTGAATTATGATAGTCTGAGCACCCGGCTTTTTCGGGAAAATCGAGCTACGAAACGGTTCTTTTCGTGGTTTTTCGAGGTTCTTGGGACGAGGGTGTCTGAAGAATCAGTTTGTAGTTCGAGGCTGTTATGTGGCGAGGACCTGGGCCGGTCTTGTGTGGTTTTTCAGAGATCCCGGCGTAGTTTGGGACGCGAGGAAATTTTGTGTTTGTAAGAAGCGAATTTCATTCATTGCGAATGAAAAGAATATTTTGCGTGGAAAGATTTAACCACAAATCAACGCTTCGCAGTCCGAGCTATTTTCACTGGGAAATTAAACGTTTCTTCCGAACTAGAATAATTCCATTGTATGGATATTTTATGGATATGAAACCAAACAATACTTAAATGTGTAGTAAGTGATTAATAAATAAAAATCGTTTACATCTACTGCAACGAACAAGGGCCAAGTAAATATTTCTCTCATTCTTTAATAACGTTCATAAGCTGCAACTTAACAATACATTGACGCTCTTAAATTTTTTTAATCTGTCCATATAAAATCCGCACAAAAAATCCATAAAGTTTTCCACCTGAACTGCAACGAATTGAAGTGAACTAGAAATTTATTGAGATAAAGCTTTGCGCACCACCCACTTGATAGAGAGATCAGTTTGGATAGCTACGTTGAATGGAGAAATGCACTAGTCTCTCAACACGACACCGAAATCAAGTGTCTGTGGGTTACAACTAAATTTGTATTCATATCGGTGGTACAGTAGATACGATGTTGCAGTAAGCAACGCAACAGCTTGTCCACCCTCATTTTTGCCTGGTTCCCGACCGTCAGATGTATAGGGTACGAAGTGACTTCTCTGAGAGAACGGTGCTGGGATGACGCCAGTAATCGTACTGACGCCTCGCCGTAGTATTAGAATCCAAATGATCCCATTACGAGAACAACGATAAAAGTAACAAAGACAGAGCCTCCGCGGCGATGCGCTGCTCCGAAGACTCGTTTCTGAAGTTGAAATTGAGGGGTGTCTCGACCGAGACCGTGGACTCCACGCATCGAAGTAACGCGGTGAGAGGGTGGCTCCAATTTTCATTATTTTTATTCCTGAATGTTCGTTATGCGAAGATCTTCACTCTCGCTAGTCACAGTAGGCAGCCATCATTAACCCCTTGCAGTACTATTTATGTCCTGGCTATAGTGACTAGAAATTCTTCGTCGTTCAGAGTTTCATAAAAAAAAAGAAAGAAGAATTTCATAGAACATCAATAACATACATATTTATTAGATTCTGTTCAGAATTTAGCTTCTATTTCTTGCACCTCGTAGGCACAATTAAAATAAACAAATTTTAATTTTAGATGCGCAGTCTAGTGATCGTATAAGAAGCGGATAAAAATCCTCAGCGGTGATTTCACACTTCGCAACTCGAAAGCGAGCAAAAAGAGGTAAACCAGTGGTATGTCAGGTAACATAGGATGGTTCGAAGCGGCGAACAGGGGCTTGGAAACTTCGCTTTTACCGAAAGCCTACGTATCGCCGCGGAAAGACTAATACGAGCTCATTTACGAGTGGGACATTAGCCGGTAGTTAGACGGGAACGATCGTCGTAACCCAGAGAAAGCGAAAGAGAGTAGAGGTAAATAGAGAGAGAGAGAGAGAAATATATATACAGGGAGAGACAAAAGGAGAGGTTCCTTGGTTGGTCCAAGTTCCGAATTGGCAACAGTGGAGGATCGAGGTAGTCGCGGCGTTGGTCTAACCCGCGGGTGACACCGCGGGGATAATTAAAAAATGAACTTTCTACTTAGGTGTTGCGCGGGGGCACAGTTAACGGGAAGTTGAAGTGAAAATTCATGTTTTTGAGGCGCGCAAAAGCTGCGTTATTACTCGTTGGCACATGCCCCGGCGCCGCGGCAAAAGCACAAAGCTGATGAGTCGGGGAAAAGGTCTCTAAATGCCTTGGCGGTGCTCCTCTCCTCGGCGGAGCGGCTCGGCGGCGTGCAGGGGCTGGGGGATATCGCGCGACGCAACGGAGAACGTGTGTTAGAGGTTTGTGGAGCACGTATGCCGGTCTCCGCTATGCTACCCGTGTGCTACCCGCTGCTACCCGACGCTACTGGTACCCCGGGTACCGGTAACTCGCATTCGTACTCGTTCCGCGGGCACACTCGTGCATTATTTCCTTCCGCGTCGTACATGCACGCGCGGCCGCGAGGAGGAGAGGAGAGGAGCAGAGCGAAGCGGAGCGGAGAGGAGCGGAGAGAAGCGTACTCGTTCGCGGGACCAAACCAACCGCGGGAATGAAATTTTCTACGCCCCGAAGTACACGTTATATACGCGGCCACCCGCCGTAGCTAACGTACGCGATAGCGGCCGACTAGTAGGTACTCCTCTTCGAGCCAAGGGTTGGGAGCAGCCTGGCTGTAAATTATACCTCAACGGACGATGACGCCTTTCCGCATCCTCCGTCTAGCTACTCGAAACCCGCCACGGGCAGTCGCTCTTTCTCCCTCGCTACCTATGCTCCTCTTTCCCTTTCTCCGAGGGAACGCCGGGACGCGTTGATTCTACCGGACCACGATAATTTCTTTGCACACCTGCGGTGATAACTGCCGGGGCCTCTCTTCTTTGGCGATTCGCTGATTAACCTCCGAATGCTCGACGCTTTTCATCTCGCCACTGTGGATGTATTCTCACGTATCTGTGACGAGATCACAATACGTTTAGCATATGTTATAGCGACGTATGCATACGGTCGCGCCACGGCATGTTAAGAAGGCCGTGTAAAACTAGTTTTACATTGGATGGCGTTTTAGGCCGCGCTCACAGTGGCGTCCTTTTCCTCCGATTTAGCCGATGTTCGACGCATCTGTCTCTTTTTCCAAGCATGCGTAAAAGAGACACAACGTCGGACGTCGGCCGAAACGGGTCCACTGTGAGCGTGGCTATAGGCGTTATTACTGAACGCGCTAGTGAATAGCCGATCTATGTAAACCGGTACGACACCGGGATTCCAGAGAGATCGCTCTCTTCTTGTACGAGTCTTCGACACGAACAGTCGATGTAAGCGATAAGCTGTACTACAATTACAGAGTGTGAACTGCGTAGTTAGACCAGGGTGACGAACATTCATATGTTAAATATATCCATCTCTTATAAAACTATCAAGTGTCTCGTTCATCATAAGACAGTCACCTTAGAAAGCAGTACCATATCCAAGGAAAACCAGTACGGTCAACAAGTCATCTCGCATAGTTGCAGCCCTTCTTCATTCTGGAGCGAAGGGCCGAGCGTCCGATGTATACTTTTTTAATTAAAAACCGGGGCCTGGCCGGAATATTAAGGAAACCACGGGGCGAACGCGAGTCGATAAGGCGAGCAGAGTCGAAGAAGAAGTTTTCTCGAGACGCGGCGGTGTACTTTCGTCTCGCGATTCCTTAATTCCGCGAGGACGCGGCGTGAACGACGATAATTGATACGAATGGCCGAGCGCGAGGAGAGAGAGAGAGAGAACGAGAAAGCCACCCGCCCTTTAAACGTGTTTTCCCCCGGCCTATAAATTAATAAAGTATTCTAAACTTTATTATGACTTTAATGAAAATAATTATTAAATATTATGCCCGGTAATGTCAACGCAGCTGGCGTCGGCGGCGACGCCGTTAGGAACCAGCATCCGGAGAGAGAGGGCTCATAGGAGACGCGAACGAAGAAAGGGGTGGCCCGCGGGCCAGCACGGTGAGAGCAGCTAGGGGGCGGGGGGTGGTTCTCTGTCCGCGGAATTAAAATACGAGCCGGCCGTATGTTCTCATTCCGCGACAACCGTGACAACGAGACTGACGAAACGGCCTTATATACTCGGGGGCCGTCGACGTTTCTCTTGCCCTCTTCCTGCCTGCTTCGCTGCCCTTTTTCCCGCGCCGGAGAATCGTCTCTCGCTAGTTTCAGGATCGTCAACGTAACGCGCCCAGCGTTCTACATCAAGTCAGCGCTCTCTCGCGCGCGCGTTGTCCTCCGCTCAAAAAAGAAAATAGATCCCGCGGCCGACTCTTTTCTGTTAACAGGGCGAGTCGCGTTGTTTGTCCGGCGGCAAAGTAGCCCGGCCCGGACGCAACGCCACGGATATATATCGATACACGTGTAACCATGGTGTTCCATCATGTTGAACGCGACGCCCACGTAGAAATGTCCCTCTTGCATTTCTTCCGCCACGAATTTATAGCCCGCCAGTTCATAAAATTAGACTGAACACTGTCCGACTTCTAATTTGGAGATACTGGCGCAGCTACATGGCGCTGGTCTTGATTACGCGACCCTGTGAAATCGCCGGGAAATTTTGATTTGTTGAACAAGCTGAATGAGGAAGTGTCTCGGGACGTTTTTCTAGATTTTTACGGAAACTGCAGATATTTCTGTGGTTGCGAGGAAGAATATCGCGTGTCGCATGCTTTCACCTTCGAGATATTGTTGTTTCAAGTTTTCGTTACAATAAAATTGAAAAAATCATAGGGAATGGAAATATTCTAAGTCGGAAGAAATGTTTAATTTTCAAATTTTTAGATTGCACCGTTACAAAGTAGGAAAGAGAATGTTTTCCTTACAACCACAGATTCTACTTGAACATTACAGGTTGTAGAAGAGAACCATGCAGTGATCTATTGAAGCATCGCGCGCGCGATCGCCATTGTCGTCGGAGCGATTTCTTCCGGCAAACAGCGTCGATTTACTTATCGGCAGACGGTCGCCGTGCAAAGGCGAGTTAATTAAGGGGAACTAATTACAGGAGAGGGTGGGGGGGGGGGTGGCAGCTCGATGTAATGCAAATGAATCGCGAGGATCGTAAACAGGTAGACGCGACCCGCGGACCTCGAGTGAAGGCTGCGAGCCTCGGCGAGCCGGTTGATGATCGTTGACAGAGGCCGTAAGAGCGGCGGAGAGAAAGCGGAGGCGCGCAGTGGTGGCAGCGGTGGTCTCCGCTCCGCTCAGCTCGGCTCGGCTCGGCTCGGCTCGGCTCGAAGGCACAAAGGGCGCGCGCGGAAGAAAAGGGAAATCCTTCAGACTGTTCGCTCGACTCCGACGAAATAAAGGGGTTAACGAGATGGAACGGTAAAACAACGAAAAGGAGAATAAACGCGTCTTCTCAAAGGGGTGAAGAATACAGTTTCCTAATTTTATTTCGAGAAGAGCACTTTTTCTCCCGGTATATAGTCTTTGAAAAAAGTACTCGCGCGAGTGGCCCCCGGGAAACAAAACGCAAGATTCAACCCCCGGGTCTCTCGCGGAACACTCCACTGCCGCCACCATCGCCCTCTCTCCATCCCCCCACCTCCTGAGTATTTATTACGTTATACTTTGGTCTTCCTTACGCCTCAATTGAAAATCTTTCCGCGCGAGCGGAATGTATGCGAGCGGACCCGAGCTGTAAGCAAATCGCGTTATCCTGCTCGGACCCGGTCTGCCCTGCGTCCCGCCTGCTTCTACCAGAGAAATTAAAATAAATACATATCTTAATTAAGCGAGCCGGTCTTCCGTCCGCCCGGTGACCGGAAGCGGAGCCTGTTTCCGCAGACTTTTTCAAGTATGAAAACGAAGTTTCGCCTCTCGTTCGAGGCTAATGCAATTTTTACCGCCCGGAAACCTACCCCGGATAGGCCGAGTTCCTTTGCGGAACCGCTGCTCAAGAATTCCGGACCACTTATCAACGGGTTACACCGCTTCGAGGACTTGAAAAAGCCGATCCCTTTCGGGCGAACGCTTTTTCTCGACGGAAGCTGCTCGCCCTTGCCCGCCAGGATTTTTTCAAATGTTTTTCTTGACCCCGGATTAATTAATAAAAAGGTTCACACGATCGACCACGATTTATCTTAAGCAATTAATCCATCCCGATGCATCTGAAACTCTGTTGTTTACCCAGGAGTAATTTTTCGGTAGAATTTCGGAGCCAGGACGGTCCGATCCTGATTTCCTAATCTCCGGTGCGCGCGCCAGAGAAATTTGAATGAACGACTGGCCACCGGTTGGCTTCAGCTTACTTAATTATCGCACAAAGAAAGAATGGCTCGTGGAAATGTAAAATAAAGGCCGTGTGCCGTGTTTTCAGCCCTTTCGCAACCGCTTCTGCCGGTCCACCACCACCACCCCTCTCGTCCCTTTGGCTCCTTTGCCACCCGACTCGTCAGTCTCAAAGGACAAGCGGCAGGTCTCTCGCGAGAAAAGGAAAAAGGGAAGACGGGAACGGATAGGGGCGGAGAAAAGGGACACGGTTGTGCCGAGGAAGGGGTTAACTTTCCACAATTAATAGTGACTAACGTCCATTAAAAACTAATTCCTTTATTTATGGCGCGCTTCTCGATCTTTCTTCGAGCTTCCACCCTTTTCTACGAGAGGGAAATCAAGAGAGATGGAGCGAGAAAGAGAGATATACACAGAGAAGGGCACCACGGCTCCCTTTATTTGCTCTCCCCCGAGCAACAACTTGTTACGGGACGAAAGTTGCCGGTGTTGTTTTTTTCCGCTCTCTCTCACTCACTCTCTTTGTCTCTCAACCCTCCATCTCTCTCACTCCCTCGCAGCATGCCCCCGCTACGAATGACGGATTAAAATTGGAAAAGTTTTTGTTACCGGGCCATATTTTTCTGCGGCCGGGGCCCTCGTTAAAAGTAATTACGTGCCGGTAGTATCTTTTTCCGTGGCGTTCCGCCGTCGATCCGCGCCTTCAGATTTCGAGAGGAACACCTTCCTACGTTTCCACCCGAAACACGCCCTTTTCGGAACTAGCAGCAAGGCTAACCTCGTCCAAGGCTCGGAAAATTTGGCCGGGGACTTTGGTCCTGTATGACACACTGCGGATTATAATTTTTTATTATTATAAACGCTTTTTTAGGAGGTACACATCATCTGAAACGTTTCTCCGGAGGCAGGATATTTATCTCGAAACGAAATTTTAAATGTTGGACGAATTTCGCGGACACATCTTGAACGAGAAAGGACGCGCAGTCTTTCGACTTCCGGTCGGCCGATTTAATCCGGAATGATATATCATGCTTGCACAGAGGTCAACGAGAAGAGGGTGGTGTCCTGTGGCCGCGGCACAGTAATCAGACGCCTTTGAAAAAAATATTTCGAGGTCGTACTTTTCCAGAATTACGCTAAGCAGATTCTATGTTTCCGCGTATCCCCGGGCTGAATTATGCGGGGATGGCAATATGTTCTCCCGTATCTCTTTTATTTTGAAGCTTGATGATTCATGAAGACCCGCTCGACGAAAATTTTTGGTGGACTCGCACTCAAAAAGCACCGCCAGAGCTACTTAATATTTCGTACCCTGCGACGGTGCCACCACTGTTACGAATCACAGCGTTCCTCTTTGATACAAGGAGAACGTGTGTTCTAACGTGAATATCATTTTCAACATGTATCGCGACCTGCACTAGCCACTTTCTGCAGGATAATCAAGGAACGCCATTAGAAATTAATCTGCAATGTATGCTATCCTTACGGTCTCTCGTTTCTCTCTTCCGTTTTTATATTTAATTGCAACATTCACACTATTCTCGATTTTCATGATCGAAACGATAAGAACACGATTGATCAGCGAAACGAATGCCCGAAAAAAAACGAATTCGTACTACTCTTTCATTATTCTCTTTCGTTTTTATATTTAATTTCAACATTTACACTATTCTCGATTTTCATGATCGAAACGATAAGAAAACGATTGATTAGCGAAACGAATGTGCCTGATGGAGCAGAGTGGTTCAAGAATTCGTACTATTCTTACGGTCTTTCATTTTTCTCTTTCGTTTGTCTATTCATTTTGAACATTTACGCTATTCTCGATTTTCACGAACAATAAGAACACGATAGGTTAGCGAAACGCACGTCCCTGATGGGGCAGAGTGATTCAAGAAAGCGGAGCGAGAGGAGATCTTGCGTGAAGGGAAAAAGCGGGATAAAATCAGTAACAAATTTCCGGTAGAACAAGAAAGAATCGCGGCGGCGGTAAAAGGAACGGCCGAGGAGGGTTAGTGGAGGGGGGGGGGGAAGGACACAGGTGAACGTACTTATTATTATTTAGGCGCGCAGTATGTCCCCGCCGAGCCTGGAATTACATATTCCTCGCAACGACCGCGCGGAGACGTGCGCGCGGTACGGACTTTTTATTCCGTCGCTGCCTTTGCCGGCCACGGTGTCAAAGCGGCCAGTTCTCCTCAAAGTGTAATTATTTTAGCTACAATTAAAAATGTGCAGACCCGCAGGCAACGCGTACACGTTCGGTCTCTCGGCTTCGTCCGCATCGATCCTCCTCGTTCTAGGGTCAGAGAGGAGTCTTTCGCGTGCTCGCGGAATACGCGAATAATTATTCTTTCTCCCCGGTAGAAGGAACGTTTTTCCCAGGGTAGCAGAGAGAAAGAGAGAGAGAGAGATAGATAGATAGAGAGTGGGAGAGAGCCGCTCCCGGTTCCCGTGTTCCCGTTCCTCCTCGTTCCTCCTCGTTCCTCCTCGTTCCTCCTCGTTCCTCGTTCCCCGGTTTGCTGCCGCGTGTATCGCGAAATTAGAAACCCGCCATGTTTTTTACGGCTTAATTGGTTGCCGTTCCTTTCTTCTTCGAGTCCATTTCGTCCGGCTTCACCGGAGAAAAAGGATGTGCCTTGCGTTTCGTCGTTTTGGGAGAACGTTGAAACCGAATAATTTGTTCGTTTGAGGCTCGAGATAATGATCGGACGCGTCTCACGCGGCCACACCACCAGCCCCTGGATACTCCTGCTGGAAAACATCTCTCTTTCCCTTCCCTTCTGCTCTCCTACCTGCGTCATACTCTTTTCGTTTGTGCATGCGAATCAGCCCCGCGAGAGGCTGTCGACCGACGTCCATTGATTTCGAGGAATCTCTCGGGTGGTGATATTTCTACCGCACCTCCTTTCATTTTCCGCTCGAAACTTCATTCGGAATATTCAGCGTACGTTCTTTGGCTTCTCGGAAGAGGGTGGGTATGATTTTATATTTTATTTACGGGGTGGGATCGTTGCAGACAGTTTTCGAGCCGGCTTCTATCGAAAACGTATAAACTTCGACGAGTGCATTTCCATCAAGAATTGAACATGTGGATTTTTTGATTTCGTCACAGAACGAGAAAGATTCCCGGACCGTCGACGCGACGGGAAAAAAATAAATTCCGGCCGAAGTTTGGCTGTTAATTAAGGAGGTCCCTGTTCGCGTTTTACACCGGAACTTTCTAACGTCGGATATTTCTCCGCGGGCGTCATGTACGACGAAAGTAAAGCCGACGGAAGAAGTATTTAATCAAGCGATCACCTCTGCCGGGTCTAAATAAACCAACGCTGAACGATGGGGTCGGAGATTACAGCGTAAGAAGGGAGGTGATAAGACGACACGGTGGGGGCCCGGCGGAGGAGGGAACCGTGAAGACAAGACGACTCTAAGAAGGGTTAAATTACTCGGCTCCTCGTTATAACTACAACACGTTTTAACCCCCCTCTTCCCGTGCCTCCCGCGCCCTCGCGCACAACCCTTTGCTACTTTGTCGTAAACTTCCGTGCAATCGTCGACGGTCGTTGGTGCAGTCTTCGCTGCGACCTGCATCCATTGATCATTCAATCGTTCATTCGATCGATCAATTGGCAACCCTTCATTGCCTAACAGTGCCAGAAATTCCTCCCAAAAAATATTTGATCCCCACTATTCTAATTTTCGCGGACTTCCATTCTTCCAAATTGATAGAACAGCTAGATAACCGATTGATCGGAGATGCGATTAAGGAAAAAATTAATTAATTAATATTTTTGTCGCCAAGGTGCGTATAGACGCGAGGAAACGTCAGGAAAGCTTGCGTACACTCGTTTGTGCGTATACCGTAGGATACTAACGTGGGAGAGGGACTTTCCCGTGTACACCCGACTCCACCTTATTACAATTAGCTTCCTTATATATCTAATTAGCAAGATTCTTGGCGCACGGGGTTTCACTGCGAAGTGAAAGACGGCAGTTGCCACCGGAGCTCTTCGCTCCTGTCTAATATAACTCCGGCTTGCTACCTAGATGTACTCTATCGGTGTGCGAACGCGTGTGTACGCGTTTTCACCGCCTGTTTCACCCCTGGCGACATAACGGGGGTGTTAAGCATCCTATCGATATTGCGAGGGTGTTTTCCAACGGATTTAATGAAGTTCCTTTTAGCAGCGCGCGAGCTGTTCAGGCTCGAGACACGTTCAGCGAGACTTGATACTTTAAGGGTCGAATCAAAGGCGAGTCGACATGCAATTGATCTCGTTTCTCTGTGATTTCATTTTTACAACAGTTTTAATTCCGAAATCAAGGACATGTATCTTTCAGCCTAGAAGATATTCATTCTACAGGGTGTCCCATTTAAGTTGAGATTGTAAATAATGTCGAAGACGTGTGATTTAAAAAAAACAAACTGACACATGTGCTTTAGTGTTTCGAGTGGCGAGTTAGATGGCACTACTAGTCTTTAAATGCGTGGGTGTTTTCAAGGTTATTTCAAGGTCATTTTGTCTTTTTTTTTTATCATAAACCCATATTTTTTATTTCGGAATCACATTCACGAAAAGTTGTGCATCTTTTTACGTAGAATGTGATTCCGAAATAAAAAATATGGGTTTATGATGAATTAAAAAAGACAAAATGACCTTGAAATAACCTTGAGAACTAGCAGTGCCATCTGACTCCCCACTCGAAACACTAAAGGACATGTGTCAGTTTGTTTTTTTTAAATCACATGTCTTCGAGATTTTTCACAATTTCAACTTACATGGGCCACCCTGTATATAATCTTGTTTACACTATTCGCATGAAATCGGACCTGAGACTTTTGAATTTCTAGCAATTTCCAGAACACAGAAGAATTTAATCATTGAGAAACTGTTACAAATAATGATATGGCAATTTTCACTAAAAGTCAAGTCACTTTGCCGAGATTAAAAATCGGAATTTTCAGCGAATCGGTCCCGAAACAATTGGCGAGGGTTAAAATAGTAGCGGCTCGGTGCTGGAGTGGTTCCAGGGTTGTGGAAAATTCGCGGGAGGGCACGGCCGGGTAAAAGTTGAGCGGCGTGGAACAGGCGATGATCCCCTAAGCCGAGTTCGGTCAGTTATCGTCGTCGATCGGGGATCATGAACGAAGTTAGGCCTTCTCTGTTCGCCGGCAGATAACAAAAATACGAGGCAAGTTTCCGGCGGCCGTAAGCCCGGGTTGGTTTGGTGGCAGTGCGGTGGTGGCGGGCCGCGCGCGCGGACATTAGCATAGTAATGAATATTATTACATTTCGGCTGCACACTCAGTTTAATTCCATCTTCCCAGTCGTAAAGATAATAAGCGAGTGGCTGCTTCGTTCCGCGTTCCTCTCTCTCTCTCTCTCTTTCCCTCCGGTGGTTCTGTTTCTTCGAACGAGAGGGGTGGCTCGGACGACGGGGATGGATCTGTGCGATAGAGAGGGGGTTGGAGAGAGAAAATCAGAGTGAATCGGAGAGGATCGGAGAGAGAAAGAGAGCTAGACAACAGGAGGGACGAGGGCAGGTTTGCGGGATGGTTCCGAAGGAAGCACGGAAAGGTGGATGCCGCGAGGGGGTGGCGTGCCTTTAAGAGGTTCGCGCGAGAGGAGTAAATATAAACTTGGGAAAGTGACAAAGATAATTCTAATAAAAGCGACGACTACCAAGACGACGACGACGACGACGATGACGCCGGCGAAGAGCACTCCCGGTTTCTCCCCGCTTAATTCGTGACATATTCCGGTATTGCGTTACTTTTGTCCCCGGGCTCCAACCCCTCGGCGGCTTCTTCTTCTTCTTCTTCTTCTTCTTCTTCGCCAACCAGTTCCTTCGCACCCCCCAAGAATTGCCCTTTTATGTTCCCTGCTTAACGCCGATGCTGGATTCTAGTTTCACATTCAACAACGCTGAAATATGGACCGGTGCTCGATACACTCGGAAATGGAGGGCCAACAACCTTCGTCGCGGAAGCGGGCTAAACAAGGTTACGATTTAGGGGTTGAAATCGGAAGATTCGAGGAAACTGAGATTGCTGTGTACACTAGCTCACTGGAAACGTCTTCAATACTTTCCTGTGTTCTTTCTGTCTTTAAGCATTTTAATAAATCGAGAATAATACGTGTTATTCAATTCCAGCATTAACAAATTGATGTGTCGTTATTAAGTAATTTCACCGAGTTCACCAAGTCCTGAAGATTTTATAGGCAGGGGACGACGCTTCTCCGCAATCTACATGCTCCTCGCGATCCATAGACTATAATCTAATAATGAACGGATTAATGATCTGTTACGACCCTAACTACGATTCCGAAGGAAGTGTCCTGGCCGCAATAAGTTCGTTTACAGCGTCATTTGCGATTCTGTTTCATTGATACCATTGATGCTGTTAACAACAGTGTATCGTGTCTCGCGAGCTATTGCCTTAATTTTCGCCGTTAAGAGTGATCGTTCTGATTTTTATGCGAAATATGGGAAATCTGGGATTTCGCGTGGGTTAGGGGTTCCGGTGAAACCACGATCCAGGACGGATCGTCCGGGATTAGCTCATAAAATCTCGAGTTTTACGGCAAAAGGGGCAAGGAGAACGATGACGATCCGTGTGTGTGTGTTCCTCCTCAGCTGATAAACATTTCCCGGCGCAATTAGCCTGCCGCGGGTATGCGATAACGCGACACTATATTACGCAATTGCGGAATGCCAGCGGCGTAACTGGCTGACTAGTCCAATAGTGAATAATTTGTGCAACGACTCGATGCGACGACCGTATTAACAACAGGCTTGTTGTTCAACGTTCGGCTAATTGAATGGCCGACGTAATTGAATAAAATCGCGAAGAAGGAGAAGCAATCTGTCTGACTGGAAGGGTTAGGCTAGACGCCGGCGAAACCGAGGAAGGGTGACGCCGGCTGGAATACATCATACAAAATATGGCGGCCGATCCTCCACGGAGCAACTTCATAACATAGCTACCGGCTTCCGGTACCCTCCACCCACGGTCTTGCGACTCATCGACATGAATATTCATCGTTCGATGATATTTCTCGAGCTACGCCGACGCACCGCGGCGCCGTTAATTCGCTGCCGCGATCGGCAAATATAAAAGTTTCCTCGCCATTCGGTGACTTGACTTTCGTGCTGTCGGCTGGGATCTTGAAGTGGCTCGGTGGTCGGAAAATTAAATTGGATCGTTGACTAAAAAATGTATCAAAATCTCAGCCATTCACAAAGACCTCTTAAAAGATCTTCGAATCGTTTGCTAAGAATTGTATCCAAATCTCAGCCACTCACAAAGGCCTCTAAAAAGATCTTTCCAGCTCTCTTCGATTCAGCCACGGATCGGAACGGTGAAAAATCGAAGAGGCTCGGTTTTCGGTGTGGTAATCCGAGGACCAGCGTTTCGCGGGCAAAGGCAAGGTGAAGGGTTGGCGCAAGGTGTACGGGGGGTGTCGGTCGTCGTAGAGGGTTGTAGGGGGGTGGCGAGGAAGAGGAGCTAGTAGTAGGAGGCAGGGCGGCAGCAGCAGAGAGAGAGAGCGCGGATGGCGCCATTATCCGGCGAGAATTTCAGAAAATATTCCAAGGCAAAAAGTATAGAGCGAGGCGTTTTAATTATCATTAACAAGGCCGGCGTATAACTCAGAATTACGCGTTTATACGTAATAATACGTACGTACCGGTGTAGGTACGCGTCCGCTCCCCGCGTATATGTACGTTCCGTATCCCCGGACGGAAATGGTGCGAGGCTGCTGGTGGTGCTCCTGCTCCGCCGCTCTGCGTACGTGTAGGGTACATACCTACGGACAGTCCGACGGAACGGACGCACCGAGAGACAGACAGACAGACGGACGGACGGACGGACGGACGGACAGCACAGACAGACAGACAGCAAGAGATCTGCAACGCGCTGACTCCAGTGCCAAATGAGATGCGCGGCTCGGCGCGAGCGCGCAGGGCGGAGGGCGAAAAGGGGGCGAGAAGGGTGGAAGAGAAAAGGGGGTGGTCGCGGGGGTGTGGACCGAAACCCGGGTTTGAACCGGGGGATGGGTGACCGGCGGCCCCCGGCCCCCGGACGCCGGACGCCGGGGCGAATTCCCACCTTACCAATCCTATTATTAACAATTAGCTCTAAACTACTCTTTGCATATAAAATCATCCGGCACACCTCGTAACGCCGGAATGGAAATATACATACTGCATGGTCGTCCGTCGGCCATACCGCGGAAAATATGTCGCGGCGCCGCGCCGCGCCGCTGCCGGACGCTGGCACGACGACCGGATCGAGATGCTGTTTCCTGGCCGACATTATACCCTCGTTCCTGAGAATTCATCTCTGTTGGATTCTGTTGACGATTCCCTCGGATGTTGGCTCCTTGTAGAGTGCGGATCTTGAAAATCGAGTAGATGAAATTCTAAATTGATTCGTTTTTAAGTGTTGAGTGTCATGGGGCTCGCGGAACGGTCGGAATAGAAGCATAGAGCACAATGGACGTTGCACAATCGGTTGAACAAAACGATACGCACAATAGGATGTAATTACAACCATAATAAAATAACGTTCGAATGAAACAGTCGAGCGGTGTTGTAGTTGCGTCCAAAATAACCTGGCGAAGCAGCGCAGCATGCCACTCGCGCGTCGAGTGAAAATTCATCTATTTTCTATATTTTTCTCAGTTGTGAAACGAATCTCTTTCGATTGACTACAATCCCAACGACCCCATAAATTCAAGACAACATTATGACGTATGGTACTGAAGGTCCTATTAATAATTGCCACTGCGAATTTCCTTATACTTTCGGTAGCGCAATATTGCTCCGGGGGGCCGAACCGCACGGCCGATATCCTCGAAGGAGCATTCGTTATCTCCGGTTTGTTTATAGCGGTGGCAACGTTAGGCGAGCGTAGGAGGAATTGTTACCGGGACCGGGTGAATTGGCTTTCATTAATCCGTTAACCCTATCCGCTTCTGGTCGGGGTCAACACGGAGGCAGATTCGCCTGTACCGGTTCGCACGTACACATTGTAAATCGTGATGCAGGCGCGGTGTATGTATAATAGTGTATGTATAGCAGGAAACGGCACAGATTCGTCGGGCGTTCCACGCGCGCGGGGTCCCTGCCGCCGCTAGTATCCGAACTTAAATATTTCAGCGCGGACTCGCATTAAAGCCACCCTCCTTACGCCGCCTATTAACCTCAACACCCATTCTCACCGGGAACCGCCGCCATCTGCGGGACCAGCATCCACCGAACCACGAATCAACTGACTTTCGACCGTCCATCACTTGCACCGCGCCTCCGCACGCGTCTACCGGCGTGTAATTGCGCGACAGAAACGCGCACAACACGTTCCCTTGACTGGCAAGTCAGCATAATGACGTTCACCTGATACATAACCGGTCGTTAACGAGCGTTTTGTCCCTTGCACCACGTACACTGTCTTCGACCGAAAGAATCCGCCCTACCAGACTCTGACAGCAACCTGGCGCCACGGTGGGACCTTTCGATCCTCATCGCTTGAAGATCACGCGATTTTTAGGGAGCAGGCTCGTTTCCAGGATTGCAAGGGTGCGGGATGCGTCCTCTCATTTCTCGATAATACAAAGACGAGGTTTTTCAAACTTTTTCTCTCCTCCATGAGTTAAAGGTGTTGATGTTAAAAAAAAACTTTAACAACAATTTTCTTTGTTATAAACAATTTTGCGGCAAGTTTCTCCTACAAATGTCCACCGATCCAGAAGTGTAGATTCACCCCTAGGACGGATGACCATTACTTTTTATACACCCTGTACATTAACAAAATCAAAATAGAATTTTATTAGACTCTGTTCGGAATCTTCTTCACGAGTCTGACTCGATATTGTAAGGCAAGGGGACATGCTCGTAGAGTATGGCGAACATTTGATGCGATAATGTGATTCGAAGTCAGTCCTGACGTCACTCGACACACTGTACAGCATAAGTAGTTTATTTGTTAGCAGAGATCGTCAATTCGGTGTCTAAGGGGGTGGAAAATGCTTGGAAGAGGTGGGGGGACGATAAAGATTCGAATTTCTTCGAAAAGGGCGACGCTTAGCATATCGTAAAAGCGTCACGGGAAGAGAGGGAGAGACGTGTACACGTCTTCCGTATCGCTCCATAAAGATTACTACCAGCCAGAGACTTTATTGTCACGCGTTATAAATGACAGTGAGGATGCACGCCAAATATTCAAATGGTATTTTTATCCGCGGATCCTTTCGAGCGGAAGGATTTCGCTGTGCTGAATGAAGAGAACTGTCGTTCAGCGGGCGCTAATGTTGCGCTCCTTGCGAGATCATTTTCAACCCCCCAATATCCACTATTCACCATCGTGGAGCTGTTCTAGAAGAAACCAGAATTTACTTTTACTTTTATTCCTCTTCATTTCGACTGACAAATTGACTGGAGAGAATCATTTAAATTCGTTGGCTACGCGATTTCGATTATACATGAAAAATTAATTTGAGGATCTTTACAATGACTCACCCTCGCCGAAGAATTTATATTTCAGTCGAGGGCCGATAAAGAAACGCGGCTATTTCTCAGCGTATTAAGTGCACTCGCGACCTTTGAGATTAATAACAATAATACTAGACGACGTAGTAGGGGTGGAAGCGAGGGCAGGGAGTGTATAAGTCGGTCGCGACGAAAGGAAGGGGGGGGGGGGTAAGTTTCGAAGCCAGATACAAATTACAGCTCATTTTTATGCCATTTTAATATCGCCACGCGTCATTTACTACCCCCTCGCTCTGCTACCCCTTCGCGGCTACCCTCCGAACCACGTGGGTTTCTTTGTGTGTACTTGCATGAAATATTTCCACGCACCCATTAGTGCTTCGGAACCGGAAGGTCATGGAGCGACGAGAATCGCGCGAGAGGATATTGCTGCTATGTGAAAAATCATTTTAATGTACGTAGTTCGCCATTCGAAGTAGATTCTCCAGAAACGCTAGGGGCAATATTTTTATTAAATTTCAAATCAAGCTGTAAAAGTTGTAGAAACCAATTTTTACGATTGTTTTTCACAATTCCGACCAAATGCATTTTTCTTATTGATTGCTAATTCTTCTAGCCTTACAGGGAAATTGAAGTCGTTTGGTACATTCCTAAAGAAATTATTCTGACGAATGTAAATTCATTATAACCATAAAGTATGGATAACAGCCGACACTAGGGTAAAGTGCCCAAATATGAACCACTTTTTGTTGATGTCATTTGTCGTTTATTTTAGAATGCTCTTTTTCGTCCAAAAAATTACCAGTTTTAGATGCATTTCCTCCCTATAAGATTCTGGGGTCAAGTTTGTTCAAAAATTAATACAGCTTGGGAAAAATATATTTTTTTTGTGGTGTGTCAACATTTGCATAAGGTAGTGCCATAATAGGCGACTATACCATATTTCGGCACTTTACCCTACTGATTTAATCTGAAAGCGTTGAAGCCAAGTGTTGAAACAATCGAAGTAACCGAATGTTAAAAAGACGCGTCGTCTAGTGACAAAATTAGGAACGACACGTTCTTGTTGAACTGACTGTAAATCGATTACTGATATGTAGAGGGAAGGTGGCTCAGCTCTCGCACTCTAATACTCCACTATAGTTGGCTTGGGGGCCCCGGCGAACTTCCGTTAAGGCGAATTAAAGCCTCGGGTAAAAATAAGCCAGCCACGTACGGACAAAGTTGCGACAATGTTCCGGAATAAAAGTTAAAATCCGTCCGGTCCGTGTCACGATGGAGGAGCAGTTTCTGAGACCCTGTAACTCCTGGGATCCCGATTCAAAGTGTGCTCTCGCGGCTCGTAAAAGCCGGCATAAAATTGTCGTCTAGCTGCGTTGGTCGAGTAAAAGGCCGAGAAGAGTGACGTGTCTCCTTGAACGTCGGTTATGAATACGTTCGATGCGACTACAATACTTTTCCTTGAGAAATATCCCTCCACCGAGAGCCAGGATCGGGATAGCGTGGGTGGGGAGTCGAGGACGGTTCGCGAATTAGCATAACTTGGAACGTCGTGCGAGCATAAAAGCGGCTCCTTCCGCTGTTCGGGTTCGGAGCGGAAAACGCGCGCGGCGTCTCGCGAAAACGTTCAGGAAAGAATTGAGCTTTATGACGAGGAAGGAAGAGGAACCGTGTGCCGGCTGGAATTAGCGACGTTTACGTCTTACACTCTGATGGAACGATTCCTGGCGACGCCTCGAGTCGACTACGATTTTTCTTTGATCTGCGGACGCCTTGCTCGCCTTTCTCGTTTGCTTACCGACGAATATTCCGCGGCCCTCTGTCAATATTTACCGGCGGTGTATTAAGTCTGCTAACTGGGACGTCGATGCTTCGGCTGGTTTATATTTTTGTCCGATCTCGCGAGATTGGAATTGAAATTGTTTTTAGCAGCGAGCTTCTTTGGGCGGAGCACGATGTGCAAGTGGTGTTTCAGCTTACTTCGGAATTTGGGGATTAATTTTCTCTAGCGTTTCATTTGATTTTTACTGGTTCGACGTCCGAAATTTCAGCTGTCAAGATACACCACGGACAGAGTTGTGCAGAATTACAATTGATTTACTCCAGGAATTATAATTACAAAGTAGTGAATGTCATATTGTAATTTATAATTCAGATTTTCATTCAATTAAATTACAATCTAATTCGTAATTGCAATTGGAGTACAATTATAAAGTAGCGTTACGTATTATGAAGGAGGACGAGGAATAGAAAGTACGCCGCATAGACAGCAAACAAGTATATGAAAGAAAAACAAAAATATATCGCACTCCAATGTTCTGGGCTATAATTTGGAGAGCTGTATTTTAATTATATTGTATTTCAATTACACATCTGATTAAAATACTTAGTAATTGAATCAATTGAAAGGTTTGAATTATGTAATTCAGTTACGACGTTGTTGAATTACTGTGTAATTGAAATACAATTGTGTAATTGAATTACAATGTAATTGAATTAGCACAACTCTGACCACGAACGATCTAATAATTTTGTTGCACAGTGTCTTACGACACCGAGGGATCTGTCTATTATAGAAGCAAAGAAACTAATAAGTTAAAGTTAAGCAAGGACAGAGAATATTCTTTCGATTACATCAGAGTAGATATTTGTTTCGAAACGCGATCATAGAGGAGCGGCACTGGATACTGAAAAACGTTCGATGAATACTACTCAAGCCAGGGAACACAAAAGTTAGTTCGCGGGAAATTAGTGTTTGGTTAAGAAGTTTGCATCAGTCGATGGGTAAATGATAGCAAGAGCATGCGAACAGTTTCGCCGGCTGTAAGTTGGCCCAGAGAAGACGAAGGAACGGAACGGGGGACGCAGAGACCCCGAACGGTCACTTGGATTTGTGTGGTGTGAACGTGGGACGGACCAGTAAATCCACCCTTTCATGGTCTCTTAGCGAACTCTGGCTCATAGATCGTGTGAACTATCGTGAAACAGCTCCCACCCCGAACCGAACTACCCTTCGGTGCTTTGGTGTACCCTCATAAGGAAACCAAGATCCACTTGTTCGACCCTCAAGAATCTTCGATTATGCGGATTATTCACAGATTCATGGCGAACTGGGACCTAGTGACGCGTCGAAGCCATTCAGACTCTATTATCTCGTTAAAAAGTTAACTTCAGTTTAACTCGCGATTTAAACATTTAAACGCGAATATATAATAAACAACTTTTATGAAAAGCCCTGCTATTTCTCACGTAAAATATTAAAATTCTTTACCACCACGAGTCGGAACAATTTCTCGACGAGTTTGAGCTATTGGAACAAATAACAACCGAACATCCGGATTCGATAGAGGTCGGTTAATTAAACGAGCTGCGCTTCGGTGGCCGGAAAACGGAGTCTCGATCCCGGATCGGGATCCGTTGTTATTCTTTCTCGTGGAAGTGCCTATAGCGGGTCGGCGCGGTCTCGAAGAGAAAAGCGATGCTCGTTAGTTTCGTGAGAAATTAATTATTTGCCGGGCACATCGCGACGGTCGGTCGGCCGGAGTAATGGTGAAAAATGTCTGGATTCTGCGGGATTACATCGGGGGTCCGGGCGAGAAAGCGGCCGCCGGCGACGGAAAAGAATAAGACGGAACGTATCGGTGTGGCTCGTTACACTTAAATTGGAGGGAATGACTGAGTGGTCTCGTTATTCACCCCCGGACAATATAGAAAAAGACTTCCGACACCGTCGGGGTTCACCTGAGCGACGACGATTCCTCTCTCCCTCCTCTTCCTCCCCCGTCCGCGTCGCAGAGGAATATCCGACACGCTCGATTCAGATTCAGATTCAGATTCAGACCCCACGGCTTTTGTAACCCGGGGATGAATTAAGTGTGGCCACAATGTCGCTCTGGCCTCTGCTCGATGCAATCGGCCGTTGAAAGGTATCTCGCTCTCCGGATCCGTTCTTTAATTCAACCTCTGACCAACCCTTTTTCACCTGGAATTACTCCGTGTTACACTAGCGCAACGTGCACGACAATGGAGAACGTGCTGCGGATAAATCAGTTATTACCAACGGTTGATTGGGAACAGAATTTCCCGAAGAACTCGGCGCGGAGCTGCGCTTTTCCCAGCTGAACCACAAGGATTTGATTAGTAATCGCTAGACTGCGGATTTTTGTGCATTCATGAAGAAATTGGCTGGGTGAAATGTAAAACTGTAAACGGTTAGAAAAATTTAGGAATATTGTAATGTTTTCAACACAACAAAATCATTAAAGGATGAAATGAATTTTTATTTTACTCCTGCTCCCCACAATCAATGCAGTGCCTTTTTATTTTGCATAAGATCCGCAGATGATTACGCTGGAAATTTGGTTAGAGAGCTCCGAGAATTTCAATGGAATTGGTCGGCGTTTTTCCGAAAAGCAGAAGCATATTAATTGTCAGTAATTGGGGACTCTGGATTTTATGGATTTATAGGTGGAAATTTTCAAGGCATTAGAAGAAATTAATTTTTTATCAATGTCTGTTTCATAGAACCGTAACATCTTAGACAAAGAAGACATTTTCTTGAGAATGATCTAAAATAAGATCGAAACGTTGAAATAAAGATATTGTGAAAATTTGCAAATAGTGATTATATTTATAACAATTGATCGAATCAGTGCGCCGAAATCATCAAAAAAATCTTGTTAGCAACAATTTACGATCGACATAAGGAAACATTTATCTTAGACAAAGTCTAATTTTTAGTAAATTGAAATTTTTCTTTAATAATTTTAACACGTTAAAAATTTATTCTACGCTTACCTTTATATTTTTCCTGTTCGAGAAAGCGCCAAAAAGAATTATATATTGCACCAACCCAATTTTTGTTAGGAATGCATAAAATCCGCGGTCTAATAATAATAGACGGCAAGTCTAGAAATTTTTAGACAGGTGTTAGCTCCAGTCGCTTCGATAAAAGAGGCGTTTTTAATTTCTGGATGAATAAAGAGCATTAATAATCTTGATGAAATAAATGCAATTTTATTTCTGTCTGATACGTGTATTTATTCGCAGACTGGCAATAAGTCGTGGTCAATTATTCACTATCCGCCCCATAAATACTCCCGCTCATTCAGTCGGTTACACATTACAATTAATCACGTTGAAGTGTAGATTAAACACTCAAATATTCACTGTTCATTCTCCGCTGATCTAAACATTAATTCCACTCCGTCGTTCCGCTGACATTAAAAAACAAAATCATTTACCACGAATATACCCTTTCCTTCAAACTATAGCTTCAGTTAATAGAAACATTCGACTGAAATCCCTCGAAACAAATTTCCCGGGGCTTTCATGAACCATCCGAATTCCCGTCAAACCACATCATTTCCGCAAACGAGTCTCAAAAACAGTGAATATCCGGCAACATATCCGCAATCTAGTTATTAGTGGACAAAGCTCGCTTTTGGACACGTTTAACCGACGCGATTCTATTACACTTTAAACGCAGCGATAATAAATGTAAATCGTCGGTACCTAAACACACAGAACGTTGGAGGGCGGGGGGTGGCACCGAATCGTTCTCATTAAATCCTCGCGGAGCCGTGAAAATGGACGTTAAAATCGAACAAAAGGGCATCGAACGACGTGCTCAAATTGCACAGATGACATTAGCGTCCTCTATTAAATGCCGTTTACCCAACTCGTTGGCGCGACAACCTTTAACCCTCTCTCGGGCTGCGGGAAAACCACGAACGTCGAGTCCTGCTCGTAGTTTGAGCCGAACCCAGCCGGTGGTTGCTACTCTAAGATCAAGTGCTGTCCAGCAGAGCACTAAGCCAACCCCTCTAACGTCCGTCCGTCCAGTCGACTAACGTCCAAGAAGGGCTGGAACTGATAAACCAACCATTCCCGCTCTCTCTCTCTCTCTCTCTCTCTCTCTCTCTCTCTCTCTCTCTCTCTCTCCACCTTCACCGGGGAAATTCTTGTGGCCGGCCGCTGAACTTCAGTGGCTCTCACTGTTCGACCTGGTTTCCGATCCTGGACATCCCCCTCGGACTGACAGCAACCCAACTTCCACCTGTCGGAACTCTACTTTCATCCCCCGATTCGAAAAAGTACGCCAAACTCGCGGGAAATCGTCCCGGAAAACGCGAACCGAGAGTATGAAAATTGGTACGCGCTGGTTGGTAAAAGTCGGTTAACAACTTTCGCTACCCCTGCGCGGATATGCGACGTCCACGATCTTGCAGTTTACTTGTGGGATGTGGTTGTGCTGTATAGGATGGATTAAAAAATTCGAAGTATTAGAAATATTGAAATATTGATAACAAAGTGACATATTAAAGAATGATTATTTACACCAGCTTTCCTTTTTCAAGAATTTCATTGAGGTTGCTGGAGAAAGCGTTCTGTTTCGAGTCGCAAGTGTCTGCATTGTCTGACCGCACACTTGCTATTCTACTTGTCGTACGCATTTTGCGAAGAAGGTAAATCTGCTGATAAAAATACAATTGTTTTACAGTAATTGCAGTTGTTCTATCGCAAGAACTATTCAGGAATGTTTTTCATCCCCTAATAATTTTAGTAAGCTGGAAATAATGTATTGACACCCATTAATTCTTTTTGTTGCTTTAACACTAAAACTAGCGTGCCTTTTAAGTTACTTTTAAGTAACTGGAGCATGTTTTGACATAACTTTGTGCGGCTCCTATTGTAATTTCATCCCCTAATAATTTTAGTAAGTTGGAATTAATGTATTGATACCCATTAATTCTTTCTGTTGCTTTAACACTAAAACTACCGAGCTTTAAAATCAACTGGAACATGTTCCCTTAAAAAATGACAAGATTGATTTTATTTAGATTCTGTGCGGCTCCTATTGTAATGCGCGCTCTACTGAAGATATCTACAGGGTGTTCCAAAATTCCTTCAACAGCCGGAAATGGGAGGTTCCTGAGATCTTTTGAAGCGACATTTTCCTTTGCAAAAATGTTATCCGCGGCTTTGTTTAGGAGTTTTGGCGGTCCGGAGCGCAAACTATCTATTGGCTGACTGTGCCAACTCGCGTCTAGGTCGCACTCTGATTGGTCCGTGTTTTTCGTTAATAACTCCGAAACAAAGCCGCGGATAACATTTTTGCAAAGGAAAACGTTGCTTCAAATGATCTGAGGAACCTCCCATTTCCGGCTGTTGAAGGAATTTTGGGACACCCTGTATACAATCATTTCTTATGAAATCATTTTTATTATTTCAATAATAGTAAAATAAAAAAATCTGGAACCGGTCATTTTGACCGATGATGGTAGGTTTAAAGTTAAATGACCGCATTTTTGTCGAAAAATCGTATTTCATGCATTCATGGAAAAAAATGTGGTGGTAAAATCGGAAACAGATCACGACTGTACCGTTAACGAACGTTCGTTCCGGTGCTGTGCAATCTTCGAAAATGAAAGCATCGGGAGATACATTGACCAGAAGGTATTCGAGCCACGGGTTTTCCGGAGGGTGGGTTTTCCTCGAGGATTGTGTGAGCGTTAGTGTCGCGTAGGGGTGCTCGATCTCCTCCATCCAATTACCACGATCTTCGGTCAACGCCGACGGGGACATCCGGTAACAATACTCCAGGCTTCCGCGACTTACCCTCTCAACCCCGTCCCCCTTTTTCTTCCCCAACAAACTTCGATCTTTCCTCTGTTCTTCTCTGTTCTCTCCGGCGTTCATTCCTTCGGAATGGACGGACGAATTTTCTTCAGGTTAACCCAATACTGTTCAGGTTCGAATATGTTGCCCATGGGGTGCTGAACGACGCTGTCGACCTGCTCCTGACGACACCAAAGGGTCACGCGAACCCTTGATCCTCTGTCACGACGTCGTTCTCACGGAAACTGTTAGACACATGTTCGCTGGGCCTGATCGTGTTCTTCGGGCATTTTGGAAACGGCACGCCGCGCCGCGCCGCGCCCTCCGAAGAGTTGTTCGTTGCATCAACAGCTGATTGGTTGGGATCGAAAGAGTCCAGGAAAATTTTAACCCACTTGGAGCTATTTTAACTGGAAAATTAAACATTTCTTCCGACTTAGAATATTTTCATTCCCTATGATTTTCTGAACTTTATGGATATGAAATTGGTAGAGTACCTCATAAAATATCTACATGTTTAGTAATTGATTAGTAGACTGCGGATCTTTAGGCAAAGTAAAAACTTTCTAACTGAATCGCAACAAGCTGGGATGAAATAAATATTTAATTTCTTGCTTAATATGTTTAACAGAATTTAAATTCTTCAAATTATTTTATTGTCAAAAATTAGACCTGCCCATTTTGATCATAAATGCATAAAATCCGCAGTCTATTGATTAGATACCGATATATTTAATAATGTGAACAATTTTTAGTTGCACCTCAGAGTCACCATTAGAGTTGTAAGGGTTAACAGGTGACTTTCTCAAATAAATTCTCTCCATGGAAATTTTATTTTATATTGTGAGATGGATAGATATGTGCGAGAGAAGAAGAAATCCGCGGATATTTCGCCGTTGGCTTTTCATCGACGTTCGCGGGCGTGATTATTAATCCGTCAGATCAGCGGCAAGTTACACACCAAGGCCGGTAATTCCCGGGGCAAATTGGTGGGCCGATTGTACGAGTTGCCGCACTTTTGATTTATTCTAATTGCTATTTCGATAATGGAGCTAGAGTGGCCCTTCTGCTCGCGGCTCTTGCATTCCCATTATCGAACTCGAGGAATACAATCGCATTTCAGTTAAGGGAACGTCCGGCAACGCCCGAACCTCTCCCGGGTAATTATTACTTAATTTGCCATTAAATCTTCGCTGACCGCTAAATTATTGCCAAAGGAGGAGAACCGTTCTCTCCGAGTAAAACGGCATCGTTTACCAGCACCTCTGCCCTCTTAACAGCTTCCTGAAACGAAAATGGATTTAAATCGCTAGTTTTTGGCCTCGCCAACCCACCTCGTACTAAATACTTACACGGCCAGTTTAAACAACCACTGATACGTTCAAGACAGATCCCCGACAAATGAACCGCAAACCGAGCGGTCACCAAAACCCGCTCGGGAATCGTTTCTGGCCCGTTTGACAGCTGGCTATTGTTTTGCGCGTCTCAGGGAACCGCGGCTCGGGAATTAGTTCGTTTCTGAAAACCGCCGCGTACCTATTGCGACGGCCATCTCTTAGCAAATTCTCCTCGGACCACCATATTTTATAATTAACCTCGCCGGCAGCACGAATCCTGGTATTCCGAGTCCACAAGATTTTCATTGACTGCCAGTCTAATTTCAACTGGATCATACATACATACCCAGTTCATAATTTCTGATGATATATTTCTCTTGTTGCAGATTGAACCATCCCCTAAATGGGAACACCCCATTTGCGATGTAGTTCCCGGCAGAGCATACAAATTTTAAATTCTAAAAGGCCAGGTCCAAGTGATCGATGCTTCCGTTCCCATCGAAATTTCCCAGTTCCCTTCTCAGCCACGTTAGGGTAGCCACGGAACGCGGTGAAAGAAGATGAAGCGAACGGATCCGAATGGCTCCCAGGGGCGGTAAGTTCGAATCCCATTACCGGACTCGCGTCCGTTAAATAGGTCTCGCATCGTCAACCGGAAAATGTACATATAGTCCGCCATCTTATGCGGGAAAAATGTTTCTTGTTTCGCCGGTGATGGAATCGATAACCCTTCGAGATCTCGCGCAATCTTTTCATTCTGATGGAATCGATGCCCTGAATTATTTCGAGACGATCGCTTGCGTGGTAGGATTAGAAAAAGTGAAGCCCGTCGGCGCAATATTTTCGATCTACTAAAACCACAGAACGAAGAAAAAGATTCTGTAATGTGTCTGTATAATTTCGTTTCTCTAAATGGTAAATGTTGTCTTTCGTTTTCCTTTGAGAAAACGAAATTCTTTCCGAACGACCTAAATAAATACGGAAAATGTTTGTTTCGCGTAATTATGCGAATGCCGAGCCGCCGAGTGGTCGATTACACCGTTAAATAACGAAACACATCGAATCGGGGGTTGTCGCCTGGGGGATGAAGCCTGCGCCCGGTGACTCGCAATCCATAGCCATTTAGAAGTTTTAATAACATTACGATATATAGTATGCATACAACGTCGGTCCCCCGGGGGTGGAGAGGAGGTAAAAAATCGACAAGAGGATGGAGAGAAGAGAGACTCGGTTCCCGTTTCTCCTAAGTCGTTCCACTTGTTCCTGTCCCTCTCGTTTCCCATCGTCACGGCCTTGCCGAGGAACCACGGGGCAGGCAAGAACAGGAAGAAAGTTTATAAAATATTTAAAAGTACGGAAACGTCTCCTATCGCCCGGGGCGATAAATTTCCACTTACATTTTATTTTCGTTTCGTTCGCAACGCTCGACAACGGAGAGTTACGCGGATGGTTTGGGACGTTGGGGGTGGTTCGAGGGGGTGGCTAAGGGGGTGGCCAGGAACAGCGCGGAGACGCCGCGCCGTAGGGAAAAGCTCAAGACGGCCTCGACTCTCTTTTCCTTTCTGCGAGATCTGTCCGGGGGTGTGTATTTCGGGAGCACCGGGCTTAATTATGAACGATAGGAATCTGGTGGACCTCGGCAATCTTCCTTGTACAAATCCGGTTTTCCAACGCAGAAAGGACATTTCATCGCGAAAATCTACGTCCCGTTTGTCTAACGTAGAACACTCACTTTTAATCGTATTTCTTCGGAATGGTTTTCGAACAAAAATTTTTTCGAATTTTCCCGCAGGCTATCGCCGCGTATCAGCAACAAAGTAGCGCATTCGCCGTTTCGAAAATGGATGAACGAGGCGGTAGACACGGTCAATATTAATCAAAAGCAGAATTGTCGACAGTTTGGAAAACGAGTCGGCGCGACAAGCGTGCACGGCTCATTCCCCTTACATTTTCGAGTGGAATATGTTGCAGGAAAAAACGGCGAATATCATGAAAATTCATGAAGAAACGCAGTTTGAACCGGTAACTGCTTGCCGGTTAATTTTTTTCACCAGCTGTGCGTAGATCAAAAATGTTGCACATACAGAGAGAGAGAGAGAGAGAGAGAGAGAGAGAGAGAGAGAGAGAGAGAAAGATAGAGTAGCAACAGTGTGGCTTCGCGCGGGGGTGGTTTGCGTGGCATGGTCGGAATAAATTTGATTACTATGGAACGGGAATCGTTGATTTTTTCCCGCGTTGCCCGCCGGAAACGAGATATACGGTTTCTCGCAGTATCTACGAAAATAAATTGCAAATATGTTCTCGCATTACGGAAAGAAATATAACATCGTTCGAAAGCAGGCAGCTCGCGAGCTGCGTTGGCACGGCCTGCCTTGCCTGCCTGCCTGCCTGCCTCCATTT
The DNA here is from genome assembly GCA_963966675.1 of Lasioglossum calceatum. Classification (NCBI taxonomy): domain Eukaryota; kingdom Metazoa; phylum Arthropoda; class Insecta; order Hymenoptera; family Halictidae; genus Lasioglossum; species Lasioglossum calceatum. The sequence goes on from OZ016545.1 coordinate 345,517, forward strand.
CTCGGCAGAAATTTAGTTCACGAAAACGTAAACTCGTCAGCGTTGCCTTTCGCTTGAAACCTAAGAACATGTTTACACTGGTATAATTAATTATGAAATTAAAAGGGAGCGGACCCCGGCGAACGCTGCGTGTTTCAGTTCTATTTTTTCGAGTGGAAAGATTCTTTTCCGTTTCGGAGATAACGTTTAATTCGTTTTACTCGCGCTCCGCCCCCGTTAACGTTGCCTTCTGTAAACGTTCGTTGTATCGCCGGTTGCATAGCATGGTAACTCTCTTCGCTTCCAACTTATCGACTACGGTCTGCTACCGTAAAAGCAAATTCGTCAACGGAAGAATTCGACGAATGACAAAATTTCTTTCGAAATTCCTTCCCCACTGCGAACAAGACTTTCAACTCTTTCTACAGCCTCGAAGTACATTTTAATGTACATTGTTGCTCTCTGGAAATTGTTCTATTCTTCCCGGTCGAACGAAGCAGGAGAAGGCAACAATTCGGGTGGAAAAAATCAATAAACCGAGAAACGCCGAAGCAGGAGAGCCATTCGAGGTTTTCGTCCGCGTATCGACTCCTCCCATTACTCGATAATACATAAACGACTTGGCGGAATAACTCGGTAAGGGCCTCGGGAAGTGGTGAATATTTGATGTCGGCCTATCAGCGCCTTTCAATACGGGTGTTCGAAAATTGACAATCTCCCCTTGTGTATGTCCCGATCTTCTTCACGTTTTCTCTCTCTCTCTCTCTCTCTCTCTCTCTCTCTCTCTCTCGCTCTTTCGCTCTCTCTGTACGTAAGCACCCCGATGAATATTCCTCAGCGTAGCGGAGGATGGCGCTGGAAGGGCTGGATAAGTAATAAGTTCCTTTTTATCGCTCTCGTGAACTAATAAGTCCCCTTGTCTCTTCGCGTTCCATCAAACGTGCTGAATTATTAAGCCCGACGCGTCTTCCTCGCCACGTTGATTTTAATACTCGACACTTTTAAGAGAAAACCTTTCCCGATGCTGCGTTCCCTGGGTTTTTTTTTCGTCTCTCCTAACGCGATGTTTTCTTTCGCTTCGCGGCGTCTGATTACGACTCTCCCGCGTTACGCTCGCTTCTCGATACGTGGCGAAGTTTCTCCGTAATTTCGTTGCGGGGAAATTTGTTCTGGAACGGCAATTCTTCACGAGCGAGATAAAAAAAGTTCAATTCCGTGGTAGAAATTAATTTGTGAAGCTTATTCCAATGGAACTAGTCAACCAGTCAATTTTTCTTGAAATCTAGAACAACGTATCCAACTGATCTGTATGGAGTGACAGCTTGCAATATACAGAATTAACAGAATATACAGAATATATAGAATACCCAGAATTAAAATAAATAAAATATCTTGACGCAGAGATAAATAATAAACGAGCGTATATCTCGTCGCAACAGCATTTATGGCGCACATCGATCGCGGAAAAGAAAGAGTCGTAAGATCATGCACAGCACGAAATAGTCGCAGGAAGGAACGTTGAATTACGAGTGTTCCCGTTAACCCCGCAGCATCCTCAAGTTACGTGCCCCCTGAGATAGTGTTACGGGGTGGATGTAGCAGAGGGGGAGGGGCGAGAGAGGGGGCCGGTCCTGGCAGATTGCTTTTCGATAAGGAATAATTAAAAATTTTCTCGTTTAAAGTAGCTAATTCCATTTCTGCTTCGTCTGGGCGAGACGGTGCCGTTGGTTGGCTGGGTTGGTCGGTCGGAAATGGCGGCCACCGGAAAAAATAACCGCTAAAATACTCGACCAGATAAAGAAGATAAAGTCTCGGGGCTTGCTGGCGGTAATTTACATCGGCGTGTGATTCCGGACTGAGTAGCGGGGAGAAATATTTCAGGGTGGCGCGCCACCCTACCAGATAACGGTAATTAAAAATTACGGGTGCGGGGGTAGGACCGGGGAACCGGCGACCGGTGGGGAGGGGAACAAACGCAAAATAAGGATATATTGATTTTCTTCTATGAATCATCGCCCTGCTGACTCTTTTCCTTCCTGAGCGGCGATGACCCCGAGAGCGGAACGAAATTGATGTCTGGAGGGACGCGCCATTTTTTTGTGGCCATGATTGCATTTTTCCTACCGTGTCGTAGTCGGTCGTTCGCTCTTCAAATTTTAATTTATACAGTGGAAGAAATGAGAAAGTGGAAGAAGATCGATTTGAAATAATTCGTGAGTAAAAGCAGGATGGTTTAGAATTACCATGGGGAAGCCATCGATGGGGTTGTTTGAGAGTTGAAACTCGAAGGCAGAGCGTTTTGCGATCGATTCAAAGTTTCGGTCAGCCTGGAACTCGAACAAGGATCATAAATCCCTGCAGTGGAGACTAATGTAGTGGTAATAGAGTATAAATGGGGGTCACGACCTGAGGTCAGCCCGTCTTACACCCCTAAACTGTCGTTCGCCACCTTCGCCCTCGTGCAAGGACCGGCCGAGACCTTAAACTCGCCTAACGCCCGCCTACCACTATTATTTCGAAATGACTTATCAGAACTCTGCGACCGGGCCGACTCCGCCATCCGCTCGGGCCACTCGTTCGTCCTTTGGAAACATCCTCCTACAACCCACAATGCCCCACAAACAAACACGAAGCACCCTCCGAATAATTTCAAACAAACACCTCATTCAACTCCACTAAACACATAAACACTCACGGACCATTTTTACAAGCACAAATCATAAAGATGATCAGTTTTACAACAAATCCTGCGCCGCAGAATCCACAATCTGCATGATAATATTTCCGGCTTATCAAGTCACCAAAAAATTGTAATCAACGTGTAATTACAGACCGTTCTACGCAATGCTGTTAATAGTGCTCGGCCAAAAAATTCTACGTTCCTAAGCTAACTAGGTAATTTCTGCGAGCTGGTGTGCGCGGCGCGAATCCGTGTCCACGGTGTTTGCGGGAGAATCTTTTTCGAGTGTCGGACCGTGGTGATTCTTCCAAAAATTGAGAACGTTGGTCCGCTGACTGTAAAGTTCTTCAACGGTATACAAAACGGCGACGAGTGTGACGACTTTCATGCGCGTCTACCAGCCACCGCGAATATATACGACATCTCATAGGGGATCCTGCATATTCATTTCGTGTTTAAAGCGTTTCTTTTTCGTTCAGATGCTACAGAAGCTCTGTATGGTAATCGCGGACCGAGTATCTTATTTACAGCGTCACTGCGAACTGTAATTAGATAGACGTGTATATAGAGAACCGGGGATACCGTGCGTCTCTGTGAAAATTCCTCCGGGTTTCTCGATCGTTGCGGGAAATAGGTTGGAACTGCCTTTCCTCCTACTTCATTAAACGACTAACATGATGGAAATTATAAAATTAATTATTTCAAGGATTGTTATTCAATTTTTACGGGTTTCGTATCGGTTTGGATTTCGCGAAAACCAAGAGCACTGGTAGGAATTGCAAGGCTGCTGGCCAGTGCTGCCATCTGGAGCTACCTTTCCGAACTAGTCTCGAACTATGCTGCCTTTATCCAATTTTTAGTTGTACGTTTTTCCTCATTTTAACACTTTACCTACCGGAAGCCTATTCGTAGGATTTTTAATAATTGTGCTGTATCAAAGGAAAGCATAGAAATTTTCTCTTACATTGCAATTTTAAACGAAACTATTGGATGACGTTATTGAGGGTGACTTGTTAGTTCACAATTTCACAAGTTGACAAGTTAAAAAGTGATTAGCCATATACCACAGATTTTTGAAAATTTTGCAACAATCACCGGTCGGTAATGTGTTAATTGCCTTTTAACATCCATTTGTTTATTTATGTATTCATCCAAAATCCAGGAAGATTCTTTCAGAAATTCTGGTGTAGAAAAGAACGTCACAGAATTTTCTTAGACATTTGAAGGGGATGCAAAGAAAAGATTCAAGGAGGTGTATCGAAGAGAACGGAATGATTCGATGTATTTAGGGTGATTTTATCGAATAAGCAACGTTGGGGAGGCAGTTCGATGGCGGAATTTAAAAATCCAGGCTTGTGACAGAGGCCAGTCACGGTTCCTGCATTCCGATGACGGAACTCTTTCGCCGAAAGTTGTTTCAAAGTTCGCGGGACAATGGTCGTACGTAGATCCCCTTGGTCATTTCTCTCTCTGGTTGATGGTAGATAGACCCCGTACGAGAGGGAGAGCCAAGTCCGTGTGTCTGTGGGTCTCGTGTACAACCTAGTGCTGACCAATGTTCGTCCCAAAGATACGGTTGACGGGTCCGGTAGCGTGGCGGGCTTCACGTCACCTCCGCTTCAACGTTTTCCCACACCCTTTCCCGACAGTCGCATTCAATTTCACCACCTACGTCTACGTCCTGACCCGACCGGAACAATCGCTGAACCTGTTCGTAACTTGGAACAAATGAAAACTTGCCGCCCGGTTCGAACACTTGCCCGCGGACCAGAATGAAACCCTGCACACTTTATGCAAAAATCTCCGCCATTAGGGCTCCCGCAAAAATTAGCGAATTTTATCCAGCTGCCAACTAGCCTTCCCAACTCGTCTGTAATAAATAGACTGCGGATTTTATGCGCTTATGGGGAAAGTAAAGGACATTTTTATGTTATTCTCGACTTTTTAAGACGATTTAAGAAGAAAATACATTTTCGTTTAACCCCTCGAGCCAGACTCGTGATGAAGATTCTGAACAGAGTCTAATAAATATGTATTTATGTTATTGACAGACTGCAGATCTTTAAATAAAAATGTTTTGCATTGATTGTGGGAAGCAGAAGTAACATAAAAATTGATTTCATCCCTTAACGACTTTGTTACATCAAAAACAACATTACAACATTCTCGAATTTTTTAAATCTTTTACTGTTTCATATTTTGCCATATTCTTCTCATAAATGCGTAAAGATTTAAATTGAAATAAAGTTGTATTTTGGGTTTGTTAATGTACAGCTATTAGAGAACATATAGGGATACAATAGATATACATTTGCTTCCTTTTTTTAAGAAATTACGAACCACAAAAACGTTCTAATTATTGAAACCGTGACTCGGACAATTTTTTATTTTGCACAAAGATCCGCAGTCCAGTAATAAATGATTTGCCTCCATAAAGAAATAAGAAGAAACATCGAAAAATCCGTGACCCATTTGTCAGCGTCGAGTGGCAATTCGTGAAGTTTTGGTTGTTTAATCGGCGATCACAGTGTCAACAGCAGGTTCAGAATTCTCGAGTGGCAAAGGATCGATCAGGCCAAGGAGTAAAAGTAGCCGCACAAAGGCCCGAAGGGGTTGGCACACCCCTTTTTCGGAGCTCGGAACCGGGAAGATCGATATCGAAATTTATTTGATGGGTTTATTTGCATCGGTTCCCTTTTCAGAGAGACCCTCTGCCGAAAGAATCGAGAAAGCCTTCGCTAGACCTTCGTGGAAATAATTACATGGTGTTTGGCGATGGCAACCCTTCCCTTTACTTTTCTTTATCTTAATGAAAGTCCATAAATAAGGAACCTAATGCCACGGAAATGGCCGCCCGGGGGGACGCAAAAAAACCACCGGCCCATCCCGAACCTGGGGAGTGCGACTTTTTAATTATTAATCTCACGGCGAATCCATCTTAACGCCGCTCGTAAATGTCGCTGCGATTCTCCGCTGGAACTCAACGCTCTCGCGATCTTGAACAATTAAATTACGCTGCAACACACGATTTTTCAATTCAATTTTTAAGCGCATTTATTTTATTTGTATTTAAAACACTCGTTTAATTTAATTATTCGGTATACGCAAGTGTGAACAAACATTTCCGCAGTTCCGGAAAAGACAAAACGAACGATAGAGAGAATGTAAAGTGACCTGGGAGGATTCAACAGAAGATAAACCGAAGGTTCTTGATATCAAGGCTTACGGAAGCGGTTCTATCCCCCGAAATAAAAGCGGTTTGACAAAGTGGAGGCTTTAGGAAAAAGGGTTGATGCGCAATAAAGGGAAGCCTCTTACATCTGTAAAAAAACGCCTATAACTCATTGACAAGAATCTTATTGGAGGGATAATGGGCGTCGTTTTCTCGCCGGAGAACCACCCCCCGTCGCGTATATTCACGTTCCCTCTTTCTCTCTCGTTCTCGATTGCGGATCAGCCTTAGAATATAATTATTTTTAATTAGCGGCTTGCGATAAGGCTGTTATTGTTCCGGCAGCGCGGCGCGGCGCGGCGTCGCGTCGTACGAAGACCGATACCGGCCCGATAAAATCCTGCCCGCGGAAATTGATCCTCGTGCCGGCCGCTCATCTCATTATTTTCGATACTTTCGCCGGTGAATGGCCGACATTTTCTTCCTAAATTCCAGGGCTGCTTGTGCTTCATTAGGGCCTGCATCCGCCGTTATGCGACCGTTAACGAGGCCGCGCGCGTCTTATCTTAAACGCCTACCTCGGCAACCCGGCAAACGTACTTAGCGGATTTTCATGGCTCACCTGCTTTCCCATCGTTCAATTTTCGTAAACTCGCCTCCGTGATTCGTCGCGCTGAATATTGAAATTGTTTATCGAATATCTGGAACATCGCTGCCTTGTACTTAACCGTTAAAGTAGTTACATTATTATAAATTACAGGCGGTTCTATTCAATCGCGCAGTCGTGTCGAGTACGTTCTTGACCTTGTATTGTCGAAGGTTGCGACCTCCAGAATAATTTTTCGAATACACATCTGCATGTTACTTCTTCCCTTAATATTTTTAACAGAGGAGAAATCATACATTGACGTCATCAATTTTTAATTTCATCTACTCAATTTTCCTATAAATGCATGAAGATCCGCAGTCTAATCATAATATTTACCTGCTCGAGCACAAGTATCTTGAGAATCAGAGTGTCGCTGCATACGAAGCGATTTCCGAAATTACTTGCGAAGAATCCTGCCGAAGTTGCACAAAAAGCGAGAAAAAGGTAGTTGGGGGGTGTATCTAGGAAGAGTCTGGCCGGAGGTGCGAGGTTGGTCCGCGTACCTTTGGCTGGGAGGGTGGCATTATATTGCGGGTTGTCTCGGTTCAGAAACTTTGCACTGTGGTCGCAGCGAGGAAGTGAACGCGCTAGGCAGCAGAGCTCGGCGTTGGAGGACGTTGAGCGAGGCTAACTGGGGGCGAGAAGGAGAGGGAGAATGAGCAAAGAGAGAGAGAGAGAGAGAGAGGGAGAGAGAGAGAGAGAGAGAGCGTGAGTGAGGAGGGTGGAACAGAGAAGTGGTGCCGGACTTTGAATACGACCATTCTTTACGACCACCCCATGCAAAGATCGCCCGCACGCCGTCGGTATTTACCCAGCGACACCAACTCGCGGACCGTTTCGTGAATCGAAGCGAAACAGAGAGGCCGAAAGGAGAAAGGGGAAGATGGACACCGTCCTGCTGGCTGCTGCGGGGGTGGGTGAGGTCGTCGTGAGCTGGAGGGGCCAGGAGAGTCGTCGAGAAGTCCAAGAGGGCGAAACAGGATGGTGGTGGGTCGGTGGCAGCGCGCCGCTGCCTCTACTGATGGTATTGGTGGTGGCACCGACGGTGGTGGTGGTGGCGGCAGAGATGGTAGGGGGTTGGAAAATAGAGACCACGTTCGGTGGGAGAAAGATGGCGAAAAGAGGGCCACCCGGTGTTCGGGATAGAAAAGGAGCGAGAAAATACGAGGGAACGGGGTCGACGAGGAGAACAGTTCGAGTTGGCGTTTCTCGTTCGTCGACCGGCACCACCCTCGCCTAACATCGCACAATACGTTTCTACCTACCCTCCGCCACCGTCCATAGACTGGACGCTGCATTGTCTCCGGTGAATGGGGTCTTGCAAGATTTATTTCGTATATTTCACTTGCCGTTTCAATAGCGCGATAGCGGCTCGCTCGCGCGCTCTGCCTCGAGTGTCGCCTTCGAGCGCGCCACTTTCCACCCCACCCCTCCAACCCCTCGCGTTCCCACCCCTTCTTTCGACCTGTCCAACCCCCGCAACCCCGTCTCTACCCCTAGACGTTCGTTATTAGCTTTCTCTTTATTGACCACCCCCTCGTTACGCGGCCGGTTTACGTCTAAGAGGAGACTTTGTTACCTGTTTGACCGACCCCACGCTTTGAGACTTTCCTCCGACCCCCGATCGCGAGATTAATCTGCCGATCCGACGCTGTAATTAGCGTCGTTGTTTTAGGACGGAACTGGGAACTTGATGGATCCTTCGATATTCTCCGTCGTTGATCGATCAGAAGAAAAATATTGCCACGGAGAACGTTGTAACACAGGGATCGCGAAAGAGTGTTACAACCTATCAAGAATAAAGAAAAAAGAAACGATCGCTCGAGCATCGAGAATATTAATATAAAATTTCAAAAAGGAAGCGGGGAAAGTTTCTAATAAATCACCGTGGCCCATTAATAATGTAAGCCAGGTGAAAGGGCGGAAGGGCAAAAACCGGAGGCCAAAGAGCCCCGCGACCTATGAGAAATGGTCGTTTAAATATTTATACTGGCTAAAAAAATTAATGGGGATCCATGTCTTGTCATGGAGTATATTGTCGAGGGTTGTCGCTCTGTCTAGGCTGCCAAAGGGCTCTTCCGTTGTATTAGCTATACACCATCGAGAAAGGCTTGTGGTCCAGCTATCACCCTCCCTCTTCAGATCCTCTTTTTTTCTCTCTCTCTCTCTCTCTCTCTCTCTCTCTCCAGTCCCTTCGTTCCACGATATTCGCTCTCTTCCCGTTCACCGAATAAATTCACACTCGAATTTCGTTAATTGATTAAATCGGACGGGCTGACAAAAAGGTTTGAAATTTCCGTGAGCCTCCGCAAGCCAAAGAGAACAGGTTGCAGCTGATGTTAATTGCACCATAGGAACAACATTATTGTTGAGGCATTTTACAATATTCACCATCAGTGATGTGTGTGTAAATAATTATGGAGACCTGAAGCTAATATTAGGTTGTCGCATATGAAATGTCCGATTTTTAGCAATGACATTAAATAAACGCAATTTTGTACCCAATATATTCTATCTAGAAATTTAAAGTTTCTTGATTGTATTACGGCAAAAATAAGATATGGTCATTCATGTCTTTCGTTTACAAGATTGTTATCTTGATTTTGTTGTTCTTTTTTAGCATCAACGACTAGTAAGTCAATTAATTAATTAAAGTTAAAAATCAATTTTTCCAGACATATTTATAAAAGAAATACACGACAGTCGCGTTGGTTGACGTTGAAATAAACTTTGCTAACACTAAACGTACCGAGCTATAAAAGCAACAGGCACGTGGTTGACTTATAAAAATTATTCCTATTATAATGTGCTTTAATAAAGATATTCATTAAATCATATCTAGACTTCGGATTTTATGCATTTATAACAAAAATGAGCAAGTGAATTTGAAACATTAGAATATTTTGAGAATATTAAAATATTATTTTCACCGCATTAAAATTATTAATGAAGAATATAAATTTATATCTAGCTCCTGCATCTTGCAATTGATGCACAAACTTTTTATTTTGCATAAAAATCCGGAGTCTAATAATTTCTTATAAAAGCATATTTACAATTTCATTAATTGTGAAATAGAAGAATCTAGAACCGGTCATTTGACCGGTCGTGATACGTTTAGTGTTACGGATTAACTTTGTTCCCCTCAATGTTTTTTATATAATAAAAGCTAGAGACTGTAACAGCATTTCTTGACCGAAACGATTTACAAGAGTCGAATTCTAAAATGAAACATTTCATATGCAACAACCTAATACTTCAGCGGAATAAGACAGTGACAGGTTGCGGCAGGGCCGTCATCGAGCATTGTGTCGCCCCGGACCCGTATACCGGATCCGTTCGTTTCGTATCCTTATCAGAAGACCTTGATGATCCGGCGTGTTCGATAACACCGCGACTCGGACGGGCTCTCGTGCCGGTTAATATTGATTTACGCGCAAGGTCCGGAAGCCTAATCCGTGTGGGCCATAAACAGATCAAGTCCAGACTAAATCCGGCGCAAATTGTTACTAATTCGCATCTTAATAATGACCGCGTCAGAGGCGTCACCGTATCTCAGAACGTGGCAAATTAGCCGCGATGACAAATGACATTCGGCGTACACGTGTGCCCGTTGCCTCTGCAGCCTAGAGAACATCCAGAGAGCAACCCAGCAACCGAGAGAGGAAGCAACCTCGAACCTAGGCTTCGTACGAGCACGTTTGCTGCTCGCTGATGCGTGTACGCACGTGGGAATAGGCGTAAGCGCGAGCGCGAGCGCGAACAACATACTTGCTCTCTACACCTCTGTGTCTCTGTGTGTAGCCCCTACACGCGTTTATGTGTCTGTGAACCCTACGTACGAATCCTCTGGACATACCGCAGCCGAAACAGCGATACGCTCGCCCTATTCAACATGTGCAACCGTCAACGTGCGTGGATACTATCAATCAAATCAATTAATGATTCGATCCCTCGATCAACCACCGACACGTGTTCCGCGGCGACTGTCACTTCGAGAACTCTGTCAATCCTCGTCTGAGCGATCTACTCGTCAAACTTGAAGGATAAGGAGCTGGAACCGCCATTATAAAGTCGGCATCGCGAAATACAATTTTAAACATTTTTAAATTCGATTGGAAATACTGTACGAACATTTTTGAAACCAGAACTAATCAACCAGGATCATCGCACGAAATAAAAATGATTTGCATTAACCACAAGCTCGCAATTTACTTAAAAATAGTCGAATTAATTTTCCACGACATTGTGTTCGAGAACAGAAGGTTAATTTATGATGTTCCCTGCTAAAGTTCACTCGAGGAAACTCGAGAAGCGCAAAAATTTGAAGCACGTTAGGGTAGGTGTTAGGTATCCTTGATCACAGGCATCAGCGTTGGTTTCGGTCGATTGGCTGGCATGACTTCAGGACTTAACCCCTATCCTCTGCGGTCTCCGCAAATTCAAGGGAATTTCGATGAAGCACCTGGACAGAAAATCAGGCGTAATCGGGAGGGGGTGGGCGGGGGTGAGAGAGATCTTACCGCAATGACGTGCGGTCGAATCGGCCCGAATGAAATGACGGATCCTGCGAGTGACATTCGATATCATGGCAACAGCGGCCGGGGAAACGGCGAATACGAGCTACTAGACTGTTCAAGCTTTCCGTCTATCGCACTGACGCTGAAATCCAGATTAATCGCGGCTAGGCACACGCGTATCGTCCTCGATCTGCGGCTTTTCGTTGCGTTGCGTTGCGTTGCGTTACGCTGCTGGGTTATCCACTTAGCGATTTTGCGAATCCTTAGGTTGCCGGAGAAAGTCTGTGCAAACGGGATCATTGGGATCTTTTCTCACAAACTGACAAATCTTTGTTCATAGCAAACACGAATTATTTAAATCATTAAGAAAAGAAAATTTCTGGATCTGCACTTGTGAATGCAGCAATCGCCTGTTCGACGAGAACACGAATCGTGTAGGCTAGGAATTTGAGCCGCGAGGGGGAATAATAAAGTCTGTGCAAACAGGATCACTGGGATCCTTCTCCGTAAACTATCAAATCTTCATTCGCAGCAAACATGAATTATTCGAATTATTAAATAGAAACCCTTAGCTTCCTGGATCTGCACGTGTCGTAAATGCGACAGTCGCCTGTTCGACGAGAACACGAATCGTGCAGGCAAGGAATTTGAGGCGCGAGGAAGAAAAGGTGGGGCCGACATATGGACGAGGTGTTACGCACTCGGCGCACGGCGAGTCCACTTTGAAATCCCGTCGCGATCATGGTAACAGTCTCGGAGAACAATCCCAGATCCCGTGTCAGAGTCACGAATCGTCCAGAACGCGGAGCACGAAGTGCACTACGGGTTGTAGAACGAGACCTATCTGTGCAGATGCATTGTCTATAGCCCCTTGTACCGGAGGGTGGTATTGTATGACGTCATCATTTGCATACGACGCACCGTTCTGGCTGTTTCCAGTCCGCCACCCAACCGCCACCCACTTCTGCGACCCCGCGTTTCGTCCTATAGTCAGAGAGCCTGCTGTGCGTCTCTCTTCCCTCTCTATCTCTATCACTCTCTCTCTCTCTCTATCCCTTTTGGTCCTCTCTCCGGGATCGTAGATACCTAGCTAGCCCAGCTAGCATCACCTACGTCCCATTCCTGTTCCGTCTGTGTCCCGTATCTATCTAATTATTGTCGCGGACCCTGGCCTGGTCCACAGCCGCCGTGATATACCGCATGCTAATAAGCGGCTAAAGACCGGTCGAGACTGCTCGTAAATCTTGCCGACCGATTCTACGTTCTGAAACGTCGACGACGGATGTCTTGATAGGTCTTCGGGATCCGCGGCCGGCATCCGTCATGCCTATCCCTTCATCGAACTTGCCCGGCCTCGCTATTGATCACTGCTAACCGGGCATGAGATCAGCCTCGATATCTATTATCAGGAATCCCAGCCAATTTCAATAACCGTGCTCCGAAAACAGCAGAGCTTCGATAAACATTTTCTTCCTGACAATTATTTTGGGGAAAACAGGATTTTTAAGCATTTTTAACAGCCGTCTTTTTTGAGCGAGAATTGAAGATTGAATACTTTGGTTCCGTTTTTCACAAAGAGGACCGCACAGCCGGGGATGATTACGCTGCGGATTTTTGAATGACTCCGGAAAATTTGATTATCGACTCTGAACGAGCAACTCTTCCACCGCTTAGTACAACTATCGCCACCTACCCACCCATGAGAATGCACAAACTGGTTCAAGGTCTCACCCAACCCCTGACCCAGTCGTGAACCCTTCGGAAGCAAAATGCTAGCTCCGTTAATAAGCGTTTCATGGTATTTTTTGGGGTTGCCAGTGTTTCTTGAATTTTATCTTAAAAAAATTTTTGTGTTAAAAATTATTTAGGAAATTATTATCTGATAACTCAGTTTCAATTGGTTAAAATACCTGCAAAAAGTATCTTGAAGAATACGTTGAAGATACGAGCCGATCGAGAGGGAGAGTCGGTGTATTGACGCGGCGATACCTCGAGCCGTTCGAACAGGGAAAATCGAGGATCGCGATTTACCGATACGTGTGATCGACGTCGATTAAATTCGCAGCACACGGCCATTCGGACTCGCCCCTGTTTGAATGCGGGCTCATCCCTCTGCGAGCGCCGCTTGCACACCGTGTGTTTCGGCCGGTCGACCCCTGTGCGTGATGCAACACTGACCACACATCAATTCACTGCAAATGGACATCAATACTGGTAATTAATACATCGCGCCTCCCGATCTCTCCCTCTCTCTCTCCTACTCTCCTTCTCTCTCTCACACTCGCCTCCTTTCGCTAGCCCACCCCCGCGATTCGCATTGCTACAGCTACGCTGTCCTGCCACTCACCCCCCGCCGCAGCGCAGCGCTTGCACCACTTGCACGCTCATCGAAACGGTCAGGATTTTAGCTCTAAATTTGCATGTAAGTGATATCCCTGTTAGCGAAGCCGATTGACTGCTCTTCTGACGCGTTGTGGGGTGTCAGTGAGTTGGACGACCACCCCTGCCGAAAGGGGGTGCAGGGTGCAAGTGGCCCGTCAACCGAGACGGACCAGTACTTAGCGATCGCGTTCCTGTTATTGACAACGGCCAGCCGAAATCCCGGAATTAACACTTTTATTCGATCCCGGATAATTAGTTAACCCTGTGCAGTCGGAACTACTTTAACTCGAAAAGTAAACATTTCTTCCGACCTGGAATAATTCCGTTCCATGTCATTTATTTTATTTTATGGATATGAAATTGATTAAGTATCACATACAGTACTTAACACTACATCTACCAACACCGGTCAAAATGACCTGTTTTTTATTTTACAATTAGAGTAATAATAAAACTGATTTCATTATTTACAACAGGAGCCGCACAAAGTCTAAATAAAATCAATCTTGTCATTTTTATAAGGGAACATGTACCAGTTACTTTTAAGGCTCGGTAGGTTTAGTGTTAAATATGTAGTAATTGATTGGATACCATCATATTTAATAATGTAAACGATATTGTGAGAAACGGTACAGCAATTTCTAGTGGTGACTTAAAAGTAGTAATTCGTCGAAGCATTCGGTTGGAATGAAAATATTTTTCAGGGAGATCGATGGTGAGAAAGGATTGTCGATTGTATTTTTCTACGGGATAAATTTTTCTTCGCGCTCTCGACATTAGCGCGAGAGTGGCAGCATTCGTGAGCTTACCGGAAGTAATCCCCTTTGCGAGTGAAACGAGTCGCATATCGAGGGCTCGCGAGCGGACAAATTGTCGGCGCGAGATATCAACGATGCGCAGCTGAACATTTTCATTACGTCGATGGGAAAATAATGACGAGGAATGGAAAGAGAGAATGAAAGAAAGATGAATGAAATGATCGAAGCACGGGAAATCGGCTTTGCCCATGAAAGGTCTTTCGAGATTGTTGACCGATTCGCAGTTAACGAATCACTGTATATTATAGAAGACAATTCCACCGTTCGCGGAAAAATCCGGTGAAAATCCGACAGGTGCAATTTATCTGAATAATACGATTTCACGTGACGGGAACGGGCGAGTAGAGCCCTCACGTACACATACCTATATGCAGTTGGACCGAGGGGATCCGGGTGCATACAGTGGCCGATAAATACCGTATGTACATCGGAAACTTTTCATGCGGTTCGATTCATTCGCAAACAGATTGCACGTTCGATTGCTCCTATCATCGGATTTATTTTGATATTTTAATTTGTGTATCGCTTTACACGTTCGTTCGTTGATGAAAATATTAGGTTGGAGGGAAAGTTCTGTCGCGTTTTAAATGAGCGAGTAATTTTGCTTGTAAATCAAAAACACATGTTGCTAGCGAGTCATTCGGAAACAGGAATTTACAGGCTACCTGTCATTTAACCGACAGTATGATCGACAAGATCATTAAACACTGTGGTGTCCAAGGTGGTTCGGAACCCACCTTAAGAAAAATTGTAGGTCCCGTCGCTTAATAGCCATAGCAGTTGAGATGCAACGTAAAATCAAAATAAAACAGGTGGCCAGGATAAATGCCTCACCCTGTATATTTATATATATATAATTTTTTATTAAAAATATATACATATAATTACGTTTGTTCCTTCGGTGGAAAATTTACGTCCTCGTATAAATTGCATTGTTGAATCAACTTATTTCGAAAAAACTAACCAATTTAGACCAAAATCTAATCAGCTTTAAGTTACAGCGGGGCACATCGATTGCATCATTCATCATTCTGATAGCGTTGTTACTTTTTTAGAAAACGTTAACGAAAAATTTGATAACATACGGACGGACATACATACACACACACATACGAACATTTTTCTGAAAATCGTCTAAAATGACTCCAATGATCTTGAAACGTGAAGATCTGCTAAAAAATCGATTTTCGGAGTCATTACAATAATTTCCCTATAAATCGGGAAGTTAAAAAGGAATTGACAGGCCACCTGAAAGATGGCAACAAGTTGTTACAAATAATGGAAATGATATGATTGAATAATATGAAACATATATTTTTCTAAATTGATTCAAATGTTTTCTTGAAAATGCGACAGCACTTTCCTTCCAACCTAATACGTATCACCTTTCTGACATGCTCGATGCAAAAATTCTTCTGGACAGCATTAAATCCGGACATCCGAGTAAAAATGCTCGAATAAACAATATCGGATATACCGTTTACGTGTTTACCGCGGGTAAACAAAACGCGAGACAGGTCGCCTGATTATTTGCCCATTAGAACGAACGTAACCAGTTTTGCATTAATTTAAATGGTTTCCATTATCGCCATTAAACCGCCGCGCCGGGCGGCAGTGAACACGCCGAGCGAAATAATCCGAAAATTATGGGAACGATTTTTGATGCGGCGGTATAGCGAACGTAAATACAAACCGGTGTGGTGCTCGGCGCCGCGCTCGTCCGCGTATAGAACGTGACGGGAGCCTCGCAGGATGCACAAATTGGTTATCAAAGGATATTACCGTGTGCTGCATCACCGATACACACTTGATTTGATGTGTTGACGTTGCCACGGTCGCTCGATACCCACGGTCCGCCCGCCCGCCCGTTCACCGCCGAGTGGAAGAGAAAATATTTGCACGCACTTCGGCTATATCGGATTTTCCACTTGCGACCTGGCTTTTTATTCTTTCCTTCGTATCCCGCTAGCTTTTTCCCTTCTCTTTTTATTAAAAGCCCGAAGCCTCGACCCCGGTCGTGGTCAATCCTGTTTCTGCTTCGATCTACACACCCTCCTCTCGCATCGAACACACCCCCTCTTCTCTCATCCTCATCCTCCTCATCCTCATCCTCTCCCGTGCCCTCTTCTTTTTTTTTTTATTCGCACGCCCGCGTATTTCCTGTGTGCATTCACTTTCAAGTGTGTGATTTTATTTAACGCTGCCGGGATCCTCTCGTACGACTTTTTTCCCGCTATCGGCGAACGTGTCGCGACACCGTGTGTTATCGCTGTTATTGTTTTCAAAGCGGCGATCGACCCTTTCTCACTCGAACCTTGATTAATCGTCGCTTTGCATCTTTGCTATTCCGCACGCCGATTCCCATTGGAATTGTATCAGCAGAGCTTTTTATCTCTTCGTATCTGTTCGCACCGGACTCGTCAATTCTGCTGTTCAACGAAGGAAGCATTTTTATTTCATTTTTGATATCGTGTAAAAAATTAGTTTTAAATAATCCGAGGAGTCGTGATCGTTCGTGATTTAATGGGGAGAGACTGTAAAATTTGTTGAAATGATTCTGCATGTGTAGGTTTTGAAATTCTGGCGAAATTGCAAGGAATGGAGGAGGCCGCATTAAACGCGGCCGAGCTGCGATACACGGACGCGTGAAGCAGATCGTGACATTATACAGGGCAATAATCAATGATCAGGCTAATTGAGTGGGATTGATCGCATCGATGATAACAGTAGGTGGTTGTGCTACGTCCTGTTCTGGTACTGCCCGGCTATTGGATCGTGATGCATGTCCCTTTAGTCCGCACGTCATTTGGCAAAGTTATTGCAACATCCTCGATGACGCGGCTTATTCCGTCAGGAGCCTCGTGCGTTTCGCTATTCAGCTCCCATGCGAATCCTCTGCAGAAAATACCTCCACGATACACGCCTAACCGATCTCAAATTTCACAATCTTCCGAAATGATTAAATACTTTATCCAAGCATACATTACAGTAAAAACCGCATAAGCATTAAATGAATTTAATCGTTTCGTTTTTATACGACAACACAGACTCAAAGCATTAACACGAAAATTCATTTACAAACCCGAAGAGATAATTCCTTCTCGCAGAGACGGGATTTAAACCGTTAAAGGGAATTCGAGATAATTTTTGTATCTAAGGACATTAAAAAACGGCCAGAAATAAAATTACTGAAAATGAAGAAGAGGACGTAAGCAGCGGTAATGAGTACCGTATTACCAATTTCCTCTGTCGGTACGAATCCGAGAAGCCACCGGATGGCCGAGATCAAGAGACAACGGAAGGCGACAGAGCGCAGGTTACTCGAGTCTCTTTGGTTCCTCGTTAGAATGGAAACGAAAGACGAGATCCGTTCCGTGCGGAGAGTATCTATGGTTTTTCATGGCATTCGCGTCGCTGTCCGAAGTAAGACAATCCCGCGTGACAGCTCTCTCTCTCGGCTAAGAAGGAAAAGGTAAACGAGCAGAAACGTTGGGGACGCTGCCCGATTCAAGACTGCGAGGAGGAGGAGGACGGTGCGTAAACAAGAGATCACTGGTAACCGATATCCAGGTGTACACGCGACTCGCACAGGTCGATCTGCCTGCCAGAGGAATCACGGATTGCTAGCCCGTTTGTCCCGTTCCCGTTCCCGTTCCCGTTCCGTCTCTTCTTCCTGCTCCTTTTACTCTGTCCGCTGACGGGCACGCGAATTCTTGCTCGACTTACCGGATTTCTTCGCCTCCCACATCCTGCTCTCGTGTTCCACGGCGATCTTAATTGCGCCAGGATCGGATGTGCGCTCGGTCGAGCGCGATGTCGATCCTGCTCCATCGACTCCGAGCACTCGATACGAACTTCGTCCACTCGTCTGTTATTCTTCTGGAAATTGATAGGGCAATTTTTTATTATTGCGGGATTTTTGGCGGTCTTTTTCTCTGTTCTTGAGTATAGGAGCTATATAGACACCATTTTTTAATAAAACTTATTAAAATTATGATACTAAAAATACCAGAAAATTTCTTTTCAGACTTTTATGAAGTGTACTGAAGTTTTTTTCGGATATTTTTGTGTCTGGCTAAGTGTAGGATAGATCATCGAGCCAGTTTTTTTTGTCAGAGAAGTGGCACCACTCTTCGGGGGTAGGCCGGAGTGCGTCAATCACCCAAGATCGATCTACGTCGTTACGCCGGCAGAATGACGGATCATTATTGGCATCACGGATGGCCTGTCGCAAGGTTTCGTCGATCGATGCTCCGTGTCACTGGCCACCGCTGGAATTAATGTCTGGTCAGATGCCGTCTCGCGAACAATCGCTGCGCGAATGCTTCCGTGTTAAAAGCCTAATTGCGTTCGAATCCGTGCGTCAATTCTACCCGGAAACGATCGTCGTCAAATCATGCTCCTCTATTAAACAAAATTGTAATCACGAACAAGACAAGAAAATTTGCACAAAGAAGCATACAAGAATTCCAAAATATATTTTGACGGGATAAAAATGTCGTGACAAATTTTATTGAACCAGGTTGACACCGAATTCATTCCTGCATGGTAGGGTGAGAAGATCTCCTGATTCCTGAAGGAGCCAAGTTGGGACAAACATTATTTATGAAACTTAGAAACCTTCCTGCTTCTTGAAGGATCCAGATTGACCTGGAATTCTTTTCTAAATGGTTAGGTGTACTACAGGATCCTAATTCCTGAAGAAGCCAAGTTGGCGCTAAAATAGTTTATCAAACTCAGCAATCTTCCTGCTCCTCGAAGGATCCAGATTGACATCAAATTTCTTTTTAAACGTGTAGGGTTAGGTACACTAGAGGATCCTAATTCTTGAAGGAACCCGGTGGACGATCAGATCGCGACCCGACCCGACGCGACCCGACGCGCTCGCCTGGTAATCGGATTGTCCTGTACCCGGGGTAAAGTCGAGTCGGAGATCCATGCGTGCACAGGGAGCAAGCACAGTAGCCGCAGATAATGACGCGATATTATGCATAGGATATTCGGCGCACATCCGCGGCCGTATTCTCCGCGTTGATTTATCGTTGTCTTCATTATTAGGAATGCACGTACGCAGGCTGGCCATTATGCGAGCGAGGGAGTCGCTCCGAGAGACCTGACGGACGGTCTAGCCTCGGACTCTGCTACAATACAATGTGCGCATATACGAGCGGCATACGAGAGGGAACATTGAGACACACCTACGTCAGGCCAGATATAGATAGACAATTAGCTACCGTCACCGTCTATAATTCTGTTAGATTAGTAGCCCCGGTGTCCTGCAGGAATACGCTCCTCCGCGCGAGGTCCGCGTCGTTGTTCCCATGGACTCGGGAATCTTGATGTTGAATCGCTTAATGGAGGATCACAGTCATAGAAAATACCTCGACGATCCTTCATTCTACGCTGCCGTGCAAATTACCTCTTTTAATAGCTGCGTTATTTTGTTCGAGAATCGGAATATCTCTTGATAGTAAATAATGTTGCACAAAAATCTGTACAAAATGGGAAGCCCAATTTTTTCCGCGGAATTGCATAATCGAGATGAGGACGCAGAAAAATCGCCAGGAATTCGGATGGAGGTGGAGCGAAGATTGGCGTAAAGGTTCGGCATTGACCGCAGGAATTCTGGGAAGACGTCTCGGATGCGCGGCGTGATGGAAGGGCGGGCCGGGCGACGAAGCAAAACCGAAATCGCGTGTCCCCGGCCCTCGCCCCGAATGTTTTCCTTCCGTTTCTCTTTGTCCCATGCGAAAACGGAACGGGTAGGAAAGGAGCTCGGCGGCGAGGGCAAGCGATGGGGTGGACAGCGATAAAATATTCAGGGACGCACGGGGGTAATATTTTACGTAGGAAATCGGTCGGTTGATTTTTATAATACTGGTCAAATATAGCCAGGGGAGAGAACTCGGCAAGTACGGCCGCGCCGGGGGCCCTGGCCCTCCATTCGTGTCTACCGTCGCACAAAGGGCCACGGCATAACAAATAGATGTATAAAGGGTCAATAAAGCCCGGCGTAGGAGGAGGAACCGAGCGCCAAAGGGGGTGAAGAAGGCTGCAAGAGGTGGAGGGCCTCCAGAGGCAACGACGGGGAATAAATCCTGAACTCGTGCGTCCGCTCCTCTCTTCGCCTCGCAGCGGGACGCGAAAAATTAAGGGTTGACGGCACGGGTCTCGACAAACTCCGAGAAAACTGCCCCTCCGTCTGGACGTCTGGACATCGATATCCGAACGAATCGCGATCCGTTCGTTATCGTTTCTGCACAATTAAAGTACGAGATCCAGTCTGATCATCGCTGGCCGCATCTACTTGCCGAGGACACCGCTAAAAACGCGGTCCCGAAGCACGCGGTTCAGCGTTCCGGACGGACGTTTAGGGGATTCACTTACTTTCGAGCCGCAGGACAATTTCGAACGCGTTATGTTACTGCTCCCGTTTCTGTGTATCGAGGGTTTTTGTATTTTTTTCGAGACCCACGGTTCCGGTCTCACGGGATACACAACCATCCCCCTTTTTCTCGCCATCCAATCTCGATGCCAGGACAAAATCTGCACGCTACATCACGTTTATGGACCGCCAGAGGTGCCTCGTCCCGACGTGTCTATATAGGCCACCATCTCCGGGTCATTTTACGTCCTTTAAAACGGAATATCCATATTTCTCCTTCTCGTATTCGTATTCGCGGAATTGGTCTTCCGGGGTCTCTCTCCCCCGTGGGGTGTACTCGCGGGTAGAAGGAGAAAGATTCGAACGGGAACGGCGGTTTGCTTTCTCTGTCCCCGTTTTCCCACTTTGCCGTCCCCTATGGCGGAACAGTCTTTCTCCCCAATGAAAAAAGCTAAAGTCGGCGTGGAAAAGCGAAGCCACCCCCTGGTCCAATAAAACTGGTCGGGGGATGGCGCATTCACTCGATAAAAAGCCACTTGCTGGCTATCCGTTGCCGACGGCTAACCGCTGCCGGGAAATATATACGTCTTGTTAGCCTCGCATGGGAACCCACGGGGGGCCCGACGCGGGAAATCTGACTGCCACACACCCCCGCGATTAGAACCCTTCTCCAGCATCCCGGAAACCTGGAGAATTTTCTTCAAAATCTCCACTACCGCCAATATCTAATTTTTAATCAAAATTCGCGAGTTAGATGTAGATTTCACGGTATTTTAATGGAATATAAAGTAATTACTGTACCTCAAAAATTCTCGAAAAATAATTCAACGCTAATTGAGGACCCGTCGACGTACCCCAATGGAAATGACAGTGATATTTCACAGAGTTCAGCGAACAGAAAATCCGAAACCGCGCGCGATGCGCTCCGAAAACACGTTCGACGAAAAAGCCGGGCTCGCCTAAGACCTATTGCGCTCGTCGATCAGCATTTCGACACGAACATTGCGGCACGCGGGTTCCCAGACAGAAATCATTAAGCCGGGCATTGCAGAAAAAATGTCGTTGCCGGTTTCAACGAGGCACATGTATCTTCATATGCGAAGGATGAAGCGTGTGCTAGCGCGGCGCGGCGCGGCGCGGCGCGGCGTTGCGTTGTCGGACCCGACCCCCGAAGCGATACGTTTTTCCCCCGGTCCGAAAATATTTATAGAGGGAATCAATATCGTAGTTTGCCGGGGCCACCGTGAAAAATCAAGATGAATAGTGAGGGGGAGGAAGCGGGACGCGATCGCGGGTTTGACCGTCACCGCGCACTTTCCGCCAATTCGGCCCGGCAATATGCAATAATATTAAAATTAATGGCGCCGGCCTTCGTAAAAACACGCGCGGACGCGGTTCTGCTCGACTGCGTCGGCTTTCCTTCCACCCTTCCCGTTCTCCGGAGATAAACAATAAAGAAGAAACCAGGCCAAAAACCAATTAAAATGAATTATTATATATAAGTGAATTTATTTTTGTCGTGACTACATTTTCGCACAAAATATTGTACTAAAGAATACAACAAATTTCTGGCAGTGCATATTTATCGAACAACGTGGAATAAAATTTGTCACTGGACGGATGGGAACGACGAAAAAATGGCTCGTTTTATATAAAATCCGGAGGATCCTGTACGAAAACGAAGAACGAGGTCGGCATTGTTCATCGAAGCGGCCACGAAGGGTTAAAAGAGCTCAGGCCGCGGGATGAATTCATTAAAACTCAATTTCCATGTGGGCCGGGATGAATCCCCGAAGAAGACCGAAGGATCCGCCTGGCTCGACGGGCGATATATAGAGAGAGAGACGCGGTGTGCGTGCAGGCTGGCCAACGAGAATGGCCATATCGATGTAATATTTAGAAACGAATCGGTGGCAAGTCGCGGCGCGAAAGGGCTCCGAGCCGGTCCAGTCCGGTTCAGCCTCGAACTCCATCCGCGGAAATCTCATTGGCCCAAATGGCGCATCAACATCTATTATTTACCGGGTTCAGAATATTAACGATACAGTTACCGTATTCCAGAAGCTAAATTAGCGGAGATTATTACGAGTGGGCTCTCGCGGTACTATCGCCCTCTCGATCCCGCCACCGCGAGTCTTTCTCGCCTTCCAACCCCGCCTCTCTCACTATCATGCTGTGTTTTTCGGTTTGCCGTCCACCTAACAATGCTGCATTTCATATTACACTTTTGCGACAACGGTGGTTCAATTTCGAGAATGCAAATACCGTGTTGACGCTGCAATGCGCTTCTCGAATGTGGAGAGACTCGTCGACCGATTATGGCGATCTTCGATCAATAAGTCCAATGTGTTCACAGTGCCTTTTAAAAGTAACTTTTAATTATCAATTTATTAAAATGTAAGATATTTCTTGTAGACACATTAATCTTTCCGAGGTCCGCAATACATTTTGTGGGTGAGTAGAATCACTGTAGAATAAAAAAGGTGGAAAGTATGAATCTTTTTAATCGAAGAGAAACGCATCGTGCCTTCTGAAATTAATTTAACGCCGCCCCGGAAACAGAGTAGCTATGCAAATTGAGGTCTGTGCAGGTTCTGTATTATTTGTAGAACGGGTAGAATCACGGTGTGGGACGAAAAAAGGGTAGAAAGTAGATATTTCCTTAATCGACCAGGCATCATCGTGCCAATAAACGTCCCATTTGCTCACCGTTCGCCAGAACAGTACTCTTCGGAAAATTGCACTGCTTCGGGCTGATCCCCCGAGAGATTCAGTGTACATCGCAGAGAGAAATATTTTGCCTGACCAAAGAGGTAACCCGTGTCTCTATCTCGTCCCTGGAACCCTTTTCCCCGCCCCTTTTCTCTCTCTCCTCCTCCAGCCAGCGGCTCGGCCGTCCCTCCTCGCATTTATGCTTACGTGCCTCGTCCGGTTCGCGACGTATCCCTGAATTATTGAACGACACGGGGATCAACCGCGGATCTCGAAACAAGCCTCTCTTTCCCTCTTTCACCTTTCTCTTTGCCCTCTCCCCTCTCCTTTCTCTGTCCGAGGCAACGCCTCTGCCGGTTAGAAACAGAAATTTTCTCCGTAACAACGGTGACCATTGATTCCGAAACGAACCCGTGCCTCACGCTCCCAATTTCCTCATTTGTATTGTTCGGCCATTAGCTCCGGCAATTTGACTTCGCCGTAAAATTTATTACGGAGATATGGAATTTAGGCTTACAGTTGCTTGCTGCTATAGTCGGACACTTTTGAAAAGACCATCACTTTTTTGATAGTGGACTTGGACATTCTTTAGCAGTCTACCCACGGAAAAGAAATTTTTAAAACGTTGCAGAGAAATTACCAAAAATGTATTAACGGGCAGAAAATCGTGAAAAATTTCACTTTTGACTACGTTTATGATTCTGATGATTAAAATTGTAAATGATAACTAGACTGCGGATTTTATGCATGTATGACAAAAATGAAAGCAGTGGACATATTAAAAAGATTTAACGACATCAGTGTACATGTTACTTTCAGTCTAACATGAAAATGAAGCTTAATAAAAAATTTTTATTTGGCTCCTGTGTCTTGCAATCAATGCAAACATTTTTTATTTTCCATAAAGATCCGCAGTCTAGCGATAACCAAGACCGTTGCACATTCTTCCAGCGTTGGTAATCCCGCTTCAGAGAAAAAGTATTCGGCGGAAATGTGGTCGGTAAAGCGGGAAGAGCGGGAATTTCGAGAGGAATCGGTATCTTTAGCGCGTAGGTGGCCTAAACGCGAGAGTGAAACATTTTACCGGCGTCATCCCCTGTCCGGGTGACTTTGGACAACCCCGTCCGTGGCATCCCTTGCCTGGCATACAAATTCAATAAGCGATAATCAATGCCAGGGCCGGGAGCATAGTCGGCCGAGCAAAAGTCGTTCAAACAGTCAATCAAAAGGCTTCACCTCCAACCTATTTTTTTCCTCTCCCGTTCCACCGGGGTTCCTCTCTTTTACCGTGTTTCCCGGGGCTCGACGCCACCGACGCGACGCCGTTGCATCCGTCGTTTCTCTTCTCTATCTTTTTTTTTTCCTCTCGTTGCCGTTGGTTCGACCGTCTCTGTTTGACGTGACCGGTGTCAAAGAACGACAGAACAGTAACACGCTCTCCTCTACCGATGGGAAAAAAGAAGGAGGAGGAGGAGGAGGAGGAGGGCAGATCGTTCGCCTGGCCGGATTTCACCGCGTGAAACCGTAGAATCACGGGGTCGTCGTTTCCTCGTACCTGGATCTTCTCTGCTGCATCCGACGTGTAAACAAATTGACGTGTGCGCCACTACTTCGGATCCCGTTCGGCCATTTACATTGAGATTTCCGTCGAGATTCCTCGTTTATTTTTCTTTCACCTCGACTTTCGATTCCCCGCTTTTTCGACGCCTCTAAAGCCGATGGACCCACCGATCTCCCCGGCGCTAACCGATGCTTATCGCCTTATACGGACTCTTTTCCACTTGATTATCGACAGTTGATTGAAAACAATACGATTGAAGTATTGACAGAATGAGTGTCTTCGTCTCTCCAAGCCGACCAGCTCATCGAGCCTACGAAAATCCAATCCGCAAAAGACACCGATCCGCGAGCGTCCACGATCAATTCGACTACCCTCGCAAACAAGATTTTTGCGAGGAAAGAACGGTCGAAGTGTGCGTGCGTCTGAAGACCTCGGGGGTCTGGTAATAAAGGGAGACATGCGGGTCGTGCGCAAATTAACCCGGGTAATGAAAACACAATGAAATTATAATAAACCAATTGCCAGGTTGATTCGCAGCCCGGGAAGGAGGCCATTCAATAATAAAACACGTACCTACCTACGGTTCGCGCTCTCGCGTTCAACGTTCGTGGTCCACACCTCTCGGTCCTCTTCGTGTACCGAACACGTTTGTGTACGTTCGTCCGTGTCTGCTGAATGCATCTAGAAGAACGTTCCCTCTCTCTCGGTAGCCAGGGGTTCTCTCCGTGTATGCGCGCACACGTGTGTGTCCGCAAGAGAATTAATTTCTCGAGAGCCTTTATGCTCTCTGACTGACCAAACTACGGGGTTTCTACGGTTCGTCCACACCTGCAGGAGGTTCCGCGTGCGCCCGTGTGAACCGACGAGCATACACACGCGTAGCACGCGTACGAACACGCACTCTCACACGCGTGATACACGCACGCATACCTTGAGGAACCGCCCCGACGACGGCGACGGCGGCGTACCGTTGCGAAAATACGGCTACGGCCACGTGGGCGGGGTATAACGCGGACTCCTACCTGCCCGCCGGAAGATTATTACAACGAGCGAAATTTCAAAATACACTTATGGCAAGTGTGCACCAGGGGAACCGTATAACACAATGATCAAACACGTCGAGGGTTCGGACCGTCCCGGTGCACTCGACCGACGCCGAGGCACCGATCCCACGACCCAATTGCATCGGTACGTATTAATATTTTCAATGGTCGTTACATACCCGTCCCACCTTAAATTAATAATCGTTTCCCGTCTCTACCGTGGTATTACCGTCGCTACAATTACTGTAATTAGACCGGAGTTTTCAATGGATCCCCGATAGAACAATTATTAAGCGAGGGGATACTCTATCGGATCACTGGAATCAATGCCGGTCTTCCGAGGTTTGCTTCGATACGGTTCGAGAAATATCGCGATACTTTTTATGGTTCATTGCGGATAGCTTCAGGAATAGTTTAGGGAAACGTTGCGGGTGGAAGGGTGACAAGTGGGGAACTTATGGGGCGATGGAAATTCGGACAAGAATATTGTGAACGGTGAGCATAGCACATGGAATGACTCGAAGAATTATAATTGAAATAGGAAGATTGCAATCGAACGAAATAGCTGAGGGTGGAACAGTGAAATTTTTCGGAGCACCAGAATAGAAGCAGTCGATGCGAAATTTCGCCGTCGTGAAAATTCGTTTCGCGCAGCATCAGGGGTGGGTTTCTACCCGCGGAGGGTGTTATAGGGGTGCAGGGGGGTTGGATCGCGGGGGCCGGGGATCTTTGTTGCGGTCGGACGTGGTCAGAGACGGGGAAGGCGGCGGAAAAGGGGATATGTTTTCGCAAATGTAGGTGCGGTTCTCAAGCCGCCCCTTATGAAATTATTTCGTCCCTCCCCGAGGGGGTGGGTCCGGAGAGCCGCGCGGAGCTGTGGCCGCGCGCGTTGGGAAAATAGCAGCGCGGCTGCAAGAATTATTAGAAAAATTAATTATTTTCCCAGTCTCTTAATTAATTTTACAATTGCTCCTATGTCTCTCTTGCTGTGCCGTTATCGCGGTCTTTTCCCGCGGATGTTCGAGGGAAAGGAAACAACGAGAGAGGATTGCGAAACGAGAGAGAACAGAAGGAAAGGAAGAAGAGAGAGAGAGAGAGAGAGAGAGAGAGAGAGAGAGAGAGAGAGAGAGAGAGAGAGAGAGAGAGCGAAAGAGAGTGAGGAACTTTCATGGTTACCTCCCCTTGTTCCGCGCCTTTGCGTTTCTGGAGATTCCAGAATTACTGGAAAACTGACTTTATCCATTATTATGGCGCTACTTTGGCTCCGAATTTTTTTATCTTTAAGTACAAGTACAAGTTAAAAAAATTTTAATAATCCGAACAATGTGGTGTAGCCATTTTGAATGGCGAAGATTGCAGCGAACAATTTGTGTTCCTCTGTCACAGGTAATCCAGAAGGAAGCAAAGGGGCTGAACGGTGGTTCACACTTGATCCAAGGGTCCCAGTCCTTCTTGTAAGTATGTCCTTTCAATGGACTCTCACCGGGTCAATCTGCGATTGATATAAAAGAGTTCGGTAGCCGCACCATGGCTCCCGAATCCCCTGGAAAACCCGCTAAATCACCGAGGGTAAACCAGGCTCAAGATTTGTGTGCCTGTAACCCGAACCCCGATGTATCGCGAACGATTGGGCGGGATAGAAGGGATGATAGCCACCCTGTTCCTTCGGCCGATATCTTTTTTCCCAATCGAGTCTCCCCAACGAGCCACGCAATTTTGCAATCAAAGCACTCAGCTTGGAGAAACAATTTTCTTACAATTGTCTACAATTGATACAGGCACCTTAATTGCGAGGTCCTTTCAAAATATAACAATAGTAAGGAATCTATGTACCAATAAAGAATTCTCTTCACGTTCGAATTGATTAAATACAACGCAGGTCCTTAACTCTTGCGTTACATTTTTCCACTCGCCTTTTCATCCCCTAGCGCAAGACACACCCTGAGCCGCATTATCGCGAGCCGTAACGGAATTCGCAGCTCGCGCTTCGGAATTAAAGTAAACGCGATCGATCCAACGGAACGGAATACGTCGGTGGCATCCCCTAAATCATCGATCGAGGAGTTCACCGTGGGGGTTTCTGCGGGGGCTAAAAACCCATGGAAGCGGAAAGGGCTTCGCGGTTCCGCGGCCAAAGATTATCCCCTGACTGCCGTCTATTACGCATTTGCCTTGGTCTAAAAAGCCAGGTAATCCCTCGTCGTCTGGAACGAATTTATCGGGGTACTTCGAGGGCGTAGCAGAGCCAAAGGGGCGAGGGGAGAGGGGGAAGGGAAAGGGAGGGTGTAGGTGGAACGAGAAACGCCAAAGATTTGCTTTTCCGATTGAACTTGCCAGCGTTTCGTCGCGCAAAAGAGACAGGAACTCGCAGAAAGAGCCGGACGATCGACGGCAAAGCTTGGCTGGAAGGTAAAGCGTCTTTCGACGCCCGAACGATCAAAGTCGGAGAAGCTCGTAATCACCAAAGGATGCTCCTTTATGGATTTCTTATTTGGATTCAATTTAAAGCCATCGGGCTGCGTGATTCGCCCGGACGAATTGGCATTATCGCGAACAATCGGCTGCCTCGATCATCCGATCCAGCAAACCGCAGTTAATTAGAAAAAGCTTTGCGGATCTCTTGATCGTTTCGTGACCGGTTGCTTGTGATTCTACGCCTCCGTTGTTCCCTGCATTTATACATGAGATCAGAGATTTGTTGGCCTCTTGTTCGGTGAAGTGAGTTGGCGACGTGTACGGTGATCAAACTAGATTTTTAATTGGAAGATTTACTCAATTATTGCAAACGTTTACTAGTGTGAAAAGGTTTTAAGAATTCTTTTGGTTTTGTACAGTGTATCGCGAGGTAGGGTTGGCTGCGTGCAAGTGAATATTCTCACTACAATGGACGGTGTTAATTGAGATGTACGTGTAATTATTTACCGGTACTCGGAAGAATATTTAGCGGAGAAATGTGTTCCGGAAGTAAAAATTCTTTGGGGTATGCGAGGCGAATGAGCAATAGGGGTAGTTTCGGAGGGCAGGCGCGGAGCATCGAACGATCGCTGAACTGTAACGGTGTCGTTTTGCATCTGGAAACTTCATTGGAGCTCGTAACGATCCGGCGTCCTATTCGACTGGGGTTCTGCAGCGATCAGAGACAATGGGGTCATCGAAACGTTAAGCAATCACATTCCTATACGAAGGGACAGGTATAAAGTTTTATGCAGGCGCGAGAGGAGCGCACGGGGTTAGAAAGGCAAGGAAACGCACGGAACATTGTCGCGCATATTCCTAGAATGTATTCATCGAAAGAGAGATAGAAAGAGAGAGAGAGATAGAGATAGAGATAGTAGTGGTTTTCGAAGGGGGTTGGGAGAGAGAGAGTCGAGGCAAGTTATCCAGTGGGATGGTCTTCTACGGCGCAGGGTAATATCCACGTGGCGCCATATTGCTGATTAACATATGCATCCAATACTCCCCGGTTTACTCGAATGCAAACACGTCAGACCGGCAGCTATCTCTCCTCGTAACGTTGTATAAAGCTCCGATTCAAACGGCATATTAAAGGTCGACTTATCCGGCCGTGAAGCGTTCCGCGAACTATCGTCCCCTAAGGCGACCGGCACCCGGAATCACTCGCCATAAACGATAGATAAGGTCCAGACTTGGCCAAGTGTCGGATGCTCGAATTGATGGCTGTTATTACACCGGGAGCAATACCACCCCCATCCTTCTCTTTATCGCGTCTGTCGAAAAATCGGCAACCCCTTGCCATCTTTCAATTGTTAACCCTTTGGCGGTACGATTTATTAAAACGCCATAAATTGATTCATCCTACAGTCCTCTTCGCAAATTTCACTACTGAATACTAGATCGAGCATCGTCGCCGAGCATGATCGGAATGGCGAAGAGCTTTCCTCGTATTAAATCTGCAGGACATCAGAGGCGATGTAGCGAGGCCGGCGGGGACCCGGTTTTTTGCGTTTAATTCGCCATCGTCGAGGTGAAATTTCTCTGAAACCCGATCCTCTCTCCTTCAATGTGTTTTTCCCGACCACCGACTCTCTCTCTCTCTCTCTCTCTCTCTCTCTCTCTCTCTCTCTCTCTCTCTTTCTCACCGCTCTCCTGTTCTCTCTTTGGCCGATCCGCCTTCATAACCCGGGCGATATTGAGAGATGTACGGGCATAACAGGTAACGAATGCGGGATATACGTCGGGGCCGGATGGATCATCCCTCGGAAAGTTTCGACTTCCGTTGAAAAGAGAGGAAAAGGATTCTCTCCGCGAGACAGCGGGTCCGCGCATCCTTTCCCCCTTTCTAAATTTTTTGCCGGTCTGGCCGCGTCTCAATTATAGAAAGCCTTGCTTCGACTGGCACAGACGAATTCCAATTAGTCGCCGGGTGGCCCATGTCGCGGGGACCTCGTATGGGGTTTCCCGGATTCTGTACGAGTTCCTTTCATGGAGCGACTCGTTCATTTGCCTTTCGTCCATATACTCGTCTCTCTTTCTCTCCGTTCAGCCTCTCTCACTCTCTTTCACCCCCTTTCCCCCGAGCTCGACCCTCTCTCTTCTTTTTCCCCGAACGGTCCCGCTCTCTCTCGCTTTTTCCTTGAACCCAAGCTACCCTCGGGGAGTCTTCTATGCAAGGCTGGACGGCTGGATTAGTAGGGCGTCAAAGCCAGCTACCAAGTTAGTTCAAAGTGGGCGCGAGAACTAAATACGCTTCCATCTCATCGTACTCCCGCGCGGATACTTCTGCTGCTTTTCCCTTCCGCAGCTTCCTCCAAGACGCGAGACGCTTTTCCAAATTGTATCACTTAATGCTTCCAAAGCTGCACCACTGGTTCACCCATCTCACTCTAACAGCCCCGATTGTTTTCGCGGCGAGGTAATCGCGGGCACCGTTTACACCATTTCTTTCAACAACTTGTTAATGTTCCTCTAAAAATTTCTCTGAATGTCCAAATGAGAATTTGTGCAAATATTTTAAATGCAAAAGGTTTTAAATAATCTGTACACTTTGGTTGGTTAGCTAAAGGTTAAACAGCTCCGTAGAGTCTTATCACCAGTCACTGTTAAAAGCGATGAAATTCTGTAGCCACGCTATAGTTCTCGACGGAAACGAGCAGAGAATTCAATCGCGCCGCAAAGCATTCTCCAAAGCGCGGCCTCTTTGCGCAAAGTAAATATCGGGGGGCGTAAATCCGGTGATTCGTTGAAACAATTTAGTATTTAATTGCGCGAGCATAATGAGCGAGGGCGCCGGGGCCCGGCGAGTTTATTTTTCCGTGGCGCGCGGAAAATTCGTCAGCGGGCTAGTTGATTGAATTACTATGGTTTACATATGAACGGTTAATCCGCGGCGGCCGCAATGCGCCATTAAATATTTATCGGGCAAGTTAATGCAGTGATCATTTAGCGGCGTTCACGGATTCGCGCGCGGCGCTCGACGCTCGGCTACAGGGACAGCCTCTATACACCGTATAACTGCGCGTGCCGCGGCAATGAAATTGGAAATTGGAAGTGTACACCGCGCGGTCGAATGATATAGAAGCCATTTCTCGTGACACCTCGAAATTGGCTTCACGGTATTATTAGTTATTGCCACGCCGGCGTACACACAATTCCCGTCGAGAGAGCGTTGCGCCAACCCAGGGCCCCCGTTTTATTCAAGAAAACCGCGGATTTCTTTATTTTTCCTCTCCCTTCCTCTCTTTCTCCAGTCTTCGATCTACGATTGCCAGTTATTCACAGAATGCCGACAACTTTCCAATTTTTCAAGAACCTTGCTTCGTGCAAACTCTATACGTTCACTTCGGTTACGAAAGCCGAGAAACATGGTGTTATTTCTTTTCTTCGTACAGGGTGGTACAAAAGTGTTGTACTCCCTCGAAGGGGATGATTCCCGAGGTCACTTGAAGTAACTTTGTCCTTTGCAGAAATGTTCTCCGCGGCTTTGTTAAGGAGTCATTAAGAAAAAACACGAGCCAATCAGAGACTGACGGATTTCAGCTCAGCCGATGCTAGCGCCCGGCTCACCGCGAGACGCTAACATTTTCAAGAATCATCCCCTTCAAGAAAGGATATCATTTTTCGGACACCCTGTATAATATGTTACGTCTTCTCGTTTCCTTTGAACCTCCAATACAACCAGCCCGAGAGAAACGATTCACGTGTTCCCCTCCTGTTGTCGGTATCGAACATTTGTTAACTATGCCATACATACCTGGGAAAACTTCTCGAGTTTAAACGTAATCTTTCTAGCATATCTTCTGTTTACAATATTAATACAGCCCGGGAAATATGTCCAGAAGCGTCGGAGTGCTGAGGGTGCTAATTGGAAAGGGCTAGGGCTCATCCGCCGGGGTATAGTTGATTTTATAGAAAACAAACAGAAATGCGTCTGATTATAACAGTTATGTGAAATATTTCTCTGTTTGCTTCGGCGATTACCTGCTTCTTCTTCAAAATATGAAGAATCCCCAGCGACTTACTAACATCTGTACAAACATCTCAACTTTTCTTTGAACGCTTTCAATCAAACCAAAGAACAAATCAGATATTGATGGTCAATATTTAGTCACTGAAGTAGGTATGCATTTTTATGTCTGTTTCGAATACGAGTGTGGGAACTGTTTTTAGCTGTACCATTATTCAAAATATTGTTTAGATCAGGCCTGGCCAACCCAAATGATTTCACGGGCCACTTTGATGACGCATAACGTTATAGCGGGCCGCACTTTAGGTAAACATGCTTTAAAAAATTTAATACAAATACAAAATGAATAAAACTTTATTGTTATACATACTATGATTCAATATAATTAATTCTCAAGTTTTTATTAATGAGATATTTGTTTATCCTTTCTTTCACTTGATTTTTGTAAATAAATATTTATGTTCGACGTTGCACATCTTTTGTTAGCTGGTTTTCTAAATTGGCATCAGTTAATGAAGCACGCGAAGAACTCTTTGTAAATTTCATCTTCGAAAAAAATGTTTCACTAATATATGTGGATCCAAAAGCATTTACTAATATAAGTATTGTAAATATTAATTTTTGATATGGACGCAAGAAATTGTTTCACTTCATTGTTGCACTGCAACTTGATTATATTATAATTATAAATCGATTATATTATAACAATGGCACTTCATTTATTTA
Source organism: Lasioglossum calceatum (assembly GCA_963966675.1). NCBI lineage: Eukaryota > Metazoa > Arthropoda > Insecta > Hymenoptera > Halictidae > Lasioglossum > Lasioglossum calceatum. The sequence continues at coordinate 378,568 of OZ016545.1, forward strand.
ATATTTTTTGTATACATACAATGAGAAACAAAAGTTTCAATAGAAATATAAAATCGCCCGGCGGGCCGCGGGTTGGCCAGGCCTGGTTTAGATGATTAGACACATATCTAATCAACTACAAACAATTATACAAAATGGAATTATTCTAGGTCGGAAGAAATGTTTAATTTTCTAGTTACACTATCTCCGACTGCGAAGGGTTGAAACCGTACAAATTTCTTCGCAGCGTCGCGCGAAAGCATCGTCGCTAGAAAAGTTGAAGCTCGATCGAAGGCTGCGAGCGTAGCAAGACAAAGTATCTTTAATCCCGTTCAGCTGCTCAATTACGGCTCTCCCTCGAAGGCAGGGCCGCCATTATTCAGATCAAAATATATTTTCGCCGTGTTCCCGCGGCACCGGCTCACTTTCCTAAAGTTCATTTCCGCCTGCGGCTCCGAATTAGACGCTAACGAATCTTTACGTCCCACCTTTCGTCGCGCAGCCTTCTATGTCAACGCTGCCGGCAGGTTTCTAGCGTTGGGTGGCCTTTCCTCTCTCACTCTCTGTCTCCGTGTCTCTCTTACTCGCGTGAAAATGAGAAGCATTTTCGTGGCTGCCGTGAGCTCTCTCCCTCTTCTTCCACCCCTTATCCACCCACTCGCCCCCCCCCCCCGCCCCTACGAACAGCTCCCCGACCCCCCATCACCGGGCTACGAGTTATTGCGTTAAACCGCGTAACTAGGGGACGAACGTGTACGTAACTCGCAGCGTATTAACGCGCGACACGCGGCAGTTTCTTGCGAGAACTTTGGAATCAATCAGCGCCCGGCGCGGATGCATTCGAGAGAATTAATATCAGCGTCGCGAGCGACATCCGCGTCGCGACGTAATCCGTTTAGCATCCAACAGGCGAGGAGACTCGGCTCCCAGCCGGCTGCGAAACGAAAAGAACCAGCTCCGAAGACGTTTCTCTCACACGTCGATTTTTAAATCGATCGCCCAGTCCTGAATCTTAATTAGAGCCTTCACATATTCGCTGTTTGAACCCCCCGATCTCTCATTCATTGAAAGGCATTACATTCGTTTACACGTCGGAAAAGACTCTCTCCTCGACAAAACAAGGATCATTCAACTGTTCAACTTTTGGCGATGGAATTCAGCGAACAACTGCTACATCAGGAACAACAGAGATACTAACATGTCTACAAGAAGTTGTTCTAAAAATATGTTCAACAAAATATATAAATAAAGCAAGGAAAGAAAAGGCTCTCTCTTCGTGAAAATAAGGATTGTTCAGTTATTCAATTTTTGGCGATGGAATTCTGTGAACAACTGTTACATCAAGAATAACAGAAATACTAACATGTCTACAAGAAGTTGTTCTAAAAATATGTTCAACAAAATTCATAAATAAAGCAGCAAGTTAGGCATTTTTTAAAAATTAGACAAATGCCTGTAGGAGTTCTGAGATGGTCTCGAAGGAGCTAATACGCCTCCGTAGATATTAAATCCCGCCCAAAGGAAAGCAAGTGTCCTCCCCTGGCAGTGTTTCATTTTTCGTCAAAGATCGACGGAATATGACAAAGGGGGTGGTTTGCTCCTATAAAAAGGCCGATATCCGTGAAGGAGAATTACGCCGGTCAATGGATAGCAGAGAGGGGATGAAAATCCTTAAAGTTCGTCTTCCAACCACTGTCTCTGTCCCCGACCTCGTCCTTTATAAGAATTTGATCCCTCGGACGGATTATATGTATCGTGGACGACGGGGTGGTCAAAGTTTTGTCCGTTTGCAACACGTCCACCGCGTTGCGGAGATAGAACACACTTCTCCGGGTGGCTTATCTTCCGGCAAACGCGACATATAAACATCAATTCAATGTATGAAATCTGTCAAAATGAATTTCGCCTGGGAGTTACCGGTGACCGTCATTTTTCTTCCCGGCGGCGAATACGATCTTGATGTGAAATATCGTTGTATTATTGCCGTGGCGTGTCCGGGGCTGCGTTCCGACCGCCTGGAAAATCGACCGACGTTTTTCGGGGATTCTTCGACCCTAATTATTTGCCCACGTGATTTTTTTGATATGTCAAATCGGCTCGAAAATTATCCTTATACTCCTTCACTTCTCGCTACGTTTCTTAGCAATTCGTGACATTTTTAAAATAGGGATGATAGTTCGCCTTTCTCCTTTCACTTTTCTACACAATAAAAGATCCAATTTTTGTTACACCGACATTTTATTCTTCTTCGTGTTAAGGTAGAAAGTATTCTATTTTTAATAAAACGATTTCGTCTTTTCGAAGCTGGGAACTGTTAAAATCGAACGACACGATTTATTCAATTAATACTGTGCTGCGAAAGGGTTAATCAAAGCTAACAGTTCGAACGACCCGAAAGTATTTGTGGCAGAGGGAACCCGTTGATCGCGATCATGCAACGCGAGTGAAATGTTTTATTGGTACGATAGCGATACACCTTTACGGTCACTCGAAGGCAATAACCAATTAACGTATCAATAAAACCAATTAGAGGCGGCCTTCTAACGCGACTCGTGAGAACTCGGAATTGAACCTGCTTTATAAATTTATTTCTCTCTTGATCTCGCCGAATTATTCCTCCTATTCCGTCCACCTAAGAAATAACATAATGAACAATTGTTTATTCCGCTCATGTGGCTCTCATTAAATCTATATCGATTAGTAAAACAACACTGCATTAGTCATTTCGCAATGCCTTTAAAAATAATGACGCTGTTTTAAAATACGTTCCAATATAAAGCTCTAAAAATTAAAATGTAAAATAGTCTTCGAACAGAACATTACTGACAGAGTTATGTCCTAATAATTTTTCTAGCGATTGAAAGAGTGCAGTGAATATTTTGTAAAAAATTGAGAGTGTAGTTCCCGAAGCGGTCTAAAACGTGGAATTTATTTTCCACGTGTAAAAACTTTTACAGTTGAATTTCGATTCGTCGAATGTCCCGCGGATCGTGATGGCGCCAGTAAATCGCGATTTAAAACCGGCTCGCGCTGTCTCGAGCCGATTAATCACTCAATGACTGAGCCGACCGAGCATCCGTCACTATTTCGACGTCGAGGTGAATTTTTCTGCTGGGACAGGAGGATCATGAACCGCGGAAGAGTGACGATCGCATCGAAACGCATCGAAACTGAGACGGCCGGCTATTACTCAGCCACGCCGTCCACCAATTAAATGTAAATGTTTGTTTATGTGTTTGTCCGACGCCGGGGACGTTTATCGATGCCCCGACATCACGTTACACGATTGGCGGCGGCGTTGTAAATCCTGGAAATGAAATTACACCGTGAAAAACCGGCTCTGCCTGTTCGAATTCTAATCCATTCTCGAATTTCTCTCTCGAATTTCCGAAAACATTCATTCTATCTCTGACACGATGCTAAAATGCACAGAATTTGTTCAGTAGTTTTCACAGCACGATAAACACTAGAATTGTTACAATAATACAACTAATTATTGCAACATGAATTCATTGTGTTTATGCTACGATTCTAAAATACACACGATGCGTTTAATAATTTTAACAGCAGGTTAAACATTAGAATTTCAAGAATTAAACTTAATAAACGATTAAATCGCTTTTGTGCTCCGTTTCGTAAATGAACGTAGTAAAATATAGAATTATAACAGGACATGAATATGAACGGATTAAAAATTTGGGAAAAAATGTGTTATCTGCGATGGATATCTGATTGTATTTTTGATGTAATTATCGGAGCAATTTCATTAGCGGGACGTTAAGAAACTCATTTAATTTCCGGGACAGGCCGATAATGATCGCGCGCCGCAGGAATATTCCCTTTCGGAAGGGCGGCCGCAATGTTCGAAAATTCGCGAACAAACCGAAATATATCGAATAATCGTGGCGCAGTGACATTAACGTTTACACACCGTGAATAGTCGTTCTAATTGGACCGCCATTCTCGTAAACAGATTACATTGAAATTGTTTTCCAGTCGCACGGGGAAATCCCGGGGCGAGCCCGCGCATATTTTCCAAAATAGGATCACGTCCTCGCGAGTAATTTGCCATTTTACGGTGTCCGTTGAACATTCGAATTTTTCCCAAAATCTGATTCAATCGTTTAATCCGCCATTAGAGCGAGCAACCTAATTTGCAGCACGGTGTATATTCCCAGTGACAATTTTTGAAAAACTGCATTTTTACGTACGTAGAGTAAAGTGCCCAAATATGGTATACTCGCCTATTACGGCACTACCCTATATGGGTACAGCTATTGACATTCTTGGTGTGGGTGCCGAATATGGCACTAGGTGTCATATTAGGGACTCAAGGTGTACCATATTAAGAACCCCTTTCGCTGGAAACTGCAAATGACAAAACACAAAAAAAATATTTTTCCCAAGCTGTATTAATTTGTGAACAAGCTTGATCCCAGAATCTTATAGGGAGGAAATGCATGTACAGCTAAATAGGTAATTTTTTGGACGAAAAAGAGCATTCTAAAATAATGAAAAAATGACATCAACAAAAAGTTGTTCTTATTTGGGCACTTTACCCTACAACGATACTAATTGTCTACGAGTTGGCTGCTGAATCCGGCGAATTAGAGGGCAGTTTTAAACGGTGACTGACTTGACCTCGAAAGATCAAAGGATCAATGGGGCGAGCTAGCATTATGGGTCGGTGTAATCGGGAGACCCTCGAAGTAGGTCGACGGCCACGGGTCTCAAATGGTGGTTCAGGCATCGGAAGGTAATTAGATCAAGGACCAATAAGATGGACCGCGATTTATGTAGTGTTAAACGCGCGGTCAACTGCGGCGCACGACCCTTAGCTGCCTGGATCTTTGCTTAATTGGAAAGCCAGGGAGTTTCCGAACAGTTTAACTGACCTTCGGCGTTATCGTCTAGCCGTCGGTAACGGCGGATGTGTCCACCCTCGGGTATCGCTTCGCTAAACTGGTAGCATTTTCCTCGAATTGATCGTTTCGCCTGCAAATATTCTACACCGCCGCCTGCGATCTTCCTCGACTAAATTGTGTCTGAAAGTTAGAACCATTGAGACAGATAGAAAAAATATACCGGGAAGCAATTTACAGAAACGGGAGCGGTAATATTGAATCTAGAAGCAGATTAAAGATAATAAAGCACTTGGCAGCTGCTTTGTAATCCAGTGTCCCGGCTCGAAAGCGTTTCCACCCCCAGCGAGGAGTGTTCCGAAGATAGTAACTCGCGATCAGGTGGCCGGAAGCCTATACCGTTCTCCCTTATAAATCTCCGTAGCACGCGATGATCGAAAAATATTACTAGAATATATCAAACCCGTCTACAACCCCTGTACCCTTTCCCCAACCCCCTCGGTTCACACCCCGTTGGTATCACCTCGCCGAAGACCCGATATGCTCTCGCGATGCCACGCGTTAGATCGAGAAAAGTTATATGGAAGAAAGTGGGTGGGGACTTGGCGCGGAGCGACGTCTATATCCCCCAGACAATGATATGTGACCCGGGCAATATCAATAATTTTCGCATTTTTCTACCGCCGCTTATTTTCTCCCCAAGTGACGTACCCCAATGTAGTGTCAGCCGAGGCTGCGAATGCCGGCGCGATAACCGATTCCGCGTCTTCTTACTGTCCTACCAATTTCCACCGAGGATTTTTCTTTTCCCGGGATACGTTGTATCAATGTAGCTGCTCGCCGTGCTCTACGAAAACGGTAGACGCCTGGGAAATTTCATGATTATTCCCGGCAACTCTTCTCCGTGCTGGAAATTCGCCGCACCGGTGTGTGTGTGTGTGTGTGTGTGTGTGTGTGTCTGACGAATTGGCGATAACGCGAGCTTTGAAATATTGTCGAGCTCTCTTACCCATGGAATGGAAACTTCGAATCCAGCCTCCTCTTGCGAAGAACGATAAAAAAACATTTGCTTGGTCCTTTAGTTAGCCCTCCAGTAGATTCATTTTTATTCCGAGGTGTAAGCATCACAGATAAAGCGTAAATCATAGGAGAGCATTAAGATCGAGGTCCGTGGATCGTAAGAGCAAACGAGCCTCCGGGTAATGGCTGACCAAACGATCGAGGTTTCTACCCTCCCGTTTAAAGGACCGTTCGATTAACCGTGTTACATTCTGATACAACCTTTGGGACACTCTATGTTGCGGTTGGGATTCGACCGATGAACTTCCAGGGATTCTCATTCTGATCATTAGCTTCGTGCAATCCCCGAAATCCTGAACTCATTCAAAAAATCCTTGAACTCTTTTCCTTCCGTTAAACGGTTTCCAAAAATTACAGTATTATCCCTTCGCAGTCGGAGCTATTTTATCTTGAAAATGAAACGTTTCTTCCGACCTAGAATAATTTCATCGAATATGATTTTATTCATTTTATATAATACTTGAATACTTTTATACAACACTAAGGGTTAAATGTGCACAAAGATCCTGCAAATGATATTTTCCAGGAACCTCCGTGGTATCGGAAGTGGAAGAATATTCTGATCGCGAGGGTTGGCCTCTGTCAATCGTGGTGGCAGCGAATGCCACCGGGCGTTCAATTAGCGTTTCAATCTGGTTCCTCCGTCGACACCACGTTCCCGCGGAATCGTCGAAAATTTGCAAAGTAGTAGATGACACGCGACGAGCCCCGAAGAGAGCATCGGTCCCCGAATTTTCGTCGTCGGACAATTAACCGCCTCACGTAACGTTCAATCTTCCCCGGGGTAAGAAGAACGGTCACGCAATAGGTTTTCGTTCCGGGGGGACACGCGATCGCAACACCATCCCGAAGAATCGTTTGCCGGTGGTACGGGGGGAGGCCGTTAATGAGGGAGAATAATAGTTCGATACCAATTAGCGAGAAACTGCCCTGTAGCGGTGGTCCGGCCATAAAAAGAAACTGCCTTAGGTAAGTAGGTATGCCTCTAGCGTTAACTACCCCCGTGACCAGTGGCACGGCAGGACCACGTCGGCCACCGTTAATTGAACGCACCGCTCGTAACAACCCTCCTGCACAAACCACCCCCGCAAACATCCTCCTGTGTTCTTTCGTCATCCTTCTCTCTCTCTCTCTCTCCCTCTCTCTCTTTGCACACGTTGCTTTCCATTCCCCTTTGCCTCGCGTCCTCCGGCAAACCAACGCCGTTTCAAATCTATACCACTTACTTTTATGGTTTCTAAGCCTAGTCGAGTGTGCACCTTTCGCCCTCTTTCCACGGAGAATAAAATTCCATGGACCCCTTAAGAGAAGGACTCCGCCCAATTTAGCCAGGCCACGCATCGTCCTGCTGTTCTTAAGGGCCTGCTTCTACTTATTTCCTTTTATTGTTTGTTCTAACGGCTTTAACAGTTTGTACCTCGCCCGCTCGACCACGGATCGATGCTCTCTTGTCCTTACCGAAGAGAATCCTCCATTGGAAACTGCCCGAGCATGCTGGACACTGTTCCCAGGTCCATTGTGTCAATTTCAAACTAGATTTTCCATGCTCGGAGTTTTTCCACTAATTAATTATGTTCGAGATACGGTGCAGAGTACAGCATGTCTACAAGGGTTGATTAGAATGTTTCAGGCTCCCTTGTTGCAGCACACCTACAGATATTTGACACTAGAAAGATGTTACGACCGAGAACACCGTGAAACGAAGATGAAGGGAAAAGGATGGAAAACCTGGAGGGTTGAAGCGAGAGTTGCCAAGGCAGATCTGAACCCTATCCACCGGGTATTCGGAATTGACCGCCGGAATACGCCATGGTAATATCAGACTCTGGATTTTATGGGTTGTTTCGTTACTGACAGCGGTTCTCAATCGACAGGAAGACTTGTAGCGCTCCTAGAACCACTCGAGAGACGCAATCCTACAAATTCTTACAAAATAAAATAAACACTTGTGATATGCTTACTTTACAAATTTTCAAAAATATCAAAAGAATATTTTTGTTAAGGATTATTTGAATAAATACTTGATACAGCGAAGCAAGCTTTCGGCGAGAAGCGGTTGCTTCTCGCAAAGCTCGGAGGATCCCTAATAATTGGATAGTCGGAATATTATGTCTTGCGGAATTTAATTATTCTAGAAGTATTACCTTATCCCGCTAACATTGACAATTTCCGGAAACCGTGGGCGACATTTGTTCGCCTCGCCGTTGCTCTGGCTGGGGGTTGAAGGAAGAACAGCCCCGGTGATTAAATCGAATAACCTTACCGCGAAAAACAGGCGGCAATCATATGGTTCGTGATTATGCAGGGTGGATAATTGAATTAGAATTTTCTAGGGATTTGGGAGTGCTCCTTCCCATAACCGAGCGCGGAAGGAAATAGGGTAGTTTTCCTCCATTATAAAATCAACTAAAACCATACGTGACAAAAAGGAGAGAGTGCCGGCCGCTCTTCTCGGAATTAATTTAATCAGAATGAAACGAGCGCCGCTAGCTGTATCTTTAGCTTCGTAACAATAGCCTAGAATTGAGTGGACCTGAGATAGTATTATGCAAATCGAGATTTTTCTCCCGGTTAAATATTATTTACCCCCTATACGTGGCAATTGCCTATTTATTCCGCCGACCGAAATACAATCGACGTGCCACCGATTTCTCTAATTAACTTATCAACTTCCAAATCCATTCTGGGACACACTTATTCTTTCTACTGGATTTCACTGGAGATACAGATCAATTTTGATCAAATTTCCTAAGGAATTTTTAAAACCCCAAAAATAATATTATTCATTTCATTCGATTGATTATTTTTAAATCCACTCAGCTCTTCCTATTATTCCAAATTCGGGTCATTGAGTTTTTCTACCGTTTAATTTTGATGAAATCACTGTAAGGGGATATTTAAATCTCGAAGGAATATTGTTCATCCTCTCCTTAACCAATTGATTATTCGCTTGAAATTATTTTTGCACCGTTGTTTGTATCCCTGGCATTTGTAAAAATTTCTGCGGGTCGTCCGGAGTGTATCAGCGGGAATTTAAATCGCGAATGTTCGTTTTCGCGACTGGCACGCCATAAAACAACAGAATCCGATAAGTCAGCAATATCGCGTCCTTAATCTACGCAGATAATCGCAACTTGGTTCGCGTGACATCGCTCGTTATCGGAGCCGCGTGCTAAAACGAATCTCAGACGCAATGCTGGGACTTGTCTCGAAACCTGCACATCTTATCGTGCATCGCTTTTAACCCCCTGGACACCGACTTTCCTCGTAACATTGAATTCTTCGCTCGGCAACGTTTATTAATCGGGAACTAATATCCTGAAATTATATTTTCGACGCTCACCCGTAGAGAAAGATACATTGCGAAGCGTGGGAGGGCCTCGGTGTAGCGAGAAGAGGAGCTTGTAGTCTATTGATCTCTCTATTTCTCCGTCCGTTCACGAAATAGTGAGAATAGGAGCCCTCTCGAAGTTATTTACGACTGCTGATTTATCAGATGAAAGGAAGCGGCAGCCGAGAGGCCCGTCCCCAGATCCTTAGCGACAATACAAGGAAAACCCTTCGTCCTGCCGACCCTTCGGGCCTCGCAGTCATCCTTCTTCCTTCAACAAATTATTCTCCGGAGCCGATAATTTTTTTTCAATTTTTCGGACACGTAACATTCAAGCAACCTCTTTATCTAGACAAATGATACAATAAATTGGCAACAATTAGAATGAATCATAAATGAATTCGTAAAGTGTCTCGAATGAAGATGCGGAAATTCGTTAAAGAATCGGAGACAGTGATTTTCGGTCGAAAGAGGTGCAGAAAAAATCGAAAAAAAACGCGCGGAATCTCCTGCACGGTCTTGGAGCAACGAGGAGGGCAGATCCATCAAGAAAAGTCTGCAGATTGCATAATTCAAGGCCGGTTCCTCGCGAGCGGGCACGCGCTCACACAGACACGGAGGCGCACGGGCACGCTTACCGTCACACGGGTCCGGCCTTTGACGGCGGGACATAAAAATAATTTCGAAACCGCACCGGCTGATATACGAGCAAGAAAAAAAGGAAAAGGCCCGGGAGATATGAGAGGCGCTCGTAAACTTTTCTGGCTGTGGCAGCCGCGGCCCTTACAACCGCGAACAAACCACCCAACGCGGAGAGAGAGCACCGGCTCTTTTCATTCATGCCTTAAACCTCGCTAATGTACTCCGCGGCTGACCTTAAGGGTTACACGCAAACTGAGTTCAACGCGGCCCCCGAGGTCCCGCGTCGAGATAATGGCTTCCTTCCGATAGACTCTTTTCACAGCCCTCCGATTCACACGACCATTGAACCCCCTCGATCCCCAAAAATAATCCCAATTCACCCCAATCTCTCTACGGTCGAAACAGAAAATTGAAATCCTCGCTAGAATTTATCTGGTGCGACTTTTGGAGATCATTTTCGCGACCAGATGTCGTTTCTTCAAATTATTTAGTCTATTATTTTTGAAAGTGAAAATGATGGCGGACTTCTCTTGCAAGTCTAACGAATTCAAGAATAAAGTGTATTATTCATATTAATTCAATGTAGTTCTCACACATTTCTGTGTAAACGTAAAGAGAAATGATAATGCGGAGAACAGTTGAAGGGGCGATGAAATAATTGGAGGAGAAAAATCGCAGGATTCCGTGATGGATTTAGGAATGCATAGGGGGTGTCGAAAATTGCAGGAGGTTGTGGATCGAGGCTGGCCCGTAAATTCCACGATAGTGTTTCGCAGGCGTCGATCGATAGTCAGACAGAGTCTCGTTGTTTTTCGATCCACCCTCCCCTCCCTCGCAGGTCGGCCAACATTTCTTCGCGGTGTCGTTTCTACCCACTCGCGATAACTCGGCGCCGTGTTGCGACTCAATCGCGCGGTTCCTTCTTATAAATCTTGCCGGTGGTATAAATCAACATGCCTCCAGCAGCGTGATACCCGAAGAGAGCTCGATATATACACGCTGAAGAACCCTTCGATCCGAGAACCGAGGAAGACACACGGCCTTACCACTTATACCGTTCTCCGCCTCGTAGATCTCGGCAATGCGTCACCTGCACTTCCTACCGCTACGCGATCCTAAGCGAGCTTCCACCGACGATTATGCTACTCCGTTTTTCGCGATCGCAACGTTTTAATCAATTTTAATCACCCACTTAACCCATTTTTTCTACCAATGTCTACAATTTCAGTGGACCATTTTGCAACCTGTGGAGTGTCTCAAGAAACCCACAGGTTAATATAAACAACGATCGCGGCGAGCGGCAGCCACAATTGCATCGCAGCGACGAAACGCGAGTAATGAACGGAAGAGGGTCCCTCTGAACCTGCGGTGCGTTCGCCAAACCGCAGTGCAGGTCCTCAAGACGCCGACAAAGTCTTTTATTAATTGCAATCAAACCGCCGCTCGATAATAAATATCAATTAATAGGACGTGGCTGACTGATTTACGCCGTACGCAGCGAGTAGCGGGAACACATCGTGCAACTTTGGAAATAATTGTTTCGACCAGTTCGAAAATAGTTTCGAAACGCGACGATCCTCTCCCGGTTTCGAGAAGAACAAAGGCAACGCGGACTGATGGGATTAGGGGAAGGGAACGCATGATCTTTATACGTCCCTTGTCACGTGCCGCGAAATGACAAACACTACAACAAATACAAGTTGCACGCGGGCTCGATGCTCCGCCCTCTTGGGGCACGAAAGTTTGCATTATCAGGTCAGAATTAATTTCGAGAAATCTTAAGTAATAGGAGAAATGAACGATACTCAATTTATCCCTGTATAGTCGCCCTCGAAGAATTAATTTACCTATTTCAAAAATGTCTAAAAATTCTGCACCAAAGCAAATCGAAAGAAAGGCGCCTATTTCTCAATATTAGCATCAGTATACAAACGAATGGCGTTCAGGCGGTGTAAAGGAACCGCAAGGAGCGAGAGCAGGTTGGAAAGAACTGCCGGTTCGCCGGTAACATTTGTGAACACGCGGCGATACTAACGAACCAACAAGATGGACTAAATGCGACGATATTTCAGCGAGACGCCGGTGAAAAACAACGGCTAACCCCGTATTACTTCATCGTATCCGAGTTTCCTCATTATGGAGCGTGTCCCGGGGACACCGGGTTCGAACATCAGGATAAAATATACAACACGTTGCGCGCCGGTCGGCCGCGCCGGCCTTCTTTCGTTTCTGCTTCATGTTCCCCTTCGTCTTTCCAAGGAACTCTCTCTCCGCGCGCGCGCACGCGCGATCATCGTTTTCGCACCGGCGTTCTCACCTTCGACTCACCTCGGCACAAGTTCGAATGCGAGACGTGCAACTTTACACAGCCGGGACCAGGGTCCTCTCGCTATTCTTCTCTCTCTCTAAGGAGCCAGATGACAAACGCCACGACCGCGACGACAATTTTTTAATACCATTTTTGGCGACCAATCGCCGTGGGAAATTATTGCCGACCTTACGGAACGTTTGTTTTCGCGCGGCGATCTACCTGCTCAAGCTTAATCACGGCTCGTGATTTTTCAAACGCCCCGTTCACGGAGCGACGACGCGTCGTTGGGCTTCGCAGACGTCTCGATGGACGGTCGAATTTTTTCCCGTGATCGAAATGATGTAGAGTGAGTTTGGTGTGAAATTTGATTTCGAAATTAACGCTCAATTTGGCTGGAACTTTCTAGTCTATTTGAAACTGAAAGAATTCCCCAATTGTTTAACCTCGTAACTACGGAATTTAGTTTTAAAAATGCCGCACAGAGCGCAGGGAAAATGATCCTATTATAAATTTTACGAAAAACGAGAATTTTCATTTGATAAAAAATTAATAATTCTTTCTTGAAAAGGTTAGAGATTTGGATTGGCGTGTATACACGTCGAACGCAGTTAACTGGTTAAAAGCGACAGCAAAATCATTCGCAATTCGATACATTTTTAGAATTACATGCAGCCTCAATTTGCTAGGTCGAGACAACAGCTAGAAGAATCGAGATAATCGGCAATTAGAGGCCGAAACAGATGGCGGCTCGCGAAACGAAGAAATGCGAAATGCGAGGGGTGGTCGTGGTCGTTCGAAGGAGGGGGTGGGAGGAGATGCGTGGAAGGTAGAGGGGTTTTCAAGCGGATGGATCGGCGAAAAGGAACGGACGGGATCTTTATCGCCTTCGGCTCGTTCAATTCGCATAATAAACAATCCTCCGCGGGTAGGAACGGGACGAGTAACCGGAACATATCTCGGTTCCTGCGAGGCCCCGGCGACAAATAAACTATTATCGCCGGCGACAAGTTCTCTCACGCCTGTTTCACGGTGGTGGAATGGTCTCGGCGATGTCAGTGTCCGTATAGGAACCGTTGGGACCCATGGGACGGGTATGGAACACCATGGGCCCGCGCCGATGGGACCCTCAAGGGCCTGCCCCACACACCGACAAGCGTGAATCAAACGCGAAACCCGCACAGGAATGCTTTACGGACATCGAAACATTGCAATGCTTTATGGTGGTCCGCGGTTGAACCTGATTTATATAAGTGCATTACCGTACCCGGGGAAACGTACAGGGGAACCACCCGGTGAAACGGTGGGGGAAGGGGGAAACCGAGGGAGACCATCTATTCGTATTCTATTGGTTCCGTGGACCTTCCAGGTTGCCGCTCGAGATTTCTGATACCTTCTCCAACCTTCTACTCCTTCTTCTTCTTCTTCTTCTTCTTCTTCTCCTTCGTCGTGGCCACCTCAGCCAGTCATAGATCACCGACACCTCCACCGATATTTACGATCGAGCCACAATCCGAGACGTGTTCGGCGCTATTTACGATTCATTAGGCGATGGACATGAAATCCTCGACAGATCGCGCTTCGATTACTCCTTTGTCATTCCACCATCACAATGCGCGATTCAATTTCTTATATAATATATTGGTCATCTGGTCATGTACGATACGATTTCTAGTACATTCATCATTTGCTCGTGTTCATGTACCATATAATTTCTAGTATATTGGTCATCTGGTCATGTGCGATACCATTTCTAATATATTCATCATTTAGTCATGTACGATACGATTTCTAGTATATTCATAATTTGGTCGTGTTCATGTACGATACAATAGTTCTGATACATTGATCATCTGTAATTATTCAATTACTTTCGACAATTCCTGGCACGAAGCGGAACATCAGGAGTTGAACAAAAACGAGTCTTCATAATTCCACGAAGTCTCGATCGTATAGAAGGAATGTACATCCAGCGAACAATATTTGTTTAAAGTCGGACCGAAACAAATGGCAGACCATCGTTGCACGTAACAGATCGCACAGGCAGTTGGCACGATCAGGCCAGTAAACCCTAGGAAATACCACGCGATTTCCATCCCCGTCGTTCCTCGAAACATCCGGAAAATGCTATTAACCGCAGACTTATCGGCCAATTTGTCGTCGAGACTCCAGGGACTACTTCGCGATGTATAGACGAAAGAAAGCAACAAGACTAACTATTCCCGCCGCGCCGGTGGTAACATCAACGAATTAGTCACCGATCGCGGTGCTATGGTAACCGAGAGGCTGTCTTTATCGGTAGCTAAGTAATAGCTACCAATAATCGAAGACTCGGCTGCTCGCTTATCGGGTCCATTAAAGGGTACGCTGTCGTTCTGGTTTTGAGGTATTACTACGATTAACGCGTATCTTTGGTCGTTCGTCATTCCCGAACTTCTTTTCTCAAAGAAACCGACTTTCGACTCGTTCGCTTCTCGATTTTATTTTTCTTGCGAACCTGCGCTCGGATCGGCGATCAGAAAAAAAATCAAACCCTCCACGATCATCCCGAATAATTTGTCTCTTGCACGAAGTTGCCGTTTCTTTTGCTTTTCTGCGTTGATAAATATTCATAGAATTTTTAGAAGTTCGACAACGTTACAAGGTGACGAATATCACTTGATAAATTTTCTCAAAGCCGTGTTGCTTTTAACTGGCACGTGTAATAAATCCTTTGCGTCGCAAGGCGGCGAATATCATTTTATAGAATTTTTAAAAGCTCTGTCGTTTTTAACTGGCACATTTAGCAAAGCCTTTGTGCCGCAAGTTGATGAATATCACTTCACAGAACGTTCGCGAAAGCTGTGTTCTTTTTAATTGTCGCGCTCAGTAAAATCTTCGTGCTCCAAGTCAGCGGATATCATTCCCACAAATATGTGCAACCAATTGATGAAACAAGAATACAACGAACTATCTGGAATAGACTCGCACGGTTCTCGGTCGTTAAAATAAAGAAGTAAAGTGCCTGTATAAATTCATATTCTTTTTCTGGACGAAGGGAATCGAGAAAAGAGGAAAGGGAAACTGGAAGAGGTTCCAGGATCGAGCGCCAACAGCATCGATCGGTGATTATCATAAAGGATCTCGGGCTAGGAGGGCTGCAGATGCACTTCTGATGTCGGTCTGGTTCCACGTCCAGCTTGGAAGAAGTATACCGCGAGGTGGGGACTCCCGGAGCAAGCTTAGCCATAATCTGAAATATATTGGTACTCGGTGTTTGTCCACATCTCGTTGACCGGCATTATAAATCGGCGAAGCGTAGGCATTCGTTCGAGGACATTAGTCAAAGCCGGGGTAATGTCGTACGCGATAATGCGGCTGATATCGCGGGACGCTGTGTGTGCGAGAGCCATCGTATCCTGCACGGCCATCCTCCGAGGACGACGATTCCCGCGAAGTAACCTAAGAATCAGAAGGTCGCCGAGGAATTGGCAATGACCCCACGAATGACCGTGCCCACCGCCGATGAAACGTTGATGGCACTAGCAATATCGATCCCTTCTCCTTGGTGCACGTAACGTAGGTTTCATTTTCTACGAGCACAGTATGCAACAAAAAAATCTGAAAAATTTTCTGAAATGCGCCTCAGGGTCCAAAATATGTCACATTTTTCTCAGAATTTTAGAACGCATCAGAGACCGGAAAATGTACGAAAAAGCGCGAAGTCTAATTTACCTTGTAACTACTAAACTAAATTTTACTCGGAGGTGTTTGGTCGGCGTTCGAATGGTTCGATAGCCATTGAAAACCCTCTAAGGGCAGTTTTGACCATCTTATTCGGCTAGGTCTCTCGTTTAACCTTAACTCTGCGTACAGGGGTGTAGCCACAGCCGAGACTAATACTACCGCATAATTAATAAATATTCAATGAAATGTTTCAATCTTACCTACTATCAGGAAAATTAATAAAATTTAAGAAACACTCACGCACAGCCTTTTCTTTATATTTTCCCATGGAAAACTTGCAGGGGCTGCGATTGCACCCCAGTACAGGGTTAACATTAGAACATTAGAGACTTACCATTCGAGATAGGAGTGTGCCAAGGAGATCAGCTTCGATTTCGAGTAACGGCCGTGCGTTTTTGGGTGAAAATCGTGCTGTATCTCTCCGCTAAAGCGTTTTCAGGGTCCAGTCGCGTCCAGACGAAGGAAACGTTGATGCGTGCGTCACATACCGTGCAAGGTAGAAGGTATAGCAACCCCTTTGCACCCCCGAACCGAAGAGTCCCTTCACGGTCGTCAAACCTTAATACATTTACAGCTCACGAGAGCACTCGGTGCTGCCGTGAGCGGCAGTTCTGGATATTTGCCGGTGGATCTCTCTATAGAGTGTATCACGTTTGCGCATGTGAATATCACACGTATAAGTAGAAGAAAGATGGCCCGGGCCGTCCGTCCCCAGCGGCTAACCCCCTGATATATCGTTTACGTGTCTCGGCGTGCATACGTCGTTTGGGACACATGCCTTCTCCTTCCTTCTTCGACTCTTTCGTTTCTTTCCCTACGCGGCCTTCTTCTTCTTCTTCTTCCTCCTCCTACACGGCTTCGTCCACTGCTTCTCTTCTTCTTCTTCTTCTTCTTCTTCTTCCTCTCGTTGCCGTTTCACCAAATGTCTCGGGGATACCGCGAATTCTCTCTTTACGAATTCACGGGACGACCCAAGACGCTTCGAGAACTCGATACTCACCCCTTGCTGGTCTGGCCCACTTCTCCTGCTCGAAAAATGCCTTCCTAGTCGACTTTGGCAGCCTTTCTGCCATTGGTCGGCTCTGCCGTTCGAGATCGCATTGCCTTGCTCACTTCGAGGTCGGGTAGGCTGTCTTTTCCGAAAGATTAGGAGGAGTTGTTTGTGAAAACGTTTAATTGTAGAGAATGGGAATAAAAAATGGAATTACTATTTTATTTCTCGGTGGTTGCGAGAGCACGATGAGGAAAATGGCGTATACGTAGGGTGGAAATTGCGGTTAGAAAAGATGGCGAAAATCGGGTAAACGGTGTTTCGTGGTCCGCGCGAGCGTACATGGCGGTGGCATCCCTCGTCGAGATAATTTCGGCAAATTATCGAGAGCAGAGCGTAATTGCAGGGAACAGTGACGCGTAGACGCAGCGGCGAAGGGTGCAACGTGCAAAAGGATTCAATTGGAAGCGCGAATTACTTAATTCCACGGCGCGGCGCGGCGGTCCGAGCAGCCCCGGTGAAGTGGAAATACGTGAGCCGAGGCATCAGGACGTCGTTGAAAGTGCTGGTACGCCGGCTCGTTTGTATGCCCGTGCATTATTACGTCCTTATATTATATCGCGAAGGTACAAATGTCTGTACGTATGTAAAATTCCTAGCTCGGCCCGCGTAGAGCCATAATAATATCTGTGCTGATAAATGAGACACATAAACGTACACGTAGAAGCCTCTCTTTCCCCCTCCTACACCCTCTTTCCACTATCTTTCTCTCTCTTTCCCTCTTTCGTTCGCCACCCCTTTTCCCGTTTGCTGCGCCGCTGCCGCACGACCACCACCAACCCCACGACGACTCCACCCCCGTATGTCTTGGCTTATTCCACTTTTGCGGCAATGCATTACGAATTTTACATTTTACAAACGACCCCGTTATCTACCGCGACACGCGATCTTTCGAGCCCCGACGCAATAGACGATCAATTTCGCGGAACGGAATTATTCGGATTGATTGGACACGTGATACACCCACCACCCCCGCTGGAAAACAGTTTAATCGCCGTTTTTTATTGTCCTCGGTACGTACAAGTCTCTTAAAGCGTTCTCGATATTTCTTGAAGGATTTTCAAGCTGCCTGGAAAATCGACCAGCTTTTTATAGTTCCTCTTGTTCGAAAACAGTTGTTAATAAATTTAAAAATCGTGTTCCAGCGGTGTGGAGATGAAATTAATAAATAATTGACAGGTCGACAGGCCACCGGAGACACGATTAATCAATGAAATCCAGTAGCAAGGAAAGAAAGAAGGAGGGTGCCGTATTTATAAGTAGAACAAGAAATATCTTCTGATCGGATCAGGCGAAAGCTTGTCGCCCGAAGGAATTCCTGCTCGCATTAACATTCTCGTGCTTTTGAGGAAGGGTAATCCGCTCGCGATTCGTGATCAGGATTCGTACGCGGGAACGGAAAGGCAACAGCAACGGTAGTGGCAACGCCAACAGCAGCGGCAGCAGCCTGTGGGACTCCCGTGCAAGGACAGATTTTCGGATTCACCATTCCCGTTAATGCGATTCGCCGTTTCTAGCGTGGATTAAGGGGAGCTGTCGTAAATAACGAAACGTCAGTCGATGTATCACCGAGGAATTCGGATCCTATTATTATTCTGGCCGCGTTCCGATCTGGTACGGTGACGGTCTTTCACGCGTGCGCTCGCTCCCGACGACGAGTCGCGTTTGCTTTTCGAGATCGACGCGATTCAGATATTTTTATTTACCGTGAAATTATACGAACCAACAGAAAATAGATTCACGAACGTCTCCGCATTTTTCCGTGCCCCCTGATGAAAGTTCTTCTTATTTAAAGAGTTTAAAGATACTGTTGAATTAGTTGAATGTAATTATTGAGAAAAGGAATTGAGGTCTATGTTGCGCTTGTATCTTGCAATTAATTTTTCAATTTATTCTTAGACACTATCTTTTGTATGACTGCGAAACATTTTCTATCCAGCGTCTCAAATTCAAAATCAACTCGAATTCCTTAAAGGAATCAAGCATTTCTACAAAATCTGAAGTCATTATGGAAGTTCGTCGTGACCTAGATGTTGATGCGACGTAAATAACCTTAGAAGAAAAAAAGAAAAAGAAAAAGAAATTCTTTCTGTTTTTGATACTAAAAGGAGCGCATTTTGGTGAAGCTAGCAACATTGCGAACATCATCGAGACCAATAACCGTGTTTTTTCTTCGCGTTTCGTTCACCACCGTCAGAGGTCAGGTTGTCATTCTGTCATGCTGGTCTTTGAAGTTGGCTGAAATACGAGTCGGTGCTCCGTAGGATCGGGATCGGTCGGTTGGTGTTCGGCGTGGAAAGACGCCTCGAAGAAAGGAGGGGCAAAGAGATTTCAGTCAAAATACACCTCCTTGGCGCGCCGGTGGCCGATAAATTATTATCTCCCGAAGATTAGCTCTGATGTCGCGACCCTCATAAATATCAGTATATTTTTGCCCGGTAAGCCGATTTCCTTTCTGCCGATGCGTTCGAAAAACGTACCGGCTGCTGCCGAATCGCGCGAAATCCTTTCCGCCGTCTCCTTTCCTTCCCGGCGTTCTTTTGCCCCGCGACACACACCACCGATCCTCTTCTCTTCTTCTTCTCTCTTCGTCTCCCTCTCCTCCTCGCCCCGCGGAACAGTCTTTATAGACCAGGAGATTAAAGGCAGCCGTTCCTCGCGTTCCTTTTTAATTTTACCACTTGTGGCAGCGCGCGCTGGCTATTTCCAGTGGTTAGGGCCGTGTGTCAGCGAACCGTTCGCTCAACCGTGATAATCGCCAGCCTCTTTTTTCGATCGGACACAAACCAACACGACCAACCGATGCTGCAACGCTCGCTGTATACTCTCCTTCTCGCTCTCGCGAGACAAAAGCAATTGCTATCTCCTTCCTTGCAGCAACTCGCTTCTGAAAATTCTAGTTTGCTCACAATCGTCTTTAACATTTAATCTCATGATATTCAGAACAACGTCCTCCTTTAAACATATTCGAATTGAAATGTCCAGCAGAAAGAATTTTCGGGAGAAAATAGGAATTCCCAGTCACAAACACGATAAATTACCAAGAGAGCACTGTTCCCGGCGTTAAAAATTGACTTCGTCCATCAATCCAGCAGAAAACCGGCGAACAGCTCGGGAAACGTCTCCTCGCCGTGTAACACGGAAGAAGGTGTAAGTTGGCGTGTCGGAAATTGTTCGTTCGAGACGGCGCGTACGCAGTGTGTTAATTCCCCGACGATTCTTTCTGAATCGCGTGTCGTCACGAACGGGATTAGAAGTCGTTGAAACGTCAACGGGATCGCGAACGATACAGCGGTATATCGACTTCGGGATCGCGACTAGAACCCGGCTGGGGGCGACATTGTCAACGCAACTCTTTCCCCGAGGATTTTTCGTGTCATCTCGAATTGGTATGCGGTACGGCGTTCTAACAATACGACAATTTATATGGATTTGGAAGAGTCTTCAGCGTCTCTTCGGATCTGCTACCTCGAGTTTTACCTTCCGCCGCATTCAATGGATCTCTCCTCGCCACGTCTCTCTCTAGCACTCTGTCGCTGTCTCTGTCCAGCGTTCCCTTTAACCCTGTATATTTTTTCCTTTCTTTCCCGGCCGCCGGTTAGCTTGCCTTCTTGCTCGCACCAGTCGGATCGCTCTGCCGGGCATCAGCGAGGTTTTATCTCGCATTCAGAGACTGCATCGTCCCTCATGGATGGATCGGCAATCCTCTTTAACTCCTCCCGCCCATCCCCGACACATACACACGTGTACACCATCTCTCTTTCTCTTCCTCTCTTTCTCTCTCTAGCTTTCTACTTACCCCCTCGACGCGCGAGTTCTCCTCCGCCGCGTCTCCACCCTTCCAGCCGAGCCGAGCCCGGCTCTTTTTCCTCCGAGTCTATCCAACCACTCGATGCGAGATTATACCGCGGCTGGATACTCGCGAAAAACTCGCGGATCCAACCTGTGCACGTACACGCCGCCTTACAACTCGTTCCCCGCGCGATCAAGGCTTTCCTGGATTTTTCACGGATCTAAGAAGTCGCCTGACCGAGGAACCATCTCGCTTTCCTGGCCCCTGTGGCGTTTAGCTTTGCAGGAATATTTGGGACGAGAGAATGATGTTGCTGGAGGTGATGCTAAATACTATGCAGTTTATTATTTCATTCTGAAGTTAATTTTTCAGCGTAGATGATCGGGTATTTAGGCAGTTTGAAATTGCATGTTTCAGTATCTTCGCCGATTTACTTCGGAAGTCTAAAATCTATTTATTGATAATACCTGAATATCCTTTCATAATTATGGGCACATTCATCCGGCTCGTATCTTGTGAATAATCCCATTTATTTTCATTATTTAAATTCATAAATGTTCAATTCGTTTGCGAGCATTTTTCGGTCGATCCGATGGAGAATTGTGTAATTAAATGTTTTCTCGCGAAAAATGCGAAGTTTGTCGAGTACCAGGGACACCCTGACAGTGTTTCCGTCGGTTACCAAGAGATGGCGGTATCAGTACTATCGCGAAGAGAACGCCTTGCCACGCTGGATTTAGCGCTTCGCGGTGTAGTTTCATGCAACGGTAGCATTTATAATAAAGTGTAGCACGAGCATTCACTTTATTTTTCTAACAAACTGAGCATACCTTTCAATATTTCATCAATAAATCATCAGATGAACGAACATTTCCAGTGCAAGTCGTTCAAGATGTCTGTAGGCTCTAGATGTCCAAGGGTTTCTTGCGTTTCGAATCGACAGAACGTCGCCGCTTGCGAAACAGCGACAGAAACTAATACGCGGAGGTGCTGTCTAGCCCGCTCTGCTGAAGGGGTGACGCACAAATGGCCACCGAAACGTGAGTACAAAACGCGTGTCTCAGTTCGGTACATCAGAACAAATGCGATATAATGTTACTCCTCGGTGACTCTCCACAATGCCCACATTTTTATCCACGCTCCGGAAGGCTCCTTCTATCGAGATCGTTTGCACCGTCTGTATTGACGTAACACGCGATACTTGCCACGGTACCTGGCGAAAATTGCGAAACACCTCTTTAATCCCCATTTTATACAATTTCGCACTCAAAATTCCTGCTAGCCACGCTCCAAGCCTATTAAAATCAGTTCCATCTGGCTGCAAATACGTTTTTCACCACATCGCGATCTCATAAATTGCCAAATTCTAAATTCCAACAGCGGCCCTGGAGTAACAAGAATCGCCGTCGACGAGCTGCGGTTCTTCGCAGCGTGCACAACCGAATAACAAATTATTCTCGGAACCAATTACCCGTATAATTCAAGGATCGCCTAACAAGTCGAATCGCGGAATTAATTATTCATCCGGTGGGGACACATCGTGATTTTTGTCGCCGGTGGTCGTCGCGCGTACTCTCGGTGCGCCCGGTGACTCTGGCTCGATATCCCATAAGGCGGGTAGATCAATGCCCGCGACCGGCCCTAAATCACTCCTTATGACAAGAACAGATGTACGCGGGGCTGTCCTGTCGCGAATAGTCAGCGCAATAAGGCGGCCGTACAGCATAGCCGAGCACAAGCGAGCAAGGCGGGAGAGGACGGCCGCGTGTATCCGGTAGTCTCGTTCGTTCGGCTGCCTACATCGGATCTATGAGAGCGGCGTTATCGTATTGTAGCCTACGAGGCTCACAAACGCCCCGTGTTATGCCGCAAGAGGTATATATGTACCGGCTAGCTGGCGCTGGGGCAAGAATAACGCGACGCGTATATAAAGACGATGGTATATCTGTATCAATTGTATGCATATGTGGATCCCCTCTCCGCCCCTACCCTCTCTATATCGTTCCCCCCATGGGTATAGGTTACTCTTCGTTCTCTTCTTCTTCTGTCTCCCCTTCACTCGAGCCCCCCTAGAATCGCCTATGTATATTTGTCGCGTTTAACCATTATATGGTTTATCGTTATTGTTCGTCACTGGAGCAACGATCGGGGAAAAGGAAGAAGAGGTAGGAAGAGCAAGGGAAAAGCAAGACGGTAGAGTAACCTCCATTAAAACAGCATACCTTATGCGATCTTCATTTGAATACGGTTATGGATAACGAAAGATACGCAAGAGCTATGCCGCGGCATCAAATTTGATATTCAAATGGACGATACGCGCCCCGGCTTTTGTTCTTCCTGCTGCAGTTTTCTGCTGGCCCGCGAAACTACGCTCGATCTGGACCGATCGCAGATCCCAGATCGAAGCCTTCCTTCCTCCTTCGCCTGTGTGCGAATCGCCGGCTCGCGAGATGCCGTGGATCTTCCACGGGAGCTTCCTTGTTCTCGTGCCGTTTTTCGAGTCGCGCTGGTGATTTGTTGCCTTATCGGGTAACCGGTGGACGTTCATCATTTTCATCACCGATTTTCTGAAAATTCAGCATGTGTATACTTGCACTCCAAATTCCAAGAAACGATTTCCAGCAACGTCTAACAAGCAACTGGAATTTCACTTGGAGGACGGTAGAAACACGTGTAACGAACGATTGCATTAAAAGGCGGGACACAATAGTCCCAAAATTCGGTGGCCCCAGGGCCAGGAATATTCCGCGTTCGCGTCTGGCAGCGGAAATATAGCGCGATCTTCGTGTTCATGAGTAAGATACGCGATCGGTGACATTTCTATACCAAATATATCGCACAAAGCAGCGCCGCTTCCCTCTGTCATATTAAATATTATTTATGTTCGTTCGCATAAAGAGTCCGGGGCTGGCTGCGAGTCTCCGTTCCACGGACTATCGTGTCCTCTCTTTCTCTTGCGCGCACGCTCTTTTTCTCTCTGTTGCGTGTATGCAACGCGGTGCGACGCGACGACGGAGGCGCACAGAGAGAGAGCGAGAGAGAGGGGGGCCGGGTGCATTCCGTGCATACGGTGCAACCACGCGAACACAAAGAGCCGGCCAATCGAAAAACAATATCGATCCATTGTTTCGGTCAGCCAATAAATATCATAAATATCGGTCCACTGAATTACAGATCCAATCTCGTCCGCAGATCGGACCGAGACCGCGCCGTTACATCGCGAAACCGCTCGGCTGCTCTTTGCCGGAGCTTAGGCTTGCCCACTGGCGCAGTAGCTGCATGTGCATACGCCTTGCACACGGTGCAACCGTGCACCGAACCCGCATCGGCTCTCGTTCTCTCGAATCCTTGAAACCCGGCCTAGTTCGTTCCTGTTTCAATGCTGATCGATTCTTTGAAAGAGGATTATTTCAATTTTTTCAGACGAATTTTAAGAAAGTGGAATAAAACAGAATCCTATTTTCCGCGGTATTAGCCTTTTTACTACAATAAAAATGCAACTGCCAATGAGCAAAAATGAATTTCGTTGTTCATGAGAAACACTGCAGTTGCTCAGAATAACAGACCAGACGTCATCGGACCCAAAGGCCAGGGCAATAAACGATGCAGCCTTTTCCTTATTTCAAGTGGGCGACTGATTTTCTCTTTCGCCCCTGCTACATTCTTTCTCTTCACTTCGAGTCCGCTAGTCCTTCCGCGCTGTTTAATAAAACAGTTTTAGTAAAGAGTTCTCCAGCGTTTTTCAGGTTTTGAGATACCAATTTCCAAAATCATATTTTATCGAATTT
Source organism: Lasioglossum calceatum (assembly GCA_963966675.1). Lineage (NCBI taxonomy): Eukaryota > Metazoa > Arthropoda > Insecta > Hymenoptera > Halictidae > Lasioglossum > Lasioglossum calceatum. Next base: position 403,128 of record OZ016545.1, read on the forward strand.
TGCGAAAGTGGAATGGGCCGCGAGTGATCAGACAGCGAAAGTAATCTCCGGCGGGCCCGATAAATTGCGAATCCCTTAGAAAATCGGTTTTAGGGGAACCTGTTAACTGTTCCGAGGTTATCTCGAGAATATTTCGCGTCATATTTCACGTAGGAGAGTTGGTCCAAGTGTTCCCATAGGTAATGCTGTTGAGATATATGTACACGAACGTAGGCTCGCGTATGACGCGCAGGATAACCAGTTCTGCATGATTTGTGGCTATTCCTGGCCGATCTGGATACGATAATAAAGTGGCAATGAGGCTTGTTACCGAGCTGGCTGCACCGGAATCGTGATGCACTCGACGCGTAGTCGTCAACGTTATCGATAGGCCGTTCATAGAACGTCTTCACGCAATCACTGCCGATCGAAATCACTGCTCAAACAGATTCGCAACTACCTCGATAAATTATGAACCACGCTTAAAAGCAGCAATGAATTCGATAATTTTCCAGAATTTTTGGAGGAAGGGTGAACGAACGCCGACGATGATCTTAATGGTAATTCAACGGTGTTTCACCCTTTCGAATTGTACGTGCACCGCCCTCCTGAATAAAAAATGCCATGCCTCGCGCCCTCCGCCATGGGAAACGTTTTCCCCCTGAAAAAATCCATGACCCATGGTTTTTCGTTGGTTACGCATAAATGACGGTTTATTTCCGGCACCGGCTTATTTACTTTTTCAACGTAGAACGCAGACGCAACCGGGGAACGCACCCGGGGGTTGCCACGAACGTAGAACTTAATCCCCCGGTCAAAACGGTAGAACATTTTTATAATTCACGAGATGTTCATTTAACGAGGCATAAATGGACGAAACCGAACAAATGTTCCGCCGGTAATATTTCCGTGGCTGGCTTCTAAATATGTACTGTGTAACACGAATCTTTTTAAATCAGAGCCGCGGAGCGGCAGAGCAACCCGCGAGTAGTGTAGTACAATTTAATTGGGCTACTTTAGTACTAATTATGGGGCCGTATCGTGTTTTCTTACGCGGGCCGCCGTTTCTTCTGCTGGAATTATTTCTAAATTAATTACGCCAGTGTCAAAAATACTGTACGCGCGCGGATCTCCTCGTCATTCATTTAAACTGCGCGAATTTTCACCTAAACATATTGAATCTAAAACTGAATAAGGTGTAGATTCGGGTAAATAAAGTTCGAAGAAGCTGTGAGTTACATCGTTGTTCTCGTTCCTTTTACAACATTCACGAAATTGAGATTTTATATAACTTTTAACACCTGAACGATCAATTTCGTTCCTTATCGTTGCCGCTAAATGAAGAGAAGACTTTTTACTCTCGTGTAATGGCTGGCGAATATTGAGAATGTGATTAATGTGTCGGGGAAGAAGATTAATTTTTTGATGTTCATTTAGAGAAACGTTAATCGCAGTGCACAATGATTTACGAAGAGATTCATCGCACCGAGTTTCAGTCGAGTGCATGCCGACTGTGTTAGGAGGTGGCGCCATCTTCTTACATATGCATTTATGCACCTCTTCGGCGGATGTTTCTGCGTAAGATCCGTCAGTGATTTATTTCCCTTTGTTTTTTAGCGCCATCTTGAGAGACTGCGATTCTTGCACCTTCAACAATTAAAGGTATTTTTAACAATGACGCATCCGTTTGTTGCTTGGATTACGTTGTCCTATTTTATATCACATGGAACAATTTATTGTTCATCCCACGAGTGCAGAAACTAGCTCTCGAGAAGCAAAGATAATTAATCGAAAGAATGAGTATTTAAAATCTGTGGTTGCAAGTAGAAGCGCCACATATGACAAGTTCAAAAAATTCGAGTTTATGCATTAATTGGGCTTTGTATTAGGTTGGCAAGAAAGTGATTTCGGTATTATAAGGGTGAAATAAAACTCAATTGTTTTTGTTCGATGTTCTTTTCTTCACAATTCCGTGCTCATAAAACTGGTGGTCCTTATCGGCAAGAAACTGATCCAAGTGCGATTTCAGGTCATCATCATTAGTGAAAGTTCATTGCTTGAATAAAAGAATTGGGTTTTATTTCACCTCAAAATACCGAAATTACTTTCTTGCCAACCCAATAGTACAGAGGTTTTGCGTACTTACCAGAAATAAAATATATAAAAAAACATTTTAAACACCACGCTTATATTAAAATCAACTAAAATAGAGAAAATAATTTTTTTCCTGGTTCTCCATAAAATACCGAGTCCAGTTAAAGGATTAATCATATTTTTTCCCAAAATTTAAAATTTTGTTCAATATCGCTAAGCTATATTGTCGTAATCTTCGTGGGTGTTCCACGCTTTTGATTATTATAGTCACTAATGTCATGATTTTATTTAAGTTTCTATTAAATTTGTCTATCTATTCCGACACTAATTTTATAACAGAAGAAATTTTGAACTAATTGCTTAAAATTCAGGGGAGAAATAGTATTAATCGTTCAACTGGATTCGGTATTTTATGGAGAACCAGGAAAAAATTATTTTCTGCTTTTTAGTGCATTTTAATATAAGCGTGGATTTTGAAAAGTTTTTTTTACATATTTTATTTTTTACTTTTATTGTCATCGGAAGCAAGTGTGTGTACAAAATTTCGGCAAGATTGGACTATGGGAAGAGGTTTAGAATTCGACTACAAGATTTGACGCATACAACAACAACAACAGCACGGCAGAGTTAATATAAGCGTGGTAAAATGCAATTTAACCGATGTCCTATGTGAAAGCATTAGCGATCAAAACTTTAAACAGCAATATCTTGAAATCGAAAGAAATAAGAACGGGTCGATCGGACTGAATAAATTGAAAGAACGGCGGCGATTCATCGATCATAAATTATTAAATGAATTTCCGAGCAAATCATCAGTTGCTCATTGTTCTCGTGAAGGGTTCGAAGGTTCTGCGAAATTGCGGGCAGTCTGTTGCGTGAAGTCAAGGTAAAGAGGCCAGAATCGTGTGACTCACGTCCAGAGCTCCCCACCATGTTCATTTGCGACACGCTCGCATTTGTCTCCGCCGGGAATTATTCCTCCCATTCTGTCCACCGGTTTCCTTTATCGTGATCGCGATTTCCTCGAGACTCCGAGTTCTTATTTTCGCGTCGAGTGCAGAGGGCCTCCGGAGTCCGGACCATGGGACTCGGCCAGACGCAAAGTTGCGTTTAATTCTCGGTTGTCTATGCGAGCGACTCGTCACGCGAGTGCCGGGGCTAGGTCCGAGGCAGCAAGCGAGGTGCTTGCATTGTTGCAGATCCATTGTTAGACCGGAGAGCCAGAGGAGAGGTAGGCCTGGCCACGATGGTACCGCCTACCAGAATGATCCTGACGAGGAACAACTTGACCATCCTTGTCTCGCCCCACCAGCTACCTAACCGAGAGACCTAACCGAGACCTATGCTCCTGGACGGTACACGCCATCGCCTCCCGTGCGCTCTTATTAACACATTCTTGACCGGCAGTTTTACACAGAGTCGACCCTATGTCACCGGCTATTATTTCGTAATTTAATGTGGAAGTAAAACAATCTAAGTAAATGTTTCGATTATATCGATCGTATATTGTTGTTAAGAACTGAATTTTAAATGCTTTCGGCGCACTGGTTCGATCAAGTATGCTACGTACACTATTTGCAAATTTTCACCAAATCTTTTTTGTTTCAACGTTTCGATCTTTTTTTAGATCATTTTCAAGAAATTTTTAAGAAATGCGTCCGTAAAATAATGATAAATGCTGTATTTCTTAACTATGTGACTTTAAGCCAATTAAGGACAGATGCTACTTACTTGCTTAGTGCAATATAAAATAATATTTCATGTTATGAATTTTAATGAGACACGTGTTGACGCTATGGCACTGTACTAGGTAATGATATACCGTGAAGACACACAGAAGCGAAACAAGCCATGCATCGATTGTTTGGTTAACGATCGATATTTGGCGCTAAATTCAAACCAAACATAACCAATACCATCCTCTTATCACTGCTACTCTTACCATACTAGAGTATGGTATTTGTCAATTAACATTCAATATTATTATATTATACGCCATTGTGTGTATGTGTAGATTGAATTGAGATTGAAGCTACATAAGGACTTGATTAGAAAAATCTAAGTAAACTTCAATAAACCTTATCTATACATAATGAATTCAGATGAAACTTTGAACATATCTTTTGTATAACTTTTAATATTTTTTTGTTAGTATGATAACCTGTACAGCCATCACACCGAATGAATGGGTTTCATAAATTGAAATTGATAATGCAAGTGCAAGCACGAATTAACTCGTAACCGGTCAACAATGTGTGAATCTCCGACGCGTCCTGAAATTCTTCATTGCCTCAGGGGAAGTTCAGTGAATACTGCAAAAGTTCACGATAACGCTGGTTAGAAAGATAGAGTATCAAAGATTGTTGCGGTGGTCACGGCACAGTAATTGCGCAGCCAGCAGCAAGTGGTAAACGTCTGACGGACTGGGAACAATCGCGAGGAACCGAAAATAATAAAATATGATCGGCAGCGAGATCGGTCGGTCAGTGACCAGCGAGGAAAAAGACATATTAGAGACATCATAATGCCAGGGCGAAGCTGTGTTCCAATTTATAACCGGATGATATCGCGATAGAGTCTCAGGTTCGAGGCATTGTGTTCGGTAGGGTTTCGTTCCTGATGTTACACCGGGCATCGACTGGGTGGGGTCCTGGTGCCTTGGTGGCCTGGCTCAGAGTATCCTTTTGATATCCTGTTAACTAATGCCGGCTATTCGTTACAGACCAACCACTCGGGAGATGTATATGTTTCCCGCATAAAGAATACCGGCGCGTTCATGAGCGATTCGACACGCCGCGCTCAGAATTTCTCGAAACCTATCGGAACCCCCAAGTCCCACGGTGTCCCGTCGGTTCCTTCTGGAAGATAGCAACAACGCGTCTAACCTGCCTGATGAAACAATTGAGAAAATATCTTCAAGAATATTTCTTCAGCGGAAGTCTCTCGCTTTCATTGGTGGAGAAGATGGAGATGTAAAATGTGACAGTAGAAACTAATTTCTGAAGTAAATGCATCAAAAACTGGAGTAAAGGTTTTAATCGTCCGAGTATGAACCATTTGCAGCGTTGTTAGGAGATTATGCACCTCGTAAGTCACCTTTATAGCCATTAAAAGTTCATTCGTTACTCGTAACTGCGGGTTCATGGATCTAGAGTACGAATATATTAAAAATTGACATTCTACTTTCTTCGAAAAGCCAAAAGGAGACATTAGGTGAGACGAGGTATGGTATCTCAACGAGAGAATGATAGGTTAGGCGAATCCGAAGGAATGTCCCTGGGTCCGGTGCGTGAAGCGTGTTCGAACAGTTCTCGCAGGCCTCAAGAATATTTATGGACAATCCGAAGAGGCCTGGAGCTGCGAGATCCTCGACCTCTTCCGCCAACCAGGAATTATTCAAAATCCTCGCTCGCGCAACTGCTCGAGATAAATAACGTTTGCTTCTTTCTCCTCCTTCCTCCTCGTCCTCCTCTTTCTCTTATCCAGGCTCCTCTCTCACCTCCATCGGATGTTTCGTGTGGGTGAGCTCTCTCAGGGCTCTCCGTTGTTGGATGTTTAACATAACACGGGCAATCATTTATGCGTGGCGCGCTGGACAGCGACCCCATAATTTAGACCAGTGGGCAGAACTAGCTTGCAGCACTACCCTGCGATTGGTCCCATACGGGGTGTACCTGGTAACCTTGTACTTGAACGCCTCTTCGAGTACATCTCGTTCCCTGATCGTCCGCGAAACCTCCTTCCCTAACTTTTTCGCGAAATTTTTCCAATTCCCGTCAGCTGCATCAGCAAACTCTGACCTGCAACACTCCTCGTGCTGAAAATGAAACAATAATTATAACCAGACTACAGATGTAAATCCAAAATAAATAAAAATCGTACTAAATTCTGTCGAATTTGGTGCTCCAGTATTTTCTGAAAATTTCTACAAACCATAAATGCATAAAGATCCGCAGTCTAATTATAGCTAATGCTAATGCAAAAATGCTCCAGAAGTCTGTTATGAAAAATGTTATGAAAAATTCTACAAAAATTGCCTGCAACAAAAAGTGACAGATGGACAGTAAAGGAGCCAAGCAATTTGCGAGATTGTCAACATCAAATGATGAACTCGATTCTCCGAACCCCATAACAGAAAGAAGCAAAATAAAATCGAGCAAGACCGTATGTTCCTCGTCGACGGTACAGAAGATCGACGATAAAAGTTCGCGACACGAAATTTCGTGATGGAACTGGTTAATTTGAATTTTGGACATCTGAAAGAGCGAGCTACTGTTCGGACAATGATTCTTGATTGTCCGGGACTGTCCAAGGTCCGCCATTCAAGCCGAAGCGATCGGCGAATTTCACAAATGGACCATCTGCGAGATCTCGTTGGCAAGGGCGACTTTTAAAAAGTCACTGGGTATATCGAGGGGGCCCTATATATACGTACGTAAGCATCGCGAGGCCCCCCACAGTGGGATAAAGGCTGGCTCCACGACAGTAGCCATGTACACCATGGGTTAGACAATGCCGCTCGCATTAATACACTTCATATTAGTCCGTTTTAATGCGTGTTTGCCGGCCATTGTGAATGAGCGACACTGTTTATCACCGACTCCCGTACGGTCCCCCTCCTTTTACCCCCTGGGTCGGGGGGGCGCATTTGTCTCGAGTCTGTTGGTGATCGGGGGGATAACAAATCCGTATACGCCGTATCCAGTTCTTGATGTTCCGTGCCCGTTTGTATCTGGTCCAGTTTCAACTTTTTCTGATAATTTGATTGTCACGATTCCTTCGCTCGAACCACCAGAGCCTCGCTCAAACCTGCGATCCGCGAGCTTGATAGCGACCCTGCAGCTTCTTTCGCTGTTAAACCACCGAAGTAAGTCGTACATTTCCATTCCCGATGTCGCACGAAATCGTTTACCATTTCCGACAGCCTCATTTTTGTTTTATTTATAAACGCAGCAAATTTGGTTAGGATTTGTTGAATGCAGAGAGGTTAACTCTCATCACGATTTCGATTTTAATTAGTTGATTGACACACGATCTCTCGACAGTGGAGGTTATGGACACATTTTTTCATTTCATTTCATTTCAGGACGTGCAGCCGCCGAGGAGAATGTTAATTGCGAATGTAAAATGAAAAATATTATCTGACGCGGAGGAAATGACGGTGGCCTAAATGATCGCCTCGAATGCACGTTGTATTTTGGGTTCCGTGAGTCACGGGAGATGACGGTATCGTCGTCAGATCGTACACCGTGCTGGGAGTCAATGCCAGAAATAATGTTGGTACACTCAGGACTTGCTAGAGTCGGGGGTGATGTCCTAACATCATCGGTTAACGAATTATATTTATCCGACGTCTTCGGTGTCCTCTTCTTCCTTTCTTTCCTCTGTCTCCCGGGCCTTCTTCTTTGTTTTCTACTCTTGTTCCGTGCTTCTTGATACATTGCTCTGCTGTTGCCCGCCTCCGATATTCTCCAAAGCGAATTTCGACCACGATCTCGTCGCTTTTTACCTCACTGGACTCGTAACCAGCTCAACACCTTTTATATTGAAACTGTCAGTATTGGGAAAATTGGCTGACAAATTTTGGGGATTCAAACAATTCTAATGTAGAGTTCCCTTTCACTAAAATATGGAGCGTTTATCCTTTATGTACTTTATGCGTTTATAGCAAAATTGAGAAGATGAAATTCGAAATTGTTGAAAAACTTTCAAAATTGAAGATGCTGATATTTGATTTCTCCTCTATTAAAATCATTAAGGGAAGAAATAATATTCGATTTAGTTTCTATGCCTCGCAATCGGTGCAAACAATTTTTATTTTCTGGCAGTCTACTTATAATGAAACAGATTGTACGAGGATACCATATTGTAATTGTGAAAATATGATCGTGAATAAAAGTTTCGCATAAAGGAGAGAATGTCCAGAGGTCTCCAGGCCCGATATGAAAGTCTGGTATTAATACGTTCGATAAGAATCGTGAAACACCTCGTTCCTTTTTGTCCAGCGACCAAAGATCATTGATATCTTCATATCTACGTTTTTCCCCTTTTTCCTCATTTTCGCTCGAGTTCATATTTCACCGTGGATACAAGGCGGCAGCTTCTCTCACCCCCACACGCGACCTACACAGATATCTCGATAGTGGATCGGCCGGTGTAACTTGCACAAAGGTGGCCTTAGGCGAATCGGCTATATTTACGCTTTGTTGTGGACATAAAGAGCCACCGTGGCCGGCCGCAGTGAATACCTTGTCATTGAGGATATCTCATCGTAACGCGTCCGTGTGTGGAAATCCATTGACTTCGCCCGGCCATTGTTCGCCGGGATTTTTTTCACACTTAATCGATCAGGATCACGTGCATCCACGATGCATACGTGTCTCTCTCAATATTCAACGGTTTTCAAATGCGTTCCGAACACGAACAGAACGAATCTCTGTACATTTACGAGCTTTAAAAAATGTTCGGAACAGCATAAACTAGACAATCTCGTGTTTTCAATTTTTATGAAGAACATTGTATTTTATTTCGCTTGGAATTCACTTGCTTCAAATTGTCTTCGGACACGCGTAAAGTGCATCTTTGTGCATCCCAAAGATTTGATTATTTTAAATTGCTCTTGAACACACAGCTCTTGTGAATCTTGAGGGAACAATGACATAGTCATTCGAACAGAATCTCTCGTGGAATTTGTACTTCGTAGAATCGTATTTTATTTCGTTTAAGATTCGCTTATTTTAAATTACCCTTGGCCAAGAACAAAGTGCAGTGCATTCCCTGCTTTTAAAAATTCTCGGGAAACGTCAACATAGTTGCATTCGAATGCAACTTGAAAATTGAACCTCTGAAATTACTTAATATTGGTAAAATGTTTAAGATGCGATCGAACTGTCGATGTGGAAAAATCAAATTTTATCTCGTGTAAAATTCAATTATTTTAATTGCATATTTCTGGGTACATAGCCTTAAAACAATCTTCAGAAAATAATCATTATAGGAGAATTTCGTCTGTTAAAATTGGGCTTCGTGTCGGGTTTAATATGGTTCACGGTAAGATTGTAAATTCGCGTATCAGGGGTCTGTATTTTCGTCGAAAGAATCGCGGACGAGCGACTTATCAGCGCTCGATTCTCAACGCGGAGAGCTTTCACGCGTAGTATCTCCGGGCCCCGGTGAAAATCCTTTATCTTCAAATCGCCGGAGATAATTTGGTCGGTGTAGACACGGCAAATATCTGTACAAGAGATCGGAATAAGGGTTGCGCCTCTCTCCGCTCAGGCTGCCGCGCCGCCGCGCCGCCGCTCGTCGTTGATGTTGGAAAATCGGCACGCGGGAAAGACTATGTGGGCTATAGGGGGACGGGATCACTAATACAGAACATGTTTGCGAACCTGTTAATAATGCTGCGTTTGCTCGCCAGGTTATTAGTAATGGCAAACACCTAAATTGTTCCGCCTTGGATTAGTAATAAGAGCTGGCTGCGATCCTGCGATCGTCGGCTGTCTTGACCGTCCAATAAATCTCGAACGATTCTGAACAATATCACATTCCCTCCCACATCATTTATAAATTCTACAGTCCTGCAAATACACTACCGGCCAAAATTTTGGAATCACGGTGTAAATTCAGAGAAACAGGATGTCTCTAAGAATAACTGAATGCCTTTAGAACAACCAAGAAAGATTTATTTGTCAAAAAACTTACAAATAGTATGTTTTACATTTTGCAGTATTTTATTTTCATTTAAGAACCGCCTTTATTTTTAATAACAGCCTTATATATTCAGGGCATACTGGCAATTATAATGTGTCTTTTTGACATTTTTCCCTGCTTCCTGTAGAAGTTGCCGAAGATGTCCCTTTAGAAAAGTGCATTCCGAGCATTGTCTTACATTACACCGGGTGTATAAACTATACAACAGCATTATGGACATAAGAAAGTACTGAAATCTGTTTAGAAATATTATTCAACCAACGATGGAAAATTTCAAAATTTATCGGTATATTCGATTTTTACAAAAAATCAGAAAGTGATTTCAAACTTTCGGCCGGTAGTGTATTTATTTCATCCGCTGTCTATGTTCAACGATATTTAGGATCTTTACAATGGCGGAAATTCTCGTAAAATTCGACGATGGATCAAAATCCCGAAATTTCGATAACCAGTCGCGTGTTTGTTGAGATGTTGTCGCAGCTCCGATAAGATCTCGTTCCCCAGTTGGTAATGCTTGCCTTGCCAACGGTAAATTCTGTGTCGCGGAAGCCCTTAGACTCTGTTTCCACCCCCTTGCAAGCCACCCCCTCGCGTCGACTCGTCTCCAAAATCCCTGTCGAGGTCGCGCACGCTGTATTCCGGTGGATCCGCCGTGAACACATCCGGCGAAAACTAAACCGGTTTAGCTTTAAGCACGTTAGGACCCCTTTAATAGCTTATAGGTAAACAAAATTAACATATCTTAACAGCGTTAAGAATTTCCGCGTCCCCGCGCCCAAGCCGCCTGCCACGGCCCAGACGCCGGGGGTTAAAGGGTAAGTTTGTTAAGTAGCGTGGATCGCGAAACCGCCATAACCTATACGGAGACACGCGACGATGAAGAAACCCGATTTACACCGAGACGACAGCATCCAGTCCTCCTCCCTCGTTCCCCTCCAAAAATGTCTTCATTCTTCTCAGTCACGACAGCTACCTTTAATTCACTATTTGCATTCCCATTTTATATGCCTATTTAAATTCCTATTTTTCCTACATTTCATTCCAATTTATATTCCTGTTTTTCCTATTTTATATGCCAATTTATATTCCTATTTTTCCTATTTTACTTTCGAATTCACACTACCGGCTAAAATATGGAATCACTTGCCGATTTTTGTAAAAATCGAATATAGCGATGAATTTTGAAATGATACATCGCTATTATATCAAATATAATAATTATAATAAATATAAATAATGCAATAATATTTCTAAACAGATTTCAGCATTCCTTTATGTCCATAATGCTATTGTATTATAGTAAAGGGACATCTTTGGAAATTTCTACAAGAAGCATAGAAAAATATCAGATTAGAAACATTCAAAGAATGCTGTCATTAAAGATAAAAGCGGTTTTTAAATGTAAGAGCAATTCGATGAAAAATACGGATTCTCTTTGATAAAAAAAAAAGAATATGCTGCTCGTAAGTTTTTTCATAAATAAATCTTCCTTGATTACTCTCAAGGCATTCAGTTTTTCTTAGAAACATCCTGTTTCTCGGAATTTACGCCGTGATTCCAATTTATATTCCCATTTTTCCTACTTCATATTCCAATTTATATTCGTCTCGAATTGTTCCGGAATCAGCGAGTGTGTAGGCTGAGAAAATCGGGCTGGACGAGCTAGGAGGAAGTGCAGAGGAGATGTTGTGCCGATAGAAGAGCATATGGCTCGGTCACGGAAGGGTTGACCGGAAATATTTCCCACGAAAGGGCCTCGATAATGCGTCACGACATTTTCCGTCTATCCGGTGGATCTTCCTCGTGGAATAAATATGTAAATCGGCATTTCTCGTTCTTCCCGTGTGTTTCGCCGGAGGCTCGCGACAATCTTGACCTCTCTCCGCCGTGTCCTACCATTCTCATCCTCTTTCTTTCTCCGGTTCGCCTTTCTCTCTTTTTCTTGGTTTCTGTGCTGATGTCCCGAGAAGACGTCGAACGCTACTGCGTTCTACCTGCGATATCAGAGCCGGTCTCTCTCCCCTGAATTATTCAGCGTGCACGTTCCTGCCGATTTGCAAACGACGACGGAAGATCGTCGATACTTGCATCTGCGGATGCGGCCCGAATTTTGCGGAGACAGTTTCAAACGAACTGTGCCGATCCGAGGCCTCCTCCGGCTTCAATTACCGCAGCTGGGGCAATATGCAGCCTGTTGTCTCGTAAATTTCATTTAATCGCAGTCGGACAGATAATTTAAGAACGTAGCAGTAGAATAATCAAGTTCCAAAAAGTTATTTAGTGTTCCTACGTTCCTCGCAGTGGAAATATAATCATCATTTAAAATTGTATTGTAAAACGTAAAATATAGCTTGCAGAATTACACTGCAAGACGAAGATGAAAGAATATTAATCAAGAGTCTTTCGCGCAGCTGTTGATGAAGAACGTTTGAGGATTAATAAAATGCCATTAATAAAATGCTTTCAATGAATCAAACAACAAAAGCAAGTTACAGCTACCGTGTTGCAATTTCTTGAGGATTACCGGCACGGAGTTTTTCAATATATCAGGTCATTAACTATGGAACTTGACAAATGTGTTTGAAATTTGTGTTTTATTTATCAAGTTTCATAGTTAATGACCTGATATTCACGAGAGAATCTTAATAAAATCACGTGTCGAAGTGACAAGGAGAAGAGAGAAGATATGTTTCTGCGAAATCGAAAAAAGCAGTACGCTCGAAGTGATCTCTCTCGGTTTACGGACGCAATGGTATCTACGGGTCTCGCTGGACCAGCTCTTTTATCCACTTCATTTTTGATTCCGACTATCAGCAGGTGGGCATACCTGACAGCTGTGCGACTCGAGACATCCGTTCACGGTATTATTACCGTTCACAAAAATACGAGGGACGAGATCGACGCGGAATTAGCTGTCCGGTATTAATTAACTTTCAATCTAATTACGACCGCGGCCGTCCTCTGGAGCTCGGATACCCGAACCGGATACTCGAACCGAAACCATCGAACGTCGATCAAACATTTTAAAAGCCCCGGCAGAGAGAGAGAGAGAGAGAGAGAACTTAATTAACCGTTGAATCGATCCGATGAGTAGGATGTTAGGTCATTTGTACTCCTCCGACGTGCAGGAGGAAACCGAATCTCTTGTTGCAAAAACACTAGTCGGCTTTCACGCTTAACATTTACGAATCGGCGCGTGCGGAAACAAAGTTCACGATTTTATACAATCTCTATACCCACTTTTGAAGTAGTTTTATGTATAAGAGATTCCAGGAGAATACACAAACCATTTTTGAACTGTGTACACGATTTCTGGGCAGCGAACGCGTCTGATCCGTCACGCTCCGAGGTGAAACGCTATATAGTATTTGTTATTTAAATCGTAAAGCATTCTTTGCTCGATTTACACTGTAGTATCGAAAGAGTAAAATTTCACAGACTGTTAACAGCAACTGCGAGATCCAGTATCCAATTTTAATTGGATAAAAATTCCACACGGTCGACCATTCGGCCATTAAACTATAAAGTTCGATAATAATGAAGACGCAGCAGTTGTACGGGGTATCTCCGGCTAAAAATCGGTATGCCCGGCACGCAAGAAAATGTGCGTCGATATCGAGGGCCGAGGAATAACATAAATTGCGCTGGCCGATAGAGTAAAGACTGGAGAGGAAAAGGTAGTGGAAAGGGCCGAGGAAAGGAAGAGCAAAAAGGGTGGAGAAGGACCCCCTACGCACCCGTCGCCCGGCTATTTTTTGGTTCGATCGTAAAATCTAATGGGCGCATAAACCGTGGAAAAAGAGCTTCGGCATAAAAAAGAGAACCGTCAACGATAGAATCGTTATTAATACTTTATGTTAATTACCGTATCGTTTGGTTCGTCGAACGGCCTTAAATCGAGTTGCTAAAGGGCCACGCCGGATCGTAAATTCGTTGTCCCGGCTTGACGCTCGATTAAAATCTGCTTTCGAGCAGATACACACACACCCCGCCCCCTCTCCGCGCCCGCGCGAACGCTCCTCCGTCATTTTCACCGCCTTTCCACCGCTTTCGAACTGCTCTATCGATGTTGCGATAACGTCGAACCCTGGATCACGATGCCAATTAACATTACCAAATTATTGGCCCCGCAGAGGACCTTCGACGGTTCCGACCGAGACACGATCGGAATCTATCATCTCTTCTGAATACTACCGTGGGTTCAATGACTGACTGATGCTTAAAAAATAACCAGAATTCTTCTCGGATATGTAGACCTTACACAGACACTTGGAAAATTCCTTACGGTAACAATAAATTAACCCTTTGAAAATTAAACATTTCTTCCGATCTAGGATATTTCCATTCCCTACGATTTTTGAAATTGTATGGATATGAAATTGCTAATAATACCTCGTACAATTCCGAAATGTTTAGTAATTCATTAGATACCGATACATTTAATAATGTAAACAATATTTTGGTTTTTAAAGCGTTTTTTTTAAGCTACAGGCAAAGGATTAAAATACAGAATACCGACGTATTATTGCCAACGTACTGAAATTACTAAAGGGAGAAAGAATGTGATTGACAGAAATGCAGTCTAACTACTTCGATGCACTTTGCATTTTCGATTTCGCACAAACCGGATCAGATTGACCAGTTATACGCTCGAATCCTAAGGATATCGGACGTTTACGGCGAGTATAAATTTTCAACTCTGAGAAACGATTGTTTATCCGGTGTCCCCCAGTCTATGGCGACGAGTGTACAGTCCCGAAACGGGAGACACTGGAAGCTGTCAGAAACGGGATCGTCAGGGGTCACACCAAAAGAAGACAAGAACCGAAAGGATGGTACGCGATGGGTGAAGGGAGAGGGGGTACAGAGGGCTCGGAGAGGCCGTAAAACATATATTAAAGTTGCCAGCATGAATATGCATGTCGTCGAGTTTTCAATTTCGTGCGAATACTTTCTCGGCTGCAGCTTTCCTTCCTGTCTCTTTCGGAAGTTTTACGAGCCGTAAAGGGAGCGGTGGCCATTGCTGTCCTTGGATTAGCCGCGAGTGGACTCGGGCTTCGTGGCTTATTAGCTTCACCTTCCGCGTATTGTCTCTGGCTACGCGTGTTCCCCCCGATCCTCTTCCTCTTTGCTTCTCTCGAAACGATCTTGTCGACGTTTGATAACACTCTCCCGATCATATTTTCAAAGGTTTGTATACTGGGTGTTTCATAATTTATGGTACAAATTGGGCCAGGTAGATTCCATTGGAAGTATGACGAAAATTAAGTACAGTAAAAGCTCCTTCGTTGTCCAAAGGCCGGGGGTTTGAGCCGACAACGACCGTGCCCGGCCACTATTTTTGATTTATGACTGCGTCTTTAGTGAAACGGCTAGTTAAATGACAAAAAAAAGCATTCGCAGTCAAAAGCAGTCAACTGTCTGGCTTTAAAAAACTCCTTATTTCCTTGCCATATTCCTTTCCTATTGTTCTCCGTTCTGCGCGGGTCTAGACAGTCCTGGGACACATCTGGCGACCAGATCCACGCAGGCCTAATCCTCTTGTTGACAGGCAGTGGAGTGGGTAGGCACTTGACAACGATCGTGCCCACGATTCAAGACAACGAAGGAGCGATTACTGTATAACGAATTTGCGTGGGAGGCTTCCCTTATAAACACAAAGTCTATATTGACATTTGTACCGAGAACGAAGCTTGCCCGACAGAATTCTAAACAAAACAGTTATCGATATATTATTGAATTAATATATCGATAACAACTATATACAGTGGGCGTACAAAGTATTCGCACACCTTTTAAAAGGATTAGTTTACTAGCTAATGTGTAAGTAATTTTTTAAAAAATTGTTATTGCTCGCAATTACGAAGGAAAAAGTAAAGCTCACTATAGTTCATCACAGGCACAGACAAAAAATTTAAAACACGTCACCTTCACTTTTTCCTGTGCAATTGCGACCAATGACAATTTTTAAAAAAAATTATTTACACATTAGCTAGTCAACTAATCCTTCTAACGTCTGAAAAAAGCTCAAGCTGTTGGGTCGAATTTCGAAAAGGTTATTCGTTTTTGAAAGGTGTACGAAGACTTTGTACACCCACTGTACATTGATAAATATAATTACCGGGACTTCGACGCGGTGTTTGAACAGGATCGACGCGCGATTCAGAATGGGATTTGCGTGGGAGGGAATAGACGACAGACATCTCGGCGTTTAACAGTCAATTAGACGGGGTGCCGCGATGATATCGACTGGTAGGCATTATTTTGCTGAAATAGCTTGCTTCGGGATCCGCGCGTTTCGAATTCGGCTGTCTCGTTCCAATCCGATCCCTTCGTTCTCGTCCATTCTCCCTGAATTTCAGACTGGTTCGGCAATGGTTGAAGCCACCCCTACCAACCCCCGTTACCCACCACCTACATACCCCCCCTCGTAATTGTTTGATTACTCAGCACTGTGCTGAGCCACGGTTAAACTCAAACTAAGGTCTTCGCCAAGATTGTTCCGGCTTCACCAACGATGGTTAACGTAAGGCTGGTGCGTCGAGCCGGCGTTATCGGATATTACCGTCCTGGGGGAACGTTAATTAGCGATCATTAGTTAATTGATCGGCACCCGTCGCCAGCTTCCTCAGATCCATAGCCCAGGTGAACTTGCGGCTTCGCTCCGTTGCTCGAACTGAATCCCCCTGGTGCGTTCATCCGTTAATTTTAGTAATGGACAGACAACGCTGATGATGCGCGGACATGGACCTCTCCCTCGATTAGGCCAATCTTTTCGCCCGTCTTTGCGGCAAACTGCAAAACTGCGGCAAGCTGTGTCCGACGGACGATGCGTTCCCCTTCAAACGCTGTTCATTTGTTGCAGAAGTAAACGAGGTTATAGAATTTTTATAGATTTTCTATTTTTCCACTTCACGATTGGAAATTTGTGATTTCATCGAGGAAAGCGGTTTGAATAATTTTTCGTGTGTGCAGTGTAAATATCAGACGCTGCCGATTTCTCTCGTTAACGGTGGAAACTCGTTCGTCAGAGAACGCAGGACCAGATAGGTTGTCGCAAGGTGTCGCGAAGCAGCGAGGATCGCAAACACCCCGAAGGACTTCTCACGAGGTTTTCGACAAAGCGCGATTGTAGAACGGGACAACGAGCAAGAAAATCTCTCACAAAGCGATCCCTCCGGGGTGTATCAATCCGAGATCGAGTCCTCGGGAGATTATTTTCGTGGAAGATTCCTCGTTTATCTGTCCTTTCACGACTGGCTTAACCGGCGATTCGGTGGAATCATATATTGGACGTCCACTCCTTTCAGCTTGTATCTTCTCGAGAACGACACTTTCTTCTTCTCTCAATCCGGTTCCTCGCTGTGTATACACGGTGGCTCGCCGCACTCCCAATCCATTTTCACA
Source organism: Lasioglossum calceatum (assembly GCA_963966675.1). Taxonomy (NCBI): domain Eukaryota; kingdom Metazoa; phylum Arthropoda; class Insecta; order Hymenoptera; family Halictidae; genus Lasioglossum; species Lasioglossum calceatum. Next base: position 420,321 of record OZ016545.1, read on the forward strand.
TCGTAACATTCGAGCAGAATGATGAAAGTGTTTTATAGAAATATGTGCTCCTCTGGACTCCAGTGATCCTTAATTAAGCTGGCCCGGCTAAATTAATAGTGTAATTCAAAATAGTAAAGGCATTAGAAGAATTTTAAAATAATGTTATATTATTTTGAAGAATTACAAAGAAATGATTACAAAGAAAATGAATTTGTATGTCACTTTAGTTTCAGTTCTCTGAATCTCGATCGACAATTGTTTAAACCACAACCAGTGCTATCGGCGCACCGGTCCGATCATTTGGAAACATAAGCAAATTTGCAAAAATATCACATGAAATTTAATTCAACGTTTCGGTCTCAATTTAGACCATTTTCAAGAATAGAAAATTTCAGTATTGCGTCTGTAGGAATTAATCAAAGACATTTTTTAATGGTTAGGTAAACGTGTTTTCACACAAGCAGACAGTAAAAAAAAAGGGGGGTTGAACTCAAAAAGTGTGTAAAAACTTACATGCTTATCAAAATAGATTAATTTAGATTCTTAAAGGTTGTGGAACAACATGTTGGTTCAACATGTGATATTTTTGCAAATTTGATTATGTTTCCAATTGATCGAACCGGTGCGCCGATAGCACTGGTTGTGGTCCACTTTAGTTTGTTGCAATTCACGTAGAAAAGTTTTATTTTGCACAAAGATCCGCTGTCCAATTATTAAATATATATTTCTTAGTTGTGGTTGCTAGTTTTAGTACAAATGCATCACCTAAGCCAGATTTGTATTTAAGCTGTAAATATATTGAGAGGTTAAGAGCCTACAAAATGAATTTTTCAATTATGTCTTCTCGAGTGTCAATGATCCGAATCTCAGATGCGTGTTGCACAGGCCACAATGTTGACAACGGGATCCGATAATTTGGCTGCAAGCGCGCGCGAGTCCAATTTTCTCGGTCTCCCATAGTAATTTATTTAAATGTTGATGAGATCGTGAGATTCATTGACGGACAGGCGGCGATCAGGCGGACAATACCGATGCCGGTATCGCGAGTACCCGGTAATTGTTAATGAATAAATATAAGTCCCGGACAATGGGGATTCATATGAAACCGGACGCGGCCAACAATGGTCCTCTCCGCCTTCTCCTGATCGTCATCGAGCGACAGGTGATCCTTTCGCTCCCCCTCTGGGGAAGTCGTTTAAACCAGTTCGAAAGATTTGCTTCCTCGTACTCGCCTTGAAAAATTAACAAAGGGCTGAGTGCGCCCTGAACTCGAAAAACTAACTTCTTCTTCTAGTTTCAAGTTCCGGACACACTGTGTTGACTCTGCTGCGATTCGTTAGGGGTACGAGGAACTGCTCGGGACTTTCCAAAAACCTGTGATTCACCGCTGAGGATTCCAAATTCATTCATTTGTGATTCTCCGCCAAGGGTTTCAATTTGTTTCTGAGAGAATAAAATTTCCCGTACCTGTCAGCAGCCTAATTATATCTGGAAAACATTATTTTATGGGAGGAAGCGTCTGTGTGACACTTTGGTGACGATTTTAGAGTTTTCATTGAATAGTAATTTTTTATCAAATATTTCAAGGGTATAAAATGATGGGGGGATAATAGACCATCGCTATGGGGTGCATTCTAGTTCCCCGAAGATCGACACCGCCGTGAAAAGTCGGTCAAGTGAATCTGGAGCGTAACGACGTTCGACAGAAAGATACTTTCCGCTCGGAGGAGCCGAAATAAATTCTCGATTCTTTTTTCTTGATCTCGCCACCTCGTCTGCTCGATAGAAGAAGAAGAAAACAGGTTCCATGGGTGTTGTGCGTGGGAGACTCGGTCCCATCCGGGCGAATACGGACCAATGAATGGCTCGGCAATGTCATAACAAAAGAACTCGTGCGTGTGACGTATCTCGGTCTCGATATAGGGCTTTGGATTCAGAGAACGTTCGCATACGCGTGATTGCCAATGCGCTGTCGAAAAGTACCTGTGTACCTCCATGAACCCTATGACTGTGGAGGGTTGCGATCTTCCCAAAAAAAAAATTTTGATGACTGTAGAAGAAGCAATTTCTAAAATTCTATCTGCAAAAATAGAAAGGAAACGTTTGGGAATGTTAGGGGGTGGTTGATCATTCGACAGGAGATTCAGAGGGCTGATTACAGCCTTAGTTCCCATATGATGGCGCGTTTTGATGAAACAATGCCTCGCGCAACCCGAAAGGAAGTTAGACGAAGGAGGATGCTCAAAGAAATCGAAGAAGCGGCGAAATTGCGAACGAGTTCTTCTTCTCCCCGTGAATTATTGCTTGTCCGTTCTGGCGGAAGCAGCTGCGCCGTAAATCTGCATTTTCGACAGGTGTTGCGTCGATGTAACGCAATCGACGACTTCAATGAATGCACGTCTTTCATAGTGTCCACGCCCGGCGTGGGAATCACGCGGTATGACTTTCTTTATGAAACTTTGTCGTGAAACGAGCCTTCACCTCGTCACGCAACCTTCCTGAAATTTACATTCCCGATTTTAAAGCGCCATTCCCGGTCAATGAAAGTGCAGTTGTGAATCTGACATGAATGAAAATGAAATTTTATATTCTAGCATTTTTTGAACATTTCCGGAGACTATATGATCGAGGTCCAAGGGAAGAATCGATTGAATAATTTGAGGAGAGGCGCGGATGATTCCGTCCGCCATCTTTGGCGAGATGATTGAATTCCGATCGGCCATCGATGCGGCCGGGACTCACGGACAGGTCGATGCATCGTCCTGTAGCAAGCCTAATCGGAAACTTTTTTTTCGGCCGCGCGATTGCTCGCCGGCACACCGGTGTGTAAGGGCCCGGTGATTGGTCGAGACGGGAGAAGGAGTCCATAGGGCCCTTGGGCCCCCATCCGAGATCGACCGTCCTACCGCCACGGGGATACCTTTGACGGGTCCGCAACAAGAACAAGTATGAAATCATCCTCCCGACAGACAACGGACTCTATCAGATGGTAATTATGTGTACGCTGATACAGGCAGATACGGCTCGATACACCTATATCCGAAATCTATACTGGGTGGTGAGTATCGAACTTGATCGGCCTCGGTTACCTCGTTCACCCGTTTACACGCCTGATTAATTGCCCTAACCCCTCGAACGTGTACCGGGCCATTTTAATCGTCGTCGAGCTTCAATTTGTAATCCGCGTTACAGGCTCAACATTAGACCATTAATATTAGACAACTCAATTTTTAATACCAGAATTACCGAGCTCTAAACGAGTCCTAAACTTTACTTTTACCGTTCACATTATTTTGTACTTATTTAACAGAGTACACTAAAAAATTTGTATATATAATTGTGGAAGATACAATCTGGAATCCGTCGTTTTGACGGGCGAGTTAGTGGCAGTTTGTAAAAATGGTACTTTTTAAAAAAATTGAATGATGAAAAGATTGTGGAGGTCCTACGGAATCTAATCGTTGACCGAGGTGGTTCAGATTGGAAGCAGGTAGGGAAGACGGTTTTTCAATCTATTTTTAGAGCACCCGGTACGTGAACTGCGTTCGAGACGGTACGTTAGCGACTGACATCGTGAGTGACGTACGATATGGAGGAAAGCATTGGGCAGTCTATAATATATAATAAAAATGCATCCACACGCCTCGATGAGTTGATTGTCTGCTTGTCCGGATGCCAAAACGTCCGAACTCGTGCATTTCATATCGTGTTTCATGCATTTACCAAGCGATCTGCTGTTTGTACTCGGGTGGCCGAGTAATCGGCCCACGGCGCTTCTTCGTCTCCCTCTCTGCCCTTGTCCATCCGCGACGACGATAGTCCGAAACTTTTTTCATATAGTAAGTGCATCGACTGCTATGAAAAACGCTTCTCTTCGAAACCATCGTATCTTAGAAGAGGAATAATATTGCGTTGTACCGAAGCTCTCTATTTTGACGCTGAATGAAAATTGTTGCTGGTGCTTTTAACGGGCCCGGTTCATCTAGAGTGCATAAAGCGCATCGTCCGAGATCGAATGAAACTTTAGAACGGAGACCAAAGACGCCGACGCGGCGAAGACGCTCACAATCGAGTGATTACGAGCGTTCCCTGATTTAACCGAGGAGTTTTCCTGAAACTCATGCCTCCGTAGCTCCAGCTGAAGTGCATGCTCCAGTGGATTTGCATACGAGTTCGTATCGCGGCGTTACCTGCTGTTGTAGGGAGTCCGGGCACATGTCACATTTCCATTGTCTATGTTGTCGTAAAGAGAGACGAATAGAGCGAAAGAGAGGATCAGAGAGAGAGAGAGAGAGAGAGAGAGGGGTTGGAGTGGCAGCAAGGGTAAGTACCGGCACTAAGTGCTGTTTTATTTGTGTAAGAACAACCACTTTATTGCCATCATCCTCTCTCTCTCTCTCTCTCTCTCTCTCTCTCTCTCGCACGGTGCCCAGAAGATAGACTGGCGGGTACACAAACAAGGGATTCACCTAGTCACAATTCGCAGCGATTCTATAACGGGAAGCGGGGCGGTGGAGAGGGTTTTGGAGATCAGCAAATATGGCTGAACGAAGCCACTTCCGGTCGCGTAATTCCGTCGAGACGCGAACAGCCTCGCGGAATCTTGCGAGCGTTGTTAATCCAAGCTGAAACGGCTCTCTTGTCTTTGGTTCCCGGCGAATTAGCCCCGCGGGCCGTTGTTATTTGTCAACGTTTTCTCCATTAGCCACCGCCGATCTGGCCATTCTCTCTCCCAGGGATCCATACGAGACCTGGTCTCCTCCGCTTTGATCTCGATCAACAGCGAAACTTTAGACCCGGGACTTCTCCGTCGGGTACTGAAAGAATAGAGCGATCGGGACGGGTCTCGTTCGATTTCGAAGTGAAAATGGAAAATAACGCATCGATAGGTTCTCGGGACAGTGGATGGGGACTTGTTGTTTGTTATTAATCGGCATAACGGTGCTCGGCAAGTGGCTCGATTCGGGACAATAGAATTTCCAGGCACGAGTGCACAGCCTGGCGCACGGCGCGCGCCGGCAAAAGGAGGACTAGTCGCTCTTCTCTGTGATACCCACGTCTGATGTCCAAAGGTGCTGCCCTCACACTCGACGCTCGGGATGTGCCTTAGACGTAGCAAATTGTACAATAACAATCTTAGTAGCGGTGCTGGTTGGCATCCTCCGGTAGCTGCCTCTTGCTCTCTGCCAAGTGTCTTCGTTACAGTGCCTAGTGTTGTGTACATTAGCGGATGCTCTGAAGGCAAGACAAACGGAATATTACACAAATACCCGTCTTCGTCGACCTTCCACGGTTCCTTGCCACCCCCGTACACTTTCCTCAACTACCAAACGGCTCCCTTCCCACACCCCATCCACCGCGCCTCTCCCCTCTCTGCACGTCCCTCCGCCGCCCACCGAAAAGACGCTATCTTAACCCGCGAATGTTTCATCTCTCCGGCTAGGGAAGCGGGAAGAGGAAACGGCCGGGGAGAGCGAGAGGCACACACCTCTAAGGGATTTCGCCTGGAGTTTAGGAAATTGCAGGATAGGCAAGACTTGTCCTTCCGATTGCTTAGCCTAATTCGGACTGGCTGCCAGCATCAAAGTGGTCCGCTGCCCTCTGTGCCCCATGCTCTCTCTCTCTCTCTCTCTCTCTCTGTGCCTGTCTGCCTCTTTATCATTGATTACCGTCTCTCGTATTGTCTCGTTCGAAGAGTCTGATTCTCCAGCCGATTCTTGGCTGGTTCAATCCGGAGGAATAACGTCTTGTTGTTAGTCTTTGTAGCGAGTCCGACAGTGGTTCCATTTTCAAACAATTTTATTAATTAATATGTACATTGCAGAAGAAGGCTGTACCAATTGAAAAAAGAATTAAGCGAGCCACTAATTGGAGATTCTATGTATAAATGCACCATGTTTATCGATGTCGCAAATGGCGAAACGTTTCAGTATGTAGTATCGAGTATTTCGCGACGTCCCTTGAAACTTTCGCAGCTGGAGGACGACGATGATTTAGGCTCGCGTGTACGGGGGTCCGTTTATCGCGTTGGCCCCCGCCGGCTCAAATATTGAAGCGTCAATTTCGAAACTTTGATCGGATTTTAATTCGGTTCGGCTGCGCGCGAGCGTGTCCTCGCTCTGTCACTCGAGGAGGGAACTTTTGCGAAAATTGATGGACGCGCGCGCGCTCGCGCATACGTTGCTAAAACGAAAGCCGTCGGAAAAAAGGGTAAAAAGCATAACGAAAAAAAAAAGCGGTACATAGAAGAGAAAGAAGCGGTAGAGGGCAGCGCAGTGGGTTGGAGAGAAAACGCGTTGGGGAAAAGTGGATGCTGCCTCGATACGGGGCCCCGCCGCGGCGCGGCGCTCACCGAGTAATGAGATTTATCGAAGGCAGAGTTTAGAGGAGATAACTTTTGTAGCATCTGGCCAGAGTTAAATGAGCGCTCGGCGCGGGCGCAACATCTATCGGAAATAACTCTGCGCACTGGAGCGTGGCAAATGTGCACCTTCGAAATTGAGAGGGAACGCCATTCTCGAATGTTATTACACGGCGTTTCCCGTTTGCTCCTGGGATTATGGTATTGTTGTGAAAATAACGTTGATCGACGGCGCCGTTGATCCCCTAACACCTACCATGTTTCGTAATCCGTTCATGGTAACTAAACGCGCGGCTATGCGAGCCAGAAAGAATCAGCAAGGCGCCCAAACTCTGAACCTCCGTTCATATTAGCGATCCCCGTTTGTATTTGTGTATAATCATGTGTATTTTCAATACACGTGTTCACGTTTACTTCAGTAGCCGTGTATAAAGAAGTACAAGGATTCAAATACGGATATACACGTGAACACATGAATACGTGATGTCTAGTTCATATTAAAGATCCCTATTCCACGTGTATAGAAATACACGTGGTACGTGAACCGTTCCGGATCCGTTCGCCAACAGATCGCTAATTTAACGTCGAACAATTTACCGCGACTTTATGATTGTCTCACTTCTGCAGTCGCAAAGAATTCGATCGAAAAACAATAACGCCTCAGTTGTCGAACTGGAACGTGCCGAACGGATCCGTATTCACGGTTCTGCATTCACGGATCCTTAAATTCGTACTACACGGCTCACGTACCACGTGTACACGTGTATTTTAGTACACGTTCAAAACCGCGAGCTCTAGTTCATATGCTTTCCTAATTTTTTAATCGCTGGTGAACGTTTGGAACAGGGATGAAGGATACAATTCTAAATGTAATTTCGAAAACACGAAGTGTGTCGAGATCGAATCGTAAGGTAGCATGTCAAATGAAAGATCGAGGAAGCAGCTGAGTCAATGATCGAGGCCTCCGACCCGTCAGACATCGACCTTCGTCTCCTTTGAAGGATCCTAACCGGTCCAAGGTCTCTCCTCTCCTTGGTTCGGCGATATTCCCATGCAGGCTAACCCTTTGACGAGTCGATCATCGCGCGTTGCATTGTCCGTGGGTTTTATCGGCGGTTTGGTGGGAGTGATCGTCTAGGGACCGCGGGGAGAGGGAAAGAGGGCACCCAACGGAGAACAGAAGGAATCGAGAAATCCCTCGAAGGGTGCGCCATCACGTGAACGCACGCTGTATACGTGTTTCCCGGTTGCGGAGAAAGCAAAAGCGTTTCTTTGGTGATGATGGTGGTGGTGGTGGTGGTGGTGGTGGTGGTGCACCTGCGACCCGGCATTCATTGGGTTTCTCGTAGGAGGCTAATATTTAAATGCAAAGCCCAGGGAGGTGGAACGGGTAGATCGGACCCACGATCTGACCTGTATTCAAATGGACCGATCGTTAGATAATGCCGAACGATCGCGTAACCCACCCGGAGCCCAGGCGCGGCGTTCGTTCGGCTTTGTCGAAAGGATATGCATCCATCTGTTCTCGAATTGATTATCAAACATCAGGTGCCTCTGTCCCGATATCGGACGTACCCGGCTTCCGTTGGATGTCTCACTTCTGCTGGGTCAGGCCTGCACTGTCGTCTGATCCTTTCTTTGACCCACCGACAAAACCCTTTCATATTCTCTTTCTTTTACAAATGCTTTCGATAAATCAAACACTGTCGAGCGAACCGTACAGTCCCATAGAATCACTGTAATTAATTCAACAGTGGTAAATCTCTGAAACCTTTCGTAAACCGTTCCCACGCGTCTCGAAACTAGTTTAAGAAGAATCATGTTCAGATTTTACGTGGCGTTACCCGAGAAATTTTCTGAATGCACTGTTCGAGAAAATTTGCTAATTTCCCTGCACCGTTCTAATTTCAGAAGGTTCCAGGACTCCCATTAGCAGCCACAGGAAGTGTCTCAAGGGAAACGCCACTTCTTCAGCAGGACCGCGGCGCACAAGCATCCGTTGTCAATTAAATCAGCATCCCGTGGACAAAGGTTCCCGGAAGAAGACGTCGTCGTAGCGTCTCATCGGATCGCAGCGAAGTCGTTGCTGGCTGGTCGGAGGGTTTAATAAGAGACACAGAGCTGTGAGTCCGCTGTAATATCCGTTTTGTATAATCGTACTGTCGGTCCTCCTTTTATTTCTGGTAATTTTTCTCATCAGAGCATGGCTGGCCGAGTGTCCCGCGGGACGCCCTGAGCACTGGGACGCTCTCTCGTCCACCCCCTTTCGCAGCCCCGTTTTTCCCCACCCTCCCCGCTCTTCTCCCACCCCCTCTGTTGGCCGTGTGTCCGTCCATCCGTCCGTCCGTCCGTCGGTCTGACGGCACGGGATTCAGAGAAACGTATTAATACGTAATCAGCCGGGAGCTGCCTTCGCTGTTGTGTTGCCGTTGCGTGCTTCTTCCGTTTCTCGTTGCGTATGCCATTGCCGCTCTTGATGCCGTTGTTAATGCGCGTACAAGTGTGTAGAGTTCACGTTCTCTCCCCCACCGTTCCTCTCTCTTTCCTCCCACGCTTCCTCTTCCTCGTACTGGCTCTCATCCTCCTCCCTGTCTCCGTTTCTCCAACCCTCAACCCCTTTTCAATCCGCCCCCCCCCACCGCCCCTCTTCCTCCATGGTGCTCTTTGTCGCTTTGTCCACGTCCCCGGTATTTTCGCTAATGTTTGATATCGAGGCGCCACTGTACCGAAGCGAGATTTAATTAATTAGCTACGTTCTTTTGAAATAATAACGGGGCAAGGAGATTGTACGCTGCAAGCCGACGGTCCTGGCGAGCACTGGAAATTGTTCCCGGACACTTTAGATTGATTCCGACGAACCCCCATCGATTTCGATTGCACCTGTACACGCGTCCGACGGACCTTTTGAAGGATCGTCGGAACGCTCCGACCATCTCGTTACAATGTAATTGTCATCTGAATTATTTTTACTCGTACACGCCGCGCCGCACCTCACCGCTCCCCGTCGCGGTCTGCGTTTTTAATCTCGCGCCCGCTGCTGATATGTAAATGAATCCGGTCCTTCGTCTGGGGGACGGTCAATATCGTTCTTGCGGCGTGCTTATTAGCTTTTCAGGCAATTTTCGAGGAGATTGGTACGTTTTTCTGTTACCCCCTTGCTTTGGGAACGTTCTCTGTCTCTGGATCCAGGGGAGGATGAATCCTGTTGCTTAATTGGCCGAGCACTCTGCTGCAATTTCATTCGAGAGATTGTACACGTGTTCGGTAGACTTCGATCCTTATTCGAACTCGAGTTTTGTGGTGATTTTCTGACGTGGAAAGTTTTTCTCGTAAATTCTTCTAAACCTATTGAGAACAACATAGATTTAATTAGAAAAAATTAAAAGCAGAGGATCAAACTGACACGAACAGCCCGCGCTGAAATGTTAAAAACACATTTCCAGTGAAATTGTCGTTTATTTGCCAGTGGAAAAACTCGCGGCCGCTTCGGCAACAAAGAGCAAAAATAATATGATATCACGGCGAATTCAGCGTGACCGCATTGTCACCGCGACAATTCTGATTGCGGGTCCATAAATCGCGATGCAATTAATATATGCACAGTGCTCGCGGAAAATAAAAAGAGAAGCTGTGCACGTAATCATGGGTGGGCTAGTAATGGCGGTTCGAGGGGGCGGTGGTTACGGTAATTTTTTTGTCGCCGATCAAACTGTCGCTCGAGGTAAGGCAATTCGAGGACCACACGGAGTTTCGACGTGTCACCCGGGATGAAAGAAAATGGCGCACGATCATTAGCGACGGTGACTCGCAATCGGTTGGACGGTCCTCGTTAAACACTCCACTCTCTTTTGACGTATCCATAATCACCGATAAGAACTCGTCGGGGACCTCTCCTCCATTTTTTTCTCTCTCTCTCTGCCGTCTCGAGAGCGCTGCGTTTATTGCAACAGCTTCTCGCGACAAGTCGTCGCAGGTTGCGTCGCGACCAACTGCGCGGAGATATTAATAATGTCGATTCTTTGAACGGCTAGTCCTCCAACATTGACTTTCTTCGGTACTTGAAAGCATCGATTCTAGAACGGAGAGTCTAATTTAAGCTTGACATACGTGTGTCTTCTTTCAAATCCTGCATAAAGGCTGACAGATCTGGGAGCTCGAAGAAAGAAATAATACACAAGACAGAATTGCAGAAGATTTGGTGATTTGTCAAGAAACTTTACTGCGAATTTAGTCTAAATCCAAGAAAAACTGTTTCGGAGTGGCTATATGAAGATTGACAGGTTCCATTGGTCCTGTAGATAATTAGAAATGTTCAATTGCAGATTCCTTGAGATTCTGGAAGGTTGACAGCTGCCACTGGTTCTGCAGCCCAGTGGTTGGAGATTAGAATAAATTTCTGATAGCAAGAGGTTCTTTGGGATACGGTACAGCAAAGATTCGTTCATTATAGACAGGCTGCCGAGCGAATGTCAGCGGAACGAGCGGCGAAGACGAAGGCGCGTGATTTCAAGAGGCGGGTGGGGGTTTCGGAGATAGGATTGTCCGCACCATCGGCTAGGAATCCCATCAAGTATCGTCGTTACCCCGTGGCGTGAGTATATATGGTGGCAGGAGGCTTCAGCTAGTTAGAGTTTATAATAAGGATCGGCTGTCGTGTATAACACGCCGCTGCCGGGCCTACTATCTATTTATCGAGTGAAAATGTCTTCGGTTCAAATCCCCGTGAAATACGGGGCTCTCTCTCGCCAGGGTAGAACCTCTTCGTGGGCCCTCTCTCGCCGTTCCTCCCTTGTCCGTATTCCTTCGTTCTCTTCCCCTTCGATCGGTTATTGTTTGCCGGTTGCGCGAGGCTCCGCGAGCTGGAAAAATCGAACGCTTTCGTCTTGAAAAGAGGATAACGACGGAACAGAGGACGCAACAACCCGGGAACCTCTATTCACCGCTCTCCGGTGGGAGAAAGGGGAACATGGGACAAATTCGGGGATGTTACGGCGATTCTGTTTTACATACCGTCCCGAATCGCTGCTGCAAACTTCTGCCTTCCGATACGAAGCTGTTTTTTCGAACTTACAACATTCTGTGAAATGTATTTTCGTGCACCTAACCATTTTCCTCGTAAATGGATAAATTCCGCTGTCTAGTTTTAAACGTTCTCACGAATGCGAGAGTTCTTGTACATTCTCTGGAATTTCTTCTCTGCTACTTGACGTATAGACTTCTCCGCAAAAGCTGATACCTGTCCATCGCTCGTTAGACTCTCAATCACTCCGTTGCGCAACAGATCGTTACGATCAGTGGAAAAGATTCATCGAGCGGTGACCTTTTCACTGAAACGTGTTTCCATTGGGATATTCTTTGAGACAGCTTCATAATCTCAACTATCTCTGGGAGACTACCAAGTTTTTCTGTATTCGGAATACAGAACCAAGAATAACGGCTGTATTCGGCTAGATCTAGTTCGGCAACTAGTAAAAATAGCATGATAGGATCGGGGACAAGGAAGGACGGTTCCGCGAAGTCAGGGCCGGAATCGACGGGGTTCCCCCAGGTGGTAGCACGAAGTTAGAAGATTGCGGGGGTGTTTCGGTGCGTTTCATGCATTCTTCGGTCGTATCCCTGACGAAGGCGACCGCGGCGCGGGTCTCGCGGTGTCTAGACTGGCGGTAACAATTCTTAAAAAGTTCTTTGTTCGCGTGTACTCGGCCGACCGGGCTGGGCGGCTGGCTCTAAATCGTCCGCGTCTATTCTCTTCCGCCGTTTCTACGAGAGGATTACCGGCCGAGATCGTTTGCGCTCGCCATGAACGCGAAAACGACGACGACGGAACCAGCAGAGAGTGAGACAGAGAAAAAGAGAGAACTAGAGAGAGAGAGAGAGAGAGAGAGAGAGAGAGAGAGAGAGAGAGGGAGTCCCTTCAGCGCGGCCGCACGCGCGCGCGACAAGAATTTATCACGCGTGACGTAATTCCGAATGCAGCGTCGTCGCGTAGGCGAACCCTGCACAGCCAGAGGGGGGTTGCTTGCGACAGACTCGAGGTGCATCCACCTGGATATTAAAAATGTCGCACAATGAGCGCTCCACAAGCGGCTGTCGTTCGTCGGTGCCCGCCTCCGTGCGCGCGACAGAGAAAAACCAGGAGAGTACAAGTTAGAGCGCGACAGAGAACGACAAAGAACGACAGAGAGCAGGAAAGAAGGACAGAGTAAAAAGGGAAAAGAGAGAGAGAGAGAGAGAGAGAGAACAGTGCTCGCGAGCAGCATACCCAAACTTGGGACTCCCTTTCGCCGTAAGAGTTAACGATTTCGTGACGACAATTACGATTCCTCTGTGCTCTGGTTCGAGGTTACGAATTATTACCGCGGAAACTGTAACCATCCGGCGTGCTTGTATTTCTTGCGGCCTAAAGGATACGGTTAATTGAGCGTAATAATTTAATGGTTTCTTCGGTATCGGGCGGCCCGGCCGCGGGGGAAAAAAATGTGTGCATCGACTTTTGCAAGAGCTACGCGAGAGGCGTTGCGATTCCTGTTATGCTCGGTTAGGCGCGAAAAATCAGGAACGTTGTTAGGGCCGCGTTTCCAACGGCACGGCAGCCGCGTGGATATTAATGTCTAACGAGCCGGCGGCGTCGAACTTCTCCCTCAAACGGATCTCAATCTTTAATCGGTGACTCTCCCGTGGCGTTCATTTCGATTTCCTGAAAGCTTCGAGCTTTTTCACGGATTAGCTTCCCTTTAAAGTTGTCCGGTATTTTATTGTTCTTCTTCCGGAGGTAAGAAGACACTAACAACGGAAGAACCCCAAGTGTCCGACTTCGATTTTGATAATCTTTTGTGGGACGATGGTATATGGATCAATTGGAACTGTATATGGATGGAACAATTGAACTTTCACGCAATCTGCTTACACGGCTAATGGATCTTCGAAAACTTGAGCTGCAAATCATGGTGTATCAACAAGGTGTGAAAGTTTAACTGTTTATATCTTTAAAACTATTGAGTAACTATGCTACACCTAATATTTTGCAGACATCATTAGGGATTCATATACCATCGTCTCACAAAAAATTATAAAAATCGAAGTCGGACACTTGAGGTCCTTCCGTTGTAAGATAAAATTTCAAAAAATTCCAAACTGTGCAGAATTCTTCGAGAATCATCAGGAAGAATCGTTTCTGAAGACGTCCGCGTAGAGGATCGCGATTGATCGAAGAGGGCGAGGCGCGTCCCGGAGGATCAGGGCGTCGGAACGTGTTCTATCGCGGTTCGAAAGCAGTTCGTTGCTAGAAAAAGGATTCGTTTGGTAGAGCGTGCACCGTGTTCGGGTACACCTTGGTCTGATCCCGTGCGCCCCTCGCCTTTCACTCGGCGGGCCTCTCCTTCGGTTACGTATTCAAATGCGCGCGCGTTTGGCGCGGTTGGATTTCAAGGTCTCGCCGCGGTCCATCCTGAATACGCCCACAAATTTATCATTGAGTATTATTCATTGAAGCGTCAATGGTGCCATTTGAATATGAAAAGAAGGAGCGCGGCTGAATGGTCCGCTCGACGGGAGCACGCGTATGCGAGGCAAAGGCGAGTACGAGGACGAGGCAAGCGTGTGTTGGTTTCGGCGTCGGCGGGGAAACTAGATGGCAGGCTTCGATTATTTAATCGATTCAGAATATTCAGGGGCTCTCGGGGATTTCTTTTTGTTTAACTTCCTGCAGATATTCGCCGCGGACCGGTAGACGGACCGGGGACCATCGCCTTCGGGATCGTTTCCATTGCGTTTTCAATGTGCGTGTGCGAGCGTGTCAGTGTACGTGCGTTTTGAAGCGTCGACGACCCTGACCCTCTTGAGAAAAGGGAGCCACCGCGACGCTCGTGAATCGTCTGCATCGTTGTCGCGTGACAACTTATGAAGGAAACGACGTGTCACGCGGGTAAATGGTCCTTCGACTCTAACCTCTCTCTCTCTCGTTTTCTGTTTGTCTCTCTTTCGAGTGCCACGAACCGCTGAAAAGAGATGTCAGTCCGTTTCGCGAGCGATCGACTCCGCTCGTTGAATGAATCACAAGCTGCGGGATTTCGAGCCATTGTCTCAGACACGCGTGCTCGTCAACCGTTTCATATGCTCCGGCTCTAATAATTAACCCCTCGCGTCGGAATCACGTCGCCCGGATGATGGAGACCCTCTCGAGAATAATTAAACCGAAACTTTCCTATTTATTATGGCGATTACGCTAGACTCCACCCTCTACTCACTCCCTACCCTTTGCACGATGCCGCGATAGATCTCTTTTTTGGTCGTTGCCGACCACTGTAGTCTCCGCGTTATGCGAATTTTTGCAGACTCGTTTTTACGAGTTCCCCAACGTGTACTCTTCGGTTTTCAAGGGGACACTGTGATTTTTCTAGTGTGCTGGTTTCCAGAGCCAGAAGTGTTCCGACAGATGTTGAATCGGGGTGACACTATTAGAACATTTCCTTTTTAACGATCTTGAGGAGTCTCGTAATCGAGACGACCAACGTATTTTCGATCAAACGTCCCCCGTGATTTCCATACCTCTTTCACGGGGAGGAATCAAAGGTGTACGTACCTCTGTCAGCCAGGTCAGAGTTTTGTTTTCCACTTTGCATATCGAGTTTCTCGATGCCAGATGCGCGCATCCACGGATTTTCTATTGTATCCCCGCCGGAATTCTCCCGATGATTTTTACACGTGCGCTTCCTGCTTCGCCGTATGGAAATGTCGGGCGTGAAAGCCGTTCATTCAGTCGCGTTATCGAACGCATCAGATGCGCGTGAAAATATAAAATTCTAAATCGTTTCAATACGTGCCACGAAGTGAGAATTATCCGCACAGAGTACAATAAAAAATGTGAAGCCTGTTTAATTGCGCCTAGAATATTAAAAACTGAATTAAAGGAAAAGCAGAGGCTGCTAATAAAGAGAAGATAGGGATCTAAAGAGCTGGTTCCGGCGAGTAACAGGAATCGAATGAACTCGATATTTACGAACAAAGGAAACATAAAGTAGCTCGCGCTAATTCCAGTTGATTAGCATCGAGGGAGCCGCGATTTTTTAACAGTTTCTTGAGGCCGAGGCATAGAACGCATCGGTGACTTTATGGGCTGCATTATGCAAAAAGCGTCGTTACGTTCCATCACAGTCTATTCCCCTCTAATGGACTAATAACTCGTTTCCGTGGAAATCATTTATTGAGTGGCGAACGCGACGCTGATAACGTTAGGCGGACAAACGAAAATTTATCAGGCCCTGTTTCCCCTCGTCTTTCTTTCCATCTTTCTTTTTCTCTGCTTCAGGTTTTTTCGCTGTAGGATTTGTATGTGTGTGTGTACATTGATCGTACTTATACATAAGCGGCGTAGTAAAGATAATTGGCCTTTGAACGGTTTGCTAGGAGGAATAACACGTTTAACGAGCTGAAACATTCGTACCTCATCGGTGCAATTATCTCCTCCTTCGTGGAAGAAAAATCGAGTTAATTATCCGAAGGTATAATGACTGCGGAGCTACAGGAGGGGGCGAGAAGCACTAAATTAACGAACACCATATTTCTGTCGGCCGTGTCCTTCTATTTCATTTCTTGCCACTTGGAAATATGACAATTGCGCGATGGTATGGGGCGACTTATTTTTCAATGGCCACTCGAAACGGAAGCGAGGCTCGAGTATCACATTTAATTACGTTGTACCTAGAAAAACGTCGCTTTGGGGGGAACAATACCACCGCTGAATGGCCTCGCGATGTTACATTCACCGTAAAATTGAACGTTTCGCCGCGCAAACACTTTGTTTCGCGAAAAAAGCCCTCCTTCGAGATGGAATTACTAAAATATTAAGCTGCGCCATAAATCATTTCTTCCGTCCAGTAATGCTGAAAAAAATATGCTTCTTGTTTTAATATAATTGTAACACGTTACATTAGTTCTAGAGAACGCAGGAAAATAGAAGACAACTCCAGTGTTGATAGCACGTAATATGTGAAGTGAAGCTGTTGTGCAACCGAAGCACGGAATAATAGCTTCGGGTCGCCATCCAGAATGCAAAGAATGAAGAGATAATTGACTCGCGATACTTCGGACTCAATCGCGGCGCGATTCATCGCGCTAAGTGCGAATTACCATGTCGTAGGGGTGGTCGATAGTAACTAATTGTTATTATAAACTTATAGTATAGGTTTAATCATAATAGCTTGCGGCTAATTGGATAGATAATTAAGGGTAAAGGTAATTACGGGCGTATACACTGCATATACCAAGGTATATTCGTACTACATGCTGCTTAGTAGTCGATATAGCTTTAGGCTACGTTGCGTTTATGAGCTACGCAATCTGTTAAAGCTGGTACGTCGAAAATTTCGGCAGGCGTCACTGTCCTCGTCCCACCGATTCGAAGAATGCCATAATAATTTCCTTCGTGATTTCATTATTTGTCAAGAAAACATATTTAAAACGAGAATACTCGAAAATACAAATATCTTTAGATGTTTCCCAAAATTAAAATCAAATTGGATATTTTTAAAATCGTTTTCAAAATATGTTTACATTCAATTAATTGCAGATCCAGCTGCATCGAATTTTTTTAATTCGCAAAATTTTTCGATGGAACTTCGTTGTTTTGAAAAATGGTGATCTAGGTTGGAAATTAATTGAACGGGCCGAGAAGGAAACTGCTGGGTGTAGAAAGTAGTCGATTCGAAATAAAATGAAGTATGTCGGCGAATTATTCCGCAAATCTCGATGATTCCACAGGAAATCACATTCGCCAGTGACTACCATTTCCAGAGCGAGGTTCCCAGCATCGGTTCGAGCCAGAGGCTTTCGTCAAATTACCAATTAACGTAAACGCCAGCAACAATAGCTCAAAGCTGTGTTCCCTATGAAACGAATATGCAGCACCAGATCCCTATGCAGCATCAGAACAAACAAATGTGGTCAGTGGACCATGCGCGAAACTATCAAGCACAAACATGTAATAAAGTTCGTACTTTCTCGAAATTCTACCACACTCCTAGAACAATCTCGCTTTCGTTGTCGATAAAAAAATGTTTTATGATCTGCAATATTCAAAATCTCCTCGAATTACATTTGAGAAAGGTGTTCGTTGAGCCTCCAGAATTAGACTGACAAAACTTCAGCACATCAAAACATTAAAAGAACATCGTCTTAAATCCTGCTAGATCGAATCAGCAAAATTACGAAAAAAAATGCTGGGATGTCTCGGTGCGATCGAAAATTAATTTTTCGTTTCACGGTTAGTTTGACGTGGTGGGAGGATTGTTGCGAGCGGGGGAGGGTCGTGAAAAGGGGTTGTCCTCTCGAAACGATTGTCTCCTTTCCTCTGTTTGCGGTGCGGGCGAGACAAAGACGTTCCATTCAGCCGGTAGACACGGAACGGTGAGCAGATCAGCGACGCGGGTTGTTATATCGCCGGAAAAATGAATCGAAAGGTTCTGTCGTCGGCCAGAGGCTGGCGCGGCGCGGCGCGGCGCGACGCGGGGGTTGGGGTTTTGGTTTGGTTGCCGGTGAAGTGGCGACAAGCGACGGCGACAGGGAAAAAGAAGATGCACTAGAGATATCGGAGAGAAAGGGATAGCCACGCTCCGGGTGCTGATTATTTGTAATCTACCGGGCTTGAAGCACTCGAGCGCGGCCGACGCTCAACGACAATGAGCCGCGTAGCGGATAGGTAACGAGCACGCGGGAAATAAAAAACGAATATGCCACGAAGTGACACCTCTCAATGACACTCATTTGTTCCTGCTGTTACGCGCTGGCATATTGATGCGCGAGGGGCACTTTCGCGCGTGTCCGTGTCGGGCGTGCTCGCGCTTCGGCCCTGAAGCAGGGCACACCACCACTTCTGCGATAATGGCGAACGATGAATCCCTTGTTTTTAATGAGAAATAACGGCGAGCTATCATTATTTGTGCATTCCTTCCGCCGCTCTACCTCCGGCGCCGACTCGATGACGATCATTTCAACACCCCCCGCCTTCTTCTCTCTTTCTCTCTTCCTCTCCGGTTTTATATTTTTGGCATTGAAAGAGGTGTCTGCTTGGATGAGGTGTTTTTATCCGAGAGAATTTCTTCAGATTATTTTAGTTTTCCGGGTGGGGATTGAAAGAGGGGCGAGGACGAGAGAATATTAAGCACGATCGATTCGGGCTCGAGACCCCTGCTGACGGACGACGAGTGAAGGTTGAATTTGTTAACGAAGTTACAGATTCCCGTAATCAACGCGGCAGGAAGAGAAGGGATCGGTGTTCAGGGTACGGCACTCCTAGATGTTCAATATGTCTTGTGCATTAACATTCACAATATTATTCATGTATGCAGGCTCCCGATACATTCTCGACCGTTGTATTCCTATGTATACCTAATGCCTACACTCGGAAGCGGGGGAGAAGGGAATCGCCGAGAATCGCTGACAATTTTTTATTTTTGCATGTAACCTGATCAATTGTAATTTTCGGAAAATCTTTTTTGCACATCATCTAGCGAACCAATGCTTCTATTTGCGTACAAATAATCAGATCGTTTGGTACAATTATAAAAAAGTTATTCTGTTTTAAAGGGTGTACGAATACTTATTGGACCGACTGGTATTTTCGAATTTATTTGTATAATAGCGAGCACGAGTCCGAGCCAATTGATGTACACATATTTCTAATTTTTGTGAGATGGATATATGGGTGCGTGCGTGTGAGAGAGGAAGGACGAACTGCGTGGATCCCGACGCCGGCACCTCGCCTAAACGCTGTGTGCATAATTAGCCGAGTTTGTTCCCCCTTTTTTGGTGGAGGGCCGTAGGCGTAGCAGGATAGATTTAGAAAAATGTAACGCATTCTCACCCTCCGGAGAAACTGGAGAAGCACTTTCGACAGTGTGTTCGTACAATCTACATGAAGGTTTCATAGTTGTCCAGCGTAGACGACGACGACGACGACGACGACGTTATTTCAATTGCACTCGGGTGGTCGACGAACCCGCCAGGGGACGACTCCGAGTTTTCCATTCGGAAAGAAGGGGATTCGTGGAACGAGGCAGCAGCCGACCTTATCGCGGTTGATGCGCGTTCGAAACACGCGTTCGTGAAATAAAAGAAAACCACGGAGAAATACGGTAACGAAGATCGAGGGACGGGGGGGAGGGCGGATGGAAAGACGGAGCCTCGAGATAATGGGTATTGGAAGAAATTCTCCGGGAGCAACCCCTGCAAGCCAGACACTAAACACCGAACGGCGGGGGCGCAGTTTGTCTTGGCCCATTAGGAGAAACGCTAGTTGGCTTGCTCCACGGGGCTGGGATAGAGCGATAGGGGGTGGAGAAGAGGAAGCGGTTGTTTTATGGCCCGGCATCTGTTCGACGATCGTCTCGTTCCGATACCACTTTATCCTCGGCGTTAGCTATTTCCTAACTGTTTGCGAAACAAGCTCTGCCTTTCTCCCTTCATCCCTTTTTCCCTAGAAACGTTTCTCTCGGAAGTTTCGCGTTCCGCTACCGAACACCCCCGCCGCCGCCCCCCGAGTTCCCGAATTCTTTCCGTCGCTTCCTCCTTTCCCTCGCGGAGAACTTATTTTCGCGAGACCAAACAGCACACCCGGATAATCTCTGGAATTGACCAATAAAATACTCGCCACTCCCGCGGCAAAAACACGGACGATCTATTGGCCCTGCAGCTAAGGACGTTGCGCCAGTTTTTTAATTAATGGTAATTACTAGACTGCGGAGCTTTATGCATTTACAGGAAAGTTGAATAAAGTTTTGAAAATTGAAGATGTCAATATATGCTTTCTGCTAAATAGCATGCTATTTGGCTTCCATTTCTCGTAATCGACGCAGACAATTTTTATTTCGCACAAAAATCCGCAGTCTAGTAATCACCGATAAGACTCGACCTAGATTCCCTTGCACCCTCGAATTACACTACAATGAGAAACTATATACGGCAGACACGCGTACCAATTTTTTCTGATATTGTACAATCCCCAAATTCTAGTAGAGCGATGCTTGGTACGCTGCGTCTTAGGATTCGCATAAGAATGTCGCGTTGTTTAGATGGGTGTACGGGGTGGACACCGGCTGTGGCATACAGATAACAGTTCCCTTTGTGCGGTAAAGAATTGAATGGCGAGAAAGACGTCGGCCGGCCGTCAGGAATAAGGAAACAGAGTAGCAGCGAGCAGGCAGGAGATGAGGCATTAGGTGGCGTTGGGTAAGTACTTTCCTTTTTCCCAGCGCGATATACGTACCGGGTGGCAATAAATAATCGTACGGCGTGCAGGGAGTCGGCGATAATACGTGATCCCCTTGCGCTGAATACTTAATGCTAAGTACTCGGTGTATCTGCATGCATCCCCCGAGCTCTGCGCGCCTCTCCCCTTAACTCCTCCGCCATCGTAGAGGTATGATCCTCTCGCATATGTGCAACTCGTGCGCCGTCATACATTTCGGTATGTCCTCGCACGCGAGACGAGAGAACCAGAAAGAGAGAGAGAGAGAGAGAGAGAGAGAGAGAGAGAGAGAGAGAGAGAGAGAGAGAGAGAGAGAGAGAGAGAGAGAGAGAGATAGAGAGAGAGAAAGAACGTTACGTGTAACGGGCGAAACGGAGGGAGGCCACTATTGAGTCGCAACACAATAAAATAACATGAAATACTTGGCCGGAGAAAAAGGCGTGGGTGGATGGGGAGAGGGGAACCCGCGAGAGCGAGAGACCCGTTCTCCACCTCCTCTCCTACCGGGTGCCGGAGAATCCAACCCTCTGTAAATGGGGGAGGTTGCTTCTGCTACCGGTGTGTATGCATTATGCACGAAGATAATGCTCTCGGATACTTCGTCTGTATGGGAATAACGCGAAATGCCGCGACTCTCGCGGGCGTAACTCTTCTGACGACGCCATCTTGGACCCATTGTCGATTTAGAGTTCTTCATCGATCCCTCAAGCTCCTACCCTAGTCCCTTTACCACACTCGGATTACGGATATGCCTCATTTAGGCTGCTTCAAGATTTATTCAATTGGCCTCTTCTCCGAGGCATTTTGACAACCCCCTATCATTTACGAGTACACAGAGTGGATCGTGCGAAAGTATTACAACTAGACAGCGGATCTTCATGGAGAATAAAAATTTTCTACCTGAATTGCAACAAACTGTAGTGGAATGGAAATTTATTTTCTTTAATGTGTATACTATTTTTTAAATTACAACTACTCATCTTTGTCGCAAATGCATAAAATCCGCTGTCCGATTAAAAGCATTTAACAATTTCCTATTGAAGCGTCTGACCATGGCTGTCCTTTTCCCCTTCGCCGGAACCGCGCGCTCGAGTCCCGCCGAATCCCAATTTTCTCGGAAACCACGCGTCGGATGAGAAAACATTACACCGGACGATTCATTCATTTTTTCACGGGGTACCGGTGTAGGTTCGTCCGAGTTTGGGTGGTACGTCGCGGAGCAGAGATATTCGGGTGGAATCGACGGAATTTCTTCGCACACACGGGAATCCAATTGAAGTTGCCATCCGCAGGCAGTCGAGACAAAGTAATTTGCAACGACAGTACCTTTGAGACACATCCCGTAGACTCTTGTCGCGGGCCATGTGTGCGTTCGTTCCTTGTCGGCCCCCAAGGGTGAATCGGCGTTGCAGCGAGAGTCGCATACACACGTAGAGGCGTGCGCGACCGTGCGTGTTGCAGTTGTATAGGTGACTTTCGATGCATCCCAGGGTAGTTGCCGAGCGGCGAGAAAAAGTAAAAGAGGGAATGGAAGACGGGTGACCGAGGCGAGCTTCAGAGAAAGACAAAGAGAGACAAATAAGAGGAAGAAAGAGAGAGAGAGAGAGAGAGAGAGAGAGAAAGGAAACGGAATAATAGAGGAGACTCGGAAAGAAAGGGGAAAAACGAGAAAAGAAAGATGGACGGGAATGGCCGGCGAGGGGGAGTGTGCAAGACGTTGCGAATTCACGGAGGCAAAACGAGTCGATACCTGTGGACTCGTGTGCATCTATGAGCGCGGCGCCGGGCACCGCATCGTCGGTCTCTATGTGCGTGCAATGTGTACATGTATGTGCATATCGGGCCAACCTAACCTAAATTCTGAATAAAACGGGGGTTGCATAAGAGATCAGGGGCGTGATGAAAAACAAACAGCGGTTTAGGTTTGCTGTTTGATCTTCGGGCCGGGCATTCACAGAACTCCCGACTCCCGCGTTATTATCTATTGACTGCATGGCATGGGATCGCGTGTGTGCGATGCTCTCGCACATCCGCGCCCATCAGGCCTTGCACATCGCGTTTCGGCGAGGCGACGGAGTGAAGCTGATGCTGATACGAGCGCTGACCGTACGTACGCGCACAACCACGACGAGCAACGCGGAGAGAAGAGTAGAGGCGGGAGTAGAGAAGGGAAGAGACGTGCCGTGTGCCGCGCTCGTCGCCGCGACGAGCCCTGAAAAGAGCCCCGGCTACGTCCGACGCCGACATCCCGACGCTGCTTGGCATTTGGGAATAGCTTTTATGCGCCCAGCCACCTTTCATCTTCAGCGCTTGATGATGCACTCGATCCAAAGAACCAACCCGGAACCCCTCGCTCGGCTTAAAGCTGATCGGCGATCGTCTTCAGATTTCAGGCGACAACCCTACCATCGGCTCTGACCTCATCGGTATATGAAAAAATCGAATTGTGTATCTTCAACCCTTTCGAATTTCTACTGAAACGCAGACGAATGAGAATTCTCCGGGAGCGAAATTAGAGACAGAGTTCGCGGATAAAAGTTAGAATCTCGATCCTCGAGGGTTGAATATAGGGAGAATCGCTCGCGATCTGAATAGAACGAGCGCAGCCGTCGATACAATGATTCCCGTCGGTGATAATTAATCCATCCCCGGCTCGGGGCCAATAATCGTAGAATCCCGTTCGCCCCCTCCGTCCACAAAAGCGTCACTTTTACCGCAAATCCGACGCGACGATTTGTTGCTCGGCTGGCAGAACCCTCGCCGTCGACGAGAGGCTCCTTCTTCCGCGATCCGATTTTGATCGGCAGGAAATCGCATTGAACACGATAAACTCGAAGCACGCAAAGAGCGAGAGAGAGAGAGGGAGTGAGTTACGGGGCGAGAGGAGGGACAGGGAAACGAAAGGAAGAACGAGGCGAGCAGCAGAGCCTCGTAGCTTGGGGTTCGTGGACTCCTTTCAGGGAGGTTGAACTGATTTTCCACTCGTGGGATATTCAATAAGGCAACATTGAAAGGAAAGGCCTAAAGGAGCCGGGTGCGGGCTCGGATAGGCAGCGGGGGAGGCCGTTAGACACGGAAGAGTCGAAGCCAAAAGACGAGAGGATGAGCTGATGCGTGCGTACGAAAAGAGCGTGCGTATGAGCGGAACGGACGGGTGGGGAGAGGGGGGCAAAGACAGAAATCACGGTGTGTATACAGCCACCCATCCGTTCCCTATCGACTGCCGCTGCCAACCGTGTGTATCTTCCTGTAGCCTCGAGTGCCTCGAACCTCGCTCCAACGTCACTCCAGTGCTCAAGACACCGCTCGATCTTATCCGAAGCCCCCGCTTCCATTAATCGACCACTTTTTCGTCCCCCGAACCCCTGGAAATATTCAATTCTTCGATAACGAGCTCGCCTCTTCACGATCCTCCTCCATGTGTCTTCTCCTACTCTAGATCAATAGACTGCGGATTTTATGCAATTACCACAAAAAGTGTTGGGAAAGGAAATCAATGCTTATTTGACTCTAGTTCGGTGCGATCGAGAGGTAGAGAATTTTTATTTTGCAGACTGCGGTCCTTGAAGGATTAACCATTGCAGGCTGACAAAAAATTCCAAAAATTTTCTTGAATTTTGTGTGATGTGTTTTAAATTTTTTAAGCATAATATGCTTGCCTTTTAGAAATCAATAAAATTTTACAAATACCTATGCAGACAAATCTTGTCTTTCGTTTTACTTAGAAATTGTTGGGATCCAATTACCCTTCTGAGAAAAATTCCAATTGCGAAGAACGGTGCGGCGTTGAATCAAATTGCTTGGGAACAGTGTTTGCGGGTTAAGGGATGACGTAGACAGCGTATGTTCAAGCGTTGCGGCGAAAAACAAGCGCGAGCATCGCGTTTGACGTCTTCATGTATTACCTGTCGGTTTCCCTGCCGCGTTACAACGTCGTGTAAAATGCGAGATGACGCGCGGCGTGGTATAAATGTATTCAGAACGTGCCCCGTTGTAGAGTATTGGAGCCGTGCTTTCGGCTACGGAGAGGAGCCCCGTGCCAGAGGAAGGGTGAAGGCGGGGAAGAAAAAGAGAGGCGAACGAAATATCCCTCGTAGATTTCTTTGCATAGAGAATTTGATCGTTTGTCAAGCAGACGACGCAAATTGATGCAACGGACCCGCGCCCGCGAAATTGCTTCTTCGCGGATTAGATTCCCTCCCGAACGCATCCGCGCGACGCCCGATTCAATATTCAAAGCGAACAGTTTGCGTCGGCTGGTAATAGATATTTCGAAGCTCTCTCTCTCTCTCTCTCTCTCTCTCCACCTGGAAAAATCCCGCCCCGCTTTTTCCCGCCATTGTTCCACGAAAATTGCGGCTCCATCGACCGATTCATCGGAGTGCCGTTGCCGCGGGCAGAATCGTTGCTTTTTTTACCAATTTTACTGTTTATTCGGAAGCTGGAAATGATTTGCTGGGAAGCCAGGACTTTCTGGCGAGATTTCTGATTTTTGTGCAAAATAAAAATACGTTGCATTAGAAGATTGCCAGAATAGATTTACACTGAGAGGTTATTCTTAAAAATAGTTTTGCATGTCTGAAGATTGAGGCTAAAAGCGCAGAAGTGGAGAAGGTGCGTGCAAGCCAGACACGCGTAATCGCGCGCCCCAATCCAGGAGGCTGTCTGACTTCAATAAACGCGAGCTCATGCACGAAGGAGCACGCAGCGCCAATAGAATCTCCATATTGACAGCAATTACTTTTTACCCCGTGTCCGTCTGCGGCAATAACCGTCCTCCAGCCAAGGGTGATAACGGGCAAAAGGCAATCGGCAGCATCAGCAGCAGCAGCAGCAGCCACGGTAGGTAGCAGTGGCATCAGGTTTGTCTCTTTTTGAGCAAGCCGGAGGGAGGACGATTTAAAAAGGCGATTGCAACAAGTCACCCCCGCCGGTTCGCACAAAGGGTTGCATCGGGTCGCGTCGAAGCGCGGCGCCCTGCGCGCGATTCAATTAATAAAATTCATTCGAATGCGTCCATTAATTTCTTTTTTCCTCCTCCTTTCCTTCGGAGCCGGCTGGATGTCGAAGAGCGGGATAGAGAAGGAGGGAAGGAGAGGAGAGAGAGGGGAGGAGAAGCGAAAAAGGGTTTCGAGTCGAGCGGCAGCAGTCGCGTCGTTTAAAGGAACTGCTCGCGAGGAGCGCGGAACGGGGGTGGAGGTCGGGAACAGAGCTCGAGGGGTGGGATGGGTGCAAATAAGGCGGGTCTTCAGACCTCGAGTATAAATAAAAAACGAACGAACGAACGAATAAATATCCAACAAGGAGCGACAAGTCGAGTGCCGACGGTTCCCGCCACGTTCCCGACGACTACCACCCTCTTTCTTCCGCTCCTTTCTTTTCCTCTCGTTCTCTCTTCTTCTCTTCTGCGCGAAGGGCTCGACGACGTCGGCCCCCTCCAGCCCCGGAGAAGAAAGACCAACACCGCGAAAGAACGTTTTAATTAATATTATTCACTTCTTAACTAACGATCAAAAGAGAGTGTGACGGATGCGAGGGCCTGCCGAAGGAAATGCTTAAGCAAAGAACCACCCCCTTTGGATCTTCGCAAGGTCTCGTCACGCACGCGTCTCTGCGCGCCCATGATTGCGGATGCATCTTTTCACGCTGATTTTTCAGCAGTTCGCTGACGAAAATCATCGTCCGCGTCCTCCGGGATTGCAAATTAATTGACCAAATATTTTTAGCCCTTTTATCTGTACACTTCGAAACGAAACCCACGATCGGCAAGATCGAATCGATCGACTGGATCGATGCGGACCGTCTGTTCTTCGGGATGGAACGAAACACGGGTCGAAGTGGAATTCCCGGGCGGCCGGTGAACGAGCTCTCGCACTTGGGCAGCGTTAAAATAAATACTTGCCCCGGCGCGGCGGAGAGAGAGCCCGGCGTTCGCAAAAGGCGGTGCGTTGAAAAGGAGGTGGCGCTGGCGTGCATCGCGCGCGCGATGCTTGGCGCACAGAGGTAAAACCGGCGGCGACAAAGCGAAATTGCTCGGGCCCGGCAGTTGTATTATCGAGTGTGCATTCATTATTACTCTGAAACGATGCCGTGAAAACGGACCATCGAATGAGGAGAGAGCCCGGAGGCGAGCGTCTGCAAACGCGCGAGAGCCGTGGCTCTTTCTCTCTCTCACTCTCTCTTTCTGTGGTCCTCTCTGTCGGCCAGCGTCCAAAGAGACAACGATATGCGGCGTCGAGCACCGGGGCGAAAGAGAGGAAGAAGACACGCCGGTTGAAAGAGATACACGGACGGAGCGCAAACGAATCGAGAAAGAGAGACAGCGTACACGCGTAGATACGCGCGCGAGAGGGTGCCACGGGGGTGGCGCGGTTGGTGGAAAAGAGCGATAGGGGTTGGTAGTGGGGTAGACAGAGCATAAAAGGAACACTAGTAGGTATTAATATTTAGCATCTCTGAAGCCGCCCGCATTCAAGCAACTCCGCTGGATTCCCATCTAACTCCACCCCCGCCAAGCCACCCCCGGCCTCCACTCTCTCGGAACCACGGCCACCGCTATCGTCGACCAACCCCCTCCCTCCTCTCGCGTCTTCCGCCAGACACCGGTCTCTTCCTTTACTTCGCCCCGGGTACTTCTCTTTACGGTAAAATATGTAAATCTAACCAATATTTCTAAAGATACACCGATGCGCAGACGGTGGGGGCTCTTTTATGATGGGGCAGAGCGCGAAACGCGCGGATACCGCGTTAACGCGCGTCTCACACCCTCCCCCCTCTCCCTCTACATCGTTTCTACCCTCCACCTTGTATATCCACGATCCACCATCCACCTCCACACGAAATCTCTTTCTCTCTCTCTCTCTCTCCCTCGCTTACTCTTTCTCTCTTACCCTTACCATTCGCTGCCTGCAACACCCCTTCAACCCCGCGCTCTGTCTATCTGAACGTACGCCAACCTAAATACACCCTCGCCTCGGTCGAGTCTCGGAGGGGTGGTCGGGCGGGGGGTGCACGCTGAACCGTACCATACGGGCGAGCACGAGTTTGTGTGTGCCCCGAGTATTTGAATGGGGCTTGAATATCGTCCATGAATATTTCGCAAGTTCCTATTTAAAAGAACGCCGAGCCCCGAGTGGTAAGATACGACACTGGACTGCAACACGGCTTCGCGGATGCACCACGCAGGGAAAACCTTAGGAGATCGATAGACTCGCGCGAACATTCCCTGTCACTGCTTTTCGGTCGCAAGGAATTGTTGCATTGTTATTTTTTTCCTGCCGACTTCGTTCGCTCGATTATTTCGATTGATGTCGACGAAATAATTCTGTTGCGGGGCTGTGCCCGGCTCACCGTGGATTAATCGACTAATAAGTCGGAGGGGGTGAGTTAGGGGCGGCGATAATCAGGCCGCAGGCAGCGACAGGCCGCGGGTTCCATTACGGAGCAATTTGGGGCGATTCTCGAGACATCAGAAGAATCGAGAATATACTTAGTTGGCATGCACGAATAAGCATAATCAGACGCGGATCTCGAGGCCACTTGAAGGTACACTCGGTACCGGCTACCCTTGCGTGAAAAAGGGGGAAGAACAGCGGGTCGTAGCGCAACATCAGAGTCTGGTTACAAGTCGAGGGGTCGGTAAAAGATACTCAATTCTTTCGATTACACATTGCGTGCATACAGATCGGATACGGTTAATTCGAGTGGGCGAAACGGCGAACCGAGAAAGAGGAGAAAAGTATTTTTCCTGTGTAGCCTCGATTGCGTCGGAATACTAAACGCGCCCCTTCCTTTTTTATTTCTCTCCGCCGAACCCTCGTCGCCGGGACCGATACCAGCGAAACGGCAACACGGAGTGGAGCGAGGATAAAATATTAAATAATTCCCGCAGTCATTTCATTTTTCGGCTCGTTGGGCAAAAGGTAACAGCCGCGGATCTCTGCAATTTCCCTATAAAATTCGGTTCCTCGGGACGAATTAAAAAGTTTCGATCCCTGAACGAGAACCCGGGGTCCGCGTTGAATAATAAAAAGTCATCGGGCCGAATCGCCGCAATTAGCCCCATGCTCTACGATCCCGTTTCGATTTTCCCGACCAGAGTACGCTTCATGCTCGAGTAAAATAATTCGCGGTGCTCCAGAATCAATGTGTTCATCTGAAACATTTTTCATGTGACCGTGATCGGTAGATTTGATATTAAACAGAATATATAGCATTGCCAAACGCCGTTTACTGGTTCCAATAAGGAATTGAAAAATGATGAAAGAGATCTGTGAGTCAGGCGACGCGTCCTCAAGTATATTTCGCGTGACCGTAGTCGAAGAGAAAGCATCAAACGAAAGTGATGTCGATCGTTGCCTATTGGCTTCGATAACGAGATCGCCGTTGATGTAGGGGGTTCGTGGGTGATGGGAGGGGGTTTTATTGGGGGTTGAAAAGACAGGTGCCCGAAGGACGATGTGCCAAGAGAGCCGGGGGGCACGCGGAAAGAGGCTGCTCGCGGTTCATCCCGCGTCGTCTCGCGCCAATTCCCGACAAATTGTAATTTCTAGAAACAAATTGAATATAAACGCGGCGTAATTCGAATGCCTGCTGCAGCGGCACCGACACAATAATGATGACGGCTGTGTAGAAACCAGCGGCCGTGGCTGAAGGGAGCCGTGGCACAGCCATCCAGCCCAGCCCAGCCAGAACGCCAGCCAGAACGCCAGCCAGCGCCAGAGACGTAGCCATGCGCGAAACAGCAATCTTTCGAGGCAATCTCTTTAATAAATGAAGCATACGTTCCCGCTTTTGAATTACGTCTACGTAATAGCCTCTCCCTCTCCCCACCTCCTACCCTCCCTCTCTCTTTCTCCCTCTCTACGCGATCTCTTTCTCTCCTCCCTTATCGTTTCTCCTTTTCTTGCCCGGTGTGCCAGTTCCGAAACGAGACAAAGGCCGAATCCGAGCGTGCTACTGTAACCCCGCGAAACTGATTTCCGCCGGTGTTTGAAAGGTGCCGGATGATTTCCCGAACGGAAAGAAAAGTCAACGTCAATTCCCCGGGCTACTTTGTACACGTTACGCCGCCGCTACAGGATCGGTCGGAATACTTTCCACAACCCTTTGTGCACCCGATGATAAAGCACGCGTTTCGAGAATTGTTTCCTTTTTCGCCGGGGCACAAAGGGCCGAGCGGCCGGATATTCATCCTAGAAAAATTAGGGGGTGGTTCCTCGAGCTCACCCGCCACCGTAAAATATTAAAAATATATCGTTCCTCTTCTCTAGAACATTTTACACTAATTTTACAACGCTGCCGACCCGACCCTCCACCGCCCCCGTAATGTCTCGGCCGAGAAACTGGATTTCGCAAATGCGGATATTATTCCTCTGAATTTCGGGAAATTCATCTTTCTATTTATTTTATCCCTCTGCCTTCTCTCTGCTTTGTGCCCCTCTTCATTTCTATTCTTGATTCTATCGCGGCGGTTTAATAATAATGGCACCGTTCTGACAAAGTGTCAATTAAGAAAGATTGGAAAACGTGAAGATCCCGGCGAGGACTTCCATGGAAAATGTATGATCGTGTCGCGGTGAAAAAAAGTTGTATGGCACGGGGGTTCAGCCAGGATAACGGAAGCTGAATGGCAGGAGACGTCGTGGCAGTAGTAGGAATTCGAATTCGACAGTAGTAAACCGGTACTAAATCTTGAACAATCAAACGTCCATTGTTTGCCTAGCTCTGTCAGTCGGCGGAATACCAATTCCCGTGTCCTGTTGTGTTCGTGTATACGTAGAGACACCCGAGGGCCTTGGTGGATACGCAGCGTTCTACAAACCCGGAAATCTCACACGTACAGGGGGCGCGAGCGCATCGGTTTTCGGGAAGTAGGGGGGGGAGCGTGTATACATAAGCGGGCGACGTTATATCGTGCGTCTCCAGCATCGTCGCTCTGCCTATACTCGCTATACCGTATATACTATACTCTGCGGGAAAGAGAGAGAGTGAGAGAGAGTCCGCACACCGGCGCAAACCATAGCACGTGGTGCGATCACAATGGAGAATTTGACTGCTTTTGATTTGAACGGAAACAATGGCAGGCAGACGCTACTTACTTGCGCGCAGTTATTTCGGCAACTCTGCCCGCCTATAATCTTCGTAGATTACCGGGAGCCGGGGGAGGGAGACACAACCGATATGCAGTTTTATTGTCGATGTCCCGTTCAATCTCACGGGGCCGTAATCAACGGTGTCGTACAGATTAGGCGAGTTCCGGTCGATATCTCGATGGCACTCGGCCGAAATTTGCTCCACCGAAAACTGCTGCACTCTAATTTCAAAGTTGATTCAATGCTCGAAGACACAGTACGAAGAAGTATGTTTTAAAAAATTGATAAATAAATCAGTGAAGGGTTGCAGGGTTAACTACGAACCATACGCAAACATTGTCGGTCCGCTCTCTCTTTCTCGGGAAAGGTCGAGATCCAACAGTGGATAATTCAAACGCAATCCTCTTACACTTTTCTTTCTCGTCTACCCTTTCGAAAAGGCTGAGCAAAGGCAAGATTCCGCGGGGGTTAATTAGAATGAACTCCTCTCGAGGGTCTCGTTGATCGAACCACAGGCCGAGGAGCGTCTCCGATTTCGAATAATCGAGACGATTGCGCACGGAAATATTTTCCGGGGAAACCCCTTGCTCCTTTTCTATGGAAATATTTGTCCGCAAGACATCCGGCTGGTTCAATACCCGGGGATTAAAGAAACATTTGGGGACCCTCCTCGAGTCACCGAGAGAAGAAGATCCGCCTTCGATTCACCGAAGGGTGACACTGACCTTAGTATTTAGGAAACTACAGATGCTCCACATTCCCGGATGCTGGGGTTGGAAAAGAGGGTGGTAGTCAGGTCTCCTTGTCATTCCCAATCGAGCTCCGTTTTGCCTGTTACGGAATCAGTCGGATTCCTAAGACGTTGCACGTGCCGAATCCCGCCAGCGATCGAATCGCGAAGCCAGACCCTCGTCTAACAGAGAAATTCGAATTCTTCCCGGCTGTCTCTTGACATTCCGGGGTACTGTCACCGCTGATCAACGTCTCGCTCCTCCATTACCCTTCGGAAAATATTATCCCGTCGTTCTCCTACCAATTGAATCGATTTTTTTCAAAAAGATATTGTGTTCGGACGTCGTTCGAATTCCGTGAAATTCACCGGAAAGGTTGTTCTCGATGACCAGTCGCGATTCCCTCGGGAAATGCAAATTCTTCCCGGAGCTGGATTCCAGAGTGCGGTCTATTGAAAATACCACTTTGACACGACTGGACACTCGAGCACAATATCAGCGGTCCTGCAGCGGGGCGCTTCTTTGCCCGGCGTTTAATGCGAATTGCATAAATGCCGGTGGCTGCGATGTTTCGGTTTTCCGGCTATGGACGCGCGTTTTCAAAATTACTAATGGAACTCTTCACCATACGTTCATTCTTATTAAAATATTGTAATCGTCAAATAAAAATGTTCCTTCCATTTTGCGATTCTCCTACTCGTTCTTGTCGTATTGACAGTTGAAAAATAATTTTTAGTCCTACATCGAACGGAAGGAGCTATTGGACACTGGGTCTAATTTGATCCAGAATATTATGATCGTAAAATAAACATTTTTCTTCAATTTTGCGATTCACCTGTCACAAATGCATAAAATCCACATTCTGTTAACACTTGAAAAACAATGTTTAATCCAACATTGAACGGAAGAAGACTGGCGAAAATGGTGAATGCTAATTAAACGGGTGCAACAAGACGCATCGGATCAGAGAGGCAGGGGGTTTCGCGGTGCAGCGAGCCGCATCATCGTATCCAGGAATCTTGAGACTTAAAGAGCCGTCCTACGGATGATCGCGGACGTTCTCCACCGCGCGATAAGTCGTAAATCCATGGTAGAAGAGGTCGTAAAAGGAACCAAAGTGCGTCCTTATCCCGAACCCCGCGTAATCACAAACCCTTTACCGCGGTGAGCCCATCGATCCGCTTCGTAGTTTCGCCGGCGAGTATCCCCGCTATCTATCGTAAAGGTAAGCCTCGAAATCGCCCTCGGAGACGTCGCTGGGGGTTGTTTTAAGAGGTTCTAAATGTATTCGGATTAGACAATTTCGGGCCTGACGGCTGGGCTGCTTGTAAATATTGTTTCGCGCTGTTTATTACCTTTGCTGCGATCATCCCGGCATTTCTATCCCGTGAAAATACTATTTTTGACATCGAGTTTCTTGCTAAGTGTTCACAAATGTAATATGACTAATGTGGAATAAGCCAGTTTGATAATTTTTTAAAAATGATGCACCTTGTGAAAAATGTCTATCTCATTAATTTTGAGATCTAGATGTACTTATATTTTGTGCGTGTGGAAATTAGCGAACATTTATCGCGTCTATGCGTTGTTAATGGTGGTGGAGTGGTTGGGAACGAAGGATCCCATCGTAGATCCGTCAAGGGCAGAGATAAGCGTTCAGTTTCGGCGATTTCATGGAACCTATAATCGGCCGTGGTACATGCTTGCCGCTTATCAGCTGTTCGTTGGAGAGTCATGGGTGTATGTTGAACACGTTCGGTGTGTATTCGTCGGTTGAAGAGGGCGGCAAGACACTCTCCTTGGTGCGACGGAACGGTAGAAGGAGGATCTCTCATTCAATACGGGTGTATTGTTCGGGTCTTATCGTAATATCTCATAATTAATATCTCCGCATTGTGGTATGGATGGATAGGCTTCGCTGCCAGAGCCAACTGATAGCGAAAGCGTTTGTGCCAAGCAACTCCAGTCCTCTTATTCCCTTTCTCGGGACCGCCATCTTTCTATTTCAATGCGGGGAGAGCAGACCTGTTCCCGGGAAATCAGTTCTCGAAGTCGACTTCAACTCGATTTATTCCCTACCTTGCTCCTCGAAGCGTGCTCTCAATGCTTGTTCGCACAATGCTCGACTTCTAACTCGTTTCAATTTACTTTCCTTGTCAGGCTAGTTAAAACATGACATTTTGTGCTGCGTTTTTACAATTTCTAGTTTGGAAATGATTTGATACTAGACACCGTAAAGAATCGAAACAGATTAATTCCCGGCTGCAGAGCGCCACCATGGCAGTTCCCAAAGCAAAGTTACTCTCCCCATAAGCACCCTATTAGCCCTGTGCGGATATCGCAACGGTTCTCTGTTGCGGGGGCGGGTCCAACAGCGGCGACAGTTGCTCGGGCGAAATTCCATTCGATAGAAATTTATCTGTTAGCAGAAATACCGTCTGTCCATTGAGCGTAATTACATTTCTAGCTAAGATTGAGATCCGGCCGTATCCGGCTAAGGAAGACGCGTTTATACGACGAAGTACGATCGTCGGTTTCCCCGTCGTGTGTGTATCCTGTCCCGTATCGGTGTATGGGCGTGCTTGGGCGCCGGTGTATGCATTCAATTACACTGTGTGTATACACGAATATATCCGGTGAACGCTGGCAAGGACTCGCCGCGTCTTAGAAACGGAGCTATTGAGCTTACGGCTAGATACGCTTCCCTCTGATGTTCTCCTATCCTGTCTGTTTATCGTCTATTCCGACATTTGGACAAGCGTCTTGGTTCACGGGAACCGGAAGTCCTCCTCAAAGCCCTTTAACGCGCGCCAGGACCCATGGTCAGCGTACTCTTGGTCATTCTAGGTCCTCCTTGGACAGCCGAACCCTTTCGCTAAGGATCAACGAAAGGTCCGCGTCTCAATAGATAATTATCTAGCAACAGACGACGCTTTGATTAGGCTGGTTCACCGTCTCGAGATGCGTTTTTGTTGCAATTGCAACGGAACGATCACTCGAGAACGAAATTGTCCATTATTTTTGTGCACTTATCGCCGGGAAACCGAAATCACCTCTGAGCTGGATTTCTCCCGGGAGTATTTGTTTGAATGACTCGGAAGGTATGTTTGAGACGAAACGTCTCAGAGAAGGGAGAGGGTACACGGGAAATGTAGCATCTGTTTGAACATTGTTACCTTAACGAGGACCAAGTATTTGCTTGAAAGACGTAATCCTCGGTGTTTCGATTCCAAACAGTCCGATAGTGGAGAAGAAAGATGATGGGAGAGGTTCGATGCGATAGCACTTCAAACCAATCCTTCCCATCCCTATCAAGTCCCAAAAGATGAAAATAACTCGACGGAACCCGGTGTCGATGGACTGTCGCGGTTTCCAGGGACACTAACCGCGGTAAACGCATCCGAATAATCATTTGGACAACCATAAACGTTCCCAAGGATCGATTCACCGTGCCTACGGTTCAATTCCGAGTCGGTGGGCCCGAATAAGAAGACAGGATACGAACGGGGGTAGTAAATATCGAAGGTAGGCGGCGCTGGGCAATTAATAAGTGTGTTGCTCGGCAGACAGTGGTGATGCGGGGAGTCCGTGGCAACGGGTTGCTCGACTATCTTCCTGCAGGTAGTTCTGGGCGCATGGTAGCCGTAGAGACGAGAGAGAGAGAGAGAGAGAGAGAGAATGGGACTCGGTGGTCGGGCGGTGGCGGTAGGGAAGATAAGGCGAATCAAACCGTAAATAACTGCGGGAACGGCGAAAAGGAAAGGAAAGGGGTGAGAGGTAGAGAAAGGGGTTCGTGGGGGTGCGTGGAGGGTGGTAGGTACGACGCCTCGCCAGCTGCAAAACTCGGCGAGTTTTATAGTTGAATCGCATGACTCGAAATCTCCATACATTCCCCCGGTGTTCTCTCTTTTCCTCTCGGTTGCTCGTGTCTTTTTGCACGGGCCTCGCGGTCTCTACCCCCTTTCTCACCACCCACGCACAGCCGCCCCCATCGGCTCATATCTATTTTTATATCGCCGTTTCTTTCTACGATCCCGCGGCTTCCACTCCACGGTAACGCCCTGCGAGAGTTCGGTCTCGCGACGACGACGCGACGGCGGAAATTCTGTTCTTCTCTGTCTCTCGATTCGTCTCTGTGCGTTTCTTTTCTTCCATGGCTCGTGCTATACACGTTTCTTCGGGGTGTAAGATTGTGTAAGGGACGACGGGTGTGTTGTATCCATCCCGGCCGGAATGGAAGAGAAACAGGCGATTAATTCCGTATTCCTAGATACTTTCTAACGGGCCGCACGCCAGCCTCATACTTCACCGGCCCGTCGAGAAGCCAGGGTGTTTACGAGCGGCCGTCCTTCGAGAAGAACCGGCAAAGAATCGGACGGACACGCGCGATGTATGTTCACTTGCGAAAACCTGGAATTACGCTGACCCGACGACTGACGAGGATTCACTTCGAGATCCACCTCGGAACGCGGTTTTTCTGCCCACGGAGGAGACCTCGGTGTCTTCTTCGTGTCGCTTCCAACTGCGCTCGCTGCTCGCGTAGCTTCTTTGTTCGCGGGAACCGCGAAGAAATCGTTCGTAGCTTGTCTGATTTTTTGAGAGGGTTGTCTTCCCTAATTTCCTTGTTTCCTGCTGCAATCGGGTGTCCTTTAGAATTCGATTCTTCAATTGAATTTTATTCTTGAATCGATTCCTGTGATTGGGGTGGTGATGACGAACTGTCTTCTAAAAACACAATATTTTTTTAAATCCGTCACAACATACTGCCTTAACTAAACATTCTTTAGAGTTTGATCATCGTTTTGATTTTGACAACGTTAAACCAATTGACAAGGAGACTAACTTAAGTAATAGGATATTACTGGTAACGATTCATATGATTAAACATCCGAGCGTAAATCTTCGGTATGAAAAACCGACGATTCAAGAATACTACGCAACACTACTGAACCAGTAGTGAGTTATGATGAATCACTTTCCTAAATAATTATAGTCTATCGTTCATGTTGTTAATTGCAAAACACCTTGATTACAATCGTTTGTCATTAGATGTGTCTCTAGGGATGTTTATTCAATTTTTACCATGACATGTAGTATATTCGCAGTTAAAATGTTGTACGTTTGACGTTTTACGGTTTGAAATAACCGCCAAATATCGATTAGTTCATGCTCGATCGATTGATTTCTGTTTCGTTTCTGTTTCTATTAACCTCGCGTCCGTGCCACAGTAACTTGTGTACCGGCCTAGAAACAACATGTGTTCGCACATCCTATCTTGTCTCTAATTTTTTCGTAAAGCAGGTTGGTAATTTATTACTGTATCTTGAAGTTTGTATTTAATTCCGTTTCAGTACATTAATACTGAAATCTCTATTAAAATTTACAGACGCAGTTTTTCTACTTTCTTGAAAAGGATCCATATTAGGATCGAAACGTAGAAAGTTTAATCAAACTAGCAAAATTGCTTTAATTTGTATCTCCGATCGAACCTTTGCGCCGAGATCATCAATACATCTTGTTATTAACAACCTTACGATCGATAATCATAATACATTTGTCTTCTAAAAAGTCTTGATCTTTTTAGGGACAACTGCGAATGACTTTCTGTGGTTAGGGTTTGTTGTATGGAGGAATATCGAGTCGATCACCGGGTATGTATATGTGGGGCGTGCGTGGAAGTTGATCGAGGGCGGCGGAGAAGGGAAACTAGGAGAAGTGCACGGCAAGGAGGGTTGAATGCAGGCCGAAGTCGGTACTAATACCGAAAGTTTTAACGAGTTTGAGTGATCGTGGTCGATGTAACCGCAACAATAATAGCAATAGTAATAATCATGCCACTCCTACAGCCCGGTACGAACTTATCGCATTGCGAGGAATAACGGTCTCCCTCTGCTCGCCTTTCTAAAAACCGTATAAAACTTCGAACATTACTCTGCGATGGGATCAATCGTTGCATTACTATATCGTGAAACATCAGTTCTCTGCTCGAATTAAAACCATTTCAACAAATTTTTAGATGTTTTATGCATCTTAAGAAACACTTCCTCCTCGCACAGACGTCATACAATATTTTTCAAAGTCTAACTTATGATTGTCTTTCCCGAACAACTGTGATTTATGATAACGTCGATACACATCCGTAATCACGCGTTATTAAGGATATATCACCGAAGGCAGTGCACGCTAGGCAATCAGAACGAACTCAGGATCGAGACAGGCTTACCGAACGGGGATTCCTGTAATTTATCAGGTTCCATAATCTTCTCGGCGACTGTTTCGCTATCTCTCCCGTTCCTTGGTCCGATCGATCCATCGTTTGCCACCCTTGGCGCAATAATCCAACCCTGGAGTTAATATATAGCGTTGCGCGCGAGGGACAAGGAAAGAGAGAGAAAGGTGAGAGAGCGGAAAGAAGGAAAACGGGGAATAAGTATGCGAAAGGAAGGAGACGGTGAGAAAGAACGAGCCGGGGCCAATACATCACTCCGTCGGCTGTTCGCCGCGGCAGACCCGCCAAAATAGCAATTACCTCCGCGGAATCAAATGAAATAAAATTGCATTATTTGGCATGCCATGGCGCGATCAATCATACACCCTTTAGCGGACCCTCCCGTGCCTTTCCCCCCAGCCACCCCCAGGTTCTTTCGGGATACCTGTCTATACCTGTGTAAGTACGCGTGCGTGTCCCACGGATTCCAATACCTCCAGCCGGAAGATGGATTTTGTGATTCCGAAATTTTCAGCTGTTGAAAGCTTGTGCTTTGGTGGTTTTCGAATACCTGGATGAAATTTTATTTGATCTCAATTTGATTTGAATTGTAATTTTTCTTATCGAAATCACCCCTGCGATTTTTACGTAGTCAGTTGAATCTGGAGTGGCTGAATTTATTAAAGAATTTTAATGTTTCGCGACGCGATATGTTCTTCGTGTTCCAAATTTTTGGGGGAGTTGCAGGCTGGTAATGTCGCCTAAGTCTGTCGCACGATGCGGATCGTTGGATAGCGGTTCGAGCAGACACGTCGAAGAAGAGTGGCATGATATATGGGAACAATATGGTACCATATTTCTGTTGCTGTCGCGGCAGGATTAAGCTTATACTCTTCCGCAGCCAAATATCTTCGGCAGTTGTCACGTACTGCCACCACCCTACGGGAAATACCACGCTTTGCGTTCCCTTTCGTCAGCCCTCGTCGATTCCCTTCCATCCTCTAGGTTCGCTAGTTTAACAGATGAAAAGACAGTCCGCGCGATAGAAAAAAAGTCATGTTTGATATTCCCGTCTGTAAAAAGTTCTCCGAACGAAATCCTCGAAGCAACGAGCATCGAGAGCATCGCAAATGTCTTTCGCGAGGGCTTGTGCGACGTCGAACCGTTTAGCGAGGCTCTGCGGCCCTCGTATTTTTAATTAATCATCCCCGGCAGCTCGGTCCATTGAGTCTTCTCTCATGCGACTATCGCGCGTCGGTTTCGAGAGGCCTCTCGTCGCGTCGACGCGATTGTGGCGGTCGGTTCATCGCAACAAACGACTCTCGCGCCCCGGGAACGCTCGGCTCGCGTTTCGCATCGACCGAATCTTAATTATTTGCAATTTTACGGACGGTAGAATATAATTATAATACGAGCAAAGGTTTAGTATCGCCGTAGGGTCGGCGGCGGGCGCGGGAGCGCGGGGGCTGAGGGGTTTGCGCCGTAGTTACCTGCCCCCTGACCCCGACTCGTTTCACCCCCGTCCAACCCCTGTTCCCGAGCCCCCTTTTCCAACCCCCGCTCTTGCACCCCCTCGTCGGACCCCGGTTTCTCTCCCGTCGTCGGTGTGTTCCAGCGTTCTCTAGCGTTGCACTCAAACGTTCCTCTCTTTCTCTCCGTCCCTCTTTCTCTCCGTCGTCAACGACCCTCCTCAGGACCGGCGGCGCACTTGCCACAAGCATTTCATCAGAAGCGCCGTGTAGTTCCACAGACCACTTAACTCATAAATGAGGGATTATTTCATCGTGTAATCGCGTATGGGCCAAAAAGCATTACAATTAACGCTAACCAACTCCGCGGCAAGCGGCGACGCCGTCTACCCGCGGCACCGCGATGTCAAATGGAAATGTGCCGCGCGGCGAGGCGGCGAGGTTACCGTCAACCTCGACGGAGAACCGAGAGCCTCAGACCCCCAGACTTGTGAGAGAAAGAGAGAGAGAGAGAGAGAGAGAGAGAGAGAGAGAGAGAGAGAGAGAGAGAGAGAGCGAGGGAGAGCTCTGAGAGCCGCCCAGAGCAAAGTATTCGAACGTTCCAATGAACTCAGGATGGGAAAAATCGCGGTAGAAACGACGAGGCTCGCCTTACCAGCGATTCTTTCGGATCGCGGAATTCGTCGGCACACGGATGCTTCTCGAATTGGAGCAGCGCTCGCGTTCATTCCAAGGAAAATGATCTATCCGCGAATATTCAAGTCAATTTTGAAGCCCGAGCAAATTTTTGTAAACTTTCATATAAAATTGTAGAATGTCGAATTTCTGGCTCCAGAAAATCTATAAATTTTTTACGGGAGCAGAAAAACGAGGATTTTTTGAATCGGGCGAGATTTACAGCGTCCCCGTTGTCTCCCGCGTCGCGCTTATTTTTGATTCTTTTCAAGAGATTGGGACACCCCGTACATAACACGGCCCCGCTGTATACAAAGAGATGTCCGTACGACAAAGACTTATAGCATTGTCCTTCCGTCTGTTCTGATCTTTTCGAGGCAGCTGATACAAAGAAGAGACGAGAGAAAGAGAAAGCCCCTTTGTATCCCATGCGTGCACCTACCCCTGTTTATTATTTCCCTCTTTGTCTGGCCGAAAGGTCTATATTTTCAGGGCCCGCTGTGTCTCTCGCCCACCTATCAGCTCTCTCACAGACGACCATTAGTGGCTGCGTGAAAGCTATTGGAAGCCCGGTCGATCTTCCCGACCAGGCGACAATCTCGAAGGCGTTGAATACTCTCTTCAGCTCTTTCTTTTTCCTCTCTCTGTTTCTCTCGCTTCCTCTCTTTGCTTTTTTCGCGCGCGCCAGTTTGTAATTGCTTCCGTCTTCTCCAGTGACTACCCTTCAACGGAAGCTACCTAACGTCCAGGGCTCTTCTTGGCGCGTCGGCAATCGATCAGCATCGTTTGATCCGCTAACAATCTCTCTTTGATCCTAAAATAACTGAACAATCGATGCGATTGCTCCTTTCTTCGAAGAACTTAGCAATCCTCTGTTAGTTAAATATAATATTGAAATGCCGCAAGAATAGTGTAAAATTTAGAATTGAATACTCTCTTCGGCTCTGTCTTTTTCTTCTCTCTGTTTCTCTCGCTTCCTCTCTTTGCTTCTTTCGCGCGCGCCAGTTTGCAATTGCTTCTGTCTTTTCCGGTGACTACCGTTCAACGGAAGCTACCTAACGTCCAGGGCTCTTCTTTGGCGCGTCGTCTAACAATCTCCCTCTTTGATCCTAAAGCGACTGAACTATCGATGCGATTGCTCCTTCTTTCGAAAAACCTAGCAATCCACTGTTAGTCAAAAATAATCTTGAAATGCCGCAAGAATAGTAGAAAATTTATAATCATTTAAACGGTACGAATTTCAAGCGTGAGCATTTAATAACGGGCATCGATGGGTCGGCTCGCGCTCGTATCGATTCTAATCCAGCAACCCTAAGCGGCCTAATAGGAAACGAGCCGATGCCCCTCGTTTTCGTGCGCCGGTTGCTTCGAACGGTTAGCCGGTTGCATGTCGTGCATTGATGGGCACAATGTGACGTGATTGTACCAATCATGCGATATTATAATCAATAATACTCGCTATTAAATCCTAACTATGCACGACTGTTAGTAATACCGGCGGCTATGCACCGCGGCCGCTATTAAGGGATGCAGCTGTTCTCATTTCACTTATCCAATAGACCCACCGTCGATTCTATCAATTCATTCTATTCTACGGTCTATCGTACGATCGTCGCGAATCTCCGGCGAAATTCGACCAGGGGAATTGAACGATACAATTCATGGAAAACTGAGCGTTAACAAGAATCGATGCTAAAAGTGTCTAGGCAGAATGAGAATCTCTGGGTGAGAGCAAGTAAATAGAAACAGGCAGTGCCAGTCAGTGCTCGGAGCAACTGTATGAGACGTTCGGACGACTGTGCACTATCTTCACGTTTCCGCAAACCGTGGAACTCCGGGAATCTGTTGGAAAGCGTGATACAAAATGCTCCGAGACGTCGAGAGTCTGTCTGATCGACTCTTCTCGCCAGACGACTCGCTGCAATTTTCTGCAATCGTCGGGAATAATGTTTGCGGGACGAATCAGCCACTCGCGCGTCACTTATACAGACTAACCTTCCAGACTAACCCG
Source organism: Lasioglossum calceatum (assembly GCA_963966675.1). NCBI lineage: Eukaryota > Metazoa > Arthropoda > Insecta > Hymenoptera > Halictidae > Lasioglossum > Lasioglossum calceatum. The sequence goes on from OZ016545.1 coordinate 462,094, forward strand.
TTCACAAAGAAATTGCCCAAAAACAGCGTCAAAAATTAATTGCAGTTTTTGTAGGAGGGCTCATTGAGTCTCGCAGGAATTATATTCGACAGTGGTGAAACGTCTTTGAACGCGAACTGACGGACAGCTTTTAAATATTTCCTTGCAACAATTGCCGGGAGAAGCTGTCAAAGAGACAGTGAACTGTAGCAAGGGACAGCGAAAAACCATCCAATTATTTGTCCGCTTTGTTTCCCCGAGTTCCTCCAATGATTCGGCCAGATTAATACTCTTCCGGGAGAAATACTTAATACTCTTTGTAGCTATTTGTGCCGGCGAAGCGGAATCGCGGCCGTGTAATCTTCCATTATAATTGACCTCCGCTGCTACTTGTTCCAGGGGTGTTCCATGGCCAAGACTTCCTAAAAGTTGAACAGAAAGCGAACCTGCCGCTATTTATTTCCCCGAGCAACGTTATATTTACCGGCGGTGGTATTTATTCGGAAAAACTCGCTAAATACCTGCTGAGCCTTGTCGAGTGGTCACTCGTTACTCCATTTGCTGGAAAGTTGAAAAATCAGCCCGCAAAGAAATTTTACTTCATTAAATGAATCATTTTTGAATATGAATATTGCCGATGTTATTCACGAATTCAATTCATAAATTCAATTCGTGAGTTGATTGAAGGCATTACTTGTTATCGGAGATTTAATGCGACTTTCTGTGGACATCGGTAACAAACGAAGGTAAGTAAAATGGGATTCAGGAGACGAATCTCGTGCTCCTCGGATTTCGTAAATAAATAATTAGAATCTCCCTTCAGCGTCAGCTTTCTTTTTCCGCCCTCCCGGCTTCGTCTTCTCGACCGGTGAATGGCAGTGATTGGCAGTTAATGACGACGTTTCACGGACTACCCTCTACACCTCTGATATCCAGCCTCCCCGGTGGAACAAGTGTCTCGGCTAATTTCCATCGAGTCACCCGCGATTTTATTCGCAAGATCCGCCACGGTCAATCTCGCGAAGCGATCGATCCTCGGGAGCCCTCTGAAATTGCATTCTAGATATCTTCTGGAAAACGCTAAAACTCTATCAATAGGAAAAAATAAATATTGGAAAGAAAGAGGTCGAAGAGTGAAATTTCTAAAGTTGAAATCAATGCAATTCTAATTATTTCTATCCAGAAATACTTACCATATAAGAATGAAATGAGCTACAAGTACTACAGATGTATTTCCAGGGGTATTACGTTGGGGTTAAGCGAAACGAACACGCAGCATTAGAAAAGCGTCTTTCTTCTCGCGCCAATATCGCTGGGTAACGAGTGGAGGAGCGAGGTTATCGTTTGGCAAATAATTCGCCTCTTTCACCCGTTGATTGGATCTCCAATTTGGCGTCGGGATCCTCGAGAAAAAGCGACGGGAGAGCTTTGGTATCCCGGGCACAACGATTTCCTCCGAAGCACCGGGAGAGGACGGTCGCGAGCTTTCAACCGCGGAATTATCAATTCCGGTTCCTCGGAGGATTTAAGGTAGTTTCTCGTTGCGACGTCGGTGACGCGGAGATTGAGGCAGGTTACCGGTTGCAGAGGATTGTAGACATTCGTACTTCGTTGTAGCGGCCTCGACCACTCGGGGAATAAAGTACAACAATACGAATCGTGGATTGTGTGCGGGGGCCGTCGGGGGCCGTCGACGACAGTGGCAGCCTATTTACTCGGATAACGATGCTCCGGTTGACGTCGGGATCGACTGTCTCCTTCTCTCTCACTCTCGCTCTCACTCCGTCTCTCTCTCTCTCTCTCTTTCTCTCTTCGTCGACCACCAGTGCTCGTTTATTCTCTCTTCGTCCCCGTAGTCGGTTCTCTATCTTCGCTTCGGCTCCTCTCTTCCTCCAACCCTCGTTCCTCCACTTTTTCTCCTTGTCCGTGGCATTAGCTTCGCCCCCCATTGTTCCACCATAAAAATGTCAGTCCGCGAATCTATAGTTAGGCGCGACAAAGAACACAATGAAAGATGTATGGAAATAGCCAGATAGGCAGCAGCTACCCCCGACGACGACGCTGCGTCGACGACGTCAGACACAACCACTCGAATGCACTTGTCGTGCACATTTAAACGACGGTAATGAACCATTGTTGAGAATTATCAGTCCTACCTTCAGCCTGCTTGCTAATTATCAATAGAGGGCCGAGATCCAACGCCGAGACCGCCCTCCTGGATACAACCCTGGAACTTCTACGGGTGTGCTTCGGTTCTTGTTCGCGTAATTCGACCATCCCTTCTCGAGGGGTCAAATAGTGAATCTACATTCTTGTAAAACAAACGTCGTTTTTAGTGGAACGGTAAATCGAGGAACAGGGTGAGACGAGCCGAGGGTATTCAAAAATAATAAAATAGTTCGCTCGGCAGCGGAAACGGTATGATTAAAATATTGAATCTGACGCGGATGGTGGAAGGGGCCGGGGGGCAAAGTGTTCGGGTAAAGAAAGTCTAGCGCGAATTTCAATAAAGGGTGCCATTACCGACCGGTAGGATTTGCCAACGAGCAATTAAAGATATTGCTATTGACCGTCTCTCGATGAAGTTAAATTAAAGTGAAATCAAAGTTACACCGCAGCTCGACGCGGGACCGGAAGTCGGAGGAAAAATTTGACGGAACTTGAACGGCCAATCCCTTTGATTCGATTCGGTTTGCACTTTCTGTCTGGATGTTATCGAAAGCATAGTCATCGTCCTAACTATGCTGAAATTTTCAATGATCAAAGACAGACACTTCTCTAGAGACAAACACTTCGAAATGCTTCCACATAAATAAAAATAAATTGCTGTTGCATTCATGTTGAAATTCAGGAAAATGGTGGCACGCTGATTCTGCAGCAGAGGATCCGGCGCTGATCTAAGAGCTATTCAGCAGCCGGGGAGCAGATTGCAGTAGCCGTTGCGAATTTCCATGCGTGCCTGGACACCATGGTAATCGCCGGGAGCGATCAATCCGCGAATTCGTTGTTCCGGCGCGATCTCATCGAACGAAAGTGGCGGTCCCCTTCTTATGCAAACGATTTAATCGACCGATCGCCGTTCCCAACGGCGCGGGCTCTCCCGGGCCGATTCGGCTCGGCTCCTCGGGCGTGAAGAATAAAGAGGAAGCGGCGCGCACGGCACAGAGCCGAGCTTTCGGCCGGATCTCCAACGGTCTTATCTTAATTATTCCGAAAAGTTAATTAGTTTTTTCCTCCCGCTCCTCGGAAACCCTTTGAACGTTTCCGCGTCTGACGTGGACCTCGTGTTCAAGGAGAATCTCGGAATGAGAATAACCGTCCAATCGTGGTGGCTGGGCGGTGCAGCGGCCGAGTAATTCGCTAGGCGTACTCTTTTGTGCCTTTAATTATTCTCCCGGTCCAAAAGGTGGAAAAAAAACCAAGGAAACGCCCTCACACATGCTCCCCACCCCCTCTTCCTCGACCACCCTCCCACACGCCCACGCGCTATCGTGGCGGCCCGTATATACAGGCCGGATGTTAAAATTTTCTCGTATCATTTTCCTAGATGGTATCCAACGGAGAACCGACCGGGGTTCATTATTCGTTTTAATACCGTGGTCGACGGCCCGAGTAAGAACAGGGTAGAAACCGATGGGGATAGAACGTAAAATATTATTAATTAAATCGCGATCGATCCTGCGATTCTACATCGAAAATTATTCCAAGTGGAATTATGTGTTGTTTCCCTGATTCGATTAAACAGATCCTTTTTAGATTGCAATTTCTTCGAGTTCATTTTCCACGTATCAGTTTCTAAAGATTTACAGAGATTGGGAACTGAAATTGCTCTTGATTCTCTTTGAGGTTGCATTATATTCCCAAGGAGATAAGAATCTCATTAAATGTGTTGAAATATTCTACTGCAACAGATTCTAGAAGATTTGAAGTGCATAAAATGCACAGTGTAGGTAATTATCGTTGTATAATAAGTAGACTGTAGACCCTTATGCAAATTCCCATTTTAGTAGCTTGTTTTATGAAACCCGGAATGAAGTAAAAAATTTCATTCGCTCAGTAGAAGACCCCTACAAGCCAAAATAAAATCAAAATGTTATTTATGATAGCTAGATTATGTTCTACAGTAAGTGCACAAATATCCACAGTTCGTATCTGTTAGCTGCGTTTCAGCGTTCGGATAATTGCGAGCAAGTTTCCGTGGCGATCGATAGTTTCTGGTTTTTGGGTCAATCTTAATTAATCGAATGCACAACAAGATGACTTCAGCGAGGCCGTAAACCAACAGCTTCCAGCGTGCGTGCACGCGACCGTCCGTAGGGAGTAAACAGGTGTCGGTGAACGGCTGTACACGCGGTTTACACAAGCGCCACCCCTCGCTGGGGGTGTAACATCGAAGGGTAGACGGTGAGGGCCGAAGAGAGAAATGCGCAACGAAATTCTGTGAGCGACAGCACCCTGTACAACGATGTACACTTTCGAATAACTATGCTTGTTACCCGGAAAAACGAGCCTTCCCGAAAAATTGCTCGTACCACTCAGACATCGGACAGACGAGCATAACCTCCAAAACAATTGCACTCTCCAATTTCTCCCCAATCCTATACGGAATCAATCTCTTCGCCACATCACTTAAAAATGCATAAAAATATTTCGTTTTTACGGCTGGAGTTTATTTATTAATCCAGAGTCGACGTAAGTGCGGTTGACTGTCTAGACACCGTGGTGTTTGTCGAGCTCCGATTCCCGGAAGTTGCGAGTCGGGAGTTCGGTGTTTTTCAGCGGGGTCCGTCGATCGTCGCACAATGCAACCCGACAATTTGCAAATTGCACAGATTATCACGGTTAATCCCGTTCCGGTGAAAGATGCGGTCGCAGCCGGGAGTTCCGCACATACGCGAGCATGTAATATCTACAAATTTCAGGAAATATCAGCGCCCCAAGGGGTCGGGGACTGGTTTATATACAGTTGCTTGATACATACCTGTTGGATACCGTGTCGGCAAGAGAAACCGAGAGCGAGTGAGAGAGAGAGAGAGAAGAGAGAGACTCGGACTGGCAAACTGCAAACGGCCCTGCAGCCACGCGCACCTACATTACGAGCACGCCGCTTTTTTGCATCGCCACGACAAAGGATGTTTTTAGAATATTGATATCGAAGTTGTTGCGTCGCCGGGGGCGCGAAGGGTTGCGCTCGAAGGGATGGGGCATGGGGGCGGAAAAGGGGCTAGGAAGAGAACTTTGAACGTACCGTACGTGAGACGCGAGCTTTCTTCTTTTTTTCCCTGTTTTTCCGTTTTCTCTTCTTTTTTTTTGCGTTCGTTCGTTTTTTATCTTTTATTCGCGATGAACCGACCCCCTTTTCTCCATTCCATTTGCATTCGCGCGCTGGCTTTTTGCCTCGGGACAACATGGTTCCAAGGAATCGCGTTAATCGCGAGATCTGACGAACTTTTACCTCGGCGTCCGTGGTTTTTAATCATTCGAGAGGCCGTTGCCGCCGTGATGCCTCTGACTTCGATGGATTTGACAGGGTTTTCAGAATCATTGTGGCCGAGCTCGTTCCTTCAGTCATGTTAAAAATATTTAGGGACATGAAGGCATTAGTTTCAGCTTAATAAGATAATTAAAAAAAGAACGCAATTTCTATTTGGCTCCTGTGTCCTGGAAACAATGAGAACATTTTTATTTTGCATGAAGATGCGCAGTCTAGTCATCACCAACTAATCATCAAAAATGTCTGGGAAGATTTAGCACCGTCTTCAGGCAGGACCCCAGGGGTTTTAAATTTTTATTTTCGCAACAGGCGCATTATGCGAGGAAAATGGCGCCCGAGAGGGTGGCTAAATCGTGGTTGGTCGAGGTAGCAGCGGTTCCTATAGAAGAAGAAGAATGGAAACGAGGTTCCCGAAGAAATTAGACGGGTGGAGAAGGAGCCGGGATCAATCCGGGACACTCTGCAGCCACTGGAACGGAAGGAGATCGGCCGCAGAGGGGGCTTCAGTAATATAAAGATGGCCCGGAAGAACGGCGATTCCAAACGAATCGCTGATTTGTGTCCGGCGGGTGACATTTCATTCTTGTGCTAGCAAGAGGGGGTATTGTCCCGCTTCCCTATCAGATTCTTTCATTTCTCTGAGCTGGGCTCGCCCTCTCGAGACCGTACGATTACTTCCTTTTTGTTTTCATTTAATTACTGATGTCAAGGGGTTGTAGCCGCGCTCCCTGCGCCCTCTCTCGCTCTCTTTCGCTCTACTATACTCTCCTCTCTCCTCTCTCCGTGCCCTCCGCGCCGTTCACTTTTTCCTTGCCTCGGCGGTCTTTTATTCCTTTATTTATTTCAATTATCTGCGCGACGTGGATTCGTCATTGCCTTTAATTTCTTGCGGCCCCATCCACCTCCTCCGGGGAAAGGACAGCGAACTTCGCTGATAATCGCCTGGGTTTGCCGAAACGTCTGGTCGGCAAACCAGTGTACTTGTTCGATGCCATTCAACATAAATTTTAAACAAATATTCCTACGATTTTCACGTTAAAGGAACTTCATTAAAATGAGTGGGTGAAATCTAATAACGTGAACTTGTCACCTTTGAAAGGGTTCACCATTTTTTTCCACCCCGTAGATCAAGACAGAATCGATGCACAATGTCCTACGATATATTGGCAATCCCCATTTACGAAATTGCAGGGACGCTGTCGAATTCGAGGGGTCCGCGACGACGCACAGTGGGAAAAAGTGACTTGCCTTGCTTCAAAAAGAAATAACTTTCGATAGAAATGAGGTAGAGCGATGAATTTTTTTTAAAATTAAAGCTGAAACTTTGCAGAATATGGGAAAAATAGGGAGATTACGGTACGAACGGTTTTTAACCTTGAGAAAGTTCGTTAAACTTTCACAATTTCCAGAAAATGTGGTTTCTGCGTTACCACGGGCAGAACAAATTTTTTAAATTTTTGCTATATATCATTTCCCGTAGATTTTTTCACGCCGATTTCAAATCTGGTCTCAAAATTTGTCTACGACCTCTGGTTTTTTCAAGAAATCGATTTTTGTGACAAGAAATTAATGAAATCATGTTTTCGTTTAAATGATTTTATAACACACTAATTTGAACATATGTACATCGTATTCTCGTATATACAACACCATATTAATAATAATAATAAAGTATTTGAATGTTTTAAGTTACGAAACACATGAAGCACCTCACATCTCGTCATCACTTGACGTATCGCTGACATTACTATTGGCACTTTCTGCAAGCTCTGTGTAGCTGTAATGTATAATCATATGACTTAGATATGTATTGTTCATAATTATACTCTTATTTATAGAAGAAAGTGAGTACTTAATCTTTTTAACTTACATATTTTCATCGACGAAGTTTCTAACTTCTGGTGCAATTTGATTTCTTCGATAGAATTGTAATCGATCTTTTATTAAGATCAGTGATATTTTAGGATCGGTTAACTGTACTGCTCGACTAAAAACGTCTAACAATCTGTTTTTTCGACTATTTTATCTGGAATGAAGAATCATATTCTTCCTATAAAGCTTATGCCATGACTCGTTCGCATCCTCTGAATAGTACGCTATTGACAATAGAAACTGCTGGGCTCTTTCGCAACCATGTTTTAATAATTTCTGTAACGTTGGGCTCATTCGAGCCCATGGAAATAGTGTATAGTGGACACAATTAGTCTGCCAACAGAACTGTTCAAGCTCTCTTATTTTTTAAGGCTTCTTACACTTAAACACTAATAATATTGTCGCAACATTTTTTACGAATTGAACATCAATTTCCAGAGCTTCTGCAAATATTGCTGGTTTTTCGAAGCATCTTCTAGCGACATTGCCAGTGTTTGTTGTGCCATGCCCTTGTAACACTTGGTCTACTCGAACACCAAGCTTGGCATATATTATATATTATTCTTAAGAAAAAGAATATTGATGCAGAAAATAGAAATGATATGAAAATAAACTTTTTTATCGATTTCAGAGCAATTTGAAGAAAGAAAATTATTGTAAAGAATAATATATATATCGAAGAAATCAAATTGCACCAGAAGTTAGAAACTTCGTCGATGAAAATATGTAAGTTAAAAAGATTAAGTACTCACCTTCTTCTATAAATAAGAGTATAATTATGAACAATACATATCTAAGTCATATTATTATACATTACAGCTACACAGAGCTTGCAGAAAGTGCCAATAGTAATGTCAGCGATACGTCAAGTGATGACGAGATGTGAGGTGCTTCATGTGTTTCGTAACTTAAAACATTCAAATACTTTATTATTATTATTTATATGGTGTTGTATATACGAGAATACGATGTACATATGTTCAAATTAGTGTGTTATAAAATCATTTAAACGAAAACATGATTTCATTAATTTCTTGTCACAAAAATCGATTTCTTGAAAAAACCAGAGGTCGTAGACAAATTTTGAGACCAGATTTGAAATCAGCGTGAAAAAATCTACGGGAAATGATATATAGCAAAAATTAAAAAAATTTGTTCTGCCCGTGGTAACGCAGAAACCACATTTTCTGGAAATTGTGAAAGTTTAACGAACTTTCTCAAGGTTAAAAACAGTTCGTACCGTAATCTCCCTATTTTTCCCATATTCTGCAAAGTTTCAGCTTTAATTTAAAAAAAAATTCATCGCTCTACCTCATTTCTATCGAAAGTTATTTCTTTTTGAAGCAAGGCAAGTCACTTTTTCCCACTGTGCGACGTGTCCTTCGATGAGGGGTTCAGTTTCCGGGCACTAACGTCCTTTATTGTCAGACCGCATATTCGCCGTTTTCACGGTTTACATTCTCCTCTCTCCCTCCCTCCCTCCTTCGTACGATACGCGTGCTCTCCCGTGGTCCTTGATGGAAGAAGAAAGGAAAGATCCGAGGGCAGGACAGAGAGACTGTCAAGTAGAAGGGGAGAGACAGTGAGCAGCACACGGTGGTCCCTGTCACAAGAGCTGAAAGCTGGAGCAGCTCCATTTACGAATATTGAAAATATTGATTTGTTTTAAGTAATGGGAACCGCCGGCTGGTAGCATACGAAAACGATTCCAACAAGCCCCTTCTTTAAATAAATTTTTGTAAATTCATGTCTTTCTACCGATCTATTGGTTTAGTAAAAAAATTTGTAACAAGTTCTAAGGTTCGTTTAAATTAAATTTGATAAGATATGTGATGCGAACTTTTCCAATATTCTTATCATAATTATTCTTTCAATGTTTACAGAATAACGTGACTACATTGTTACGTTCTTCTAATGCTTTCATTATTTATGCGCAAATTCATAACATGTAACGTTCATTTAGATTAAATTTCATAAGACTTGTGTTGCGAATTTTGTCAATAGTCTTATCATGATTATTATTTAATTTTGTGAGAATAGCAAGGCCACACTCTTAAGCGCACTATCGCCAGGTATCACCGGGTTGGACAAAGCCTTATCAATCCGCAATAATTTCTGAGAAGGCTAATTGGGAAATGGGGAAGTTATCACGGAAAGAGCAGAGTCACGGTTAGACCGAGAGTTTCGAAGGCAAGTCATGTTCCCGGACGGTGTATCAATTTTCATTAATACCCGTCCCGCGCACGGGTCCTGGTAGTATCAATGGTCAGCTTATCGGGAAATTGAGAGTCGAGGCCGGTAAGGCACACACATACGATCTAATTAATAATCAGCGAGGCCGGGCCCGTGGCACGGGTCGACTCGAGGCGACTCGCGGTCCAGCGACGTTTAATTATTTCGACGTGAAATATGTATGGCGGGCGAAAAGCGAGGGCTTATTCGAAACCGGTGCACGAGTTGCCCGTGCAACCTTATTCGCCATTGTCGGCCGACCAAGGAGTTAGACGGAAGGGTGGCCAGCCGTGAAACGAGAGCAGGGAGGGGAGGAGACCCAGGTAACTCCCACGAAAAATACTGGCTCCTGTTTCATTTCATTCTCGGCTCCCCCGGCTATATTTAATTAAGAAATATCGCGACTAATTGTTATCGGCGTTGCCCGCGATTTCACCGCCTCGGAAATGCGCGTCTGATGCTCTGGGAACATTTTTCATTCTTATAGCGGTTCAGCATTTTTTATTCTTTTTATAATCTAGCCGTTTGCTGTCATTTCCTTCCCGAACCCTGTCATTTCCTTCCCCATTTTCTTCTTTTTTTTGGAGAGTTTGCATTTCCGACGACAGTGACAATTTCGTAGCCGGTATCGCACTCGAAATTTCGAAATCGATATGACAGTCACGTCGGGAATGTGTCGAAAGATCCCCCAGCAAGGTTTCCTTATTCGAAGGGATAACTGCGATGGCGCACCTTTCCCTTGGCGCGAGGGATGGCAGAGGCGGAGGGACCAATTTTCACAGCGGCGAGATATGTCCGGAGGTCTCGGAGTACCGAAGGGTTGGCGGCAAAGATCACAAGTAATTGAATGGGGGAAGAGGAAGAGAGAGGGGGTCGGCGGGGTAGGTGAGAGGGGTGGTGGTTTCGCTCCAACCCCCGTGAGTGTTCAACCAATTAATCCACTTCAATCCAGAAAGCAGCCCCGTGAGCATCGAGGAACCTTTTTTTCTCTATTACGTCGCAGACACGCCAAGATGTATTGAGATCGAAAGAGACACCTTTGGGATTCAAAATACCTTTCCCGGTCTGTTTCTCTCGTTCCTTGTTCGTCGTTCCACGCTCCACCATTCTCTTTCTTCGGTCCTTGTTCCCGTTCGATCTTGACGTGTGCACTTCCGCCAGTCGCATCGTTTACCTCCCTGTGACAGCCAGCATAGCTGACAAGTTGATCTTCTCTGTTGTGTCGATGGTGGAAAATGTTTGCGCGTGATCATTTGAAGGACAGAGTCGAAATGGCTGATTCCAGATCTTCTGTTTGCAATTTTCGAAACAATAACAATGACTTTGTAAGGAATGATTGTATAGGAGCGGCACAAAGTCTAAATGAAATTAATCTTGTCACTTTTACAAGGGAACATGTACCAGTTGCTTTGAAGGCTCGATAAGTCTAGCCAGTACCGGATTAAGCCAGCGCGGGGCCCGTAGCAAATGTTATGGCGGGGCCCTAGGCTTTGCATCAGGGCCGCTCGTGTGCAAATGATGTGCACCTTTGCGACAAACACAATGAATGACCATTTTTTTTTTTTATCAAACCTATCTATGCCCCCTGGCATAGACGGGCACCCATGTATCGGCCCCTGTTTGTATGGCGCGGGGCCCCCAGAAGCGCGGGGCCCGTAGCATTTGCTACTCCTGCTACGGGGCTTAATTCGGCCCTGGGTCTAGCGTGGATGAATAAAAATGCACAAGAGCATCCTCAAAAATATTATAACATCAAAGTAACGCATTCAGCTAATCCCAACGAAATTTGCCAATTTCAAAAATTGATTTACAGATCTAGACTGACAATAACGCAATATTGTCAGAATCTCAGCTGGAACGTTCCTCGGACAGAGTCGGTAGGAAAATTCGGAGGAGCGGAATTCGAGTTGCTCGATGGCCCCCCGGAAATTTGATAAATTCCATCGAGCAGCAGGCCGCAAGCTCGCCAATTAAAGGCTAGCGTTTATCCGCTATCGTTCGTACACACGTGGTCTCGCTCGGTGGAATCGTCCCAGATTGGAAATCTAGAGTAGGAATTCGATGGCCGGTAGGTTTCTGGGAGCGTCTGCGGTACCGTGGCGATCCCGCAACACCAATTAAGTCCCTTTCAGGGCGAATCGTGTGCGCAGAGGGGATGGGCGACCCCGGGGCCAATAAAATAAAGTAAATCCGCGTCCGGTCTAATCTCACAGATAGAGAGGTACGAAGAGGGAAAGAGTTTTCTCGCCAGCACGTAAAGTAACGATTACCAGATATTCCTGAGATACGGCGGGGAAGAGATTTTAACCCGGTCCGCCGCAAATCCTGGATGTATCCCCTAATAATACTCAATTCCGCTCTGGATTAATAGCGGTTTACCCCCACCGAGGACCCTCCGCTCCTTCGTGACCAAAAGTGTCTTCCATACGATCTGTGACGTAGATCCGGCACTCCCGATCCACCTCTCGGGGAGAAAACACTGTTCTACCCTTGAATTTTTCACTAAGAAAAATAAGTGGGTAGGTCGTAATTGGACCGTGGATCTTTATGCAATTATGGCTTCTGAAAATTCTCAAAAAATGCCAGAGTATATCCTTCGACAGAATTTAGTGAAATTTTGATATATTACAGATTTACAAAGGCTTACTACCACTGAAAATAATATTTTATTTGGTTTCCCGTTCTTAGTCCAAAAATATATTTACAAAATTAGTAAATAATTGGAACGTGTATTGAGAACTAGAGCAGGATTTCAAACACTTAAAGCCAGATCTACTTATGGATTAATTAATCCAATAAATCGCATCATAGCAGACTCTAGCACTCTCTATAATCGTATTCATTTCTTTACCGAGTCTTTGCACAATTTTAAAAAACAATTACGCAGGATTATAGGATAATACCATATCGTTTATGTACCATTATTTTCTGTGCACGTCCCTTCTTTGTTATTCTTTGTTATTATGCGTGTAGTCCCTTATTCTTCTCTATTGTAAACACTTATGTAAAAGGACCTCACCTCGGTCCGTCTATAATTAATAATAATAATAAATAGTCTTACACGTGGTCAATTACAGAATTGTAAAAATGGTCGACCGTCCGAGTGTAAAAAAGAATAAGTCGCGCAGCAGGGGCGGTCGGGGGTTGTCGGAGAAGGTTCTAAAAAGGTGTGCGAGTGGGTTCGATAAAGGTTGGCGAGTGGAAGGTACCCGGCAGACGGGTCCAAGCTGGTTTAATCAGCAACGGACGAAACAATGTTCCGTCGACGGAGGGCACGGAATAGTAGTTCAACGAATTGTTTTGATAAGTTGCAGAGACAATACGTCGTTAAGGTGGCGAGGATTTCTCTCTCCGAGATGGAGGAGAAAGTAGACGACGCAGGAGAAAGATGACTCGCACCCTCGAACCTCCCTCGCAGAGCGGGGGGGTTGGCGAGAGGGAGGACTCTCGAACGAGGAAGGCGACGAGGAGGACTCTCCAAGTTTAGATTAAACTCACCGCGGATAAATATTCGTAATGGAACGCCAGGGTGCCATAAATTAGCATGCTGCCCTCTCCTGTCCTTTCCCGATTCGACAATCTGTACACCGGGGCCCGTTACCGTCTACCATAAACTTCGTCTTTTCTTCATCATCGTGCTGCCCGTCGATATAGAGGAACTTCCAGCCAACTTTGACTATGGTCGTTCGCGAAACTTCAACTTGTCGCGATAAGAATGTCCAACCATGACGTTTTTATTGTCGGGACCAGCCAGACGACTGCAGCGAGACGCTTCTACGCCCACCGAGCTCGTTAATTATGTTTCTTAATCTCTGATTACATACCTTACCGATGCTCGTGGCTTCCACTCTTCATACTTTATCTATCGTTCGTTTCACGGAGTTGTTGAAACATTTTTGACAAGTATTTCGAATTTCGTTTAACGTTTTTAAAGCTCGTTCGAAAATCCATGAGAATGAAAGGAATTATGAATGGACGTTGCGAGGTGTTCCAAGGGTTAAACAAGTTGAAAGTCTCCAAGGAGACGGTCTGAAAAACACAGAGAGACGTCAACGGAGAGGCCACTAGTTGCTCCGATGACTAACGTTAAGTCGGCGGACAATTAGATTCAGGTTAAACGCGGTAGAATCGCGCGGCAATTACATACACACGTTCCCGGCTGGTTCGAAAGTTGTCGCAACCGTAGGCGGGGGACAAGAATTATGAACGTCGAGTCGTCGCCATTCGAGTAAAGACTGTCGTAAAGCAGGAACAGGAAGTGCAGCGAGCAGAACCCCGTGGCGGACGATAAAAATTTATATCGGGGTATTCGCCTCGGTCGGATAGTGAATTCAAACGGGCGTGTAATTGGTAGTATCGTAAAAAAACGAAAGAGAAACAGCGAGCGCGCGTGTGTGAGGGAGAGAGAGGATCCAGTCGACTCGGCTGGGAAGATGAAGAAAAATACCGAGAGCCTTTTCTCCGTAAGAAAAAGAAGAAGAGGACGGTGGAAATACTCGAGGGGTTCCCCTGTCTCCATAATTTTTTATCCTAAAACCGCTTCGTCTCTTCGAACAGCGATATTGTTAATATGCAAAGGAGCTTCGGAAAATAGGGTGCCGGGGAATAAGGAGATAATGGGGGGAGGGAAACGAGAGGCGACGCGATGCTTCGCCTTGGAATTAACACACGCTTCTTCCGCGAAGGATTATCATGTTAGCGGAATATTACGGGGCTGCTTACCAGACTTCGATCGACCGACTATTTCGAGACTTTGTTACCAACCATTGATTATTAATACACCGTATTTATGTATTCTTTAGTATCCCGTCCCCGCCGAGAATGCACCGGCAATCGGATCAACGTGATTGCTATGGGAATTGCTCGGCTACCCCTCTGAAATGTTCGATCGATTTTCCTAATTTACAATTACTATTTAAATGCATCGATCCTGGGAACCATTCGTCTACTTGTTAGATGGCCCCAGCATAAGCAATCTCAAATAATTAATTCGTTAATCATTTACTAGACTACGGATCTTCATGCAAAATAAAAAATGTACGCATTGATTGCACGACACGGGAGCCAAATGGAAATTGTATTCTTCTTTTAATCGTCCTATTAAGCTGAAAATGATAATTGATGTCCTTAAATATTTTTAACATGTCCACTGCTTGAAATTGTACGTGGCCACTTATGTCATAAATGCATTAAATCCGCAGTCTAATCATAACAGATTTTAAAGGGGTAGTGTATCTAAATAATTTCTGTAGCCGTTGACACGATTTACGTGTTCCTACAATTTTTATGAGGGTGGTAAATACACTTCAGAATTGACTAGTGCATTGAGGTGCTGTCAAAATTAGTATGCCAGTTATTTACGGTCTCAGCTTTAAAACGATTTCTCTAAATAGAAAAATGCACTCTGTAGCGAATAGCCAAGTGACAAGTGTTGGCATCGATAGTTTGTGGGATGAAAAACAATCGATTCTGGGGGAGATCGAGGTCGGCATGCGGGAAGTCCCTTTAATACAGTGTCAACCCTTCGAATATGAACGGTAAATGTAACAAAGTACTCGTGGAAGGTTTTCGAGGGCGATATTACTCTGTAATAGATATTACGTCTACCTGCTCGCATATTAAATTTTAATATAGAAGATACGAGCTACTTTTTCTTTTGTGAAAAATTCACGTCGGCTGCAGCTTTTAATACGTAATACCGTCGGCAGACGCCTCGTCGACCGTACTGGATGTGTACGTACGTGAAACGGGGGTATCGAACTGTAGAAGTGCCGCCACGATGGAAAGTATAGTGCCTGGAACAAATATGCTGACTTTCTTTCCTAAGATCTCTTTCAACGACCACTTTACACGCCTACTGTTATCCCCCTCTCAAACAAGGAGGCGCGTAATTTGCCATACTCACTCTCAAATCGTTGACGTTCCACTAAAATACAAAATGGAACAAAGCAAGCAGTTTCGACATTTTTTTTCTACTGTCTATAGAATATTTTCACATGCAGGTTTTTTCTTCTAAACAATTCCTACTTATAAACTTAAGGCACATTGTGATTATTAATACTAAACCTACCGAGCACTAAAAGCGACTAAAATGTCTTAGCTTTACAAAAATTACAAGGCTCTATTTATTTAGATTCTGTGCAATTTTTATTACGATATGTGCCCGAGTAGAAAAATCTATCGAATCAATTATTATGTAACCAACTTCATAGTTTCAATAATTGTGAAATGAAAAATATGAAACCGGTCATTTGACTGGCAGTGGTAGGTTTAGTGTTAAACTGCACTTCTCTTCATGGATTTATGGTAAATTATTCTGTTTCAATCATTTGTATCAATTTATTCTGAATTATGTTAAAAATATTTTCAGTCTTACTATTCGACTCTCATCATTAGACAGCGGATCTTATTATGCAAAAGAAAAATGCTCTAATTGCAACAAACTGGAGTAAAATGGAAATTTATTATCTTTCTTAATTCATTTAATAAGCTGAAAATAACACAACAATATTCTTAAATTGTTCCAATGTTTTTACTGCTTCGAATGGCGCCAATTCATTCTTGTCATAAATGCATAAAATCCGCTGTCTGCTGCGATTTCTGCGATTGTCCCGCACAATTTCAATCATTTTTAGATTCCAACACAGCGAACAGCCTTCAAACAGATCAGATCATCGACCAAACCGAGAACAGAAAAAGAAACGAAAGACAACGGAGTAATTTCGCCGGGATTCATGTCCACCAGATTGGGATCTAATTCGAGCGTTCCTCTCTGATAGCCAATAATACTCGTACTAAAAATACGCGGACGGTTTACGATCGCGTCCTCGATCATTGGTGTCGATTCGCCGGTGACGTAACCTGCGCCGTTCGCGAGCCGATCACGACTCGCATGAATCGTCGGCGCGTGCCGCAATTGACACCGAGGACCGTGCAAGAATACCCGGGACGATCATCTCGGGGTCAATTGAAGCCGATGACTAATCGTCGCAAGTCACTGACACTTCGGAGCGGTTCACCTACGCGTCCGAGACCGACTTGATTCAATTTCCTCGGCCGGCGGAGTTGCATATTTATATGCACCGTGCCAGAACGACTGTACGACGATGCATTTCGATGCACGTCCGCGCATCGTCCGTTTCGGAAAGGCCGATGGGGAGGAAATTCGTGGTGAAAAATGTAACGAGAAGATCTGGGATCCGGATACAGGTGCTCAGATAATTACAGACAAAATCGAGTCGCAGACGCGTGTATTTTACAAGTTTAAAGAACGGTCGCCGGAAACCGCGAAAGATGCGATGAGTCCCGGTCGCGTGGTGGTTTTATAAGGCCGAATTTGATGAGTTGTGGAATTCTGGATGCAAGCGACACACATTTACTAGCTGACTTATTGGTCATTGATTGGTCGAGACTGATGATTATTGAAGAATTCGAGAATATTCCAATTATAATGTCCGGCTAATTTATGAGAATATAAGGGTTGAAATTTCGGGCGCGAAGGGTTGAAAGATTCCGCAAGGGTTCGAAGCCGGCCTCGGTCCGTGTCCATCTGTCAGTCTGCGCGTCGGCCTCGAAGCGACGCGATTCGAGTTGACACGATCCGCGGTAGTTGGCAGAGCCAGTTCCCTCGTTCATCGCCGCGCAATCCGCGCTACAGTTATAAAATATTGATTATGGTTTCGTTCGCAAACATGCCGACTGCGAGAGAAAGGTGAGCCCGGTGGTGCTCGCGGGTTGGTCCGGGGGTTAGGTTCCGCGGGGGTGGCTAGGGAAGGACGGGGGGGGGATGGTTTGGATTCGTGAACGAGAGGCGTAGCGAGCGGGGCTGTGGTGGGGGCGGGGGTGCGGTGCCTTTGTAGGAAGTTTGAAAACTCGACGAGTGGATTAATATCGCGGAGTTCTCGTTACTCGTTGTTGATTTTGTCTGTTTCCACCCAACCACCCCAGCGAGACCCCTGAAACCCAGCCCACGTCGCCAGAGCCGTTTCTCTCTTGCAGCCGCCCTGGGAGCCCACCCGTCCACCCATTCCAGGCCGCCATCCTCGCGAGGAGCTCAAATGTCTCTAATGAACCGGCTTGTGTGCTTATATCCGAGTCTTCTCCGACCGCTTTATACCCCGGCAAGCGGCGCGCCCGTTCGCGTTCGTTCGCCAGGATACACGGCAAGTAAATAATGCGGTGTAAATAAAAACACCGACCCGTCTCTGAGGCGAACGGTTGGAGGCCTTGCTGGAACCGTCGAATCGCTCCTCTTCGATTCTTGGCCTCTCGTTCCGACCCTGTCTACACGTGCTCATCCCTTAACCCTTTATTAAAGACTCCGATTCCATTAACGACGAAGAAATCAACCGGGATCAAATTGAGAAACTAATCAGACCGGTTCGAATATTCCCCCCCCCCCCCCCACCCCCCCCGTTTGGAAACGCAGTTTCGGCGTCTTCTCCTCCGGAAGCCGGTCGCGCGTGGGAGACAACGCGTTTCCACGGCCGCCGGAAAATCACGTTCCGCTCGACAAAAAATTGGGAAAACATTCCCACCACCTTAGTCCGCCCGGGAGCCCCGAGGAATTTCGAGTCGAATGCATTAAGATAATTAATTATAAAATTCACGGAGGTGGGGCCGAGAGCGCGAATCTGCTCGCCGAAAGCCTGCAGATTGGAAAAACATGGAGGGAACTTGAATACTTTTCCTCTTTCCCGTTTACTCAACGAAGACGACATAAATTCGAATGAAAATGCAGATTCCGCGGAATGTTTTTCGCCGAGTGGCTGCCTCGGCAGAGTTCGCGTTCCGTTTCCCTGGCGAAGAAGCGATCTCGATCGAAGCTGCCCGATCCTCGTCGAACGCTCGATGGAACGAAAGCGATACGACCGGTCAGGGATTGTTTATAAAACTGTTCGGATCGGATGACAACGATACGTTCGTTAAACGAGCGTGAATCAGAGTCAGAAATAGCCGTGATCGCCGCGCAGCCAATTGTATCGGCGAATTGTCATTTGATCCAGAGTGTATCTAGCGGCGAAGTAGGTTGTGCTAATAACTTCACGCTGTAACAGCTGTCACGGGGCTTAATTAATCCGTCCGCTCGTGGCTGATCTCACGCAGCCGGCCGCGAGTCGCGATTTTAATCGGTTATTTCTATTCCGTGTAATTCGCGATGGCCGAGCGCGACGAACGACGCCCCGGACAAACGTACCGATTTTCAATGGCCGTATTAATTGCTCGTATTCACTCGACTCCGACGCTTTTAATTGTATCCAACGCTGCTCCCGGGAACTTCGCGCCATTCTCGCCCGCGATTTTACAATATTTTTCCGTCGAGCAAGAATACCAACCGTTCCCAC
Source organism: Lasioglossum calceatum (assembly GCA_963966675.1). Lineage (NCBI taxonomy): Eukaryota > Metazoa > Arthropoda > Insecta > Hymenoptera > Halictidae > Lasioglossum > Lasioglossum calceatum. The sequence continues at coordinate 481,015 of OZ016545.1, forward strand.
TGATCCCGCTTTAATCTGTGCGATCGAGACATGTTTGTGAACACTATTTTCACACCGAACACGAATTTCTCGGTTTGCTAGATTTTTCTTTTTCGCAGCAACTCGCGGTGGAATTCGAATCTTTCACAATTGCAATAGGTATCTAGGTTCGGAACATTTTGTGAGGATCCTCGATCGAGTAAAGTTTGCAGGACGCCTAACATATTTTTGGAATTATCGCGAGGCATTTAAAGATAGTATGTATAATATGTATTACTTTATTGATTTCCCCTTAGGGTTACAATTCTTATTACAATCCACCTCTACTTATATCCGCTCATTCCTTCTTACCAACTATTCTTAATTCTAACTTACTAACTAACTTATAACTATAATAACCTACAGTATCGCTAGAGAGAGAGAGAGAGAGAGAGAGAGAGAGAGAGAGATACAATATGTACAAAAGTCATTTACAGTACAAAATATTTACATCATTTACATTTTTTTTCGGCCTTCCTTTTCCGGCCGCAGCATTTAAAGATAGTAGTAATACTACTTTAGAATGCAAAAATCCGCAATCTAGTGATCCTCAAGGCAAGCAAATTAGAACACTACAGAATTGGGAGCTACAACATCGATTATCGTAGAAAACTTGTTGGCAATCGCTCGGAGCAACGCGGGAACGTCTCCTCAGCAGCAGGGACTGCAATTATCCGACGGCCATCGAACTATCCGAGCCTCGGAGCGCTTCGAATCAAAGTACAAATTCTGAAGGGTGGATGCAAGACGAAGCAACGTCGGAATGGTGGGAACGAGGGGGCGGCATTCTTCTTCGAGACGGCATTTCTCGCGGAACTTTATTAGATGTTTTCTTCAATAGGATAGAAATGCAAATAACAGTTGTCAAATAACTTCCTCTCGAAGAAATAGACGAGCTCGACCGGAGGAACAAGATGGAATGAGATCGACGGAGAATTGAAGGTAGAGAGACACCGTCAGGAGTACCAATATTGAGCCATGGTAAAAGTCCGACTTGTTTCCCCTCCTTCCTTTATACCCCTTCCCTCTCTCTGTCCACGACCTTTTACGGCGAATATTCTGCGATATTGTATTTCGAGATTCCATCCAGAAATGATGACAGACGCATTAACCCCTTTGGCGGTCCGAGAACATTTCTCTACGCGATTTTAGAAAGGGACCTCGGACGGGAAAAACTGTGTAAGCGTTCTGAAAGAACAATGTTCTGTTACTTATCTAATATATCTAAAAGTTTCAAGATGATCGGATCGATGGAACATAGTTAAAAAATAGTTACAGAAATAAAATTTTGAGGGATTAACCTGCAACCTAAAAGTATTGTTTCGCACACGACATCAATAAAAATGGCCGTGAGGCCGCTGGACCATACTTATTAGGAAATTAGATCGCGTACTATCGATGGACAGCGGATCTCTGTGAAAAATAAAAATTGAGCGCAATCGCCATAACGTACCTGGGTGGAGAAGGTTGAAATCGCATTTGGCGTTGCGAACGGGATCGGTATATGGACTCTGTGTTTCCTCGGCGCGCGCGATGCGTGATTTATGGCGTTTATTACGCGGTTTATCGCGGTGCCGTAGCCGCGGGAACTTGCCTAGTGATTCAGTGATCCGAATATCCAGAAGGAAGCTCTCGGATGGGGTTGGCGTAAAAAGGTAAACGCGGCGATGATCGCGGCTGCATGAAATATGTATTTCAATATAGGTGGCGCCGATATATATTGCCGGTAGCCCAGGCACAGCGGGCCGGGGGGCGGCGGCGGCGGCTGTGAAATTTTATGTCGCATTAAAGCCACCAATATGTCTCCGGAGCGCGCGGGCATAAAAATTGTCGAACGTATTAACGCCCCCGGTTTCAAACGATCGGCGAGGATGTGTGCGCGTTTATATGTGCGCTCGCCTCTGGCCGCCTCCCCGCGCGCGCGCGCGCGGCAAACACGGATTTAATAAAGCGAGCAAGAAGCGATTCGTCTTCTCGTCTCGATATCGGCGATCATTAAAAGCCCGGCGTTAATGCCATCGTCGACGTCGTCGTCGTATCGAATCCGGCGCCCATCTTCCGGTAATCGTTTATCGAGCCGTCACGGAAGCGATGCATTTATAAATTCCCAACGGGAATGGCCACAAATATTTCGATATTCCCGACGGTAATGACGGGACTACCAGCCTCCGATACCACGAATCCGCGAGGACTACTGCAATTTATTTCGATTTTTAATGCGACCGTGCCCTTCACGCGGGAAACGCTCCGCGAATAAATTGTGAAAAATATTAAGACCGATGAAAGCTCCGAATCGTCGGCTGATTGCTCGCGAATCCTGTGCAACGAGGAATTACATACGAGGCTTCTTCGATTGCGAATGAGTGGTCGATAATGCGAGTATAAAATATTCAGACGTGCGATTCTATTCGAGTTGCTATAGTGTGGTCTTTAGAGAAAGTAGATGCGGTCAGCCATGATCAGACACGCTAGTCTTCTAAACTTTAAAGTATGTAAGGAATAAGCTGTATTTATTTGTAAAACAAGACACACGGATAACCAATCGTTGACAGACGTGTTTGTCGCGGGAGCTCGTTTCGATCTGATCTTCTTTTTCACAATTTGTTGGCAATTACAATTTAGAATTCTTCTGTTCCGATTCTCTATTTTATAAATTTAATTATACATAGGGTTGTCTGTTAATACACACACGTACATACATACAATACACACACATCATTCGTACTTTAACCCTATAAGTGGTATAAGAACTGCGCAATGAAAATGACACATGACAAAAATGATTCCGTGAATTTTTATACGAATAAAAAGTTTTATAACGGCTGAAATAAAGTAAAATCGCTGAGGAACAGCGTCGAAGCTTTTACGATACCTAGTTCAACACTAGAATGAGCAATTGAGCACATTTCAGTGTACAATATTAAAACTTCTCGACATAAAAATGAAATGAACCTCTTGAAAGATTGAATACAAGTGCAAAAAGGAAATATAATAAACTCGACACGTTGCCAATTTTTTTATGTTCAATAATCCTACAGTGTCATATCCTGTTGCTCGCAGAAGCAACCTTTCCGGTCGGCGCTAAGTATACGCGAAATCTAATCAACACTCTTAATCCCGAAACAACTTGATCGCTCCGGCGATGATTCAATATTTCAACTTCCATTACCACGGTGAAAAAATATCCATTGCAAAATATTCACGACGAGCAATCGAAAACGACTTAAACTAACCGGAAACGTCGTAACGAGATTCATCAGCGAGTCCAATCGAGTAAAAGGCGGAAAGAATTTCCTGACATCGCCTTGCGTTTTAATTAAAGCAATAAGAACAAGGGGAGGGACCGCGAAAAGGCGTGGAGAGGAGAGGAGAGGAGAGGAGAGGAGAGGAGGAAAGAGATCCGTTACTATTTATTTCTAATTATCTTCGATCCCGTAATCCGGCCGTCGGAAACGCTTGGGAATCCGAGTGGCTCGGGTTCTCTCGTTTCTCCTTCCTCCTCGGGCGAAGCGACACCCGTAATCGAATAATTAAGCCGTTGATTGGGGCTTTATTACCCAATCCGCGAAGTGAGTTTTTATTGGTCCTCCCGAGGTCGTCGTTGAGTATTTAAAAAGGGTGATTGCCTCTCTCGATTTCGCGGCGAGGGGGGTGGTGCGTCGAGGGGGTAGGGTGGGAGATCACCTGCGAGATTGGACGGTGCATAATGTATTATCCGGTACATCCCAATTTCTCGGTGGTTCATCGAACAAGCGGATATTTGCGATCCCGAGCTCGCCGACGATCAAACGTAACGATTCCCGTGCACACGCGACTCGACTCGTAACGCCGCGATTCACGGATTTCGAATCCATGGATTCGTACGGGAACCGAGACATTTTTCATCGAAATAACCGCACCGGGCATCTTTCTGCAAATAGCAATCGTCCGACTTCATTTTACGAACAGAACGAGTAGATTCGCTAATGTTTGCTTAAAATGTTTGCAGATGCCGAAAGTTGACCGAGGATTTAATTGTGAATTTATTCTGACGTTTTCTCGTTAGCACTCTACTCGTTCGTGTGGCCTAGAAGTGCCTAATAAAATCTGCGGTTGCAAGGAAGAACGCCGCGTGTCAGAATTTCGAAAAAATTGAGTTTATGCATTAATTCAGCATTATAGTATAGGATTTACGTATTTAGCAGGAGAAAAGTCATGAAAACAAATTCGAACGGCTGGAAAAAATAATGCAATTTAACCGATGTCCTATTATCGTTAACATCTGACAACCACAGAAATATCAACAAAAATATCGATAGCAGTTTAGGTGTTTGTTTCGGTGACCGTTATTTTAATTTATGGAGCCGGCAGTCTTACGGTATCGAATTCCTCGGCAGCAGATAGCGCCTACCAAGCCATCGAGCCTCGAATGGAAGATTCCCAGCTTGAATAGAAGAATCGAGGGTTGTCGCCGTGAGCTTCAATGCTTCGAAGAGGAAGAACGGAAAGGGGGGAAAAGGATAGAGAGAAAGCAAGGGGGAGAGAAAGGAGTGAGAAGGAGAGAAGGAACCAGACATCGTCTGCGAGTGTTATTTGTACCGTATCGAAGAATCCTTCGACTTGAACCCCACCCTGCCAGAACCGAGCAACCATCTCTCCCTGGCTCGTTTCGTTTCTCCGGCGACAAATAAGCAACAGAACACGAACACGAACACGAACACGGTTCTATCTCGCGGCACCGTCGGATCGCCTCCGAACCTCTCCCAGATACTTGATTCCCAAGTCCCCCGATGGTAATTTATCTTCTTCGACCCCAGACAGACACGACGCTTTTAAATTCGAATCCGATTACCATTCTACTATCCGACGTTGTCTAATTACTTTCACGCGCGCCTCGACACAATTGTCACAGAAAAACCGAAACATTCGTGCAAAACTGGGACGCGGTTAGAATTTTCTATTGATGAAAATTGTGAATGTTGGTCTTGAACATTTCCTCGAAACCAAATTAACAAACCCAAAAACAAAAGACGAAGAAGAACAGATGCAAAAATGAGCTGGTACTGCAGTTACATTGGCAATGAAATTTATATTGATGAAAATTGTAAAAAAGGTAGGTATTGACCATTTCCTCGAAGCCAAATAGACAAATCCAAAAATAAAAGAAGAAGAAGAACAGATGCAAAAATGAGCTGGTACTGCAGTTACATTGACGATGAAATTTATATTGATGAAAATCGTGAATGTTGTCTTGAACATTTCCGTACCCGGAGTTTCGCGTTCGAAAAATTGTAGAACTTTTCCCGAGAATTTCAGGAGGTGTCTGGTAAGGCGTGAGCTCCACAAGTGCATGAAAAAGGGGCATCGCAAATCGCGGAAAGCGAAGATCCTGACGCGAGTTTTCGCCGGCGTATAATGAGTCGGTTTGTATTCAGTCATCGGCGAGTAAGAGGATAACGCGGGGGAGTCTGCGAGGGGGGTTGACACACGTTCAAGCGATACCGCAAAGTTTTATGGGGTAACCGCGTTGCGGGGGGTGGAGATCGGTGGTATGGGGAAAATTGAAAATGAGCATAAAAAGTATAAAAGAAGCGAGACAGAAGGCAGATTGCCGTGGAACATTCTTCGGCAAAGGGGCAATTCATTTTCGTATGCTATATCAATTTCTTGGTTCGCCTCCTTTCCTCGTCCGTCGCCCTCTTCAGCCACGTCTCCGTTCCCCTCTCCGATCCTCTGGTCTCTCACGGTACTCGCCAACCTTCGATCTATACTCGTTTCATCCCTTAAAACTGTTAACTCCGGCAGACATCAAGGGGAATGCGAATTAGCCCGGCTGTCTTATCCGCGCCGATAAAAATGACGATGAAAAAGCCCGGGGAGAGAAACAAGGAGAGAGAGGGTGGGAGAGAGAGAGAGAGAGAGTGAGATGTATAGGGTCTCTCAACTTATATCTTAATCGATTCCCGGTTCCCTTCCGCCCGTTTAAAAATTTCATGTCTAAATACACCCCCGTCTAGCTCTTTGAACCTGCGGGACGAGCTGCAAACAACATCCGCCGGAATAAAGGAATTTCATTTCGCCTCCGCTGGATTTAATTTCTATCGAGTGCACGAGACCCGAACCCCTCGTGGATTAGAAATTCGATATTTTATCCGATTTTTATCCGTCGTCACATCGGTCTCGTTTTCATGTTTCGTTTAAAAGAAAATTTAACAAGGTCCCTTTCATTCTTCGCGCAACGCGCGCAATTTCTGTCTGGCATTAATTTGTATCGAATGTTTACGCAAGCACGTCGCTTCTGAAACTAATTTCGGCAAGCAGGCATCCGAGGCTGCGCGGTTTTTTAAATTCGACCGTGCGCCTGAGAACGCGGAATATTTCGGAAGAGATTATACGTATGAAGAAATTATTTCCCCGCTGCAGCTTCTCCGCGAGAGATGCGATTTCTATAATGCCTCGGCAGGCTTCGCCCGGAAATTGAAACATCGACATGAAATTTGTAAATAGATTAAATTATTCGATGCACAGGGCAAACAATTACTAAAACAGCATTTGAATTACAGTCTCCCGTTAATTTTACCCAACTGTCGTATGAATTCCTCGAGCAGCAGATTTTTCCAGGAATTTGTTAGTCGAACAAAGGCAACTCCATCGACGCAAAGGGTTGTCTTTAGGAAAGTCGAGGCTCGATCGATCATGCATTATAGACTGGAGGCTGACAGCCAGTGATAGATCGTGGTAATTAAATAACTCGTTGCGATCAGGCCAAGCTCGAGATTCGGTCACGGCAACAGAGGAAGCGAGAGAGAAGCAGCTACGGTGTGGAGCAGGGTTCAGCAGCATGTGCGCGCCGCTCCTGGACGGGGTGTAATTGACAAGGCAATTGATAATCGCCGTCGGGTTGACAGTATCTCCGAGAATTAGCGCCACACGAATGTCAGTCGCGTCGACTAATTGAACAGAAAATTGCTAAGACGATGGACAAAGGATCCCGGAAAGGGGCACTTTTCACGATTGGAAAACATTTCAATATCTCATTTAGGAGGACACACAGACAATATGCACACGTGAATAGTCCCCTGATAATATGCGAGATGTGTCTGTAAAAATTCGTTTACAGAAGAGTTTCGTTCATTCAGATCATAAAATTAATACATCAATTCGACCATTTGTGAAATTATGAAAGAAAATAATTTTCTCGAGAAAACGGAGTTTTCTTTTTGAAATAATATTATCCAATATTTTCAACTTATTTTTTCCCGCAGAATCACCCTGTACAGTCGCTCCATCTTGTTTTTAACACCTTCCCGATGAATCTCCGGTAAAAACATCGCGTCAGAAATAAAGTGGCCGTCGCAAGCGCGACTCCAGAAGAAACGCAAAGGCAAGGGGTGGAAATAAGGGTTGCGTATCGACTTCCGAGGGAACATCCGTCCATCGCGGTTGCACCCTTTTGCCGATCGACGCGTTTCAACGACGGCGATTCAATTGTCCGTTCGCGGAGAGCGTCGCGCGGAGGGACGCGAGGGCGGAAATCGACGGTGCGGCTGGGCGCGTTGCTCTCGACAGTGACGCATTACTTTGAAATCGTCTTGGCCACCCCTACGCTCTTAATACATCCCGTCGACATCGGAAAGCGTTACCAAAGACATCACAGAGCGATCCGAGCCGAGCAATATGCCATCAAATCCCCGTAACCATCAATATCTTTTCGTTCCCGGCCGCAGAGAAAATCGCCGAGCCGCAGTCGGATCTCCGCCACCCTTGCTTGCCGGGGCTGCGCTGAAATGTTTTACATTGCAAAATCAATGTCGGGCATCGGGGCCACCCTCTTCGCGATACAACCCCGTGCCGGATCTCTTTCCGCTAAATCGCACAATTATTGAAAACGCGTTTCCGATACCACCCTCCCTCCCTCCCTGAAATTCGCCGAACGTCGCAGAACTTCGTATTAATTGCCTCTGGCGCGGTGATACGCACTGTTCGATCTTGTGCGAGATATTTCATTCATTTTTTGTGTGAAAACAGTCTACTTAGTTTGCAGATTAATTTTTTAGAAATTTTTCTGTGAAATTGAAATTGTTGATCGCTGAACAGTTTTTTAATGGCACGTCGAACAAATTTTTAATTCAAGGTGGTATCGTGGTTATATTTTTAAGAAGTTGTATTATCTTGTAGATCACTCGGTGGACTGTCAAAAATTGATATTTAGGGGTGAGGTAATTGGCTGCGTTTTAAGAGGAGCTCCTCTAGCGTTCGCAGGATGAACAGCGCAGTTCCAACGAGGCCAATAGCGTCTCCTCGATCTGAATTCAGCGTGACCATTTCGAGGGAAATGAAACGGTCCGCTGGAATTCTTCACAGCCACTTAAGGGCCAATCGGCAAGCACTCGTGCTTCCTGTTTCGCGAGTCTCCTGTCTTCATTGTTTCCCGTGGCACAATGGACTTGATTTCGCCGCGGGAAACGAAGAAAAGGCATCGATCCCGGTTTAAAACCTCGTCCGCGGTACATTCTAATTGATATTTTAATGGATTGCCCGGAAAAAGAAGTCCTTGAAAATCACTTCTGCCCACAAATGGAAGACAAAGCGGTTAATGGAAGCCGTTGGAGATTGTCCCCCTTGCCACCACCCCCTCCTCCTCCTCCTCCTCCTCCTCCTCATCGTCTCTCCACCACCACCACCACCACCCTCTTTGCTCCTCTTCCTTTTCCGTTTTCACGGCTATCAATAGCGTCCGGGCAGAGGATTCGGGGCCAGTCAAACGCTGCCTGTTATAATTTATTCAAATTAGCCACGGGATTATTCATGAAAAAGTTACGACGGAGGTGAACCGACATTTGCCGAGGACGTTCGCTCGATAATATCGCTCTATCCTTCCCCGCCGAGATTAATACGGCTTTATTAATGCATATTTGACCGAAGTGCCCGGTATTGCATTTATACGAGTAAGAAGTTTCCCTGGCTGCGCGACACGCCGCTGCTTTATGCCGCGCCCCCCGGGCGATTGCGGTGAGTTAGGGTTGCGCGTTAACCAAAGTGTCCTATTTTGTCCCGAGAAATTAAATAATTCCTTATCTTCGCTTCCGCGGAAAAATGTTGCCGCTGTGCTCCCACATCCCTCATATTCGCCAATCAAAAACAAACCGTTTAACATTCGAAAATTGTATTTCTCTTCTGGGATTAGAATAGTTCTAGCTTCGGAAGAAATCGTAGGACAAGGGCATCACCTCCGAGGACAATTATTCCTGTTCCACTCTGTCGTTCAAGTACTTTTACTGTAGATTTAGACAATTAACCGTCGTCATCGTTGTAGAACTTTGTCATAGACTGTGGATTTTATTAATTTGTTGTAGACACGGATGTTTGAAGCTCGGACTGGCACAGTGTGTGAAATACGACTAAAGATTTCGAATTGATTTCAAATTGTAAATTCACTTCCGAGGGCTCCCATATTTTTCTGTATACATTCAGTGAGAACTAAAATGCATAAAATTCATGTCCACGTACCTTTCACCGCGAGCGTCCTGTACCACACGAAATGATAAAATGAACGAAGATGCATCCTCTCGAAACAATTTGAATGCACGATCGAAATATTCAAATCGCGAGATTTCGAAAACCGGGAGGTCGAGTCAGTGTGGCGAAACCGAGGACGGATGTGCGGGGGAGGTAGAACGCGCGAAGATTCACGATGTCAAATTGTAGGGGGGTAGATTTGATAATCGTGAACGGCGAGCTGCGAGCCACGGTAGATTTTTCTACTTACCACGGAACGTTGCTCAGAAGCACGTCCGTAACGAACAAACGTTTCTAGAATACCTGGTACCTACGGCGCTGGAAAAAATATGGGAAACCCCATCCTTGGGGGGTGGTTGGGTGGGGGTAGGTGAGAGAGGCAGGGGGTTGTGCAGAGAGTGAAAGAGAGAGAGAGAGAGAGAGAGAGAGAGGAATGGGGGTGGTTGAGGCAGGAGGAGGGTGGTCGCGAAGGATGGGGTGGAATACGTGGGTAAGTACGTCGATGCACACGCGCACACGTACCCCCTTTTCCTCCTCCCTCTAGTGTTCGTATGCGAGCCAAGCAAGCAGGCAAGCAAGCGCAAGGGTTGAATTTTAATTATTTTCTCTTTGGTAGGTATAATATTTCAATGCTCGCCAGAGCCTGTCCGGCAGGGCTCGCCTCTCGCTGCCATCTCTGTCAAGTAATGTTATTATAATTATACTCGTGTGTGCTCGGTCAGTCATTTCTTGTACCCGTCCGACCCCCCACCACACCCCCCATCGTACCCCTTTGTCCGTCTTTCTCTTCTTTCACCTTTTCCAGCGGCAACGGCTGTCTCTTCCGCCGCCTCTCTTCTCCTTTTTACCTCGCCTCTGCATCGCTCCTCTGTGCTCTCTCTCTCTCTCTCTCTCTCTCATTCTCTCCATCCTCCTCTCATTCTCTTCCGTTCTCTCTTCGACACCCTCTACACTCGAATGTTATGCAATTAAAATCTCGTAATTGTCCTTTGGAATTTATCTCGAAATTGGTGACTCGCTGAGCCGTTCGTCTACAACGCTGCCGCTGCTTCGTGACACGGAAGTGGACGGGGATACCGAAATGGGCTCCCATCGTCGAGAAAACAGAATTTTCGGAGTCCTCTGCGTGATACCGATCGCCGCTAAATATCGACACGCTGCGGATCCACGCGAGAAATTCACGGTTCACGTTCGTTGCATGACAAGCCAATGGAAATATTGTTTCTTGCTGCAGTAATTTCATTCAGTTGAATTGGTGTTTCCAGACTTTTTTAGAAATTCTTTAGTGTGAATATTATTTTTCTTTGCGAAAGTCCGTCAACTTCCAACTTCGAAATTATAATACCACCCATTTCGACCCTCCACAGAGAAAACAATCTACGTTTCTATGGAAAATAGAAGATTCTGGGATCCAGATGGAAGAGAAGAAATCTTTGCATTTTGAAGAATTAGCGTGGAAGCAGGCAGTTCGCCTCGCAGCCCGATCATCCGCCGGAGGCTCGCCTCGGTCGATACTTACCCCCGGCTCGGGAAGGCCGTCGCGGAGATAAAACCGGATGGTGTGTATGTATGCGATCACCTGAATTTCAGAATTGCAAATTCTTTAATTCACGGGGACGCGATGGCGACGGCAGGCAGAGGCAGGCAGAGGCAGAGGCTGGCTGCGCGACACCGGTGCTCGCCAGGAAAATACCTTCGCCTGACCTATACAAACATCGCGGGAGACGAGGGATGTGTATTCAAAAATTTACATAGGTACATTTTGATTAAAGTGTCCTAGAAAGCAAATCTAATACAGCAGCCGACCGTACCTACACGCCCGCATCTTTCACATTCCCTTTTTACCTCTCTTTCTCCACCTATCTCTCCCCCCGGTTTCTCTCTCTCTCTCTCTCTATCTTTCTCGTTCTCCAACCCCCTCCCCCTGGTGTCCTCTTCTCCACCTCCGCGTCCTTTCCCTCATCCACCCGGGTCCAACCCCTCACTCTCTCTCTCTCTCTCTCTCTATCTCTCGCACTGGTCCGCGAAGTCCGGAGCGCGGAAACTGTAGGGAGGATTATTACGTATCCTTCGGAAACTTTCCGCTGCACGGAGAATCGGACCCGGACAGGGTATGAAAGCTCTGAATGCTTCACGGGCGCGGCTACTATATCGCGTTAATCTCGGGATTTGTTACTCGTCGCTGGAATTATTTCGAAGGTAACGCGACGGCGGAAAATCTTTCAAGAATGCGAACAGTTGCGTGATACGTCGCTTTCGATCCGGATTACGCGGAAACTTAACCCCCTCACCCACCCCCGGACGTTCGATAAGACCTTCTCGTTTCATTTCTGCTGGACGAGTTTTCGCAAGTCGCTGTATTAACTGTGTAACTTTACGCAGAGTATCTTGATCGAGTTCGAAAGAGTTCGCTTTCCTGTATCTGGACTTACACTGTTTACAGTTTTCAATGTGACTGAACTTACGTACTTTTCAATGTAGAGCCTCGCGTACATAGATCTCAATATAGGTATATCCTCGAGTCTATAGCGTAGATATGCTTTCTATTTTTAGTGTAGCTATTAGTTATGAGTAGACAGCGGATCTTTATGCAAAATAAAAATGTTTTGCAATGATTGTGGGAAGCAGGAATAACATAAAACATGATTTCATCCCTTAACGATTTTGTTACGTTAAAAGCAACATTACAAAATTCTTGAATTTTTAAAATCTTTTACTGTTGTATATTTCGTCCAACCAGTTTCTTCCTAAATGCATAAAGATCCGCAGTCTAGTTACGAGTTTATATTTTTAGCACGGCCTGAACTAAAAATACTAACTACCCACTGAACTTATAGCCCTTAAATTTTAATCGCGGACACAGCTTTGTGATCTCGACATAGGCATAGTCGATAGACGTGTGGTCAATTTTTAGCATGCTCATCCAGAAATAGTAGACATTCAGTATACGTGTAGAGCTGCAGCTCCACATTTTGAAAGTAGCTGTAGCCCTGAAGTCATTTAGTAGCCTTGAAGTTTGATTGCGCCTCTAGTTTCAGTGTCATAAAAAAATACTGAAACCAAAAAGCATCGAAACGAATACGGTATGAATTTCGAAGATGTAGCACAGTTTGTAAGTTGTCCAGGGTAGTTCAAAGAGCGAGCCGGAGGATTTAATTTCGAGCGGTGGCTGTTTTGAGCCGTGGCGATTTTTCAACTAGAAACATTGTAGAAATGATACGGGGTCGGGTTGTGAGAAAAAAAGGGGGAGAGGGGAATCTATTTTTTAGCCGGCGCGGCGCGGCGAACGAGGAATATATTCCCCGGTAGATCTGAATCCATTCTCCCCGGTAACTTAGCAGGGGTATAAAAGGCTACATCCTTTGCATCCTCGCCCGCCGATTGGATTTACCAATTAATTGCCGACGAGGGATAAAGCCGGCGGACCGTGGATGAAAGAATAACGACGCGGAAACGAAACGAAATTTAAATATTCTCGCGGTATTGCCGACATTCCTCCGAGCCTCCCCGGGCCGGGCTCACAGGAAGAGAGGAGAGCGCCGGGCGCTCGGTGTAATTGCAAAATTGCATTAGCTTTGTGTTCTTCTGTCGTTCGCCCAGACGTAAGAGATACGCGTGTAGAGCGGGCCCGCGCCCGTTGCATCAGATGATTCATATGGATTTTCGTGTTTCGTTCCTCCCGCGGGAACGATAAGTATCGTCCTTTCAGCTTGACGCCCGGGATACAAGCGAGATAAATCTTCGCTGATTTTTTCTCGCTGATACACGATCGTTATTGAATACCTCGGATCGTTTTAATTATCCACGTGATCCGCGCACATTAGGAGCCGCGGATAATTGTCACAGGAAATAATTATTTTATGCGATCCTTCATGTATTTCGACTCTCGGTCTGCGAAAGACGAAGTGTACTTCGTAATTAATAGATGTAAAGTCTAATTAACTCGTACGGGAGTACAGAAGAGTGCTCTCGTAAATAGATTATGGATGTTCGCGCACGGTTTTCATCTGTGACAGCTGCGTCTGTGAAAGAAGACAAAGATTAATCTTGTAATTGGAGGATTAGTATATTCATAGCGGTATTAGTTGACTGTCAGAGGCTGTTGAAATATCTTCCGAACAATTTTTTAACATAAATGTATCTGAAATTGTTGGAGGTATCGAGAGTGATTTTGGTAGTTGATTCGGCAGGTTACGATCGGCGAAAATTCGGTGGGGGTCTGGCGTAAATCCGGCGGAAAGATTCCGTTGCCAGAGAAACGAGCGCGTAAGGACGAAATCACGGTAGTTCGCAGCGAGTCGTACATTATGATTTAATGCTAACACTGCGGTAATGTCGTCAGAGAGACTTCTGCGTATAAATAATTCGCGTGTCCGGACGCCCAGCCCCGAGGATCTCGAGTCAGGATGGACAAGGGCGGAGAAAGCGGCGTCGGAGAAAGAGGTCGACCTCGGCTCTACCACCGGGGGTGGGATGGAAGGGGCAGCAGGTTTTTAATGCGGCATCTCTGGGGGCGACGAGGATTACCAAGGCTAAAAAGGAAGTTTTTAATAATTTTTCATTTTCTCTATATTTATTATCGTGCGCTTCCTAACCGGAGGGGGGTCGTCGGAGACAATGGAGGGTTGATACATTGGTCGTCCGTGGCTCTATAGGAGACAACCAAGGGGCGAATTCACAATTGTCAGCTATCGTTGAAAAATTTTCATTTTTTTCCGTTTTAACCAGTCCCGTCCTTACTAATATCATCGACGGAACATCGCCTCCATTAGCAAGCAAATTTACCTTTAAAACATTCGTTCAACCCTTAAGCGAATTCAGATTTTGTATTTTACTAATTATTGAATTTAGAGAAGTACTTGTGGCATAATTGGTGTCGGATCGGTTATCGGTTGTCCGGAAAATTGCGTCTCCCAATCAGGGTGAATCGGGAAAGAGTACCCGGGGATGTTTCGTTAAGGTAAGCGACGGACCGCGAGGAAATTTCAGCGAAGTACGCACGGAGGAAGAAACGACAGAGGGTTCGAGACAAGGGAGAAATTTGTCTGCGCTAATTTGTCGCAGAGATCGCGGAATTGAAGCAGGCGCGCGCGTTGCCTCTTCCATTGGCCCGAAGCATTCCGTTGCATGCTTTTCTTCCGGCCACCCCTGACTTTCTCTTTCACCCCCGACGCTACAGCCCATCCCACGTTCCACTCCCCGCAGCCCCTTCATCCTCTCAGACTAGCACGGCAGCGTCCTATCGTATTTTCTACGAGTTCCATTTCGAATTAGCTACGACTCTTTGTCGATAAGGAAGACGTTTGTCGGAAGGAACACCGGGAAAATTAACAAGAGCATCTGCTAATTAATTGATATCTACCAATTAGCTGTAGCCTTTGTCCTAGGAAAATTAATTAATAACCAGCGATTTTTGTTTTACCAGCGAAATGACTTCTTCGTTCTCAGAGACTGGATTTCCTGGGTTGATTTGCGACCATTCTTTTCATTCGACCAACCGATTAATATCTGGTTGCCACGATATTTAATATGTATTTATAAATAAATATATTATACAAATGTGCGAAAGAAAAAATAAATTGCGCGGTTACTAATGAGGATCACGGCCGCCCAGCGACTTAAATAGAAGAATCCAAACATTTTATCGAGCCCTCTGAAACGCGTATTGCTCAAGGTGCAACAGTTTGCGTAATCCGTAATTAAGCAACGAAAGAATACCCCACGAATCCTCCCCTGCTCTCCTCCTTTCAAATCCAATGAAACCATTCCCTCTACCACGCCGTACGTATTAATCGGCAACAATGGGCGACGCGTATTTCGCGTCTCGAAGTATTGCAAGGAGGCCGACGAAAACATCAATGTCAATAATAATTCATTGATTACTTAATTCATAGTTACCATGGCGACCGCCTTTCGCTTTTCCCTCGCCTTCAAGCTGTTCTGTTTTTCTCGCTTCGACGAAGGAGAGTTACGTGCTCCTTAGGCTCGTCTCACACGGAAGCGATTCGAATTTCGGCGCCTACTGTTTGCTAAGTCGACCGTGATTACGTCTCTATCTTATTTAATTACGTAGAGGATCGACAGAACGTTTGCACAGAAATCTATCTCAGACAGAGTTTTCTTTGGTGAATGTTTAATCAGTGGGCCCTGAGGTGACTTGAGAAAATCCAATTGTTCCTTTGCTTTTAATCATTTTATTGTGTACCTGTTAAATATATTTTTAGTGACATCCTCAAGAAACCCAGATATATACGAATTAATTTGACCAACACTACAAGTGCTCGAGATAATCCTGTACATCTCGAGCGAGGGCCTAGGATGGCCGATGAAATTGTTGGTTGAGCGAATGTTCTTTTAATAAACATGCTGGAGGAAATTTGCAAGGACGTTTCGCAGGGTGTCCGCGCAACGGACGGATTTTCAGGGGCGAATAAATACGGGAAGACAAAAATGTTTCGACAGGAAAAGGGTCCGAAGGGTAGATCGCGTTGTGAGCGTCGCATTAGCCTTGCTTACGGGTGCGCAAGCAGGCAAGGAGAAACACGAAATGAATATTCAGAAGTTATTAGTCTGTAGTGAAATGTGACGGGGCTCACCCTTCTCGAAAACCGCCCTGGCCTCCGCCACATCGCCCACTCCTCCGTCTCATCCTCTGGCTCTTGCCCACCCCTTCAACCTCCTCTACCGCCACCCCGTTCAACCCCCCTGGCCAACCCCCCTCCGAACCCCCCCCCCCCCGTCTCACCTCCTGACGGTATAGATTTTGCGATATATCCTGGCGGAAACACTTGCGAGAGAGCGAGACACCCTGCCAAGCTACCACCAGTCGAAGAAGGGGTTGAAGCCTCGATGAAACGGGGGTGGTTGGAAATCGTGAGAGATGAGAAGCCGTGAGGGAAGGGGATAGGGAACCAACCAAGCAACCAGGCAGCCAGCCAGCCAGCCAGCCAGCCAGCCAGGCAAACCCGACAGAGACGCGAAAGGAGGTAGCGAAAGAGCTTTATGCATAAGCTAAGAAACGCCATTGACGGGCACCGAGCACTGTACATACTTTGACTCGAGCGGTGCACTTGATAAACACGACTGCAGATAACGCCTACGTGACGAGACCCCGTCACGTACACTAGCTATCGTTGCGCAACCCCGCGTGCATTGTTCCTGCACTCTCTCCTCTCCTCCCGCGACTCTAATAATGACGATTACCATAGACGCATACCACAGCCTCGCGAAAACAGGCCTCGAAGCGCTTCCGGCACCGGAACGACCAAACGATCCACTGACCCCTCGATCTTCAATCTACGCTCTGTCTCTTAAATGTTTGGGAACTATGAATTTCGATTTGTTCGTCCTGATCACCTCTGTCGAGACTGAAATGTGAGGTCCAGGAGAATATTAATACATACACTGATTATATCGAATAATTTGCATCACTCGGAACGAGTAAATCAGAGGCAGGTTAGTTCGCGGACAGATCTTGCGCAGGCGTGACGAAATATTTTTCTATCATTTTCGTTGGCTGGATAAATTATTCATGGCAAGACAGTCGGTTCTAGTTATATCGTCAGGGTGACGTTCGAATGTAAATCATTTTCCGCGGCCGGGCAATTTTCATATTCATCTTATCCTCGAGAGTCAAATGAATTTTTTCGTTCCACCCGGAGCTGATTTTCGAGTTGCCTGAGCGAGAGGAGGCCGCGGGCGGTTCGCGGAGGTGAGACTTTTTGAAAAATATGAGTTTAATAAAGAAGAAAAGCATGATGTATGGTCGGCTGCCAAGGGAGAGAACCTACCGGGATCAACCGACTTCGATACCCAGATATTGTATGTGTAATATAAGCAGATGAAGGGAATCGCCGTGATCTACTGACTGTCACGATATCCACCTGCGCTGTTACTACCGTCTATCCTGCTTATGGAACTGGCAATTCCTCAGTCAGCTGTGCAAAGTTAATCTTTCATGGAATGCAAATTATTCAGAGAAACTAAAATTTCTCTCCAACCCCTCAACTTTACTTAGAAGAAAATAAGTGGAATAGTTCGTGAAATTTTTCTGTTTTTATAAATTGCTATCATTCACAGCCTATAAAATCTAAACTGTAACTATTTTCCAACTTTTTCATAAAAATTCGGACAGCATTCTCTAGCCACAAGCTTCTGCGAATAAAAATTGGTTCAACAATTTCAGTCCGATCGGAAAAAGATTTTACCACATGGACAGACGTGAAAGGTGTAATCATCGAGTCAAGTTCAATAATTCCAGTCACTCGAGGCGCCGCGACAGGCTCCAATCGTTCGATTTATGGTCGTCGGTCAAGTCTGTCGCGTGTCAAGATAACATCGCGAGGCATTAAGACGCGCAGGGGTGATTTCCTGTCGGAGTCCGTTTTTTATCATTCGTTCCAGACACTTTGCCCGGGGATAGGCTACTCGAATGCGCGAGGGATTTCCATGGAAATCGATGACGCCAGTTGGAACACTCGGCTCCCTAAGGATGGAGAGAGAAACTGCGAATAGATGTCCGTAACTTATCCAGATAAGGGGTTGTAAAACGATGTCGTAGCTATCTGCCAATACGGTCCGCTCCCTCTTCAAGGAGGGAGAGAGGCCTTGCATCCAGGTTGCGGCCAGATATACGGAGCAATTCCGTAGGAATTGATGCCATTTGAATATCGCCAGCCGTACGACACTTCTAGAGATAGCGGACCGTTCAAGCATTCGCACTGTTTCCTCTGATCTCTATCTGGACCTAGTTTTTTCCTCCATCGGAAATATTCGGGCTGGTTTATGCTGTGTATGCAAATAAAAGCGTTTTTATCGAGAGTGGACCCTTTTATGTATCAATAACTTTATTTTTCACTATTTCTCTGTTCGAACCGAGCGATTTCATCCACCGAAGGATTTAATAAAAAAACACGCGTGAAAGACGATTGCCTTAATTTTCGAATGGCGTGGATCGTGGAAATCTCGAGGCATCAAGGCGAACTGTCGAAGGAATAGTCGGTCAAGCAGCAATCTTGCTGGAGCCACGGTCTCGCCGCTGAAGAAACGCCCGCCGGGGGCTCCGCAACTTTTTTTCATCAGCATTTTACGGTTATGCCCGCGCATTAATAATGCACATGCTTAATATAAAAAGAAGCCCGCGAGTCCTCCGTCTAATAAACTGGAAGAATGCTTTATAACCGGCCGCGGTTTCGGGTCACGAGGGGCAAGAGACGGGGGCCAACGGGCAAAGTGTTTGCCGGGTTGAAGGGGGTGGCTTTTCTGCTTTATGTCCATGGAACGGCCAATCTCTCCAGGACGCGTCGAACGAGAGTAGCCGAACTTCTTTCCAGGCCACAAAGAGACAAATCGCCGCTTCGCTCGTTAAAGGACTTCCACCCCCTTTGTTTCCGACCGGGGAACGTGAATTTTTGCCGAAATCTCTCCCCGAAAAAATCTTCGAGAAACTCTCCTGACATCTTCACCGTAAATTTTCTGAAAATGCATCGAGTCTGTCTCCGATCGATGACGAGGAGGTTGATTAAAAAATTGCACTTATAGGAGACAAAGTGTTGAACGAGAGAGAAGGAGCTGCGGAAGAAGAGACTCGTCGTCGATGAATTTTTCCGCGTCGTTCCCGATACTTCCGGGGAACAATAAGCCAGATGGTACCTCGGGGGTCTCTCGGTTCACCCTTCTCATCGAGCAGGTATTGAATATTTCATCCGAAAGATCTGTATTTTTCTTCGGGTGATTGTCATCCGTAGAGGTCCAGAAGCGACGGGGTGTGCCGTCGGGCCGGAGGAAAATCAATTATTCATCTGAATTGGTCGGGAAAAAGTCCTAATTATCCAGGGCAAATACAAGCTTAATACGCGAACAGAGAGAAAGATAGAGAGAGAGAGAGAGAGAGAGAGAGAGAGAGAGAGAGAGAGAGGACATAGTCTCTCTCTGAGGTTCTCTCTCCTCAGTGCCACGTCCTCTCCCATCTCCTCAGACCCCCACCCTTTCCATAGAGCCCTCCATCGGCTGGTACTCGGCTCGCAGAGTCGGTCTTCGGGCTTCCTTCTTACCGTGAATAACCATTTGTATTTCCAATTAGCTTTGCTAATAAGAAGACGGAGGCATTGCCGTAGTTAAAAAAAATGTATAACCTCATCCAGCCACTGGGGAAATAAAGAAAAGCGCCGCTCCGGTATGACAATACCGGCGGGTCGAGCGGGGTTATGCCGGCTGAACTACAATTAAAAATCCTCGCTTCACCCTCGCTTAACCCTGCTTTCTCCTTATGCCGTATTAACGACCTGGGCGGGGGGGGGGGGGGGGACGCGAAACATCCTACCAAACATCGAGCCTTTTTTTGCCAATTTTATGCTTGACCCCATCTCTCAGGCCGTCCTTGTCCTACTCCACCCCCACGGAAAAACCACCCCCGCCCGGTATCTGTCCTTCCTGCTACGCGCTCGTTTCTTCCACCCCCCGACAGCTCGTTACTTTATTTCGGCTGCGATCGGTTATCTTCCTCACCCCCATCATTTCCAAGCACAATGCATATTCACAATCTCCTTGGCGTGTTAAATTGTTAAGCAACGATGGGGCTCGGCAATTGGCTGGAGACTCGTTCGATTGTGTTGCGAGATAAGGGCAGTTCAAATAAAATGTTTCCCGAGGGCGGTTCTAGTTTAGGAATTCAAGAACCCGGAAACACTAATATTTAAAAGATTTCTGGACAGAAGAAAAAATTTCATCTTCCTAAAAAGTGACTCCAATATCAGTCTTTTACTGTTCGCCACAAAACCAACACCCCCTCTCTGAAAAATCGCAGAAAATGAAGCTGCATCATTTAATAAAATTTTGGTACAGTGAAAATTGAATGAAGATCGTGCACCACTGTAAAAATTAATTTTTGGTTCTGGATAGGAAACAGTGTGGGTGGTAGAATGCTGTCTCGGGCGTCGAGATGGTAGAAAAGACCGATGCAGCCCGGTGCTCTACGGGTGCATTCTCTTCCGCAAGAATTCCAATTTATAACCCGATGGCAACAGACGAATTTCAAGAGGTTCATGTCCCTCGAGTTGTCTACGTCGGCCGACGCGGCACATCGGATTCCGCTAAACTCGCGGGGCCCCGTGTTTGCAAACTTGGATTTCCGTGTGGCGACTCCGCCAGCCGCCCTTTGTTGTGCCGACCGTCAAACTCGGCCCGAGGTCGACTAAACAGTGCTTCTTCTCAGTTACGGTTGACGCGTCGTGAAATGTGTGTCGTGTGTCGTGTGGCTACCGAAATTCTTGTGCTTCAAGACGGCCAACCCGTGGCTCACGAACATTTTCTGTTTCCAGTGGACTGTCCAAGCACGGTAAGAATCATTTCCCTTGGATTTATGGTTCTGGAGAAATTCGCTTTCTCTCTCTCTCTCTCTCTCTCTCTCTCTCTATATATATATATATATATGGTCACCTTGACGATTCATTGATAACGTAATATCATAGAAAGTTCTCCTTTTATTGACATTACAACTGGAACATTTCGTTTACTTATAAAATTAATTTGCACAGTGAATATATACTAATGACGTTAAAATCTATTTATTGAACAGGCCATTTGGGCTCAAATAGTGCAAGAGGGATAAATGGAGAATTGATTTTGTTGTTTCTATAGTTCCTATGAATTGACTGGTAAAGATATCATTAATTGATAGTGTGTCTATAATATTTTAGTGCTTCTTAGTGCTTCTTTCGAGAGTAGTCTACAAAATAAGCGACATCTCGGTAATGTTACTTTATCGTAACATTTCTTCCAGATAACATCTTATTGCAACAAATAAGATGAGAGTGAAGACAGTGCCACGACAGCGAATACTTCACGATAGCAACCACGTCGAGCCAGTGTCGGTCGTAATTGTTGGGAAATCGGACAGATCATCGAATAATGAATATGGAAAAGAGAAACTGGGAGGTGCACGATACCTGTTCGATGCCAAAGATAATAGTTATGAGTTGAAACAATCAGACGAATCTGTTAAAAGCGATGAGGGGAGGAAAGAAGCTTTGAATTATTCGACGGAAGCATTGGACATGACGATTCAACGGAAGGTATGGTGATTGACAGATTCCGAGTATGCGTGCGTTCGTGTGAATTATTTATACATGTACTAATTCGTGCGCGAATTTGTAGCCGACGCGCGACGCGGTGACAGGTTCCTCGAGATTGCGGCGGGGGAATGTATACAAACAGAAGCCAGTGCTGTTCGATTCAATTCATCGAGTGTTCATAGTATTTCGTAGGGACGGTCAATTTTAAACGATATTGATTTTAGGGACGGTCAATTTTAAACAAGATTAATTATAGGGACGGACAATTTTAAACAAAATTAATTTTAGGGACGGACAATTTGAAATTCATTTAATTTTAGGAGCGGTCAATTTTAAATAAAATTTATTTTTAGGAGCGGTCAATTTTAAACAAAATGTATTTTTAGGGGCGGTCAATTTTAGACAAAATATATTTTTAGAAATGATCCATTTTTGACAAAATTTATTTTTATGAGCGGCCAATTTGAAACACGTCTAATTTTGGGGGCGGTCAATTTTAAATAGAAATAATTATTATGGGTGGACAATTTTAAACAAAATATATTTTTAGGAGTGGTCAATTTTAAACAACATTAATTTTAGAGGCGGACAATTTTGAACACATTTTATTTCAGGGGCGAACAATTTTAAACAAAATATATTTTCAGGAACAGTCAATTTTAAGCAACATTAATTTTAGGGGCGGTAAATTTTAAACAAAATTGATTTTATTTCCAGGATACATTTCAAGGTTGTTATTCGTAACGTTTCAGCATAACTCGTCGCAGAAAGTTTTACCGAACGGACACTTCATAGTTGGTCCATCGAGAATCGAGCACTCAAAGTTACCCCCTACAGAAAAGCCTGAGGAAACGACTGTCACCGATGACAATAACAATGTAAAGAATACCACATACAACTACACATTATATTTTTGTATGACGTATTTTCTAACTGATTCATTACGATTATCCAGGTCCTGCCATCAAGACCACTCCTAGCTAAACTCCTAGAGGACTCAAAACCTTGCATTGGTGACACCGCCAGCCCAACAGAAGCTGTGAATCTTTGCAAAAAGGATCACCAGGAAGAAGATCTATCGAACCTCAACACCATATCCAGTGGAAAACTCAAGGACACGTTCCTCTACAAAATCATGACTGATCCGACGTTCCTGGAGACCATTCAGAAGCACAAGCAGCCCAGGAAGTACTCGTGCCAGTTCTGCAAGCAGGAATTTGGAAACGAAGAGGAGCTAGATGATCACATGGACATAAAGAAGGACGAATCGAACCAAGTGATCTGCTGTGCCTGCAAGAAGACATTCGCGCAGAAACGGTACCTGAGGTATCATCAGAGGTGTCATTCCGAGAGGACGAAATTCACTTGCGACATCTGTACTAAGAAATACACCAGGCTGGACAATTTGGCTAGGCACAATGCGTTTCACGTGAATCCTGACAAGTTCGCCTGCACTTATTGCGAGAAGACATTCGCCAGAAAGGACCTGTTGAACAAGCACTTGAAGTGTCATGATAACAAGCATCGATTCTTCTGCCAAGAGTGCCAAAAGTATTTCATGGGGGCGTTAGCGTTGGACAATCACAAGAGAATATTTCACGCTGCAGTTTGATCCGTTCCGGAAGAGACAGTCTGCCTTGAATGTTGATAGATTATGCTGTTTAATCGACGAAGGAAGCAGAATATATTTTAGGCAGTAAGTCTTTTCGATGGATACACCATATTGTGTAAAAATCGTTAGAGTTTAGAAAACATTGCTACCTCATTATATCGTTGTCTTTGAATATAAATTTTTCGGTAGTCTCCGTGATGAATGAACATTAAAGTCGATCAGATTCCGCAACCGTTCGCAAAGTGTTTACCGCGTGTTAAAGATTTTCCCGACCGACTGTAAAAAAACTGTTCGCTCGAAATTGTTGAGCAATTTTCGAGGCGGTATGCATCACTGTCGAAACACTTGTGCGAATAAACAAATAATGTACGGTACTAATCCTCGAAACGGGTCTACCCCCCTAAAGACTGTATAAATTAATCGCTTGTAAACGACGAACGACCACACCGACGATCGACAAAGAATCGAGTGTCTGTACGCTTCCGAAGGAGGCGCGCCGAATACACGTATTTTTAAAAACAAAACTATCCTTTGGCATTATTTCGCATTTCTAAGAGCATCGAATCAAAGAGGGGTCTCATTGAACCGCTGTTTAAACAGCAAGCGCAAGAGAGAGAAAGAGCCTCGAGTTGCAGCAGCCACGCGACGCGCATTCGCCGAAGAAGAAGAAGAAGAAGAAGAAGAAGAAGAAGAAGAAGAAGAAGAAGAAGAAGAAGAAGAAGAAAAGGGAAAGGAGGAAAACAAAAAAAAACGAAAGAAAAGGGAAAACCGGGGGGAAAAACACTACAAGAAAACTCTTTTACCCCGAATGCCTCGTGTGGTCCCGGAGAACTTTCTCTCTTTTTCCTGTTTTCCTCCGATTCCTTTCCCTCCGTAGCCGCGCGCACCGGCGTTCCTCCCGCAATTCCTCTTCTCCCTCGGCCTTCCAGAGGTCTAAAACATAATCCGTTTCTTCCGTTCCGCCTCTCACCCCGGCCACTTCGCGAAAAAAGCGAGCACTCTCTTTGTTTCGGCTCAAAGGGTACAACGGCGCCGCGGTAAGGAGCACTTTGAAAATCCGACGTATTACCGTGGCACATCCAATCGCGAAATAGAACAACCATGAAGGTTGACCCGCGTCCCTTACCCTTCCATTCTCGCTTTTCTACCCTCCCCTCATCACTTTCTCTCACTCTTTGCCGCGTCTCTCTTGCTCTTCTGTCGGCCGGACTGTTTTCTTATTTTTTTTCTTGACAGGCTTCTTTCATCCCCCCAGCTCCCAGCGTCTATCCTCGTCCACGGTTCCCTCCGTCTTTTCCCCGTTTGCTTCCAGCTCTCCCACTCGGATTCCCCGGCTTAATGCAATTAAGTCGAGCGTTAAAATATCGTTCTTAATTCGCCGGCGGCACCTTTTGTTTCCTCTGTGGTTTAGCGCGAGCTACTCGCGGCGGTTCCTGCCACGCTTTTCGGCTCTCTCCTCTTCCTTCGTCCCTTTTCTACGTCTCCTCCTCTCGCTATTCCTCCTTTTACTCCTATGCCAACCCTCCTCCGCCTCCTCCTCCCCACTCCTCTCTTTTTCAAGTGCAGTATGTTTTCACCGCTAGAAGCACACGCACGTCAGCCATACACGTCGCAACGTAAAACATTCGTTTCACCGGT
Organism: Lasioglossum calceatum; assembly: GCA_963966675.1. Taxonomy (NCBI): domain Eukaryota; kingdom Metazoa; phylum Arthropoda; class Insecta; order Hymenoptera; family Halictidae; genus Lasioglossum; species Lasioglossum calceatum. The sequence goes on from OZ016545.1 coordinate 505,852, forward strand.
TTTAATTATTCCGTCGAGTCGCGGTGTTTCTTATTGCCCGGGCAACTGTGACTCGTTGTTGTTCTTCGTGTAATACACTGCCTCCGCCCGGAAATACCTGATCCGATGTCTCATCCCACGGTCCCGAAAAGCACGAAATTCCAAACCACCCTAGACGTCGATTCACTGTATTTTTATATTTACTATTTGGGAGCATATTATGGAGTTCTCATTTCATGTGCATAGAAAATTAGAAATCAATTTTCTTCACCAAAATTTGAACCTCTTCCAGAGCAACGACTCGCGAATGTCCAGTTTCCACTCCCGTCCGCCATTCTCTCCACGGTCCGATCGTCCATTGTGTCCGGGGCAAAGTAAAGGACTTTCGACAGCTTTTTCCAAGGGGGCGGACGGCCGGTGCCCGAAAAGAAACGGTAGAAACGTCGAAGAAAAACAGGGGGAGAAACGAAAGAGAGGGCCCCGAGAGAGGGAAAAGTTCTCGAGGTTTGGTCCTTCTCTGTCCGCGGGACGGCCGCTTCTTTTTCAGCCTCTTGCCGCGTTCAACCGCGTCCCTTTGATCCAGTTATTCGGCCCGGCGTGTATCGCGGACCAGCACCAAAAATGTAACAAAGTTTCCGCGAACGTCCTGGCACGGATGCCAGCAGGGATTTTGTGGTCCCTTTGCCGCGCGTCGATCTCTGTTCTTCCTTTGCGCTTTTGACCACTGTCGTCCTTTTGACATGATTACGTTCCCGTGCGGGATTCTTGAATATTCATCAGGAATTCTGCGATTCGCCGGATCCCGTTTGAAAAATCCTTTGGAATCCACCGGGCTGGACAAACTCTCGAAAACTGCCCGCGAAAGTGTCAGATTTTCGCCACTGGAATCCGCGAATTTCGGTAAGAAAACCGAACACTCGAAACTTACCTCTTAATTGATTTCGTTATCGTTAGCTTTTCGTGAAATAAAAATTTTTTAATGGAACATTGTTTTTATTCTGGAAAAATTCGAATAGGATTCGAATAGATTCGATTGGGAATAATCTTTCGACGCATTCTGAAATTCTTTTAGAAAATTTAAATGGAATATTGTTTTCATTCTGGAAAAATTGTAATAGATTGGGAACAATCTTCCGACACATTCTGAAATTCTTATAACACTCACTGCTTCGCAATTTTGTCGTGATTTGAATTTTGGATGGCGTTGCTCGGAGGAGATGTAACATTCTTTTAAACGATCCTGTGGATAAATTTCGAGGATAGCCGAGAAGCAAAGGGTACACGAACGTTTTCGCGTGACACGCCCTGACATCCTCGCCACCCGTTGTTCCCTAATCTCTCCTCGCTACGAAATTTAAAGCATTATACTACGGAAGAATCCCTTTGATGTCGCGCTTTACATACAATATTTACATACTATCGAGGGAAGACTTTAAAGATATAACTTCTTGAAGATATTTTGAAGACCCCGGAGTACTTTCCACGGGGTTGCTGCATTAAGAATTTAAGAAAGAAGGGAGGGGGAGGCGCGGTGGCATTTATTCATTCAGGCATTAATGAAAAGTTCTCGTTGAAGTTTGCTACGGGAACAAACACAGCGAAAGCCTAGCCGCCAACAGGAGACAATCGATTAACATCTATTTATAATATCGTTCCGATTATCGTCTTCCCAACTTCTCGCGCTGGTGTTACGAAAATCTGAATAAACCCTTAAAAAATCCGTAAGTCAATTTCATTCAAGATTAAAATGATATATATACTATTATATAAATTGGAAAATTTGTAAAATTTCCGAACTCTTATAATTCCTCATAATTTATTCGATTCCAGAAAATAAGCAAGTTTGCGTGATCGTTTACATACGGTTCACATACAGTTTAGGGGTGTGATGAAGCAAAGTTTGTGGTATTAAATAGTGGAGCGTAATTAGTGTCTGCAGGATCGATTGCGTTTCCTGAAACGCGTAATTCGTCGCGACGATGCAAAAAGGAAATCTTGGGCCCCCTTTTTGCCGGTCACAGGGGTGGTGTTTAACGCAGCCGTCCCGGCAGCCACTTCCCAATGCTTTTTCAACGTGGCAAAGTAAGCAGAAAAACAAACGCCATGACTCCACGCCGAGACGAGTGTAGGCATACGCGTGTGAGTCGGAAAATCACCGCACAAAACGTCGGAGAGAAAAAGTTCGCGCATTCTGAGCTTTCTGCCACGAGCGGACTTGAAACCGACGAAGGACGTTGTTCGTCGAACAACCCATTGGCCCTCGTCCCTATTAACGTAACCTTCACGATAGAATTTACAGAACTATTCCGCGAAATATAAATTCTAAATCTCTCTGCATCTTTTGAATTTTTAATTGCACAATCTTTCAACTTCAAATTTATCGATTCAGAAGTAGACAGTTGACTGGAGAATTGGAAAATGATGCAGAAGATACATGAACTGGGCAATGGATAATTGATCGAGGAAATTGGGGAAAGCTTTTCGAGCCCATTACTGTTTGAACGCTCCATTTACCCGGAGAAATCTTGTCGGGCTTGTTTCGGGAGCTTCGCCGATTCGAATCGAAAACTTCAGACCCCGTTGAGCGGATTCGAATTTCGCCAACACGAAAACTGAAAATCTACTTAAGGCATATTAGAAGTAGTTAGAGAGTACTGTTCGGATTAGTGCGAAAAGGTCAGGTCCGCTGTTTCGTTTTCACGACGCAGGCCAAGTTTCGTTTGAGGGTAACTTCCGTGCGAGCTGCAAACGGCTATTTGTGGTTGAAGGTACAATGTGATCGTACATTGAAAATCATGGTGTACTTTGATGTTCAAACCATTATAATAGAACATCAATTTAATTCCCTGGCGAATTGGAATTTACAATTTCAGGACGTTTTACAAAATGTTCTACGGTGCAGGTTTTCAACGGAACCTATTAAAAAATGTTCTAATTCTTTGGACACCGGCTAGGATTATCAAAAGTTGTCTATGAAATAATTTCGCACAGTTTCATCGACATTCCGAGTGTCGTCAATTTCGACGATCATCCAGACGCGAAAGTTGGGTACGCGGAAAGCATTATAGTCTCGCCAGCGTGTTTCCGTTTTCCTCTGAATTCGTACATCCGCTAACAAAGACTCGTTACGACTCGGACGGTTATCCTTTGAGTTTTCCTCGCTTAGATTAATATTATATCAATGCCGTGTCAAAGAGAACACCTTTTCCTCTCCCTTGTTTCCGCTCTGCCTATAATGTGGACCTTTTCGCGCGTTCTAGCCTCGCTCGAATGACCGAGCAACGAGTGCCTCGTGAATAATTGACACGCGAAACGAGGACCACGAATGCCTCTTCGGATTTACCCCGGCGACGGAAGCTCACCTGATTCTCCGCCGTGGACAGCCCAAAAAAGTTGATTGGCCCGGCATACTTTTGCCATGGTAATTCCCGCCAGGAGAAAAAAACACACGCACACTCTGGAAAGATTGTACTTGGAACGAAGATCTTCCTAATCTACAAGCAGAACAAATATCTAGCCACTCTGGTATACTTGCATTGCAATTTTCACAATGCTAATAATCTTCTTTAACGTCGTACGCTACTAATTGCGTTTTATAAAAAATATAATCCATGCAATGTTTATTATTTATGCTTTCGAAAAATCACGCGTGTGCTTCAGATACCAGTAAACGTGTGTCCAAAATCACAATGCGAAAGATTCAATAGTTTCCCCGAAAAATATTCCTAAAAATTCCTATCCCGTTGTTGGGACCAAAATTTAAACGAACTTGAAAGTGCAAGGGGTTGGTCTCGCGTCCAGCATTTCTCCTACTTGTACTAGGCTGTGCAGAGGAGAATTGTTTCGGCGCCCCTCGGTGGGAAGGAAAAATGTTTAGCAACAATTAAATCATTCCCGTTGGCGACGCCTTTCGTGGGCGGGGTTGTTCACGGGGTAACGGGGGCCCAACGGACCGGAACACTCCTGCGGAGGGTTGAAAGATCGTTTTACATCGAAGGACTCGATATTCCAAGCTCGTCGGACGGTTTTTCCCGGCGCGGCTTGGCGCGGAATTATCGAGGGGTGGCGCGCGGCGAGAATTAAGGCTTCTTGCGGCATAAAAAATCTGTGTAATCAATTATCGAACCTTTTACCCTATATTTCACGGCCAATGAGTCGCCACCCCCCTCGCCCTTAAGCCCTCCGCGTCGGCTGCACGAGACTCTCGACCCTCCCTCGACACTTTTTAGCAGCGGTATAGCGGTTTCGTTCGCTTCTCCCTTCGCCCTTTTTCCTTTTCCCGAGCCACCCCCCATTTTCTTTTTCTCTTCCTCGCCGGTTTTTTCCACTCCTCGAACATCAAGACGCTGAACCCGAGTCTTTGTTTGGGATATCAAATATTTATTTTCTTAAATAACGCAGAAGCCGCGCCGACGAACGCCGAGCATTTTCCACCCCCTTAATAAATTATCAGCGATTATTGGCTGCGTTTGCCTAGCCACCTCTCCCTTCCCCGAAACAGTCGCCCCACCTCGCTTTTTTTATCTCTGAAACGAAGACAAGAGATAAGGGAAAATACATATTTTAAAAAATCAATTATTAAATCGAGAAATTACTCGAATAAATAATTCGAGAAACTTCGTGGGTAGCGAAAGGAGTGAATCGACGTCGACTTAATGTTTAAGAGCGTTATTTGTCGCGTCGGTTAGAAACGACAGACATAATGGAAAAATTGATGATATCGCGGGAAGAACGGAGGGACTCGCGGAGTGGAAATCGCGGAATGAATTGAAGCGAGTTTCAGCGATTGTCACACAGTCCAGTTATTAACGAGACGGCAAAATCTGATTTCCTCTGGCACCGGCCTCGTCAACCTCCACTACCTATCAATTTAACCGACTGAACGTTCGTTTTTATATTGAACTGCCGCGATGCTAATGACAGGAAACGCGGTACCGATTATTTTTTTTCCTCTTTTTCCTTTCTCCCCCCCACTCTCGCTCTTTCTCCCGTATTTTTTTTATATCAAAACCTGTCATAGCGTTCGCTCGGCGTGACGTTGCAGTCATGCGTGCCACCCTACCTGGCCACGCATCATCGTATTTCCTTTCGACGCCGAATAACTAGTGGAAATACATGCATACTTGAAACGAGTCGCGTCCGGAATTCGTCACCCAGCACAAAGAACCTCTATTGTCTGTTTAGCAATAACAAACCTTTTCACGTATCCGCCTCTGTATATTTATTATTTGTCCTCTAATGTCGTCGACAGAGAGTATCAAAGCTATTTTATTGGTCGTACTCATTAATTGTGTAAGAACAGCTTTGTTAATGCTTCCTCTCTTTCGTTTATTTCAGTGTTTGTTCCTATTCCTTTGAGCCGCAGTGCAACGGTAATGTCTAGAAACAATTTTTATGATGCAGCTGCTTTATTTCGTGATCTTCGTTTCATTCCTTTGCCAGTTTGTAATTAGTATGGGCAGGATTCATTACTGCGTGTGATGGAATTTTTCTGTGAACTGTTTCGAGTTTGTTACAACGCACATTCAGTGGAATAACAAACGTAACGAATGAGATGAGGTATATAAATGTATTCGTAGTAATGCGGAAAACTGTTCGGAACATAGTCAATTAATTCTTGTTTCGATTCTAGTTGGAATCAAATAAGTAATTCTAGCTAATGGGCTACCGATTACCCCTGAGTATTGATTTGTTCATAGCGGAACCAAATATTAAGGCTTGCAGTTATATCCAATTGTATTTCAAAGATTGTAAGTTATCTATTTAAATCGTAATTACATCTCGTAACATTGTAATACCAACTTGTGTAAAATTTTAACACCACATTGTGAAGCGAAATGGACTCATTTAGGGGTCTAAAGAGCTTCAATAAAAAAAGGAGTAATTCTAGCTGAAGTGAAATTTTTATACAAACAGGATAAAATAAATAATTCCAACAAGAAGCCCGGAAATATATATCGAATAGAATGAATTGTGCGGGGAAAATACATAGAATGAATGCAATTATACGAGGTGGGATTTGAGTTGGGAAAATGATGGGAACGATACTGTGGGAGATTAAGTGGAACACCTACTATAGCATAGGAAACCGTTCAATTCACGAAAAGATTGGCTTAATAATCTGTAGCGGAGAGGGACACGGAAACACAGAGGAACACGCAATGGTTCGTGATCCTATAAAGATGCCATGCATCGGCAATCGCTGGATGAGTGGCCCCTTCCGGTCGCCCACCACTGTTCCACCAGCAGTCTACATTAACTAGCTGTGTCGCGGCCGTCAGTTTAGACGATGATTTAGTGGATGCATTGATTGGGTCGATCAGAGGCCATATCATCTCGTTTAAGGCCTTCCATCATCGGTACCACTATTTATAGACTGTACACGATCACCACGATCGAATCAATTTTTCTGTCCGTGGCTGTCTTATTCCACGGTGCCGCGTGCACGCGCGCTTCTACCACTCGCCTAAACGCTATCGAGCCGATTGAAAGATTGCACGAACGCTCCAATCTTTCCTCTTCCATCACTCCTACGTCACAACGCCCCAATCTTCAATTCAATATATTTATTCCAACAGATGTTCTAGCCACCTTCCTCCTCCGAAACGTTACACGATTTCTCCAGCTTCAAATTATATTCACTTTTATCTCGTAATTGTCCATGAAAATTGGAGATTCCATAAACATTAGCAGTCTACTTATAATATTATAATATTAAGATATGAATTGTGAGTCAGGTACTATAATATAAAATTTTTGTGAATAATTTGATCATTTCTATCTACTTCGGTTACACGATCCAGTTCTCCAAGGAAAACATTTGCATTATTCCGAACAATCCTCGCGCACAGGAGGTCAACAATCGATCGACCGTTTTCCGCGGAAGTATCGCAGGCAATATTCCGCACGCATCGCAATAGAGGAAAGCCTTTCTCGGATTTCCCGCGTGTGCGGGAAAAATCGCGTGCATAAAGGCAGTGAGAGCCGCGGCAAATCAACCGGCAAAGCCGCTAAATTAAATCTCCTTGACTGGGATGCAGGATCAACGGGCCACTTCCACGGTAATTAATTAGTCTATCTCGCGAAAACCGATGGCGAAACCCTTCGAAATCGTCGGCGAGGAGAAAAGTTCAAACGATGCCTCTCTCTCTCTCGCTTTCTCTCTCTCTCTCTGCGGCGAAGGGTTGAAGTGATCTAGGGTGGGAGAACAAGGGGGTGGGTGGTGAACGAAAAAGGGTCGCAGGGCAATTTAATTAGTAGAAAAACAAAGGAGCCTATCGGTATCGGCGACGCGACGTTTTCCCATCGAATCGTTCGTATGCGTCGACTCGGTATATATAAATCTGCCGTTTCACCCCCCTATGCTACCCCCATCATGCTCAAACGCGGCTTCAATATTTCCAAATTATCGCGGTGATCATTTTTTTCCCGGCGAAACAAAGCGTTTTTCGCCCTCCGTCCATATTTTAATCAATATGCCGGAACGAACGACTCTGTTCCCCTATCGACGCTCATTCCAATAAAAATTAATATCGAGCTCCAGTCGTTCGAGGAGTTCATCGTTTCGATATCAATCGAGCCGTCGATTTGCTGCGAAGAAATTCATTCGATTTTTATGAACTTTTCTGCAAATTATTGCGGAAGATTGCACCCCCAAATTACACCGCAAACGAGTTACGAGGCGACTGACGCTTTACACGGATTGTAAATCGGTTGCATTGTGATCGATTGAAATGAAGTATTAGTCCGAAGCAGAGCACTTTCACTGGCGAATCCCAGAATCGCAGGGAAGGAGCCTGCGGATAGCAATGTTGAACGGAGAACAGTCAACCATAGTCCCGGTGAATTGGCCGCGACTGCATGTCTTAAGGTGATTGGGAGTTATGAGTCCTAAACCGTGCTTCTGGGCGTTGGAAGGACTTCACACGGGTCAGATACCAGCTCGTAAAATGTTATGAGAATTAATGTCGGCCTCCGGTATCCGTCGGCGTGGTGTCTTCGCTCCAACGTGGTTGTCCACCCTCCTTGTACGAGCCGTTTTCACGGCGACGCTGGCGACATCACCTTGGCGCAAACGTCCCTTTTGGTATAGCCAATTTCGTCGTTCCGGTGACCACAACTTTTCTGGCTAATGGAAAAGTCGATACCCGATTGCTCGACACCGTGGGCATTAAGCCATCCACGCCCTATCGCCGGCTGGGATCCTTTTAGGCGCCCTTCGGACTCCGGCCTCTTTCGGATTTTACGATTGCTCATCTCGCCGAAGTCAGTCGATACCGGGCCCTTCGATTCCGTTTCAATTACTCGGCACAGCCGCAAACTCGCGACACCTCCGTTCGACCAGCGCACAGTGGAGCGTTTGCCGCGAGAAGTTGGTCGGAATACGATTTTTTAAATCACGTGCAGTGATGAGTAGGCAGCGGATTTTATGCATTTACGACAAAAATGAATAAGTTTACTTTAAAACAGTAAAGATATTATTATTATTTATTATTATAGACGGACCGAGGTGAGGTCCTTTTACATAAATGTTTATAGTAGAAAAGGATAAGGGGACTACACGCATAATAACAAAGAATAACAAAGAAGGGACGTGCACAGAAAATAATGGTACAAACGATATGGTATTATCCTATAATCCTGCGTAATTGTTTTTTAAAATTGTGCAAAGACTCAGTAAAGAAATCAATACGATTATAGAGAGTGCTAGAGTCTGCTATGATGCGATTTATTGGATTAATTAATCCATAAGTAGATCTGGCTTTTGGTGTTTGAAATCCTGCTCTAGTTCTCAATACACGTTCCGGTACATAGAAATTGATTTGCGCAAGTAGAGAGGAACAATCAATATGATTATTAATTAAATTAAATATAAAGCTCTGGTCGGATACTCTTCTTCGAGCAGACAATGTTTCTAGGTTCATTGTGTTTAATATTGCGGAATAATCATGATCAAAGAATGACATAGGATTTTTTAGCTTATATGAACAAAACCGGAGCAATTTATGCTGAACTCTCTCGAGCATGATTTCGTAATTAGAGCTTCTCGGAGACCATATAATTGAAGCATATTCCAACAGGGGAAGAATTTAAAAATACTTTAATTAAGAAAGAAAATAAATTTCTATTTCACTCGAGTTCGTTGCAAATCATGTAGAAAATTTTTATTTCGCGTAAAGATTCGTTGTCTGGTGATAAGTCAAGTGGATGATTAATATCTCGTATACGAAATTTGACAGTATTTCATTTTCTTCGAATAATTCTGCGACGTGCAGAAAATGACAAAGCACCGTTTACCTCTCGATACGCGATCGTCGAAGGGTCGCTCGCGATCCTAACTATCCGTCTGAACAGGGTGGTGAATCGCCATTTGCCGGCTACGGAGTGTGACGTTTCGAATCACGGGATTCTCGACACCGCGGTTAAACCGCTCGCGTCGTCCCCGCCGGCGGAAGAAAGGAGAAAGAGAAACGGGCAGAGGCGAGAGATATCGACCTCATTATCGGGACGTATCACCGGCAATGAAACGTAAGTCGCCAAACGCGCAGCGGATCCCGATGAAAAGACAGCCCACGGTAGACTGGGTGTTCATTACGGGCTTGGCTGCTATAGGAATCCATTAATGCGTGAGACGTTGCTCGCGATGAAACCGAGCATAATGCGGCAGCACCTCGTATCTGCTAGCGGCCGGCACGAACACTGCTCTGGCGTGGGAGGATGAGGACCAGCAGCAAGAGGAGGAGGAGGAGGAGGAGGAGGAGGAGGAGGAGGAGGAGGAGGCGGTGGGTAGGAAAGAGGGTTCGGTAGAACGTGCCTCGTTAAGAGAAACACAGGACACAGGGTGTAAGGGTGGCCCCGAGGCAGGGGGTGTTCGTCGTCGTTAAACCGTACCGGGAATATCGCCGTTCAATTTTGTTCCTCGCTCTTCAGGAGGAAAAAAAAGGGAAAAGGAGAGAGAGGGAGAGAGAGAGGGAGAGAGAGTGAGAGAAGGAAATGCTGGCAACGGTTGGCGTATCGGCCGACCGGAGTTCTTTTTGATCTCGCTAAAGAATTCATTAAGTTTTGCGGCCGCGGTTACGTATTAATACGCGGGGGTGGAAAATACGCGGCGCGTTTTATGCTCGCTCGAGCACAAGCTCGGCCCTGTGCAGGAGAGGCAGGTGAATCTCTCGCTTTTTTTTCTTCCCTCTCTCTCTCTCTTACTCTCTTGCTCTCCCGGCTCCCTTTGTCTGCCGCTTTTTCCTTTGTCGCGCTGTTGCGCGATTGTCTATTGATGGCTCTTTGATATCCGCGGGTTTCTCACTTTATTTAAGTGCGCGATGCGGCGCGAGACCGATGCGAGCCGCGAAACTCTCGCCCGTGCATCCGTGTATCCGCCTGCGCCACGGTTTTACTGTTTGCGATGCTCCTTGCGCGCCTACCGAACGGTAACCGAACACCTCGATGCACTAAGGTGGCACTGACGTCTGCATCCTCTGTGTCAGATCGGCATTTTGGAAACGATGCCCGAGAATGTCTTGGAAAACAGTCTTGCGGATCTTCGTGCCACAGAAAAATCTTCCGACTCGGTTGTTAGGAAGAAATGTTTGATGAAGATTTCAAGGTCGCACGATCCTTAAAAAACTGAATATATCGGGTCTTCTCGGTGGATGATGGCTAGCGAAGGAAGGTGGCCCGGAAAATGCTTGCTGGACGATAGAGATCGGATATAGGGCGGGGAAGTTTAGGTTGCCTCGCGCTGCTGGAGTGCATTTGGCCATCAAATAACATCGGCAGCGCCTATAACCGGCTTACGTCCCGACATAAAGTCGGCTTGGGCTTCTCTTACTTCCACGGTCTTTCCTCGCCATCTCGAACCACTAACTCGTGATCAGACCGCCCGGCCACGACCGAACTACCGTCGTATCAGGAGTTGCGGCTCTTGGGGGGCTTAAGCTCGCGATATCAGTTGATTGGGTCTGGAAAAGTATCGCCGGAGAGGAGATTCGGTTTCTGCGCCGGTCTCGCAGCTCCGGGGCTCCGTTTCGCCGAGTAAATTGTCTCGTCCGGGTTCAAACTGGAAGAAAATTCGATAAATTAGCTGGAATTAGGGCTCTGGCCAGCTTCCATCGCCCATCTTCATACTTGGGTCAAGCTTTTCCCGTAGATTCAACAGAATTCAATATTTTATTTAAAGGAGCAACTAAAATAATTCGTTTTATTTATTCAGTTGGTTCCAAACAGGGAAAATGGAAACTGCAAAAATAGATGATGGAAGAAATTCATCAAAAACTGATGTCCAAAAAATACAAATGTGTTAAATAGTCACTGGAAAGTGTATGTGCACGCCTCCGAGGGTTAAGTATGTGTTTCTGTCTGAAACATTTAGTAACCCGGACCGCAAGTTGACAAGTGTCCGATCGTTGAATTTGATGGTCGAAAACGCGGGAGGTGCGGCGAGTTTTTCGGATTAATCTATAATTCAATGGAATTTAATATCCGCGGGGAGCCGCATAAGTGATTAGAAGTTCCATCTATCGGACGATCGACCCTTTCGACCAGTTAACAAAAATATGATTCGCCAGAAGGCGTCCGGAGGTTAATGCACCAGTTCTGGACACCTGGTTCAGCCTCTAGTTTTGCCTCTCTCCTTCTCTCTCGCCCTCCCGCTCTCTATCTCATCCCCTGATATTTCCAATTAAACTTTCCGTGGTGTTCGGCCAACGATACTTTTCCGGATTACCAAAGATACGGTTTCCGCTTGCGGCTACCTTGCGGGTGATACGCGTTCGAGGAAGGGACCAATAACTTGCCAATATCGGCATTACTGGCGCACTGAGCGCAATATAAGCGTTTATGACCCAGTGCGCGCCCATTCGAACCCCTGACCATGCGACAACCTGTTCAATCCGCCGCTTTCCCGACAGTGGCTCTCATTCTACTTCCAGATCATTCTTTGGAGCACGTCGAATCATTGCAGCAATCGAAAAATTAATTTCGGTTCTGCACGATTTTAATTGCAATTTCTAACCCTTGCAGATGTCCACTCATTTCTATTCCGGAGCACTAATAACCATGAAACGAGCCGTTAAATTTGCATCTGTTTTAAAATGTACTGCTAAAGAAGGCAAATCAAATATAATAATTTTAATTGACAATCCAGAAGAAAATTGGAGACTGTGGTCAACTGGGCTGACTTCACGCGTCGAATGAGAGCTGCTGGCCAGAAGGCAGCCATAAGACAGAGAGGGAAAGAAGGGCGCAGCATCGGTAGCCAATGCGAGTACAATACAAACGCTTCTGCCCCGTTCCATCGACGTCCCCGTCGGTTGTCGTCGGCGATAGGTAGCCTTCTATACGGATGCTCTTTCGTTGTGTGGGTGTGGTTCATCGCTGTGACCCGGGACACTTAATGTTTCTCTATCTATAGTGGTCAGGACGAGAGACAGTCTGGTATATTGTTATATACGACATTGTGAAGAGCCTCGGGGCAACGAAAGGACGAAGAGTTGGAGCCACGAGAGATATCGCCGACCACCAATTACAGGCGACCAAGAGTTATTGAAAAGATCTCCCCATGGGAGAAACCCCGTGGAATCGCGCTTTCGTACAGCTAATGAACACTGATTACAGTTCGGCGGACCCCGGCTCGTCGATGATTTGTGGCCGGTTCGTGATCCGCGTCCACCTGAATTCGCTACCGTTCTCCTCCGAGACACCGTCTGTATTGCGAACACTGCTCAATTACTATTTACACCGGCAGAAGTATCGATTAGATCAATCCCTGGAGAAATTAATTTTTTATACGCTGGGCAATATTCAACGTTCTGCTTGAAACAGACTGCTGGTTTTACATGGATTCACACTTTCGGGATTTAGACACTGTTCAGGAGATTGCCGCATTACAAATGTAAGGGAGTGAACTGGTTCGGAGACTACAAAATTCTATCTCCGCGTTTAGTCTCTCTGGCTGCCTCATCTTCTGCGGAATCTTCCTGCTATCGTTCTGCTTAAACTGCTTTAGAGACACATTTGCAAGCCCCTCTTTATCAATTTTCCTTCTGAAACCTCCATCGTCCTTAATCAGCCCTTACAAGACCCCCGTAACGTCTCGTCCGTATCCAAACCTGGTTCCCGTCTTTACATCTCTTCGCTGGTTGTTTGGACTTCTTGTTTGAACAAACACGTAACTTGTTAAACAATCCTATAAATTAGTTCTTCTAATTCTAATTCTCTTCGAGCTCCTAGAAGCAACAGCAATCATCCGGAATGATTGAATTCCTGCAATAAAAATCTCTAATGTTCTAATCATCTATTTCTATGGCTCCTGCCATCAATTCTATCCGAGTCTCTATGAAAACATAATAGATGATCATATTACAGTCAGGCCGATCAAGCGATCACCTATACCAGGATGATTCGATCTCATCGTTCACAGCGATCAGAACCATCTCGCAGCAACGTCTCGCAACACCAACAGCCAGCGAGCGAGACATAAAAAGCAGTAGCGTCTAGCGAGTCCACGCCAATGGGACATTAATTATTCCCTTTAGATTACAGGCATCCGTAAAATTTCTACCCCAACAGGGTCGCCGCCATCAATTTCGCCCGGGCAATATCACCTCCTCCCGGGGAATCTCCCGAAAAGACTCGTTCGTCTCATCGAATGGTAATGTCTCCTTTTACGATCATCATATTTATAAATGTAGCCGGGACAGGGCTGTTCCATAATCCCGGGGCGAAAAGGAGCCCGTTAATTGGGAATACTGATGGTGTCCCATGGAACCTTTCCTCTACCGTACCTACCTACGGATCGATTCCTCTCCTCACTTCGGGATCGAAGAGGAGAAGAGCAGGCAGGAAAGTCCCTCGTCCCCCTTTTTCGTCTATCTTAGCGCCTCTCGTCTCATCTTCCCCGGGACGCCCACGCGAGATCACGGTGCCAGATAAGACCCGTGGGACGCTGTCAAAGGGAGCTTATATTTATGAGACTTTCGGCAAACAAATGGATAAATCTAATATCTCGGAAGCGGAACGCCGAAGCTCCTTGAGGAGCCCCGGTGTGTCTTCCCGCGGATTCAGGCCACTACGACGCGCCGCAGGGAAGTCACCAGGCTTTAAGATTGATAATCTTCGGATATCCTCTTCAGGATGTCCCCGGGGAGATGAGCAGCCGATGGATCCGCGGCGTGGAATCGCGGATACGCGCGTATCGACGTCCTCCGAGCTTAAAGGATCTGCAAACAGTCGCTGGACTATGGTCACCCGAGTGCTTAATTGCTCCACTTTTCTTTCTTTGATGTCTTCCACTGAATTCTAAACGATCCCGCTGTCTCAGCGTCCTCTGGTTTTTTACAAAAAGGATGAAAGTAAATTACCTTGGTTGTTTTTAATGAAATAATTTGGTGATATTGATCGCGGTGGTGGCGCAGCGTGTTTCCGTCGCGATAGATACATCAGGTTTGATCTACGGCGTGCAGCCCGCGATACGGTGGCTCGTAAAAGCCTCAAAGAAGATGGAAAGGGAAAAAAGACATACTCTCCAACCAAGGCTAGGCTACGTATTCCGAGGCCCTGGCCCAGGGATCGTATATTAGACGGGTTGCCTGTGTATGAAAAATAACAGCCGTTGCCTCGCTCCCTTATATCGGGCGTTAATGCTCCCGCGGCGGATTGATGTTCCACGTTTATGGGTTATTTATTTAATACTGACAAATTTCGCTCGGCACTCTCGCCATCGGGACTCGTTCGCCGCCGCGCCGCGCCGTCGAGCCACTTCTTTTATAGCGCCTTTAATGGCGCTCGAGAACGAAACGGTGCCGCGGCTGTCCGTGATTCCTGAAGGCCGTTCCTGTGTAAAGGCTACTGCCGCGAATCCTTCTGCTCCGAAATGCTGGTTATAATAATCGGATCATGAATTTCATCTCCGATTCCCCTGTCCTCGTGCCGACCTCTGTTTACCAAAATATTATGCGACTATTTTATAGGCCGGCTGGGATTTTAACGATTCCCGGTATTAAGTGACCCGAAACATCCGACAGCGTGCCCTGTACGTGGGTTGCTTCATTTGAAAAATGTTGCTCTTCGGTGTTTCAATTAGTACGTGCCTATAAACGGTTGGTAACATTCTTTGAATTTTATTTCATTCTCTTAACACTCTGATTTATAAGAGACTTGTAAAAACCTTGACTTGTCAGTAGAATAAATTACCGTCACGCGCAGCACTTCGTTTTCGACAAAATACAGTTTAATATATTCTGCAGGCGTGCTTCTGAACAGGTCTGGTCGACGTGTCTGTCCATTGTCGACCGTTTCTACTTGTAACAATGACCGACGAAAGTATGCACTGAATTTCCTGTCGCATCATTAATGCTGCTATCATTTTTCATGGCGTATTTGTGCAGCATACGTAGTGGCACAATTCTGGTAATATTTATCAACATCGAAACAAGTGAAACACTTTTCATTACACAGAATGAACCACGAGACGTGTCCGATCGAAAATGTTTCTATCAGGTGTAGCATGGTTTCAGGAGAGCGTTCACGTGATTATAGAAAATTCTTCGTCATCTCTTTGTCTTCGTGATTCTTCAAGGTCACCTTCAAGTTCTCGCAGACACAGCTACAATTTTTTTACGCCTATTTGTTAGCGGATTTGAAGGCGAATTCGGTAAATATCATGAAATAAAAAAGATTGCTTTTTTATTTTTTTTTCTAAATTTGCTATACCTGATAAAAACATTTTCGATCGGATTGTTAATAACAGAGTACAGTAAATTCTCTATCGCCGCAAACGCCTCGGGGGGATTTGTTTGCATCTATCGATCTTGGTCCTACTTTTTTCGAGCTTCAAAGACCGAGCCGAACGTAGAGAAGGATCTAAAGGCCGAGCCGAAGGTAGAGAAGGACAGCGCGTGTAACGCAGGACCACGCGCGGGCGACTCTCCGCGTCTCTTTCTTTCATATACGCTGTCCTTCCTTGCGTTCGAAACTCTCATCGTCAATTAAACCACTAAATTCAGTTCAAATTATATCGTGTTTGGTATCATTTTGCATTAGAAAAATGCCAGGAATATGTTGGTGAAAGTCCCATGAAAAAATAATGAAAAATAAAGAAGATAGAATTTTGGTATAACGTTATGATGACTCACGGGCGTTTGAACTGTGCCGACGACTGCGACTCTCCGCGTCGCGTTAGTAGTGGTTCACACCGATATACCGAGCCGAGATCAGTGTATTGAGTTGGAGGGGATATTTTATTGGCGTCTATCGTGCACGCCCTGTTTGCGACTATAGAGAATTTACTGTAATCTCTACTGGTCACGATTCGTGGTTCAGCCTGTGTTTTATCGAAACTGTGGCTAGAACTGTCAAATACGTTTTATACATTTTTCTAGAACGAATTCGTCAATTTCGAGAATTGTTGCGCAAACATCATCGACTTCGGAGAGCTTTGGCGGCTTCCAGAATAAGAAATGGGCTGGAGGAGAAATAGTCTAATGATCGAACGGTTTGAAGAGGAAGCAGCGACGTTGATGTGAGTCGGTGGAAGACGCCACGGGTTGGAAAGCCGCGGAATGGCGAAAAGGGAAGAGCGTGTGTGCGATGAGGCTTGATACGGATCGGAGGCATAGCTTAGGAGCGGCGAAAACGAAAAGCGGAATCGCCGGCGTTGAACGCGTGCAGAAGGAGGACTTGGGTGGTAGGGGCTGTCGATACAAGGGGTCGATTGTGGGTTGAAAGGCACCGGCCCCTTCGCTAGTAGCCTAGTAGCGCACAGTGGCCGACTTGTGCTCTCGCAATACGATTCCGATGCCGAGATTACGGCGAGAGGGGTTTCGTGGACCTTGCCGGCCCATCTCGAGCCGCGGTCGGCTCGGCTATTAGCTTCCTCTTTGATTGGCTGCGTTTAATGGACCGAACGACACGCATATAAATTGCCGACGGACGCCGACTTTGAAGATATTTCGAGACACCCGCGCGAGCCGACCCCAGACTTTCGCATCGTCTTCCTTTAAGCCGATGCTCTTTTCGCGGACGCCGACTCCGATTATTTATTGTATTCCGCGTGGGAGACGCTGCTGTTCGAATTAGACTCTGTCGATTCGCTCCGTTCGTCTGCAAAAAGATGGACCGAATCTGGCCTCGGGAAGTCTGGACATAAAGATCGTATTAAAGACTCTCGTGAATCTTCTCACACTCGTCGACAACATGAAGTATCTCCTCTGCCAAACAATTGCCAAATCCGTAAACAGATACAATATGGTACACCTTCATTCCCTTCACTGTCAAGCAGCCTAACCAAAAGGTACAGTCGCAGAAAATGGCCAAGCCTAGGAAACCTCGTCAAACCCTACAGTTTCATCCTTAAACTCGAAGTTCGCTTCACCAATCAACTCCTCGTTCCTCGAAAAGCGAAGAAATCGTGAAACACCGCTTCTCCCGCATTCGAAAAAATAATGACAGCTCCGGAATTCCCGAGACCAAAACAATCCCTTCAAAATTCACCTCTGAGCAACGTGTACCTCAGAATAAAGCCGAGATCGCACACCGAGGTCGATGAAAATTACACTGTTCTGAACCCGACGACTTTGCACGTGAAGAAAGGCGACAGCGTGGAGAGAAAATACATTTTCAAGAAGATCTTCGAATCTCGATCCACTCAGATCGACGTGTTCGATCAGTGTGCTCGTCGGAGGGTCATAGATCTGATTTCTGGACAGAGTTCTTCGATCGTAGTTTACGGAGCTTCCGACTCTGGGAAGACGTATACTTTGTATGGGACACCGGAATCGCCCGGGATCATCCCTCGTTCTATCGAGTTCGTTTTCTCCGCTGTGAATTGCACCCTTCAACCCTGGTACAAAGTCACGGACGACAACCAAGTGGTCAGTTTGAACGACGCGGAGAAGCTTCAAGAGATTCAGAACAAGTTGAAATTGATCAACAGCGACGTGATCGAGAAAGGGGATTTCATTCAAGCTAGATTATCTCTCGACAATTCTGTGGTCGGATTCGTGGATGTTGAAGAGAGGGAGAGCTGCGGCGGCGATGGGATCTTCTCCGCTTGGTTGTCGATAGCAGAGATCTACAACGACAATATTTACGATCTGCTGGCTGTTGATCCCCAGGAAAGGCGCCAGCTGAAGATGAGCACTCGCAGGGATGGCTCCACGTATGTGAAAGGCTTGAATTTTGTGAATGTAAGCACCGGCCTGGAGGCCTGTCAACTGCTGATCCTGGCGCAGTCTAGAATGACAGTGGTCGCGAATGGGAACAATGGAGCCAGCTCTAGGTCCCACACGTTGTTCGTGATCAGGTTGCTGAAGTATCGGAAGAGGGACGCCACGAGTGACGTAGAGGTTAGCGTTAGCGAGAATAGAAATAATCAAACCAAAAGCTCTTTAACACATCATTCGAAATTCTTCAGGTGAGCACACTGACATTCTGTGACGTGGCAGGTTCAGGCCGTTCCAAGACCGTGAAAGAAGATGGCGTCACCTCCACAGAGTCGAAAAGCATCAAGTACAGTCTGCTAGTCTTCGGAAGATGTTTGAAAAGCGTGCGGGACAGCTACACGAACGGTGACCCGGCTGTCGGACCGTTTCGCGAGTCGAAATTGACCAGAGTCCTCCAAAAAGCTCTGACAGGCAAGGAAACCGTGAGCTTCATCATCACCGTCGACACAGCTGATCAATTCCTCTCCGAAACTATGGGAATCTTGAACATGTCCGTGATCGTCAGGAAGATAGAGTCGGAATCTAGAGATTCTAGACGCGGACACTTGTCGGAGCTGACTCCTAGGAGTCTGAAGGCCTATTTGCTGCCGATAATCGGCGACACGCCAAGGAAGACGGTCAGTTTCGAGGAATACGAGTCCCTCAGACATCGAAACGAGGAGCTGCTCGAAGAACTGGAAGATCTGAAGAAGTCCCGAGCAGATTGTTTGAAGAATAGCAAGAGATTGCAGGAGGAGAACGCTAAACTGACGGGGACGCTGGAAAGTCTGGAGTGCGATCGCCTGAATCGAGAACTGGAGATCAGAGACGAGCTGGACAGTTATTATTCCACTGTGATCGAAGACATAGAGGTTTCGTGGAAGAGACGCGTGCAGGACATCGAGGACGAGGGTAAGCAGCAGTTGAAGAAGTCGGTGAACCAAGCGGAATTGTTCTACAGAGAGCGAATAGACAGCATCATGCGGAGCAAGAAGCGGAAGAGACGTGACAGCGGGGACAACGAGGAATCGGTATATTTCCATGACGAGCTGGAGACGGAGAACGCGCTGGTCACTTCGAAGGTGGTTCTACTGAAGGAGACAGTGAGGAATCTGAAGAAGGAGAACGAGTTGCTGAACACGGACAAACTCCGAAGCAACGTTGAGCTGTCCTTGCTGAAGGAAGAGCTGGGGAATCTACGCGACTGCTTCCGCGAACAATTTCCTGAGCTGGTGGAGGGCGTTCAACTGGAGAAGACCCATTTCAACACGCTTGTTACAGATGTGAAGATTCTATTCAACGAGAAGGAGAAGAATATCGAGATTCTGGAGAACGATTTACGAGAATCGAACGAGAACTGTGTCAGATTGTTCGCCGAGTCCTCGAAGAGAGAGCAGGAGTTGCAGGAGTCGCGGATTCTGACTAAGTCGCTGGAAAACCAGTTGCACGAGGAGAAGGCGTTGGTGGAAAGCTTGAAGTGCCAGCTGCAGTTGCTGAAGGAGTCGAAAGCGAGCTGCTACAGCTCACGAGGATTCTCTTCGTCGTCCGTCAGCGACTTCTTCTGCAGCGAAGACGTTTCCACGCCGGAATTGGCGACGCAAGCCCACGTGGACACCAAGTTAGACTGTTACTTCAATTACGAGAGCGCTAAGACCTCGAGGAAAATGTCCCCGGATGATTCAGAGGCAGACATGATCTTCAGGTTCAGCGACAGCAGCGCGAAAGAGGACTCTGGCATCGAGTCCAGCCACAAGAGCAGAGGATCGACGGGTGTCGGTGATAGTCCTCATCCTATCAGGGAGCAGTGCACGCAAACGATGGAGGACGATGATAGTATGATCGAGCAACGATTGGAGCAGCTGAAGATCGATTATGAGAACCTGGAGGCGCAGTACTCCGAAGAGAAGGCCTGCGTTTTGGAACTGTCGCAGCAGTTGGACAGCATCAAGGCTGTCGTCGAGATTGCCGGCGTGATTCCCGGTGCCAGCGATGCTGAGGAGGGGTGTTTGACAATGGACAGGAAGGTAATTTCAACCAAAATTGTTTTGTTGAACTATAGTTGTATCATTGTCATCTTTGCTCCAGGAATCGCGCGAGATCGAGATACCAGCGATCCCGAAGGAATTGGAAGCCTGGGCAGAGCGCATCGCCGAGTACTCGGCGAAAATCAAGGAACTGAAGAAAGAATTGTCGAAAAAAAGTGTGGAGATAGAAGGGAACGACGAGAAATTACATCAGATTCAACAGTATACGATCAACGAGTGCGAAAACGTTGCCGAAGAGTACCGAGAAGAGCTGAAGAGGACACAGTGGACCTGGAAGAGCAACTTTGAGACCCTAGACCGCAATGTAGAAGACATAAGCAAGATGGCGGAGAAAGTGGAACGGAGTTTGAAAGAGATATCCGTTGATTGTTCGCTGTTCAGCAGATTGATCTGGCAACTGAATCGGCAGGACATCGAGAAGCAGGAGAGGATCGACAGGTTTAATGTGAGATTGTTTGAGAAAGAAAGGAGACTGTGCTCGTTGAAGAAACGCAAGGATTTGATGGTGAAAAAGTACGAACATTTAATCAAGCAGCTGAGGGTTGAAATCGATAAGAAGAAAGAGAAGCTGACCAGGCTGGAAAAATTGTTCATGAACAATAACGCGAAAGGGTATCCGAAATGTGTGAATAGGAAGCTGGGGAAGGCAAAGATTTATCACGTGAATAGAAGCCTGAAGAGTGGGCTGCCTTTTTGGCTGCCTCGTAACAGCGACAGAGGCCGTGACGTGAAATGTTTGTCGTTCAAATCGAGGTGGTCAGTGAGTTCACAGCTGTGCGAAATGTGCTCCGAGTCGCGAATTTTGGAACACAAGGAAACGCTCGATGACAGCAGCACTTGCAGATCGGAAGAGTCGAGTTCGGTACGTCTGGGACTCTCAGGTTTTCTCTCAGAGTATTAATTTCACAATTGAACTTCAAGTTCACAATTTAAAACGTCGAATTGAAATGTTGAGTTTAATGTTGGAACTGTAAAATGTGGAATTCCAATTCGAAATTTAAGTATAACTATTAACCACGAATTTGTAGTTTTAATTTGGCCAGTATCTAATTGTCGTAAATTCGACGTTTGAATTTTTGTTTGAACTGAACAATTTGGTTAGCAGCGTCCGCGTAGAAAGTATTTGATTGCGAACCGAGTCGCGAGATTTCGTTCGGAATATAAATTGAAGCAGCACCGGGATAAAAGTACTCGGTGTGCCGTAACGATTGTATCAATGTAGCTTCCACGGTCGCATTCTGTACAGTTTTAAATGCTTCAGACAGAAGGCAGTTCAGGATTGAACAACTCGAACGTAGACGTGCGTCGTCAGACACAGAGCGACGCGTCTGACTGTTCTGAAGTGTTCTGTAAATGCGGTATTGGCTTCCGAGATCCAGGAAGACACCGAAGAATGTCGGGCTGGATGAAAGTTCGAAGAATGAACGCGAGGACGGAGCTATCGTGTCAACCTGACAAGAAACGTGATTGCGTTAACACCAGCGATTCGGAAACTGACGTTGCAGAATGGTGCTTCGTGGGACTGAACGACTATGCAGCGATTTAGGAGACTGTAGATAACCGCATTTGTCTCAGATTTTCGTCAATCTATATACATACGATTCCCATTATCTTGATTCACGTTCCACCTGTCCATTTCTTGTTCGTTTCGTTATTGCAGAAACAATTTATTCCGTAGACACTGTTACGCACGTTTCATCAAATGCTTCCACAAATGCAGTACCTGTAAACTATTTCAATCACCGTTTTAATAGACCATTTTCTTTCGAAGTGCTGTGCTTCACGTTATTACAAAGTGTTCGGTTCTTTAAGCACATTATGGAACTGTCTTGAAAACATTATGTCCGTTTCAGTGTTATTGAAACGTTTATTTTCTTGTTCAGCAAATACATTGATTACACGAGAGATTAAGAAATAAAGGAGAATTTTTTGTTCGTAGAAAATTGTTGTAGACGTTTAGAAATATATTCTTTTTTAAAGTTCGATTAATTCCATCTGAAGTACCAGGAGAAAAGGAGATTCGGTGGACCGTGGGCGAAGAAAGGACGTCGAGGAAAGAAACGTCAAACGGTAATCGAATTATCGGGCAGCAGCATTATCGGTGTATCGGACTTTCTCTGGGGAGCGTGATCTTGTGTAATGGCAAAACGTGGTTCCGACGTTCGTTACAATAAGCCCGCCGCCCCCGAAGAGCAGGAGAAACCTGTTTAGTTGGCTCGGTCGTACAAGGGCGGACCCCAGACCAGGGATTTTATTGGCAATATGCTATAATTTCCGACATTAGACGCCGCTGACGCTTTCCGGGCTCTCATTATACCTCGGCCCTGGCCGTGTCCCTATATGTGATCTTTTCGCGAGAGAGAAAGAGAGAGAGAACCGCCCCGGTCTTTTGCGGATTCCTGATATATGAAATTATGACGAAGGGACATCGGGAATGGAACTGTAAGTCGCCCGGCTCGTCGCTCAGATTTCTGATGGTATTACCGGGAATGCCTCGTAACGGCCGCAGATCAGATAAATGAAACGAAACGCGCGAATATATTATCCCGTTTTACCCCGCGCGCGACGAAATTAGGCGGGGCCATTTTTATGTCCGCAAGATCGATAATCGGAAATATTAGTCCTGCGATTATTCCCTGTCGTTCGTTATGTCGAAATTAATTTTACGGAAGATTAAATATTTTTTAATTATGAATCATCGGAAGGGGCGATAATTTTTCCAACATTTTTGTACGTGTCCGGGGGAAGTAAAGATCGTATTAAAATTTTTAGAGGGTGCGGGGTAGGCTAATTAACATTTCGGTATCCGGCGCGGCGAAAAACGAGGCCGTTAGGGGGTGGTTTTCAATAAGTAAGGCCGCGTTGAACCGAGGAAGCCTCCGTTCGAAGATCGGCGAGGCAATCGGGGGTTGTAATTGGGAAGAAGGGGAGAAAGCCATTCGGGGCGAAGTTTCCTCAAGACATTAGTTTATAATTCGGCAATCCGGGATCAGTATTTGTTACGATTAGCCGCCGATCCTCCTCCTCGCCCTCCGAGGATATCCGATCTCCCAAGGAGGATTTCATCCCTTTCTTCACCCCTTCTTCTTCCGAAACTGCCGCGCGCCGAGTTTTCATTAATTCCGCCGATCCTGCCGAACTATTGTCATAGTTACGCACAATTTCAACGCGACAATGCCTCGGCTTACCCGGGGAATTGACGAGCACGTGGCTGTGGGGGAAGGGTTGAGAAGTCGATGCGGCGGGGTGTGGAGAACACGTAAGGAACAAGAGCATGGGAGCGGGAGTAAGAAATTTCCTGAGTTCAAAGCACGGCATAGATTATATTTCTCGAGTCATTTACCGCGTGAATTAGATCAATGACGTACCGTTCCAACTTCCTCCGTGGAAATTCTGTCGCGGGGGTGGCAGATCCGCTCGGTGACCCATCATGCACGCTTTCGTCTTGCTTCGGGGCACTCGCCGATTGCTCCAGGAACTAACTAATGCGATGACAGACACGTTGATGCCTCGAGAAATGTTCCCCTCTAGATCCCTCTCTGCGGTTCTTTCTTAGAACTCGTCGAACGCTAATAATTTTGTTCATTTTATCTGTGGTCACGAAACTGCATAAAACTGATTAATGAATTCGAAATTTTTTTTAGATTAATGCAAAGACTTCATCGTACGTGCGTGAAAAATGAAGAGAAACTGGTTACTCGTTTACATTGCTGAAAGTGGACCAGAAACCACCCCTAAAAAGAATACCACACGTTAGCTAATTTCTGAAGGGCTTTTTATAAAGGTTGTTTATTAGCGAGGTACCGTCTTCTGTTTATTAACGTGGCTTGTCTTGAATGTCTTGGCAAAAGATATAGATTATAAACTATTACAACTGTTAGTTGGTACTGATATTTAAAAGACGATGACCGCAGAGGATTCGAGTGTTCGTGTCTGACAAGGGATGTTGCCCGGGGCTGAAAGGGAAGAAGCGCGAAAGGTATGAAGAAAGGGTTGACCAAACGGGGTGTGGGGGTGGGGTGAGTCGGTGTAACAGGAACGGGGTGGAGGAAGCGCGGCATACGAAGCGCAAGCGGCGAACAATAAGCAATAATAGGTAATGCAATTCAAACGTTGAGGCTGGCAATACTCTGAACCCGACGGGGTGGTTACAATGCCGGGAAATGCAAGGCAGGCATTTCCTGCGAAACGCGGCGAGAGGAGAAAGGAGACAATCGTACAATACGGGGTGTTCAGGTAGTCTATTGCATATTTGCTTTTACGCAATTCTACTCGCGGCGTGCTCGCGCGATATTACGCAATCACGATTTATCCACCATGCCGGCGTAGTCCTCGCCGTGATGAGTCTCGCTGTATTTAATCCGGTCGATTCCGACGTATCATTTTGCGCCGATGAAAACGCCGGGAAACATCCGCTTTCCGCCAACCGACTGGGAATACGCCGCGCCGGGAAACCCGTTGTTGACGTCGTGACAGGTGAAAGAACGGGCCCGGCGCGAATTAGACGATGCGCGCACCCTCGTATCGCTCGTTTCGATCTTTCACTCTCGCTGCGTGGTCAGCACGCATCACATTATCGTCTAAAGGGCGAGGATTTACCAAATAATTCCAACAAAATTTTTAAACAATCTTATTCTCTAAGAGCGAGACTGGCCTGAGAGTATTAGAAGACACGAAGATACACGATTTTTCAAATAAACGAATATTAATTTCTTCTCATAAATAAATAAACGCGTCCACACACGACTTACGTAAATTCCTCGTAGAGATTTTGAAAAACCCTGGCCCATTATGAATTATAAATGACAAACTCTAAAATATGTAGCATTATAAAATGAGTAGGAGGGTCGGGAAGAATTATTTTCTTCCGCGTCGCGCAGATTAAAATCATGCAAGCTCGGGACCGTGTAAAAAATTAAGCGATTTCTTTCTGCGTTTGGGAAAGATTAGTGTGTATCGCTGAACCAATCTTTCGCATCGCTATTAATCGCGCTGAAAGCATCGCTTGAGTCAGAGTAGTCGCGTTACAATATTTTGTGTAAAAGATTACATATCAAAGGTTTTCCGAAACGTAAAAAACTTCTGCTTGATAATAGTATACAGGTGATACCATTCGGAAGTTAATCCCTGGAGGTCCATAACGAATGACAACACACGTGCACGTAGATACGCGAGTCAGGACGACAAAGATACACAGAAGAACTCGTTTAAAATCGGCCAATCCATTTGCAACGTCACCGGGACAATTTCTACCCAACGATGTTCCATCTTCGAGGTTCAGTACTCGGCTCCTGATATTAGAACAAACGATTTCATTTGCCTCACCTCTCACCTCCTCTAGAATTCAGACTTTCACGCTGCGAGCACACTTACGAAGACCTGCGACAAACGAAGAATAAAAGCCACCGCCCTTCGCGAGCCCTATCGCTTAACATTTTGCTAAGGTCCACGTGTTATCCCTTTCTGCCGGCCTCGCAGATTTAGGAAACCATCGCGCGTTCATGGCATATGGAAATTCGTCAACGCAAAATACAATTTAACCCTTAGGTCAATGACCAAGTACAGTAATCGCTCCTTCGTGGTCCTGAATCGTGGGCACGATCGTTGTCCAGTGCCTGCCCACTCCACTGCCTGTCAACGAGAGGATTAGGCCTGCGTGGATCTGGTCGCCAGATGTGTCCCAGGACTGTCTAGACCCGCGCAGAACGGAGAACAATAGGAAAGGAATATGGCAAGGAAATAAGGAGTTTTTTAAAGCCAGACAGTTGACTGCTTTTGACTGCGAATGCTTTTTTTGTCATTTAACTAGCCGTTTCACTAAAGACGCAGTCATAAATCAAAAATAGTGTTCGGGCACGGTCGTTGTCCGCTCAAACCCCCGCCCTTTGCACAACGAAGGAGCTTTTACTGTACCTGGATATCCACTTTCAATTTCTTTTTAAAACTATTTACTTTAATACTTCTGTTTACAAACAACACAATTATTGTCGACTTTTACGTTCTCGGATGACCAGAGAATTATGCATTCAAACTATAAATTGCAACGTTATTGAATGTCGCAGAAAATTTAGGTTATTGACGTAAGGGATGATATAGGAGACTGAATCTCACCCGATTAACCAGCTTAACAAAAGCGTAAATCGCCGCAGAATCGTCGATTGAAAAATTGCCATATCTTCCGCCGCGAATTTGAGGCGAGAGGGGGAGAGAGAGAGAGCAGAGGGAGGAAAACTCGGGTGCGGCTGGGGCCATGGGCAATTTTTCCACGCGTTGGTTCGTCTAGAGGAGAGCGAGGTTATGGGATGGGCGAGAAGAGGGGGTGTTTCGATCGCGAAGAGATTCATCCGCAAAAAAGACGATTCGCGGATGCTCTCGTCGGCGTTCGGGATCCGTGGGCTCGTTAGGGGGGTCCAGGATCAATGGGTTCGTCGCGGTGGCGCGTAATTTTATGGGATTCCATAACAACGAGCGCATCGTTTGGTATCGAATATGGGGGGACCGGTGAAGTGGAGCGCGGTACGTCGGTGGGCGGGTGGTTGGAAAGTGGGGGTAGGGGGTTGGAGGTAGTCGTCTTGTTAAAAGTAGCCCGCCTCATTGCCTCCAATATCTGCTGGCGGGTACTGCTCTTCTCCCAGGGTGGCTCGGGAATCGAGCATCTCAATAGCCACTCGAACCTCCTACCTATCCTCTCCGACCGTCTTGTTACACGAGCACGTGTACTGCCAACCGCGGATGTGCTTTCCGCTTGGACCTGTAACGTTTCGAGAGGATTTCTTGTTGCGCGGATCCTGCAGGAGACACGCCGCAAGCAGACCTCGCAAATTGAGTCGTCGAGCGGGACCGATTGATGCAACGATCCTTTTTCTCCCTTTCTTTGATACATGTGGGCTGTGGGAGGTCACAAAGAGACGAAGGGTGCTGTACCTTCTCTCTGCTCCTCCAATGTGCATGATCAATTTCTTTCAAAGTATCCAGCATCAGTGTCGTCGAGATTTTTGTATGGTAAAAATATCAGCTATAATTTTTTCCTCCATTGAGCAAAAGCAATGAACAGCGTGGATCGAGAGGTCCAGGAAAATTGTGATTATTTTTGCAAAGGAATATCTGTATGACTGACGAAACAACCCTCGCGAGGGTGGAGTCTTTCGTTCAAAAACGAGCATTTCCCTCGAAGGAAGAGCTCGATTCGGAAGAAACGGCCAGATCGAAGGGTCCGAAGGTACGGAGGAAAAGGCCCATCTGTGTGGACGAGTTTCGGGATTGCGGTATCGAGTTAACGAGGCTACGGGCCTCTAATGGCCCGGGGCTGCTTATTTCGCATATCAGCCGTTAGCCAAGTCGCGTTACGTTCCTATAGAGCAGTATAGAGGAAGGGTGCGCCGCAGCAGCCCGGCCAACACCTCAAGGCAAAAGCGGACACGTATAAAAACGTGAAATATCACGGGCATTTTCTTATCGCGAGCCCCGGCCATATGTAAAAACGAATAAAACTGTGGTAAGTTGCGTCGAGGGAGCGCGGCGGCCGCCGCCTCGCTTCGGGCCAGTAAGACCGAATCTGATTTCTCTGTTTTTCCTGAATAAATTTACGAATAAATCGCGCCCTCGCTTCCGACGTGCCCTCTTCATCCTGCCTCGATCGGCTCGGGGATCCGAGGAAACACAGGCGATGCGTCCCGGAGAAATATCTAATCGAGACACGCTGCGAAAATTTTACAGCATGCCAAACTGCTATAATTTAAATTGGGAATATGGTTGATGAACAATTTTAATTTTTATAGGAAAAATTATGTGTGAGGCACGGGAGTTAATGGGATGATTTGGTAATGAGGAATCGGCAGAGACTTTCGGAGATCGAGAAACAGCGTCGGAAAGAAAGACGACGCAACAGAGCGACGATTTGCCGAAATTTATCGGGTGTGCCACGCAATTAGGCAAATAAGCAGTCTAACTGGGAATACGAGTGGTACGGGACGGACAGAAGGGTGTAACGACAAACAATCTCTCTCTTTCTCCGTTCCGCTTCCGCTCGCCGAGAGCAACGACATTTCATTTAATTTGTTCATCCCCGCGTTCCTCCGCTTCCTCTTCCTCTACCCCGTAGAACAGCCCTCGCGCCGCTTCAATTCGAAACACAATATGTACTCGCAATACTCGTTCGGAAAAACCGGTTCGCGGGGAGGATCTCTTTCTTCGTCCCTTGTGGCGTCACGTACGCATCTACAATCCTCAAGAAATCATAGTAATTATTTACAAAGAGGCACTCCTCTCCTATTTTGATGAAATTTAAATATATTACAGATCTCGACATTTTTAACAACTTGTCCCTTTTCACATAGGGGAGTCGCTTTTAGTTTTCGATATATTCGCAAAAAACCACGACTCATTCTATTCGCATAACCTTCGCATTGAAGCTGTCATCAAGAATTTGAATTAGTAATAAAAAAAGTTGTTCAAAATGTGTAGGTGCATAACATACTTAAATTTCATCAAAATCGGAGAGGAGTGCCTCTTCCTAACTGATTACCGAAACGATTAAAGATCCTGAAACTGAAATCATTTTATCCCTGTTACTGTTGAAATCGTTAAAAAATGGTAGCAGTCTGTGGATGAAGCAGCCGAACAGGCATCGGCCGCGCAAGAGGGTAGTTTCGAAGGGGGTGGCTGGGAATGGTTCTCGAATCGAAATCGAGAGCCAGCTCGAGTATGCGAGAGCGTGCACACGCTGAATCCGGGGACTCCTCTCTGGCTGGCGACGTATAATATAAAGTTGACACGGTCGTTGTTTACACGTTGTCGTGCGCCGTCCAGACGCGGCCTGCTATCGACAGCTTCACGCTGCCTCGCGTTCTCGAAATGAGTTATTTCGCGAACGGTGCGGCGACGAACAGACCAAAAAAATGTATGGGGTTGGAGGAAGAGGAAAGGGGTGAGTTTCGAAGGCAAAGAGAGACAGAGAGAGAGAGAGAGAGAGAGAGGGAGAGAAAGAGAGAGGGAACAGTAGGCGAAATATCGGTGCCGGTCTCTCTCGTCGAAGGAAAATATTGTCGGTGACACCACCCCCTCTTACAGAAGCGGCGGGGGCGAGGGTTGAAATGCCAGCGTTATTACGCGGACTGAAACGAAACTGCGAATCGTATATGGCCGACAATCGCGCTGACTGGATAATGTATCGCGCGAATTGCCACTCTGAAATGTATTCGCATTGTACGCGCGGCCGGTGTACATAATAATTGCGAGCCGAGCTCGCGAGAGCGTGCGGACGGTCGGGGTCATTTGCGCGCGAGGGGGCGGGGCCGATTACTGTTTCAAGCTGATGCTAATTTACTCGGATAAATGATTTTTCCCCGAAAAAATTATCTTAATAGCGAGCCTCGCCGCTTCCGCTCCGAACTTACTGTCTTTATCCTGTATTTAACGTGTTCCACTCAATGCTCGCGAATGCTTCTGGCTTGATTTCTACCAATTCTTTTTCGATGTACCAGCACACAGGCAACATGCCGATGATACGACAGACCTCTCGACTCCGCAGTCCATACACCTGGCAAGTGACACGAAACAAATCTACCGATACTGCGTACGTTTCGGAGGGAGGCGCGAACCGAACGTCATCGCGCCGGAAATCCTTCATTTCGGTTTGGGAATTTATTTCTCTGCGCTGCTGGTGATGGTTAGTCGCGCCGGGGCTGCAACGCAACATGTAACGAGGGTGGGCCGTGGTTTCGATGCTGGAATTGACGTCTATTGATTCATCGGCGTGCTGCGCCTTGTTTTTAAACGAGCATCTGCTAAGCGAACACGGAAATAACGTTTTATTCCCTTTGCTAGACTCGGCGAAAATTTTTCTACTCTGTACATCCACTGAAGATGTACGTACAAAATCAATGAAACATGTTTCTTTCAAATTCTTGGTATGGAAAATGAAATTGTGTACACTAAAAAGTTGTTTAAAATTACTGTGTATTTCGTGTACTTTTATGGCAGTAAGTGTACAGTCGTTTTACTGCAATATACAATACATTTATGCAGTCGTTTTAAACAAATTTTTTCATCGCGTTATATGTGGGAGTCTACCGTACTGGTTGTTTCTCCGAAACCAGGAGCATTTAAAATATTTGGGGATGGAAGTGATCTGTGTACGATAGATTGGCCCAGTATCCGTACGATTCCGTTCCGTTTTCATGTGTGTTTGCCAATCGCGGCGATCCGGCTTTGCGGCCAGGCCCTTGGTGGCCGGGAGGCGGCGGCGCATCTGTCTCGGTCTCGCGAGCCGCTCGCATCAATTTAAGTTTTTCTCGGCGGTGCACGAAAAAACGGTGCATGATCTTACGATTGTGCGCGGTCACAAAAGCGCCGACAAGCGTTCGGATTCCCCCCTGTCCCGGTGCTCCGTCTTCCTTTTCCCTCCGGTCAATTTGACCGTTCGCGTTTCTTCCACCCGCCAGGACGTTTGATGCCTCGCGTTCGCGCCGGTCATCCGCCGCAAGAAGCGCATTATGAACCGTAAACGCTGAGAACAGATGCTGAGCACCTCGCGCGAACCCTCGCCGAGATGCACCGAGATGCCTATGCGCCGCAGCTTTTCTTCTCATTTGTAAATCCGCCGATTCGAATTAGAATAATCGGGAAATCGACAGGCGAGTCGAACGAGTCCGAAAGTAAAACGCAGATGAAACGGATATGTCTTTTAATGATATCCTCGTGCCAATGAAAATGAAAATGAAATAAAGAAGCATTTCTCTGGCACGCGGTTCCGCGGAATAATTTTTCCGGGGATTGGAAACAGCATTAAGAAGCGAACAAAGGGCGAGAGCGGTTCATTCGAAGATTTTCCACGAGTGGAAACCGGGAAAAGTCGAATTTCACGCAGCGGGAAGACATCGCTGTTAAAAAGTTCTTTGAGTCCGATAAAGCACGATCATTTGGACGGTGGGCATTTTCCGAATGTATCCGGCTCAGGTTCTACGGGAATATGAGGGATTTGAATGGGGCGAGGCGGACGGAATGCCCGGGATCCTTGCTGATTTTCGGACGAGGTCGGGAGCGAACATATGCTCGGCCCGTTAATAAATTCCACATACTCGTGTAGCCCCGGCAAAATGACTTTAATTAAAAATATAGGCGAGCCTGGGAATTTTTGTCGGGGAATAACATTGAAAAGGAAAGGAGAGCTTTGGGCGTGTGTGGGCGGAGAGAGAGAGAGAGAGAGAGAGAGAAAGAGAGAGGGAGAGCCGTGCACACGCTGCGCTCCCGCGTTTCGTTTCGTTTGGGTTTCGTTTCTGCTGGCCGGTTTTACAGCGAGGAACGAGGAGGAGCGATTTTCGGTGAATGCCGCGCGAGAACGCGGCTAACCAAAAGAAAGTCCCGTGGTACCCGTATTCACGTTCATTACCTATATTTTTCTGTCTTATGCGGCTCGTTAAACGCGACGTGCTCAATACGAAAATGCCGGCGTCAGGCCAGCGACCGTCGTTGCGCGTTGCCCGGATTTTCATATTTCACTTCAATCTCCACTCCAAGCCCCCGCTCAACACACATCGCGCAGCCCCGGGAAAGGTCGGACACTCGTGCGGAATTCATAGGGCCACCGGGGAAACCGCCAGGGGGGAATTTACATCTGCTGCCGGACCGTTGAATGGCTCTTCTACGCGAAAATTATTTAGTGGTAATTATCACTGCTGCTGTCTAACGACCGCCACTCTTCCTCTTGCTCCTCCTCCACCTCCTCCACCTCCTACCGACTCGCGAATTTTTCCTATTCGCCGGGATTGTGACCGCCGTTTTCCACTCGTTCATCGATCTCAATGCAATTCCTCGAATACGAACGCTGTAAATAGAGCTTGCCGAAATTTCCAGGATGAAACGTCGACCGGGAAGTCGTGCAGGAATATTTATACGAGAGTCGTGTTTTATTCTGTAATGTTTTCTTTACGCTTGTTGGTCTGCTAATCATTTTTCCGGATTCGGAAATCTGTCTGCAATTAATTCGGCACGTTGCGGCGGCCATTTTGACCGACGATCGACAGTGTAGCGGCGAGCAGGTCGATGATCAAGTGTGAATGAGTAGCCAAAGGTGTGACAGAGGGTCGGCTGGGTATTTGAATTCGTGGAACACGCTCCTTCACAGGCGAACACTTTTCGCATCCATTCAGCTGGTTCAGGCTCGCGGACACGATGGCCAGCACGCGCTGATGATCCGTCAGCGACGCCATAACGTATAAGCGAAGCGATGATAACATCAGCGGCACTTATAATGCAAATTAGCTGGTGACACTCGACTCGGTAACAGAGTAATGTAATGCGCGAATAAATAGCAACAACTAGCCGGGGCCCATCGCGCTGTCAAATGCGTCCTGAACTCTCATAAAGCACCGTTGGCTGCACCAATTCGTCCGCGTGGGCGTGAGCTGTAGGTATGCTTCTGATGGAAATATTGACTATTACGCGCGACCGGGAATGTGTATCATTGAATTGCCACTGCCATAAATATGCCGAAATTCTGCCGGCAGCATTTCATACTTTTGATTTATCCGCCAGGCGGGCTGGACCGACGTTCACCTCGCCTCTGCTGTTCATTGCCGTCCTTAGATCTCTCTTCCAAAATTCACCGCTTTTTTCATAACCATAATCGCCCGTCCTTCATTACTACAAATTTGTTTTATTCGTACTCTCGTATTCCAAGTTTGAAAATGTTCTAGAACCATTTTTCCTCCATCAATGACATTCGTACGTTCATTATGCAACCAAATCAATTAAATTGTAAAATTTCGACAAATATTCCAGCTCTTGGGAAGTTGTAGAGCCGCGTGAATGATCGACAGCGCATAATAAATCGCGGTCGCTTCTTTCGCGCGGGAGTCTTGGCGACAAAGTGTTTAAACATTATCTTATCGCGTGGGTGGTTGTGAGCGTTGAGGACGGGGCCGGTTGATAAGGTAAATTTTAATGAACCGGCATAGACGCGCAGTCGACGCGTCCCGACGCCGCGCCGCGCGCCGGCCGCAGCAGCCTGAAGCGCTAAATACGTTATTAGTCGACGCGCGAGGCCGGCCCTGCCTCTTTATTTGTGTTTATTAATTCAGCCGCGGAATTGAACGTATCATTTCTAGCAGCCGGTGAATTACTAATGCGAACGGTTCGAAGGCGAGCCTTTTCGACGTAGACACTCGCGAACGTAGATACCCCCGGCCAAGCCACCGGGCTTAACGTTTCGGGAATACCCATTCAGGCCATTAAACGCAGGCTGGAAAGCGCGTCGCTTTATAAAGGACTGTCTAATTGGAAACGGATTAATTTGTCGCAATCGCGATGCCCTTGCTCCCCGATTAGGGCGACGCGACGCTCTGCTAGAGACAATTCCCGGCCTCTATTTTCCAAGTTTTGCACCAAAGCATTCCGCCGTTCAACAGATCAAGCGATCCTCTCTCCAGCCTGTCACCAGAAAGGAGCATGCTTCATTAATTTAGCACAGTCGCAAAAATTCCGGAAAAATCGTCCGGATTCCAAACCCGGTTCCTCATCGATTATATCTTCGTTACAAACATCAGACGATATTTTCCAGTATTGTATAGCCCTACGAATGAATAGGAATTTTTTTTAATATCGTATGAAGCCCTACGAATTATTAATTTGTGTGAATATTTACGGGACCGATGTAACAATGAATAGGGGTAGCGCATAATTGGGTAGGCTTGATAATTGATGACGAACGAATGAAACGCACCTGAGACATCAGTCAGGTTCTTCGCAGGTCGCGCGGTGTATGTATATTATCCGCGCGGCTCCCGTCGCGTGACGTTTCAATTAGCGACAAGTTATCACCCAGCAATTAAATACTCTTCTCCGCATTTCCCGATGCAAATGCGACAGACCTGCAAATCCGTTTTCCGATGAATTAGCGAGGTATCGATAGCACCGGGCACGCTTGTTATTAATAGAGCGACATGTGTTGCAGATCGGCCCGCGTTGTATCGATACCTCGCGCACGTACAATTGCCCGTTAATTATTGGCGTTGTGCACCTGACAATAACGCGAATATTGATGAGATTATCAATAATTTCCCTCGGTGGGTTATTCTCGATGCGGTTCACGAGCATCGTGTTACCCCGGCCATTTGCATGCGGCAATGAACGTCAACGGCAATCACGCCCGTACAATCTCTTGATTTTTCCGACATCATCGACAGCTGAACTTCTGTCAAAAGTATTCACAAAAAATGGAACAGCATACTTTATGGAAAGAGAAGTTAAATTTTGGTGAAAAGGTCTGCAGTTCTTCGATCAATTTTGATGTAAAAATTCTTGGCGAGAAATCAGGCAATTATAAAATGTTTTTCCTAGAATCTCCATTTTCTGATGTTAACGTTGTAATCCACGTCGATAACGGGGGATGAGGAGGTTTGATGGAAGGGAACGTAATTCCAGCAAGATTGAATATTTAATATGAAGTGGTTTCATCCCGAAAATCCGAAGAAGCACACGCAGATCGGAAGCGGAGTTAAGTCGAAGTCAAGAGTCGCCCTAACCTGTCTGAAACCAGACAGGGGCAACTTAAGAAAACTACCAGCCCTCTCCGTGGACGGTTTCGAGTGGCTCGAGACTCGATCCGGCGTGTTTACACGAGATCGCGTATACTCGATACAACCCCTTGCTCCTGAACTAGATGATGTTTGTTTAAAGTCCCCCGGACCCTTACTGCCAGAATAGACGTCGATTCATCGCATCTGAACGGCTTCGAGAGCCTAAACAAATGGAATTACGTGTTGCGTCTGCTAAAACTGCCTTCTTCCCTCTTCGACATCATCGTGGAATGCTCAAACCTTCTATTCGGAAATGTATTTGTCTCTCGGATGAAGCCCTCCCTCTCTGTTATTATAAAATAAAACAATTGTATACATTATTTCATGCAGAGATCAGAGTGAGATAAAAATTACTTCCAGCAAAACTGAATCCACTTTTAGTGGCTTATCACTAGACTGCGTATCTTTATGCAAAATAAAAAATGTTTGCATTGATTGCAGGACACAGGAGTTAAATAAAAATTGTATATTCTTCTTTTAATTATCCTATTAAGCTGAAACTAATACAAGGTGTTTACCGGCAAGATTGTAGGAGCATGATCTACAAGTGAAAATACGAAAAAAATGTTATATGAAGTTTCTTTATAAGCGCTTTATTACAATATTATCGGCAAATATTGAATGTAGCCTGAATAGGTGCGGAACAGCAGATTTCTGATCAAGAAATTCTCGTAAGTACAGGCGAAGTAAACACAATCGACCTTTCGTATTACTCAGCTTTAAATCTGCTGTTCCGCACCTATTCAGGCTACATTCAATATTTGCCTATGATATATTGTAATAAAGCGTTTATAAACAAACTTCATCGTAGATCGTGCTCCTACAATCTTGACGGAAAAGTAGGAAACACCCTGTATATTGATGTCCTTAAATATTTTTAACGTGTCCACTGGTTTAAATTGTATGTACCCATTTTTGTCATAAATGCATAAAATCCGCAGTCTACTTGTCACGGATCCCCCATGGAATCTGTCCCACAGATCCTGAGATCCTTTGATTGCGCAGACTGGCGCCAGACTCCGTCTGCTTTAAGACAGTGACGACTGGCCATGACTTTTCCTGCCTAAATCCGTTCAGAAGTGTACGACCTGTGATCCCGGCTTCCGTTCGACCCTCTCGTCGTTCGAGACACTCGAAGGGCACTCGATCCATCGTCGATCCAAGGAGTCGCAAGTCGGTAGCAGGCAACCGGCCGTGTTTTCTTTCGAAGAAGAGCCCCGAAGCTGGCAAGTTTATTTACTCGCGTCGAACCTCCTGCCGTCTTTACGACGGCACGACCGTGATATGCTTCTCGTTAACCGGATCGGTTCACGGACTCCCGTGTTTTCATTTTCGATTCAATGACCTACCACGTTAACGGCGCTACTGTTGGCATCTTTATCGCGAATCCGCAGACTATTCTGTAAACTCGTTTGGACCAGCCTCCGCGTTCTCGAAAACGTTGCCGACATTGACAATTGAATTCCAAAAAGAAGTGGAAGCTGATGAGGTGAATTCGCCTGATAAAAAGTCTGGAATCGTGCACAGTGAGTCCGAAGAATTTCGGATCAGTGTTCGGGACGATTGGAGCGTTGGCAAATGGTAATGAAGCCCCGGGTTAATTGGTATAAAATCAATCCCGACGATCGAGCAAACGTCCGCTAATCCAAGAGAGTCAATTTTAGAGGAATGTGACGCAATCATCTCGATTGTGCTGTCGGTCGAAACGATGGACCAGTCATCCATGGTCAGCGAGGGCAGCGTGGACGAGAGGGAGTGGGGACAGGGAACGATGGTCGACAGTGGGCGATGCACATGCACACGGTGCACCGGAGGTGCCGTTGCATCAATGCACTCTCCACGTTTCGCGCACAGGCTCGTGCCGGTTTCAACGTCGATCGCCCCGGCATCGGCGACAGGGGATAGAGGATACATATAATTATAGAGGGACCGTGCACCATTTCACACGTCACACACCGTGTGATCGTGTCACACGGTAGACGCCTCGGTATCCTGCGCCCGATGCGCTTCGCATGCATTCTGCAACGGAATTGGATCAAGAGAGAACCCTGCCGCTCTCCCGCAAAGATATTTGCTGCTATTCCCTTCTTTAAAAGTACGTTCATTAAACGGACGATTCCTCAGTCGCGAATTATTATACAGCTGCAACACAACACAAGGACATCATCTGTATGCAGAATAAAACTTATTATTCTTAGATATAAACTGGTGGATGTAATTTTAAACAATGAAAAGTTATAACTATACAGCTGATCTTTATGCAAAATAAAAATTTTCTACGCGAACTGCAACAATCTGGAGTGAAACAGGAATGTATTTTCTTTCTTAATAAGCTTAATAAGATGGAAATAATATAATAGTATTTTTAAATTCTTCTAATGATTTTAATGTTTTAAATTACGCCTACTCACTTTTCCCAGAAATTCATAAAATCCGCTGTCTAGTTATAATATATAAGAATTTAACTTAATAAACTCACCAAAAAGAGAGAAATTAATTACTCCGTATGATTTTTATTTTGTATAAAGATCCGCGGTCTAGTTATAAATAGCGAGGACCACTCTTCGCAGGTCCAGTGATGTGTGTTCGATTGGCAAAAAAACTGTAACTGCGAATTTGTTAGATGACGGCGGCTTAGATGCGGTATCGGGCAAGCGTTGCGCGTAATGATGAGCACAAATGCGCGTAACATGGACGCGGCGCGATGCAACTCGGCCCGGATATCGCAGTGGGCGCACATGTGCATCGGTGATGTTTCGAGGTGGAACGATTTCGGAGCGTCGAATTGCACGGCACCGGGTGCACGTGCAATAGGCGCCTATTGCACAAATCACACGCATTATTGACTAGCATTGTATCTCTCCGGGCGACGCGTCGCCGAGCACCGGCATTGTCCGCGTGTTGCACGCGTCGCGCGTACTTCCTCCGATCGGTGTACGAAATAAACCGGCGATAACCCGGTTTCGCAGTTCCTTCGGGTCGGAAGTCGGAAGTGCACCTTGCACCCGATGCACTTGCCGCCATTATCAGTTTTGACTAACCCCGTTCTACAACTTACGTGTCATCCATATTTTTCCTTTCAGTCCACACTCCGTTGAGTTTCGCTTGTCGTCGTCAACGATGTTCTCGAGTTATATCTATTGAACAGAGATTTTATTGAAAATGTGTTCTCATTTATTATAAAAGGAAACGTAAATATATTTTTCATAATTTTTATGTCGCTTGGACTTTTACATGAATCGATTTGATTTAAATTTTGCGGAAGCAGTGTTTGCGCGAAAATGAATAGTAGACAAGGCAGAACGGAAGACAAAGCGAGCTCCGGTGTATCGAGGATGTTACAGCAATCGCTGGCTGCGGGGCACGACGAACGCGACAGAGGTTCGATGATCGTGGCACACACAGGCACCGCGCGCGCGGAACGATTGAACAGCGAATGATTCAATTTGTCAGACCAATGAGTTTGTCAGGTGCTACTCCGTGCCGCAGCGTGCGACGCGTAAGAGCTGAAATTGAATTTGATTTAACGCCGCGCGTATTGCCGGGCATTACACACTAGAAATATCACGAATCCGCTGCAAGCTGTCTGATCGCTGCTGACTGAACTGATCACAGATTCTTTAATTCGACCGTTTTTCCTAACAGCCTGCAGACTTTAATTTTTCTTTGAAAAAAATATACATGCATCCAGCTTAATTTTTATAAATTCAAATTCAGGCGAGAGTACTTGATACACTTTTTTGTTAAACCTCTTGCCGTACCTTTTTCTTACCAGTTACAGCGATTAAAACTCTTTGTGCACAAAAATGTCGTAGAAAGGTAAAGAAAATGCATATTTTTTGTATGGTTACACTTATTTCAATGCTTAAATATTGATTACAAACGAATCAAATTTTATTTCATCGAAAATGAGGAGCGTAACATTCATATTTGGCTCGTGAAAATACGGCAAGAGGTTAATTGCTCTAAAAATCGTGAATTGTCCACAAACTAATGAAGAGATGATCGATAATTCCACGAATTCAATCAATAGCATTAACACAATTATTTTTATGAAAATATAAGTATAGTTCAGAATGAGGAGACTCGGATAAATCAGGCAGCAATCCTCGAATTTCGTTTATGGTCACCATTACCTCAAGCATCGCCATAGTCGATGGTCTAATCTGTACGACCAACATATCCCATAAAGCGGAGCATTGTCCGAAAGGATTGGTCCCCCCATCGTCATCACGGCGAAGCATAAAGTTACACGCAATTAAGAAGAACGGTTCCTCCGGCGCGGGAAATAATAAATCCCTAGCAGGGTTACGCCGCGTGTACTCCGGCTACTAATGCGTGAGACTGTATAGATTGTTGTTAATGGGAGTTATAAGGACGCATTAGCCTGATAAATAGTAATGGGGTTTATTGGCGGAAAATCAGAAAATATGACGATCCCGGGTCGCGTCTCCCTCTTTTCTTGGTGTATACACGGGTCTACGGAGTCGGCACGCGTTCCCTTCTTCTTGGGGTCTGGCCTCGGCGAGACCATAAGCGCGGATATATGGACCCCGACTTTATTATATTTGCTGACCATAAGGAGGCTTCATCGGCCATTCCCGTGAAATACTGCTTTTCGAGGGTTTCCCGCGATCGTTCTACCGTTTCCCTTGTTCTCGCGATTCATTCGATCCTTTCTCCTTCTGGCCACCAACTTCAACTTGCCAAAAGTTTGCGAGCTGACTACCCCTTTAGAAAATTCATTAAACGAATGGGTGTCTGTTTTTCAAATTTTATAGGGGCGCAATTTCGAACTCAAATGTGAATTACAACGAAAAGATTTAGAAAATTTAGAAAAAAAATTAAAACCGAAAGACTTTTTTACGGTTCATTTTATTAACCCTTAGCAGTCGAGGGGTGACTCAGAGTTACCACTAAAAATTGCTGTACCATTATTCACAGTACTGTTTACATTACTAAATGTGTTCGTATCTAATCGTCACGAACGTCACAAATGAAATATTAAAGACTAGTTGGAGTTTGAAACGAAAACACACCGAAATCAAATATGTAGCCATTGTTTCGAGCTCTATTTCGAAAGTGATGGTTTAGATAATGGTTCTGGAAATGAAGGATTAATTCCGAAGATTCCCGGGAACCGAACAGGGCGAACGAAGCTTATGTGTGCACTGTGCGTACAGTGTGAGCCAACAATCTCCGTCGGTCCAAGAAGCGATCCCGTCCGATGGGACTTCCTCTCCAGCCATCGCGCAAATATGGAATCGGGCTTCGGCCGGTTTGTCGCGGTTGGTTTGCTCGTCGTTCGATAACGCCCGAGTTTTTCAACAAACGTCTCCGGTGCGGCGTGCCGGTAATTTATAGGGCACCGTGACATTCCGTCTGGACTTTACAGCGGGACTTTATGGCGCCGCGGCAAACAACACCACGGCAGATAAGTAGCTATCTGCCATGTTAAACATGTTATCCTAACGCGTTACAGACATGTCTACGCCGAACCGAGCAGATAAGCAACAAGTGTGCAGTTTGAGCGTCGAGCCGTTTGGGAAAAGGCATTGTGTACTCGCCCAGTCGTTAATTGTCCTCCTGTACCCACCCCCGCACCTGTACCAACCCCTTCCGCGCAAATCGTCATCCCTGCGGACCGCCCTTTTTTTTACGCCGAATAACACCGCGACTACCGATACGGAACGACGTTTTAATCATCGAACGCGAGCTCGCAAACTCCTCTCTCCCTCTCGCTGCACGAATATTTCTCCCGCAGTATTGAAGAGCGAAACCGTTTTTTCGACGGCACACCGTGCAACCAGACCCGATATCGTTTCAACGAATCCATTACCCATACGCCTATCGCGAGCAAGTGCTTCTGCCCACTCGTGCCACCGCCGCGCCGCACCGCCAGGTTTTCTTTCTGAAATAAGTGGAAAATGAGCATCCTCGAGGTAATTGCAAACCGCGATCAGATCCCATTTTGTTCAGTCTTCCGGGACGAAGGGACGCGCGGACGGAATCAGCCCCGACGAGCCTGTACACGGAAACGAACGCGAGTTTCATTCCGACGACTTCGAATATCTGAATGGAATAATATGCCGCGTTTGATCGAGGTATGAAAATCGTACTTGCCAATTTTCGAATATTTTCTCCCGGAAAAAATGGGGAATAAAGCTAACAGTTTGGTATATCATTGTTTTCCAATAATTTGAGTTAAAGGCGCGAGAACGAACACCGCGCGCGAATCCTGAGAACTGCGGAGTCAAGGATGGTGTTAGGAGGATTTAAGACACTCGCTCGCAAAAATTAAAGCCTGATAGATGCGGAGGAGTGTCGGACGCTTCCGGGGCAGCGTTTCTTGGAAAATCGCGAGCCGTTGCGGGGACTTAATTAAATGGCTTAAGAGCTGACGAAAATCCGCGGAGCCGATACGGGAGCCGCCGGTAAAAATATTTCAACTGGATTAAGGACATAAGCTTTGGAAAAAGGTAACGGAAGGAGACTGGCTGCCGGCGCCGGTATAAATTCTAATGTGGTGGCATTATAATTGCGCGGTTTACGTACGCCGGCGGCCAAGGGCTGCGCCGGGGCCAAATTAGCAACGATCATTATTTATGTCTCGCGAGGAAAAGGGGTTAAAATGGCCACTCGTTGCCGGCTACGGCTCCTCCAACGCCGAAGACAAAGGGTTGCCGCGGCCGGGATGGGATCCTACAGCCGGGGAAATTATTTATGCGAATGAAACCAGTGCCGAATTAAGACCACTGATAGGGTTTCACGATCCTGCAGGACGAACAAGGGTCGCTGGCACCGAGAGTCCTTCCAGGGACTCTACCTACGGAGAACCTGGGATTTTATCTACGATTCGTTAATTGTTTATACACTGGAATAAGAAAATACTGCACGAATCTATACGTAAGGTTTACAACGGAGGGTTCATTACGAATATTAATTCCTCGGCTGAGATTGGAGCTCGAAGTGTCAGAGAATTACAGGACCTGAGTGAAGGTGAGTCGAAGTTCGAGGTCCGCGTCTTCTGCCAATATCGAGGAGCGATCGTTCCCGACGGTTCCCCCTTGGATCGCGATAAATCCGCCATTCCCGTTCTGCCGTTTAATTACAGGGCTTCAGATCGGGCCCGGATTATTTCTTACGCTTCCACGATGACCCTTGTTTCGTTCGGTTTAATCAAACCGGCTACCACGCAACGCCACGTAACTTGAACGCGTTACACGGTCTGCTGGCTTTCGAATTGCCTTGTCCTCGAGCGAGCGAGCTTCGCTCCCATTGACTTCGCGAGCAACGGCTTCTATGATACGCCTCGAAGTATAATACGTATGTGCGGAGCTTGGGATTTGGTACAGGGGCGGTGCAAACATTTGTTTCATTAATTAATCGAAATTGATCTTGTGGGAACTTTTTCTGGTGTTCAGAGTTGGACTCGATCACCGAGTATGGCATCTCTCGAGTTCCCATGCGTGCTACTGATATCCCCTAACGAGCCTCGAGTGTTTCCAGGAACAGGCTAAACAGAGATCGTAAGTCGACGTTCGATAACAGGAGACATCTGTCGCGACTGCTACCACAAAAACACTCGGGATCCATGAATCTATCGGCCGGAGACTTGGCAGTAGACTAAACAGTGTCATAGGTCGTGTACATAAACGAACACCGTAGGGTCTCGGCTCGCCACTCGACTACCGGCTGTTTCGAGGGTTTCCTCGGTACAAATTATTTTCTGAAGGCCCTCCAGTCCGGGCCCCTTCAAGCGATTATTTTCGGCCGTGCTTCGGGATCAAATCAATCCAAAAATATTTTGTAAGTTGCTGTACACTACCATACTGTAATATGTTCCTGGAAATTTTCTTTAGGAACGACTACGTTCGTTCGAGAAACTGGAGAGATAACTCTTCGGCGGTCCAGCTTGTCTCAAGACGGAAAAACCGGCAGCGCGGGTGGATGGAATCGGATGTGACCGCGTTCTCTTCGTATATTACACAAGAATCACCCTTTCCGGTCCTCCCCCTGTTGTCGAGGGGGCGAATATGAGCAGCACGTGTGCGATGCGGTCGTACGTGGCGGCTCGTGGTAAACGCGTACGCGCAGAAAGAGAGGGCTGGGTGTCGCAGCACTGGCTGAGAATTACTCGACGAACCTGCTCCCCTCCCTTCATTCCCCAACCTCGTCCCCCCTAAACACCCCTCCCTCTCCCGCGAATTATACGATTCACCTGGTTCCTATTTTACGACGTTTATATTACACCGCCGGGCGGAAGGCGGATCTTGGCTGAGCTTCATGCTACTTCGCGGTCGGACTTTTCTTCCTTCCGCCCCCTCGACTTTTGTTTTATCGCGGCTCGTATGGGGCCACCCGCCGGAATTTCCACTGTACCCCCCGGAAATAGAAATTCTTCGCTTTTCAACGGTCTCGCACGCGTCTCACCGGGAAACAAAAATTAACCATCTGCGCCCGCCCCTGTCGCGCAAATGAGAAAAGAGGAGGAACGGTGGTTTCTTGAGATTTTACAATCTGGATCCGCGGCTGAAAATAATATTTCCTTGCCGAGTCTCTAGTTTCACATTTAATCTTCGTATAAATCTTAGAGCTCAGGTTGCAGATTTTTATGCAGAATAAACATTGTCTACAGAAATATTAATTTCTTTTTCCAATTAGTTTAATCAGCTGTAAGCAAATCTTAGGTGCGGGGCAAGTTTCGAGCCACAAAGCGATTAATTGTCTCGTTCGAGACCGATTAGGCTCGGCGATAAAGCGTCGTCGGTGTTTGCGTTTACGAGTGACACATCCGTTTGTGCTCGGTTTCACAATCGAGGCGCGTAGACTTCATAGCAGGCGGATTCACGAAAAAAAATCGCTGACACCACCTGGGAGTCGTTCCGTTATCGCCGCATATTTGGCCTTCCCTGTAGCCCTCCACCTCCTCCTCCCCTTCCACCTGCCGTTAATGCTGCAGGTATCCTTCGGTAAACAACGAAGCAGCAGGTTGTTCAGATTTTATTTGTCGAGCTCGGCAGCGCCCTTCTCTATCTTCTCGCTTATCGTCCCCGAACGCATTGAGTGCCCGGCGCTTCCTTTCCGTCCCTTTCCTCTCGTCTCTTTTCCCCTTGTTTCCCCCCTTGGCCGACGGATCCCGTAGACGGCCAAATATTAAAGTTTCCCCTTCGTGCGTACCGATAACGGGAGGTCCCGGTTCCAACCGCCGACGATACCATCTTTATTCCCCGCGACCGTAAAATTTTACAATCGGCGGACAGGGATTTTTATCGACATGGCAGCTCGTCGTTCCTTCGCTTCGCGGGATTCCTATCGGAAACCAACCTGGGGGAGAGCCATTCCGCGGCTGTGGCCTTACACCAGAACGCGCACTTAACGATAACGTATTCATTATTCACCATTGACTCGTTCGTCGATCGGAAAAATTAGCTGGAAATCACCGGGAAGCGTCGAGCCGACCCCTAAGCGTTCGCACACTCT
Organism: Lasioglossum calceatum; assembly: GCA_963966675.1. Taxonomy (NCBI): domain Eukaryota; kingdom Metazoa; phylum Arthropoda; class Insecta; order Hymenoptera; family Halictidae; genus Lasioglossum; species Lasioglossum calceatum. The sequence continues at coordinate 550,132 of OZ016545.1, forward strand.
GTAAGACCACCTGCATACTTTTCTTTCAAATTATTGCGACAAGAAGATCGCTTCGTGAAACTTCAACCCCTTAGAAAATATCAAAAGGAACAGGAGACCGTTTCCAAGAAGATTCTGGAAAAAATCGAGCGGAAGCGTCGAAGTAATTGAAACGGTGCGAAGAAGTCTGTCGAGGGGGTGGTTCGCTCGGTGTAAAAATGGCGAGAGAAATTCCAGGGGCTGGCGGCGTCGTCGTCGTCGTCGTCGACCGGTGGGAGGTGTGGGGTGTAGCATAAATCTTGGTACGGACGGTTAACATAACGACAACGATTGTGGAGCGGGTCTTCGCCGGGGAATCACACGATTCCAGGCGTATTAGCAGCACACAATGACACGCAAGTTGAAGTAACAGGGCATTGTGCGGGAACGGAGGCAGCGCGGCAGCAGCAGTTCGTCCGTGAACGGATTACGGACATTCGCGAGTAGAGTACAAGGCTCACTGCCGTCAGCGAGGAACACGTACGTACGTTCCGTTTGAACGACCCTGTAGGCAAAGAGGCCTCCGAGCGTGTACATCCACGCTCGGCGTATGCACGACAATACGGGTTAAATGCTCAGCTCCGTGCAAACCGGCAACTAACTCCGCGAAACGTCCTGAAACTTTAGATGCGATTATCTGGAGGTTATGTCGTAACAATTATGGTGCTGCCACTCCGCGGAATCAGGCGACTGCTAACTTGTTTGCTGCGCGCTCACCTATTGTCCTTCTGTCACACATAATTTTCAGGGACGCGGGCTAATGGACGAGAGAGCCGAGACGCAGAAACGCCGCCAGTAAACTGTCCCCCACCCGGACCGTCCCGCTCTCAGGAATCAACCCCCTCGATCCCGAGAAACTCACCCCCGGCTGCATACCTCCCGACACCTGTCTCCCCACCATTTTTCGCAAACTCACCTGTGACGCGAGCTCTACACAATCACGTGTCCCGCTTTTTGTAGTCGCAGGGGGTGGAAGCAGCCCTTCGATATAGGGTAGAAACTGTTTGCACCTATTCAAACACAATTTTAATGTTTGATCCATCTTTAGAGACTGCTTCGAACAAATCGATATGTATCGTTATTCTGTGGTCCACTTTAATTAATATTGCTTGATGGAAGGCGCATTTATGAAGAACACTATTTGTCAACAGTCGACTGAGAGAAGGGCAACCTCGGGAGCCTTATCCCGAAAGCAGAGAGGTCTGATTGAGATGGAATCGACGAATAAAAGAGTTGTAAATAAGAGATAAAAAAGCAGAAGAGAGTGGCTGGAGTGACTGGCCATGTCTAGTTGCGACAAAGTGTGCTTTTATTGTCGCGTAAGGGTCTCGCCTGCCCAATAAGCCCCATTTATAGCTTATAAATGATTTCGACCCCCACGGAACCATCAACCCATGTCTGCATTAAGCCGCGTTTACGCGTGCCACACGTGGAACGACGCGGAGTGCGTGGAGAAAGCCTGCTCTCTTCGGAGGACATGCGTCTTCGAATGTCCTCTCAAGGAACTATAAACCGCAGGGTAACCCTAACGTCGACTTCCCGAAACAAAATGCCACTAAATTACCCCAGCTTTTGCGTTCATCCATCAGAGATCGCTGTAAATATACGAAACCACTACCCACGAAACTAAAACAGTTCCAGGCATCAGATAGGGCGCGTGGAGTGAAATAATTGAACCATCTTCAACCCCTAACCACCAAGTAGTGTCAATGTTTTTCCAATAAACTCATCGCGTAAAATGAATCGTATAAATTTATTTAATTGTGAGATTTCGTTAACAAAGCGTTCCGTATCAACGTTGACGCGTGTCTATCGGACGCCGGTGGTCAGTTGCAACGCGAGAGCATGTTGGCCTGTTAAGGGTTGAAAAAGGGGGAATGCGACGTCAGGACGGGCCGAGAAATTTCCAAAACCGCGAGCACGGTTTCGTTGCCCGGTGTTTCGAAAACTCCGGGTGCGTTCACATGGTTGGCAAGATGCGGGGGAAGGGGTTTGTCGGCAGGACAGCGTCGTCGACGCGTGCACCACGTCGGATGATAGCCGAAAGCAGCGGTTGGCAGGACAGGGGAACGCGTCACGCGATCCGTGAGTAATTCGCACGAGTCGAAGCCCAAGCCCAAGCCCGAGCCTGCCTGGCTGCCTGCCTGCCTGGCTGCTTAACAGAGTGTTATAATCTATTTACGTTAACATTACCAACGTTTAACGTGGTTGCTCCGCATCCCCGGGGTCAGAGAAAGGGGTTGGTTAGCGGGAAGGAGGTGGCTAGAGGAGAAAGGGCAAGAGATCGGCTGATTCTCTCTCTCTCTTCTACTATCTCTCTCTCCCTCTGTAGACCACTGTTTCTCTCTCTCTCTTTCTCTCTCTCTCTCTCTCTGCCTCCCCCACCCTTCATCGCTTACCGGAGCTCTAGCTCTGCAGCAGACAGCACTCAAGAATTGTCGCGGCCACGTTAGGGCTTTTGGAAACAAGCGTTAATTCGCACGGTCGCTCGGCCCCGCATTAATCGCGGCTTCCTGCGTGCCCTCGCGTCACTCTTGCTCCTCGTTGCCATTTTCGGGATCAGGGATCGGGAATCTAGCCACCAGCGAACACGGTTCTGCTGGAAAAAGGTGCTTCCGACCGATTAACCCCTTGCCCGACGACCTTTTCGCTAATTGCGCTCGCCAGACCTCTTTTGACGCCTATTATGCCTAATGATCATTATAATTATTGAATGTCAATCTCTGGTACTCAAGGTCACGCCAAGGTCATAATCGTGTAAGCTTAAAAAGCACATTTGTTGTAATAAAGGGTAAAGAATGTAATGCTTTTCTGGGAACGACTGCCTCAGGAAGGAATTGTAAATTGCAACGAGGGGTTGAAGGAACGATGCACTTCGAACAGAGTGTTTCCACATGATCAATCGCATCTTTTTCGACCGTGTCGCGCGCCACGAATGCACTCTGCGCTGCATGATAGCTGCAACGTAAAAAAAAAAAGAAGTGAATTTTTGTTTGGCGGAAGTATATTTGTACAGCCGGCAATTGGAAAGGTTCGTTCGACCGTATCCGCGCGTTACAGGAGCGTGCACGTGGCATTCCCAGTAACTATTAGAGCCCGAAGCGATATTACCGGCGCAATATTCAAATCCGAGCGACGAGTAATGTCTGCGTCTCGGGTATAGATTACTCGCCTGCGGCCTGACTTCCGCGAATCACAATAATTCCGATATTGCCTTCTGTTCCCGCTGATCATTTCGCTAAGTACCGCGTCACGGCTGAACTTCACGGATGTGCAAGCAATATGTATTCTCGGATATTAAAAAACAAAACGGAACAAAACGAAAAAATAGGGAGAGCGAGAGAGAGAAAGAGAGAGGGAGCCGGAGAAAGAGAGAGACAGTCGGAGCACGAGAGCACGAACACGCGTATTCTCCGTTGCGGTGGCTTACTTTTTTTTTTTATTCCTCTGCCTCGGCGCATACGTTTCTTCGCGGCTCGTGACGCGAATGTTTTATAAAGTGAGCCGCTCATACCCCCGAATTTCCCTCCCCCAATTTATCTGCACTCGTGCGTTATTTTAACGCGCGTTTCCCGGGCTTTTCGACATATTTTTTCTAAAATACACCGCGAGTCCGCGAGCCCGATCGCAGCGATCGCGTAATTGGGCGGCTTTTAAGCTCACGGAACCCTGACGTCTGCCCTTTCAACATCGATTAATTAGCATCCCTCGCAATGCACGCGCTAAGATTTCACTAGAAAATGCTGCGTTCGATTCACTTCATTAAATGTTCGTGATTTTGAATGGTACGAGAGCCGAGTAATTTATAAAATGATTTTCTACAAAATGTGATCTACACTCCGGTAGTACTCGAATGGTTTTTAATGTTGGAATAATTTTCAGTGCTGCAGCATCGTAAATAAATTGAGGTATGGGTATGTGGTTGGGCTCAAAGAGGTAGAAAAATCGCGGAAACGAGGGGCGGAAGAATGGCCGTTTTCTTCCACGATAAACCACCTCGATATCCGATGTCAGCCCGAGCAAAAGGAGCAACGAAACCGAGTTTTTAATTTGGCGCGTGTCACGTGACAGGTTGGACGACCGGCAGAAGAGGATTCGAGGACGAGACGAACGGGCAGCCAGATGAATCTGCCGCATTGTCTGCGTTTCAATGGATTCGCCCGGCTCTCTATTCCTTCTCGGTTTTTCGGCGTTATTTTCGGTGACAAATATTATCGTGTCGAACAATGTGATCGCCCTCCGCTCTGGCTGCTCCAGCTCCGCTGACGTTCTCCCGCATGCTCGGTAATCTTCGACATTGTTTCCCGGAAGCGTGCCCGCGGCCATATTGGAATTGCTAATGTTCCAGTCTGCTGCAACCTGATGAGAGTGTGCGACCGACGGGCGTTCCACCTTCACGAAAAGAATCCGCGGGTGATCGCAAAGGGGATTGATCGGTGATCGTCCTCCCTCAAAGCCTTTAGGATCCATCAAAAATTTTCGATAATTAAAAACCGCTCGCGTTAAGCTATTGGCATTCCAGCTTTAATTGCTTTATGTACAGGAATTTCGAAATAAGTTTTTAGTTGAACGCGATGGTGGCATTGTTGTTATATTTTAAGGTGAATGTAGAGGTATTTTTGAATTAGAATGGCGGATCGGTGTGCACCGATACGAATCCCCAGGCACCTGTCGGATTCCATCGGCGATCAAATGAAAAAAGGGCTGAAAGCTCCGGCTCCGGCTCCGACTCCGGCTCCGGCTCCCATAAACATAGACAGTTATCGAGATTGAAGAAAGCACGGTGATCACCAGGAGGAGAATGGAGGATTCCATTCAGTCGGATTCTTGCCGAGGGCGTAACGACGATGGAAAACGCGATGCTGAACGACTGTCATTGTTGTCATTTTTACGGGCATTAAAATCCACGAGGTCGGCTACCAGATCCTACGGTGAATAACGACTAGTAATGAATGTTCGGTTTCGTCTATGGGGGATTGCCAGCCTCTAAATTTCCGATACCAATGTTTCAGAGTAGCTCGTAATGAACGACGCGATCCAAAAATTTTATCGCGTTTTTCATTCCTCTCGACGGTTCGCTGACTAGAACCACGATCATCAATTTTTATAAAATTCTCCGCGAAGCCGGGATTCTGACAAATATTCTAGTATTTTTTTTATCGGCAATTTTGTGTAGCGCAGGGCTGGAAACAGAATTGGAAGTGGAGGGTGGAAATTCGCTCGAATATCCCGCGGTGGGTTGGTGCTGCGGATAAAAAGATAAATTGTGAAATATATTTTTGTTGATAATTGTCCAAATTAACGGGGTGAAAAGAATTCTTAAAATGATATACATCCTGACGCAAATGTCGTTGAAAGACAAAGCCATATACGCGAATGGTCTTTTGCTATTTTCGAGACAACCAATGGAACTATCGATTGAGGGACGAGACTAAAAAGCAGTGTTCCGGGACGCGATCTTCAAGAGACCCAAAATGCCAACAGACGGCTCGTCGAGTTGGTGATTCGTCGCGGGGAGATAGGACAGGGAAGTAATAGATAGGTTTGTAATCCATCGAGAGCTCCGGGCGTTTGGGAATGAGATATTTTGGAAGGGGCTGGCGATATCGGCAGTCGGCGAATGAAATGGCGCGTCTCTCGATCCTCGACGTGCCTCGGGGGGCCTGCTGCCGAATCGAGCCGCAATCCACCCTCTGCCACCACCCCCCTGAACTACCATCCCTATGGCTGAACTTGTCTTCGCGAAAACGGCTCTTCTCTGACACCCTGGATGTCTAGCATTTCAACGGAACATCTATAACCTCGATCCTCCTGGCCTCGTCTTTTTTAATTAACGCCTGAATCCAGGAATACCTTGCAGTCCCTTTACAATCTCTCCAGGTATTTTATAAAATGTAAAATTCTTACAATTTATGTATTATGTGTATTGAGGGTTGTAAAATAATTTTGGTCTATGAAATATGAGGAGGATGGTGCGAGTACTTGATCCACGCGTTAATCCTGAAGATATGATCGTTTATAAGCGGTTCGGATAGCTCTGAAGGTGGATTAAAGGGGAGAGAGTTTAGGGGTAGTTTTACGTTCGACTGAATAAAGTTTCCCAAAGAAGCTAATCAATTCCAAGGAACATCCCGATCAGAGCTGGACTAGATCAGTGTCTGAGCTTTCTGAAAGCAGATTGGATCCGTGTTCCGGCTGTCCCTGAGGAGCAATCCGGTAAGTAGCGCTCCCTCGGCTAAACGGTATGTCCCGCCGCCGAGTGCGTAGACAGCTGGCTCGCAGAGACTATCAAAGCGTTCGCGTCGTTTCTTCCAGTAAGCGTAATTATAGTTGCGCCGCGAGACGGTGTCGTCTCGCGTTACAATTCCGCGTCCCTCTCTCATCGTTTCCTTCTCGATGCACCGGGCGCGCTAGACGGGCCGATTTAAAAACCGGCAAGTACCTTCGGATAAAACAGGGATCCGTCGTCGAGCGAGGGGCAGAGAGGTAGGGTAGGGAAGAGGTGCACACACAGGGTGCTAGGAATTTAGCAACGATGTTGTTGTTGTTCGGGCGCGCGCTCCGCGAAGACTATGCGCACGGATGAATGGATGGTTGGATGCAGGCACGAGGAAATCAACCCTCAGAACGGGCATATAGAACGGTACAATTGACGACTCTTTAAAAGAATGCCCATGCGAGCCTGGATTCGCACCCCCTCCGACACCATTTCCATCCCCCCAGCAGCGAACGAGAAGACAAAACACTGAATCTTCATTCTACCGTGTTCCGACACGCTAGCCTGCACCCTCTCCTCTCGTTCTCTCACCCCTTTCGCTTCTCTCTCTCTCTCTCTCTCTGACTCTCTTTCTGAGCGCCTCTCGCTCTCGTGAACGACGGCCCGGGTCTGTCCGTCCTCTTCAGTTGGCTGGCAAACTTTGTCCCTTTGCTTTCCCTAAAGCAGCTCGCAATTCGCGATCGCAATTTTCAATTTCTGCCGACTTTTCAATTAGACTAAGAGGTGCCGCTTCTCGCCGCGCCTATGCCGGCTTCTTCACGGCGAGAGTATCCCATCATCACCGTCCCTTAAAAACAGGAGAAAAAAGGAGGAAGAAGGCACCCACCGGCTGCTGCAACCTCCCAGCCACCCTCTGCCACCACCCGATCCCCGCTTGCTTGCTTGCTTGCCTGCTTGCATCTTCTTCTCTCGTGTCCCTACACACCGCATCGGGAACGCCGCCGCGCCACGTCGAGAATTGCGGAGCGAGAAGAGGATTCTCGCCGTGCTGGGCTGAGCCGACCGAGCCGCATCGATGCAACCGAGATGGAAGTATTTCTCGCGGTGGGATTGGTTCGTTGCGGGTTACTTGCCGCCAGCCGACGACGACGACGACGACACCGGGAAACCATTGGAAATTGTTTCTTAGCGCCGGGAAACACGGGGATCTTCCAATCTAATCTCGAACGACTCCCTTCAGCCCTTCCCGAGATGCCGAACCTCCTTTTTAATCGACGCTGATGGTGAAATGCGTCCTTCGAAAGATCCCCCACTGTGCTTTCGGAGCCTCTTTTTCATCGACACTGCCACCAAAAGAATTTTAAAGCGACCCATCGAGTACATAATTTGTTAAAATGCAGAAAAGTTCTAGTAGAAGGTATAGCACAAAGGCTGACAAGATTTTCGATTGTAATGATCCAGAACAACTGAACACTGGTGCGATTTGAATTATTCAAGAAAACGACTATTCGAGACATTGCACGAGGAAGTTATCAGGAGGCAGCAGCTTAATGATCGCCGCCTCTAATGATCCTTTTTTTCCGTGGCGCGGGACAGCTGCTGGGTGATCCTCGTTCCCGAACCATCATCGCGATCGTTTTCGATGCAAATTAACTCGTTTGCTTGAGATTATCGCGCGAGCCCAGCTTTCATTTTCGTCCCCGGTCTCGCCTTGCTTTCTTTTCCGCCCCGGAGTGCGAAACGGGTACGAGCCAAGTAAGACGAGGAGTTTCGCACACTTCTGCAACCGTTTTCTTCTCCTCCTCCTTCTCCCCCTGATCCTCCTCCTGGCTTGGTGGTCCTCGGAGAGCGAGGGACGACGCCGGATTCAAGGACACTTTCCAACGAGAGCGGTACAACGTGTAGGTGCGATCCCCATCAGGGTTGAAAGTCGTTGATTAACCAGACACCGATGCGACAATTTGATAATTCAACGTAGTTTCGACGAAATTAATGGAATTCCACCGTACCGTGACCAATTTCGGCGAATTCTTCGTTAAATCAACGATACGCGCTGTAATTTCAATATTCCGGCCTGGCGTTGATGCACCGTTGCATTCTCCCGTTGCACGTCCGCACACGGGAAATGAAAATTATTGGTAACGCGAAACGCAAATTGCGATACAATTTCCCGCGAATTCTTATCGCACAATTTTACAAATATTCCCACCGACAACTATACATCTACACCGTCGCCACGAGTTCCAAGAGTATTGCACTAAACTGTATACCTACCCAGGGTTGCAACTAAGAACGTCATTTCCTGCCGGGAGCATCGTATCCGGCGCGATGACGAATTTCTAAACACCCAGCCGTAAGTTTTTATCATTTAATTAAATATCGTTGATAAAATGTTTTTAATCTCGTCGGAGTTTACACTCCCTCCGACGCAATACTCCCCACCCGTCCGGCCCTACCAATGTTGCACCGATGTTCCGGCTGCACTCGCGCCGCTCGAAATGCAGATGACGCCTCGCGGTGATTGCGGGCTATCTCGTCGAATTAAAAACTGCATGTTCCGTCGAATTTATCCCCCTTCCGCGAATTAATTGGCTGTGGTAACGAATTCGCACGTCGGCGTACGTTACCGGAGTCTACTTTGTATGCGGTTCTGCGTGGACCGATGGAAAAGCTGTTTCATTGAACGCTTTTATTCTGTGTATATGGGTAAATCAGGTTCGTTAATCAGTAATAAATTACATCTATTTTAGCAGTCAACGTAAAAAACAGAAATTCTTTGAATATTTGCAGCGATCCTGAATAATGACAGTCCTGTGGTTGGTCAATACCACATGTTTGTGTTTAAGAGGATGTTCATATTATATATTTTTAACAAAGAAATTGATCTCTCTCGTTCTACAATCAGTCACAGAACATTCTGACTCGTAGAATGTCTTCTTATATTCAAAACAAACATACCGACGTTCACGAGTCATAATAAAGTCCGCAAGTCGCGCCGGTAAGATGATCGAGCGCGAAAATAGTGGTGGCTGAGGCAGTGCCTTTAAAATTCGGGGTGTTCAGGATCGAGCGGCGAATGAGTAAAGGATCGAGGGATCGGTGTGCGCAGACAGTTAGTCGCGGTAGTCGACAGGGTGCTAGAGCGTCGACTAATTGGAGATGCCCGGAGTTACGGCGTAACGGCGCGGCGCGAGTTTACGCGAATGAATTCGGCCAGCGACCTCTGCTCTTCAATTCCGGCCCATAGGGCAGCGTGTCGGTGCGGCTCCGTTAGCTGCAACCAGCTAGCATAGACGTTCGCTGGTTAAAGGGATGATCCCTGGAACCTAAAGAGAGGAATGGAGGGGGTTGGTTGGTTGGTTGGTTGGTCGGTCGGTTGGTTCGCAGTAATTCCGCAGGGGCGTCGTAACGTATGCCGAGCAATAATTATATCGAGCCCCGTTTAAAGGTTTCTTTGGAGGGCAGCGTTCCAAAGGGGTGGCAAGGTGGCGGCGGCTGGGCCCATGTTCCACCGAGGGCACACCACCCGGCGAACTCTCGCTGGTTTTAATCACAGGAGTCCGCCGTTAGGTAGGCTCGACTTACGGGCTTGTAGTTTAAACGTTCGTCGGCTCTGAGAATGCGAATTGAGAGATAAAACGAGAAAGTTGTGCCCGGGCATCGTCTCTATCGCGTCGTCCTGGATCTCTGTCTTCCTCGGTTGTTAGACGACCAGCCTTCCTGTTGTCTTTGTCTCCGGTTTGCTGCTGCCGCTGCCGCTGCTGTGGGCTCTCGGCTGCCGCTCACGTACGCCCGAACTCTCATTCATTCGTTCTCCTGGCCGGGCGCCCCTCTAATTTTCTTCGGAGTTCAGCTATGCGAACTACATTATGGAATAATTGCGCCGGTCGTTATTCTCGGCTTCTGTTTTCACTGGCAGGCTACCCCTTTCCAACCCCCGACGTAATAAAAGAAATAGACCGGGTTACCGGCCCGCTAATGAGCAATAACCGACCCGGACGTGCCTGATTACGACCGCGCTCCTTCGATCGATCGATCTTCCTTTGAGGATCGTTTCGGAGGTGGACGTTCGCTAAATGGTCCGCAAGCTTTCGTCTCTCTTTATTTTGGTGAATCGAGTAACAGAAAATTCAGACTTCCAATTAAAGACCGTGTACACGATGACCGAGTTATCGTCGCCGATCATTAGTTGATAGCGAGAACTGAACAACGAAGGTTTAACGCACAGAAACGGCGGGGTAGCTCGGAGACGTTCTAAAGCAACCAATCCGGTTAGCAGAATCGGGGACTGAAAGATTAATTAAAATCTCGCCTCGGTTTCAAGAAAGTTTTTGATGGGTCAGTGTCAGGCTCGCAGCTTGTGGGCGGAAGACGTCCACCGTTGGGGAACGATCGGTCCAGGTACATCCTCTTTTATTGAATTGACCTTCATCAAGGATTTATCGCGCGAGCGACGGCTGGAGTCTTCAGTCTATTTCGGCCAGGACCGAAATGAGAATCCAACGGGGGTGGACGAAGAGGAGGAAAAGGAGGAGGAGGAGGAGGGCGAGAGGGCAGACCGTCGAAATAAACGGGGGAACGCCACTTTAAACCTGCAATTGCATTGCCAGGAATCAGACCCATGCCTTCGCCGTCTCTCTCTCTCTCTCTCTGACACTCACACTCTCTTTCTCTCTCGCTCTGTGCCATGGATCGCAATGGAGACCAAGATGGAGGCTACAAGCTGAAGAAAGATAGAGGAAGAGAGGGACAGAGAGAGAGATAAAGAGCGGGGCAGCTCGGGTGTTCGTCCCGCTTGCCCCCTGAGCCGCGACCCTTCGAGATTGCTGAGCTATTCTCGCGACTGAATGTTTCATTAAGGCCACCCGGTATTGCTCTTAGATAACTCTACGAGGGGTAAATGAAATTTCCACCATCTCCGATATCGCCACGCCACCTCCGCCACCTTTCATCCTCTAATACATCCCCTCCGCCGCGCGCGTTCATCGCCACCGCGCCGTGGAGAACCGGGGCGAGTCTGGGGTTTAATCAAAGGCCCATTGCTCGTTCGACGGAACGAACGGGAATGGAACGGAAAGGAACCGGGGGACAATCCGGAACGAAAGCGACGAATTTAACGCCGAGCGCCGAGAGAGCCACGGTGAGCCCGGGGTCCGTTTCGTAGCGCGCTCTAAGAACCGCGTCGAAGGGTGAAAGAGAAAGAGAGGGACACCGCTAGAGAGAACATCTAGCCCTAGGTTGTAGATGCGTCGCGGAAAACGTCGCTGTTTCCGCGACACCGTCGCGCGTCGTCGTCGTCGTCGTCGACGTCGGGAAACGATGAAGAGAAACTGGGAGGGGGAACTTGGGGGTACGCTGACGGCGTCGAAAGGGACGGGAGGAAGCGGAAAAGATAGAGGGAAACAGAAGAAAAAAGGCGAACACCCAGCAGAGCCGCCAGCCGTCCGCCCACCACTCGTAACGATCTCGCATCAGCCGTCACCCGTTAAATTCATTCCGGAGAGGACGAACGCGAACCCTATGGAAAGAAGACCCGCCGCCGCCGCTCGAAACGGAACGGAACGGAACGACGCGGAACGGAACGAAACGGAACGGGACGGAACGAAATCCGCGCGCGGGCATGAGCGGCGCCTAGGCGGCTGCGGGATAGAGGATAGGTGGGCGCGCTTTAGCTGAACACACGAGCCGAGAGCTACCCCCGGGTCCGGGGGTGGCACGACGGGGGTTAGGGGGGTAGGTAGCGCGTCAGAGGGAGCCTTCTGTGTGGCCTAGATCGAGACGAACTTGAATGCTAGAATGTCAGAGAAATGGCGAATCCTCATTTGCCGTTTCCGCGAGTACATGCATATACACAGACAGAGAGGAACGAGTTAGAGGAATAGGGTTAGAGCGAGAAAGGGCGCCCGGAAGCAAGGGAGAAAGGCTACAAAGAAGAGCGAGAGAGTGGCGCGTGAGGGAGTGACGGAGAGAGAGAGAGTGAGAGGTACGCGCGCGCGTGCACAGGTCCTGTGTCTGCTCCGGTGTGCTGTCTGCCGTGCTCATTCCCGCGATCTTCAATTAATGAAACTCGGGTGCAGTCGCGTCGCATGTCAAATAAATATGTCTCCTGCCCCTCCCGCCCTCCGACGACGACTACCGCCGCGCCGGCCTCTGCTGGCAACCCCCCAGCTACCATCCCTGCCCCCTCCACCCTCTAGCTACCCCTTTACGATCTTCGTGTCTCTTCTCGCCGCCCTTCTTCCCGGATCTTCCTCATCCTCCTTTCGATTCGAGCCTTCAGCCGGTTCCAACACTTTAACCCTTCCTCGCACGTACCGTGCCTTCTATCTTTTGCCCTCCGTCCGTTTCTCTCACTCTCGCTCTCTTTGTGTATAGTGGTCTCTCCAGTGTCTTTGGGAGCAACGGGCATCATGCTCGCGTACGAGCACGTCTCTCGCCCTGGATGGATGGTTTGATACGGACAGGGTCGCCGTTTTGTCCGCGGGTACGTGCCGCTGACAGCTCCTGTCGTACTTGATGCAGGACACCCTGCTCCTCGATTCTAAATTTTCGAAGAGCATGGTTGACAGCGTCACGTTGTATGGCGAAAAATTTGGGGGAGGCGCAAGGTCTTTTTGCTGTATCGAAAAATTGTGGACCTCTGTACCGATCGACGTTACATCATGTTACAAACGTTACAATACTTTCTTCACGATTTAAACCCAGCCAACCCCCGAATTCTAGGCAACCAGGTCAGTTAAGGGAATAATTGAGGAGAGCAGGTGTCAGAACGGCACGCGTATCCATTTTGACCTGTTCGAAGACACAAGGGGGTGCTGTCGAGCGAGTATAAGCTATAGAGGCAAAGGCTAACGGAAAGTTTGAAGAAGGGCCTGGGCAAAGGGACCCGCGGTGGTGGCTGGAGGTCCCTGATTAATATTTTTCCGCGACTGCGGCCGTGTCCCGTCTTCAGAAAGGAATTAAAAGCAAAAATGGGAGAAAAACGATGACAGGAAGAAGACGGGAGAAGTGAACACCGGGAGAAAGATGGAAGGTAGACGCAGTTCAGTACACGGGTCGTCGACACGGTCGTATAATGTCGCTGGTGGCTGACGGTGTATCTCACTCGACCGGCCATGAGAGAGAGACAAGCCTTGAGCAAAGAGGTCTGACGAACGAACAGAACGAGATAGAAAGAGAAGGAAGACTGAGATGGAGAGAAATGGAGAGAGAGAACAAGAGGAGGATCGAGAGAGAGAGAGAGAGAGAGAGAGAGAGAGAGAGAGAGAGAGAGAGCGAGAGGGAGGACGCGTTCCACGGAGATCTCTTTATTCTTATTAGCCCAACAGTGATTTCTGCAAAATTAAAATTGCCTAAGGAGGTATCATTTGCCTCCACGTCGTCCCATCCACTCGCCCCGCACTCTCTCTTCCTCCCCCTTTTTTTCGTATCTCTCGCGCACTTCACTTTGGTTCGGCGTCCTTCTCATGCCAGCCACTTCTTTGCCTCCTGCCAACCAACCAACCAAGCAGCCAAGAGCTCCTCTGATGTTGCTCCTACAGATAAGTGGTCGGCTCTTGGGTTGCCTGCCTGCGGGCACTATTGGTCGATGCGTTTTTCCGTCCTCCTCCCGTCACTTCTTTTTTCTCCCTCCCCCCTCCAGGCTTCCTAACCCCTGTCGCGTCTTTCTCTCTTTTCCTTCTTCGTGGCTCTTCGCCGTCCTCCCTCTTCCTCCTCATCGTTCTCATCCTCCTTCTTCTCCTCCTCCACCACCGCCGCCTCTTCCTCCTCTTCGTTCTCCTCCCTTGCTGTAGGTATCCCGCGCGTATCGCGTGCCACTCCCTCGTCTTTCACCCCCGTGTTTACATTTTATTTTACGTCACGCTCCTTCATTATCTTTCTCATTTCCTCGGGATACCCGTTCGTTCGTGACAATTGTCGGAAATGGGGTGGAAGTCGAGGAGTCGATGCCAAGTGGTTCTTCAAGGCTCCTTCGGATTTGAATTTAAGAGCAATCGTTCGCTCGTGATTCTTTCCACCCCCGCGAGCTCGTGCGCGAGCCGGCCCGAGCGCACTCTACCTGGAAAACACGTTCCCTGTCGCGCTAATTAAACCGTTTTCGTACGGCGAACATTTTCCTCCGAACCGACGACCAAGCTGTCTCCTTACACAGCCACCAACCCGATTCGTCGCTTCTGCCATCTTTTGAAAGTTACTCGATCGGTTTTATCAAATTCTTTTTGCATCTTGTTTCCGACTCGATGTTACAGCACAAGGGGTTGAAGTGCTTGTCAAAGGGTTAATTTCGTGCAAGAACAACGAATAAACAATATTTCAAGGAGCACGGGGTTTCTTGTTAGCCACCGGGCGGAATCAAGTTACCCAACGACAAAGGATTAATTGCCAGTTAGCCTAAGTGAGTTTGAGGTCTGGATTCAGGGTGTTCAGCAAGTGTCGGTGATAAACCTCTTGCGGACAGGGTGGCGGCTTGGCGCAGGGGTGGATTTCCTCGGCGAAAGAGAAAAGTGGTTGGACCGATTGAGCGTGAGACCGGAGGAAATTCCGCGTCAATTTGTCTATCGGTTGAGGGAGTGACTCCGCGGAGGGAATCCAGCGGCATTCCGTGGCATACCAGCCGTTTGATAGCGTATACCATCGCCGCTCGACCCTTCCGAAGTCAAAGAGCCTCGTCTGTCCATCCATCGACTAGAATTCCGCCCGCGCTTCCTTCCCTTAATCCAGTTTCCCTACGGATCCTCAAGGATGGTCAAAATCTCGGATTGCCTTTGCCGAGTACCTGCCCTCCTTCAATGGCAGATAGTCCGTTTTCCTTTGCGATAGGAGCTACACCGTCGCGCTGCGCTGGCTCTTCGGTTCGATCTATGCACCGTTCGTCTTCAACTTTCCCTTATCCCGGGAAATTCGTTCACACACACACACACACACACACATGCACCAATTTTTCCCAGAAATTACCTTTCTCTGTCCATTCTGGATTATTTCTCTCGTCAACTCTCACGACCATTTCAACGACAAATGCTGAACTTCCATTTTCTATACTTTCATAAATACCAAAACAAAAATATAACTTTCCATTTGAAAAACATAAGATGCCCTTGGTACGACCTCGAGACATTAAAGATGAAAAATTTCGTTTATCACGGTGAATTGCTTGTATAAAATGTAGGTATCCTGTTCGACATCTTTTGTGTAGCTCGTTCGAGGTACCGCGGCGCCACGGCGAAATTATGCACGGTAATTGCCTTATTTAGAAAACAAGCAAATTGGTAATTGTCGTTCATTAATACTCATTTCAACAGGATCTTCTGTAATGTGATTAATTAAACAGTGGATAATTAGATAACCTTTTCGCCATTAACGAGCCCGATGCTCCGATTCTATCCGGCATTAATTAATATAATAATCTACGGATCGAATCGTGTCTACCATGATCCTGATACATTTCCAATTCTACTCGAACGTATTAGTAGAACACTCGCCGTACAAAATGGTGCGTTTAAAGAAATTTTTCTGGAATTCCATTAAACTTCGACCGGGAGACATTGTATCAAAACTTATGTTGATAAGTACAGCAGCTCTGATAATTCTGACAATTTATCAAGGAAAATCGAACCGGTACGATTTCGCCTAAATTCAAACATTTCCAAACCCCAAAAGCCTTCTATAATTCGCGCGAGGTCTGCAAGAGCGTCGGGGAATTTCAGCGCTTCGACAATCGATAAGTTCGCGCGAACCCTAAGCCGATACATTTCGGGAGCTGCGGGAGACAGTTTAAATTGGGTCAGATTTAATCTAGCCGATCGGATCCAGTAGGCGACCGACCAATTACCCTCTGTCGGAGGGTGGGAAAAACCTGAAGAGGGGTGGATAGACGACGAGGGAGAGGGTCGGACACGGGTGAGAGAGAAAGGACGCTCGGATCCGGAGACCCAGACACGAGATTCGAGAGAACGGGACGCAATATTCCAAGACAAATCAAAGTAGGCATCCACCGAATGCTCCCGGGTGCAAAACGCAGATAGAACAGAATAGACGGAGCACGGCATTCGCTCGCGGGTTAATGAGAACGGTCTCAAGCCCCGTTATAGGGGCGGCTTTGGAAGAGGCAGTGGCGCACCAGCGACAACAGCCTATAGCAGGAAATCGTAACAGCGAGCTGAGCTGTCGCAGTGAGCCTGAGCCACCGTTCTTCGCCTCTCTCTCTCTCGGATTTTCTCTCCCGACACGCCGATTTTTCTTTACTCGTTTTGTCGTCCTTCCTGCTAAATAATCACGATAACGCATACCTGCAAGCGACAACAAACTTTCGAGGGGATCGTTGCTCGCTAGAGCATCGGGATGCTTCCCCTAACTTGGCCGTCGGGTTTTTAATAATTTTGCATGGGTTCTCGGAAAATTGATTGAAGTGGTCTGTTTGAAATAAAAACATTGCAATTTCCAGTAAAACAGTGATCCGAGGCTAGAGAATTGGGACGTCTTGGAACAAGTGGCGTTCCAACGAACGTGATTGATGAGCCGGTCTTATCGAGCTTTATTTATCAAACGACAGTAGGACGCACGGTCTAGATCGAAGTTCATTTTTCTCGGCTTATCGCCGGGAGCGTGCTCGATTCGTCGCACGTAGAACAAACACTTTGTTGATCCGTGTTTATCAAACGCTTCTCTCGTTCTGTGCGAACGCGAGCCGGTTCTCGGGGCCCGTTTCGAATTCATGAAAAACGATTCCTGACAGAATGCGGGTACCTAGTGCTGCGCGCGCTCACTGTTCAACCGCGTCAAACTTACGGTGAATAATTAAAGAGGCGAAAGATCCTGTCTTCCCTCCGTCCGTAGATCGTACGATTGCCCAGGGAACGGTTGTTTTATTTTTCGTTTCGATACCGAAGGAGATCACCGCGATCTCCGTGCCGTAAACGAAATTGTATTGAATAATTCATCGAGCGAAATAGCCGGCTCGTATTATGGAAATCTCTCGTTGAGTTAATGGGTGTTAGATCTATTACTATACCCGGAAGTGTTCCGTACAAGCTCGGTTTAATTTGTCTTGCTAGGCTGCGTCGCGCTCTCTGATTCTGCCCTTGGAGGTTCGTATCGTCTCTCCTCTCTTTTTCTCTCTCTCTCTCTCTCTCTCCTCTCTTCGAATATTGCTACTCGCGCCGTGAACTTCGCAGACACTGGCTCCCGCAAAAAATAGAAGACACGAGATCCGAGAGATTAAGAAGTAATAAAGGTGAGAACAAAAGGTGAGGAGGTCCAAATAAATTCAAGACGAGCGCCGCTGCCTCAAGCCAGAAAAATTGCACGCGTTCCTAGAGAATTGCTAGGTTCGCGCACGGGAATCCGCCGTTTCGAGTCAGAAAGTCCGAACAATGACCTGTTTACTAACAATTTCATCGAAATTACTACCCATCGACTGTGTCTTGCAATTACCCAACGCCACAGGTCTTTAATACGTTCTTTTTCGATCCAATTGCTCGATGCGCTTCCCGTAATTCCATTATTTCTGAACTGGCGGACCGAATGAGTAACCCGAACTTCAGATCAAGTGAAAACGAAAGGATCGAGAGAAACCTAACACTCGCATTTGCATACTCTTTGCCTAGTCATTCATGCTGGAATAGGCTTAATAGAGTCCCAGGAACAATTAACACGCCTTTCAACATACCTGCGGTTCGATCTTTCGGATGTTCTTCCGCGTATTCATTGTTTAAGCCTGTGACTAACATATTCTCTATCATCGTTCACCTTCTTATAATTTTTTATACATTTCGAAAATGGTACTTTGGACCCAGAAACATTTCTTCACATTTTCAAGGGTACGATAATACAAAATTTTGAGAGGAAGAGAGGTCACTGGTTTTCTTGACCGGTCACAGGCCGATCCCTCGCGAACGCTTCGGGAACAATACATTTACGTGGACGTGTGTAGAAGCGCGACGGCTTCTCTTCTTGCGCTCTCGTTACCGTTAAATTTATTGTAATTAATTTTCCTATCTGGGCTACGTATCACCGGATGGACGTGGCCAGTAAGCCACGGTACTTTTGTGTACGCGTAAACGTCGTTCAATGCCACTTGTACCGTGTTTCTACTTAAACGTGCGCATGTCCGTTTAAATTGAAAGCATGTTCCTTTCCTAGAATTTTGAAGACCGTTCCGGCCATTCGGTCCCAGCAGTGTTTCACCTGAACGTTATTCTTAATATTAATCAGTGGATCGGTATTCCGCGATAAATGCGTAAAATCTGTAGTCCATATAATGTTTATCAGTATGGCATTTTTATTAGGCTGGTTAATATTTATATTTTCAGCTGTTCCATTGTTCGTTGGATCGTTTTAGAAGACGAGCTCATTGTCAGTGCCTCCTGGTAATTGGATTGAAGACATAACGGACGACACGACCAGGAATGTCTGCCTGCCTCAATAATCATCCTGTTACGGTACCGAACCAGAGCAATTAAAGAAGCAACGGTGCATCTCAATCTGTACCAAGTTGTAACAACGTTACATTCGCATTCATTATGCAAGCAACGCAGAATGTAACGCAATATTACTACTCCCGGAATTATATGAACGCGGAATGCGAATGCAACATTCTTAATCAGCGTTTAGATGCTCCTCGATGTGAATCTCAGACTTCGTTATTGGGGTGTACGCTGTTCGATTAATATTTTCCTATTATTCTCCAAAAATGTCAGGGATCTGCTGGACACCTTAACTCTCATCCGTCCCTCATTTCACGAACTGAATCTGTCGCTCGGTGTCAAAAAAATAAAAAAGCCGATAAACTAACAAGTAAATAGTTACTTTTCGATGTTTTCTTCATTGAAGTTGATGAGTTAACATTTACATCTTAGGTTTTTGCAGTTATATGTTTCGCATTAAAAAAATAAAAGTTACCAAGTTTCGGACAAAACCTACAAACAACAGAACAGTGTAACTTATTTCGGGAAAACTGTGTCAAATTGATACGAGAGACGGTTGACGGTTAAAGACCAGTTCTAAAAATTTTCCAAAAAGTTCACAGACCTTTCAAGGGTCACCTGTCACCAATCAAAGCCTCTATGCTCACCCACTATCACCTCGATCACTCGGTAACCGCGAAAACATATTGAAACGCGTAACTGCCCCTCTAATTGTCTCCGCAGGGTACCTGGCGCGTTGGAATTATGTAGGCAAGGTGCAATTCAGTTTGTATCAGGTATTGTAGCCGGGGCCTCGATGCCTGCTAAGGTATTCATTATGCAAGCAGAGCGCGCAGTGTAAACTAATGCAACGTGATTACTGGTAGAATAATATTAATGTAGAATGTTGGTACAACATTCTTAATCAGCGTTTAGATGCGCTCTCGTACCCCTTTCCCCCTATTCTAGGAGCTCCTCCGACTCGCAGACGAATTTAAAATGGTTGGCTCGGCGTGTAAACGTGCGCGTGCACACGTGTAACAGGCGAATCCGTCTGACCCGTGTGTCAAGAATGGGAACACCGCCGCGGACGGGTACACACGTGAACGCGAGCGTAATCTGTAATTAGCGATCCCGATTAAGGTTATTTATGAGCGGTGCGCGCTCACACTGTGTCAGCTATTGTATTTTAATGCCAGCGCCGCGCCGCAGCGCCGCAGCGCCGCGATCTTCGCCTATGGAAAAAACGAGCGATCCGAGCAGCCTAACTCTGTCTCTCCTCTTCTCGCTCCTCTTCCACGGACGGCGAAAAAGGAAGTCAAGCCGTAACGCTTCGTGTGCAATACACAAATTAACGATTCGGATCGAAATCGCCCACCCCCGCGTCGCCCCTCCGGACACGCTAATCGCGCGTATTTAAGAAAACGCGCGAACCTTCCTGGCTCCCTTATCGTTCGCGTCCGGTCACGGTTAGCTGGCTGCCGGGAATTCCTTGAATTCGTCTGCAAATCGCTCCGACAATTAAATGCCCTCGTTCTACGAAATAAATTTTTGAATTATTAATCCGAGAACGAACCCTTTTACACGCCTCCGTTCCCCAGATACGGAAAACATTCCTTCTGATAGCCGAACTGCGTTAATTGGAAGCCAGAGAGGATACTCGATCGCCTTTTTGCTTTCGGGATGCATTTTCGTTGCATCTCGATGCACTGCGTGCTGTTTTTCACCGAGCTGATTATGCATGTACCGAGCAATTCGTTTAGAGATATGAACATTTTCGAAATTATTGCTACGCTATATTGCGCATAGACGCGTTGCAAATATAGCGCGGTGAATGTAGGATTTTATGCAGGGACGAGATGCAGCCAGGCGCTATTTGAAAAGCTAATGTAGTAATTATAAGTGTGCAATATGTGCTCCCTTTTATTTTTTCCCGCGGCTCCGGTGCTAACGTTTACATCAACACACGTTGATGACTCTCTTAACAAATACGAGTCGAAATTAACGGATAGAAATAAAAATGAAGAAGTAGAAATAAATGAATAGAAGCAGATAAAAATAGAAGAAGCGAGGTGAAAATCCCGAGGCATCGGAACAAAACTGCACGCGTCCGGCTCGATAATTGCACGGGGGCTCGGAAAAGCGCGAATTATCTCCGCCAGGCTGCGAGTAGGCCGGTGTATTTGTTGAAATCGTCCAAAGCGCAGGCGATCAGTCTGCAATCTAGACATCGCGCGCATTAAAAATGCCTTATAAATTAAGGCAACGATTAACGTCCATTAAAACCACAAGCATGGAAAGGAAACACACTTGGCTTGTACCTACCCACTGTTCGGTATTTTCCCGTACGACATACGCACGGTGAAACTGCTTCGTTGGGAAGAGGGAAGAGACTCTTTTCCACCTCTAGGAACTTATGTATGTATATACAGTCGCGCATGTCCGGCTATCGTAAGAACTCCGCCAGGCGTAATGACCTTCTCAGTATGGTTAACCAGCCGCCAGCCACACGGAGGTAATAATTAAGATGCGTGAAAGAGTGATTCCGAGCCAAATTGCTCAGAACCTGACCTCGTGTATTACACACTTCAAATTAACCCGGCTATATTAATTTCAGCGTGTATACGGCTGTCGCGACCCCATGCTAGCCATCGGACACCGCTGACCTCGTGAGATATTGGCATCGCCATCCCCAATTATGCGATCTCTTCCTTCAATTTTTCTCAATTCTCAAACATTTTGTACGCGCTTCTATCTTTGTATCTAGAAGTGTTACTATTAGGTGCGGAAATAAGTTCTTTCCCTTTTTTTCCAAATTCTGGCGAGTCCCAATCTTTCTGCCAATTCTCTTCGTGCGTCTGGGTCAGATTTTCGTTGAGCAATTCCTCTAACTCATCGTCATCGAACTTCCTCGGTGCACCTGAACGATCGTCGTCTTCCAAATAAAAATTTCCGGCTTTAGATCTTTGATACCACTTTCTGCATGTTCTTTAAGATACAGCGTTCTCTCCCAGTGCTGCACAAACCATTACAGTAGCTTCAACAGCTGATTTCCTAAGCTGGAACGCAAATAATGCTTCTCGCACGCCATATTGCTTGAAATTATTGCATAGGACTGGAGACACTTAGAGCGCTCATCACGAATCTTCTTAAAACTAAAAGAACGCTCTTTCAGATGGCACCAAAATGGGGAAGTAATTCGAATTCTGTTAGAAGTTATGAAAAAAAGGGGAAGGAACTTATCTGCACACCTAATAGCATATTTATAAAACCAATCATGGTTTAACGCATCGTCAACCGGCGATTCAAAAATCAATTTCATTTCATTCTCTTCGAGTGTAAGTGTTCTCAGCGAGGAGCAAAATTGAACCAGTGAAATTAGTGTGCCGATTTGGGGAAGTAAAATATTGGCAGGCGAGTATACGTGTATCGTGTGCAAAGGCGTAGCGACTTACGTGGTTGAAATTGGAGCGTAATCAATGCTCATTTCCTCGTTTTTGCGAACGCCCGGCTCTCGGGGTCGCGATCGCGTTGATCCGCAAACAGAAACGCCAGGCCAGTGGAACTTTATAATTAGTATGCGTACGGCCGGACGGCTTTTGAATAATTCCACCGCAGCGTCTCAGCCCGCCGCGATGAACTTTATCGACATTAATTAAAAACGCGGCGTCGCGGCGGTGGTGCTCGGAGGCCGACGCCAGCCCTTCATCCCCCTCGACGCTTTACGTCCCCGCGCTGCTTATCACCCTGACCGGCCGTTCGGGGCAAACATTGTGAAAAAAACGAAGTACCCATCGCGTATCCGTTATCAATCTCTTGCTCCCTCTCTCTCTCTCTATCTCTCGTTCCGTCTTCCACCTCTTTTTCCACCGCCCACGGTGGACTATCTCCACCCCCGCGTTCACAACCACCACCACTAACATCGACGCTGCTAACCACCCTCCCGCAACCGCGAAAGCCTTCTTTACGAAAGGGGGATGAATATTCATGCCCTCGCGCCACTGTAGCGCCCGCCATCGGACGTCAGTGGCGATCAACTGACAAGGGTGGCTACCTGGTATCGTGGATCGAAAGGGGATTGCAGATACACCCCTCCTGCGAAAACCCTCCGCCACGTCTTATAACACTTTTATTACAAAATACACCCTGCTACCTACCCTCCCATTATTTACAACTCGAGAGCTTCTACACGTTCCTCCTTTTTACCCCGGGAATAGTTCGCCGATGATTGAACACGTCGGTGCAGAAATTGGGCGAGCCCAGATTTTCGGAATTCCTTCATCCTTAAAAATTTATATAAATTCAGATGGTATAATTTTGCATAAAGACACGATTGTCGTCTACACGATGTCTCCTCAGTCTATCGATTAACCATTACGAAGAGTGACATTTTTTATCATGGCAGAATTTCTTGTGATAGAGGAATTCTCTAGAATTGCAGAAGTAATTGGAGACTATCAAAGGATCTCGGATATTGTCAATTCATAGACGCATTATTCCCCTTTTTCTCGGAAGGGAATGCTATGAATCATTAACAAAACGTTATTGGTGACCGTATAGTCCCACTGGAAATAAACTAGTCATTACCTAAATATAAAATTTATAAATATGTTTCTTCTTTTCATCTCGGATAGAAAAGCAATTGATAATTGATAAAGAAAGTCTTACATTATGTAGAGCACCGTTTAAAGTGAGTCCGGGACTGGGAAAAAGAAAAGAATTTATTATGGTGAATAAAGAAAAATTGTATTCGACTCAACGGAACGGTTAGTTTATTCGTTATTTCTCAAGAATTCCCTGCGATTGTGTTTAGCAGCGACTGATCCAGAAATAGGAATAAAATAATCAACCGCAGGTTCTTACGATAATTTATGGTCGTATTTTGTGAACGATTACGCAGAGTTTCTTTGATACGTGTAACGCGTATCAGGGTTGCCGCAGTGACCCAATATTTTTATCAAACGTCGAATAATTTACGGCGACGAGTGAAGCACGATTTCACGTGTGCCGGGGTGACAGGAATGAGAACCGCTGTTTGTAAAACAGCGGCTGATAACATTTATAATGGTCGGTCGCCTCGATCCCCTGAAACAGTCCTCGGTCCCCGATAGGACGATAGAACATGCTAATAAGAAGCAATAATAACGATTACTTTAAGGCTGTGCTATTAAAGAGGGCCGGTCGGCCAGCCGTGACATTTGTCGCCGGCATTTTTCATTTCCGCTGTGTCACTGGTGAAAAATAATTATTCCCGCGCGGGGGCTCATTTGAATGCCGGGCTATGAAGTCCGGGGGAGTGGAAACGATTTTCGCTGGTAATTTGTTTTCTTTCGCACGGTGGTTCATTTTTAAATCGTTTATTGCACCACGCCGCGCCGCGTCGTTCGATAACCATATCGCCATCGATCATGTATAATTTCTTTCCGAGCTCCGAGAGCCAGGCAAGCACAAAACGGTATGTATGTGTCCCCGCGACCGAAGTCCGATTGTTAATTAAATTTGACTAATTTCGTTAATTAAATTCAACGTCATCTGCAAACAGTATCGATTTACAGCGTTACGAGCGGCCGGGCTCGTGCCAGAAATCAAGCTCCACCGCGAAATCATTAATTCCCGCGTTACGAAATCAGTAATTAATCTGACCTTTTCGTCTCTGCACCGCGAGATTAAATAGGTTTTTAATGGCGCCTCGGTCGTTGCGTGGCGTTCCCAACAGCGCGCCGGTCTAATCGAACAATCGAAAAAGTGTCGAGCACCGTGCAATCTAAGATTAACATTTCGTTTCCGTCGGGAGCAGTTTCTGAGCCTGATGTTAAAACATGTATTTTCTATATTTCATTAATAAATGGTAGATAGTCTGAGAAATATAGAAGGTGGAAACATAGGAAATGGAATTTCAGCGGGGGGTCTGGAGATGGCGCTATAAAAAATGAGCAAAGGAAGAGATCGCGGCGGAGTCAGGTCGGCGGTATCAGATGCGCAAGAAGTTCAGTTTGATCAGTTTGTCTACAGGCCGGGTACAATTAATTCGAATGTCTTCAGGGGCGGCGGGTTGCATCAGCCCACGTCCGGGATCCAGGAAGATAGTGGTCCCGCGCGAAGAACCGCGAGCTGATTAGGCCGGTCGGATAATTAACATACAATAAGAACCGTCGGATAGATCGGAGCCAGAGTAGACGAGCCAGAAAGTCGAGCCAACAGGGAGCACCCATCACTCCTCCCACTTTGATATCAATCGTCCGGCATCAGGAGCACCCCCGCTTACCTCTCCCAGAATTCCGCGTTTCCCCTGCGGGCAGCTCTCGCGGTCTCCTCCTCCCTTCGCCTCCTCCGGCCGCCTCTTTTACCTCGGTTGGCCCCCGGTGTCTGCCCGGCCGTTTGACTTAATCAGTAATCGCTAATTGCTCGGCTGACGCGGTTTGGCTTAACGGACGAGGAAACGTATGCAAATCGCACGGAATTATCTCTCCCGGACAATTAGACGAGTATTCTTGCTCGCGCGTATAATGCCACTTCCGGTTACGCGAGCACCGATCCCCCTTCGAGCCATGGCACCACCGTGTGCGGACTGTTATCGAGTGAGTCGGCTCTTCCGGGGGGAAGGGGCACCTTCTACTATCATCGATCACCACCTGCGCTCCACCACTATGCTTATTAATTATTATCGCTCAACCTCCCCGCCACGGGACACTGGTTTCTTCGGAAGCTGCTAAAAGAAAGACGATTTCGAAAGTAATAGCATCGAGTTAGCGATTAAAATGTTGCAGCTTATAAAAATGACAAGGCTCTACTTATTTAAATTTTGTGCAATTTTTAGTAGAAATTGTGTTTGGATAAAGATATTTATTGAATCAATTTCCATGGAAGCAACTAAATATTTTTGAGATAAAAATTTACAAGCCGATAATTACGATTTAATCGCTAGTCTTATTGCTTCCGATAGCTTCCGGGATCGTAAAAATTGTCAATTATTTCGTTTCATCGGCTACGCGGCGATACACGGAATCGAATCGATATCGCGCAATCTCCCGGCACGGACACGAATTAAATGAAGACAGCAAGTTGTGTAATTGGAGTCAGTTTCTCGCGCGCCTTCATTTGCAAAGTAATTATTACGTAAAATGGGTACGCGTTCGCGCGTACGTCAGGTGTATGGGCAGGTGCTCCGATAGAACGAAGTTTATAACGCATGTATGTACAAGCAGTATCGGGATCGAATCTATTCCTCGTTTTCAGCGGAATTAACCTGTTCACGGAACGGTCGGTGCCGTCGAACATAGGTTTTTCGGGCCGCTCGGTAATAAATTAATTGCTTCCGATAATGGCAATCTGGTTAATTCCGCGGACAACTTGATACTTCGAGTGAAAACAGGTTTGAAGAATTACATTCACTGTTCAATTATAGTCGTAGCAGTTACTCCGATAAGCGGGGAACGTTCTGCTAATGCACAGGAGTATAATTGATTTGTTTGTCACGAGTTTGATTGCTGTTCCACTTTTTTATGAATATTTCTTTCGTTCGCTTCAACGCAAACTTGAGAGTTCTGTGTGCTCGTACTATTTTCTGAGCCATTCTTCATCGGTCAGTAATATTTTAGAAATTTTCGTCCTCGTAGAAAATTTCTGCGAGTTTTAATTAGGAGCCAAGCCAAATCGATGCGGCAATTAATTGGAACCAGGAAGGATTACTCCGGGCATCGATCATTGTAACAGCAAATTAATCTTCGGTCGTTGTTTTCGCCAGAAATCCCGCTGTTTTCGACAATTTCCATAGATACGTATGCAAACCGTCGGCTCATTAAGCGTGAGAATTAGAAACCGGGATTCTAATCGTATTAATTGACCGCGTCGTTTTTTCTTTTTCTTTTTTTTTTTTCGCCGGGCCGGAACAAGTGAATGATTTATCATTGATAGTATCAAAACGGCGGCGCGCGGCGATTTATCGTTAATGAAAAGAATGTCTAGATCGCCGACGAAATTGCTGCGCGAGATTCTCCCGGCACGGACAGACGGAATATATTTCTTTTTTAATTAATCAACGACCGCGGCAATATATTATCCTTACATTTAATTCCGACTTCTTGAATCGCCGAATTAAATTTCATTATTTCACTTGTTCCTAAAACAATTTACCGGGGGCTCGTTAAAACATATCGCATTAACGGAGTTAATATGAAAATTACGGTCACAAGTAATTTCGGGAAAGTAAAAATGTGTAACGCGACACTGACCCTGTGGCCCGCTACACTGTCGTAAAGTGACCCATTACCTCTAACTATCCCTGCCTTCATGGTCTAGATATTATCTATGGCGACTCATGGTTTTATATAACAATATTTAACTGGATTCAGCGTTACAGTGACAAAACACCGAGGATTAAATCACAGTGAATTTTGACCAGGTGCTGTGAGAAAATTGTTAGTTGCTATCATTCGAAATATCAATTTAGAACACTCCTCGAAAAATCCCATAAGATCAAAGTAATTAAGCCGAGGCGTATAAATCTCCAACGTTAAAGTTTAACACTGTTACTTCGTTAACCTTTCCGATTCTACGAATCCTACAAAGTCCAATTAAAATTAATTTCTCTAAATCCAATGGAAATTTCAAGACGCCTCTTTTGCCCTTTCAGATTGCAGATGCAATTCATATTTTTCTATCGAAGATCTATAGTACAGTGATCGAATACGAGCAGACCTGCGAATGGCAGAAGACGGTGGAGGAGGACAGAAAAGTTTCGAAACGGTTTCATTAGTGTAGCGTGACGCAACAATGAGTCTAAAACGTCGGGTTTAATTAATTGGCCGGGGCGATGAATCGACGAGTGTCGATGACGCCACGAGTCTCCATCGTTTGATTGCGACAGGAGAAACTTGGGTTCGTGGATTTTCGTGTTCCTATTTGCATACGC
Organism: Lasioglossum calceatum; assembly: GCA_963966675.1. Taxonomy (NCBI): domain Eukaryota; kingdom Metazoa; phylum Arthropoda; class Insecta; order Hymenoptera; family Halictidae; genus Lasioglossum; species Lasioglossum calceatum. The sequence goes on from OZ016545.1 coordinate 577,679, forward strand.
GCGTCCGCGGCGCTAAGCGTGAGAATTAGAAACCGCGGACGAGCATAAAGCGAATTAATTAGCTGTAACGCTTCTTCTTTCTCTCCTTCTTGTACGTACATAATATCTATATGTATGCATGTTGTATATATGTATATGTATATAAAACTTTTTTCTTTCCTTCGTCTTTTTTTATTCCCCCGGTCGGTCGTCTCCTACTCCCCGGGTTAGCTCGCCGAGCGAATTAATGATTTATCATTGATATTATCTATTCCACTTTAATATTAACGACGGTAACTTTACGCTCGTGCATAACCTTAACGACTTTTTCCCCGACGATTTATCACAGGCAAATTACATCTTCGACGATTTATCGCCGGGCCTGCACGTAAGATAGGATTACCTACGTAAACGCTAAAGAAGCCAACACACCTCCGTCCCGTGTATTTAACTCCACCGAGATAACCGCCGGGATGACATCGATAACCGTGAATGCAAGCGACGACACGGCGTTACGTTTTAACACCCCGGCGAAAGTCGCTGTTTTATCGAGATTCCAAGCGATGCTGACTCCGCGAACGATTCCTCGATACGTTTCGACGAGAATCATTCTCGCAAGCGTCGGTCCTTAGACCCAGCCAGAAAATGAATTTCTGAGCTCATCGAGCTCGGCAAACATGCTGAACCATAAAGCAGTGGAGGAATTTAAGGAATTTGAGTTATGTCCAGTTTATTGTAATTAGACTGCGGATATTTCCGCGAAATAAAAATTATCCAATTCAATTGTAAGAAACTGAAGCTTGGTAAAAATGTATTTCCTCTTTCGGTCGTCTTAAGAAATCGATAATAACATGATTAGACCGCGGATCTTTATGCATTTATGAAGAAATTGATTCGGCGAAATATAAAACAGTAAAAGATTTAAAAAATTTAAGAATATTGCAATGTTGCTTTTAACCCTTCTTTGCATAGTGTATCATATCTGATACAGTTAATAAATCTGCTATATAAGAAACTAAGAATGTATTTCTTATTATTCGACACGTTTTATCTCATTTGATAAAATGTTGTTTTAATGTTTTTTTAAATAATTTTCCCTTAAATAAAATAAAAACTTACCTTCTTTCAATTTTTTCATCCCAATTAAAAAAAATCATGCAGTGAAGGGTTAATGTATTTAACAAAATCGCTAAGGGATGAAATCAATGTTTATGTTCTTCCTGCTTCCCGCGATCAATGCAAAACATTTTTATTTCGCATAATAATTATATAAGGTAAATTCTTCTCTCGATCGAAAATTAAATATATAATAAATTCGTGATTTCGGCGCAAGGTTCGATCGTTTCAAACCACAGCAAATGTGCAGTTAGTTAAAAATGCATCTCGACGTTTCGATCTCTATGTGGATCATTCTTAAAGAGACATTTTTTGCGTCTGAAAAATAATTATATACTTGTTAAAGAAAAATAAAAGCTTGCATATCTTGCATAAAAATCCGCAGTCTAGTAATAACAAGCACAAGTACAAATTCTCACAGAAGCTGAAGAACACGCGACGATCTTCGTAGGCTACAAAATCAAGATGTATGTACCTTGATGATCGGCGGCGTTCCAAGAAGTAGTTACGTCCGGATCGTTCCTACGGGGTCCGCACAATTTCCCGAAGCGCGGTTTGCATGGATTAGGCGTTTATAACAGCTCGGGATAATTATCCGAGTCTGTCATCCCGGGCGTCAGCAATATGGTGAATCGCGAGTAGGTTCTTACGTGTTCCGTTGATGTCCTCGGCGAGGAGAAGCACACAGAAGCAGCTGCTATCGACTGTGTCCCCGTGCACGGTCATTATCACTGTAATTATAATGTCGTGTCCACGCTCGACGCCTTTCAGCTCGGAGGCATAGGCGCGCGCGGTTCATGCCTCGTCGCCGGTGCCCCTTTTTACCGCGAAAAACTGTGGGCACGGGGTGCGTGTGCCACCTATCGCGGGATATATCCGAGGTATACTCGGCGCAAAAGTGGGCGGAGAACGTACACTGGCTAGAAGAACGCACACGGACATCGTCCACGAACGTATACGGACATGTATGTATACACGCGTACACACAGGTCCTCGTTTTGCTCACGTTTCAGCTCGCCGCGCTGTAAAAGTTTTAATTACGTCCATCATAAGAGTCGGCACCATCCCTTCGTTTGTTCCCATACAAGCATCGTCCTTTCGCCTCCTTGCCGCGTCCTTTCTCGAGTCCCGCGCACCAGCCCCCAGGGGTCTCTTTTGTGACGGAAAACTGGATACGTTAGGCGGAACGACGAGCCAGATTTTTCCCCCTTTGTGCCCGGGAAAAAACGGGATGGTGGTTAGTGTGCCGCGTCGCGTTTAAGACTTCTCTCTCGCGGTGCAGCGGTCAGAACGATTTCCCGATGGACCTCGCGATTGACCTACAGCTGAACTTTCGCCGGTCTCAGCCTATCAGAGGACCGGGTCTTCAAAGGAGCGCCAGCTGTCATCGTCTCCCGCTCGTGTGAGTTCCGATACCAAATGTAACGACCAGGCTGCGGATCTTTGTGCAAAATCAATAATGTTCGCATCGATTGCAGGACGCGGGAGTCAAATGAAAATTGTAGATTTTTCTCTTAATTATCCTATCGAGACGAATCGATTTATTCCGAATTGCTTCGAGTTCTATTAGGTTGTAAAGAAAGAAATGCAAGATTTTTGTTCCTTTGTTTTAATTGCTATTATATACCAATAAATATTTACCTTAATTTAATGAGTTATATGTCATTTTAAAGCTTGTTTTACGCTCTATTTAATTATGCTTTTGTTTTATTATTTGGCTTTTATTTCAGGATGTTAAAACGCGATTTTAACATTATTTTTTTTATGAGTTTGGGGCGAAGGAAGTGTCAACAAATGCACAGCTTTATATTTTCAAATAATATTAAATTCTCTGTAAAACTAATTTTAATACTATTCCCCTCAATAACATTAAAATCAATTCTCATAATAATTTAATTTTACTATTAAACAATATTAAATTTTCTATAGAATTAATTCTCATATTATCGTTTTTATTAAAACAATTTTAATAAAATTCTTTACAACCTAATACGTGCCCATTTTTGTCATAAATGCACCAAATCCGCAGTCTAGTAATCTCCCGATTTTTTGGGTAACAGTAAAAATTGAACACTGCAAGTCTTGCATACCTAATCCAGCTGGAGGATTGTCGACGCGAGTCCTTTGATGAGAAATAGCAATAATGATCAAGAAATAACAATAACGATGGTGGACCGTTCGCATGCCGCGCACGTGTGAATTGGTTGCGCGAATTACGTAGTCGCGAAAGGAGGTATTAGAGAATCGAAGTGCAGGCTGTTGTACGTTAATGGTTTCCCAGCGATCCATGCGTAAAAGGGATTCCCGGTGATTTTTCCGTAATTAGCCGGGAGGAATTAAGCAGCTTGGTTGTGGCCGGCCGCGTCTGGATCGCTCGGCCAGACACTGAGACCGCTCCAGAAAGATAAATAAATTATCACTTAGAAGAACTAACGAGTCGTTAGTTGCACTGGTTCTTACTCGCTCATGAATATGGATCGTTCCTTGATACACGCATACATACACGCGCGCCCAGACATACATACACGTGTACACCGACTGGCCGGGTTTCAACATTTTGCCTATTCCTTTAATTATCCTAGGGAGGGTAATCGGGATGCATCGGTGCTTAGTCAGCGGATCCGAGAGATCCATCGAACGATCGCGATAACGTCCTGCCCGTCCAGGTGAAATTACGATGAATTTTAATCATCCCCGAAGCAATTGAAAGAAGTTCGAAACAGAGATCCGTATCGGGCGCATACTTCACCCCACGCTTCACGCTGTTTCAGTTTTTGAAAACTAGGTCTGCCACACTACTTAAATTATTCATCACACGCGTTATTCGGTCACCTGCTCGCTAGTCAATGAACTTGGCTCTTTACGAACGTTTCGGCGTACGTGTATACCGTACATATCCGTGTGTGTGTAACCGAGCAGAAGTGGCGATATATCCTATCCCCTTCCGTAAACAGCTCGTATAAGAGATCGCACGTATTAAATAATGATTTCATTAGCGAATTGATGGTTGGAAAAGCATTTCCACAAATTTTTCCATAGTATGCAAACTAGAATCGCAATCGGGAAGCGCCCCAGAAGAAAGCAACGTCCAACCAACCCCCGCCGATAGTAATAATTTTCAGGCGTGGGTAATAAAAAGGGCAATAAAAATTAAAAATTCCAGAGGCAGGATCGGGCCGGTCGCAACAAATTAAACCGTCACAAATTCGTTTCCGTCTGCTGGGAGGGTTGGAAACGATTTGTCAAACGGGTCGTTACGTCCGCGACGTTCTAGTCGATGGAGTCGTTCTATCTGTTCGAGCGGATCTCGGTTATTAGCCTCGTGGCACGGCGCGGCGCGGCGGCGTGGCTGGTCGATAATTGAAATGTTTAAATTATTATCGGTCGTGCGGATCGAGCGTGTAGAGAACAGAGCCGCGCGAGTGGTGGTTGCAAAAACAATGTTCCCGTCGATACTCTGGAATTTCATGGCGTTACGTGTCGAAAGAATTCTAGCCAGCCAGCCGACGCGACGGGATCGTGGGAAGTCTATTCAAGTCTGATACATCGGCAACGATTGTTGGCATTTTTCTGTTTTATCCGGAATACCGTTTCAGGAAGAGCTGACCCGCTTAACCAGCAACGGCTCTCCCCCGTTCGTTTATGTGTGCTCGGTCGCGCGCGCGCGCGCGCGTGTGTGTGTCTATTTGTCTTTGTGTTACCTTTTCCTCCGAACGAAACGACCGAAAGAAAAAAGGAACAGATCGCTATTCTTTATTCCCGTGACGAGGACGACGACGAACGACGGATTGCCACAGAAAACACGTTGTACGCCCGGCCGTTACCCGGGAGTACTTGCCGGGGCAATTACCCGGGCAGATAGCATCGTAGGACTTAACCTACTATCACTTTGGTTTATTGCGAGTTATATTTCAGCACGTGGGAACCGCCTACGGTTTTCAATGGGGACCCCTGTGCGAAGAAGGTTGCCCAATGATCGCCCGATAGCGATTCCAGATCGACGGAAACCCAGTTTTCCATAAAACGCAACCGTTCCATCTAATTACGCGCTCGAATGCCGTTGATGACACGAAAGGGAAAACGCGACGCAGGAAACGACGCTCTGCCTCTAGGTAATGCTATGGGGACCGTAAAGGGGGGCCGAGGAACGTTTCGGAGGTACACGGTTTCACACGGCCGTTTCGAACAATCGTGGTTTCACAAGCGATCATCGCGATGATGGGGACGCGGGGAACGCAAAGAATTTCTTGATTTCGAGAACGAAGGTACCGATGCGACCACGGCTTCGATCGAGTCGTAATATGTCTGCACAGTCTGTCGACTGGTTTTCTTCAGCCCAAAGAATTGGAGCGATAAAGAAAACTGTAACAACGTCGATGAATTTTCAAGTTCGTAACGCGACTGAAGAAAGAAAGAAATTTATATCTAGCTCGTGGCGTCGGCAATCGACGCGGGAGAATTGTTATCTCGCATAGAGATCCGTGCGGTAATAACGGTGATAGAGTGCAACCATAAAACGTATCAAGAACTAAAAACCGCGTACAAGGAGAGTATGCAAAGGTCGCCCCGAATGCAGAACATTTTTATCGATTCCGTGGCAGGAGAGTAACGATAGTGGGCGGCTAAGTACACCTGCGTCGGCCATCCAGATTCATATTAAACCGAGGCCGCGTTATCCCATATAGTCGGAAGTCCATCGCCGCAAAATAAACTGTTCCGTGCGGAAATGTCGTTCGGCGGATAGGAGAGGGGCACGATCTGAGAGGATTTGCGCGACGCGTTGAAGCGTCGTTCCTCTGGTCGTCGTTCCTCGCACGCAATCGAGGCAAACGTACTTAAACACACGCATACACGTACGAACACATACACCTGTGGGATCCTGTATACGGGGCTCCCTTATGTGCACCCTGGGCCGAGGGCTGTCGTAGTATGCGGCGATTTAAGCGCAGACACACACACACACACACACACACATACTCGTACACAACGAAGCAACCGGGGGCCAACGACACACGTGGAAATGGAAGACTCCGTAGTGCGTAGGTATCCCGGGGATACCCATCGAGAGATTAGCATTTCCGCTTTTCTCTCAACAATTCCTCGTTCCCGTGCCGGATTAGCCGTTAATCTGCGCGGGCCAACGGGACGAGATGGAGCACTTCGGTAGAGCGAACTCTCTTTCAAGTAGCTGTATCAAGTATTATTTCAGTATCGTTCCGACTGCCGGACTGCCGTTCGCGGCAAAATTAGCAGCCGAGAACCAATTATTTTCCACGGCGATTATGCCGCGCCGTATCAAACCCGCTGATTATATATTCTCGGTCGATCCCTTCGCAAAAACGCTGAGCGTTTCTTACGACGATCGACGCTGATCTTCGGTGAATTATCGCTTGGGAAAATTCGCGGGAGTAGTTTACACACACGTTTTGATCCCAAGCATCGAAATGAACCGTGTAGAGCACGCGGTTAAAAAAATCCTAAAGTTCATCTTCAAACAGAGCGACACACGGGAGCACCCTTTTCGATAATAATTAGTCCCCTTTGATCCTTAGAGTGCGATCACCGTAAAAAAAATCCTGGCGCGGCTCATCATGATCATCCAAAGCTCCCCGAAGAATCGCTGGAGACAAAGACGCGGAACCCGCGGCTGACGAGCAATCCGGCGGACTCTGAAATCCTTCCGCAAGGATTTACCGAAACGGCTTTGCGCGCATTTTTGTTTGCCCGGCGACGTATTCGCTGTATTTTATCAGCGCTGCAGAGAACGCGGTACAGAGACGCAGAGGATAGGAGAGGAGAGGGTACGAGGGAGATGGAAAAAGTCTCGCGGACACGAGAAATTGTTGAATTAATCCTGAAATTTATGATCAAAAGGAGAACCCGTCGGACACGGTCGCGGCGATTCAAGAGTCGAGCGAAAAAGTGCGGCACAATTAAACAGCGTCGGGCCGCCGCCATCCCTCCCTCCGAAATCTCGAAACTACGGTGGCCGCTCGTCGTTTCTTTGAAACAAGTATCCCCGGCGAGAGCTGCCCACCCCCGTTTCACCCCCGCCTAGCGGCCGCAGCCTCCACCCCCGCTCGCCTCACCCGTTCGCAAATCAAAGCCACGCCAGTAATAAGCACCCGCGGTACCGTGCACAGAAGGTGGACCCGCCGACGAAGGGAGGCGACCGGTTGGAGAAGGTACCAACCGGTCCAGGGGGTGGGTTGCTGGCAAGGAAGAGTCTACCCGAGTGGTCATACGTGTGGACGTGCGGGGGTGGCCGGGTTCGGATAGAGAAGGATGATGCATTATTGAGTGGACTGTTGGGGGGTGTATAATCGCACACATCCTCACCAGTCTCTGCTAATGGACTCCATCTACCCGTTTCCAACCTCCCATCCCTCCTTGCTCGGATACGCTCCGGTGGCAGCGGACATCGTGATATTTTCACTGCCTCAAGATTCATCCGGGGGTGTACCTACCGGCATTACAGATATACGTAGGTGCTGGCACGTACTCGACACATAGCCGTGTCGAGGCACGAGGAAATGCTGCGCAGGGCCGTACACACCGTTCAGACACCCACCCCAACCGCTACGTAAAACTCTCCAATCGTTAATCTTCGAAAAACCACCCCTATTACTGTGGCAAATCTAAATTCATTTCACTCGGAAGTAAAACTAAACGAATTAAACCCTTGCAGGACTATTCTCTTGAATCTTTGTAATCGTTGTCCATTGACAAAACTATCCCCTAGGCCTGGCTGAAATTAATTTGTCAATTTTTGAAACCACAGTCACGCGGCCGTATTTGTGAAATTATTTTAATATGGAGACAACACGGTCCAGGAAAGAGTTCGGTAATTTTACAAAAATTGTGGAAGATTTGGGACGACAGGGGTGGCTTGAGAATCAATTTGGCCGTTTCACAGGGATTTGCGTTGGTTCGACGTGGTCCGTGGGCGTCGGTGCTGCGGTGCAGGTGCGAAGGCGGAGTTATTAGACCGAGAGATGATAAATGCGTGAGTTTGTATTATTCCGGCGGAAGATCGAGCTACGAAAAGAGATAAAAATGACGATGGCGTTACCGTGCTGGTTAATTATCTTTCGGAAAGAACCGGAGACCCTCGACCTCCCTCGCAACCCTTATTTCTACGCCACTATCTTCGTACATACATATATGTATGTACCTACGTACGTACTTCCACGGACACCAGAGACGCGTTATTATTGGATTACATTTTTAATCCGCCCTCTACCGCCACCACCACCACCACCAGCACCACCGCCGCCACTACCACTACCACTGCCGTTGGCTGCCACCACCCACCCCAGGCACTCTCTAGCAGACCACCCTCCTCCAACACTCAGTGTCCGACGTCGTACGTAGCTACGACCCCGCGGCGCATCCTCCACTTTCGTATTCCGAATGGAATTACTATGCAGGAGATTTCATTTGTTATATATGCACGCTACAAACGAGTGCATTTTCGCTTAGGTTAATCGAATTATGGTCCCGGGTGTATGCATTTTAAATTCCCGCCGCCTTTCCTGCTTTCTTTGGGGGAGAAAGAGGCGGAGCACGTCACGCGTTCATTTCCCTGTCCGAAAGGCATTTCGACACGTACTCGGGGATATTAGCGAAATTAACAAAAACCTGACAACTGAATTGCGCAGAATGACGACGACGACGACGACGACGACGCGCATCACCGCCGCCAAGCGGAATTGATGTTTCCGCGTGCAGTGATTAGACCGCTATTGTCCAGCGAATTTCCTACTTCTCGCGAAACCGACGCTTATTCTCTTTGTTAAGGCCGGTGCTAATACTCTTACAATACTTATTTCATTAGACACTTCTTGCTTTGCGAAGATCATATTTTCCACGTCTGTTAGAACGCGTTTTTGAGATACGAAAGAAACGTTCTCCCGAAGCGCGGTGAATGGAAAAATCGTCGACGAGTAAATGTGGAGCATCTGGCGAATTCGATTGGCGTGGTTCGATCAGACGTGCTTTCAGGAAAACACGTTTCCTTTGTCAGGCTTGTCGCAGGGTGGGCGGTTGTCTTTCATCTCTTCAACGGAACCGTGGTTCCCCATATCCAATCAATCCGGGCTCTCTCTCTCTCCGGGAAGCAGACTCCTCCTCGTTGACAGACACGGCAACGGCGAACACCTCGTGACTTATAATCGCATTTTCTCGGCTCGGCGCTAGCTGGGCTAGGCGCTATAACGCTCTCTTCGAGCGAAGAGGAAGAACGAAATCAACCCCTCCGTTAATGGGCAACGGGAAAGCTTTCAGCTAACCGGGTCTCCTTTTGCCCATCGCCTCTGATCTATTCCTCGGCTAATCTGTTGATTATACGAGGCCGTCTGGCAATACGTTATCGGGAGCCCTCTCGTTTATATATCTCTCTTCCTACGGAAGACTAAATACGTATCTCGCCGTGGAGATCGCAAGCCGGCGCCCCCTTTTCCGAAAGACGTTCGCCTCCGGATGAGGTCACTTCGAATGAACTTAATGGCGTATGAAAGTAAATTGCTGCCGCCGTCGGGTATCTGTACGTAAGCTCCGGCCATTTAAATATCTTCGGATTCGCTGTTCTAATTTCGTTACAAAACGCCGGCCACTCAGCCGTGATCCAATCGAGATGGACCGTTGCGCGATCCAACAGACTCCGCGCGCATTGCTCGCCAAATTTTCATCCGGAGCCCTCGGCCTAACTTTTCTCTTCTACGACATTTTTGAAGATAAATACGTTTTAATCACTGTAACTGTAAAGAAAATCTTCCGGAAATAGGTTATCAAGCACGTATTTCAACAATAGCAAATCATACGTGTCCCCATGTCCTTTGAATTAAGCTTCGTGTAAGGAGAAAGCAATAAAAAATTGTACAACGTGGAGCATTAATTTCGAAAATTTGAATGCATAAGGGGAGGGGCTGGAACAATTGTCTGGGGAACGGGAGCCGCATAAAAGTTCAGACATGATGTGTCGCATAATGATCTATGGGCGCCGAATCCGCCGTTGGATTTGTAGCTGGGGAATCCGCGATCTACGATACAAATCCAGACCACGAAATCACGATCACGCGCGAGATCGTGACTACGTTTTAAGCCTCTGAATAGAGAGGATCCCTTTCTTGGTGGCGTACAGTAGCCCCGCGTCGTCATTCTCGCCTGGTTCGTGAATGATCATGGTCGATCGTATTGTGACAGGCCAGTGATTGGTACGTCGCCGAGGCGAGAAAAGATTCATTGTCCTGCAGTCACGTGCATCAGAAAACCGACCAGTCATCGACCCTCTCGATGCAACAGGAAATTTCCTGCCGAATCATGACCACCGGTCCTGCTCACTTTTTCCTGTTTTAATCCCGGCTGGTTCTATCCTAATTTTCGTCAGCTTCTTTTACTTCTACTTGCCGCTGCGAATTTTTCTTTAATCATTTTATACTCGAACGACGAATTGAATACGTGAACTTTGCTTCAACTAATAATAATTCTATTTACTTAACATATTACCTTATAAAATTCAAGGAAATATTTAATGCATCACGCTACTCAAATGTCCGACTTATTTTTAGGAAAGTTAATTGTCCGGGGTTAAAGTGCTGGAACTTTTGCTTGTGATTTCTCTTGGACAGTAGTTAATGCGGTTTGTTACCGGGAACGAGGCGATTGGCTCTAAAAATGGCTTTCACCGACATTTTACTGGAAACAATAAAAATTACTTTCACCGAGATCGCGTAGATAGAATAATGTAACGATGCAATAAAAATCAAAGATAGCATTGCAGCAAAACAAGCGTAGATTCTCGATTATATAATTGAATCGAATGTTTTCTATATTTTTTCTTTTCCGTGAAGAGGATTACAGCGAACGGTCGGTTTTCGTTTTTTTACGATCGAATATAACAATCGAATTGGGGGACGAGATATTTACTTTATCTCTGGCGATCGTTGGCTTCCATAGACACGAACGATGTACGCAGAACTGGACTCGTGTCCAGTGTTAGGAACTAATTGGCGTGAATTCGAAAGGTATCTAGCCGCGTAGGTTATTAACAAGAAAACGTAACGATCCTTCGAGTAGTCGACTCGTTGACGTTTTTATAGGTTTCGCAAGGAAGGAAGCGATTCACGCACGGCCGATACGCGAACTGAACTCCTTAAACGCTGCTTTATGGGCCTCGGGCTTGCTATTTGCAGTGAAGAGTCTGCGAGATTTCCAATCGCAGCTCCTACATTTCTAAAATAAATTTAGTTCAGTCTATTTTCCCTTCAACCTCAAGCATTTGCAAATTCAACATTTTTCTTTAAAGAAATCCTCCAGTTTTCCCTTCAGTCTTAATTTATATTTTCTTGTACCATTGTTCACAGTGTTTTGCAATAATTTCCAGCAATTCCAATACAAAAATAGAAACTACACAATAGTGTGTCAATCGCGCGGAGTTCCGGCAGTTCAGGAAATTCAGTTCGGGAGTTCTACCAAGAAAATGAAATTTCACGGCGTTTCAATTGCACAAGACTTCTACTTCCACTTCAACAAGTAGCTGCTGGAATCTTGCTTTCCCTGATAGTTTCTCTGTCTCCGAGGACCTAACAATACATGACCTGGTTAATCGTTCACTGGCGCAACACCGATGCGTATCTCGTTTAGACGAGCACTGAAAACTTAGGAGAATTAGACGCGGGTTATTACACTCCGGTCGGACCAAGCTTTTCCATCGTGCAGTATGCATACAAAAGATTCGAACGGTCTTTTCACATCGTTCTCGTGAGGAAACAATGTGTTTCTGATAACTCTAATGGGAATCGCTAAATGAAAAAGAACGTTCGGTTGAAGAACTGATAGCGTTTCCAGAAAAGAAGGATCCGAGGAAAACTGTAACCGGAGAGATAGAGCTAGAAAACTTTCCACGCGAGCGTAAACTTTCTCAACAGTTCCTATTGTTTCTGATCCACTGCACGCAACGAACGTAACGATTCTGACGTGCCGGAGCTCGCCGTGCTCTCTTCCTTTCTTGGATAGTTACACGAACAAACACTTGTTTCTACCTCGTATTATTTTCACAAAAATTTGCACAATTTTGTCACCGATACGGTTACCAGGCTTCCTAGATTATCCTAAACTGAATTGAAAGTGGACTGGACACCATCATGGATGAATGATCTGATATTTTTGAGTTTGGTTGCGATCCCCGGAGAAATTTCGGGTTTGACCAGACAGGATTTGCTACATTTCGGTGATGTCCGAGGGTCACAATATCTGACACTTTTCCAGGGGCGGCCGGCACTTTGCGTGGCTTCTTCAGAAAATTACTTCTCCCAGTGGGTTTAATGCGCGACCAGTCAGGGGACCCACGGTGGACAGGATATGACCTCCCTGCGGGAGCATCCTTTCGCGGGATCTGGCATGTATGCCGAAATGAGCCCACTTTGACTGTTCAACCACTATTGCGAGCCAGGCCTCGGCCGCTCATCTCGGAAATTACTTCCGCTCGGACATTGTCGTTGCCATCTGCGTTCCTGGTGTATGCAAAGGACTTGGTTTGGCAAGGATGCCCGAAGGAAGCGGCTACCTTTGCCCTCCCGTGTTTGCCGTTCGTCTTCGCCGCCCTTTCCACCTTCGAAACTACTAAATCTTTCCCGAAACGCTACTTCAAACGCAACTTCTTTTGGCATACCAATGGAGAATATTCTTCGAGTTTTGTAGAATTTTTACGGGCTGGTGGACGGAAGCAGCCCGATCGGCGCTGTTCTAATTAGTTTAATGAACTTAAATGTTTTGATAGTACTGTCACGAAGGAATCCACCGCGGCACCGCTGATTCCGGAGCCTCGTTAGGGTAGCCAACGCGATGGAACCAGAGGAGGAGGAGTGGTTTTCTCGGAGGTGTCTGCAAGATTTCAAGGGCGGAGTTTCTGCCGCGATCGCGCTTCTCCCGCAAAACCGGTCGTTATCCGTCGGTTATTGATAGGGCCTCGTTAGTACCAGTTATTTGTTTTGCCGAGTGTGAGAACCGGAACTACTAATCACCTGTCTTTAATCCTTACCCCGCGGGGCCGATGCTTTCACCGGGCTTCTAATTTTCCTTCCATAAACGACCTGTTCCTTGAAAATTCGCAAATTGATTTCCACCGACGAACATTCAACCGAACAATTAATCAAATCGAGTGCCATTAACTCCGCAAGTCAAACAAACATATTGCTGGCCATTTATCCGAACTTTCTCCAATCTTTCTGGTTAAATAAGTCTTCGGATAGCGGATCTTTCCTTTTACGATTTTAGTTCTTCCAGAATGAGGACATCACCCAAATTATCCTATGTCTAAGATCCGCAAATATTTGCCACATTCTGATTTTCCCATAATGTACTCATAGCTGTGTCTATTTAAAACGATGCAGCTTTGTACTCCATATGTACAAATTCTAGTGTAGCATGAATAAATAAATTTTTCAAGTAGTGTTCGCTGAAGACTATCGTGTCTGTAATTTTGCAATTTCTCGTTCCGATTAAGCGTGTAGTCTCGAGGAACCGGTAGCAAAGAGGAACGCGGGTGCCACAAAAGAAGGAGCGATTCCTAGAGGGCAACGGGCATGACTACGACAACAATGGCATACAGGAATCTGTCAATCCACGTACACGTCTTCCATGAAAGCGGCTTCCTCCTCGCAGGGCATCCGGGTGCCCCATCATAGCTAATGACATGCACCGACTCTTTTTCTCGCAGAGGCAACGTTCGAAAAACCGAACCGACGAATTCCTTCTTATTCTTATTATTGTCCCATTGCCGACACAGGTTGCGCCTAGTCAAACTCGGCCGCCCTTCTTCCTGCCCCCACGGACATGATTAATATAAAATAAATGATTACTCGGCATCCGGTCTCACAGTACTCTCCCTCTCTCTCTCGCTCTCTCTTTCTCTCTCTCTCGTTCGCTTTCCGATTTCTCGATGTCCCCACCATTCGGTTACTTCGTTCGTGATTATTCCGCGTAATTTGTCAGTCAAGTCACCACGGCTAGTTAAATGTTATTTCATGGTCATTGTCTGAGGGAATTGTCGAAGAGCGCGTTTCCGATCCGACGGCAATTGTCTGGCCCCACGATTGTTCCTCGATTCTGTCGATCTTCGAGCCATCCACCATAATCCCAACACATTCCTCAACAGCGATTTCACCGGAGAAATCAGCACAAGAAATCAATCTTCCGCATTTAACCCTTTGCAGTCGGAGATATTTTAACTCGAAAATTACACGTTTCTTCCGACCTGGAATAATTCCATTGCATACGATTTTTTTTCCTTTCGTGGATACGATAGTTAAATGTGTAGTAATTTATTAATACTGGACGCAGGAATTTCAGGATTGTTTGTGCTACAGAAATGAATTCTAAAATTCTAAAATTCTAACAAAAATTGTTTTGGAATACAACAGCATAATAAAATACAATAACATAAATGTTTCAGAAATAATATAAAGTTGTTTTAACACGCAGGCGTGGAATTCATTCACGTCTTGTGAATTCGATTTCGCACCTTGCTCTCCATGTCGAAGGTACGCAGATGATCGAGTCGCAGGCCGGGATAAAAAGGTTCCTATTGAAAGTTACGGTCCCATCGGCGCAGGGGAACTTTCCAATTGACCATCAAAAAGGAAATTTACGACGATTCAAGGACATCCGCGGAACGTGTCCCGTTCCCAATTGAGAAGTCGGTCGAGCAACGAATTCCCAACGCCAGAGGAAATCCGTTTCCTCCGCCCATTCGTGGAGAAAGGGGGATGGAAATGGCGTGATTGGAAAACGTGCAAAGGTCGAGTCCTGACTCCGGGACGAAGGAAAGGAGAGAGAGACGAACCTTTCCCGAAGGAATTCCCTTCACCCTCGCGACCTCAAACCGAACGGTGGCAACGGATCCCTTAAAAAAACGGATTTACAACCTGTTGCTGGCGAGGCCACTTAAAGATTCCCCTCGATATTGAAAGAATATCCGAAAAGAAGGGCGGACCCGAGGAACCCGACCTGTTTCTCAATACCTTGTAAATAGAAAAATCCGGATATCGAGTGGAAGATTGTCGGAGATTTTCCGGGGGACGAGTCGGTCTCGCAAATTTACAGTTTTGTTATGGATTGTGCAAATCTCTAGTTTTTTAATGCAAACTTGACAGGGTGTTTCGACAGAAAATGAAGGCAGAGTTGGTCATTAATAGATTAAAATTTTAATCAAGATTGATTGATTAATGTGTACGATTAAAAAAGGTAATCATTGAAAAATCGACGTTTGATTCAATCCATTGATGAAGTTAATCGTCAATCGTTGATTAAAAAAGAAATCATCGAAAAGAATCATCGATAAAAGCACCGAAACTTTTACATTTTTTTCAGCAGTTAATCATTAATCAATTATCCGATTGACGATTACAATTGCAAGGAATCTAATAGTTAATCGCAATTAACGACTGAACTAGGAGATTAATTGTTAATTGCGATTAACAATCGAAGAAGAACTTTATTCGTCAAACGTTGATTAAATTGTTGCCGAACTCTGAATGAAGGTAAGGCGACAGCTAAGAATATTTGTAGTTGCTGGTATTAATATTATCTTCTCTTTGATCATCAAATTCGTTCATGGTGAACAATTTAATGTTAGGGGTGCAGAAGCTTGATTGATGTACCTTATCAAAATCGTTGGGGTTGATTTTCCGATTAGGACAACTTTTCCACAATTTTGGTACGTATCTGGTAACTTAAATATTAATGGTATCAGGTGCTATACAACCTGGAGAGAACGTATGCTGAATGGGAACGGCGTGGATAAAGAAAGCAGTGAATCAGCAGTCGGCAGAAGCGGTAGGGGATGAATTCATACGAGAGGCGTCATTAAAGCGCCACCGATCGCGAAATCGAATATCCGGTGATAAATCAGCGGGACGATCCGTCTTTCGATTCCCACGTTTCGATTCGCAGTCGCCATTCATCTTTGCAGTTGCAGTGGCTCGCGTAATTCTCGCCCGCAGCTTGTCAATGCGCCGCGCGCGAACACCGGTGCAGAGACAGTGAACGCGTTTCAGTGAGGGAAAGAGGAAGAGGGAGAAGCGAGGGAGAGAGAAAGGCTGCGTAACGCAGCGGCCCGATTTTGCTATTCATTAGAGCCGTCAGTGGGTAAACAAACAGCGGCGGGTACTCGTGTGTGTGGATATGTGATTAACGTGGAAGCTCCGCGTAACCGCTTCGATATCAGCCGGGGTGAACTGTACACGAGCCACCCCATACCCACCCCCATACCACACACCATGCACGCGCTCTTCCCACCAAGAACTCACCCCCCTCAGACCACCGAGCAAAGCTCGGATGAAGCTCATCGATTGCCTGTCCCCCGTTGACACCGTGCTCGGCAATGCCCAGAAACCACTATGCGATAGGTTCGAGGGCTCAACAGGGTGTACCAGGGTGTACAGGTGTTTGACATGGGGTTGCCGAGGGGTGCTTAGGTAATTGATTCCCCGGAAGAATGTGTGTACTCGATACTCTACCAATAATGGCCCCAATATTCTCCTTTCTCCCCATTATTCTATAATCCACGTTGCACTCAGTGGCGGGTTTAACAGTAAGCGGACTTACATTATATTAACAGCCGCGCGGAGCCCCGGTAAATTTCATTTACGAAAAAAATTCAAAATATTTACAAAAAATAAAAACAACTTTTTCAATTTTCAATTCTGGATTATGCTCATTTTTAATACCACAAACGTTACAGGCTACTACGTTAAAGACTAAACTACTTTCATTATTTAATTCTAATGAGCTAACGGCAACATCATTAAAATTTTTACCGCTTGGGGCCTTCACTTGACTTGAGCCATCACTGGTCGCACTCCGTCTTCTCATAATTCATTATCTTATATTATCTATTTTATTCTCCCCGTAATTCATTACTTTAGACTCTGCGTTTTATTCTGCTCGCAATTCATTATTCAACGTTCTATATTCTATTCTTCTCATAGTTCCGACTTCATTGATTTTACATCGTGTACTAGTCTGATACCGAAGAACAGAATTTGCACGAAACAAGCTCTTGATGCAGATAACGATCGAAGATATAAGTACTCGCGGGAGTATACAAATTGCAGAAGCGACTTCGGAACGAAGATTTCCAAGCTGTAGAATTCAATCAAATCCAGGCGCGAGTACGTCTTAACAGGTACTCCGGCTAACCAGCGAGCATGAGTGTTTATCTCTGCTTATCTAAACGCCGTACGCACCAGTTTGCATAAGTATTCCCCGCGTCACCAATTATTTCCTCCGAGCTGCCGCGAAGAAACACAACTAGCGGTCTAGACGGGCGGTAAGTACAAGTCTGGCGAGCATCGTTGTAGTTTTAATAGAAACGCGTTGAAAACAAAAAAGAACAGAAAAAGAATCGTGCGATCTTGATTTTCCTAGAACCTGTAAACGATCACGGTGCGATAATTAAAGCGTGGCGAATGTCGAATGCCAAAGCAGCAGGTCCGGTTCGAATATAGAGGATTCGAAGCGCGCGAGTCGTGTTAAGACTGTTCGAGCCCTGTTCGATACAGTTACCACGTAATTAAAAAAAAGAGCCCGGCAGATCGGCCTAGACAATGGACCATCAGAATATTCCCACGTTAGCATTAACATCGGTTTTAATTCGCCCGGGTAATAGCGCCGTTGATTATCCTGCTATCCCGGCCAATTAACAGCGTTCCATGGGCTGGAGGTTCGAATCTACTCGGTCAGTGATTAAAAACAAAGGCAAAATCGCGACGGTGTTCATCGACATCCTGCAGCCGCCTGTCATCCCCCTTCGTTTTACGTCTGAAAGTCCCGTCCCGTGATGCATATCGCGGTCCTACGCGCGGATAAGAAAGAATATACCGTAACTTTGCTCCAGTGAAACCTATCCTCGAGTCTCTACACGCGAACCGACAATGACGCGTACGCGCAGCATCGTTAGCAGGTTGTTCAACATGGAAAACTGTCGCGTTTTACCATACGCGAATTATAGAATCTATAATCCCATTGAATTCCGAACGAGTGGGATCATTATTCAACGTCGAACCACTAATTTCCAGGTCGCCGAATAATACCTGGGAATATACAATCGCCGTAATTAGAGTTGCGAAGAATGTAATTAAAGGCGCCCGGGCTCGCATCGGTCGCGATATGATTCCACTATCCATGACGATCGCGCCGATGCTAATTCATAGTTTAACGCGTTCGAGAAGATACGCCGGTCCCGCAAACATAATTGCGAATTCCTCTTTACGATTATTCCGATCGTGATCTTCTCACGTCGAGAATTATGTGGAGCAGAGCCACTATGTTGCATAGGGGAGCCCTCCAGCAACCGGTTATAACAGCCTCGCTGAGTTTTCAATTTTGTTGCGAAGGGTTAATTAATTAACGAGAGGACTCATTGTTCGACTTCTTCGCGGAGAATTGCATAGAACACGACTGCTATTTAGAGTTGTAAAATTGCAATTTTTATCAATGCGAATTCTCTAAATAAAATTCTAAGCACGTTAATAATCGCGTCTGATAAAGTTTACATGGCGGGTGTAAAAACGCAGGAAAAACAGGTTAAGGATGTGGGAAAGCATAACTTACCGAGTCCGATTGAAAGAGAAATCCGGTCCGATAGGAGAAGCGCGGTGGAGATTGATTATTGCACGGTGGAACGGAAAAAGAAATCCGAGGGTGGAGGAGTCGGGTTTAAATTGTTAATCACCGCGGCATTTGATTCATCCCGTTGGCTGTTCGATATACATAGTGTTTCGCCGGTGCCGGCTCTCGGCCGAGGCATCCCGTATCGAAAAAGAGGAATATCCAGAGCAACGGTGGAAGAGGAAAAAGAGGGCAACCCTTGTTCGGAGGTGGGAAACACGTTCGGGACGTTTCACAGGCATCGTTCCCTCGGGAAGCTATCGGCTCGCGTATCGAGAGGAGGGTGAGCGAACGGTTCCGGAAAGGGAGTGTAGGCAGGGCAGGGCAGGGCAGGGGGGCGAGAGAAAACCAGGGGGAGTGCATGCAACAAGTAGTTCGGTTTTCAAAGTCCATTGAAATTGATGGCTTTCCCATACCATGACAAACTCTCCCTCTCCGCAACTCCACACCCCCGCAAACCCCGGCAGGATCTGCGGCAGCGATTCCGTTCGCGGACGAGCTTACAATACATCCAAGCTTTTATCGATATTGCAACACACCGCGCGCGCGGCCCGGAAAAAAGAGGGATGAGTCGAGTGGGAACTGATAACGAACGATGAGAAAGCCTGCCGGTTTTATTACTGCATTTTCACCTTGTCACAGCACCTCCCGCTCTTCGCCTCTTTACAAGCTATCGAACCTACCCCTCTGGCCTCGCCCTCCTCACCTTTCGTTTCCCTTTTTTCCCCAGCATCGTCCCCCTAGCGCTGCTCGCGCGTTACCCAAAGAGGCATCGATGTATCGCCCCGGATTAATTGGATTCCACCTGACGTGCACCGGGAAACGTCGCGTCACCCGATACAAACCAGACGATTAATCTCTTCATAAATTAATTACCGAAGGATTTTATCTGCGAAGCTTTCTAAAGACAATTTCTTGCACAGTCCCGGACAATTGATCTTTCCAGAAATCAACTGAGAAAAGGGTTTCTCTCGGCATTCATTCAATTACTGGCTCGGGAGACGAACAAAAACTTCGAGACATCATTCTACAGGGAACGAGAGTCGTCGCATTTCCGATTCCTGGTCGCCCAAGAAGCTACCTGAAGCCGGGAGTGGGCGATCAGGCGTCTCCCGAATCAGAGTGGAGGCTCGTCGATGGTGCCGGAGGACCCGGTGCTCGTTGATTGCAAAATAATTGAACGGTCCGTGGCGATCGGAGAGTCTCGAATCTATCGGTCTGATTGGTCGAGAAGAAGGAGTTGCCTCGGCAGTGCGCGAGGGTTCCGAGGGGTAGGGCAGAGGGAAACCCGGGTTCTCTCTCCGGTAATGCGTTTTTAAAGACCAGCCGGTGGTGCAGCCTGGGCTCCGGAGGGCGGGCGCAGCTCGGAGTAGCATCGACGACTATGGAGTTTCATCGTTGATGGATCACCGGCACCGATCGAGCACCACCAAACTAATCAATAATCGCGCCGGTTCGACCGGCAGCTATTACCTAGCCTGCAGCGGTGGGATCATCATTTCTCTCCTCTCTCTGGGTCCCCTGGTTTTCTTGGGGCCCCGACCGCCGCGTAATGACAACTTATCATTATAAACGTATTACGGGTGGAAGAGGGCTCACCTGGTTCTCCGTCTCCCTTACTCTTCCGTTGTCTCTCTAGAACACGAGATCTTTTCCCTCGACGGAGATAACGACGCTTCCGCGCAGATACCTATCTACCGGTTTCTCGGGCGCAGCTGATCGGTTGCTCAATCGGCCACGCTCCGCGGAACTCAGGCGGGGGACGATTTCACCTGTTGCAGGTTATCGAGTCCGATCGATATTATCGTCCACCGTAACGGTTTCGGTCGACAAGGGAGTCCTCGACACCCTGAAACCTCGTTCGTTGGGACTCCCAGCTACGAAACCTCGGCTTCTGCCAACCAACGTTCCTCGAGAGCTGTTGAAACCAGTCTACCTCGGGTCTAGAGTCCGCACCACGTCCTGGAAGGTTGTAGAAGTATAAACTCTTCGTCAAACATTATGATTGTTAGTCCACTGGCAATTTTAAACAGCCCCGTGGCAAGTGTTTATACGTTTACAGTTTGTGGCTTGTCGAAGTAGTCTTAAAGTAGCGAAGAAGATTCATTCATTTTTATTTAACAATGGAATATTTATCTTAAAATAAAATGGACATCTCGTCAAACCTTTCCAAACGTCATCAAACTTGATGAAACCATCACTCCTCTACTGTTTTCCAATTTGAATTTGCTTATTCAGCCAGGTATATCTACAGATTAGCGATGATCCACAGATTAGCATGCAAATTTCTAAGCACTTAAACGTTGGTTGCAATAATTACCGTGAAGCAGAGAATCGGTTGCAGAGCTGCTCGATATTTCTCCGGTTGGCAAAACGAAATTCCGCAGGGTTTCTCGGAATTTCCGTGGAAAAACGTGAATTTGCATGAGCGCGGTCTAATGATTTATTTCGAAAGTCGGCGAACGGAAACGCCCAAGAGAGGATGTTATTTATTCAGTCTGTCAAGAGCTGCCCGCGCGCGTCTTTGCTTTCTATCCTCTCCCGGCGCGGGCCGATCTTAATGGAAATACTTGTACGAATAAATGGATCGTGGCAATTAAAAAAGAAAGACCAAGCAGGCCACCTGCAACACACAGCTCCACCCCTCCCCCGGATTTTCGAAATTCAATTCCGAGGCACCGTGATTCCACGGGGAACCGCGGTTTTCACCTGACGCCCGCACCTGCCCGTTACATTCAATAAACGACACAGGCGTAGAATTTAATTATAGAATGCTAATTTGTACACATTCGTCACGGTTTTTCGTCGGTGTTCAGAGCACAGTTTCGCTCCGATAAGTTACCTCGGGGGCAATTTCTTTACCGTGACGCATCTTCATCCACCGAGGACACGAGTTTTCTTTTTTTTTTTCTTCTTTCTAGCGTAGACCAGTCTCCAAGCCGAGATTCATAAAATTTCCCGTGCCAACCCCCGAACGCTATCAAAGTAGCATTCTTTAACTGATTGCCTCCAGAGATACATCGCGCCCGTGTGCCTCCCCCAAACTTTTACGATAATCAACTGGAAATAAGTTCGTAACTTTATTACGGATCTCCTTGGCCGAGGCGCAGGGACTCTCTAATAAAAAACGGGGCGCGGCTAGCTTCGGATTTTACTGGCTCACGACTTTCCTCGATCATCGTTGTTCCGCGGGATTCTCGGATAACAAAAATAGTCACCGAGCTTTACGACGCCGAGCTATGATATCTCCCGCTGGTACTGAACGATGAAGCAAACGCGGCGTCTCGGTTTCAATTTATTTTTCGAGGGATGCACCGGGTATTCTCTGCGGACCGAAATTGCACTTCGAAAACAGCCGCTGCGATGTCAGTTCTTTTTACAATTATTCGGGAATACTTTCTTGTTACGATCTTAGTTGATGGATTTTCTGAAACACGTCTTAATTTTTGTATTTCATCAAATCGCGAGTCCCGCCACAAAATCTTGAGCGAAATAATCGAACGGAGATATTAAATGAACAAAAAGTCAACCAACAGTGAAATGAACGTGAACTGGCGTAGCAGTACAGCAGTCCCGCAGCCATTCTTCAACTCGTTATCATTTCGCACTTTCGCGACGAACGACCAACAAATATTTATGCGTCGGCAGCTTGTCGTGGTTCATCAAAAATTGATTAACAATGGCGTGTTTCGGTGGTCCGGTTCTCGGGCAGTCCGGTCCACGAATAAAATATTTTATCTGCTTTCGTCCATGGACCGGCGGCCATTTGCATATCAACCGATAGCAGGCGCAGAAAAAAAGGCTACGTATGGCGTAGGCACGTAGTAGTAGCTAGACGACGTAGCTCGCAACCCTTCCTCTGCGGTTGGAAAAAATCGGAGAAATTTACGATCCTGCCGAAAAACGAATGAACGCGGCCTTAAACGCGTGACGCGTCGCGATGATTGAAACGCCCGCGGGCTCGATCGGGAACGGTGCAGTTCCGCGGTGAAAAATTATTTCCACTTTTATTTCCACTTATTCATTCATATATTTGTTTTATTCATTCATTAATAAATGAAATCTATTCTTGGAAGACTGTGCTAGTCGGGAGGAGTGTTTCTAAATGTTTATCGCGGTATTGATTTTGTTTCTTTTGGCGGAGTCGCGAATTGATTGACAATGATCCGAAATAAATACTGCCGAGACTTTTCGTCGGCGTGCGAGCATGTTTACAAACGGTTGGTTTTTTTATTCCTGCTAGGACCGCATTTTAAAGCAACCCGCAACCCCACCGGCCTTTATCTCCCTCGAATATTCGATATTTATACATGGAAATGTTTTACGCGGCGGGAACATTTCGCGATGATAAATCCGCGGTTTATGAACTGTGTCTGCGGAGCGCGTATCGCCGCGTAGAAAAGAGCAATTCGGCTCTAGTTGTCATGCAGACACGCTAATTAAAGCAATTATTGCTGTCGATCGTCGGATTTTAGGGGATGCTCGCGCCAAATACGTTACGCGTTCGCGATGGATAAATTTATTTCGTCCGCAGCTTTGACTGATACTTTCATGGGTTTCCGAATGAGAGTTGCCTGGGCGAGACCGGCGTGTAATATATTTTTGCAACCTTTTCCCGAATGTTAATCTACAGTTTCCCCCCTATATAGCGTTAATTTACAGTCGTTTCAAAACCGTAACCAGCGGCTCTATAACAAATAATAATCGTCGTTAACCCGTTGCCGCGCGGATATAATACGCAAATCGTACTTTTACGTGAGGGCACGTGTAATTTTCATGAGCTTCTAAAATTCACTATTCGAAGAATCGCACTATTATATTGACATCAGGCCGGCGCGCAGATGCGCACCTAATGGCCGATCATTTGACAATCTTCCGTGCCCGTGGAATTATAATTTCATTAAATCGGCATTAGCCGGCCCCGTAAACGCCCTCGAAATTCTCTGTCGAAAATTATTGCTATCAGTTTCGTAACGGATTGTTTTAGAGCTACGGATTCTTTGAACGATTATCATACACTGCCACCATTCATTTATCATATTCTCTCTTTCACGCGAGAACGTTCAGCTAATCTTCACAACTGTTCAACTTTCAACGGTCGTGCATCAGCGGAGCAAACGTTAGAAAATTGCAGAATTAAGCAACATGGTTGCTCTTGTTCTTCGAGAGATTTATAGATAAGTCGCAAACGAGGCAAGATGCGCGAGCCTAACTAGTGAAAGTTTCTACTTCTATCCCGAATATTCTCATGCGTTTGCGATTGTAATTAGTAGAATGCAGACATTTACGAGAGCATAGTTTATCAGAGCCTATTTCGCAAAGAAAAGGATAAAGCAAGGGTTCATTGAATAGCTGACGGATAAGAACGAAATTAAAATACTCGTTGCACGCGATTTATGATACTGTTCATAACGCTTACTGTGCTTAAACACTTTGCTGCAATGCAAGATGTTTTCCACAATTTATAATTCTCCGAGGATCTTTTTACTTATAAAAAATCCCGCAGAAATTCAGGAGTTAGTTATTGTCTATCGGGCAGGTTTCGAGGGGTTTGATACGGTTCGAAGTGTGAGTCATTCGCGTGCGGTGGCCGGGCACGATAAGTTTCTCGGTTGACGTTGATAATCAAATTCGTCGTGGATGACGAATCGACCAATTAAAGCTCGATCGTTCGTCACGATAAGAGTGAAACTGGTCGATGAACCAGCCCGTATTAAGATACGATACCGGCCCCCCGTAATGACAGTACCGGGCCGTCTGGCGGCAAAGGGTCGGCCCCGGTCGGTTGTAAATTTAATTTTTCACAATAATTTATGCGTACCCGTGGCTGGAACAAATTTATTTGAGCAACCGGCCACTGGTCCGCCTTACTAACGCAACGCAACGACGACGACGACGACGACGGAAGCGACACTCTGTTACGGTCGTCTCTTTAGCGAGCCGATATTTATTAAAGCGATAAACGGTTTTCATAAATTATTATTAAAACGCACCGGGCCCCCTAATGGAGCCAGAAATCGCCGGCCAATCCGAAGTGGACGTACTTTATATGCCGCTTGTCACGCGGTAAACTTGTTCCAAGGTAATTTCTATTTCAGATAATTCAATTCTAAGCGAACCCGCCGTGCGCTTCTGATCGCCTTTTTCTTCTTGCACGATTTATGGATCGCGATCTACCGGATCGCTGTACCGCCGGCTGCGCGCTAATAGGTAGCCTAATTCACTAAAACAGAAATTTACTCTGTCTGCTCTTCGCGTTTTGTCCGGATGGAATTTAGACCATTTTCTCCGAGAGCTTCGGTCAATGGTTTATACATCTTTCCAATTAATACAGAATCTAATTTATGTACAGAATAATTAACTTTTCTTGATAATTCTAGTTTATGGGACGGTACGTGCAGCAAAGTCTTGATCTAAGAAAATTGTCTGTCCCCTCCACTGCGGGGCGTATGGAAGGATTTTCATGAAAATATCTTTATTCAAAATATTTTTATTTAATCTGATTTTGTGGTTGAACAGTTTGGGTATCGAGGAATGCTTTTACTACCCAGAACATTCAGGATCTTTGCTCGTAAATGGGAATTATGGTAAATAAGAATGTTTGTGGAAAGGGCTGAAGGATTCGCTCGCGTTTTTCACGGAAAACTCGAAGAGCGCATCTCACGCCATAAATCACGGGGAATGGGCGAGCAATAGGGTAATCTTCGAGTGTTCTGTTCTCAAGGAAATTAGTATTCCAATCTTACGGGATATTTTACCGGCGAATCGGAGATTAAGCCGGCCTCCCTGCTATATTGTAATGTGCAACTTCGGGCATCGTTCGTCCCTTTTTTTCTCCCCTATGGCCCTGTTTAGATGAACGAGGAGAGCCGATCGCTGATGAGCCTCTCGAACGATGATGACAATTATATATCCATTAGGAGACTGTTCGACTGGACCCTTCGCGTTTCTAATAATCGTGCGGTCCGCGAACCATTGGTCCCATACATCCTCTAATTCCTGGCCATTAAAAGGGATACGAGAAATCGTTGGCCGCACCGCACACGACCCGCCCTCGTATTTAACGGGGTACTTTTCGTCAGTTCGAACGAGAGAAAAAACTAATTGCGAATATTTAATAGTCACCGGTTCGCTCGATCGACTTCGAACGGAATCGCAAGAACATTTTGAAGGGCCTTTGTCCCTTGAGCATTTAAAAATTGTTTTAAGTTAACCCTTTGCAGTCGGAGCTATTTCAACTTGGAAATTAAACATTTCTTCCGACCTAGAACAATTCCATTCGATATGATTCTTTTCATTTTATGAATAAAATGAATATTCATTTTTAAAGGAAAAGGGAAGTTTTGTCAGGAAACTTTTTCTAGAGGGTATCTGTCGAATAAATATCCCGTTGTGTAAAAATATTGTTACGGATCGGGGTCGGAGTAGAAACTAGAATTTCACGAAGCTGGGATAAGGTTTCTGAAAAATCCCGATTCTCGACCAACTCTCCGAGAAAGGAAGCGGCAGGATCCGGTCGCCGCTTTTAATTATCGGCTCCTAATCATCAATCAATTTGGTCCTCACGTCGGAGCTGTGCCTATCGGCGTTTTTTGCCTTCCGGGGACTACTCTCCATCGATTCTCTCTTGTCGGTTCTATATTAATCTGACCGTCATTAGACCGGTCCATCATTACGTGCATGATGCGTCTGGGTCGAGTGGTCTCATCAGATTCTTCTTCGTATCGTTTCCGATTCTTGGAACTGTATTTATCTAGCGGACATTTCCTAATGTAGTAATATGCGACGGCGTTGATGTCCTATGAAATTAGGGGATATTCAATTACAGTCGACTTTAATCACGAAGAGCTTTGTAATATCGTAACGCGAATAATCGGTAAAAATTGCACATTACAAGACTGTAATGATTGGTGCAATTTTGATGATGTACGTCCAAAGAAATAAAAAATGATGGAACCTATCATTTTGATGGGTCTGCTGGTTCCAGCGTTAAACATTTCTACTTTATGAATCGTAACGCGTATAGGCAGTTTTAGAGGCTCGATTTCACCATTGATCGTGTTGATAGCGATCGATGACTTTCACACGTTCGTCAATTACCTAATTAATTACGTAATTAACTTCCGCGATGCTATATCAACCGTTCTTTTGTTTTGCCCGACATCGAAAGGAATAATGAAATGGCTCGGCCGGTAGTTAGGGAATAGATGCATTGTAAAATCGTGCAGTTTCTTTTTTACAACCGGCTGGAAGGGAGAGGAAGGTGTTGCAGCGCCGCGCCGCACTGGGACAATGCTACTGACAACTGGCGCCCCGATGGCCAGCAACGGACGCCGCGATAACTACCGGTACTCCCACGTACTCTTCCCTTTTCTGGCCAAACGAACAATCGTTTCCAGAAATTTCTTCTCCGGACGTGTTCCTCAGACAATCCACTACAGAACCACATCGTTCATCACAATTCGAACAAGTCGAAAATTGTTTAAATAAACGCTGAGGGCTGCGTCAATCCTTCACAATTTACAGAAAAACATTCCCAATTGACGAAATTTGTTGCAGCATTTAGTCAGAAAAATGTTTATTATTCAATTTTTAACAGAAATTACGAGCATGACGGCTTCAGTAATAAAATCAATAAGAGGGACACACATTTAGCAGAATTAAAAACAAAGTTTTAGTATCTTCATTCATTCAGTCAATTCAGTTTTTAATTAAATTACGTTTGCGTAAGAATCGTTCGATCGTAGACGCTTTCAGGTCTGGAGCACGTTTGGATTCCGCGTCTCCGTTGAATTTTTCCTCGGAAAATTTGTGGAAATTGCGCGGGTTTATTGGCCGGGCACTATAATTAGTGAACTTTTTTGCTGTGCGCCGTGCACCGTCGACTCAAGAATTAACCCAGCGTCATACATTGCATAGGAGAGTGTCGTTCGAGCAAATTCTGCAGGTAGAAAAACGGTCGGGGCATCGAGGGGACGGGAAAGAGAGGAGAGAACGCCACGAAATAGTTTCCGTCATTTATCGGTGAGAGATGACTGCGCTGAGTGCCGCGGAACGTTGCCGGGGAGATAATGTTTTGCGGCAACAGGTGAGGCAGGTGCTCGACCTGAATGCCGAGCTGCACGCGTCTAATAATCTGGATCTATAGATCAGGTGTCCCGACCCGTTTGAACTTACGAGAGACAATAATTATCACCCGTCGCTGCCAAAAAAGCTTCCCGTAGAGGCGGCTCGCTCCTCTGAAACGACGCTGCCTCCTATCCTATGGTAGAATGCCTTGAAAAACCGTTCTATGGGTTACTCTGCTCGAAAGCTGTTTCGCGATTACCCGAAGAACCTGACCGAAGTACAGAATTGCTGTTTTCCAATTTTCTGTGCTGTTAAAGTAGTCTGAAACTGCTGTTGCATTTTATATGGATTTCGAAGATGTTGGTGCGAGATGCACAAGATTAATGACAGCACTGTGACGTTTAATACGTGCGAAAGTGCACAATTGCAGCTCGTTGCACATTTCTGAAAATGAGCATTTCTACTCAGTTGTCTGTTCCTTAAATTATTTTTCGATGGACTGCAATAAATTAGATCTTTAAAGAGTTATACTATTTTATGCCATATTTTATATGCTCTTAAATTTGTAGTTGAAACGCATTAAGATGCGAGCGGCGAGCTAATTACAGAACGTAATCAAATGTGAAAGGCGAGTTGCGCAAGCATATTATTTCCCGCGATGGTATCCAGAAGAAAATCGATAAAATCAGGGATCGATTTACTGGCTTGCAGCATAATAATTGCATCGGTGAAGATTCGAGACGCCACTTATTGGTGTGTCGCGACTATACGGGCATGGAAGATCTGGGAGGAGGAAAGAAGAGTGCAATTAACAACCAATAAGTTGGCCCGTCGGTGTAGGCTAACGTTTACAAAAGACTACTTCATTCGGTGGGTCTCTAACGAGGCAGTAGACTGGATTCGAAAGGAGTCGATCGGTCTCGGGAGGACTTTCTTGCTGGTCCCCGCCCTTCGCAACCCCTCGCGCCTTCGGTCCGAGGTAATCAAGAGTCTATAATTTAGCCAGATCGAAAGGCACGGGCTAACGAACAAAAACGATCGCGGTTTTTCGTGTTAAAAATCATCTCCGATGGCCCCTAAGACTGAGCTGCGTATTAACGATCGACGATTCCGCGGAACGGCGATTTACAAGACGTTAAACACCGGGCCCCCGAGTAATTATCTCGTGATAAAGCACTAACGATTTTTGACCCGCTCGTCACCGATTCGAGAGAGATTATTGTAAATAAACGACCTGGCCCGGACCTGGCAACAAAGTCTCTTTCGAAAACGGGCTGGTACCTCGAAGGAAACCGACCTTGGAGAAGTTCGCCAGCTCTCTCCAGCTCTTGGATGCATAAAACATAGGGGGCACACGGGTCTCGGCAGCCCAGCGTCTCGGTTTTTCCCCCGGCTCTCGCTCTTTTCCAGAGAACGGCGTTCGAGGCAAAAACCCACCCCGAATATGACGTATGTATGTATGTACGCGGATGCAGAAGAGCCTCGGTGGCCTCCCTACCACGCCGGCTCTTTCCCTCTGACGCTACCTTTGTCTCTTTTATTGGCGTTCTCCGGAGAATTGATAACGGCGGAACGCCGCTACGAGTACGCTAATCGTACTCGAAAGGATACTCGAGACTGCCGCGGTATTTTTCACGATTTCCACGATCCCTCCGTCTCGTACCCCTTCCAAACCCTCCCGCCCCACCCGTTGCCTCACGCACAAGCCCGGTTCTTCCATACCCTTCCCGCCGGTCCTTTCCCCGATATTTACTTAAGCTATACATTTTATGCGGAACAACCGCGCGTGGGTCAAACCGGAGATTTTTCGTGCTCCCGGTCCCTCTCTCTCCGAGGGGGCGAGGGAAACTCATTTGCGCGATACGCGATGATATTTCGTTAAACGAACGGTGCCTTCCACCCACGAGCCTCTGACTGCCTTCCTGAAATCCACGATTTGCCGGGTTTAATGAAATACCTGGTGCCGAAGAAGATGACCGGACTGAGAGGAGTCGCTCCGAGAGCTTCGAACGATTGCTGCTGTCTACGGGGGTTGGAATGAGATTGTTTTCGCTCGGATTCTCGGCGAGCATGGTCTGGGGAGTTTATTGGCTGATTTGGGAGCTTCCGATGCGGCTGGTTTCACCGTCGTTCAGGATAGGAAGAGTCAGAGGCATTCGGGTGGATTGAAGTCGAAATGATATAATACATTTTCTGGATTCGAACGTTTCTTCCAGTTGCGTAATATTTTACTTCGGCCACGATTTCGGGGACACATTGTATATACCCGGTAGTCGGTAGACAAGGTGGAGGAGGGACGCGGGGAGGATCGGAGGGGGTAGAGGTATAGGTAAAACGCAAAGCCGCGGGACGTAAGGTTGAATTTATCCGCGGCGTATCCGCATACACGAAGGTATCCGTCTATCTTACTTTATCCCCGAGACGCGAAGCTCCGTATGACAGCCCGCCAGCTGATCTATCGCATAAAACATAAAGTGGGGTATTCCATTTCTAAGGCCACACCCCGGCAACCACCCCCGCACCAACTCCTCGGTGGAAATGTACCGCGGAACGAGGCGCGCGGAAAGTACGCGCGGCCTCCAACTCTCTCTCTCTCTCTCTCTCTCTCTCTATTCCTTGCTCTCCGTCTCTCTCTCTCTCTCTCTCTCTATTCCTTGCTCTCCGTCTCTCTCTCTCTCTCTCTCTCTCTCTCGCGCGCGAGCGTTCCACGGGCTCAATTTTTTAAAACGTTTTAGTCGCGAGCATACCGATCGACCGAGGGCTTTCGAGCCGGCTACGGCTTTTATGGGATTTTTTAAGAGTCCAGAAACGCGGGCTGCGTCGCTGCCGTCTTCCTCCCGTTTCACGCAAACGAACCCCCTCGGGTTCCTAGATGGATCTCCGCGAATAACGCTTCCGATAAAATGACGGAGACGCAGTCGCGTGCTCGGAGTTTACCGAGATGATCGTCCTATCGGGGATTTCTCGAAGGATTTCTATTTTCTCTCCGATGTTGGATAGCGTAATAGAATTTTTGAACGGTGTACATTGTTACATTGATTCTATTGAACCCTTACACTCAGCCCAACATCGGCCTGGTGTCACGGCGGATCGAATCAACTCCTGTCGGAAGGACCTGATCCAGCATTCGCGAGGCGGCAGGAGGAATTGCAGTTGTTCCACAGGGAGAGAGGTGGTCCGGATGGCGAAAGTGGCGCGGCTTGACGAGTGCCGAAGCGAAGGGAGAAAGAGGGAGAGCAAGTGAGAGGGAAAGAGAGGGGCGAGCAGAATAGAACGAGGGCGGGATTCCCGCGAAGAAATAGACGAAAGGAAGGAAGGAAGGAAGGAAGGAAGGAAGGAATATTGCGAGGCAGAAACGGCGGCCGCTCCGAATGCAATCCACGTACCGACTGCTTTCAAATATTAATGTCACGTGACTTATTATATCCGAGGCGTGTGCGGTGGAGTGAGTGGCTCTCCGCCATCTACGTAGACCCCCCTGTGCCCCTGTGCACAGCCACGGTGCGAACCAACGGTGCAGACTATGCACCACTGCGGCAGGACTAGCTTGTCTGGGCTTGATTGTAAAATTTTTCGTGCCGCATAGTGGCCCATTTTATCGCCTTGTGCCGGCGGGAAAGAGAGAGAGGGAGAGGAGAGGAGAGGAGAGGAGAGGGCGAAAAGGGGGTCCAGGGGGGCTGCAGGCGACGGAGAAGGCCAGAAGGGGTGCCGGATAAGCGTAGGGGCCGGGGAATTGAGGGAAAATACTCGAGCGCGCCGCGGCTTTTAATCCGAGCGCTCATTCTCGTGGATTCCTTTCTAATTTTTACGCGGTCGCTCATGCGTAATCGAAAATGAAGGAAAAAAAGAAGAGGAAAAACAGCGTGACGAGGGGGCGGGCTAAGGTAATACATATAGGTGTGTTTCATCACGGTGTGCGAGAATTTTTCGAGGATGTGTGCGGTCCGGGTTGCACGCAGCCATCCAGGGCCGAAGGGGCGGGAGGGGGCGGAGGCACTTCCGTCGGTGCAGCCGCCACTTCAACCCTCATTGACTTGACTTCTTACCACTTACACGAGAGAAATGTTATGAATTCCCCCGTTTTGTCGCGACCCGGCTGCAAAAATTACGGAAGAATGCCTGCCGATTTTCTGGCCGCCCAGGATCCGCCCGATACCGACTCATCTGTTGCACGGTGTGCAGTTGCAACGCTCGGAATCCACTCCCCTCCGCGTGCTACCAGCGGGCTCGCAGTCCTTTCGACCACCGTCGATGCGATTTTATACTTGTATGTTCGCGTTCGTTGATTTTCTACATTTCGATGTGCTCGCTGCAACGAAACTTTGCAATGAAAACAGATGAAACTTTCGGCAATTTTCAGACAAAATTAAAATTTTACTATAGGTCGTGGTAAAACGTTGAAAATTGACAGAGAAGAAATTGCGGTAATAATTTTCGGGGTGGAGCGTTCGCTCGGAGCGGAAGTTTCCGCAACAGTAAGAATTCACTTTCCGCGGTGTCGCCATTAGCGGCGAAAGAATTGCCGTTTTCTTTTCCGAGGGAAAGTAGAGGCCATCGTTCTTGCTTCAGAAATAAAAATTAATGCAACACTCGTTCCGAAGAACTTCCTGTACACCAGGTGTCTTTATAATCTGTAAGTAACGCTAAGTTTCTTCAGTCCGATACTCGCCCCCTTGTTCGCTAACGAAACAGGATACAAAGTGCGCGAGCTTCTTTTTCCCAAACGTTCCCTTCCGCTTTAATGCGACGCGATACCGTTCGCGTTGCCAGTGAATAACATTGCGAAGCTCATTCTGTCTTGCTTCGGGGACAGACGTCTCTGTCGTTTCTCTCAATGACTATTCCTTGGTAAGCGGAGCTCCAACAATTTATATGAAACCGTGAGAAGTGTTAAATATTTCTGTCGACTTGGTTGGGACTCGAAAAATGAATTCGAGATGAAATTCTTTTAGTTGACAGTTCGGCAATCGTCGAGTTCGGTTTCTTCCAGCACGATTTAAACGAGCCTGAGAACTCACGGGTTCAAGGGAGAATCGCATTGTCGAAACAAAGGTGAAACTAAACCGCAAAGAAGAGAATCCAATCGCCTCGTGTCCGAAACTGTCGGGACCACGCTCCGCAAGGGTCTCCCCTTTATATTCCCGAAGGGTTGCGTGCACCCAGACGCGATCGGAGGCACTGTAATTTCCTGTCATGTAATCGTTCGTTTCGAATCTTCAACGCTGCGTGGACTTTCTTGCGATTCCCGTTGAACGGACGCGGTTCTTGAGCTTCCGAGAAATCAAATACTCATGAACTGTGGCTGCTATAGTATTCTCTTCCTTATAATCGCGTTACGATCCCCGCTTTACCGCTAATCCTCGGCGAGAGCGTTCTTTCTCGCTTATTGCGGTTCATTCTATATTATAATAAAATATTGCAAACAAACCCGCGAGCAAATCTACAAAGTACGCATTGAGCGTCTAGAAAGAAAACAAACGCGACCAGTGCATTATTATTCATGATGTTAATTGAATAAATACAATGTGGAAAATTCTCGTGCACTTCAATTTTTATGCGCTACTCTACAGCGAATCTTCATGGACCGCCATTTTATGCTCTTAGCAATAATGAAGAGTTCGATAAATAATTACATGGATGAATTAATAAATAAAAATAATAATGTAATAAATAGATAGGTGCCATCGGATGTTAGTTTAATTAGTTAATACTTTTATCTCGTTACTACCTCTACTTTAATAATTGCAGTTAATGCTGTCGAGCATGACAAGTGGTAATATCGGATAAATAAGTGTAGGAACAAGATTATTGCGAATAAAATATCTGCCCTTTATTTAGAATAACGCGAGAGAATTAACAAAGATAAAAAGTACAGGTATAATACAAAACGTGTCCGTATTCGCAGATTCTTAATCGCAAGCCGTAAATCGTAATCGTTAACCGTGTGTCGTAGCCGTAAGTCGTGATCGAGTTTGTATTTCGTATCGTGGTTCGTATCGTTGCGTTTTTGGACAAAAGACGTTCCGCGTCCTTTGCGGCCTGGCTTTATCGTCGTACACACAGGTGCGTCTACATGGGTTTTTTCGTGACCTAGTCGGGGTACGGTCGATGACACTCGCCTAGGTTTACTTGTCCGTTCATTCCCCCGGTCCTCGACTGTTTACAACAGTTAACGTGTGTCATTCGATGTTTTCGGTACGAGGGCAACGACTCGGTCGGTTGATGGCCTTCACGATGTAATCATTCCAACATAAGAAAATTAATTTTCTGTTTCCTACTAAGGATCTCAATAAGAACGATTGAATTTAGTCATTACATAACATCAGAATATTTTTTGAGAATCATTATTTTATAAATAACGCAATAAGTTTCAAATTAATTTTAAATTCTGATAACCCAATGATTACAACGGTGAATAATAAGGGAACTAAGAAGGCAATAAGAGAATTATATAATATTAGGTGAAGTAAAAATTTCTGAGCGTTTTTCGCTTTACTTCGACGATGAAAAACGCTCAGAACTTTTTACTTCACCTAATATTATATAATTCTCTTATTGCCTAATAGTATTATAAGTCAATTACAGGATGTGTGATGTCAGCATTATTCTCTATTTAGGTAGAATGCGTGGAACGAGATACTCGTCGGTAGTGGAACTTATAGCGACGTGGTATTTCAGATCACTGCAAGTTCCACGTTATCGTCGGGCCCACCTGTGTCCACTTGTCGCTGAATAGCACAGAGGCTAGCATTCTTTAACAGTATTTCGTCGGTGGTGAAGGTACTACAACGAAATACAAGCTTCGAGGATAAAAGGGGCCGGATCCCGAAGATCCATTGTAAGACGATCCCCGTCGAAAAGAAGGGTTCTCGAAGACACCTGACGTTTCGCTGGCAGAGCCAGAAATTCCAATTTCCGAATCGGAGGTGGGATTAACCCCACGGTATAATCGGTACCTTTATCAATAGGGGATCGTAACGAGTTCGCAGATAATGGCGGCCTATCAGTCTTCAACGTAGGAACAATGATGGATGTAAACCCAGTGTTTTCGTGCTTCCGCGACATCCCCCGGTTACCCTCCGACTTTCTGCTTCTTTTATCCGATGGGAAAGGGGGAACGTTGTCGCTCCAGCCGCCGCGCCGCTCGAAATAACTAAATTACCACGGTGAGAAAATAAAATGACTTGATCGCCGCTTTCCTAAACTTCGCGTGTCGTAATCGGGTCGTTCGCGAATTATATGTAGTAAAACCCATTAACATCTTACCAGCCCAAAAAATCCTAGAAAATCAAAGAAGAAAATCAATGCAAATCTCAACCCTTCTGGATCGGCAGAAAGCTGAAAACCATCGGAAACGATTTTCTAAAAATGTAAGCAGTCCTGCAAGCCGCCCTTATTTTCCCCAGGCCTGGTACCATAATATCCCAGTAACCAGATCGCGAGGGTTGCGATCGAAGCAAGGTTCTCTTTCGAAAATCAGGGTTGCGATCGCTCGCTGCTAGTCCACGTCAGCCGTCTTAGGTCCGACATTAGTACTCTCCAATTATGAGGGCTTATTGTATCGAGCGGGGGCATTAAGTAGGTGTAGCTCGATGGTGGCCGAAGGTGTTGATAAAGCCCTCGAGAGGTCCTAGTCGCGAAACCGATCGATGTCCTCGTGGCGCGTTAAATGTGACTGCCGGGCGAAACACACGGGCTAATCTCCTGAAATATATTATTACGGTCAGCTATGTTCGAGCGTGTGTCGTTAGAAGAACGCCATTTTTCAGTTTTATCCCCGCCAGGGTGTTTCTTAACCCGGCAGAGTGAGAGAGAGAGAGAATGAGAGGGGGGGGAGTGAGAGGGAGAGAGTGTACCCCGGCGACGAATGCGCAGATGGCGTCGCGGCCACGTTTGCAAAAAGGCGGAAAAGGAGCGGTGATATATAGACACGAGGCGAGGTCCGCTCGGGCGCATATAACGTTTCCGTCGGTCCGTTCGTAATCCCCGACTTACGGTCTGATAAAATCTCAATTTATAAGTGTCCCACCGGCCGCAATATCGAAGACCGAAGGCTAGATAGGCCATTCTTACCCGGGGGTGTATGGTATCAGGGACGCTGGTATTACTCGTAAGCACGCGACTACTTAGCATGCAAATGCATGAAAGCAATAAACTACTCAATACAGCGCGGGGAATTCGCTTGGCATCGATTTAGCCCCGCGTACTCCAAATTTAAGAGGACACAACCGTAAGCCGGCTACGATATCCCGACTATGCACCCCCATTTGCTCTTTCTCCCCCACTCCCGTCGAACAAGTTCGTTTCTAGATACACCTGGATCTACGGAATCAATCCAAGTCTATTGCATCTGCTGATCGAGAAACCGATGTCCCTCTAATTACGACTATCCTGACTACCTGATAGACCGCTCTTCTTGATGGAACCGATCTAGTGATCGCTCGACTGTGTTTAGGATCCTGTGATAGCCGCCTTTGCATCAGCCTTGTGGTTGCTGCGGATTTTTACGATTTTTAGCGAGCTGATTGTGGCAGACGGTGTAGACATAGAGTGCAAAATCACAGGTGTATCAAAATCGTGGACGGTATAGCTACCAGACACTGAATAAATGTGCAATTTATTTGTTTATTCAATCGTGTAATCGTTTAAGTATTTCATTTGAACTACAACTCTGGACAACGGCGTAGTTCGTAATATAAGAACTCCAACAATGTTCAAGGTGTTACCGCACGAGCTTATGCTTTCTTTATACCTGATTAAAAATGATGGATCATTCCTAAAGTTGATTAGATTAATTACAAAAATAATCTTTCTCTTGAATCGTGCATACAGAATTAACATTCTTACACTCTTCGCTGAAAATATCGCTAAATCGCGATCTTACGTAAACGACCGTCAGCGAGCTGGCCAAGTAATGAAACAATCTTTATAAATGAAGCTATAAAAAATATAACCGAATTTTTAAAACCAAACCAGTGTTGAATATAATAATTGCTTTGTGTGTGTCGAACAGAGACTGCACGACGTAAGTGAGAATGAATGTGTAGCGTTTTCGAACAAATTTGTTGACCCCGTTATGCAAGGTCTGGTGGAATCGCGGTATCAAACGGGTCTCGTACCGATTCGCAGGGGTCGCTGATGGGTTCCGAGGGATTGAACAGTGGAATATTCGTATTTCTTAGTTGGCCGGGGTACGAGGCAGCGGTTTATCGGTCGAGCAATAATTTTTAAGCGTGCAGCACGATAGGTAGAGGCATAAATGCGTCGCGGTGAAGTTTTTATTCGCCGATCGATTCGCGTAAGGACTCCGATACTCCTGGGCGGTGGCTAAGCCTCGGCTCAGCCTCGAGAAGTTAGTACGATAATTAGGAGACGGTATCAGGAGAAATAAATCTCGACGGCGTTCGTATCAGGGACCGTTGGTTAGTCTAGCGTAACATGAAAAACATGTGCAAAAGTAGTGGTCGCGGTGGAGGCGGTCGCCAGAAATCCTTGGCGCGATTCGAGGAAACAACCAGTTCTACTATTTCGATTTTTCTCGACCGTTCGCTCCTCTACTTCGCCGAACCCTCCCCCCGGAAATAATAGATCTTCGGAACGCGTTTCCGTTACCGGTTCGAAACAGGTAGCGTTTTCCATTCGACGAATCGAGCATCGGTTCGAACGCACAGCCAGAACGCAGCTTTTAAAAAAATCGACCAGTCACGTTACCGGGAAAGGACTCGTCAAATAATGGCCGGCCGGCAGACGTCTCTCATTAAATTGTTAGGTCCGCATTAACGACGCTCAGATCACAATCTATTCATTGATCATTACCCCTAATGCGTTTCCAATTAATACCTGACCGACGACATTCCCCGACACAGCAATTTGCCAGTTGCACACGCCGCTCGTTCGTTTCCGTCCGCAAGATCGACTACACAGTACGTCATACACGCGACTGTCGTCTCGTTTACTATAGATCAATTCATTTCAACTTCCGTCCCGAATGTTATCAGTAGACTGCGGATCTTTATGCATTTATAGCAAACTTGAGTAGATGAAACTGTAAATTGTAGGAAAATTTTAAAAATTGAAGATGTCAATGTATGTTTTCTCATCTATTAAAATTATTGAGGGAAGAAATAACATTCTGTTTGGTTTCTATCCCTTGCAATCGATACAGACAATTTTCATTTTGCGTAAAGATTCGCAGCCTAGTTATCAATCAAAATTCTCAGCATCGATTGCAACAAATAGAAATCGAGCAGAGTGTTTATTATGAGAGCATGTGTGTATACTGTAAGGCACTCAACGTAACTGCTTTATTTGAAACGAACAAAGGAACATGTAATAGAACTAAACATACGTAGAAATGCCATCTTTACATTTTGATATGGATTTAACAGTGTTATTTCCTCTCAAAATAAATTTAATAGATGAAAAATAATATTATATAATGATATTTTCCTACAATTTTGAATTTCACCTACTCAATGTTGCTACAATCGCATGAAGATCTGCAGTCTAGTCATCAACGTAGAAAAATCTACGAACCTTCTCCTGATACAATCTCCATAAATACAAAGTTTCGGAAAATCGGAAAACAATTGGAAAACTGACGCAACCCGATTTTCCCGAAACAATGCACCAACGAATCAGGTAAAAGTACAATGTTTTTATGTAACCGACACGGAAGCGAATTTTTTTTCGCGACTGATTTTATTATAGAGCCCGAACTCGGCGGCTTCATCTATCGCAACGATTAATTGCAATTACTAACGATGCAAGCTTGATTCATTCGGATAGCCCGGTGAAAGCGGTAATGCATGAGAGCGTCGATGCACTCTCAATGCACTCCCGTTTTATACCGTGAATAATTTACGGTAATCCGAGTACAGTGAATACATCAACCTAAAGATCTACCTAATATAATAATACCTAATATCGACTGTAACAAGACATTTCGATACCATCCTAGAAATTCGAAATATTGAAACATTCATTCTCATTAAGCGTGTTTCTAAACTTCGGATCGAGTTCTTTCTTCTATTTGCGTCATCTTTGATTTTCCAGCCGCCATTACTCGCGTATAATGATGGCAGTATGATGATTGGAGTGTCAATCTTCATTTCATAGATTGGATCAGCCAGAAAGCTTTCCCTTGCTCCTTTATTAATTATCTATTTGAACGATCCTCCTTTTTGTGGTCGTCTCGACCTCTGAATCCTCGATCGGACCTCTAAAATGTTCACTGGACTGACCTAATTTTTACCTCTTAGTTTCATCCTCTGTTTAGGACATAATATTTCTTCCCTTTTATATACAGTGATTCCCACTAATATTCAGACACTCTTAAAAACGCCATAACTTTTTAAATATTGGGCTATGCGATTTGAACTTTTTTGGAAAGCTATAGAGCAATTAGTTTACTATAAAAAAAGTAGACATAAAAAAGTTGTAAAATGCATCTTTTACTATTTTCTCTACAATTCCGACCAACTGCAATTTTCGAAAAAATTTCGTTTCACATCCTGTAGTAAACTAATTGCTCTAGCTACCGAAAAAAGTTTGAATCGTATAGCTCAATATTAAAAAGGTTATCGCTTTTTTCAGAGCGTCCGAATATTAATGGAAGTCACTGTACATTAATTTTCCTATTTTTAAAACAATATTTGTGGTAGAATCTAGGTAACAGAATATCCAATTTCAAGTAATTCCAGTTCTTTGTAAGTAATCAAATTTACGAAAACAATCAACTCAGAGCTACCAAAATAATTATATATGTAGATTGCTGTAGCTGTTAAAAATTAAATTCTCGTGAAACGTGAGTGACGAGAGAGTGCAGCAATTTCAAGGTACCATATAAAAATTGTCGGCATTAAATGTTATTTTGCAGTAAGATTTATGATGAAAGGTTTGTCCGGCGAAACCGGAAGTCACCTGGGAAGATACTGAGCATCCGGGACGACCGGTATCGGTTCGAGAGGTAATTTGACCGGGGACCGTGTCGCCAATTAGGCCAGCGACTCGGTTAGCGCCGAAACGGTGGTTGGCACGATAAATTTAATATCCATGGTTGCACATTAACGCGTGGAACAAGGAGGAAAGGTGTTAGGTGCAGGTAGAATAGCGAGGCGGTAGGCGGCACGGCGGGGCTCACGGCATTAAACAGAATTGCGCCGGCGTATAAACAATTGGATCGATAATTTAAGATCATTATCAGCCCCCTTTATATTAATGCCAACCTCGCGGCACTAAATTCGCCCACGAGCCAGCGGTTCTCACTTTATTGCACGAATTATTCTACGCAGGCGGAGTTTTAAAATCGCCTGAGGGTTGCGGCCATTCTGCTCGCGATCGTCACACCCTTCTTAATCGACGATCTCCCCGAAACAATTATCAAAGCGTCACTACACCTAACAATTTAAAAAAATTTCTTTCGATAACAAACTCATCATATTCTATTTGGTATACATTAAAAATGCGGATGAAGACAAACTTGATCCAAGAATGGAAACAATCATTTGTTGCCAACACCGCAAACATCGATGCAAAGTTTGGAAATTATTCCAGCTGCAACATAAATATCCGGCAATCGAAGTCGAAGTCAGGGAACTTGTTCTATGTAAATTCGTCTTCCGGTATGTAATTGAAAAAGCAAACCGCAAACGTTGCTCCCGTTATCAGGCTCGAACGATAGCCTCACGCGGCGTTCCACCGTTTATTATTTTGCACGATTCACGTGTTACCGCGGCTTCGCGATTTGCATGAGCAACTTCGTGGTTTCGACAACGCCGCGGAAGTTGTATTACAAAAATTCGTTAATTAATCGATCACCCGCGTTGCTCCGGCGATGTTTAAAACATCAGCCAGCCAAGCACTACTTAACATCTTCTGCTAGATCAATGTTCACGCAAAATGTGCTGCAGTAATCAGACTTTCTCGTTACAATTTTCGCTCTCCACAGATTCTATACACTTTTACGATTTTTAATATAATTTTATAATAATACTTGGACCGCGATTTAAAATTAAATATTTCAGAAATGGATCTGCTCGGATTTTCGCGTTAAGGACTTGCGATTTGCGGTTTCTCCGCGTTTTCTGAACCGTGTGTTTAAGGGATCGATGGTTAATGCACGGTCGTGTATCGCCAGGTCTCGTCAATGGGCACGATCGATGCGGCTAACTTATGCATTTGGGTGGCACGTGAATCAATGGTTAACAGAGATTGCAAACAAACGATCGTCGGGGATTATCGTAAAGGTTAAACGTGTAAGGTGGTTCGCAAGGGGTCAGCACGACCTTCTTAAGCTCTACTTTCGATCGATTTCTCAATGTGGAACGAGTCTGAGGACTTATTGACCGTCACCGGCAACCAGCCGAACCATGCTTCAACCCTTTGACGAGTGCGTGCACGCGATCGTCGGGGCAGCTGTGACGTCATAATACTGCGGGTGCCCCGGTCGCGTATGCAAATTCAAGGCGGCCTCACGCGAAGAAAACTTTGTTTGATCGCGCGTTAATCGTTCGACTCCCGCTGAAACTTGTCTGCATTTCGCTCTTGTTAAACATTTCCATCAACGATCCGTCCAACAATCTCGCGTTCCTTCTCAAAATCCCTCTTCCACTATTCTCGAAGACTTCACTGACAAAATTCAGAGATTGCTGCGAGATTCTATGCATTTATGACAAAGATGAGTAGGTGTAGTTTGAAAAAGTAAAACCATCAGCAAAGTTTCAAAATACTGTCACATTATTTTCAATCTGTTAAATACAGAAAGAAAAGAAACTTCCACGTCGCTCCAGTTTGTTGCAATTCAGGTACAAACTTTTATATCACACAATGACAAATAATGATTACACTATGCTTACAGGTTTTAAAGACGTCCTCATGGTTCCTGAAAAATGAGTTGCACAATGGTGGTCCATAAATATTATTTGAGAATTGAAAGAAATTGCAGTGGTCGTGCTTGGAGACACCGTTGTCGGTGATAGGTGTTCTCGAAAGAAATACCAGTGAGTTATGAATACTGCAGCTTGATACAACCTCCTGCAATGAAACGGTTTCTTTATGTGTTTCTACGCTGTCGGGGAACACAGAACGAAAATAGCGGTGATTGTTGCGTGCCGATGCACTGTACATCTAAAAATGCGCTCAACCTCCCTTTTTCTAGCGTGTCAACTGTAAACTTGACCGACAATAGGAGCTGCCTACACGCGAAACCTGCAGGAGCTGACAGCCGGAGCCTGTCGGGAACTCGGGAGTCGTCCATCGCAACCTGAATAAATAAAAACGCCTCTATCCATTCGATCAGCAATTACACCACACCCCCTACAAGATCATCAACTCGAACAATTTTTTCT
Source organism: Lasioglossum calceatum (assembly GCA_963966675.1). Taxonomy (NCBI): domain Eukaryota; kingdom Metazoa; phylum Arthropoda; class Insecta; order Hymenoptera; family Halictidae; genus Lasioglossum; species Lasioglossum calceatum. The sequence goes on from OZ016545.1 coordinate 619,861, forward strand.
CACGAAACCGGTAGAAGGATTATTATAAAAAAGATACGTGGACACTCCTCGAGCATCCCTTATAACCAAGGAAGAATATTTGTTGGGTCGAAAATATTTTTTAGATCGAGTGTTGAGGATCAATGAATGTGATAGTTAAAGAGCCACTCAAAGCTGGACAGCAGCATAGAGTAAAAATGACTATGGAACACAGGGGGTGCTGGAGCGAAATGTATAGAGCACGGAGGGTGAAGTCTATCTTGGTTCTCTTCGAAGGGGAGGATAACCCGTTGCGTCAGTGTTCACCCCGTAAATCGGGGCGGCGCAATAATTTACGCGACTGCGTTAATAACAGGCGTAGGAGATCGTTGTTCGGGGGTAGGTCCGAGGTGTGCCGGGGTCCACAGGGTGGGTGGCGATTTATTTTATTGAATGTTAAATTTCATGCGGCCACTCCGCTTCGGGGCCTTCGGCATTTAATTAATTCACCGGTCGCGATAAATTCTCGGTAATATATTTGATTAAAGGATAATGCTGCCGGTATTTCCATCCGCTCTTGTACTCTTTGACTCGCCCTGCTGCCTTCGTTCCACGATTTTCCCACCCCTCTGTGTGCAGTCTTCCCTCTCTCTCGCTCTCTCTCTCTTCGATCTCGTGGCTATACAGTGGCTCGATTTAAATCGTCATCGCTGTCTCATTACCGCGATCGGTTCAGGTTTTTGTTCTTCGAGAAACAATGCTCCACGGACTCGCCCTCGCCCCGTCTAATACCAGCTTCGATGACACTTCAATTCTTTCTGTCCGACGTCGACGACGACAGCCCGCCTGTACACGCGACTCTCCTGCTAATTGACGCCCGGGACTTCCCATCGCCGAGAAAAACTAATTAACCGACGTTTTCTGCTTGCCGGAGCTCTTTATGCGCGCCGGCGACGCGACGCGACGCGGCGAGGAAACGAGTGACACTGACGTTTTCGAATTGATCTGTTACTTCGACTTCTTCCTATCAGAACGGCCGTCCTCCTCTCTTACCGGAAGCTGCGCGATATTTATCCACGTCTCGTTCGTCGAGCATTTAGTAAACTGCCGATTTGATGCGTTCGTGGCAAAAATGGGTGTCATTTCTCACAATATAATCCACAGTCTAGTAACGGAACATGCTGCGATATTTCCCCATTGCACATCCGATTTAAACCACGCGAATAATTTCAATCATCCCAGAAAATCTATGATAATTTCTCTACGAAACTCAATGAACGATTCCGAAAGATCCGAGAATCAACTCGAAGCCTACAGAGGCGACCATAATCGCTTCGAGTTTCTCCCGTGCGATTCCAAGTCCGAGAGGGGGTGGGAAAAGGATAGTAGTCTCTCTGTATCAATTCGGGTTTATTCGTCGAGCCGTTTGCACGCGTGCGGTCCCTGCAATCGAGCCGGAGCTTGGATCCCGAGCGGAGCGAAACCGAGTGGAGCCTGGCCGTGCCGTGCCGTGAAAATCACGGGTGAATTTCGCGTGTGCCGGAAACGGAAACACGGAGATCCTCGGCAGCTGGATAGAGAGAGGACGAGCGGAGCCGAGCAGAGCGAGACCGAGAGGGAAAACAAAAGCCCGGTTTCCGCTCTCGATGTCGCGCGCTCGAGTTAATTAATCCTCTCGACGCGACACGGTCAGGTACGCTTCAGACGGGTATCTTCCTTTAATATCGATAATGCGGGAGAGCGGCCGTCGAGAGACCGGCTCTGCCAGGGAGGAAAAGAAAACCGAGAACCGATGTTTAATAGATAGATACGTCGAGGGTGGCTGCGGCTTCTGCTCGATGAATACATACGCACGCGTGCACCTGTATGCCCGTGTCGGTGTCCGTGACAGTATCATATCGTCCGTGGATCCTGGCCTCGACGCGTGTTGTTACAGTCCTGTCTTTAACAACCAGCCAGGCCAGATTCTACTCCCGATTGCCCAGGGTGTTTCGCATTTTTCCTTCCAAATTTTTTCCCCAATTATTTCTACCCCCGACGCTCTCCACCGCCCCGCCACTAATTACTTGCTTCCGTCTTCCGCGGCTATTATCGATCGGATATATTCAATAATTTTTGAACTCGAAAAATAATAAGAATTTTCAAGGGGTAAAATATTTTTGGCGTAATAATTGTGACCGAAATGACGCAGCGAGGCGTAAAACGCTCGATCGCGACCGGCTTCGGGACAGGAGTTTCCCCGGGCGCGTAATAAGTCCGAAAGAAAGTACAATGTTAAACGTGGAATTGTTACGCCTGTGATTCGCGTCTTCGCGCCTATGCACAATGTCTATAATAAAGTAGCAGCGTGGTCGTAATACATCGCATATACGGCGACCAGCGATCCATCGTGGCGTGGAAGCCGGGCAGTAAGTAATTAGGAGCCGGGTGTGGATTGAGCTAAGGCAAATATTACGTACTTGCTCGCGTACTCCCTGATACATGCACGAATGCGCATTGGCGGACGTAGTCTGAAACAGACCAGCCGTCGAAATTACATATTTATGTGTGTTCACGTAAGTAAGCGACGAGCGGTATGCGCGCGCGGCGCACACGGCTGTGTAACTTCTGCTCGGCTGTATTAAAATATAGATGTGTATTTGATTTCACGTCCGACGAAGAAATTTTCCCCTCCGCGGGTACCTACGTAGGTACGTACGTATGTAATGTTCACGGGAGCATATTAAAATCCTTGTCTTTGCCGTTTTTATTTCATCGTGTTCCGAGCACCGACTCCGATATACTCTACCCGAGACCGGACTTTTCATTTCCCACGCGGAGTGGATTGTTTTAATTGCAACTTCTTCACGTTCGGGGGCCCCCCTTTGATTACCTCGCCAATTATTCGACCGACAAACCAACTACTGATTTACTACCACTTATTTATCGCCGGCCACACCGGAGCATAAAGTATTTCCTTCTGCAAATTCTGCCGGTTTCCAGACGGATCTATCCAACCTCAGATTAAATAAAACACTGTTTCCTGTCGATTAATACTCGCATATTTTTTTATCTTACGAAGCAAAGCAGCGATAACGAAAACATTTTACCGGGAAGTCTCTCCCAAAATCGTGTTGAGTCTAATGGAGTGGGGAGGATCTCTTCCGGTGTAAAATCGGACGAAGTTCGCGGATTTCCAGGAGCGCGGAGATTCGCCGATATTTCTGCAGATTTATTGCGTTTAACTAATTCGAATTGCATGCCGTTCCTGCGGCAAAATTCCGATGCGTCTTTGCATCATCAATTACAGGACCCGATGCACCGGGCCCGGGTACTTTCACCCGTGAAAATGATCGCGTCCCGGCGATTTCCACGGGGTGCTGGATCGCGCAACCGCACACACACACACACTCTCTCTCTCTTGGCCAAGTTTAGTCGATTTTCCGCGATCGTGAACAGCGTCGATCACGCGGCACTCTGCGCTGACGACAAATCCGTGCAATAACCTCGCACCTCCGCTCCGAAGCGTAGAGGAGCGGAGAGGAGCGGTGTGGAGCGGAGCGGCGCGACGTGAAATGTGCAAATGTGGGCAACCGACACGAATCGGTGGGCAAACTGGTTGAGTTACAACCACCGACGGTTGTAAAGTTCAAGGAGAGACATTGATACCCCCGCGACCGAAGCTGCTGCAAGGTGTTACACGGGCGGTTACCGAATAAAAACAACAACGACGGCGGAAAATAGGAAAAAACGAATAAACAACCAGCCCGCAAAAGAGTTAAACAATTACGGCCGAACGGAAGATCGGTCGCGCTCACCGAGCGTCGGACGTGTGAAAATTACGTTTTTCACGACTTCCTGCTTCGTTATTGCTGAATCGCGAAGGCGATTCCACGGGGAAATTATTAAACACGCTTAATTATTGTTTGCTGGTCACAGTCCGGGCAGCTAAGGCCGGCGATTTTGAGACGGACAGACGATGTTGATGTCTTTCTGATTTTTCTAACAATCTGGAAGTCACGATTTTGATTCAATCTAACAGCCAGTCTAAAGTGAGCTACTTTCCCTTTATGGTAAGTCTTTGGCTGGCTGATTAATTCAAGAGAAGGATTTCGAAATATCACTAATAGATCAAATGAATGAATAAAAGTGTAACAATTAATCGACTTTGTACACGGCGAACGTAGGAAAAGTATTGTATTGTATCCATAATCGAGTGTTTTATGTAACAGGAAATGCATTCCTCAAAAAGAAACTTTAGTAAAGACTGGAAATGGAAAACGATTGTGACGTCTTAAAGAGAACGCTTTAAGAAATTGGAGTCCATGTTTTAATACAAGATCGTTCAAAGTTTTGCAGTGTTTTTAGAAGTTGCATTCTGTTCATTCAAGTGTATAGAACGGATGGAATAAGACCGAGCGAATTTTCCGCGGAATAATCGCGTCGAAAGAGCAAGTGTCTCTGACGGTGCGACGCCGGTCTATTGTTTCTGTTGCGCGAGATCCCACGAGGGGGGAATTATCGGGTCGGGGGTTCCCGGTCGCCTGGATATTCACGAAATTAGCATATCGGATAGATAGGTAAAGCTCGAGCAGCCGCGACCTTTAAATTTGAAAAACCGCGTCGTATAATGCCGCGCCGGAGGTGAGAAAACACCCGTCGATATTAAAAATTGCGTGGCACCGAGATATTACCTGAAGGTTCACTCATAACTCACAACCCCTACCTCCTTTTATTTCTCGCTGTCCCTTTTGAGCACGCGCACTCTTTCTCTATTCTTCGCACACGCTTTCTTTCGAGGTGCACTCTTTCTTTCGCTCTTCCTGTTCCTCCCTTCCTCCCCGACGGCCCTTTGTCTACCTCTTTCTCGCCCTTTAAGCTTTCCCGTGCACGCAGGGAACACCGGTGCGCGCATACAATAATGACACATATGCTCGTGTTTCGCTTATCTGTTCTCTCTTTTTGTTGTTTTTAATCATTCCGTTCGTGGCCGTATTTTATTTCCCGTGCACATTACACGTAAACACCGGCCGGAATTTTTCATGAAGACGCCCCCGCGAATTGATTGTCCGCGAGCCGAAAATTGAGAGCGCTTTGTTAATACAATACTCAGAAATTATACGGATGATTTTGGTTCATTTTTCCTGCTAAAGGGATATTTAGCAGGTTCCACGAAATTACAATAAAATAACTTGGTTAATGAAATCAAATCTACACAGATGACATTTTGAAGCCACTTTCGAGTATTGCAATTTGGTTTTGACAAGAGTAGACAATGTCTTGCTCATCAGGAAAAATGGAACGTCTCGAAGTCTCGAAGCATCCGGCAACAGGGTGGAAAATTCCCTGCCTGAAATTAACCATTCAGCCGCATCGGCGGTTAAAATTCCCTCCTAAAATTCATCAACTATTCAATTCTAATTTCCTTTCCCCGGAGAGTTTATGTTCTTCCCGTTCTATCCTTCTTCCATTCTGCGTTTAGGGGTTGGACCCTGAATCTTTCGTGCATGGGTATCCTCCACAAATATATACAGTGTCTTCCTTTCCTTGATTCCTTTGTTCTCTCACAAAACTGATCGAACTTCCAGGACATAAATTTTCATCGCCACTTTCTTTAGTCAAACTTAAATACTATGTCAACTATCAAATTCTTTGATTGAACATTTTAAATTCGCTTTGCATCATTTCCTGCCATCGACCAAGCTCGAAGTTAAGCCAAGATTCCTTGGTTAAACGGGTAGAATTTGTTTAGAACGGTTCGCAGATATTTTCCTCGCTGGGAAATGAATTGTTCAGCTGCTCGGATTCCGACATCCTCTTTTAAATTCATTTTCCCGCTCGCAGCTTTCGATCCGGCGGCGGCTCTACGTCATTTTCCTGGAAGGTTTTTTCTCCGCTGACCGGGGCGGTTTTTCTCAAAGCCTTGACCCGGCCACCATATTTTTAATTATCTTCCGCGCGCATACAAATTAGCTCCATAAATACTTGTTCCTGCGGCCACCTCGTGTAAATCAATCGTTGGCCGGGGTACGAGGGCAGCCCGAAAGAAACTCGCACGATCTCGGTGACAAATTTACTAGGCTTGGTTACCGTTCTGCTTTCCTGTACGATATCATTATTCGCACTGTCGTTTTCCACCTCAATGTGCATCGTCCTCTCCTCTCTCTCTCTCTCTCTCTCTCTCTCTCTCTCTCTCACTTTTCCTGTTTCCCTTATTTTCCCAATGTGGCAACCGATATTGCACAGAAATAACGGATTATAGAGCGAATTTACGAGGAAAACCGTTTCCCAACTGTGATTGAGTGGAAAATGCTTCGCCAGTAATTTGATACTCGAGATATCTACACTCGAAATGATACTTGATGGGGTCATAGGTTTGTTTTTTCATGGCTTCCATAAATACAATGCGCCCCGGTGGTCGCCATGTTTGTTTGAACAACTGGCCTTTGATCTATGCTCATTCATTGCCAACGCTATTAATACGCGCGAATGTCGCAATCTATGCATTTACGATGCACTAAACTTTCCTCACCCCTAATCACCCGTCGCGCTCGCTATGCCTCGTAATATATATTCGTCGGCGTTTCTTCATTGAACAATGGCTGATCTGGCTGCTGAATTTTTCTGTCTCGAAATTAAAGATAAAAATTACACTTGAATTAAAATTTTTCAAGAACTTACCGTTATAGAGCAAGGAATACATTGGCGTACAGTGCATTGCGTAGAGGTGCTAGAAAATATTCCGGAGCCCATTTATAGTTAAACAAAGTGTCCCGACGCTCTCAGAAGATTATTTTCCGCGAGGATAGGAACCGGCTGACATCCAGCTCGAATCCAGCTTAACACTATCGAGCTTAGCGGCGGGAATAAAAACCGGGGGCTCTATTGTGACAATATGAATAGATTCAGCGGGGGTGTTAGGGGGTTCCGGCGGAGGTAGAAAGAGGGTGTTGTAAGTGAGATTAAACGAGAGACTAGGTTGGATATCCCACCCGCTGATGCCCGGGCCCCGGAGGTATCGAGCGTGCAAACAAATTGTCTTGTTTTAAAGGATATATACCGGTGAACAAAATCAACTGTGCCCCCGGTCGAGCAGAACGATGCCGGTGTTCGTGGTGGTGTGTGCAACCTCCACGGTTGCTAGTACGTCGTCGTCCCCGGCGGCTGCTGATATTTAATACACGATTCTTTGCTGCATATTCATCGTATTGGCGCATGGGTATCCACGGGGGCGCGGTGAATCGTGTTCCTGGTAAACTTACACGGTGTACGCGGCAGTAAATATATTCCTGCATCGATATTTTAACGGCAAACCAACGGCCACGTCCTCGGAAGAATTTCGAGGACGATCCTTAAGCTGCCTGCACAAGCGATCGCGTTCCGAACCGAGCCCCGGTTTTAATTGCGTTCCTCCGGTAATTAATTGGTCAAATTTCTGAAGTTAATTTGCCGCGAACCATCGATTGCCCGACCGCTTCTTTTCGCTTCCTTAAACCTTCATTAACGCGATCGCTGTACACCCGTTTGACTTTCCTCATTCCATCAGAAAATTGAAGAAATTAATCAGAAAATCTGCGATTCCTCGCCTTGGAGGCACAGATGCGTGAAAAATTTGAGAGAAAAGTTGAGTGGCGATTTTTCGAGGGGTGCAGAGAGATTTTGAGAGTCAGTGGAATCGTTTCGAAATGATTTTTATTCCTTTTCGATCGTTTGATCCGAGATAATTCTATTTTGTTGAACTTTTGAGGGAAGGCGATGGGATCGAAGTCGCCTAACTTTTCCAAAGCGAGATACCCGGGGGTAACTGCCCCCGTTGACTTCTCGCGCGATACCACCTCCCTTTTGAAACCCTCTCCAACCCCTTCTGTCTGTCCTGTTCGGGTGCAGGTGTTCCGGAGGTGGTGATAACTCGGCTCGATCCATCACTGCCTCGGACGCCGGTCGAAGAGGTGGTCGAAGGTGGTTTAAGGTGGTTTAAGCAACATGAACGCGACGCGTGCGTGAGCGTGTAGAGTGTAGACAACCGAGGCTGACTCTCCTGCTCTCTCTCTCTTTCCCATGTACTCTCCTACTCTCTTAAACTGTCCTCGAGTTGCCTTGGTCGTTACCAGCACGGCTAACTAACTGCGTGACGAGATATATCGCGGTAATCGATACACTGCGCGCGGCCTCGACCCGAAGTCGAAAACCAATGCGACTGATCGTGTCCCGGTGATTCCTTGCGACCTAGCACGGAGCCGAGTAATTGATTAGGGTTGAACCGAACATGTAAACGCATCTGCTCGACTTTTACCACGGAAAATTACGTTCATTTACCAGTAGTACACTGTCTTACAATTAGATGATATCTTTGGAGTTCTTTCTTTTGCACTGTTCACGCAGAGTTTAACAGAAAACCTACCGAGCACTAAAAAGCTATTAAAAGTGTTTTAGCTTACAAAAATGGCATGGGGTTAGAGGAATTTTTCACGCAACATGTGCTTGAATAAAGAAATTTATCGAATCAATATCGCGCTGCAGTAGCTCGAGTCTGTCGTTGTCAGACGTTCCCTCGATTATTAAGCTTGAAGTTAGCTTCGAAAAGAAATTACAAAATTTTACGAAACCTTGAAGATCGATGTGAAGGAAATCTCACAGACTGCAGCTCTCAATAAAGATCCCAAAGGACGAAAGAAACCAGCAATTCGGAGCCGTTGATATTCGAGGTCCGGGCGAATCCGACTCTCGACTAGTTGATACGAAAAGGAGAAACAAGATGGGGGGCAGAGAATCGCCCATTCCATCGAGAACGTGCATCGGGACCGTCGGGACAGGAGAGTGGCTCGTCGTTATGCGAAAATTATCGACGAAGCCGATACACTCTTTAAAACAAAATCCCGCCTCGTAAAGTTCCTTCATTAAACGTCGAAGGTGGCCCATAAAATCGGTGATTCCGAGAGGTGTACGCGCGAGAAGAGTGAGCAGGCGCCAGCGATGGGACCCCAGCCCCAGTCCCGGCCCAGGCCCCTGGGGCCCCAAAGGCACTGCGAGAGTGAGAGAGGTGGGGGGCCATGGACTCGCTGCTGACCGACCGCATATAAACCTATAGGCAACGGGGGTACGGGGTACGAGGTCTCACGCCGGTTTGTTGTACGTGTCGAACCCCCGTGGTGCCCCGGCACCATCTCGCGGATCTCAGTTTATTCCATCGTGGAACCCGCCGTCGGATCGAGGCTTGATTAAAATCCGCGGACAGCCCGTGTACCCGAATCGCCGAACTTCGCAATCTTGCGAATTTTGATCGTCATACCCTTAAAAACACAACTATAATTTCTATGTCGACCAAATCACAACGATTCAGAAGCTATCGGTGGCTGAGAGCTCTTTCTACCATTAATGAAACTCGCTAATTAATAATCTAATATTAAATACCGTTCAGGAAGTTGGCGTAATTTCTTGAAAATTTGGGGACTCGCGCGGAATGAAATGAAAGAATTTTTCGAGCGGATTCGCGCACGTCAAGATATTTGATTTTAGACGGCGCGGCGCGGCGCCTCGTCGAATCGATGAAACATCAGGCCAGCGGGAACAAAAACACAAGTGGCTCCGGGGCACTTCGTTAATTATTAAATTCCTGAACGATTTTCGCCGGTCCGAGGGGGAGGTTAGGACTTTGACAGAAGCGAAGCTCTGACGAAATACTTTCCACCCCCGTCTCCCGTCCCCTACCCTTCTCTCTACCGTACACCGAGTTGCTCTCGAGTCGCTTTCAACGTCTACCCCCACACCGTCCCTCGTATTTGCATTTCGTTATATTCAATCGCGACCGGGAAAAAGAGACGAGAACAATGCGAATTATGATATTTGTTTGCTCGCCGGCCAGGAGAGTCCCTGGGGCGCGCGGCTTCTGCGAGAGCCTGCGATCGACCTTGAATTTATCTGCGCAAATCTGTACGCCGGGATGAATAATTATTGAACGCGAGCAACATAAATATGATACACTGCACGGGGACTGGTTCTCTGGCTTAAGGAACGTACACACGGGACGCGGGATTCGCGCCGTTTCCCACGTTCGACTTCTTCCCAAATTCTGAGCAACGGGAATGCTAAAAGGTGGCCGAATTTTGGGTATTTTTCCATTCTTTCGAGGATTTAAAATCTCATTAAATTATCTATTGCGAAGCATGAGGCCTGTCAATTTTATTCTGAAATATTCCAACGTCTTTCATCAATAGTAAAACGCCAGATCGAGGATTCTCCATTCGCCGTTCACATCGACATTCATGTTCGCAGGTTTTCTGCGATCCCAGTGACCGGACAATAAATCCTGCGGTGAGGACCGCGGCCGGCAGAGATTATAAGCGGTCAAATGATCAAAATTATAAGGTTTGCCTGATGACGTTCCCCCGGACATCGCGAGGGATAACCTCGGTTTCCCTGCGCCGCTGGTTTTCATTCAACTCATGATTGGTTAAGTAAAGTCGCAGGAAAGCCGATGTAAAAACGTCGAACCATGGGAAAGAACTTACAAACCACTGTATCGTCGGAATCTTAGGCAATGACAATTGGTCTCAAACATTAAGCCTCGTTCATCCCTCAAAAATATTAGGTGTGCCAATAAGTTCCTTCCCCTTTTTTTCTACGATCATAACTTCTGACTGAATTCGAATTACTTCCCGATTTTGGTGCCATCTGAAAGAGCGTTCTTTTAGTTTTAAGAAGAGTCGTGATGAGCGCTCTGGGAGTTTCCAGTCCTATGCAACAATTTCAAGCAATATGGCGTGCGAGAAGCATCATTAGCGTTACTGCTTACTCTTCGCATTCCAGCTGTGGAAATCAGCTGTTGAAGCTACGGAAATGGTTTGTGCGGCACTGGGAGAGAAATTTTAATTTGGAAGTCGACGATCGAGTTAGAGGACTTGCTGAACGAATTGGCAGAAAGATTGGGAGTCAATTACATAAAATGTAATAAACTCTTGAATTTGGAGAAAAAGGGGAAAGAACTTATTTGCACACCTAATAACTGCACTGAAAATCCTTCATTCATTCATTGCGCGAGCACTTCATTAATTTGCGTTTCACACTTCGAACCAACACATTTTGCAACAGGAATAATAATAAATCGCGTATCTCATTCGACAGACAGATTCGATTATCAGGAAATTGTCTCCTCCTCGGCAAAGGAACGAAGCCTTTGTTTTTCCTACGGGCCGGAGGAAAGACCAGCGTGCGAAACGAATTGTAAAGAAGCGAGAGCGTGGTCAAGACAGGTCCGATATTCAGAGAGATTGGCACCAACCCGCGCCCGGAGAAATTACAAAATTAAAATTCAATTATACGCCGGGTCGGACGTGCGCTGCCGGGAGATCTCCCGGAGTTTTCTCCGAAGAGTGCGGAGCCGGAGCTTCGGAAGACGTCCAGGAAAATTGCGTCGCCTATTCACCGGGATCCCGGATGATCGTTGCGAGACGTCGCCGCACCGGTACGGAATGACAGGAACAATCTGCCGTTGTCATTCGTTTCGTGCTCAATTCACGGGCCCAGGCGACCAAAGGAACCCGGAGGATCCTCCGGCGATGTACCGAGAGCACTGGGAATCGGCATTTTCCGCGAGAAACACCGGAAACCGAGAGCGAAAACCCCGAGTTTCCCGACTCATTTCCAGATTCTTTCCAAGCAATCTTTATCATCCGTCACGAATTTTAAAAAAATTATAAATTGTACTGCCGGAGGTACGATTCTAAAATATGCAACTCATTGATTGAAGGCTAAATTGCCTTTGAGGTCCAACTGAATTGATATAACAGGAATATTATGGGACGAAGCTTGACGTAATGTACGATTATGGCAGAGGATAGTGGCCGGTTGATTCGATATTGATTTTTGATGGACTCGTACGCGGATCCAGGAATGAGCAGGCTGTTAGATTGAGCGTGACGATGAGCGTGGCACGGTTGCTCGAAAATAGCCGATTTGATCGAAAATTTCACACGGTCCGTTTCAGTTCTACCGATTACCCCTATCTGTCTCTGACAGAGGGAGCGGTGATTATCGTTGTCCGAGAGCACGGTGCAATCTGTTTGCGACGCGAAACCGGCCGGGACTGTATCGCTGGCCGACGACTTACATTAGATGCACGCGGAAGGATTAGCTCGTGACCTCGTAATTTCTAGAGTCTAACCTTCGTGAGCCGGGCCTTGATATCAATCGGTTTCATCTTTCTCGTCGAATCGACGATGTAGCCACTTGTTCGGGAGAACGCTCCATACGTCGCTCCTCCTCAACCGCAGATCGCAGAACGGCTGATTCATTTCACAAATCGTTTCATACCTTCCAGCGAAGATTCAAATAATTTCAATGCAGAGGAACGCTGTTTGAACAGTCTGGGGGCTAAAGGAGGGCTGACCCTCCAATGAGAAGATCAGATAAATCGGAAGTAGCTTAAGAGGGTAGACTCGTTTTTCCAGGATTGCAAGGGTGTGGTTTCAGTACTCAAAAGCTCTAGAGAGATCGCCCTCAAAACTCCTATTTTTACGTTTAGGAGGCGGAATTTGCATTATTCGGAGGCATACAGCGCATGTAGTTACTTACAAATTACGCCCCGTAAACTTAAAAGTAGGATTTTCGAGGGCGATCGCGGTTTAGATTTATCCTTTATCTAACACTTTTCATGAGAAGGCACCTCCCGCACCCTTGCAAGTCCTAGAAACCAGTCTACCCCCTTAATTTGATCTGTCCCATTGGGTCTTTGGGTCTGTCGATATCTCGGAAAATAGCAGGGGCGACGGGGGGGGGGGCGAGGTCGATTAATCCGAAGGAAGCGTTTAAGCGTTGCGGTTGGCAAAGTTGCAACGAGGTGCAAGATTGCGCCGGGTCTAGGAGGATCCCCAAGGACGTTTTCTCTGTTGGCGTCGCGTCTTGTCACACTTTGTTCTTCCGCGGGAGAGAAGATGAAGAAGAAAAGTTACCGGGGAAGAAGTAGGCGGGATAGGGCATCGCGTACGTGGCTACCCGGGGCACGAGTTGAAGGGACCATCGTAGTAGATAATTCAACGCGTATCCCGGTAGCCGGTCGCGTCCCTGCACATTGCGTCGGTCATCACAAAGACAAACCTCTGACGCTCGGCGCAGGAGAGCATCCCCGGACACAATCATCCCACATGCAACCCAGACCCGGACTATTCCGGACGAGGATGAACGTGGTCCATTGAAGGAGGACAGAGGCCACCGAGCAAGAAAAGGGAAACGGAAAGGGAGGACGAGGGGAGAGGAGTCGTCCAAGGGAACAACAAAACCCGAGATTGCTGACGGACTGCGAAAGGTTGGCGCCATCGCGTGATTACCAATTTGGAATTACCCACTCGACGGACAGCACGATGGACTGGGACCCGACCCATCGGGGAAGGACGATCCTCTTATTTTACAGAAATGCAACGGCGAGTTTACGTGCGGTTTTTCTGGGACCGGCCTGATGGAAAGCCGGGCCGAGTGATTGGATCTTCGGGCAGGTTTCGAGGACTTTCTGGGAAATTAAAATGTTAAGTCGCGCGGGAACGGCTGTCTTGCTTCTGCTGCTCGTGGCAAGGACGTTGGTGGTCGTCCTGGAGCACCTTCCGTTGAGTTATTACGTGAAATCGAGGCGAGATCGATTAACAATTGACTCTGTCGACAAATTCGGAAAAAATTGGGCCCCATCGACCGGCCACCGAGGGAACACTCATAATCGCTCGGGGTAGCTAAGCTGCCCCGCAGGTATTCAAGATAAGATGTTCCCGCGGTTGTTTCTGCCCACGGGATCGACCAAAAAATCAGCCAATAACATCGATGCGCGCGGGACCGCATTCCAGGGCCGTCCGAAGCCATTCATCACCCGGCCACGTTGGCCTACGCGTGGCCATAGGTGCGCGCTCGCTCGGTGGATATGTGGATACGTGGATGGCGTCGAGAGAACGTGGCGCATACGGACTCGCGGGGCCAGCCGCTGGCAAGACACTGATTGAATTGAAGTAATATCAGGAGCAGTGAGTAATGATCGGCTCGAAGTGAAACGCGGCCCGACTACTGATTTCCGTACACGCACGGGGCCCACTGGTCCGCCTCGATGTGCGTGCGGATCAGATAGTGTGTAGTCATGCCAGGTGATTATATCGCATTATATGAGGAGTCTGCTACTGTGTACTCAGCCCGTCCCTTCTCTCTTCGATCACCGGACTGTCTGCGTCTGTCGACGAGGAACTTTTGACCGGCCATTCTTATCCCCGGTGTGAGCGGGGCCTGATCTTCTCCGGGACTTCCGCTTCCAAGGCCCTGGGATCTCTGAATTATAAGAGTCTTGAAGTCCAGAATCTCTGGAGGATTGGATCTCTGGGCGCTAAGACCTCTAGATCCCTAAGATTTCTGTGCGTTATGGTTTCTAGGATTTAGGATCTCTGGGTCTAGAATTTCTTGGGCTCTAGGATCACTGGGTTCTACGACCGGTAGACTCTAGGTTGATTTGTTGCGTCCTGAACATTCGTAGCTTCTTGAGAGGCTGGATGAAGAAATTTCGAACCGATGGAATCTGAAAGAGCTGAATAATCGTTTTGGTTTCTTTTCGAATCCGGCAAGGTTCGAATGCAGCAAGATGCAACGTAAGCCACTCGAGTGAAGGACGCGGCTGAGATTCGACAGACTCTCGCGCGGAGTCAATACGATCCCTGTCGGGTGTATAGGCTCAGTCCGGGTGGTCCGGAGCTGCTGGCTACGCGGGGCCTCAAGCACTGGGCCCAGGCGCCCCTTTATTCGCCTGACGCGTAAGACAATGTGGCCCCCGGCATCTGATTGATACGGAATACTATCCACCTATCGTAACTCTACGCTGCTAAATATACCCTGTGGTGCCTCTCGGACTCGTCTCTCCCTCGCTTTCCCATTTAGCCACGTTTTACATAAAATTTATTTGGACCCCTGACCTCTTTGTTTATTCCCTGTCGATCAGTATAAACAGTTAAAGAAAATTGTGAATCGAATTTTTTATAGGACAGCATCAAGTTCGATTTTCTCAGGAACTACTTACAAATTGAAGAAAAAAAAAGAATTCAAGAATCGTTTATTCATTTCGATTCCAAGTCTAATACGAGCATAATCGAGGCGCTAACGATCTCACACATTTAATTAAGAATTAGGGAGGCCCATTCACTGTCGGACTCGCTCATGATATTCCGAGATCAGCGATCGCGCGGTAGATTATCGCTTAATCAATCGGGGCTCGCATTGAAGCGAGATTTATTGGCGATCAATTATCACAGTGGTCGGCCATTATCACGCGGCCGGTCTGACGACGATTAATTAGCGGTGGCGCGTTCGCCGATAAGAGAAACGGATACGGTGCTCGCGTCCGATACTCTCGCGACACCCGTTGCACCGGCAGCGACGGTGCTCTACGTCAACCGGGCTCAATGATATCTCTGACGTGTCTGCGATGATTTATTTGATATAAGATGGCTGACTTGGGTTACCCGGCAGCCCCTCGACCCCCTTCGGCCATAAGTACTCTAAACAGAAGCTATTGTGAACGTCTACGTCGAGATGCTCGTACCCCACGCACGATACACAGATCTTCGATGCGCGCACGTCCATCCGCGTGCAACACAAACACGGACGCCGCGAACACGGATACAGCGAGTTCGGATACGTGTACGTCTGATCGTCAGCCGGGGTTTGGTCATAACCTTTGATGCGGAGGGGGCATGGACAAAATACCTGACGAGATAAGATCGCAAACGTTATTTCATTCGCCATTCCCTTTGACGGAAAAATTGTTCCGCGAGGGGCTCGGCTCGCTTCCGGCAATCTGTTGGAGTTTGCTGCCATCAAAAATACATCGACAGCTTCCTTGGCAGGGTGCGTCGCCAAGTGATCAACCGAGAGAATCGTAATTAACCGGGGGAGTTACTGGGTAATGAAAATTCACCCCTCGCCGAGCGCCGAAGAAAAGTTCCCGCTTCTCTCGAACGCTTCGAAAAGTATTACTTGCATCTTCGCTTTGTACAATTAAATAAATAGGGAAGCCATTTTCGGGGAACCATAACAATGCGGAGAAAGAATAAGACCAGTGGGCTGGACGGTTCCAGGCGACACCGTGATTCATATAGCGTTCATTTACATTTTTGTCGTTACTCCGTAGTCTGGGAGCGTTTAACGAGAGCGAATTTTGCGATTCCACGAAGGAGCTGATGGGAAAACGCGCGGGCCGAATGTAGGCGTCTAGGAGAGCCCCGGCCGAGAGACAGTAAAGAAACACCAGCGAGTCGTAAACAAAGCCAATAAAATATTATATATACGCTGCGGACGAGGCCGAAGAATAGGCCGGCCGGCGGACACAGAGAAACCATAATAACAGCCGCAACGCATAATTGCCTGAACGATTGAATTTCTATATTACCGCGAACCCTGGGCCGGCAAGATGTATGGCTATATACGGGAGAGGAACTTCATCGGCTACGCACACGCCTTAACCTTTCTGGGATGCGCGGAACGGTCATTGATGATCGGCGAATCAAAGAATTTCGGGATGCATCGAGTCTGTAATTATACAGGAAGCTGCAGTAATTTTTCGAGGAACCATGTGGATCCTCGAAGAGGTCTGGATGGTCTACTACAGCACAATGGAGTCCGGCTCGAGCGTCTCGAATCCGTCTAGACTCTCGATCCGCAAGAGTTCTGGTCTCTTTAAAACGCCATCGATTCTCGAACGACGCGCGATACGCGCCATAGAGAAACAGTGGATACGAGCCAAACGCATCGCTAGAAACTACATACGTACACTGTGCAATGAGTTACCGGGAGGGGCCTATAACTCGCCCGGTGATATACGACTGTATCTCGGTACCATTTGGCAGACGTAGATATATTATACGCATTCCAACACGACGTGAATTTATTTATTCTATAATTATCGCGTACAATCGGTAATGTGGTTTCGTGGGACCGCCGCGTGGGGGATCGCCGCGCCGTTCATTCTGTCGCCGTTTTCGAGTACACCGAGAATTCACCTTTGACCGTCGAACAGGTGTTGCAGCCGTGCAATTCCGACTGCACGCCCACAGAAAAATCTTGATGAAACGTTCCCTAATCTCGCAAGCCCTTCCTACTTTTCAAAAGTAATCGGCAAGGAAGGCTTTGGAGCTTCGATCCAAAAATTAAAGGCCCACAAGTAATCCTACCAGTCCACAGTGATCTAACCTAGTTGACTACCAGCTGTCGGCGAGCAAAGATTAGTGGTTGCCAGAGTGTTTCGCGAGCCAGGACCTAGCTGCCAGGCGATCGGCCACGAAACAACGCGCGTTTCGCAAAAGTGCGGAGCGCAGCCGAATATTTATAATGCGAAGAAGGAGCCTTGTTGTAGGATACCGGTTTTCATCGCAGCCGATAAACTTTCGCCGATTCGAACGCTTTCGGGTGAAACAATATTTCTGCCTGGCCGCGGTGAGAGTTCGCGCGGATGGATTCGCTACGGCGCCGAAAGTTCGAAATAGACGGCGTGCATGAGCGCACCCTTGCTTTGAGATCACATAATGTAACACTTTACGATCCGAGTAAATTCGAAACGCGACTATAACCTTATTTTCGGCTGGAACGATAAATTCCTCTAATTATAAGGGAAGCCTTAGCGGCGATAAACTCGGGACAATATACCAACCGCGATAATAAAATTACAAGGCCAGTTAAAAGACGGCCCGCCGCTTGACCGGCCGAGGAATCTACGCGATTTACTGGTTTTCGACTGTCGAGATTTGCTGTTGCGGATACTAGAATATCAGAAATTGGTCGCACTTGTTATAGGCGAGCTGTCAGTTCCGCCTCTTTGAAGGTCTCTGCATTCTGTGCAAGAGGATCTGCCAATGGCGTCTTCGATGGACGTCGAAAAGCGGAGGAAGGTATTATGCAATGTGTATTGTAAAACAAGAATAACTTTAGTATACCGGCCACATTTTCCTAAAGCTAGATACAGCAGGGGATAATTTTTGGTAATTTTTTGACTACGTTCTGGAGTACACCGGAGTGGTGTGGCTCAGCGAGCATGATAAGGCTGAAACGGACTAGACAAAGGGTAGGAAGGCGTTGTTTTCGAAAAATCGGCGAACCTCGAGGCTCGAGGCGGCAAAAAGGGGGTCACGGAAGGCTGGGGAACCGAGAGGCAAAGTTTGAACGAGTAATGGTACGGGGGGTATGACCAATCAATTACTAGTAGTGCAGCCCAGGCCCCACACACAGCACCGATATTACCGGGACCATTACCTTTCGCCCGCTACACCTTTGCCGCGTCGGTGAAGAGAGGGCTCGACCGAGTCGCATGATGCACGCTTACAAATTCGCCCCCCGGCCACGTCGTGGCCCCCGTTCTTCATGGAAATTAACCGCGATTTGCCTTTGAACGATACGCAAACCAGCCTCGAACAATAGGGGACCGTTTCAACGGAAAATTGCGACGAGCTCGCGTCACGTTCTTTCGATTTTTCGAGATCTGAAACATTGTGCCAGCCGCCCCGCGAACAGAATTGCAATCGACACTGTCTAGGGTAACAGGGAGACCAAGTATCCGTGACCCGATCAAATATTTATTTCCACCGAACAATAGCTTTTTCCGTAATATCAAATTCGTATTATATTTCTTCTGTCTTTAGTTCTGCTTGAAATAACGAACCAAGAAATGGAATAAGAGCTCTTGAAAAATCGCAGAGTAGATTTTCAGACTTCCGGAAGATAAAAGTGTTTTCATGGAAATATGTGCATCCAAGAAGGAATCGTATATTTTTGTTGGCGATTGTTTCCTGCAGAGTTTCTGCACTCCGGTATGAAACCCGAACTCGAAGCGAATGTTTTGTAAATGCTTGACCCGGGATCACCAAGATTATTGCGCCCGAGGCACGTCCGATGCATGTCGAGCTGCGCCGAAGCGATCGAGCGGGACAGAATGGCCGGCAAGATATTTTAATTGTCGTGAACGCGATCTTTGTTGCTTCATGGTCTAATTACGGGTGCGTTCCGCATCGAAACGAACGCGTAATTGATGCGTTTGTCAAATTTCCGTTATTGCAGGCTTCTATCTGGACATTTCACTGCCCCCTGCGAATCCTCGAGAGCCAAAAATTTAACGAAGTCAACAGACTAAAATATAAAAACCGTGGGAGGTTGCGAAAGAATTGGTCTCGCGGAAAGTGTCGCGAAGCGTTGATCTAATTGCGTGGTGGCTCTCTGGAGGGCGTGCTGCTTGACTCACAGCTCATCTGGTCGGGCCTACGATCGGGCCACGGCCGGCGGAATAGAGTCAGGCTAATTACGCACATTAATTACCGATCGCATAACTCATGGTATTCATCATTTCCCGGGGAATTAAATTAACAGCGTGGCGCGGTGAGCCCGAAGGCGGAAGTCCCCGAACGGTTTCGCCGCTTTCGGCTTGTCAACGAACTCCCCGCGACGGCGCTTGTACCCGAAAACCCGTAACCTAGTTCAGCTATTTTTCATCGCGCGTAATAGCGTCGATAAATCAAATTAAACATGATGTTAGTGGCCGGTTGCGTGAGTTCACGCGCGCGGCAACGCGCTCGCGCATCCCCGGCGAAGTGCGTCCTTAAATCATCGGCGGGCATAACGCATTGGGAGGATCAAAGAAGCTGCGGAGCCAACGTTACTCGAGCCCGAGCTTTTCTAATCTTCCTTTTTTTGCCGCTTTTTACTTCGTTTCTTGTTTTCCCTCTCATTCTCTTTCTCGGCGGGTCGCCCGTGTTCGTTTTTTTTTTAATTTCACCGTCCCGCTCGGCCGGAGCTCCTTCCTTTTCACGGGAGACGCTTGTAATTACCCTTCCGCGTGATCTATTTAGTTTCCGCGAACTGTCATGGACCATCGAAAGGGTTCTAGAGACTCGGCTCTCCTCTCGGCCGCTTTAAAAGACTTCCCGGAATAAAAGACTCGCGCCGAGAAACAGAGAACGCCGCTGGGATTTTCTTCTCGCGATCGGGAGCTCTTTACCCCTCCCTAGCGATCCCTGGGTCTGCTCCGACCCTCGCGCGAGAACAATGCAATAGATGCATTAACAGGGCAATGAATAGTTCGATTAAAAATTGTTTGCACAATACAGTTCACGGATTCCGCTTCCTATTTAAGAATATAGATGCGTCGATCGACACGCTTCATGGACAGATTTGCATTGCCAAGAAGCACAAAGTGATAATTAGAAATGAAAGTGCATACCTCGCATTCAACGCAATAATGCTCTAATTGAATACATAATTCATGTAATCTTACGCGGAATCGATGCCAGCTAATATTCTATCAAGCAATCGTTAATTTCTTAATTTCATTAGAATTCGGTTATGCTGGCACGCCTACACATAAACATGAACGCGTATTGAATGGAGAACAGCTTTAAGGGAATATTTTTTCAGGAAAATCAGACCAATTAGATTGCAATCTCCCGCGGCGATAATTCCTGCGAACGGATACCGAGCAGGAAGTTGTAAATTCAGCGGATCTTTCAATTCCGCCGTTTGCCGAAAATATGCGCGACACTCGAGCGCGTAAATTCGCAGATTTGGTTACAATATATGTAGTCCGTCGCTGCGGAGCGACAGGGGCAATAACTTTCGTTGAATTTTGCAGAAATCTCTGGCGTTCATCAGTCTGGTCTCGAATCATTAAAAGGATGATCGCGTCGGGGCACTGGAGCTGGGTACAATGTCGCCGGTGGAGCTACGAAGAATTCGTCTAAATATACAAGGAACAGTGTCGGGGCCGTTCCGTCGCGCAAATAGTCCGGCCCATTCCAAAAACCAGTCGGACATTCTTCCTCGGACCGGGGTGCACGAAATCCATTCCGAGTTTTCGCGCTGTTTCCTTCGAATGTTCCAGAACGGGCCGTTCATAAATCTCGAAACGGACCACCCGGCACCCGACTTTGCCTCCATCTCGTTCTCCACGTCTCATTGAGCGCGAAGATTCGAAGAGGTACTTTCGCGAGGAAGATCTCGGCCCGGTCGTTTCACGAGAAAGAATTTTTCCTGGACCCAGCTTCCAGAACGCTTCCACGCCACGCCGTTCAAGAGGTCTTCTTCTTTCGTCACCCCTTTCGTCGTGTCTTTTAAATCGCGTCGTTCTTTAAACCCGGGCCACATCCGACACGCGAGAAAGAGAGAGAGAGAGAGAGAGAGAGAGAGAGAGAGAGAGAGACCGTGTTATAGATCACCGGCCGTTCGTAGTTTAACACTTTAATGAGCCGACACGGAATTGTGACGTAAATGGAAAACGGGGAATTCATGGCCCGCCGTTTAACTGTAAATAATATCATCGTAAAACCCGACACTTTCGCCGCTGCGCCTCTAATTGAGGAAACTTTGTCCAGACACGATTTTTAGCCACCGCGATCCGCTCACTGCAGTTGCACTGCCATCCTAATCCGTAGTTGTGCGCATTTTCTCGTTCGGTTCGATATCACTTCGGCCCAAAATTAATGGGAATTTATTTCAGATTAACCCCTTGCTGTATTCTAACGAAACACACTCGCGATGAAGATTTCAAAGAAAGTCTAACAAATATGAATGTTGCGCGGTTCTTTTTAAATGAAATAAAATTTGATTCGCTCGTAATCGATATTTAAGGATTAAACTAAATGTAGCGATACAAAAAATATAAATTTCCCATTGTAAATGGAAGATGATCAATTGAGACATTTACAAATTAAAAATCAAAATAGCCGCGGGCCGGGCATCAGTGATGGCAGCAATTTGAGCGCGAGGTGGTGCGGTAGCAAAGTATACAATGTAAGAGGACGGCCGACCAAGTAAATAGAATCGGCGGAATGTAAAAAGAGAAGTGAACAGTGCGCTCGTGCGCGGCCAAGAGAGAGAGAGAGAGAGAGAGAGAGAGAGAGAGAGAGAGAGAGAGAGAGAGAGAGAGAGAGCCCCAGGGTTGGACTGGGTTGGAACTCATTGAACAGCAAAGAGTTAGGATTGCCGCGTCCCGAAAGATACGGTTGTCCATAAAGGAGCAGCAGGCATCAAAGCGACAAAGGCCGACATGCTACGCCAGTGGCCGCATAAATGCGGTACGTAAGGGTCGCGGAGGTGGCTGCGAGGAGTAAAAGCGAAGGCTGCACCTGCTTCTCGGTCCATCATGCAGCATGTCACCCACGCTACTTTACTGCACTGCGAACCGTGTTATGCATCCGCGGGACAAGGCGGTCCGAGGATCTATGGAGGGATTTTCAGTGGTAATCGAGAGATACGCGGCATCGTCGCGGTATTTATTTCTACGGCGGACCGCGCCGCGTTGTTTCATTACGGCTGCGAGCAGCTGCCAAGGCAATTGGCTTCGACGTGCCACCAAAATATTAAGACGTACCCCGCGACGAACGCCAGCGAGAACGCGAGACACCAACAACCATAAATCAATGCCATCTTCTCTTTTTTCCACCTCGCAACCCTTTTTGCGCAATCGTTGCTCTGTTTCCAATCTGCAAATTGGCACTGTCGATTCTCTAATAGAAAACATTGTTTCTCCTTTTTTAAAAATAGATACACTGTATTTTTAACACCACCCCTTCTAGAAATTAATTTCGTCAATGTTTTCTAGTTTTCATTTCGTCGAGTCAATCGATTCGGCAAAATCGGGGATAAACGGTGCGAGAGCAACGTGTTGATTGTTAGCGGTCTTTTTTGAGAAAATTGTTCAACGGAGTAATTGTTTTAACGGTTGTTAGAATTTCTCCCTTCCGCCGTGGCGAGTCGTACGTTACAACTGTCCTATCATTTAGTCGGCCGGTGCAGATCTGTTTTTTTGTTAATTTGATATATAAGGTGACTCGGGCGGAAAGCAACAAGTTGCCCCAGCATACTGAGCTTGCACCTCATTGTGAAGCTGAGAATGTTGCGCATACGACGATTTTATTCCAATTTGTCGCGGTAATCAGTCCGCGACTGTATAATTCAGATTCATTATTTCGCCGGGCGATTTTAGACCGTGGAAGCTATTTATACGTTCGATGCTTTTGTTTAAATTGTTAGCAAATGAAAAGCGTGGATACCAACCGTGTACGTAAAGAAAAGGGAAAAGAAGATTCGAATGTTTTACTTTTGTGCGTTATCAGGACCGGCTGCCACCGGATCTGTACATCAACGAGGGGTTCAGGTGGTCCCTGTCGGTGTAATTAATTAATCTGTTCGTAATTATATGTAATCGGCATCGTGACTGCACAGCCACGCTGATCGCGCGCATAGTAAGTGAGGCTTAGACCGACGGAATCTCGTGACTGGTGATAAATTGCCAGCCGATGACTAACTACCGCGCTGAGACATCCACAGCGTCTGCGAGAACGCGTCGCATCCGTCCTCCTTTAATGACTCCTGGAAAAGATGCTTTCCGATCGTCATCAATCGGAGCCACCCCCGACAAGACTATTCATAACTCTTCTTCAGACTATTTTACCTTAAACAGTCCCAAAATATCTCCAAAAATTCCGAAAGCTCTGGACAACCCAAAACGAACCGTTAACTACCAAAGCAAACTATGACATCTTATTTAAAAAATTCTGCATTCAATTTTAAGGGGGTAGACTCGTTTCCAGGATTCTGAGAAATGAGAATGTGATTCATGTGACTTGTTACGAGTTTTCAGTGTTTTCACTGATCTTTTGTCGGGCCGAAGCGAACGGAGCTTCGACCAAGAAGCAAAGCCAGCATCAGAAAGGCAAGGGTATCCTAGTTCCGGGGAAATTTTCTCGTTGACAAAAGCGATCGCGCAGAATCGTCAGGGAATGTATTAATGCATAGAGACAACTGTTTCCACGTGTAATGACACCGCACGGAATGAATGCTGGAAGTCACGCACGGCGAACGTCATCTTGCATGTCGTTAGCGTGTTCCAGTGTGATTGAGCATCCGCTCTATGCGTAATTCATGCTTGGAGGATAGTGATCGCGTGCCCACGTTCGGTTCCGTTCACCACCGACTCGCGAAAATGGACTCCTCAGTCTGATAGAAATTGAATAATGGCTCGGGGGGATCGGCCCGTTTCGCTGACGATTAATTCAACGCGATCGGCCGAACACTTTGCTTCGATGATTTCTATCGAGACCCATTCGCACGATTCAACCCGAAACCGCGGAACATTCCCTCGAACTCCAAACCACCGAACAAACTTACCCTCGTACTCGTTTCCATACCATTTTCCATTATCACATTTTCACATTTATTTCTACGCAATTTTTGGACTGTTTCGGAAAGAAAAATTTTAGCAACCCTTCTTTGCAAACTTTATTAATCTTTCGTAAATTCAGTCAGCAAAACATTTGCAGATAGTCGTGGACGATCTAGATACGTTCTCGAAATTATTATATAAAAAATTTCTTTACGCATTTCAGAGCTATTTTTCAATCTGAATTCGTCGATTAACAACGCAAACATCCGCGAAATAATTTCCGCGTCGATAAGGGTTGAAACCGGCATAATCACCGGGACACGAGCCGTCCGCGCGAAAAGAAATTCCGCCGAGCAAGAAATGAGAAAGTTTTAATGGTCTGCACGTAATAGTAAGAAAAGAAACGATCGTTTTTCTGTCTGATTCGTTTGGCGAATCAAGACGATCGTTGCGGCGGCGATTAATAATTGGCTATAGCCGCGGCCGATGGCGGGAACGTAGACAGGGGGTGGTTAGGCGAGCGCAGCACCTCCCCTAAGCACGAAGGACACGTACCGCTGTTACCACGGCACGCTAATAGCTTCGTAATAATTCTGATTTATGCGCCGGTAAGCAGGCACGCCGCGTAGCGACGCCCGACGTCGGGCGGGGGCGACTTCGTTTACACGTTCTTGGCTTTCATGCCCGAAATATCCCTTGCCCGCCTTACTACGAGCCGTCGACGTCTGCGCTATGTTGTTCGGGGAGGCAGGGAGAGAGTGCCCGAAGTCTGCGAGCTTTGTCTGACCCGGGGATGAAAGTGTGAACGGGCCGCGCATCTTTCTTATACGCTCGTCTAAAATCGTCGAAGTGCAGTGCCGCCAGGCCCCGGTGCTTACTTCGCCGGAATCAACGCCCGTGACGTGACGTACCCCCTCCCTCGCTCTTCGACACGAGAAAACGATGACAATGTTGCAGCTGCCGGAAAATTGCGACGAGAATTTTCGGTGATTTTGATTTCGCGAATGTTCCACTCCGAAAGTGAATATTTCTTCCAATACATCGTATCGATGAATATGCACCTCTTAGAATTAAATTTCGAAATCACATCCTGCAATAGCAAAGCTCGGATTCTACAAAAGTACTGGAAAATTGCACCGAGGACTTTTCGAAATTTTGATTTCGCGAATATTCCACATCAAAAGTGAATATTTCTTCTAATATTTATATTGTATCAACAAACTTGTACCTGTTCAGAATTAAATTTCAAAATTAGATTCCAGAAAAGTAGATTCTACAAAAGTGTTGGAAAATTGCACCGAGGATTTTTCGAAATTTTGATTTCGCGAATATTCCACATCAAAAGTGAATATTTCTTCTAATATATTGTATCAATCAACACGTACCTGTTCAGAATTAAATTTCAAAATTAGATTCCAGAAAAGTATTGTGCTTGGTACATCGTAAAATTGCATGGAATTTAATGTATGATAATGTAGTGACGTCGGAGCAAGGATCGAAATCACTGTGCGAACTGCATGGAATTAGCCGCGGTGGATGATTGACTTTTCTTGAAGGAGCTTCTGCATATGTCACAGGTGAAGTGAAAACGCACCTGTATTCAACGTGGAAACGACTTACAACCTATATTCAGCCATTATAGAATATTCATATCACGGAGCAGCCTCGATAAGAATGCACTATGCCATTAAAAGCGTATGGACATGCAGGGTGTTACCATGCATCTGGGTCGACCGATCGGAAACCCCGTGGAACGTAATGGTATCGCTCCTTTGAAGGAAGGACGGATGAGATCGGAGATACGTGATTAACTGTCCCATTAGAATAATCATATACAGTCCGAATCACCTCCGAAACACTTGATTCGCCAAAATTTCCACGCAATCTTTGCAGCAACAGTCACTGCAATTGAACCAACTACAACTGAAAATAAAATAAAAGATAAATATACGATATCAACACAGAGAAGAAATTTGAAATTAAAAATTAAAAATTTTTATAAAATCATCTCAGAATATTGGAATTAAAAGGCACGCAATTTTTTGACAACAGTAGAAGGTATCGAAAACATTTTCATTTACTTAGCTAAATTTTCAATCGCGATACAAATTTCCCAGTCTCCTGAAAATGATTATCTTCGCGTTTAGAGCTACATGAAAATAATAATAGAGCTCGGAGCTGTTTTGAATTTGCCGGAGGCTGGAAAATAGGAAGGAAACAGCAGCGGGGCTAATCGCTCGTTGTCAGGAGAGAAACAGCTCGACAGCAGATTAAAAGAAGTATCGAAGGAATTTCGGGATTCAAGCCCGGTTGTGTCTCGGAGCTGCGAGAATATCAACTTAGACAAACAGTGCCCGAGTACGTGTATCGCGTACTGACGGATGAGTTAAGCTCCGAGCCTTAACTCCCGCGCTTAGCCCGTCAATGTCATCTCCTCGAGCTCAGCCCCTTCAGACTTATCGGGCGGCGCAGCGAACGTAGCGAATGTGTATGAAGAGAGAGAGTCAGCAGCCTTCAGCGTCGCGGATTTCCGCGTCGTCAAGTTAGAAAATCGCGAAAATGCCGACATTCGACCGCTCGGAATCTCGACACCGGGGGCTAGACAATGCCCGAGACAAAATGTCCGGTCAAATGCTCGTCTGGGTTTAGCGAACCGTGAAATATCTTTCGACTTCTGCGCTAATACAGCCTCGATTTAATGCTCTACGCCCGGCACAGCGTTTCTGATTCCGCCTCTGCTTTTCCTCGATTCGTGATTAAGCATCATAGCGTTGCACAGCTATAGTCGAAACGACGCCGTGTCGATTTACATAATGGCGCGCTGCGAATATTCCAGATCTCCTTCGATTCTTGTAAAAGGGAAATCAAACTTTAGCTGCCGCGATTGCTGTTCAAAGTTTCGTTCGTTCATTAGAATACTGATTTAAAGGGCGATTGAAAATTTATAAGAAATCCAATTCGGATCAATGTATAAGTCATTGCAATAAGTCCATAATTATGAAAATGGTCCAAGTCTATCTAGTACTATCTAGCGGTTTATTCTTGACAATATCGTAAAAATGACATTGATTTCGTTTAGTTTAATATAATCTGATGTGAAATAACTTTTTTCTAAATTTTCACTTAGACCACTTTCACGATAATGGGCGCATACGTGGGTTAACAGACCTCGTAACGAAAGGATAACCGGCCCCGGGCGCTTATTTTTACATCGGTAATGAAATTGTGAGTGGCCGGTGTCGTTTTTTCTCAGTGACAACCACGGATTAGACGGCCGGGACCGTAAATTAATGGCAGACAGTGCCAGCAGACAAAATGCTTATTAAGAAGGCAATAATTTCGGACAGTGGCCGATTCGGCAAGATGGCAGCTAATAACGTGCGAAGCCACCCGTGCAATAATTGTCGTTCATAGACATGTAAATTACACGGCCGGATATAAACGTCAATATGACCGTGGTTCCTGTGAGGTTGCACAGCCGACCGGTCAAAGTGAAATCATTAGTTTGCTTAAATCAATGCGCACGTAAACGTCCGAGTTATTTATGCTCCGTCATTACGAAGACGTCCTCCGCGGAGGCTCTTCGGAGTCTTGTCTGCCGCCTTGACCACCCTCCCGGTTTCCCTTTCCTTCGATCCTTTCCCAAGTCCTGAGGTGTTCTTGGCACCGGCGCATTCTAATTCGACGCCGTTGCACCACGTTGCACCGTGTTGCACCGCGTTGTGCACCGTCGGAACGTCCGCGACGGTCAAGTACGCAATTACAGGACACGTATTCCATTTATCCACGCCGGACACCGATCCCTTTACACCGGCCACGCTCCGTCATGTTTCTGAAATCAGCACCGTCATTTAAAAACTCTGCACGCTGCGTACAGCCGCGTACGATTTAACGAAGCTGTAAATTTTCTTGCTCGATTTTTAGTCGCCCGGAATGAGTCAGATTGACAAATTGTTTTTTGTTTGGAAATAAAATAGTCAAGAATAGACTTAGTGCTTCTCGATATGTTTGTACGATCCCCGGGCACTGCCAGATCCAATCGAAAATATTTTCACGGCGAGGATGTTGTACAGACGTTTTTCTCTTGCGACTCCGGTGGCTATTCTCAAGATTGTTTCGTCTCGCGGATTTCAGCTAGACCAATTTGGCCGAGGCCGGTACAATAATTTCCCCGGAGTGAAAATATCGAAGTAAAGGTCGTGATTTTCCTGCAGGGCAGTTCCGAAGTCAACGAACTTCGATTTAGCGGTAGTAACGATCGGATATCTCGTCTTTTTAACGGGCGTTTCTGAGAGAGATTTAGCGCGGCGCGAGCTGCGCCCGTCGACTATTAGAGGGGCCCCGTATAAAACGGCCCCGAGAATTTTCCATCAACGTCCGTCCACGTGGTCCGCGCCGAAGAATCCTTCGTTACTTTACAAATCCACGAGGGCACAGTAAAATCGCGGCAGTTGATGTTAAACCTCGCCCGAATGTTTGTTATGTTGTCGAGTAAGCAGTAATGAAGCGTTTCAAGATATACAACGCTATAAAACGGTCCGACGAAAGTAGCGTGCGGGGTCCACTGGTGCCGAGGCACGTCCAGAGAGAGAGAGGGTAAGTGTAAAAGAGAGGGAGAGGGCGACGGAGAGAAAGAGAGAGGGAGGAGAGAGAGGCTGTCTATTATTGGTACACTGCTAAATGCTCGCACGTAATTTAGCAACGTGCGCCGTGCGCCTTGTACTTTAGCCTGATACATTCGTCCCTGTATTTTAATGTTTGACCGTCGTGTAAGAATATTACCGTCACGCTGACAGAAATCGCCCGTTTGCTAAAACCCTCCGCAAGTTTAGATGGCAACGCGGCCCGTCTGAGGCTCACCAACTAGTTTCTTATTAATTTCGGTCATTGTTTTCTGACGCTCGTCAAAACCGCCGTGTAATATCCCCGCCGAGATGCTCGCAATATTTTCTCGCGTAAATTCCTTCAATTCGTTCTAGTGTGCGACGACCTTAAAGAGTTTCAGAAGTGGCCTGCGCTTGATCAGGCCTCTTTGTTTAACTTTCTAGCCAGCCAGTGGATTGCGCTAGCCACGAATCAGACGGGTAAACCGGCTCCGATGTCGGCGATGGCAGGCGATTCGCGAGCCAAGTGACAAGCGCCGGACTTTCGGAGCGTATCAGATCAAAGTCAATCGACCGATTGCGAATCCGTGCTGAGATAGGCCCGTCTTGTAATAGGATTGATGCGGTCAGTTGGCCGAGGCTTCGGGGATTTGCGGAGAGAGCCCTTCAGACGAG
Organism: Lasioglossum calceatum; assembly: GCA_963966675.1. Taxonomy (NCBI): domain Eukaryota; kingdom Metazoa; phylum Arthropoda; class Insecta; order Hymenoptera; family Halictidae; genus Lasioglossum; species Lasioglossum calceatum. The sequence continues at coordinate 649,231 of OZ016545.1, forward strand.
CTCCCGGATCAATCTTGACAGAGCATGCGAAACGAAACATTGCGAACGGTTGTGCAGTTGCTTCTAATTCTGCTGGCCCGGCCAACAGATGTGTCTCCAATTACGACAGGTTCGCGCATTCGCAATTTGCTCGGCGAAAATTTTGCAAAATTGCAGATCGACAGGGAAAAGGGTCGGACTATTTCGAAATTGTCCTATAGAAATTTATTTCGTGAAAATAATCAGCGGAGAGTAATAACGTAGAGGATAATACATTTCTTTCTGACGTAAATTAAGAGCATCTTTGGTATAATTACGAACTGAGATAATTAAAACGTAATCCGTTTAATTTAAATATTTCTAATGCGATCACTGCAAGGATATGCCATTAAAAAGGACGAGAAACGTTTTAATTTTCACCTTTGTGCATGTCGCAAACATTTTTATCTCCTCCTTTTCGAAGGACACGAATGTCCTGGAGTCTTTTTAGTTTGCAATCGTTATAACGTTGATCTATTGTCCACCGGTGATTGCTTCGAAGTTTTTAAGCATGAATAATTTATTGATTCCGAATTGTGTTTCGTTCATGACCTAAAAATTAAAACGAGTACAGTATAAATCTTCATCTGAACACCGTGGTCTAATCGTTTCTTTAGAGATTGCTACTTAGAAGAACTTGCCTCGGCTTCTTCTTGATAAAGCACAGTCGTTTAGGATCGTATTAAGAGACTTCCAGTAGCTAAGGCTAACTTCCAGTGGTTAATAGTATCACTCCTATTCTGAAATGAAGAAATCAGGTTTCCTTATTAATTGGAGACGATTTTCCAGAGAAGGAGGATGAAATTAGAAAAAGGAGCAAAAGGTTGGAACGATCAGAAGCGTGAACGATTATCGAGGGAGATCGCAATTATCGCATCAGGGGATCGTTTTCCTGTAAGGATCCTGCTGATCGTAGTTCATGCGACCAGGTGTCAGGACTCGGCCAGGCAGGACGTAGGAATGGCAGAATGCCAGGATAGCAGTCAGCTGCGAGTCACGTACATAACAAATTATTGAGAGCCGGCCGAGCGAGAGCGGCCCCGCTCGAGGAGAGGAGAGGAAAGGAGCGGAGAGGAGAGGAGAGGAGAGGAGAGGAGAGGAGAGCACACGCTCGCTCGCTCTCGCGCGCGCGAGATCTGTTGGTGGTCTGATGCTTCGGGCGTCGCATCGTTTGTCAAGTCGTCGATATGCCGATCCCGCGACTCGATTACCATATTTTAACGCCAGCGTTATTGGCTCGCCACCGGCTACTGGAATCTTAAAAGCTCCCTCGGCGAGATGCACCGCACTCCATTCTCCGTCGACGCGAATCCACGCTCCTTCAACCTGCGTTCAACCATTCCGAATAATTTCAGGCAATTATTAACTATTTGTCTAATGGACTGGCTGTACACCTTTCTAATATATTTTGTTCGACTGTTAATTCCTTATATCTCCCAGTATTTTCTTTAAACAGTACCCACATTAAAGGACAAAGTGAAATATCAATTCTAAATGGTTTTTGCTTCTAGAAAATCTGGCATGGGTTTCTCGGTGATTCTGCCAGGTTCTTCGGCAGAAACGAGTGACGTGTTTTCTTGGGAATTCACCGTGAATGATTTTAATTCTAGGATTCGAGTAGGCGGCCGGAGAAACGTGGGAGTCGGAGGTACACAGGGGGATGAGTAGTCAATTTCCTTTCAGCGACACCGGTGACATCGACGGAGACGTCGGACCATTTATAACGGTCGCTAATAGATCTCCGGTAAGCCGGCGTGAGGCCGTTTTACAGGTTTTCCGTCAACATCGGAATACATCAGAGGTTATATCGTCCGGCGACTAATGGTCGTCGACGTCTACCCCGACGTCGTTGTCGTTGAAACGCGAACCCCTTTCCGACGACGGCGACGTCAACCTGTCTTGACACCTCGGCTACGGGAATCGCGGCCATTTGATAAATCGACGATATCCGAAAAATTTGTCAGGAACGCCTCCTTTCCACGATTCATTGAGCCGTTCTACAGCTTCCTGAACCGAACTGCTCCCTTCGGAAAAGTCCTGATCCGTTCCACAAATCCGTCGGACACCTGTAACGTGTCTGCAACATTCTAAAATAACTGAAACGTGTGTTTACCAAAATGAAATGCTGAAGGAATTCGAGTGCAGACTTTTCGGTCACCGTGGATCCGAATATCGGCACGGCCGAGGTCGAACGGCACCGCATACTTGCTCGAAATATGATTAAGTGGTGTTCGCATCCCGCCGGCTGGTAAATGGCCGTTCGGCCGAAGGCTAGCTACCATTGACAGCAGATTGGAATCATCGACTGCGCGTCCATTCAACGATCAGATACGTCGAACGTACACGACAACGGCCGGCATCGTCCGTGCACCGTTTCTCAAGTAGGTGTTGGTATGAAATTTAAGACACTCGTTCGTTCGGATCTTCGTTATTCCTTGGCCGCGAACGCTGGCAGGTTGATGCATGACATACCGCGCACAATAATTCGTCATGACTTCTGCTCATTCGTCATTTGACAGAGAAACCGTTCCCGTCGATGCAACTGCACCGCCGCCGCGCCGCTCTGCGCTTTCTATCGCTCGAGAGTGCGAACTCGAAATTGATACCGCCAAATGGACGCTAGATCTTCGAAAAATATTTTCCCACCACTCGTAAAACGCAACATATACCTACTGTAAATTTTAAAAATATTTTCTACACACCGCCCCATCGATTTATGAAATTAGATATAAATTTATATGATAATGGGAGTTCTACAGGAACGTCTCACAATTTTTCAAGTCGATTTACGTTCAATATATCATTTTGGAGCCACATTAGTGATTCAGGAAAGCTTGTTTGTGGCTTTTGGACTTTCCATTGTGTTCTTTTCGGCGGACGGAAACTGTCCAGAGGCCTCGCCCGTCAATACTTGAGTCAAGTAGACGAAGATGAATCTTCAGATTTTATAACACGGCCTGGGTGTCTTCGATCACAAGGGAACCCATTGAGCGCGGGGGCCGTCACCATAGGTGGTCCGAAATTCCCCGCAGCCGAAATTACAAGTGGAAATCGTCGGACTGTCTCAATTATTTCGACCTTCGATTCCGTAACGACGAGGGCCACTGAATCTTAAAAAACCGGTGAATCACCGATACATGTCTGCTCGCCGCTACAAGATCCTCTGCATCCACGAAGTCTAATAGTGCCTAATCATTGTTTCCAGGTAGGCTCTCAGGTTCGGTGGCGTCTACGAAAAAAACCCCCAACGAGAACCACCGGCCGTTAAATCGACGATTATCCGGTTTGTCGAAATTGAAAATTTTCTGGTTAATCTGTGGCCTAGGTTTGCTCCAATTAGTACCCAATGAATCTTCGTAAAAATCGTTTACGCGTTGTCATCCCTCAATCTGGAATGTTCCACGATCGACACAGAAAATCATGGTAAATGAGACATTAAGCGAACGTAGAAATTAGTCTAATCGGTTTTCGACTAAATCCAATCATCTAGAATGACGAGTAGATCATCCCCTCCAGTGCTCGCCGTTACTCCTCGTGTCCTTAGAAACCAGTAGCGTGATGAACGGCAGCTTCTGCTTCGTCACTGTGTTCATGCAGTGTATAGATACTTTATTTTCTCGCTTTGTGGCAATTAACGAAAGTCGAAGCGAATGGATGAAACAGTTTCGAGTATTTAACTCGTGGAGGCTCGTCTGGAGCTGCCGATTCACTTGTATACAAGTCGACGTTGGCTGAATAATTTTTTTTTATTAATAAATTTGCTAGAAATTCGTAGGTTAAATTATCGAAGAATTCGAGAGATTGTATGGGAGGGGTGAAGTGTCAGTGAATCCGCGAGCACAGAAGAGGTAAAGGGATTCCGATAATTGATAGCAGATATTAGCTTGACACCGTGGTACAAGCAATTCATTTATCGACGCGCAAGGACACCGTGTTTCCGTTGATCGCCATCGGAGGAACATTTCCAAATGACCCATTGTGAATTGCACACTCATTATTCTTTCTTTGCGAATGTCCTGTTCTATAGTCTCGATACGATCTGCGTCTGAATGGCCGGCTAACTTACTCTTCTTCTGGCAACAACGACGTCTTAAGCTGGTTGGCTGCATTGTTGCTGCTAATGGGGCTGCAGCCACTTCGCGGCTACCGCTTGCAGCCTAATTATGATTTATAGTCCCCAGTACCTACAGCATCGAGGATCGAATGCTCTCTGACCACGGGAATCCTGTAATCGTTGTCCTTTCGCGAGTACCTCTACCTTTCCGTCGCTTTTATACCATCTGAACAACCATTTGTCGATTTTTAAATCAACCGGCACGACAATAAGCCTCGCAATTGACGATTCGCGGACTCGAAACTCGCTCCGCGTAACCCTGCCTTAATAATTAAACGCTATTCACCGCGTTCGTACCGACGGGAAACAATATTCCTCCCTAATTAAGCTTACCTTCACTTTACTACCCTTTGACACTACATTTTTTAGAACATTCGCTGCGTCAAAGGAAGCACGGATTCATCAAAGATTTTTCGTTCGACAAACATTCTTTGTATTAACTTTTAGCACTGGATTTTCGTCAATTTTTGCAGGAAAAAAGAAAGACGAATTTCTAATTCTAATCTAATCTATTCGAGATTGGTGGCCACCTCTGAAAAATCATTAACAATGTGGTCTCGAGTGGCGCAAGTTTCATGTCAGATTGGAGGCGAGCGGTTCGAGTTGATTATGCCACCAAATTCCACAGACAGTAAGTTATAAATATTGGATTTTTGTATGCCGCCCCTCGTCCAGGCGATGGCGAGGACCCGAGGACAGTATTAGATGATCCGTTCGCCCACGACGGTCGCCTCTTCTTTCGTCCGCGTGTAGGCATCATTAGTGCAGGGGTTCCGTATATGAAATCGAATGCGGCGTGCACCGAGGCGCAGTCAACACAAACACGTCGAAACCGTCGATTCTTCGGAACGAACTGGTCCGACAAGGTGAGGGGACTTCCGGCCCCGGGCCGCTATTATTCCTGGGTGCCGCCATGGGTGTGACGAAGGTGAGTCAAGCGACGCTGGTGATTTAGGCCCCCTTCGACGACGTTCGGTATCCTCGCGAATAATACACGTCGCCGGATCAACATGCAGGTGAATTAGCAACAATAACTATAAATTGAACCTCTTGATTCACCTCTTGAACCTTTGATTTTGCCAGCGACCACGGCACAATGAACCCCTTCGATCTGTAGAATTAAGTCAAACACGAGACGTCTCGTTCTTACCAGAATAATGCATTTCTTTTTGCAAGATTGAGGTGTTACAGCAGGAAATTAACAAATTCCCAAATTGAAGTTCAAATTTTCTTCTACCGACGAAATTGAGTTATAGATGAAGCTTATGACTAACTAGAGAGCTAATAAATTCCTAAATTACAGCTTACATGGTCGGAGCACCTTGTCTTTGCTGTCAGAAAATATTTCTCAGCTCGCCGTGGTAAAAGTTGAACACCGACTTTTTAAAAAGCGTTTAGTCTATGTCCCGAGAGAACCATTACTTCCGAACAGAATTTTATCTGGAAAGAATACCGCTGCGAGTTTCGCGAGCTTCAAGATCTATCATGAACCTTAACAATGTCTTTCGATAGAATTCGTTGTGGAATCCTTTGTGTTTGATGTTCGAGATTATTGTTTACTTTGGAAGAGGCTCGAATTCTCGGTGATATTTTCAGGCACTCGAGAGTCGATAAATTAGTGTTTTACTGTTTCGAAAGTGCAGTATTCATCACCTCAGACACCCAGACGCGGATCATCAATTAAGCATCTATATTCTACGCTACGACTTAATTTTCGTCGGGTCTTCGAGGAAATGATTTTCATTATGATTTGAGTGACAAGACAATTCATAAAACAAGTTATTCTAAACTTATCTTTGGCGCGCGAGCTTGTCTGGCAAACGTGCCCGCGTTCAATCCACTAGGTGTACTAATAAGTAATCGACCAGCTTCTGAATGTCGCTCGGTATTCGTTACCTAACACGTTGAATCGTTAATCAGCGAATTACAATTTTCATGAAACAATTTCTTTGTTACGTTTTATTAATTCCAAACTCGTACCGTTATCAGTATGATAAAGTAGAAAAACGCTGACGGTTTGATTGAACGTGGACGATATTAAGCAGTCGTCACGCACGCGAAAGGAATGGCGGCTCGGATCACGAAAAAAATGGCGACGAATCGGCGAAGAAGAAAGGATACCGGCGGCCGTGAAACAAAAGAAGGAAGAACGGAACGCGGGGCGTCGTTGGTTTACCAGGAATGGTACCAGGGTACAGAGACCAGGCTCGAACCGTGCGCGTGATGTATGTCCCCGTCTTGTCGTCCAGGTCCGCATCAAGTTTATATCGCGGTAATCAAATCGCCTGGCATAAATTTTGCTTATGCACAGTTATGCGCGCGAACCGAGCCCGGCGAAATTGGCCGAATCGAAAGAAGCGCGAACTTTCTGGCGATAAAGATCGCCCTGCGTTGTAACTGCTTTCACGGAAACCTATCAAGATATTCGGCAACTTATCCTAACGCCACGCGAACCGAAACCAACCCTTCTCATCCTTCAACAATTTTACAAGCCACGAAAATACTTACACGAGCACCAATTAAAATGTACACATCGTAGACTTAATAAGGTACAGCTCTACTCAATAAGATTATGAATAAACAGTATCAATTTTGATCAATTTTCTACACTTGGATTACAGTCATTTCTGTGGGTATGTACTGTTTTATTTCGGGCACGTTTCCGCATACAAATTATTTAATTGGCGTTTCAGCAAGCGCGGACAGCGTAGATAAAAGTTTGATTTTCCTGGAAGCCAGCGGTGGACTTGTTAAACACAATATAAACGGCGAGAACATCAGGAATCTTCTCGTTTGAAGAAGCCTGTTCGTTTCAGCACGCCATTCCTTCGTCACTTCTTTCAGCCGTCTCCTTCCACAGTGACCCACGTCTCCGTCGTTAGTTCATCCCGCTCCATTGCACGGCTGCAGTCCGTAAACGAGATAACGAGATCAAATTTATGATGCCAGGTCCCCAACGAAAATATGATAATCGCGGTTAATGCCGAACGCTGCCGGGGCGGACCAGAATTCGTGACCAAGATCACGGGAAAATACTTGGAAAAACTGATCGGGATCTAGACTCTGCTGCTCCAATTGAAACTTCCCGATGAATCCTACACTTTTAATTGCGTATATAATTTATTCTTTATGCTCTTTAAAATCGAAATCAATTTATCCTTTTCGATTTCCAGACTCCATCCAGTATTTAAAATAAAATCCTGCATCCACTAATTAATCTCGCGGGCAACCAAAGAGACTGGACAGCTAATTCGCAAATTTGTACGCACTGTTAGAATTCCGCAAAAAAAGTGTGTAGAACAAGGATGTGGTAAAGGATTGATTTATCGGTTCCACGGAGGCAGAACAGGTTACAGGGCAGATTCCCCGAGATTTTCGCTCGGCGTAGACGCGGCCGAGGATCATAAAGACGAGCAGGTCTACTAGTTCCTGAAGATCTACGTAAAATCCGCAAGTTGGCGTAATCCCGTCAATTACCGAGATAAGGGATCGCCGCGACTTTGTCGCTGGCGGAGGGAGCTAATTCCATCAGCGTTCAGGGGATCGTTTCGCTTTCTGATGGCCGAAAAGCCGACGCGCGAGGTAAAAGCAAACAGGACAATTTGTTACGAGGAGGCAGCCTTTACACCCGTGCCCGGCAACCGGCAGCAGAGCTAAATGGAGGTTAGCGCTGCGCGCTGGCCCATCGTCGGAATTTTATTATTCAGGTTCCTACACACTGTACCGGTGAAATCTTTATTTGGAATCATTCCAAGAACAATAACGTATCTGCCTTCCCCTCTCCCCGCCCGTCCGCCCTCCATGTCCCCTCGGCCGGATCCTCGTTCACCATTCTTGCCACCAACCTTTTTCCTTTCCTCTTCCGCCGCCACTCTTCTCTCTCGTTCCCTCTCTCTTCGTTCTCTCGTTCCCTCTCTGCCCGTTTGTCCACGAATCCGACGTAACCTGCGCCAAATAAAACTAAAGGTAACCCAGTTATTTTCTGTTTGCGCTGCCCGATGATTCCCCCAGATATGATGGCTGCTTTCTCGAGGCCCCCTCGTTGGTAGTGCCGGCACGCGTGTATCATCGTGCATATAAATCAGTCGCGTAGGATCAGATAGGATTTCAGAAATATAAAATACACGGCGATATTAAAAAACAAAAGGAGGCAAGGCCGTGGAACCACGGGAACCAGAGAACACGGTGGGGTACGGCGGGGAGGACCAGACGGGGGGTGGGGTTGTGCCACGGTGAAGGAGACTGTCGGCGGGACAAGAGAAGCCGTGGTGATTGGTGGCCACGATTCAGACCGCGCGATACAACTTGTTTACGCGATTTTCGGGCTAATTTATACGCGCTCCGGCCACGGGTTCGGGACACGATCACACCGCCCCTGGAAACTAGTTCAATCGGACCCCTTTCGGAGAACGGGGGCTTGTTAGGGGCCCTAGTTAGGACCAGCGATGTCTGCTAATGATACTTGTACCGCTGGAATCGAATCGTTGGCAGAATTTTTATCTTATTAATTACTGTGTTACTGTCTGTTGTGCTCGAGGAATCATCGTTAGTTTGATGAGCTGGAGGAGATCGCAACCGTTCGTTTAAGGGGTCTAAAGAAATTTAGGAAGATCGCGTTTTACATAGCAGGGTAGAGCCAAGTTGATTTCCTCGATAAAGACGCGAGGTTCGTTGGTATCCGGGAAAGCGGGGTCTGTAAAAGCGACAATAAAACGCTTAATTAATTAGAACACCTGAGTTACTTTTGCCGGTCCAATCTACGGGCGGGGTAGCGCTGGCCCGTTTTAAAGGAAAGTGGCCGAGGACTGGGTGTATAGTGACGAAGAGGATCTCACGGACGCATCCTCGACCGGGCGAAGGCTTGAAAACTATAAAGGAGCTGTTCATTACGACCAGTTGCTCCAGTTACCTGGCCGGGGCTAGGGTTGCGAAGCCTCCGACGGGGTATAAAGGGGAACGTAAAAACAATGTATAATATCGCTAGGCGAAGAAAGCTAGAGAAGAGGCTACGGGGAAAGCAGATGGAAGGAGGGGTGGAGGAGAAGGAGGAGGAGGAGGAGGATAGAACGGCGGTGGGAGCACTCAATTCATCAAGGAGTCGACGGCACGTAATTTAAGACTGCTTTTAACTCTTGGGTGTCGCAATTTATGTGAGCTTCTTACAAAAGAATGGCGCTCTTCTCGCTCCTGTACACACCACCACTAACCCGACCCATCGCCATCCTGATCTCCCACCACCCCCGCCTTCTGTAACTGTGGCTCGTATCACCCCCTCGGGCCAACCCCTCTCGCTTGTGCCCTGAAACCATGCTGCCGGGGTCAACGACGTCGTATGCAACCCCCTCTACATCAAACCTTTACCTTTTTTTAACAATTTGTCACAGATTAGACCGCCCGCGCGCGTTCCCATCGCCTTACCCTCCCTTCATTTAGTATTTATACTTTTTATGGAGAATCCCTAGTTGATGAGTCCGTGGGATAAGGGGAACACATCGAAATTAGTTATTCTTTCGTTAGTCACAAATTTATTCCAATGTGCCCGTTCGACAATGTACAGTAGCATGCCATGCACATTTTAATTAATATTACATGCCCGTACAGATACCGAACTAATTACACAGGTGTTTGTTTCGAAGTTCCTGGAAGTGCAGTTTCGAACTTCGCACGTGTCGCAAGTTCCGAGAACTGTGGAATGACACCACAGATTTTAATTGAATCGTGCACATCGACTTGACTGATAGATATCACTGAGATATTCTCGTGATTCATACAATTCTATTGCCAATATTCAAGTAACTTTTCGAATTGCCAGGACAAGAATTCAGCGAACATGACGATCGGACGAAGTGAGACGTTTTAGACGCGGAGGACAGGAACACGGATACCATTTGCGAAGAAGAATCCGCGCAGCCTCGAGGACGCGCATCAGGGAAAATTAATCGAGCGTAATTCTCGCGAGTCGTATACATAATTAACGAGCAAATGCAGCACCTGTACTTACAGGTCGGAACCCCTGTCCCGCCCCGGCGTGTACGCATCGTGCGTGGATGGATCAAGAGAAGATTCCCGTCCGCCCTTTCTGCGTTCGCTGGTAGCCGTTAGAGACGCCTCTGCGTCTCTGGACGTTATCAAATCATCGTTTGTTTACACCTAAGCCTTGAATTAATGATTAGGCCGCCCTTCCACCGCGGCGTGATGCGGCAGATCTTAAAGCTTGCCGCCCAAACCCCGTATACCGGGTGGCATTTTCGAATCTTGCACTCTCTATCGATCAATCGCACCCGTAATCAAACGATCCCTACAAAACAAAATACCTAAAAATTCCTTAAATCCTAGACAACAATTTCTCAATATCGAGAGCATCGAGAAAGCCGAAGGGAATTTTCGAATTGAGAAGAGACTCAGGAAAAGGTGACGCGTTTTAAGTGTTTTCGGTGTAATAAGAGGGTTGCAGGCTAAGAGAGAGCGAGGCCTGACGATCCCGTCACCCGTTACATCCTTCAAACTACACGCGGACTCGGTGGCCAGAATATATCCCCTTAATTATCCTGTGTGTGCATTCTGAGTGTGAACTCTCCATTAATCATAGGAGAAGAGAAGGGTAGGTCGCTATAGCCAGAGCGATTTTAATTCAGACTGGCCGCTCCATATGTATTCTACGGAGCCCACGGGATCATTAGTAACGTTAGGTGGACACCTCCGAGTCGTTCTTCATTCTGATGATGCCACTGCCTCAGAATCCGCCGATCCAGCGTCGTCATTGGCGACCGACACCGTATCCGAAGGAAACCAGGAACCTGCTTGCCCTCGCCGGACCAAAGTTCAATGCACGATGAAAGGAATCGGAAACTGCTCGATTCAATGGACCATTGCTACCGTTTCGGCTCTGACTACCATTGTCGGCCATAAGCCGATCCACGATCTTCCCCCGAAACCTTTTTCTCTCTCCCTCTAGACTCGCATGCTGCGATTCATGTACCGAAAACTGAATGAGCTCCATCGGTAATACAACAGTCTCTACGTGAAACGTTGTTTCAAGGTACCTCTCAAGCCTTTTGCTGTTTATGAAGCGGGGAAATAGAAATTTGCATAAGAGGGATCAGGATCTCTCGATAATTTATTGAGCTGAAATAAGACCAAAAAATGGCCGTAGAAGCAGAGACTCAGCGTTTTCTAGCGCGTGTATCGAGACGACTGCGACAATTTGCAAGTTTCCAATATTTCGCGTGAATCGAGGACCTTGCCGGATCGTATCCGGGCCGTTCCCTCGGTTATTATCGTTTAATATGACGAGCGTATTCCGCGAAGCCGGGGTCTAACGGAACGTTTAAAATTTCTATGGTCGGGCGATTCCGGCCGGATTATTCGCTCGCGTCCTTATCTTCGATACTCGCGAGTTACGAGAAGGGACATCAAGCTCCCGTAGCTTGGGGGGGAATAAAGTTTTAGTGTCCGTGTTACGCGCTAGAATAGAATTCATCTCGAACGACGACGATGCCGCATGCCGGTCTCGCGCGCTCCGATCCCCCGAAGAAGCCAGCAGCTCTTCTCGTCCGTCGAAAAAGTAACCAGTCGACGAGCACCGTGCTCTTCTGCTTGTGAAATTCATAATGCCGAATTTACTGTGACGCCCCAGAGAAATTGGATCCGGATTTCAGATGGATTATACTGATATACGCGCGTTATGGTTGCCCGATGCGGCTAGGGTGTCAAGTTATAGGGTACACGAGTTACACGCAGGAACCGGGGTACGAATAACTCTCCTCCGCCGAGCCACGCAGCTACCGGCTTTATAGCCAATTCATTTTATACGTTATTTCCCATGAAACGATCGTTACATGCAGGCATATGAGTGCGGCCCATCTTAGCTGGAAAATTCAGCCCGGCGTCCGGCGTTTTTCAGCGAACCGCGCGGTTATGGCTCCTCGCTCCGATCAGGAAAACATTCCCGCGGAATTGTTTAGCTTTTTATCGGCGAGTGAGACGTTAATACGGAAAGTGTACACGAGTCTCCGATGAGGCAAGTATGTATTCCCTGGGAGAAACACAAATTTCGTTTGCAACGTCAATTTACAATCGAGACTGCTTGTAGATTTTCTTCAGAGTTCTCGGACGATTCAGGAGATCATGAAGATTTTTTTCAAGCATGCTGGATCACTCTTTCAGCCATAATCGTCCTCCTTGACCTTTTAAAGTTCGTAAAACTTTCATGGACACTTTTCCCGACCTAGTTTCTCTCATCATTTTTTCATATTGATTTATAGCACCTCTCTTGATTACCTCGGTCATTCTTCGCGTTTACGGGATATCATTTCATGTAGCCATCATGCAGCCTCTTTAGATTTCTCAGGTCTACGGGATTAGAAGAGCGCAATTTCTGTCACGTAGGTTGAATTACCCCGATTTCGGAGTTTGCAGAGTCTTTACTCGGCGGCGAATGCAACGATGTTTTCCAGTTCGAGTTTAATCACCGATCCTGAAGCTCAAGGTGGCAGATAGGCATCGGTCGGAGTATTTCTCTGGTACGCGTCGAAAGTAAAAGGAATCCAGGGGAACACGAAGAGGGAAAAAGGAAGAGCTGGAACAACGACCACACGCGGATAGCCGAAGGGAGAGGCTGTCGTCGATACATCCTCGTCGATACGGACACGTGTTGGTCGACACCTCTCTGTTCGTGGTGGCGGCTGCTCTTTCGGCCCTCCGGGGCCGACTCGTAAACATACAATGCGGCCAAGCTACACGCGATATTATACACGCCGTGGTCACGGCGTGTTACGGCCCGTGACGGCATATTCACCGCGTGCCGAACTGCGAAACGCTTATTCGTGACTTTTTTCAAATGTCGCGATTACGTCACACGTGCAATCATGAGCTGAACGGAGGCTGATTAGCGAAACCGATCGCCCTTTGTTTCTCCAAGCATCGGGGAAACGGAAACGGCGCAGCGAGCGAACGGGGACGTAGGCGGCGAGATCAAAACGGAACGTCTTCTCGGAACCAACGCAGAAAGGCGTCGCGCCTTCGAGGAAATTCCGATTTTTCTCTGGCCGTCGATTGCTACGTTATCGCTCTTATCAGTACACTGCGCATTTTATCCGTTTATACCACGGAAGTATGTAGCCGAACCTCGGACGCGAGTAATAGCGCCAGAGATATCATTATATTTGATTTAAACCGTTCTTTCTAATCATATTTTTCGAAGTGAAAACAAAGAAGTTGATTTTTTACTGCGTCGGTTTAGGTGTTCATTGAATATTAGGCTTTGTCGAACAGAAGACTCCCGCGAGCAGGGAACATCGGGATAAGAGGCGACGGGCGCCCTTCGAAGAGAGTGTTCGAACTGCAGCAATTGCAGTCCCGACAATTTCCTACTGATTCCTAATTCCCCGAAGCTTTCGAGAGAAAGAGAGACCGCCCACGCGGCGGCAGCTCGGCGCGTCTTGCGGAGTCTGGCAAGGACGATCGAAGGTTGCACCGCGGCCGGAATCTATATAATCGATTCTGATTGCATTGAAGCCCGGTAGTGGTGGCGTTGATTGGTGCATTCATAAATATCCATTAGCGGACAATGTCGGTAATGATCGGGGCCTGCAGGCTACGCCCTGCCAGCAGCCCAGAGAGCGAAACCCGCTACCGTAGCTTCTCTGGTAGCGTTTCAGGCTAGAGTCCAAAGAGACAGAGAGAGAGAGAGAGAGAGAGAGAGAGAGAGAGAGAGACATAGTGGGAGAGAAAGAGAAAGAGATATACCAGAGAAATAAGGCTGCCATGCCGCGAGAGACCGTGTATCACGCCATCCGTCTACATCTTCTCGTTCCGGCGTCCTTTTTTCATCATCTAGCCTCCTTTCTTTCTTCCTTGCGGCCTGTTTGTCTCATTGGAATGCCTGCCGGATGAACGCATTCGATTTTTCGGCTCTGCTCTGCACACACGCGCGCACGCATCTCTGTGTACGTGTATCGGCCTTCGATCGGTCCTGTGGTGGAAGGATCGGACCGACTCTCAAGGACAGCCTTCGGAAACTATCGATGACGGAATCGATCCGAGATCTGTGACACGTGGGATTCGTACCTGGCCCCGAACTCCATGTTACCGACATCGTTTTTTGCCACTTCTGCCCGTTTATTAATCACCATCGCGCCGCAGGATACTGCCCGTTGGTCCTCGAAACTTCGGGGTGCTGTATGTCAGCTGGATTTTGCTTCCTGAGGCTCTGAATCTTTTTTTTCTTTGTGAAACGAGATTGTTGCTAATAGGCTAGACAATGCGCTTAATATTCAATTTTATCCGCCAGCAAAGGAATACATTTGGAAATGTGTGTCATAATTTTCAGCGGATCTATAAAAATCATAACTCGCTTGAAACTCCGGCAGGATATTGAATTACGGCGGAATAACTTATGATATAAGAAATCGAGTTACCGTGAACGGAAGCTGGATTGCCTGGATGGTTTCTATGGTTCTAAATAAAAAACGGAAGAAAAATGTTCGGCCTTTCGTTCTGTACATACGTGGATCCTTTAGGATTTTAAAGACAGAACGACGGAACCCTCGAGGATTATTTCGTGGGTTTGATTCGTCGATCGACGGGTTCCCCCGGGGTCGGAGCCGGGGGAAAATTTATGAAAGTAATCCGGCCTCACTTGACTGCTGATCGGCGTGGGAGCCGGGCCGAAGTATTTTATTGTGGGCCAGCCTCGACGAGAAATCAAACTTTCCGACCGATAAAATACGACGCAACGGATACGCCGTATAAAGGACGTGGGGTGTCACCTGTCCGTATGTTCAACAGGTAACTTGCCATTGTCGGACTACTTTTCTGAACGTGTGTGCCCGCCGTTGGCTTCCCCCTTGCACACATCCCCGTCGATCCTGCGTACGTGTACGACGGATTTCTGAATGTGTGGGGGGAGAATGTGTCGATGCCGGCGCGAGAAAAGGAAAACGAACCACCGGAGGACAGGTTCTCATCTAGCGGACCTGAAAATCCGATCGATTCACGCGTTTCGCGCCAAACGATTGCTGATCTTCCGATACAGGCCCGAAGGGATTAGGGACAAGACGGAATCGATCCTGCTGGCAGCACCCAACCCACAAATTCATTCTAAATTCAAAATCAGTAAGACTGCAGAATAATTTTTGAAACATGCATTAGCATGCAGAAGAGTATACGTCTCTCCGTTGTCAGCATTCTGTGGTCAGTTTGAGAGAACATTTTAGGGGATGTTTTCCCTATTAGGTCCCAAACGACAGCTCAATGGCTGAAACTAAGTTTCCAACATTCTTATCGAACGGAGATCGCCTGCAGAGGAGCCGTGAACCAGATGTTAAAGAATGCAGGAAACTAGTCCGAATTCCGGGTACGGTTCGTATAAATTAGAATCAATCACGTCTGCTTTTCCAAACTTTCTCCAGATTAGCATCACGTCCGGCAGATATAATTTGTGACCGTCCCCTGCTGAGACCCCGAAGAACGCAGGGGTGTTCTGCCGGCCTGGTCCCTCGGTCAGGACCGTCACTGGATTGCACCCTCGTCAATATCGATACACCCACCAGGTTTGCCGTTGCCATAACCTCCTGCGTCACTTCTACAGAAAACCGTGCAGGGGGAAGCTTCTCACGGGCGAGGTTGGATCGCTTGACCGCGGACGAAATTAAAATCCTGTCAGAATAATAATACCGTGTTAATCTCTCGTTCGGAATTGGACGTTCTCGATTACACGCGTGCCTCGGCTCATCCTCATCCTCTACATCCTCCTCCTCCTCCTCCTCCACCTCTTCATCCTCATCGCCCCGTACCGTTCCGATTTCAACGGCGACCGGACTGTTCGATTTTCAGCCTTGGAATAAATTATCACGCCCCCGGAGCCGATTCCTCGTTTTTTCTTCCACACGCTCTCCTCGCCGTCGATTTTATTGCGAATTCGCAATTTCGACGAGCGACCGCCGATTAACAGATTTATATTCTTTTATCGGCGCCGCTCGGATCGCGTGGAAAATCGGCGAACGTGAATTTGCATCGTCCGGAATAAATCTACCGCGAAGCATTAGACCACTAAAAGTGGCGAGATTCAATTTATTTAATTCGAGGAAGAAATTGTGAACGAGCTATACTGGAAAATCGCCGAGGTTCGTTATTAATTGTGCGTTAATAGCCGTTCACGCACACCACGTGTAATCGGTGCGGGACAAACCGAACCAGCTTAGCATAAATGCATATCAAGAGCATGATTTATTAAAGGATCGTAAAAAATCGGTTTATTAAGCAAAATTATACACAGCTTATCGGTTCCGCAGGTTTATGGACATGTCGCTGACTCAGAAAACAAATGGCTGTCAGTCATTATTCGGACGTCTCGGCGCGGGTTTGAGTTACAACGCGCGGATAAAACGGTGCTACACCTTCGCAGGAAGCGAAATCTATTTTGCGAAAGTTCAAGACTGGCCTGACTCGTTAGTCTTATCGGCTGGAGACCCATTAAGGAAGTTGCACGGCAATGTAAATACGCTTACGCGTTCTCCGATACCTTTAACAGGCTTCATCTGATTTTTAATCCGAAAATATAAAAGATCACGCCAAGAATAAAACTACCTCCAAAGGGTGTAAGAAATAAGAATTATCAAGCGCTGCTGCAAAGCAGGCAGTTCATTGGAAGAGGATTTCGATATGCTCGGTAGAGTGTCGTTTTCGGTGAAGAAAGATGGCGGTGGCAATATCCGCGGATCCCGCGACTGAACCGCTTCGGATCGCCGCATTGCAGCAGCCGGTGTCGATTCTCTCCGGCTGCAAATACTTCGCCGGCGAACTTTTAAACAAGATTTAACTAATTTTCAGATAGTTTAATATCTTACGTATCCCCCTCTCGACCTGGTCGGGCGAACGAGTTAAGTCGGAACGGCTGGCTCGTCTGCGCTGGAGATGATCGTGCCGTTAGGGGAGGAGAGAACGAGGAGATCCATGGTGGATGAGGAAAGGTGGTGGGGCGGAGGGTGTGGATGAGGTGGATCGAGGAGGAAGAGGGCTGAAGGAATGACGGGGACGGGGGTGGATGAGCCTGGAAGCGAAGTGGGCTGACTGACGTGTAAAGACACCTCCACGTCCCGAAGAATTTAACTAATTATAATATGGGATAAACGGTTTATTCCCGGCTGGCAACCTACTCGCAGCGATACTGATACCCCCGTCGGTCCTCCCCGTACCATCACCCTCCCGTCCAGCCCCTGTTCTCTCCACCGGCGTTCTTGAATCCCCGCCACGACTTGGCACACGTCACAGAAGTTAGCGACTCGGGGCACCGGGCCATGATTAGGCCAGATTATGGAGGTTGAACTTTGATCGTCTCGCGAAAGCTGAGGGGTGGGTCCCGGTGACGCGTCGATGCCGTTCTGCACCCTTCCTCGACGATATTTCACATTTTTGTTTTCCGTTGCACCAGGCCCGCGATGAATCGATTATTCGACTGCGAGAGCGAACCGGGGAAGAGAAGCTGGAAGGTGTAGCGAGACCGATGATGATCGCGTCGATCGAAGCGGCGGCGCCTTAGGGATCGAGAGGCCTTGGATCATGCGCTTCCGCCTCCGTGAGGCAATAATTATAAAACATCGGGCCCCCGACGCAGGCATCTGTAACAAAGACGAGCGTGTCGTTACGTTTTTACAACGTTGCAAAAAATCGCTGACAGTGAAATGGCTGCTTCGGAGAGAGATCCAGGCGAAGCATCGAAGCACCAGCCGTAAAATCACGGGGCCGGCCGGCCGGGAAGGGATCCAGGAGAGATCATTGAAATCCGTAGATCGAGACCGGACAAAAGGCGCGGTTCCTGCAACGTCGAAGGCATTCGCAGGCGCGGGCTATTTAAAAATCGTAAAAGCTGATACCGCGGACGGGCGGCAGGACTCTGCGAGAGAGCGAGAGAGAAAAAGAGATACGAGGGAGAGGGAGAGAGAGAGAGAGAAGGAGAGTGAGAGGGGCAAGAAGCGAGAGAGGAGAGAGAGAGGCGAAAGAAGGATCGCGGAGGATAGCGCACTCGGCCCCGGAGAGGGGTGCATTTAAAGTAATGGCGTTTCACTGGAGATGCTATAAATTTATCTGCCATAACTTGTTATACGCGGCTCTCCTCGCGTATTTATACATGCCTGCGCTCGGCCACACACAGATTCCGCTCGCGCGCGCTCCTCTGTTTCGCTCGACCGAGTTATGGCTGTTGGGGGACGACGTACCAGGGCGTGGAAGAGATGCGGAGCCAGGTAGATAGAGGAAGACCTCCGTCGAACCATTAAGTTAGCCGACGATCAATTCAGGGACCAGTCTGTCATTTTGATAAGCCAGGAACGCGAGTGCCTGGTCCTCGCTTTTCGATGATCGACCGGACACTGCCGCCATCAGCATTCAAATTTCGCGACGACCCAATCCTCCACCCCTTCATCCGTTCATGCAAGCTGTCAAATCTTCTGCTCCCTGAAACTCCACGATCTCGAGCGGCGCTCAACCTTTCACCTGTTGACTACCTGATTCTTCTGTTCTGATGCATCTTTTACAATAAACTGGCCCGGACGATTAAGATATATACCCATCCTCGATTTCTCATTGAACGAGGTTCAAAGAACCGTGAAGATCCTAGAGCAAGCTTGAGTGCGTGCCACGCGAGACATTCGGATGAATTAAAACGAGGCTGTTTTGTGTCGAAGCATTAAGTTCTGCGGCTCCCGTTATGGCTGCACAAAGGTGCCGCCGCTGCACACTGGCCTGGAAAGCGACTTTTTGTGGCCAAAACTCGATCCTTCAGCTTTAATATTTCAAGAATATAGTTTCCGATAAAGCAGCAACCGTTTGCAGCTTCGACATCCAAAACCTATTTCGTATAACCCGGATAATTGTGTGATAAGCTTCCCGAGACAAAATCATAAAGTACGATGTAATACTAAGAACAGTTTCAACTTTCTTGAATTTTGTATACTGAAAAGATTAGCTTCAAAAATTATTTCTAATTGCATGCAGATAATTTTGCAACGAATATCCGCATTTTACCGCAGTTTAGTTATGATCGTTCCAAGACGGATGAAATCGATTTCCCGAGCGTTCCCAGTCCCTGCGGAGGAGAGGATCGATAGAGGGCGGCGTGCAGGATCGTCGGAAAATTGAAATGATTCTGGGAACCGCGGTGCCCGTGGCCTTGCGCCCTGAGAAACTGGTCTAGAGCCGCGGAATCCTTCGTGTGTTCCGTGTGTTCTTTGCGGTGGTACCGGCACGAGAATACACAGAACAGAGTCGCGTATCGGGACCGTGGCCAAGCGAGCGGACGACGCGAGCGGTCCGAGGCGCGCAGTAACGTAATGGACGTCATTAGCCCGTGTAGATTATAGGGCGGCGTGCAGTAACGATCACTTCTTATAGGGCACACGATGCCACAGCCGTGGCGAGCAGGGCCCACCGTGGTCAGAGGCTCGTTCCTAGAGGTCGTACCGATATCGTCCTCTCGCTATCACCGCGCTTCCGGTAGCCTGCAATTTTTTCACCCTCCCGTCCGAGATAATGACAAAAAATATTTCTACCCTCATCCTCGTTCTCCTCTCGTCCTTCTCGGTCTCTTCGGATTTTCGGAAAGTTATGGACGAATTTTTCGTACGGGTTTTGTACAACTGCGAGAGGAAAATACGCCGCTGTACTCCGGAAAACGCACATAAATACGCATTAATCGCGCGGCAGCAGGCTGGCAAGCAGCCATCGAACGGTCCCAGACTTCGTAAAAAGCTAAACGTTCCGGATAATAAACCAGAGATTTAGCTGCGACGGTTTTCGGAACCTCGAGACGGTCGATTCGTTCATTAAGGCTGTTGCGTGGACGAGACGGTGAATTTTAAACATTTCTGGAAGTGGACGTAGGTCAGCAATTCCCCAAGTTTTACATTACGTTTCATTGATTAATGACGCGTATCATCATTACACGATTTCTTTGGCAATTTACTAATTTTCTGCAATTATTAACCGTGTTATTATTTTAATGAAACGGCTAGAGGCCCAGCTAGAGTCTTTTTCGTCGTTCGAAAGCGGTCCAAAAGATATTCAAATCGACACCGCGCTCGTTAGAGCCTGAAAGCAGGCGAGAACCGAAGAAGAAAGTGCTTCCTGTAGTTTGAGCTCTCTCGCCGAAAGGGCTATTAGCCAGAGCACCGTAAGAACTATTGGTGTCTCAAGGTGCAGGTAAAACACGAGCCCACCCCCGCCTCCTCGTTGCCGATAAGTCGATGCGTGATTAGAGGGTGGCATTGTGCTTTGAGGGCTGCCTCTTGCTCCTTGCTCTCTTCTTCCTACCACTCTGTCGGCAATAATTACAAGCACGGCATCGGGAGGAACCTCTTTGAGCTTATCGATTTCCTGGAATTAATAATTGCACGGCAAACCGCCTCGCCAACCCTAACGCTACGCCCGCTCTGCGGGGTAATCGGCTTGATCTTTCGTCTTTCAGAACCTCTCACACCCTCCTCCTGTTACGTTCGCCTACACCCTTCCGTTTACGGTATTAATCTATCGTAGAGAAAAAGTGAACGGATGATTTCAGCTCGGTAAGCCTGTCGACACTCGTATCGCACTGTTTTAATCTCTGGGGAGGACTCAACCCTTCTTAGTCGGGGCTGATATTGCTTGGCCGTTGCCTCGGCAAAGAGGATTTCATTGATTGGAACATTTGTGCGCGATCTTTGCGCGTGAAAGCCCGCCGATTGCGGATTTCGAGTCCTGACGTCTCCAATCGCCTGAACATCGTGATTGAGAATTTTTACGTGCGAGTTGTAGTTTGCGAATTTCATTCTAAAAGTGATTTCTGTTTCGTACGAGTTGATGGTGACAAAGATTAACAATTTTCAAGATATTCCGGAACGTGTGCGAAGCTAAAATTGAGACAGCCGAGCGGTATGATGTCCGTAAAGGCCACAAATTACTCGGTTACCAAGGGTCGCCGATCGCAAAGAAAATTCGCCGTGCCATTTTTCACGGCTGGCGCGAAAG
This sequence comes from Lasioglossum calceatum, assembly GCA_963966675.1. Classification (NCBI taxonomy): domain Eukaryota; kingdom Metazoa; phylum Arthropoda; class Insecta; order Hymenoptera; family Halictidae; genus Lasioglossum; species Lasioglossum calceatum. The sequence continues at coordinate 670,364 of OZ016545.1, forward strand.
AAAAGCAAGGACGAAATAAAGAAGCGTGAAGGGAAGGAGTAGTAGTAAAGGAGGCGAAGAAGAGGTGGAGTCCCGGGAGGGAAGAAGAAGGACCGAGAGGCCAGGCATGCCGTTCGAGGCAGGAACGTATCGATATCCGTGCGGCGATATCGCGTGCACCATCGAAATCGATAAATAACAGGGGCCGCGGCATAAATCGTGGCTTCGCTCCTTATAAATCCGACGCCGAGCATCAGGACAGACAGTTCCACGCGCTACCCGCCGGATTTTACTAATTTTCTGTCGTGCGGGGCCTCGCCTGCTCCTCGTCACAAAGCCAGATAAAAGCGGGGGTGTGGGGCAGAGGGGAATAGGGGGACAGGGGGTTGAGGAGAAGGAGAACTCGCGCGGGCTTCGCAACTTCATTCTCCTTTTTCTTTCGATCCTCTTTCTTCCCCCTCTCTCTCTCTCTCTCTCTTGCTTCTTCTTGCTTTCACTCTTGTACTCTCTACCGTATACTGCACCGTTGTTTTTCTTTCGACTCCTTCTTTCTTTCGCGAGTTTCTTTTCTCGCGGCGCTTCTGCGCACCCTCTTCACCTTCCCCTTTTCCCGTCATCCCCCTCAAACACCCTCGGGAATAGCACCAGTGACCACGCATGCAACAGAGAGGAAAAGAGAAACGGAGAGACAGAGAGAGAGTGGGTGCACCGAGGCAATATATTTCTGGGATCCGTTCCTCCTTCGCCCGGTCCATTCATTCATAATATGCATACGCTTTTGTTGTCGCGTCCCTGTTGGGTCCGTTTTTGTTGGGCCATTAGGGGCCCACGTATCAATTTTTCTTGCGGGCCCCGGACAACGTCGGAGCCCTTCTTCACTGCCTCGGGATTGAAAATCGACGGGTAAGACGCCACCAAGGACCATGTCGAAGGGAGAAATATTGCGTGGGTGGTGACGGTAGCTGTGGCCTACCGATCCACAGGCTCTGGAATTTTTCAACCGGACCCTAGACTGACAATCCTCGACGCCAGGCAGCCCTTATTGAATGCTTTCAGATGGTAAATGAAACGTTCTTAGCTGCAGTCAGACGCTGAAGAAATGAAATGTTGATGTAAATACATAAAACCTGGCATCGTATAAAATCATTTCTTTCTATGTTATTTCGTAATGCACCACAATTTCAATAAATGATACAGCTGAACTGTCTCCGAAAACGATGCTGCATCGAGAGAGAGTCCTGCATCGTTGAAAATCGTGTCCGGCAGTAGAACGGTATCGCAGAAAAATGGCGGAGAAAAATGGTCGAGTCGGAATCGCGGTACTTCTGCCGTCTAATTCGTGATAAATAAATGCGGCGCGTTTGTCTATCGAGCGGTTCCTTTCCCAGATAACGTAGTCCATTAATCCCGGAGCGTAGCAGATGCGATGCAATTTAGTCCCGGAGATCAACCGGCATAATCCGTCCACCGGCTTTCGGCCGGTCCGGTCGCCTCTCTAAATAATGGCTTCGATCGTCGATCTATTTTCTCGAAGCCGAGACGAGCAACGTTTCTAGCCGTCGCGCAGTCAGGTGCCCCGCCGGGAACCACCGGTGAAATATGCTCAGCAATTTTTCTTACCCCGGGGCGAAAGTTACACCCCCGGCGCGGCGTTCCGGAGGGAAGCCTTCCGGGGGCCAGAGCGATGCTTTCGCAATTTCAAAACGATTTCTATCCTTCTCTCTACCTGGACAGGTAAACTCGAGAGTCGAAAACCGGAGCAATAACCCACCGGTGAATATCGACGAACAATAGGGACCAGGAACACTCCGGTCGATTGTTCGAAGGGTATGATGATGAATCGCGACTATCCCCGGGTCTGACGCAATTTTCTAATTGCTCCCGGTAATTAGGGTTTGTCCGGGGTCCGTCTTCCGGCACAGGCTACCAGGAGGTTGCCTGCTGAACCCACCTTTCACACCGATTCAACACTTTCTCGGACGTACTCGGACGCTGCGATATCTCTCCACGACGCCATAAATCTGTCGCATTTTCTTGAAAAATAAGGAACAGTGCCCCGTGACCGGTTCTGAAGCATTCAGATTTCTATTCCAAGTGCGAATACTGCCGCTCTCGGGCCCAGAATCCTTGACCATTAAATTAGGGCACTGTGCAAAAGTTTCACTTCTCTGGCTGTGGTGTCCTGTCGGGAGTGGCTTCAATTTTTGCTTTCGATGGAAATTCAGGGGCGCCATAGTTTCGCCACAGGCGTCTCACGGTGGCTCGCGAGTATAATTCGCCATCAAGATCCGGTAGCGGCTGGCATGATCCGGCACGTCGACAGGCGACTGTCCGCGATCCTCACAATAAGTCAATCAGCGAGTCGATCGCAAGTAGAGAGACCTCCAGCCGCGCGACGTGAAGCTCCTGACAAATGATTCTGCCGATACGAGGAGGCTCTCCTCTCTCACTCCTTCTCTGCCAAGCTGTGGCAGAGGCTGGTAGAGGTGACGTCTTCATACGATGCTGGGAGCGCGGTTCCCGACGCTTGTCCGTCACACAAATCGCCTGACCAGCCTTGCGGGATGTCACCGATTTATTTTACGAGATGGCCTGCCGAGGACCTGCCCCCCTGTCCACGGTTGTATTGAGTCCTTACGCGTCCCACGGACCTCCCGATACAGGGACGACCGGGTATCGATGCTTTATTGGAGCCCATTACCTTTCCACGGCGGTCATAATTCCTCCGGAAGGCGCGCGACGCCGAATATCGATGCCCCGGACAAAGCTTCGGACACGAAAAAGGGAAAGAAAGTCTTAAGAAGGCAGCGCAATCACGTTCGACGAGCGAGATCGAACGATCAGATACCACCGACGACACTGCTCAGAAACACGCTCGTGTATTTTTCTTTCTAGTAGTTTCGAATCTGCTCGCTGGCAGCGTTGATTATCTGCTCGTAGTGCTCGTCGAAATTGGATTAGCCCCGGCTGATCCTGGCCCAGAGATTTGAGAAATGGGATTTTTCTGAGTCCTTTTCTTTGGCCCTGCGCAGTGGCTTTGGCCAGTCTTTGTTTCAAAGTGTAGCTGGTTCTCAAGTTGAGAGAATTCAGGACAAAATTTCGGATTCGTAAAATAATATTTTCGTTATTATTCTCGATGAAGACGGGTATCCGAAGATCTCGTTGGTCTCATGAACCGTGGAATCGGAAGAAGCTTAAAGTCTCGTTTTCTCTCGCTCCACCGCGGGGCACAAGATTTTCTGGAAAAGACTTAACAGGGATTAATGGCAACGCAGGCTCATTAATCTCCCGCGATGCGAAACAATCCGTAAGCCGAAGGCGACGACATTTAACGTTATAGTCATCCTAAATCATTGTCGCGGTGATTACGCAATGAGTGGAAGACCAGCGGGGCTATCAATCTATCGAACTTATCCGTTTCGCTATTTCATAGCCGTAAAAGTACCTGTCAGTGTTACGTCAATAATTAATTATGAGAACGTCCGATGATATTTTCATCTGTGAATGAATACTTTATCGCGTTTAACCTTTCCGACTACTTATTATTTTACAGCGCGAGTCGCGAAGTCTCTATTTTCCTGAATAAATCTTGACGCAAAATTCATTACCCGTCTAAGTTAATTTCTTTCCCAACTTTGCCTTCCATCATGAAGGGTCAGGAATCTGATTAGTTTTATTCGGTGTTTCCGGTGACCCAAATCGGACAACAGTAATTTATTTGGACACGATCTCGCGAGAAAGATGTTCCCGCAACGAGATATTTCCCCGATCAATTTCGCCCGAGTATAAAAGGCTGGCTGGCGAGTAGAATTGTCCAGAAAACGCCAGCGACAATCGCCGGCCTGCCTATTGTGGCAGCGAGGGCCCCTCGCGGAGCGTGGCTAATGGATTTATGGTCGCAAAATTCACCGGGCAAACATGTCTCGCCTTCGTACAATTTCGGAGACGATATTAGCATTAGAGAGACGAGTGCAGTCGGCCTGGGGGCAAGGAATGGCCCAGGTAGATCATCCTACGCGTTGCTCCAACAACGACAAACCACACCCGCCTTTGGACAATGGGTGACGCACTACACCGTGGTCTCACTCGCCTCCCCCTTTCTTGAATTATGGCTCAGGTGGTCCCTGCGCGACGCTCTAACTATCGTTCGACTACCATCCTCTCTCGATCGACGATCCTCCGCTAGCCACACTAATGAACATCTAAAAGATCTAGATTCAGTAACATTATTTTTCATTTCTCTCGTGTCTCGAGGACACTGAAAGATCTAGACTCAATAACATTATTTTTGATATTTCTCGTGTCTTCCAAAATTGGTTTCTTCGAAAGAAAAGGATAGCTAGTTCCTAAGAAGACAGCTCTCGCGACTGTCGTCATCCTTATTAAGTACACCGTACGTTTCCAAGTCACTTCATCAGTCGTTCCGCTTAATCGGTCCCCGAAATCTACCGTCCGGCAAGAATTATCCAAATCATCGTTCGCCGAAAGCGGCCACCGAAAACGCGGTCATAAACTTCGTCCGGAGTTGTCCCCGGAACACGAACGTCTCTTTCTGCATTTATGGGAGACGTGCTCCCATGGTTGAGCGACGCTTACGCCCAGGATCACCCGTATCAATCTCTTCAACCGGCAATTGAAATTGACACCGGCCATGGCAGGGAGAGGGGCAACCACTTTCAGACACCCGCATCAGTCTGAACGAACGATACTGATGCTAGGTCGTCGGAAATAAGATCGAATCATTCGGCTTTCCGTGACTAACGCTGCCTTTCGTGCCAGCCAATAAATTCTCAAACATTAATAATGATCCTTCCCGGTCCATTATCCTCGGTTATAACAGAGTGACAGTTTGGCAATTTAGGCTATGTGGGAGCATGGCTTCGTTATTTCCGAAGATTTTTATGAAGTTGACGCGTAATGAATCAAAGATAAACTTCTGTTGGAGCATTTGAACGTGGCGATCGCTTTCGCAGGTGGATACGACATTAAGGAAAAAATGGATCGCAGCTTTCCGGGCGTTCCAGCGGCCGCATAGGTACAAAACGCGGAGTTTTCTGGGTGACGTAAATGCCGTAAGCGCGATAAATTTCCCGTCGGGAGGGAATTCCAAAAGTTTCCGATTCAAAAGACGCCGCGCACGGCGGCGGCGGCGGCGGCGGCGGTGCGGACCCGGGAGGTGGAGGCGCGGCCATGAATTATGCATGAAAGCTTCGATTCGCGGATTAAGCGAGCGCAGCCCGTGGCTCTAGTGTCTATTCTTTGGTTCCAGCGAGCCGATGCGATGGTAGCCAACCGCTGCTATCCGTGGCGAATGTCAAAAGATGTCAGCCCCCGTGGAGAATGGATAAAATCGTCAATGGAACAACGAGGAATCAACCGGGGACGATCTAGTTCCCTTCTAGACGACTTCATCCCCCTTTTTCGAATCTTTACACGCCGCAACATCTCGTATTTTCTTCTTTTCAAATAACTCTAGCCCCGATTTTAGAGATTTTTCAAAAGCTGGGTTTCGTCAACTTGACAGTTAAAAAAAATATTGTATATTTCAACGGAACAATAAATCTCGAGATCATCATCGGCAACAATGTCAGAGATTTGGCACCGAGTATAATCGGATTCAGCGAAAAGGCATTGAGCGTCGGCAGGTTGACAGATACCCTGATTTGCCTTCACCTGGTAGCCTAATAATCGTGAAGGAAGCCATCGCGATCGAGAGGACCTGAATATAAATTGAATTTGCTTCGCGCAACAGAGAACAGAACGCCAACTCGCCAATAGCATTCTCACGATCAGCCTGATCTCGAACATCGCCGATAACCCCCCACTCCTCCCGGCACAGGTGAAGCGACCAAGGATTACCAGGACATTTAGGCATTCCAGGATGAAGATTACAGGATTCCAGGAGACTGGAAAGCCGGTCGAGATCGATCACGGATTTCGATCACGAATCAGGCCGAACCGGTACCCAGGTGAGGTCGTTTCGGTTGCCGCGCCGGCGAGCAAGGGACATCAAAAACCGATCGGCCAGGACTCCAAGGCGCATCATAATTATCGTGGAGCTCCGTTTGCGCGGGAGGAATACTGAAGCAGTGAGGCAACGAGTCCTCGCGGTATCAGGCATTTCTATTTACGGTGTTGGGCTCCCGGGGCCGACGAGTTATGATATTGTTTCGGCTGCTTCTCGGAATCTACGCGATCGGTGACTCGGATAAACCCAGAAAAGGAGAGAGAAAGACCGGCGAGCCGAACAGACGAGGTAGAAGAGAGAGACCGAGCGAAATCTGCCTGCCTCCGCAACCCTATCTCTGTGCTTTCTCTACCTTCCGACCGGTTGAGAGGACCGGGGAGGACGGCGAGGCAAGGCGGGGGTACACTTTTATTTCTTCATCAGCCAACGCTCAACTTGCCTACCTTTTATGATCGCCTGACTGCTTCATCAGTTCACCAACTTTCCAAACGGCGTGCTCCGTCAGCCTGCTGATTCCGTTCCACCCCTTTTTTCTCTCTTCTTTTTCGCTTTCCGTTTCCTGCCTTTCCACCCCTCTCCCCTCACCCCCCCCTCTCTCTCTCTCTTCCTTTTTTATTTTGGGCTTGTTGATTGTTGCGGAACGGATTTTTCTTTGTGCGAAACCGCCCCCGAACGCGGGATCGCGAATTTCACGGGGACCCGTTTGAAACGGGTCACCGGCTGACCAATGCACGATGCAACGTTTCCGACCGAAATCCACCCTCAATTGTACTGCAATATGTCCGCGATCGTGCGCTATTTGTGATAACAATTACCGTCGATTATACTGTGGAATTGTCAATTAATCGTGTTTAGATGTTTGTTCGTGAAAAAATAATCTGAAAAAATATCTATCTCAAAAAATAAACAACAGGAGATCGTATACATCCAGAATACCTCGAAGGTCATTTCAAGGTCATCAATATTTTTTCAACAACCTTTGCAATTGTCTACCAGATCATGCAACGACGGAATGAAGTCTGTGCTATACAGATTGGTACATATTGTTCGGGATCGTTCTCGAAGACCTTCATGAACTCCGCGGTACTCCGAATCCAATCGTCGCCGACAAGTTCACGGGTGTAATCACGAAACAATTCACGTCGCCATAGCTGGACAGATTAAAGAGAATTCGGAAAGCAGGCCGACGCGACGGTGCGTCGGTCACGATAAATATCTCGGTATTTAGGAGAAGGATATCACCGGGGTCCTCATGCGCACGTGAACCCTGTTGGAAGAAGGAGAAGAAGAAGAAACGAGCGCGCGCGGTGTATCCCCCGGCAAACGAACTGCCGTAAAACGAAACAACGATGACGCGCACACGTGTTCGACACGATTACTATTCCGCGGTCGTACCTGCCCGGTGACTTATGTTAATGTCGTAATTATATCATCCTAATCTACGGAGTCGCCGCGTATACGTACCCTACGTGTCCGCATCCTATCAAATACCCATCTTGAAAACTGCTATACGTGCCAGAATGCCGAGGAGTCCACGGGTTGCGAGAGGTTCGCGAGAGTATCCGTGAACCTCGACGACCAGGACCTCCAGGTCCTTCTTCAAAGAAACACAGGGTGAACTCTTGGATCATCCAGCCAGGGTACGGAGTTAAATCCTGGATGGAACTGGGTCACGTGAGCCAGCTAGTTTTGACCTAGAAAAGTTGGATCCTAGTTCGAGGGGATCGTCGTTTCGGAGTTATCCCTTTGAAGGATTTCGGACGTTTCGAACCGACCCTGCAGTCGGAGCCGTACTCTTTCGTCTACTTAAATTCGCTTGGAATTTAAGGTGTCCGCGCGCGCGCGAACGTGAATTTTAGATTATTGGAAGAATTTTAATTTTCTGAGAGAACCAATCAGGGTAGAAACAAAAGGTAGCGGTGAGGAACGAGGAGAATTTACCTTGTCGAGTTAACCAAGGTTAGTTATAGCGGCGGCAGACCGGGCCACGCGGTTCTAGAAGCATTTGAATGGCTGTCGGCCCTTGTAAGACGTCAAAAAGTCAAAGGAAAACCACTAAAATCAGTTAGGGATCTCAACTATGCGTGAAAGTAAGAGGGGACGACGTCGGGCAGGCACCGGGCCGACGAAGAAGGGACTACGCTGTATAGGAGATCACCACGAAAACGACCGGGAAGAGTTTATGGAAATTTTTCCCTCGGAAGGACCGTTAGCTCCGCGTTTCGCCTATTCACGTGGCCGACCACTTATTGGCCACATTTTGTCCCCGAGACAATAGTTTGTCGTTCTTTATGGCCACGGCGATATACCTTTCGTTCAGAAATTATTGCCCGGGAAATCTGTGCCTCTTAGATCATGGTTGCTGACACGGGTCCTGCCTTGCCTTCCTTGGGACGTCCTTAGGGCGACCTGAAACTTATCCGTTTCCTTCTTCGGTACCCTCTTAATAAATACAACTGAAGAAGAACTTCACCATGAAGAAGACCTAACAAAATCAATAAAGACTAAATCCTACGACTTGTGATGTGAGGTTACATCGCGAATAAAATGGCGGACCGTCCGCAGGTCCATCCGACGTCATATTCGCAGCGGAATCGAAGCCGCAACCGCACGGATCGTGCGATCTGTAACAAGTCCGCCACGGATCGGATCCAGGCGGAGATCGACAGTGAAGGAGGAGCCATCAGAATTCATCTCGGCGTGATCCTCGGAACACGCACAGTCCGCGGCAACATGTTGCCCCGCGATGGAAGCGTAGCCGGCGTAGCGAAGATGCGGATACATTTTTTACAAAACGTTTCTCATTCCGCGGCGCATTACTAGAGGAACGAGAGAGGGATGATGCGCAGAGAACAGCTTGGACAAGGAGCAGGCCACAAACGGAAAAGAGGGGGCGGGAGAGACAGAGTACAGAAGAGAGTAAGAGAGAAGAGAGCGAGAGATAGAGAAGGAAGGAGGGTAGAGGCATCCGAGGCTGAACATTTCGTGAAACAAGGAAAAATGCGACTCCGCCGAGGCACGACCACAGCATTTTTGTCTTTACAAAATTATGTATTCCGCAGGCCTCCGCCATATCTCTCAAAGCATAACAAGTTCCCTCTGTGTCCTCCCGTCCTCTCTTCATCCCGCTATCCTTCTCCCCTCTACGTTCGCGACCGAGAGATACTGGCTGTCCTTCTTCCTTTCGAGGAGACAAGCCGCCTCCTTCTGTCGCTCTTTCCTCGTCCTTACCGTGGACTCGCGGATCTCTTTGTCCCCTTTCGCACACACCCACGGCGCTGGCACGTCTTCCGCGGATCCACGTCCATCGTTTTCCTCCGACGAGCACAGTACGGACTCAACCCAGCTACCGAAATCGAATATCCAGCCAGCCTCGACCGTGGGATAATTCAACTCCGCGGTGCTAGCATGTCCTCGCTACCCCGTGCTGCCTGGATCCGCTATCGAGCCATCCGCAACCCCTACTGATCTCTCAAAAAATTATAGGTGCACTGGACACCGTCACAATACCGTCGAAATGGATTTAAAATCACGAATATGTTTCCAGCGTGGAGGACAAGTAGCTACTGGAACGCGAGCTATGCGGAGGTATATTTTTCTGTCGAACAGCCAAGCAATTAAATGAAGGATTAATACGGGAGGGTACCCCTCGGGATCCACGTCTAGATCAGCAGAAACAGATCGGTAGTTGTCACGAAGGTCCCCTCGGCACCTCCTGTAACGGTATCTGTGGCAGCCCCGTGAAGATTTCAGCTCTCGATGGTGTAGCGTTCGAGGAATTCGACTGTCGGACCTCGGCGATCGGCAATGGTAGACGTTTTGTAGGACCGTTAGACGGTTGTTGACGAGCAACTGTTTGGACATTATGCCCCGCTTCTCTGTAATCTAACCGATCTCTGCCGGTGTTCCTTACGGGGGTTGGGGCGGCTGGTCGTGTGGCGATCCATTACACCTTCCAGCTCGTATCTTCTCGCAGCATCTAAGACAAAGTCCCGAAAGAAGGTGAGCCCCGAGAACGGTTCTGTAGAAAGAGAGAGAAAGTGAGAGAGTGAGAGAGAGAGTGAAGGGGAGAGAGGGAGGGACGTGCGGAGGGTATCCGTGTCAAACACCGAGAGCCCACGGAAACTACCGTGAGCCCGTCGACATTGACGGATTTCCGGCGTGGCATCGATGGAATCGGGATTTCGACGATCTATCATTTCCTCGGAATTGCTCGGCCCGAACCCCTCCACCCCGAAGATTGCGTGAAAGCTCGCCGATGAAACATGGGGGAGCCTTTCTCACCTGATAGATCGTTGCTTGCTGCAGTCCCTTCCCTTCGCGTCGATTTTCTTCTGTAATAATGCCGGGATATTGTTGGGAATTCGATGAAAGCATTAAACAATTGCGGAAACCTCATCGAGGGGAAACCACACAATTTCTGTTGGACACACGAACCTCAAATTAGTTCGCTTTGGTGCGCTGTGATCGTGAAGTCGATAAAAGATCGGCGAAGGTCGATAAGAAGATAGAAGCGTCTCCTCTAAAAATCGTCTTCGAGGTCCAGAAGAAGAGACAGGGACCGAGAGGATATCGGTTAGGCGAGGATTTCAGGAAATCAATTTTCATAAACAACAGGCTCGATCCGTGTTTATCGGTGGTGGATCTGGCTGGTCCGGTCTCTCGAAATTTCATGAAGAGGAGGCATAGCCGGGCATACGGAGCTAGCTCGGCAGCCGGGCATGCAGCCCCTGCGGAGACCTCTTGTAATCCGCGATCACCGCGTCCAGGAACGACTTTATTGGAGCTCCATTAAACAGGAAAAGCAGCGGGCATCGTGCACGTATATGACCGTCATAAATCGATCGTTGCGCAAATTGCCTCGGTCCAACATCTGGCATCGTGTTTGCCTATCAGTCGGATCACATTCAGGCGGCGGTGAAGGACAGAAGAGCCGGGAGGAGATCAGAATTCGATAAAAGCGACGCCGGGGCCCCGGTGTAAAGTGCTTTACCGCGGTTGGAAACGACGAGGCACGAGAGGGGCCTACAAAAGAGAGACAAACAGTTTCACACAAGAGAGGGAGAGAGAGAGAGAGTGAGGAGGAGGAGAGGGGCCAGACGCGGGGCCGGGGTAAATTGCGCGTAGAGCCGCGAACCTCGTAGAAAACGAGTTTCGCATTTTACAAGCATGTGATCGTCTCGGTAAACGAGCAATCGAATCGTCGCGGATCCCCTGTTAATTCGCTCGTCGAATGTCTGTTCTCGGACCATTCGCTGCGAGGTCGGACGCGTTCGTTTCCATGCGGCTTTATCGCGTCCCGATGCATCACCGGGCACAACACGCTTCGAGAGTTATGCTCGGCTGGTGCCTTGTCCTTTTTTATGGTTTTTCCAATTAACGCGAAAGAAACCGGCCCGAGACGACTGGCGATTCCCGCGCGCGATCGCCGGGAGACGCGAGCATCGCGCGACAGGTGAATTATTGATGCCTTTTCAACACCCATATGCCACTCATTTGCACATCTCGTTCCTCGCTTTCATCAAATATTTTTATGGATTTTAATTCTGCCGCTGAGTTGTTGTAAGGAACACGTGGGAGTTGAAGAAAATTATTAGATTGCGTGATTGGCTGATTTACTGGCAACGGTATCGATGGCTCAGGCTTGATAACGTCGCGTTAAACACGACCGATTTTTTTACTGTTCAACGGTTACACGAATCTGGAAATACATCAGCAGCTATTTAAGTGGATGTAAAATTAAGACCCCTTTGTGCCGTGGTTACTGCATCTACGCACGTACAACATTCAGAAGCAATAAAATTAAGCGTTGAATGTGATTATTCAGTGGTTTCTAACGAGGTTGGAAGGAATAAAATTCGTCCTGTATTTGCATCGTTGAAGTCTGGATTTTATGTCGCATCCGCGAATACAGTTTTCGGCAAAATTCTTAAAAATGATTTGATACTGTGCACCGTACGAGCGTCATCGTTTCCCGATGCAGTAGCTGAAGCGTTAAGCGATTGCCAGCCTTAGCATCGCTTTGGCGTAAATTTTTGGTCTTTGTGCTGACCCGCATGCCGTGCGAGAATGCGCCATCGGCGGAATTAAATTTGCCGCATGCGGGAGGACTATATTCTTAAGAATGCCGTGTAACCAGTCAATACGGTACAATCATTACCAAATTCCAGTTCTCGTTTCTCCTTCATTCTCACTCTTTCTCCTTCACCCATAATGTCTCTCTCGTGTCGCTCTAACAATCCAATGCTGCCCCCTCCCTCGAAAACCAGTCTGCGAACATGATTCAAACTCTAAAATAAACGAAACTGTAAACGTCACCATATCCCTGTCTAAATATACTTTATTCCGCAATTATTACACTTTTAGTGCTCGGTAGGCATAGAGTTAATTATTCGTCGCACATTAAGAACACGCTGTACCATCGGAAATACTCGTCAAAGTAATCCTAAGCCACCACGGACACTTAATAAAATAACAAGAGTGCGAGGAAGGTCAGAATAAATTAACCAGCGGGTGTCGCTGACTTTTTTCCAGTTCTTTTTTAATTATATCAAACGGTTTATTACACCGTGTTCGAAACTAGAATTCAAAGAGTGGGCGCATCTGTAGCGGAGAACGGGTCCAGTCGAACGAAGGTAGCGCCGATAGCATCTCGCTTCTAATCGGCGATCATTAGATAGAGAAATTCTAACACGCGCCAGGTAAGAACATGTGCTCATTGTCAGCCGTAAGATAGCGTTGCTATACGGGAATGGAAGCGGGCTAGCCGGCTCGTTCGGAGTTCGATTTTACACAAGCGCGTTAGGTCTCGCCGCTAATTGGAAAATTAGTTAGTATCTCCGCGCGCGCGTAGCAGATCGGCGAGGCAGATCGCGAGCGAGGCAGACAGCGCGCGAGGCTTATTTTTCTCGCTGACCCCTCTCGTGCTCCCCGTCCCTGTTCGGATACCCTGTGAGAAAACGTTCAATTAGCCGCGGATGAAATCGACAGGACGTCTGAAATGGCGGTCGTAAAGTCCCGGAGGAATCGTCGTGTCTCCAGGATCCAGTTGACTCTTTCAGCCAGACTATCGATAGAGATTGGTATCGGGGAGCCGATTTAAGGTCATGCCCACTGCATACCTGATGATTCTATTTCATCCTTGCTTCCCGATGCTGCGGCCCCAGAGCCCACGGACCCGGCCCGGCTCATCTCTGTGTCATCGGGCCCTCGATTGCCCGGGCCCGTCTCTCGGCCAATAAAAGTCCCACTACGAGCGATCCTGCTCGAGCTTAACAACGAGGACCCGATGAGCTCCACATCCGATTTAATCCTCTGATACAAGAACACGCGATCCGAGGCATTTTATGATTTGCGATCGAACCACTCCAGCTGACATCCAGTTTTCACTCGATTTCACTTTTTACAGGTCCTCCGGATGTTTTGGGAGGACTGCTGTGGCGGTAGCTAAATTGCTAGGTAGATGCTTCTTGGGAAATACTACCTGTGGAAACATTTTTAGGCAGCTTCCGTAGACGTGTAGCTCGTTCACCGTGTTGCAGCGTGTTCCAATACTTAACCCCTTGCCCTACAATATCGTGTCAGACTCGTGTTGAAAAGTTTGTTTTAATCTCCTTTAGACCGCGATGAAATTCTGTTTTGGTTTTGTTTTTCTCTATTCAATTTTCTCCTTTTTGAGGAAATTACGAACTACGAAGAAAGTTCTAATCATTGAAACCGTAAAATCAATCGTAGGGTAAGGGGTTAACGAAGGACGGATTCGAATGCTTTTAATTGACGATTATTGAGATTGTAAAGATGTGAATTTATTTCTGTGCGTGTACAATGTGTATGTATCATAAAAAGAACGACTGGAAATTCGAGTAGATGCGTTTTTCTTATTTTTATAAAGTAATGTAAATGCCATGGCGAGTTATCAAAAATTAGAACGTTGGGCGAGCGAAGAAACAGATCCGTGGCTGGAATAGGTGTCCAGGACCCGGGCAACCGTCCATTAACAATTATAATAAAAGAGCCGGCGTGTGGACATGCGAGGAGACGCACTTCCCTCGGCTCCGGGGATAATTTTAATTTAAACAAATGGTCAAGGGGGCGGCATCTTTGTCCGCGTCTTGTATTATTTATGCCCGACTACTCGGAGTGCACGTGCGCCGCTGTGTCATCGGCGGGACGGATGCGTTGCCTCGTGTCGTGTCAATGTTTTCTTGAACCCACCAGGTATACTGTACCTGCCCGAGCGAACTCTCTGTCTGTCTGTTGTGTCTGCCGTCTTCGTTCTTCTTTCTTAACCGTCGCTCTCCTCTTCCTCTTTTGCTCTGATTTATGCGATTACGGCTAGAGACGCCTCCGAGGCTCATCAGTCCCCCGGGTCTCTGACCCGCCGCGAATTTCTTTGTATTTCCCCGTCGCCACCGGATTTTGCGAAATTGCACCCTGGAATTAGTCTGCACCCCCTCCATCCCTTCCTCAATCGATCCTCGGTGAAATCGTATTCTATCCTGTTCTCTTGTCACCAATATTCATTTTCCACGTTCTCCTATGAAACTATTAAGACAAACAATAAAAATATTTAGAAATGTGAGAGTATCAATGTATTTCTTACAGCTTAATAAAATCGCTAGAAAGAGAAATAAATTTAATCAATACTATATTCTATGTAATCTTAATACAATAGCTAAAAAAAAAGGAATTGTCTTCCAAATAATTCTGTTCACTTCTAGAACATTGCACGACAGGGGACGAAGACCCCAACGACCAGTATTAGAAATCCTCTTTTATTAATCGATGCGAGGTATCGAAGGTTCTTCATCAGGCAAAAGTGTTGTGTTTTAGGAGAGCTGATTGGCGAATCACGAGTGGCTAGACTAATTTCCAGAAAATCAGGGAGAAAGATCGCGGACGGCGGCGCTCCATTGTTTAGGTATTCGAAGGCTAACAGGGTGCAGCGGCTAGGTTAAACAAATGGAATTTCATGAAAAGAAGATGTCATACTAGTCTATCAGCGCGCGAATTCGTTCCGAGGACGGAAACCCCGGCCCGGAGAGCGTCGCGTTTCGAAACTAATAACGGCCAATTGTCGGCGTATCGCGTACCCGGCGTAATTGGAGGAATAAATTGAAAAATTAGCAGAACGGCTCGGTAGCTCTGACTCATCAGAGTCCCTCCAGATCCGCCGGTCTGCCGATAATAACAACGACTGGAATGTCAAACGGTCGGTTCGGTCTGCGAGGAGCTACCCGGAGTCCTTAATTTCCCCTTCAAATTGTGAACGGCCTCTCATTGGCGCCGTTCCTATTATGTGCAAATTTCGCTCGACTCTTCGAGAATCGCGTTGACAAATTCTAACCGAGCACGTTTATCCAACTAGCCGCCCCGCCTAGTTCTATTAGATCACTCGCGTATTACCTATGGCTCATTAGAAATCCAATTTGTCCTGTTCGGAAAATTGCAATGTAATCTACACAGTTATTTAGGTAGATTCACGAACTGAATCTGCGCCTCGGTGTCAAATTGACACAGCGGTAAAATGTTTCTTTATTCCTTTATATTTATAAAACGGTTGAGGGTTAATGTGTGAAACATGTGAATCTCGATCAGGATGGCTGAAAGCGACTCATCCAGCCAAAAATCGAGAAGGGTCGCATTCGTCGAACCGTTCAGACGACTCGCAAGATTCAGACGGTCCGCGGGGGCGGGCGTCGGTTTCGGTGTACGGTTCGAGTTTTAATTATTACGCCGCGTTTTGTTATTACGGCGGAGGGCAGGGAGGCCTGGAGAAAAACAAAAAAAAAAGGAGGAGAGAAAGGAGGAGGAGGACGACGACGACGACGGCGAAGAAGAAGCGGTGCATCGCGACGAGAGAGACTGCGCCAGCGGACACAATGGGGCACCGTCGGAGAAAGGTCTCGCGGCTTGGCTCTCTGCGGAGCCCCGGTATAATGTTTTATGGCTGCGATCAGCCGTAGAAGTATGAAGTGTCGATAGAGCGAGGCAGAAGCGAAGAGCGGCGAAGATCAAAGGGCCCATAGACGCCGCGTGGTAGCTCGGGACACGGCCTCTCTCCCCACCAGAATCCGCCCGCGCTTCTTCTCTTTCTGTTCGTTGCAACGCGCTGCAAGCAACGCGACTGCAACGGCGTCGACTGAGTCTCTCGCTCCGGCCAGCGTGATTTCAGCTTTTCAGCCTGTATTCCTCGCCTCCCCGCGAGACCGAGTCGCGACCAGCTAGCTCGCTCTCTTCCACGAGCCTCTGTTCCTTTTTGCTTGCTACCTCTCTCTCTCTTTCTCTCCCTCTCGCTCGCTCTCGCTCTCTCAGACTCGTTCGCTTGCTATGCTTGCTTGCGAGCGGTCTTTCTTGCTTTTCTTCCTCGCGGCGGCCGCCTGTTCGCGTTCTTTTCCTGGACAGCCCGCATTTTCTGCGCGCTTTTCGGGACCCGGCATCCCACGAACCTCCGCGCTCCTGGGAATTTTGGTAACTCGGGGTAATAAACCGAGTTTGAATTTTCTTTGCTGATGTTATTGCGGAAACATGGATTTTTCAGATCATTAAAGATGATTTTCGGTAGTCTCGGCAGAATGGATTTTTTCGTGTATTAGGGCAAAGGGCGAAAAGAAATAATCGCACAAAACGGGGCCATTAATTATTAATATTGAGTACAACCGCAACGAATGACTTTTTCCGTGCAGAATTCGAAAACAATTTTCCCACAAAGTCCCCCGAGGCAAGAAGCATTCAGATTTATTTATGACGAAGGAAATCAATTGTTAGCCCGGTTCGTGCGGCGGGAACTCATCAAATAGCCGTTTAACAGTGAAGTTTTGTTGGATCGTTGTATAGATTAATGATAATTGCCTTCTCGTGTCTGGGATCGAAGTGGTTGTTCGTGAGAAATGGAAAAAGAGGCGCAAGAGAGGTGGTTTCCTTGGAACAGGGAAATATCGTCGGAGAGTTTTCGCGGTGCAACTTTTACCTGTGGAAATAGCGTTGAATTTATGGGCTATTAATATCCGTAATACCGCAGTTACATAGACACAGACGTATCTATTAATAGGGCCAGCAAAATACTAGCGTGCACTGCAGTTAACGCACCCACCACGCTCGGGAATGATAAAGTTGGCTGTCGCTCGCACTCTATCATGTTGTTAAGACCGAAGGTGCGACATTTCTATGGCTGGTTTGAACGTTACTCCGAAATAACTCGATCTCGCGGCTGGAAAAAAAATCGTTACTCCCATTCGCGAATGGAGAGGGACACGTTTCGTTGACGGATTGCACCGTGAGCTCCCATTTTTACAATTTTTCCCCATTAAACAACGCCATATCCTTCGCTTCATTCGACGGTACATCGATTCCGGCCGGAACAATCCATTTTCCTTTTCTTCCCACGCCAAACAATTTTTCCTACACGTTCAAAATCAAATTTGATGCCACGAAAAATATCGAGGAAAATGAAGAGCTGCAACGATTACTATCAAGATTCATCTACGGAGTTCTAACATTGGCTAGACCAGGAGAAGAATGGTTCTAGGTTGTCCGAGGGCGTTTTACAGTTCCATTAACATGGTTTCGAAACGCGGTACATCAATTCGACAACATCTGCTTGTTAGATTCCCGCGTGAACACACGAGAGCTCGGGGAGAGTGAGAGAGAAAGTAAAAAAAGATGGATTCCCCTGTGGTGCGTAAAAAATGATGTCCACTAATTGCATAAACCAACAAGTGTAACACGATCCAAAGTGTCTCCATAGTCGAGGAGAATGGATAATTACCATCGTACAGATCCGAAAGACCGGTGTAACACGATCGGGCTGCTTCTCGGTAAAGAAGGACCATTTCAGACGGCCGTTTGAATTCGGCCTTTCCCTCCGCACAGGCGTGTAGAAGGATACCATCTCTTTTAAAATGCTGGTCCTCTATAAAACAAAAGTCCTCGCGGCCTCTTAATGACCCGAACCCTAGCGTGTTTCCTTGAGGTCGCGGGGCCACGAACAAGCCACACCGCGCCGCGTCGTGAAATATTGCTCGGAACCTTGGATCGACGTTCTCAATTTACGTGTTACCGCCTCGTGACAGCCGCAACCTATATTGAAAAATCTGAAAATCCATTTGGCACCATTCCTTTAATGCCCCTGCCCCGATAGTCGTCGATTTTATCGCGTTCCTTCAAGGCTGAGTTCCCTCGAGTTCTGCTACAGCATAATGAATAATGTTTCGCGTTAATCCACAGCTGTTCAAATGTTCTAACTCGATGCTCATGTTTTTCTGGAAGAGTGTCAATGGAGACTTCCAATGAGTTCCATCGAAACATGCTCGGAATCCGATAAGGGGATGTAATTAGAACGTTTTAGTGTCGCGTTAGTCGACTCGTTTCGAAAAATTCCATTTCGTGATTAAAAGGAGCGTGGCTGATAGAGAATGGGTGACATCAGCAACCTCCCCCACCCGTTTGATTAATCGATACTTCTCAAAACACCCAAGGGGCCCGAACTCATATTTCCCGGTCGTCTCCGGGGAGCAGAGGGGCACGAATCGTACACTGTTCCGGATACGATCCGTTAATGACCGAATTAATTTTTCCACGCGACGAGTCCAACACGCCAGAAGAGTGGACAGACCGTTATTAATTAACTTGATAGACCATAAATAAAACTCGGCCGGTGTGTGCCCCCGCCCCCGCCTCTCTCTCAGGAGACGAATATAAATAAATAAATGTCTCCGCAGGACGCGTTATGTTAATTGGGGCGTTGTCTCTCGGCATTCGCACGCACCTATTCTCATTAGCTTTTTACTATCGAACGACCCGTTACATTTATTTCATAATTACCGGCACCCGTTTCCGGTCCCAGCGCAATACATAATCTTCAACCGGCGAAGGAGTACTGATAACAAAACACCATTCCGCAAATATAATCCGTCGAAATTCCGTTCGCAAAATTACTTCAAATTTGACACTTATTACCGGATTGAACATTTTCTGGATCGGGAAAAATTGAAAATGTAATTAAACTGTATTAAATTGTACTTACGGAAGCAAAAATACTATTTTTCTAGAACCCAATATTTTCTTAAATTTTTCAAAATTATAGTAGGCTCGATAGAGAAAGGAGAGGGAGACGATAATGTTTTCGGTGAAAATGACGGGTTGTTTGGCTGGGAGTCGCAAAAATCGGCTGGTTAATGGCGCGAAGGATAATAGGAGAGCGACGATCGGCGCAACAAATTCCTCCGAACGGTACACAAAGGGAGGAATTCGGCGATGGCTGCAAAAGTGGCAAGTAACGACTCCCGTCAAAAACGCGACAGATCGTCGTGCATCAACCGCGGCTGTAACAGGCGTTTCGCGACGCACTCGTTACGAGCCGGCCTTGTTCTGATCCACGTTGCATTTAGTCAGGACCACCCTGTATCCGCGAGACGCATCTGCCCACGTACGCGGACCGCTCCCGACGAGAATATTTATACAGCCATTGTCCCCGAATCTGGCGTCGATAACTCAGTCTAATTATACGCAGTGCGAGATGAATCCACGCGGAGAAACACCGGTCGAAAAACAACCACGATGCTCGCGTGCAAAACAGACAACTTTTCGAGACATCTAACCCTTTCGTCACTCTCCTCGTTTTTTAATTTTTCCGAAGTTTTCATAGATTGCCAGCTGATACTGAAACAATCGAACTAAATAGTAGAACTGCACGATCTAAGAAAAAGCACGGATCCGAGTGTTTTTCGTCAGTCAAGACTTTACTGTACATCCTTAAATTTCAGTAAACTACCTGTTCACTGTTTTAAATTTCACTCGGTTTTCTCCATAATTTTTATCCAACCAGATATTCAGATAATTTTATGGAAGAAGGTAGAATTTCGTAAACTCCGAGTAACTAGATATGCAAAATAAGATTCCGGATGGATGTGGGATAGAAAAATTGCATTGTTCGAGGAGACTCGGTAAGTTGATCAAGGGAGTGCGTCGCGTCGCTGCCGTTGTCCCTAGCATAATGGATGATTTTCGCGGTTGTCTAAAGCCATTAAACGGCTCATCATGAATTTCACAGGCCGTTCAGGCAATCTGTAATAATATCGTCGATCGACCGGCGCACGTAGCTTCGATCGGCCGTATCTGGACCGTGCCCGATTCGTAATAAACTGCGATCAACGAGTATGTACGTCGCGGATCTGTCCGATAGCCGGTTTTAGTGGCTCGGAACGAAAGTGCATCGCAGCCACCATGTTCATTAAAGAGCGCGAGTGGGATGATCCTCTCGAACCTCTTTCGGAATCGATATCGCGGAACGATTTTCTGATCTTCACCGAGCTATCGAGTTGTAAAAGCAAATCGTTCCCGTGTTCGGCAAGTCCTGTCCGACGAGTTTCCTTGTTACGATAGGGTTCGCCGACGCGTGGATGATTATGGCATTCCAGGGCCGACTTATAGTCACTTTATACACTGTTCCTGGGGTCTAAACAAATTTCAGAGCCTCCGAAAATTTTTATTTTTCAATTTTCTTCGAAATATTCTTTTAAGTTTAAAGGAGGATAGACGGATAGGGTAAAGTGCCCAAATATGGTATAGCCCCCTATTATGGCACTACCTTATATCTTGTTAAGGAGAAGTCGCACTCTAGTGAGAAAATCCTCAAACAATAGTTTACCATGTTTATTTAACAGTGTGCAGTACATTCGCACCAGTCATCTGTACATTTTAGCATCGATCCTCCGCCAGTTGTGTCTCCACGTGTTAAATATTTTTTTGGTTAGATTTTCGATTGTATCTTTATTGAGGACGGTAAGTGATTTTGAAATGTTTGAACATATCTGTAGTTTCAGTTTATTTATATTAATGTTTGCCAACTGTTGGTTTGGGCTAAAATTCATTTTCTAATTTATGAATTTACGAATATGAATGACGATAGATCAATATGGCACTACCAAGGGTTCCCTAATATGGGTATAGCTATTGACAGTGGGTGCCGAATATGGCACTAGGCTTCATGTTGAGGACTCAAGGTGTACCATATTAAGAACCTGTTTCACTGCAACCTGCAAATGACACGAAAAAAATATTTTTCCCAAGCTGTATATTAAGTTTTGAACAAACTTGACCCCAGAATCTTATAGGGAGGAAATGCATCTACAACTGGTAATTTTTTGGTCGAGAAAGAGCATTCTAAAATAATCAAAAAATGACACCATCAAAAGTGGTTCATATTTGAGCACTTTACCCTATAGAAATGTAACTAAGAAAAATCGTAAAAATTTTTATCTCCAAATTTTCTTCGAATTTCTGCGAGATATTGCGATTAAGTGGATTCGAGGATCGCTGCTTCGATTAGCAATAAACGTTCGATGGAAGCTATATTGGACACTTGTCCGTCGATCCAACAATCACGCACCGAGGGTCAGTGACCACATTATACGCCGGCTGATCGCGTTAGATTAGGCTCGTTTATCATCCATCAATGAGAGGAAGTTCTCTCTACGATCGACCGGTCAGCGTTCAAGTTAGAAGCTGAGCCCGAGAACGTTCTTTGACGCACAACACGGTGCAATTAACCGTAAAGATAGGTAGAAGAGAGACGTGATCTATTTTTACCTGCGCAGGTAGAATTAACGGGAGATATCAAACGCTTTTGAGAACGTCTATCACGATATCGGTTTGCAGCTCATGTTCGGCTGCGCCTTTAATAATCAGCAGCCTCCTGTTCTCTTCGGACATCACACCCAGTTGCTTTCATTAATGATCCTAATGACCCAGTAATTATATACGGAGATTTAATGAAGAATCCCTAATTGACTCTTAATTCCATTTTGCTCAGCGTGTTAAATAACAGAGCATTCGCGGGCATTGGATTTCCGGCAAGGGCCTGCGGAATGCCTGGCTGCGCGATCAAAATATTTATTGCCTCTGATGCTAATAGTTTATTTACGAGCATTCTGCACTCGAGTGGTAACTCGGAGAGGCGTCACTAATAATTCTTATACCATTATTCAAAATATTTGTTGCATTATTAAAGTATTCAATAAATTACTAAACGTATTTAATATCGTAATCAGTGTTATTATATATGTACATATCAGTTTTATATCTATAAAATTAAGAAAATCATATAAAATGGAAATATTTCATGCCGGAAGAAAATTTCGGTTTATCTCGAACGATTTAACCGCGTAAGTCGACTTACTGTATTCTGATGATATCATTTTTATTTGTAACGTGGTGGCAAGTTCTAGATTTTCTAAAACTGCGGAGGATGACAGGCTAAGTAGAATTGAAGCCTGACTTTTTCACGCTTAAATATTAAGTTCGATGAGATACGGGCCATCGCGGCCGCTTTTTAGAGGGCAGATGATTCAATTATTTTTCTGAACTTTTTGATACAGCAATTCGAGGGCCGAACCCGAATGTTACCCGCTTAACAGGATAACAAGACCTAATGCGGTGTGAATTGAGATTGTCCGGGGCCCTGAGGAAAAAAAAGAAGCGAAAAGGAACAGCATACATATGAAAAGTAAGAGCGCCATTGACGCTGTTACAGCGGCGAAGGCTTGTCGAAAAACTGGTTATTTCAGGGGAAGAAACCGTCGACGCGAGGCGTATGCCCGGCTTAATTCCATCAAGCGAGAGAGACGGGCCAACGCGCCGGAAGCAGGTTTTATGGGAGCACACATGTTAACCGAGACAGATCAACATTAATTTCAATAGCACGCGCTCGGTAATGATAACAAACAATTAAGCGAAGTCAAGCCGGCCGCGGCTATGAGATCATCGATGGTGCGAGGGTGTCGGAATTAAATGACACGTAGATGGCGTGTGATGCCATTACACTCGTTAACGCTCCTCCGCTAACGTAACTAATAGATTATGAACTCTATGAATTAATGCCACCGTCGTCGTGGAAACGGTTCTCATTTCTTCGGCAATTCCGGAATCCCGATCCTCTCAACGCTGGAACAAAGATTACCGATCTTCGGCTAACCATCAACAATCCATCGTTCACAGAATTCTGCCTTTCTCGAGATTCAATATTTCAGAAATACATCGAAAATTTTCTGCGATTTTTAAATATTCGTTCTTCTGTATCGACGCACCAGCAGATGCGATTTTGGGCGAGAGACCGAGATAACAAGTTTAATCGATCAGGGGTCGGATAAGAACGAATTCAGTACTAATTATTTCGAAATAAAAACAGGGTTACGTTGGTTCTGCTCGGTCTCTGCGGCGACAGAAAGATAATGCACGGACATGTGCAAATTCTTCAGCATCTCGCAGACGAAACTTCTAAATATCGCGGCTGTGTTATCGCCAGTCTGCCGTCTAAAAGATAACAGTCGAAGCACCCGTGACAGAAGATTGTCTCGCGATGAGCAGAGCAGGCAGCGAGCAGATAACGTATCAATCCGGTGGTTGAAAAATTTGCATCGGAGGGTCATCTGCGTGACGAGTTATAATTACGCGCGTGTGTGCATACGCTGGGCTACCGAACTGTAATGTAATTGGAGATAGCGTGGCCGGGGCAGATGTTCCCTGCCGATGACTGTCAATCAGATATTGAGAACCGCGCGGCTCTTCGAGAGGCACGGCGTAAAATAAAACGGTGAATCAATTAGTGAATGACTGCCGCGACAATATCCTGTCTGGAGCGTTGGCCGTACACACGCTCGCCGCGCTGCTGTTCCAAGCAGAAACTCTCCCGGCTACCCAGTGATGTCATCGTGAGATCATAACGTCATTCCGATACCAGTTGTAGTTGTTGCACCGATCTTAAACATTCATAACGCACACTGGTCTTGATAACCGCACGTGGCCTTTTTCCCTCGTTCCTGTTTCGCATTGGATAAACAACGTTCAGGTGGTAATTGTTTCATCGATCGATTGCGGATCTTCATGCAAAATAAGAATTGCCTGCATCGATTGCAAGGGATAGAAACTAAATTGAATGTTGTGTCTTTCCTTGACGATTTTAATAGAAGAGAGATCGTTAGACTGCGGATGTTTATGCAATTTTGAATTTTCTTCAGGCAAATTTCAAGAAAGCAGGAACGAATAAAATCTTATTTTTAGTGATAGTAGCCTTCATAGATCCGAAATAAGTAAAAATCGTATTAAATTCTGTGGAATTTTCTAGAAATTTCTAGGAATATTCTAGCATTTTTTGAACCTTTTTAGAAGCCATGAATGCTTCTTCAATTTTTCAAATTTTTCAACAATTTTGCATTTCATCTACTCAATTTTGCTATAATTCATCAAACACGGAGAGGTCAAGGTTTGACCTAATTCGGACATTTAAGAGGTACGACGAATTACGAACAATTTTTTGATGATTCGAGGAAGGATGATCAGACTGACGATTGGTGTCGAAAAGGTAGAAAAAGCATCTCGTACGCTTGGCACTCCGATCACGCGTTATGGGACACGTGTGCGTGCACGACGTAATTATGGTGACGCGTGGGCCAAAACGCTACTGCATCAAACAGCGAAAGCAAGAGTGCTCTGCCGTTCATTAACTCTCTTCGCCACCGACGGAACGGAAAGAATGGATGGGAGAGGGAAAGAGAAGGAAAGAAATAAAAAAAGACGTCTGATAAAGTCTAGCTCGGGAGTGAAGATCCTCCTCCCTTCTTTTCCCTCTCGCGACCTCTTAAACGCGAGCCGCGTGGGATTCGTGGATTTAAAAGCGAGGAGACTCGGAAATTTCATTCACGATCAAACGGAAGCTGTTTTCAGAACCCTGCACACCCGAATATTGTCTCCTTTGTCCGAATAGAAACACCTACCGAGCCTCGGAAATTAATCGGGCTACACAGTATCAAATCAAGCACACTTCGTACCTGAAATGTTAATGACACGAACAAACACCGAATGTATCTTGCGATTTCGAATTTGTGAAAAACAGATGCAGTGGACAGCTCGTTCGCGAGTTCCTCCGCGATTGTTTCAGATCCGGATGCGGTCATCCGTCGACAATATTTCGTTTCTTGGTGTCGGAACTCTTGGGAAAACATATTCCCGCGAAAGTTAGTTCGATATAAGCTTGGAGAATATGTCGGTACGCGTGTCCGTATCCAAGCAAGTTTCCGCGGAGCGGCTCGGCTCGGCTCTGCTCGGCGCGCGGCAAAAGCTCTGCGGATCGCCAAAGCTAAAGGCTAATATAGCAAAGTTTTCGCATCATCCAGCTAGCTATCTTCTATCTCTTCGGCTCTTTCCACGCTTATTAAGTCCCGCCAGTGATTTCTGCAGCCAGCGGGAGGTATTCTCAGTGTATATAATGCTGCCTTCGAGCAGCCGTCAACCCACTCTCCTTCGTTTCCCTTCTCGAAAGAGGCTCATTCGCTTTCCAAGGATTCAGATTCGAAGCGCCGCGCGCCGCCACGCCAGGAAAAAAAACGCGCGCCATGCTATTGGAACTTCCCAAGCCACGAAATTGCGCCCGTAAGTTTGCACACCGACAACTTTCCAGGCCCGATACTCCGTTCGCCCCGTATCGACCAACGCGATCAACATAATTCACCTCCCAACCATTCAAACTTAATATTTCCCCGGCCCTCGTTCAATTCCGTTCCCGAAGACTCTGGGCATCCTTCAGAGAACAATAATCGTTTACTCGAAATACTCACTTGAGCAGTTTAATCATTACTTCGATGTGTCAAGAATTATACAACAGATTGCGGTGGAAGAAATAAATAATTAGCAAGCCAGCAAGTCAAGCATTGTACGAAGCACGCTCGAAAGGAGGGGGAAACGCATTAAGAATAAAATAAAGAGTCGGAAATATGAAGCGTTGCATATATGCATTGCCGAACGAATTTACATAATTACGCGTGGTTTCTGACACGATTTGGCAAGTTAGTAAGATCGTCGGGACGCGATTTTGCCGATGACAAGCCGCCGCGCCGGTCTGCCCAACCGCCAATTAAAATGACCGCTTCCGTTCCTCGAGGACTTTAGCTCGGATAGCGAGTATAATACCGGGTCAATTATCAGAGAAAGCACAACACGATTTCGACGTTACAACGATCTCGGGATCTTTGTGATCATCCGGTGGCTTCGATATTCGAGGCACCCGGTTATCTCGAATCGCCCCGTAATTTCGTGTTCCTAATAATTCCCGAAACGACATTCAGAGTCTTATCGATAAAAATATGCTCACCCTTCTCCAGTCCCGGTGGACACGTAGTGTCTCGCAGGAATCACGTGATCGGACGTTTCGGCACCGTGGTCTTGATCTCCCGGGCCGGTTTCATGGGTTTATTAGAAGCAAATCAGGAGGATGGAGCCTCTAATCAAAGATACTGACGAGCCGGGACTGTGTTGGTTTGGCATTATGGCATTATGCGCTGTCCTCCTTCCACTAGACCCCCGTCTACTCCCCTCTTAGACCGGCTTCCTACCTTTATCCTTATGCTACACTCTCGTTAGAGACATTATATTGCCTCTCCATCGCTAAATCAAATCCGTGATTGTGAATAGACCCACAGGGGTTCTCGACGCCGGTTCCGTGCATCGAACAGCCATCGAAGCTTCCGCGAGAAAAAGTCGGAGCACCTCTTACGGATCCATACATCATTCCTATTTAATCAGCCCATTGTTAATTGAAAACCCAGAGGAACTTTCCCCATTAATTTCTATTCAATCCCTAGATAAATTCTTTACCGATTATGCCCTTCTTCGGTAAATCAAATCGCGCTGTCTTTGGTTGTTCGCGTAGGTTGTAAATCTTTCTCATTTGAAACGCGAGATCGAGCGTTGTTGAAACAATAATGATGCTGCAATAAATAGAATCCTGCAATTTTCACGCGGCGATGGTGATAAAAATGATCCAGTTGAATAAATCACTTACCAATTGGAATCAGCTTGATCCGACGAGGTGGAAGGTAGACAGTCGTCACAGTCGTCTGGCAAGCAACTCGAGGCAGCGGACGAGTCTGTGCGGGTATTGTGTATCGTCCTCTTTCGTTCTCGAAGCTCGCATCAACGTCAAGATAGAACGAGATTTAGAATCGCGTGTAGCGGCCCGTTTTACGGTCGAGAATCAAGTGACGTCGCGGCCGTTCGATAAGTTTTTCGACGTAAAGCCCCGGCCAGCCAGTTCGATCCGATGGTATCGACGGACCGCCTTGTTCCCCGGGAATATAATCGTTCGTTGAGTGAAAAATCCAAGTGGACGTTAAGATAGCCCGGCATTTCGTTATCTTTACAGCCCGGCCACGATTCTCGTCTCGCCTATGAGCGAGTACAGCGCGGAGTGGCGCGGGAAAACCAGCTCAGGTGGAGAACGCGATGTCCGACTCACTCGGATAGGGGGTACACACACCGCGCGAAGCAGTTCGCCTCTCTCGGTTCCCCGTAAACGTTTTACGACACCGAGTTATAATTATTTTATTATCGTCGATCGTAAACGATCGGGTAAGTGAAGGTAATAATATGCAGTAAATACTTTTAATGGACAGCCTGGGACCCAGCCTCGGGGACGTGTTAAGACGTGGCCGTTGTAAAACAGCAGGACGTCAACGTGTTTTCCTCGGCATCGATCCCCGATTCGCCTTGATCCCTCTTAATTTATCTTACGGATCCGGAGCCGCGGGGTAACGGGGACCGGGGATCCGAACGATTTATACCGATCCGTACCGATCTCGGCGGCGAAACTGCCGATTAATTAAACTTTTTCATCGTGTTCACTTATCTTCGAAGAATATGGCAAAATTTGTTCCTCCACAAAAAAAAACATCTGTAATTATCTTAACTAGAGGTAAATATCGTCGGAATAAAAATGAACACGAAATCCTGAATAAAAGCTCGGTCGGCGAGTTGGGATTTTGTTTGCGGATGATCGGTAGCGCGCAGATGCGTTGCCGAACGGCGATTTCTATTTCGATCGTGGTCATTGTTTCTCCGAAAAACAGAAGCGTCTCCCGGCGACCATGAATTATCGATCATTAATGATTCCGGCAAGCCAGACATTACCAGTCGATAAATCTTGCGGTCGTAAACGATCCGCATCGGACAAAGGAGCGTCGCCGGGTCCGAGGGGGAAGCTCCGGGGTCTCGTAACGACAAAGGAGCTAAGTGGTAATTATTTATGCGTTATAGACGGCATGACATTAGGTGTTGCGACGCCGAAATTAGACTAACTCTAAATCAGTATAGACCCCCACAAGCCTCTCCCGAGATACATCCACTACCGGCCTTCTTCGTCAGGGCCCACCGCGCGCCTCCCGATTTCGCCGTGCTGGAGTTTCCTCACACCCCTGAAACACGTCGACACCTACATCTGGGAAGGGCGCACCCCAAAACCGACTTAATTGTAACTTATGGCGACTCTAATAGAGCCAACGCGTCTAAAACGTACACCTCTGACCGAGTGCACCTCTAACCAGTACTATGATTGGTGGGTGGCCCTTTATCAACCGGGGTCGCCCTACCGGGTCGCTGCCGGTGTCCCGGGCCCGTCCTTCAAACAGGTTGACACTCGTGCAAATCGATGATGATGTCACTCGACTACAAACGTGTCCCCCTAAAATGTTCAGCTAGAACTTTTTAACAGTCTCGACAAATTAAATGTTCCTTGAAAGTAGTAGGGGCACGGAGGAGTTTCTCTTCGGAACCGCAATCAGGAATTTAATTACAAGCGGTTTATTAAAACGAAATAAAATATCTCCTTGATGCAGAAACGCCGGAGAAACAATGGCTGCCAGAAGCGTGGAGTCATATGAATGATATTGGAACGGCGGCGGCAGCTGGGTGGCGCGAGCCGCACCTGTCGACCTCTTCAACGAAACAACTGGAACAGATAACAGTTTCCTTCCTTTTGCCTAGTCAAATACATCGTTCGCTGCGGAGTTCAGCTCGTTTTCTGATTCGTATTCAGGAAAACGGCTTCCGAGCTCCGATACGTTTGTTTAAATTATAGTATGATACTCTAGCGATTTGACAGGGAGCGGTCAAGTATGTAAATCACAGTGCGTCTAGGTAAAATATTTATGTGACTGGACGTTGTATCATCCGAAATTTGTGCTGTCCAATTTTAGATTGACAAGGGAAAGAGTCCAACTGTCCCACTTTGATTTTAACGAGCGCGTGTACAATAATAAAATGTATAAAATATTACCCTTGGTTTCTCGTCTGTTACAGTATTTTATTGTTCTCACGCCGCATAAAGAAGTGAACTCGTTAAAAATGGTAACATTTCGAATAATTTTTCGCAAGTTTCGCCGGCGCAATTAGCCCGCCATGAAACGCACAATGCATGAAAGAATATGCAGTGCTGCAGAGAATCAGGGAAAATCCTTTCTGGTGTAGGATCGGCGATCCGGATGGCAACGACGACGACGCGTGGACCCTTTAATTTTTAACGCGGCCAGGCTTTGCCGTTGATGGGGCGCGGAGCAACACACAGGGTTAGCTTCATCCCCCGGTTAAGGCGCGACTGCATATCAAAGTCGCTATTTATAAAGAGTCAGGTCTCGTGCACTCATATACTCATACACCCGGCGCCGGATCCTTGTAAAGATGCACGGGCACACACGGGCCCGAGCCGGCCCGATAATACGCATTTCCATACATACGCGAAGGAGACACGCGAAAGAGGACACGCGGAGGGACCGGTCGTACGTATTTGCATATAGAGAGCGTTAGCTAAGGGAAATAGAAGCCGAATACGTGACAGCGTTGCTCCGAGAGGCGATTCTTCGCTGGGAGACGGACACTTCCTATCAGCGGGTTCATTAATAACCAGACGAAACTGGCCAAAGGTGTGGAGGGTGGCTAAATACGAGCATCTCCTTCCCACCCCTTTTCTCATCTCCATCCACCCGCCCCGGCTATATGTCTGCGCCCTTTTAATGCCGCGTGAATGATCCCACGTCTTCCGACTCAATCTTATCAACATCCACGACCCGCTAAAAGAACGTTGACGAGACACGCCATTCAACCCTTATTTTATGTCCAACTAATTATTGCTCTATTTATCGTGCGTAGGCTAAAAAGAATAATGTTTTCATTTACAACAGCAATTTTTCGAGAACCAGATTTTTTGCGTTTTCAAAAAGTACACCGAGGATGTTAGAGGACATTAATTCCCCTAGAAAATGAATATCAAGTTCACAGAGCGCCAGGGGTTGATTATCAGAATATTTCTAATTTTTCGGATGTTTATCTCTTGTTTATGAAAGCAAGGGTTAGCCGTACAAACGACCGCCATTGATATCAGGCTGAGTCGACGAAAGTATAGCGAGAACCCCGAGAGGGTTGTTTAGAGACTGGTCGGAGACAAAAAATTCTTGGAGCCCTTCATTTGCGGCTTAGCATTAATCCCGGTCGCGAAACAAACGCTTTATCGGGCCGTGTACTTGGTTTGTTCTACGGATAAATACGGTCCCAAAGGCAAATGGGATAAATCTGAATAACACGTATCAAGGCAACGTCTATGGTGTCCCTTGATAAGGGTGCGAAGGGGTTGGTGAATGATTAGAGATATTAATATTGCCGGGAAGAAGGGTGCAAACTACCGAACCACCACGGAGAGGGTGGTGCGTGCGTGTACAGACGCCATCGCGGCTCTTGACAATCTTTGGCGACCCCTGCGGCCATTCTCAAATTTTTCAAATCATTACATATCAACGTTAAAGTCAGTTCGCATTCCAATAAAATGATCGAACAAGTTGTTAAATTGTACAAAATTGTAAAAACTCTTTGAAGTGGTGCGCGTTATACATTTAATGGTCAGCGCAATTTCAGATCGCGATAGACAAATGTACACGTAGCTCCAGTGTTATTTAAGGGTTGCCAGCGTTATAATCGTTGGCCCGAGCGTCCATTATACGTCAGAGCGAGGCGTTTAAAGTCCGAGCGAAGCAGCTAATGAATCGGGGACGCCGATTAGTTAGAAAAAGGTTATCGGCGAGCGGCGATCTCGCGGCGATTAGAGCCAAGTTTCCTCATCGTCGCGCAGGTTGGCCGGGCACGATTTTCATTTCCCGTGGTTTCGATCAACTGGTGCCAGGATCACGAGCGAGCAAGGGTTACGTCTCTTCTCTTCTTCGCAGATCTCGATCTCCCAGCGGCACGGGAGCCGACATACACACACACAGTGTCGGATCGCAAACAAACGCGGACCCGGGGCTCCGCAAACTAATTCTAATCTGGGCGCTACCGACAAATCGCTCGCCATAAATCTGGAGCCAAGAAACCGAGAGCCAAGACGTTCGTAATCGAAGATAAACCGCCGAGCCGAGCCGTGGTGCTCGCGCGCGCGTCTCCGTTTTCCAACCCCAACCGGCAGAAAGCAACTATCGTATGGTTATCAAAGTCGAAGCAGGACGCCGTAACCCCGACGGGGGGTATCGTCCACCGGGGAGGGATGTCGAGGGGATGACGTTCCGCTAACTTATCCGGATAAATCAGAAATCCCGTCGTGGACGTTGCACGAGAACCGCCGACCGATTATTGTCCGTCCGAGGGAACGATTTTTAACGCTTCTCCCTCCACCCTCTCCGCGCAAAACGTAGTCCCTCGTTTATTTCTCGTCTTAATAATATTTTAGAAATTGTTCAAATATTTTCACCGTTTCATCATCATTTTCAAATGCGTAAAATCCGCAGCCTAATTCGCAGCGGCAGTAAGCAGCAGAGAGAAAACGAACGACAGATGATAATTTGACGGGATTCTTGATGTCGCAAGCAGATAGAAGATATCGGGTAGAACAATTCGAATTCTTGAGGGTTCACGTGTATATGACGAAGACTATCCCCCATTGTGGTTCCGAGTGTTCTGTAGTATCTGTCGCCTGTACACCTCGTCGCTTCACACGGGGTTTTGCGCAACGAAGGCAATTACGCGCCATAAATCACCGTGCGCGATGGAGGTTCTATTTCTCTAATCACCAGGACAATCGGTACCATTTGATTTTGTGGATTTTATTGTTCCCCGTGTCGTAGATAGGGATCTGCGTCCTGAAGGGATTGGGATTCCTGATCCCAATCCCCGGGCTCGACTCGTTGACGAGATTGATCGCTTCGCGGCCGTTCCAAACAACGAAGAGACCCTTTTCCCACTGCGAACAAGCGAGCACCGAGCGCTATACATCATCGAGATTGAAACATTTCCTTATTATTACGAACGCGAGCATAGATTAATTCCATGGTATTACGAACGTCCACGGTCTGCCGGCGAGGCAGCTACATTCGGGTAGCTCCGTGACGTCGCGGGACGACGCCGTCTTTGTTTAAATCGGACTGTGAATAGTCTTTGTTACGCTCCCGCCTCGAAAACGTATATCAAGCATATATCACCGAACGGGTACAGTGCCACCAAAAAGTATCGGCACGCTCACAGTCAACGATTTTTAAAAAATTGTCGGTAAATATTTTGCGCGTTCAATGCTTTGAATACTACCAGGTATGTAAATATGAAACTGGAATTTTTGTATAGAAAATACACGTCTATTGTATGACAATGACAGAAAATATTTGATTCGAAGTATTGCCCATCGGTAGCTACACATTTTTCCCATCTCTCTGACAATTTGTAGATGCCACGCCAAAAAAACTGTTCCTCTTTTGAGGCAAACCATCGAGCCATTTTCGTAAGATGTGAATAACCATCGATGCAAATAAGTAATAATCGGATGGAGCCAAGTCTGGTGAGTATGCCGCATGCGAAAGTATTTCCCAACTAAACGCCTCAATCGTTTCCTTTACCTTAGTTCAACGTTATTAGAAACTATGCTGTTGTATGAAACTTGTATGGTTGTGAGTTGAAAATATTTACCAGATGTCAAAACAAGAAAATGGCGTCAATGACACGGTTTGACGGTAACTACATTGACAGCTAGGGCCACCTATGGGCAAATTCCGGTTTCATATTTACATACCTGCTATTCGAAGTTACGATGTATTTTAAAATAACGTATTCTAATTACATGGAAGGATGAGGAGTGTGGCTATAATTTATGTTTGAACTCCCATCAAAGTTTCAGTAACGCAAACATATTTAATAAACCGTGTTCAAATATTTACATATCATTTTCGTTGAAAATTTTCGAATATTTCAGTGAATCTCACGTTTAGTTCAATTTTGCAAGAGAGACTAGTACGATAATACAGACTAGCGATTAATTAATTCAAGAGACAAGATAAAAATACAGCTCGAAATCGAGGGAAAAATTTTGCAATATTGATGGGCAGAATGTGTGGGGAATTTTATTTATATACACCCCTCTCGTACATTGCACGGGAAACGCCAATCATAGGTCAGAAACATTCGATATGTGGAAAATGTAGCTGGATGACACACCTGATTTTTGTCACACGAACCCACCCCCTTTGGAGTGACGAGTGTCAGAATAGGGAACGTTCCCGTTGTTCGTAACCGGAAATCGATAGTCACGGTTTTCTCGTTGGAGCGGGACTAGTTTTATTCGGAAGATTGCTTAAAAAGGAACGATCAGAGCTTACCGATCAGAGATGTATCCGAGCGATGCGCTGCGTTCGTAACGACGACCAACGGGTGGTCCGTCAAGGGAGGCCAGAGCGAATCGGACCGCCCTCCACGAGTAATTGGTGTACCTACGCGATTCGATCATTTGTGGCCTTATAATCTCCATTACGTCTTCGATACAGTCTGCGTCGATCTCCGAGGAGTCGGTGGAAGCGTCTTGCAACGTGATTCTGCTCGCCTCGGATCTTTCACGGCGGCGAAAAATCTTCCATCGAGACCCTCCACTCGGAACTACAGAAATACGTACTAGATTTTTCATTACTGCATCTCGGATTTTATATGAGCCAATTTTATTTCAGCAAAGCCAATTTTTTACCATTTAGAATAAATTTTATGACATTTCGTTCTGTGATCTAAAACCGAAATTAAACAAAACTGGATGGGTGTAATTTCACACAATAAAAAGATTACGAGATTACAAGATAATTGTAATTATGTGAAGTAAATCCAAAGAAGGAATTAATTAAGCTAATACAAACAATTGTACCATAGTCCTTCGACAACCAATCTCAAAGACCAGTCGTGGACCTGTCTCTCTGTGCTAGGACTGCATCCTCATCCATCTTACAGCAACCTTGCAAATTTCCTCGAGGCAGGCTCGCGCAGAATATTTACTGGCTTCAAAATTAATAATTACCGAGCACAGGCAGAGGTATCGGTCGGTCCCTACCGATCTCATTATAACCTAGGATCGCCATGTAGGTTCCAGGGTAGCTTCTGTCGCTGTTTGCAGGCCTGTTATGCATCGAGGGCCTTCTTCTGGTTGCTCTTGGTGTCCCTCTTCCCGTGCGCGTATTACGAATCGCCTTCCACGTCAAGCACGGCGAATTAATGCGCGTAATATGTTGGCCTCGGGCACGTTTACGGGTTTACGTTCCTCCCGGTATAACTTAAGACCAGCTCTTGGTGTATCGCGGGTGCAAGGATTCATTTGCCGTTAAGGAATCGTCGTACCAATACACCTCGTCCTTTTTTTCCCTTCTCCACTCCTTCCTTTTCGGATCTCCTTTCTTCAACGTTCGGCCGCGTCTCTTTCTTTTCTTTTCCAACGAGCTCTGTCTCTCTCTCTACAAGCCGCGAGTCGGTGCTTCTGGTAATCAGCTTTTCGATTATTTATCGCTCTATTAATCCGGGAATAGGTACCGATCGGCCAGCCGATTTGTAATCGTTAACTCGTTGGGCCCGGATTCGGTGACTTCGGTCGCACGGCCGTTACCTCCTCGACACACGATACGTAATGTAGAAGTTATTTGCACGAGATAGCAAAAGGGGTATTGCGAACGTTACTACAACTGCGATCCCCGTGTTGCCCGACAGATACTTGTTAATCGGGCCCCTCGACGCTGTGGGAAACTATGACCCTTGGACGGTGTAGTTAGCCGCACCGGAAATGCGAGCGAATGCATCCCTTATGCGCTTTGCGACGCCTAACGCCGGGAATATCGATGGGCAAACAGCTAAAAATTAATTGTTAACACAAATCAAACAGAAATTAATGGATTATATTGACCTGCAGCTGACCTAGAAATTATCTGCAAAGTCATTGCTCGAATAAAAGTGTTTCAACAATCAGCTTTAGAGTCGAATATCTTTTCCACTTTCATCGAAGAGAAATTACGGATTCATCACAGTTTCGAAAATTACTGGAAATGTTTCAGCAGGATAGAAACCTGCGCGTCCATCAGCCACCTGTTCCCAAAGCCGACGATTTCGACTCTGTCATTGTATCGTCGAAACGCTCGGAAAAATCGAGCACGCTTTCCCCCGTTCGAACGAACGTGAACGCTCGTTCGGGTAGGTCCGGTGAATGATATATCGACTATTACCCTGCACACAACACCTGTTAATGGCGTTTCCCTTCAGGTTCGTGGTCCAACACCTGACTCCATTCAATGACCTCGGGTCGTTTTACTCTCACTAGGATTCTCAATGAGAATGCCTCGGCAGATACAGCTCTGCGTTTATGTCCTGGCAATCACGCACGTGTTTATTTGCTCAATAGAAGAAGGATCTGTGAATGAGAGGTATTTTCAGTCGTTAGACGATACCGGGTCACTCGTGACACGTCTTAAACTATGATAGCGACAAGACTCCAGAATCTGAAATTCCTCAGAAATTCTAAAAATTCATTTTTGCATTCAAGCTCAATTTTGAATTAAGTTACACGCACGTGTCTATTAATTTCACGGGTAGATAGGAGAGTGCGAAGAACTTTCGATTCACTGTCTTTGTCGCCCTAAATCGTCTCGCTTATTTACGAATAAAACTCGATCGGACATAAACGGAGAGGTCTCGTTAAGCCCGAGAAATACGGTGACCGTATATTTATTCGGTTACGAATTCATTAAACATATTTCAGTGCTTAAATCCACCGGGACATGAATATTCGCGGGCGAAGTTCGGTGAAATATTACCGGTCGCTTCTCGTCCGGTTTAAAGCGAGTAAGAGGGAGAAAGAGAGAGAGGAAGAAAGCGAGAGCTCGTCTCGTTCGCAGGAATCGACATCCGCGAGCAGGAAAAGGGGGCACGGGCAAGAACTTTGTTACCTGAAACCGGAATCTCGCGATACTTTCCATATTTCAGAACTCATCGAGCACTCGCGAATAAAGTACAACGTTAATGCTTTCTTATCCACGCGACGGGGGTTGCCGGAGGGGGAGAGGGAGGTTTAATACCTTCTTAAATATTCCCTCCGTTCTCTCTTTCCTCGTGTTCATCTCGTCGGATCCTCGAATTCCGTCTCTCGTCCCGTCCCCCCGTCTCGCTTTCGCTTCGTGTCGCGCGTATTTAGAACGAGGGGGTAGTATTCTTAAAGGTAGAAACAAATAATACGATTACGTTCCGTTTCCGTTTATTAAGGAAACAAGATATCGCTGTCTGCCCGGATGATTCCGAAGCCGAGTCTTCCTGAGAGATCTGCTGCTGGCTGGTTGTTGGCTGGTGCCTCTTCTTCGTCTTCATCGGCCAGCCTTCTTTTACCTATGAGGAGAACACCTCCCTTCTCTCTTCTCTGCTCACAGAGTCGAGTCGACTTCGAGGCACTCGATACCGAAACACGATATTAAAACTCGCGAGAATTACGCCGGCGACTGCAGATGGCACGCACTTGTGTCCGCCCGCGAGCTACCACCGACACGAAAAAAACCACGTAAGCCTGCTTGTCCTGATCATCAGACAGAGTTTCAACGATTTCCTGTGCGCCTCGATATCCGACTATCCTCCTCGCGGATACTCTCCAGCAAGAACCCCGTGAGAACTGTGTTTTTATCGATTTACAAAGCCCCCGTCGTGGTCGTCGTCGTCTTCACATATGCGTGACCATCGTCGGCTCGTAATTGACGCAAAAAACGCGAATTAATACTCTGCGTGACGTTGTTGCCGGGTTTTGCGCTGCTGCAACTTTCGCGAGTGCGTCAGACAGTGGAAAGCAAAATTTTGCGGTGTATTAACGTGCTGATGGTACACTGTTGCTTCTTCAAGGAAACTTCCACGAAATTATTCTCGAAATTAATCGCTCGTAAAGCAGCGGATGTTGAAGTGCGATCCACATTTTTGCTGGGATATCGAGAGGTTGAGTATCGGTAAATCATCGACAGCATATCGATAATCGACAGGAGCGTCTGTATTCATGAGGAAGAAGCCACCACCCACGGCACCGTGGCACCAATCCAGTGAAGGAGCGGCCGACCGGTTGGCTTAGTCCAACTCACATGGCGCGCGTATAGCACGTGCGGATATATTGAGACACGCGCTAACGCATTCTAATTATCATGTGCATAATGGTGGCCGCTCGCCAAGCTTCAGAAATATATCAGACCGCTCCGCTATAGATAGGCAGACTCGCGCGGATTCCGCGGAAACGCGGAATATTCAGAGGACACTTTCGCGACGGTATTTATCGAGGATACGAGCCGGGAATATTTTCATCCTCTTGTTCGAATCCTGTCACGCTCAGATTACGGTACTGTTGAAAATTTCTTCTGGGTTAGATCAATTTTCGAAGAAACGCAGCTTCAAGAAGAATTGCGCTATAGAAGTTAATACTCTCATTTGTCAGAGTTAGCACGAAAGTATTACGTCAAGTATTATATCACAGATAAATTCATTTCTGAAATAGCAGATTCTTTTTGAACGAAGACGGTTCGAGAAGACGTCCACCGAGAAGAATGATCAAAGAGCCTATACCTATTAAAATAAATGTCAATTTAATGCCTGCGCTTTGTAGTCAACAACCTTCCGAAGAGCAGTCTTTCAAAGAACATCTCGACGTATCCCCCTGAGACCTGAGGAATGTCTCGGTCGCATTAACGCGGCGATAAAACGATCTTTGAGAATGTCCCATTCGAGGGATGATTTATTAAAAAAGCAGAATAATCCTGCTGGTCTCGAGGTTGTTGTATCTGGCGTCGGCCAGACAGATTATTGACGGACACTTGAATGAATTCACGTTGGGGATATTAATAGGGAGGGATTACGCCCTGAAACAAGACCTGTGGCCTCGAATCGTTAACGACTGTCAAGGGTTCATCAATTGACGGCGCGCGGGGGTGTACGGAGAAGGGGAAGCTCATAGAACACGAAGAAATGTCAGCCGGTCTCGGGCCAAATGACCATTCGTTCGGCCCGAGAGCACAATGACACTTTTTTTTCTGAATCCCGAGCGAGGACAATCACAGGTACGTTCGTTCCTCCCTTCACGCTCTTTATTTCTCCTTCTTCCACGAACCATACGTCATCGAAGCCTTTCGTGTTCTCGTCGAACAAGAGGAAACCAACTGGCATTCAGTCGACGACGAATGCCCATATAGACGCGCTCCCCTCTCCTCCCTCGACCACTCTCCTCGATCCTCGTTACTCCTTCGTCTTCATCCTCCTTCATCCTCATCCTCCGCCTCCGCCACCTCTTCATCTTCTTCTTCTTCTTCGTCTTCTTCTTCTTCTTCTTCTTCTTCTTCGGCGCTATTGCTCGAAAGACCCCGGTTTCGCGTCTCATTTTTTTCTACCGAGCCGATCTTCAATCTTCGAGCCACGACCGCGGCTGGTCATTGCCAAGCTCTCGAGTGATAGATGTGGAAATAATTATAGGCGAACGGTCGCGCAATAAAAGTAAAAACCATGTCAAATTTCGTTCGCCGGTAATGA
Source organism: Lasioglossum calceatum (assembly GCA_963966675.1). NCBI lineage: Eukaryota > Metazoa > Arthropoda > Insecta > Hymenoptera > Halictidae > Lasioglossum > Lasioglossum calceatum. The sequence continues at coordinate 708,942 of OZ016545.1, forward strand.
CTTTTGACCATGCAACCGGCCACTCGGGGACCCCTTCGAAAGAGTTCACCGATACGCGGGTTCGACAGGCGATCTGTCGCAGTTCGCAATCGCCATCGCCATCGACTCAATGAGAACGCAGTTAGCGTCCTTGCACAGTTTTGAGAGGCTGGAGGATCCGCTGTTCAAGGACATTTCATTTTCTCTGGGCAGAAATGTAATTCTTCTACTCCTCAAATATTGTATTTCCTCCCACAATATTTTCTATGGCATTCTATCATCAAAGATTCTAATTATCCGTAAAAATTTCTCCATACATTTCCAAACCGCCTGGGACAAATTCCAACGCGACACGATTCAGATTTGTCAAAGTGTCTCCGACAACGAACACATTACACAACATTAATTGTCGCAGCTCTAGACAACAGAGGTCCGAGCAAATCGAAAGAAAGAATCGTCTAGAGAATCTGTTCGACGCGTGACATAATCCCCCGAGACAAGAGCTCGGCGTCAAAGGCTTGCCCGCGCCAAAATTCAAAGCCGGGCGATTCCCAGTCCATGCTGAAAAATCACCGGCGATCCGTCAGCGTCGTCCTGTGACGAAAGATGAAATCAGTTTGTTCCAAAATCAAAGATCCCGCGAATCCCCTAAGATGATCTCTCCCCGTAGGAAGGTCGCCGAGTGAAAGAGCAAGACCAAGTCGCAAAGCGAAAGAACGGAACAACGAACGAAAGAAAGATCGAAAGAAAGAGAAAGAGAGAGAGAGAGAGAGAGACACAAAAAATAAGAGAGAAGAAGATCCTTGTATACGTGTGCCCATACACGGGTTCCCCCCTTTCGTATCCGGCTAATGCATCGTTGTGCCCCGGGGCACGGTAATGCCTAATTAATCCAATTAATCTAGGGCCCCGGCACAAATGACCTCCGCGAGGACCTCAAAGACGATGGGGCCGGTGTTGTCCTGGCCGCGGCTGATGGACCGGAGCCGATCTAACATTCCGAGAAATTAACGATTACCGGTGATTTATACAAATTCATATTTTAAATTATTGGCCGTCATTAGCGTGCTTGGAGGTATTAGTTCCCGGTGACGTGTAAAAGACTAGCCCCTCCTCCATCCCTGCGAGGGCCTTAAAACCATCCACCACCACCACGAACATCACCACCACCATCACCATCACCATTCCCGGCATCATCGGCTGATTTCTCCTTCGGGCTCGATGATCGTGGGCCTCGAAACGCGCCGAGCCGAGCCGAGCGTATAGCATCCGCTCGATCCGTCCAGATCCCGTTCGCCTCTCTCGCTCTCTCTCTCTCTCTCTCTCTCTCTCTCTCACTCTTTCTCTTTCTGTCGTCGTTCTCTCTCTTACCTTCACGCTGGAATATATTATCGTTTTGTTCGTGCGGGTTCGAGCGAGATGGAACCACCGGGAGAACGAGAGGAGCCGAGAGCCAGGGCCGGGCTGGTTGTCATTGGCTCATTTGTTAGACGCCATCCAAAGCATGCGGGGCCTTGATTTAGTGCCTCCACCTCAAACCGCGCGCGTATATACCCCGAGAGATATCTGCCGCGGCGCCCTTCATCGAAGAGACAAAGACACGAATTGAACCGCGCGAATTCATGACCCCTTTCGCCGTTTTCCAGCCTCATTTGCGGCCCCGGCTTTGTGCCGATCTTCCGGCCGACTGTCCTTCGCGGTCACCGACGGATACGCTGTATCGAATCCGCTCGAAGGTCGCCGATCTGTTCTTTAACCTCCTCGGACAACGATTTTTTCAGATAATTAGGCAACTCGAATCTCCCCTCGTCGTTAGCAGACTTTGTGCATTTATCACGAGCACGATTAGCAATGATTTCAAACAGTCGAAGAATTAGAAGAGTCCGAGAGCATGAGTATGTTCTTTTTTTTTAAAATTTTAAGCATTTCAAGAAGAAGCAAATTTATTCCTGCCCCGAAGAGATCCCTTGCGTCAGAAACAAAGCAAAGGAAGCCCATAAATCAATTTTCCCGCGGTAGTATTCGATGTACCAAATTAAATTAAGACCCTGCCAGGTACCAGAGGGTTGAGAGAGTAATATCTATGATAAATCATCACCTTAATTTTCGAATCGAAAAGAATTGCGCGGAAGCCGCCGCGCCGGTACCTCGGTACGGTGATTACAATGATTATTCCCGTGGGATCTTTGATCCGGACGAAGGTGTTCGCGGATCCCTTTCGAAGAAAAGTTGGAAAGTAAATAGCGGGCGAAGTCAAACGGTGATCAGAGATCGCAGCGGCATCAGCGGGAGCGCTGTGTCGAGAGATGACTTCGCCTCGGATCTCCATCAAGCACGTGATAGCCTTACGCACACGTAAACGCACGTCTGACGTGGTACGGTCAGAGCCACCCCCTTCTATAACCCGTGCGCACGTCGACTATAATTATCCCCAGGTAATCACGACCCACACCACCGTCTTCCCAACGGCCGCTTACCGCAGTCCGGCCACCGTATTCCGCAAAATTAGTATTTCCATTCCCCGTAGAAGAGAGGCGAACAGGGAAACAGAGAAAAAAAGAGAAGGATGAACTATACCCAGCAGCAGTGTGGAGGAGAGCGATCCTCTCTCGATTCAACCGTTTCTACCTACCCTTTCCTTCCTTCTTCTTCGTTGTCCTTGTCCCTCCGCTTTTGCAACCCTTCGCCCGGGCTCTCCCCACTTTTGCTTCCTATCCACTCTCCGCCGATGTGTTTATTTTTGTAATTTGCCGGCTACGTCGAAGACCGACAATTAGATTTCCTGGACTACGTCGTTCGGCTACCGTATAAGTGCAAGTCTCCGATTCAGGGGCCCCCGCGGATGCAGGAAACACCGGGGACCACCTACACCTGCCCCCATACAATCCCTTCTCGTTCCCCATCTTCCTCTACCGTCGCTGGATTTTGCTGGGATTAAACACATTCAGAATTTCATCGGAATTATCCCGACATTTTCATCGTCTTCACTGTAGAAGCAAATAACTCCCTTCAGAAAAGAACCAAACTTGGGCAAACACTGTCAATCCTATTGGTCTGGTACTCTGGTTCGGTTCACCGTTCGTGCTCCTGGTTTCAGGGTCTGTCGAGAGGGGATTCCTGGTAAAACAATAACGCCAGAAATTCTTGGTGAGCGAGGCACACGACAGGAGTATCGATAGATGAAATCAGACGATAAAATAATAAGGGAGTGTGGCGCGTCGGCGTTCGGGGAACCGTAAATACCCCGATGAACGGCAATAAGAATTTATTGCAGCCGCCTTTGACGGGCAGCCGCCGGTTTTCGGATTCGGGGAAGGGTCATTTTTGATATCACGAAGCCACGTTAATTGTTGCGTTACGAAGGCGAGCCGCGTTCGAGGGAGATGCTGAGGCAGAACGAGAGGGCTGAGAAGAACCAGGCGATTGTGCTCGACAGAAAGAAAGACGGAGATGGATAGCGAGGAGAGAGAGGGAGCGGAGACCGGGGTAGAGGATAGAGTCAAGATATAATTGCTACATCCTCTTAGTCACGTGCCACTCACGTGGTTCCCAACTGCGAGTGCGAACGACTATCAGCCACTATAGCTCCAAGGTAGGAGACGCTTAACGGTAACGGTTTATAACGCGACGTTTCTTGCCGTAACGTGGCCTGATTGATCGTTTAATAAAAGTCCCGTCCGGCACACTAAAAATACGTTCTACGCTCCGGCAAATACATAAATGGCTCGCACAATGCGGTTAAGCGTATTATTCTCGCGGACGCGTTGCCTTTGCTCGAAGAGTCAATTCCATTGATCCGGTTTTACGAACCTGCGATGTATGTATCTACACGATTGATCCGGCTGTTAAACAAATTTGTCCTCCTTTAACATTCGAGATCGGGCAATTTTTCTGGGAACGCTGCAATCAATATTCCACGATTTTTATCAATCGTGTGGAACGTCTTCAGGGAATAGCTGAAACGAATATTTCGCAGGGATTGAAAATACTCATGCGAATTTTATGCAGAAACTGTACCTTGAAACGAGAACAATCCGTCACGATTATTAAGCAAAGAAATACATTTTTACGTTTCTTCCAGTTCCTCTAATTGATGCAAAACATCTTTATTATGCATATTGATTCACAAGCGAGTCTTCTTGCTGGATGTTTGAGGAGTGCCGAGTGCAAGGTAGTAGAATTAATTCGCCCGAGATAGAAGTGTCTAATTGATGGTGCTGTTATTGAAGGATTACGAGAATCGGTTGTATACCGAGCGAACGGCAGCGCAAACAGCGCGAAGATCAGCCATTAATTTCTTTCTGAAAGAAAAACCCGGTTGAGCTAATGGGAGCCATGGTCTAATGCCTCCCGCTGTGTCTCCCGAAGATCTTTCTTTTGGTACGCTCTCCTACTAATGGCCACTCTTTGATGACAAATATCGGTCGAAAGAAAATATATAAATTACATCGAGGAAGCTGCTCCCTATCGGTGACGCCCACTGGCTGCTACCAGCCGACGACAATGTCCAAAAATGAACATAGCGACGAAACCCCTGTTTTCGCTAACTATGCAAAGGATTCAGCCGTTCAGCGGATTCAGTCTCGATACACGGGTTGCGTTAATATTCTTGTTTATTTAGCCAAGTCGAAATTGGATCGAACAGACAGACGAACATAGCGTCTGGATTGGAATCAAGAAAGGGAAAGAGTTTCTGGTCGCATCCGAGCTACTCAGCCGGCTACTTTGTTCGTCCCCTCGCGGCAGACGTTTCCTGTTTCTCGTTTCCGTCAAATTGACGCTCTCCAGATCGGGATAATCGAAGCATCGCTCATTCGAACGCACGTATTTACGTCGCGAGGGTGGATCCGTTGGAGTCCCGTTGTATCTCGGCCGCTATTAACGCGAACAATACCGGAACCAGTCCGTGATGTATCCTGTCCTTAACGCCTCTCCTCTTCTCTCCGCTCCCATTTCTTTCTGTTCCTTTCGGCCCCTCTCGCGCCACCGAACAGCCTCGAGTGGCCGATGCTTTTTCTCCTGGGCAATTTATCAAGGCTCTCCGATGTTTTTGTGTCTGTCAAAGTATGGCGTGCCGTGCCGTATCCTACGCGCATGTGGACAAAGTCCATGTGCACACGGTTCTCCCTTCTATACGCGTATCCGTGTGTGCATGTGCATCCGAGCTCGCGCGACGCTTCCCAACACACCGTGTAGTGATGTTTGTCGGTGTTTGTCTCTGTGTGCGCGGTGAAGTGGCAGCTCGACGAAAAGGGTTTCACCGCGATTCCTTCTCGCGGAGAATTACGGCGATCCGGTGCAACTGCCGCCTCGCCAGCAGGATTTGATGCGTTGCACCCTGTCACGCTCCAATGTCCACGCGAGAAACGCCAAACGCCTCGCACCTGCCACTCACCGAACCTACAATTTTATCGACTCGACGCAACGAGCCCTGTGTCTTCGGTTAAACAGTTATTTCTCACTTGAATCAAAAGAAAATTTCCAATAACGCCGTGTCATCTAGGCCATTTCGGTTCTCCTCGCGGAGTAAGTTAGCCAATCCAACGGTGTGGCGAGATTTCCCGTGGAAACACGTGTAACCACAGCCACAGAGACCCATAGTTACTTATTCATTTGGCCCGTTTGGTTCGCTCCGGTTCTCGTGTAAAGTCCGCAAGCTATGATTTCCCTTTATCGATAAACCAGTTCGATCCCGCGATGCGGTGGCAGCACGCACCCCATTACCAGTTTTCTTCGTCGGGATGTCGGCTACTAGCAACACCGGGGTTTTCTGTGTAGGAACGGTGTGTATGTGTAGAAACGACGTCGCGACGCGAGGCGAGGCGACGCGTCGGCGTACCTGCCGTGATCACGAACGTTAACGAGCCGCTATCGTGTGTTAATTCCAGACAGCGTTAAACCCCGGGAATTCCAATATCGCGATCGAGGCTGGATTTTTACCGAGAAGTTGTTTACATATCGTTCCATCGACGACAAAACCGACGCGAGCTGATGTTCTTGGGATCTAATTGGCGCTGGGCTGGTTAACCGGGCTCTCGTGCACGGTACTCCCTTTTATTATTCCCTCAAAATAATCCAACCGACCCGTTTCTTAGTATCACCGATCCTATCCGACTCAGAAATGCTCATTAATTAATCCCCGCCGAGATACACTTCCTGAAATTATCGTTCCTCTTTGTAACACTTTGGGAAGATTAGCCGAAGAACAAATGGGAAGATTTGATGATGAGAAGAAGAGACGTGTATGTGATTATTCTGGTGACAGAATTTTCTCTTTGATCAAAATCTGATTTTCATTTTTCATACACGATTTCCTCCTAACCTATACTCCCAACGCTGCGGATTTAAATTGTCCGCAATCAAGACATATAAGTTAGCCAATTATTTGAGAATTCAGAGGAGACGTGTTCGAAAACAGAAACAAAGAGGTATAAAATCGACGGCTAAGAAAAATGGTCCTGTAGGAAGACGATGTAACTAATGGCGGATTATTCGCAGGCAATCGAGGAACATAATGGCTGGTCAGAGTTCAATTTGTCACTAACAGAGAGATCATCGGTCCGACCATAGGAAACAAAAGACGTCGAACGTTTCCGGCTAGGCTAACAGCCGTCTCTAATCGTGAAATAACGCGTGCACAAAAGGCGCGAGGGTGAAGAGAGACGTACGAGAGAGCCGATCTGTACAGCAGCTCTCTTCGGCACACCTGAAAAGATCGTTAATCTTCGACGAGATGATAGTTATATTGTCCTGTCACGGATACGGAGGAGTGTCGTTCGTGCTCAGACGGGGAGAACGGAAGATAATGCCACGGGAAAACGTTCCTTTTTTCGCGTGTCGAGATGTAATTTCAATAAATCATGGATAAGTGGTTGCACGGCTGCCGCGGGGGAGGGTGCGCGAGTGTAGAGCTGCGAGAGCAGCTTGCGAATTTGGTGTACCGCGGGCACGGAGAACGGTGGCCGGATTAATTTATCGTCGCGCCATCGTTTACACGTATGACCTTTATTTTTACCGTTTATTTTTGCCGCGACCCTTTCGACCAATTATTGGTCTTGGACCTTTTTCATCGTTTTGTGGAGATGCGAAGGGTGGTTGCTAAGGGGTGTATAATCTTTCTTCAGATCGACAGTGTTTTTCAAAACAAAACGGGAACTGCACGATCTAAGAAAAATAAATATCCTCTCCACGTTACAAAAAATTCCTTTGTTTGTATATTATTTTCCGTATTAATTTCAGAAATTCTCAAAATAAAGTCAGCAAGAATCCAGACAATAATTGCGAACGCACTCTCCTAGTCAGTATGTACACGGTGTTAGCATTAAATCTTGGTCACTGATCAGCTGCCAAATTGCAGTAGCCCTGCTCAGCAGCTGCAGTCGATTTCGTCACGTTTCCACCGGTGGAAATTAATCGTTCGGGGTTCCCGATTCGCGTGCATTCGGAGTCGGCGGGCCTGTCAGCGAGCACTTGAAATAATCCCTTAATTATTTCTGCGTGGCGCGTTACAAAATCCGTTGCCGTGAGTTTCATACTGCGTAAGGGACGTCTGAGCACGTGCCGGCGCGGCAAAGGAATGCCGGCGTAAAAAAGGCTCCCGAAGATTCTCTGATAGGGAATGCGGTCATATCTTCAGTTAACGCGGCTCGCTCGAGGATGTTGCAACGCTTGTGTGCGAGCTTAAGTGCGCAGACGACGCGAACGGTTAAGTATTCAGCGTTTAACGAGCTTTTCTATAAGCGCCCGGCGACTCTAACTGTTTGATCATGGGATCCTATATCAGCGCCGGGAATTTATCTCGCAGGAAATAGAAGGCAAACCGTTCGCCGCTCTAAGTGAATTTGCACTGCTTAAATCGCGACTAATCACGCATCCTTCATTCCTCGGAGTTGTATAATTTTTAAATAATTTTTAAATTGGTAAATCAATGTGAAACGGTGTGGAGATTTTTCTCCCAAATTCCGATTCGATCGTGGCGGTGAGGGTTTGTCGAATTCGCCGTTCGACGTTCCATTGTCTGAGACGTCCAGAAACGACTCTCGTCGTAGAACGAAGTAAACGATCGTTTATACAGACGGCTACAAAGTCCAACTATATCACGGATCGCTGATCTTAGGTTAACCCTCGGCGGAGAGTCCAGATTCCGCCTACAGAGTATTCAATTTGAGCGGAGCGAATTGCAAATTCTCACCGACTGCCCGCGGGCTTATTATCGCACTTTGCCGGCTCGAAACATCCAGCGAAATTGCTGCTCTATCCGGGCCGATTTCCCCTACGCAATGATTCCTGCCGCGATTTCCAGTAGCGACGTCTAATCTTCACCACCGTTTTGCTACCCTGGTCGCCCGACCAGGTGACAGCGCGTTTGTCTGCCTTTTATGTTCGCTCTGTACTTCGAAAACGAACGCGAACAATTCTTAATGTCTTAATTACGATACTAGCGAGACAAGTATGTAATAAAATGAAACGTCTGGTATTTGCACAACAACAGGACCCTCGGGGAGCAAAGACTCCTCGGATGCCGAAGATGCGAGACGATGAATCGTCATTAATTGATTGGTCCGAAAAGGGCCCCGGAGTAGTAGGCGAGCAGAGCCAAGGGTGGGAGGGTTATTAAAAATGCTCTGAAATATCCGACGGATTAAATCGTCTCATTTGCATAAGATACGGTCACCGTAAACACGAATTTATGGATATGCGAACGTATAGATTCGAGACCGAACAGGATAACTGCTAATAAAGGCTCATCCTGGCAGCAAATAATGAGAGGGTCCCCTGGGTGGTGTGGCGCCACGATATCCGACTAAATATCTCGCATGAGCTTATACTGTACGCTACATTATTGCCGCCAGATACGTTGTAAACGTTCCTTATTCAATGAACTTGGCCTTTTCCTCGCGTGCGCTGCCTGTGAACCATAACCTTCCATGCTGCGACCATTTTCGAGGAATCGTTAATGCTCTCCACTCCGTTCGCTTCGGTCCGTCTCGGAGTTTAATTGATGTTCTTAACACCCACACGTCAAACGACGGACGAATTCCTCAAAAATATAAATTCAACGCGAATGAAACTTTTAATTGATCCTTAAACAGTGAGTCTGAGGCGTCACTAAAAATTCAGCATTATTAGTATCATTATTCAAAATATTGTTAGCATTATTAAATATGTCGGTATTTAATTAATTATCCATAAAATTTAAAAAATCATAGGGATTGGAAATATTCTAGGTCGGAAGAAATAATTTTCGAGTTAGAATAGCTCCGCGTGCAAAGGGTTAACTTCAACTAAAAAAATGTCAGAAATGCTGAGGGTTGACGACTTCCATTCGGGTTTGTGGGGAGGGATAACTGGCGACAACATTGTGTGGTAAAAATTGGTAGGATGCGTGCGGTGTCTTAAGATTACCCAGGAAAGGGGTAGTGGTCGGGAAAGTAAAGGGCACAGCGAAAGGTTATGGCAGCAGGGGCTGCCGTAGCACAAATCAATTAGTGGGGGGCCTCGGGGCTGTTCGGGCAGTGCAGGACTACCCTTTCTCGGCCGCGTAAACCCCGGAATCTCCCTTCTTCTCTGGGTGGCGTAACGAGTTACCATGGCCTTTCCATCCGTTTCCCTCTCTTTACCGCAAGTCAAGGTAGCCCAGTGCGCGCACGAATACAGATTGCGTTTCAATCTATACGCAAACGAGTGTTTAGTGTTTACCGAACCGCGAGCCGACCGCCTTTGCTTCGGCCATAATTTCCGTGGCCGTGTACACAATAACCGGGCCGAGTGGGACCGTCTCCGGAACCACCTTGAAACGTCGTTTATTTTCGATCCGAGAAGGGCTGTTACTCTGCGCGTGAACATTTTTAATCACGCTCTAAGTCACCCTGGCCACAATACAATTAGTCGGCGGGCCTGCAAAATAATTATTCTCAAAGAAGATCCCTTTTTAACGCCTGTCACCTCGTCCGAGAGGTGAACTTTCCAACTTTTGAGTTACCTACCCCTCTTCCTCCCCTAAGCGGAGCAGATCCTACCCCTATTCCTCTTTTCAATCAGTTAGCGTGCGAAAACAATTGACGTATGATATGTAAAAGCTTGACCCCCCTAATCCCAAGTGGTCGAGCATCGAACGAGATGAGAGATTCGGGCGGGGAATGCTGGGAACGAGTTCGCCGTCGTTGACGCAAGTGAAAATGATAAAACCGTGGATTTCATTGAAAGGCGGACTCGTCCCGGGGCCCGATCGAATCGAGTATCGACGAGTGGCAGCACGGAGGATGGAATTCGAGGAACGCAGGACCGAAGGCGACAGATTCGATGTTCAAGGCGAGCGGAACACACGCATTTCGCTCACGCGGCGAACCCTTCGAATCCCATCGGCAGATCGGCTTGGTTGCGGGCCGAACGGTCATATGGGTCCCGAACGGTGCCCATAAATATCGAATTTTTATTTTGAATGGGAAAACGAACGATCGGCCGATGCCGCGCGTCCCTGGCCCACACTAAATCAGCGTTACTTTATTAAGTATTACCTTTAGTTAACAGATACTTAATCAAAAGGTGCACGCCGTACGCCACTAATTTGACTTTGGCCCCCATAAATATTCGAGGACCGTCGGCCCTATGCCGGGGCTCGGCAGCATACACACCGGCACACATCGGCATCGGAGAGAGAGACCCCGGCAAACGTTTGTGCTGCCCTCGAAATACCAGACGCACCCGGACGTGAACAACGACGGATGAATGGGCGACCAATGGCTCCGTTCCCGATAAAATACTCCCGTAATTAAATGCGAGGCGGCGGCATTTGTTTCGCTGTCTATGCACGGCCCTACGACGCGGCGTATCGATCACTGCGTTTTCGAAATTTTCAACGGACCCCGATCGCCGGACCCCGGCCACCTGAACCGCAGCTGACCATAAACCCCCTCCCCTCGTTTTTTCCACAGACAAATGACCGTTCAAATTTTCGAGATAAAAAGGGTTGTCGTGCTCCACGCGTCTATCGACGCACGAATTTGTACGCGTCGATGAAGCCCGGGATTTGGAGCGAAGATCCTCGGCTGCCGGACGATTGGAATCTTCAATAGCGGATGTGGAATGGCGTGATGATTTTTCGTTAGGCCGGGTCATCGTGACAAAGTGTTTTACACCGCGCCGGTTTCGTGAATCGATACGATCTCGGTATCACCGTTCCGCCGATTGCGCGAATATCAATGACTTCTGGGAACGAACGGGTAGTGGGATGGATTCGAGGGAAGTATGCAAACAAGAAGAAATAATTGCAATCGGATATTCGGAGGCCGAGGAGAAAGAGAGAGAGAGAGAGAGAGGGGCCCGAAGGTGTATCGTATCGGCGGTGGACGGTGGTTATTGACGACCGACCGAAGCGGTGGCGATGCATTGGCGGACGAGCATAAATTCTGCCCCCCGAACTGACCGTTGCGTTTTTCGATGCGTCTTAAATTGCCTGGCAACCGTATTCTCACTCGTGGCAAAGCCCCACGGAGGAGAGAGGACGCATGAAATAAGAGGCGACACGGCCATTAATCAACGTATTTATAGATGAAGTCCTTTAAATGCAAACTGAGACGTACCCGGCGATCACTGTTTCCGAAAAGAACCACGGTGGACCACCGAAATCCTCTTCCCCGTGGCTGGTCAGACACAATGCCGGCTCGGATTAGCGGAGAAAGTGCAGCGCATCGGTCCCACTAATTCGGGGCGTGAGCAAACTCACACTGATTCCCGTAGTTCTCGTTAAAATCAATATTGTTATTCTTGGTTACGAAATGTTGAGTTTACTAAGAAAATTGAATTTTGTAAAAATCGTTTCACTTATTAGGAACCGATTAAAACGGCAAGAGGAGGTTCGATGTCATCGGTCCGAGACAAAATGGTGGTGCCAGATCGTTGTCCGGTCTCCGAACAAGGCGATCGGAGCCGTGAGGTGCGGAGTAGGGGGTGGGCGACTTAGGTGCATCTCGGTCTCCGGCGATAAAGCATTTTTATGTCTTTCCTTGCTGTTTGATTTCGAGATTAGCCGGGAATTTTGGGCGAACCCGCATATCACCGTGATTTACGTGGAACCGGCGCAGCGTTCGGTTAGGGTACCGGGGGGTGGGGGAATAGCGACGGTTTCCGAGGTTTCAGGGGGTTCGAGGGGGTTGCACGTTGACCGTAGCACCCCGGGCAAAGGTAGAATTCTCTTAAATTTCAAATTTATATCCGACGCGCTGTCATAATCTTGATTCTGACACCTGGCCGCGAAGCTATTTGTTGGTTCGCCCGTTCCGCGGCTGCATGGTGGGCTTATTTGTCAGGCGGCCGGCTTGCGTGAACTCGAAGGAAACCAGCGGAAAAGAAACGAAAAAGGGCCACCGAGCATGCAACGGCCACGTCGACGACAAATTGGAGCTCTCCCGTTCGAAACAGAAGGCTGAAGGGGACACTCGAGCGAAGAGTCGACGATTTCCGACGAAATCGCGTTCACGCCCGCACGAAACCGATTTGTTTATCTTTTCTGAAAGTCTTCGTGGGACGAGCTGTCGAGGATGAAGAGCTGGGATCGACCAGGATTCAGGAATACGTTAGTATTTCTACTTATTACTTGTTTTACACTTTGAGACATGCTCGAAGGCCTGATAATTGCAGGCGAAAGAGTCGTAAGGAGTCAGGAACAATTTTTCAGATATTCCGAGCGAGGGCCGCCCACGAAAAGGATTGGACGTCTGTTTCAGAAGACGGTAAATTTAAGGCCACCGTTCCCGGAAGTCACAGCATCGTTGTCACACCACACCTAGCGTCCTGAGTGATTTAATGGTGGGGAATGTCGATTTTGTAGGGTACTGTGAGCAGAGGTGGTGGACACGTTCGATCGGGATACCTTAGGTCGAGGATATTTTAGGTGGTACCGAGGGGCACTGGTTTGCCCTCCCGGTGCGAGGACGATTTAAGGTCTACTGGTTGGGCCCAGCTCGCTCATGGTGGTCTATATCAAGACAGAAGATCCACTCGATATCATCCCGGCACCCCATATCGTTCTTATATCGCACTCCGCCTTTTTCCACGTTCGCTGTTCCTCCTTGTCGTAATTCAATATTTTACTTAATAACTCCGGCGAGGCTTTCGCCTTTCTCTTATTACAGAACCGATCATCTGGTCTCTCCGAAGCGTTTTATCGAATAAAACGATATCGGGCCAAAAACTGCCAAACAAAACCCGTGAGACGAGAAAATTAAATGTTCATAATCAAAGTAATATTTTATGTTACCAGTTAGTTAGAATTCCTTCATTCATTTTGTGTATTTAATTCTGTACGCTTATTATTAATCTATTTAGTTTTCATTGCACAATGTGCAGACTATTTATTAATATGCGACAATGAAGGCACTTGCGGCAGTACTAAATCGTTGTTATTAATTGGCGAAAAATTCCTTCGGATTAACTGCAGAATCGATCGCCCACGTTCCCCTCGGAATTGCTAGGAGTGGTTAGGTTTTCCAGTCGAGGGCATTCCGTTGGATTCCCCGGAATCATGTTTCCCATAAAATCGCGGTTATATAATTAATCGCGCATTAACATACGACGCGACGATCCCGCAAGTTGTCGCCCGTTATTATCGTCAGTTTCATCTGCCTACATAACGATAAATCGACGACCAATTAAACCGGCCGAGGTTTAGAGACGTAGAAACGATTCCTCGATAGCCGCCGCGATTCCGGGCCCCGGTGGGCCCCCGACGGGCCAGTAATTTGATCTGCAACATTTTCGACGGGTATAGACGTGGTTCCACGGAATTATAGGTCCTTACGATTCGGCTCGATTTCTCCGAAGAAAAATCCCCAACAGTTCCAGAGTTAGTTGTCATCTTTACAATGACGCATACAGGGAGTGTGTATGTTCCCTGAAAACTACACAGCATTTGTTTGAACAATTTATTCGTGCAACAAACAATTCGAGAGTTATTTGAAGTCGTCATGTTACGAGAGTCTCCGTGTATAATGGTACATACTATGAAGTTACTTTCAAGGTGCGGCAGGTTTAGTGCCAAAGTATGGAAGAAAAGGGAATTTAGTATTATCCCAGGACCTTCCGCGAGCATCTCTGGGCCAAGACTCTGCGCGAGTTCTAATTTGACTTGCGCGCGTCCCAATGAATTAATTAAAGGATCCAGGGTGGCTGGAGGTGGTGCGTCGCGTCGCCTTGAAACAGGTGTCCATTGATTCAACTGGCTCGAGTTTGACCGGGTTTGCATCGCGAGATGAAGCTTGAACGCGTCCGCCGATCACGCGATCATTAATTTTAATGACGCGCGCGGCTCGGTCGGCGTTTTTCTCGAGTGTAGAAAGAAGCACTGATTTATCGCAACGGTCGCGTGAAGATTTTATGTAAACTCTTCCGCGAATGGGATCGGTTTTCATCAACGCGCCGGTGAAATATCGTCAACGCCGGCTCGTTAACGCGTCTCCAATTAATCCTTATCAACCGGCCCCGGGACTCTCGCGCGCCCGCCTCGGCCGATTCACACACGTCGTCGCTAAAGCGCGATCCACACGAGGCGCGTTACAACATAATAGCCGAACGACAGAAGTCGGCTGAATATATCAAGCGTAAAAGAAGAAAGCAACGAAAAGGAAAACACGTTGGAAAAGAAAAAAAAGAAACGGGTAGAAATGGCGAAATCGTAGGAATAAAGGGAGGAGGAAGCAAAGCGTTGAACAAGTTGAAGCCGCTCGTTAGCACGCGGAGTGACTTCCGGCCGTCTTTTTCTTCCTGTTTGCTTTTCCTTCGACCGGCCGAAAAAAGAAGGAACGAGAGAGAAAGAGAGAGAGAGCGAAAGAGAAAAGAGAAGCGGAGAAGCGTTACAAGCCCGCAGAAAAGCTATATTACGAAAAATTTTCCCGTCATTAGCACCGGCAGATAAGTGTAGCGCGCGAGCAGGCGAGCGAACGCGAGCGAGTTTGCCGCGCGCGCCGACTTGCTCTCTCTCTCACTCTCTCTCTCTCTCGCGCGCGCGAGAGTGGCACAGTGTAACCCGCTTGATCCACCGGCATTAAAAGTCAAATGCAACAGATCCATTCACCGGCTATAATTACTGGGGAGGCTCGGGAAACGGCACGCATAAAAGCGTCGTTATTAAAAATTTTAAACGTCTATTAATTACTCGCCGTTATGCCCGGGGACCGCACCAAGAACTGTATAAAATGCATTTAATTATCGCGCCGGCTGAATGGGGGAAATCAATGGGTTTCCCTGTGGCAAAGCGGCGCGGCGGCCCCGAGTGCTTTTTTTTCAAAACCTCAATTTGTTGCTTCCACCGTTCACCCTCGAACACCCCAACCGCCCCTTTCCTGTTACGTCCTTGTACACCCCTCCGCGCACCACCCGCGCCCCTCTTTCCCACCACCCCCCACCAAACGGGGGTGGCTTGCCGGGGCAACCAGTAATGAGGGCGACACCTGAATCTGTGATTACATCGCGGCAATGAAAAGTAATTTGTCGATTCACGGCACGATGGACCGGTTCGATACCCGCTCCCGCAATTTCCTACGTTTCACCGGTGAAAAACTCCGCCACCCCTCCACGCCCCTGCTTCACCCCCTTCAACCCTCACGCAACCCCCTGTGGGAAGCGATATGCTTTTTTTTCCTCATTAACGCTGGCCCGCTTCGAACTGTGCCCGCTGCACTCTCATATCGATGCTATTTATTGAGCAGTTCGCCTTATGCACCGCTTTCGAACGTTTGTGCAATTAATTCTGAACGAGATCGCGTTTATGCGCTCCCCTTTACTCCATTGTGAGGTTCGATGCCCGTTCGAACTGCACTTCTGCGGTTTTCAAAGGATCCTCGCGATTTTTACCGGGTGCAACAAGTTAGAGCACGTGTGCGATGAGTAGACTGGATTTTATGCATTTGTAACAAACGAACCTGGATGAGGCCTGGAGAAATCCAAGTTGTAGAATTACTACGAACGCAGCCCACAAAACAGAAGCTGGCGGACGATGTGAAAATAGTGGAAGCGATATTCGGCTGGAGGGGGGTAACAAGAAAGGAGTGGGATATTTACAAGAAAGTTTCGGCGTTAATTTAGCATGTATGGTTCCTCGGGGCCACTCGCAGGGGTAAAGTAGCATCGAAGACGGGGCCGTTCACGAGCCATCTTTCGAGGTTCCCGACTATAACTCTGAAAGCTTCGGTAACCGAACATACAAGACACGTCCACCGGGGTCTCGGCTGTGTCCTGTACACACGTGTACTCACACGAACAGCCAATAACATATATCTCCGGTGTGCACCGTCCAAAGAGCAGAAACTCCAGAAGTGTCACCGAGAGCGAACTTGGGTCGCTCGACCTGGGGGTTCGGGAACGATACCGCTTACACATTGTTGACCCACGGCTGATATATCGCCTCTTCTACTGGCAAGCGGTTCTCAGTTCACCCTATCGACCGATCGATGCCACGATCTCGGTCTACGAATCTGAGCACCGATATATCTTGATCCACGGGGAACGCACAAACTTTCTTCGATCTCGACGTCAACCTTTCCCGAACGTGCCATCCTGAACATTCAAGAATCTCATGTTCCAAGCTGAAACCGGGGTATACAATTTTTATCTCGCAGGTGTACACGGCAGAAATTGGATTGAAACAAAAAATGCATCGATTGCTTGACACACGAGCCACGCAGAATTTTATTCTGCTTAAACTGATACACCGATGTCCGTAATATCCTTCTAATAGTTTCACATTTCTGTAAAGTGAGAGGTACTTGTCCACGAGTCCGAAAAAAATTATGATTTTTTGTAATGTTCTTGAACAGGTGCATCCGCGTAAAAACGTCGCGTTCGATTGATTCGTTGTGAAAGGGGAGGCCAGAGAAGGTAATACGGCCGGTGAAACTGTTTTATGGATTTTAATGAGCATAAGGTGCAAGCATAAGCCGCGAACCGATCGAATTGGTCGGAAGAAGAATTTTACGATTCGGAATTCGCGAGAAGAGGGTAGGTACGGCGCACGCAACTGGCTGATCATTAAATTGAGAACCAATATTGGCAAGGTTCTGTGGCGCAGCTGCCAGGAACATAAACATACGAGACTCGTATAGCTCGCTGGAAGGGCCACCGATGTAGATACACGTACACGTGTACAATGTATACGTAGATGCGCATACGTAGAGACAGATATACGTGTACATACATACGTGTATAGATGTACACGTATAGGCGACGGTGTACGGTGTAAGAGCGGGACGTGGCCAGGCGCGAGATGCAAAGCACTAATTTGTAACCAAGTTGTCGCCCTGGTTTGACACTGCAGTAAATACGAGGGTGATAGCGTTGTATATCACTGGGCCACCACTACCATACTCGTTCGTACCGTCGCATCAGGTACCGAATGCTCCCAGGATCGTTCCCCGGTTCTCTCTTTCGTTCCTTTTCTTCGACGTCCCAGCTCGATCGCTGGATCTACTTCGCTAAATCATCGATGTCCTACCGTGCTAATTTCTGCTCGAACATCCCCCACACGATCTGCACACCTCGTAGAAACATCCTCCAGAGTCTACGTTCATTTTGCACGCTCAGCTGCTTCCCAAAAAATTTCTTTTAGTGCCAACACTCAAACAATTATTTGACTCGTCTCTTTTAGGACACGCGAGGAAAGTACGTTCTTTTTTGAATAATTTGTATCGATCGAAAATAATATTTGTCTTCACTGTTCGAGATTCCACGTAATTAATTCTTCCATGACTGTATAAAATACTTTCGACTTTTATGAACAAAATAACCTCCAAGATTTGCATCGATAAACATTAAACTAGAAATATCATTTCTCACAGTTATTGGTAACCATTACAAATACAGAGTTTATTGGCCCGAAAGCAAAGTTAAGCATCTAGACAGCTCGTTCGATACACAAGCTGTCGAGAAGAAAAAAATTCGTAAAAAGTGAATTTTCCCGGAGAAATTAAAACGACAGGTTTATTAAAATTGCCGTCCCATATCGGAAGGCTCTCGCGTGCATAAATCTGACCTAAGAATTCCAATAAACCGTCCCGCGATCGAACTTATGGCCGTATTAATCCCGTCGAAGTCACCGGCACGAATCTACGGTGTGGTGCGCGCGGCGTTCTCTCTCCAGTGTCGAATTTTTCTGATTCTTTTATTGCTTTGTAAATCACGGATGGCTCCGAGATATCTCCTTGGCGAGTGTAATCGAGAGCCTCTCGCGGTAGATCCCTATCTCCCGTCGTATTCCATTTTTTCGAGGTTGATCTTATCATTGGTTCCGCTCCGGGCGATTTATTTCGCTGTCGCGACACGCGTTATTTGCTATTCGCGGTGTCACACGTCGAAATGGCTTTTCGATATTTATTTTTTGGCCACGGTTCGACTCGATACGATGTAATAAAGAGAGAGCTGAAACCCGGGATCGATCAAATATTCATCGATCACCGGCGACGAACGAAACGACACCGGTTTCCTTGGAACAACCGGCGGGACTCTTCGTATTCACGATGCTATCGGGCAGACTGTCAATTAAGCGATGTAAATGACGGGTTTCCTGATGTATTGTGCATGCCGCGGTGTAATGTTGCTTGAAGGAGCTGTTCGACGCACTCTGTTCCCGTTTGCTCGATGACACGAGAATTTAATGGGTCTAATTGCCGATAAATAAGAGTGACACTTATGTCTTTTGCGTACCGTTAGCCGTTCCGGTCGCTTCAGTCTTCGATCTCGTCGGGATAACTGATTCCTCCGCTACTATTTCCGATGTATTTTAACTATCGTCCAGCGAGATATAAATTTTCGGAGAACGAATAGTTTACAAACTATCGTAAACATACGATAAACACGTGAAATGAATTAGGTAGAACTAGTACAAAGCTGATGATGCCTGTTCGGAATAGTATAGATCACGATCAAGTGAAAAATACAACAGTGTTGCCCGTGTAATCGATAACTCTCAAGCCATTTAAAATGCACCAATCAGTCAGCAGTCATGAGGTAACACGGACGATCCATAATCGGTAGCAAACAAGATTTCGAAGCGATCAACCCCTACATCGCGGCTCGATTCGTCATTCGCGTTGCGATAATCAATAATTCCAGTCGGATCGCCGTTCTACTCGCGCCGAAGATCGATTCAGCTTTCGATGCGATTAACTACAATTATTAATTAACTAATTTGTTCTAGATGTACGCGAGTGGGAACCACCGTTCTTCATGCGGAAACGATTTCGATCCACGGGACGGAGAAAAATTAAATTAAACTGTACGTAGGTTTTAATGAATTCAGACTTTGCATTGACCAGTGCGAATTCTCCAGTAACTATGTATATATATATATTTTTTCTGACTGTCGACGAATTTTCCCAATGCAATCTCATTACACGAACCACTCCCGTTTTCGGCAGTTGCTCCCCTGCATCAGACGCACTCCTCGCGCGAGCCACGATTCGCGAATACGAAAAGTAACCGCGTCTGGCGAGAAGAATCGGGGAAACAAATTACCGGCGTCTCGCCGATTAAAAATGTATCGCACAATAGAGGCTTTCTGTCAAACGTCCAAGACATTCCCCCATCGTTGGAAAACGAACGCGAGTAACGCGGCCTGTGGATTTCCGGGGGATGGTAGGAGGCAGGCAGGCAGGCAGGCTCGAAGGGCGGGCAGGAGGAGTTCGACGGAGGGCGTCAAGCCTGGGAATTCGTTATTAAAATTAATTATTCAGATCGGCAAAATGGCGATATAAGGCGCGCCGACGGTGGCGGCCGTTTCGGCGAAATGAATCGTAAATTGGAGCCGGTGCACGGGTCCAACCCCGCCGAGAGCGCATCCCTCCGGTCCTCGTCTTTCGTCGGAGGCGGCGCGGCGGTGGCGGCTGCTGTGCTCTAACCCTTTGTTCTTACCTATTAACCACCCCTGATTTATACACGATTGTTCGCCGAGCGAACTTTTTTCATTTTATCCCTTTCTCTAGCTGGCAGGCCTCGTCGGACTCTTATTTCTCAGTGGTTTTCAACTGGGCCTGTGCCGATTCCCGCTTCCTCTCTGGCTCCCGAGCCTTCCGCGCGAGCGGATCCTGATTAACTCGTACAATCCCCGCGTCCACCCCCGAGCCCCGCCTGCGAATCTCTGATTTGCATGAGCAAGAAATTCCTTCGGTTTAAACCCCCTCTTTCGGCCGTCTCTCTCGCTTCAATCCT
This sequence comes from Lasioglossum calceatum, assembly GCA_963966675.1. Classification (NCBI taxonomy): domain Eukaryota; kingdom Metazoa; phylum Arthropoda; class Insecta; order Hymenoptera; family Halictidae; genus Lasioglossum; species Lasioglossum calceatum. The sequence continues at coordinate 729,117 of OZ016545.1, forward strand.
ACCCCGCTCTTTGCTCGAGTCCTCTTGTCCTCTTCCAACCCTCCTCATCGACCAGATCGCTCTCTCTCTCTCTCTCTCGTTCTGCTCACTCTGGTCTACCGTTTGCTGAGCCACCGGCGATTCCAGCGAGTCCTATCGAGAGCGCATTTTAATGCGAGTCTAATTTTCGATTTAATTTCGGTAAAAATGATCCGGCCTCTTGGCCGATCCCGAGGCACGGCTCTAGGGGCGGAGGGAAAAGGCTAGACGGACTGATTCGGCTCTCGCACCAACCCCGGCATCCTCTCCTGTTCCTCTGTTCGTCGCCGACGAAAGTTCTCCCCGTAAAAACCCATTTGCATAACGTTTCCGTCGCCTTCCCAGAATGGAAACGAGCGGACACCCCGCGGCTATGCGCGCTGCCGTGCCACAGCGCCGGGACCGTGTATACAGGGTGGCAAAGCGGAACAGAGACAGGTCCAGTTTCGCATTGATAGCCGACCGGAAAAAAGATAGCGACCAAGAAAAGGCCCGTGAAGATTTATTCTTCACAGTGTCAGTCGTTCGTGCGGCTGCTGGTCCTTGGAAGATGCAATTTCGCAGCAGCCTGCAATTCTTGGCTATTGTTCAGGAATTCATATTTTGACAGAAGAAAATATGTGTGCTGAGATTAATTAATAGGATTTTTATTTCGTTCATTTACTTTGTAAAATAGTGCTTGGTACTGGATCGTAGTTGACGATCAATTTTTAAGAAAATTTTCATCTCTTCTGCAACGTGTACAACGTGCTAATATTAAATCAATGTACAAATTCCTGCAAGAAAAGTAGAATTGAAAGCACAGGTTAATTTCGTTCGAACCGGGGTTGAATGTATCGGAGCCTGCATATGGGTGCATTGTCCAAATTGGGTTTACGAAGGTGCACAATGTTTTGTCCAGCGGTATTTTCTTTTTTTCCCGAGGTGCATAGATAGATATAAAAAGCAGATGGTCAGAAGAACCACTGCGGACATAAAGAAGCGAAGGGGTTGAAAAGCGGCGAGCGAGGACGAATAAAATTTTATATCTTATATAAAAGGGCGAAGGATCGCCCAGCGCGCCGCGCAATTTGTAGCCAATATTATTTTATCGCCGTATATTTTTTAATTACTCCGCTTCAACGCCCCCGGTCCCTCGATCTTCGGTCCATCGGACAACTTTCTTATTAAGCGGCTGCGTCCTCCCTCGAACACCCCCGAGAATCGGAGTTCAACCCTTTCTTGCCGCTCGTAACCGTTTGAAAAACGATCGGGTAAGATTGTGCATTATTTATTTATTGATTGAACATTTTTATCCGGAGCTGATTTATTTAGAAAGCAGGTTTATAGATTTATGTCCAACCGAGCTTTCAATTACGGACCTGAAATGTTCCATATTCATTTTTATCGAATTGGTAAATGGAAATCAATTCTTCTTTTCGGCATTTTAGTTCCTCCTATATTTAATATGATGGACATGAGACATAATTATAAACTTTTTGAATGGAGCTATGCTATATTATTCGATGATGCATTCACGAGTTAAAATTGAATTTCGTTGATAAGAATATTTATAGTTGAACGAAAGGACGGGAGATAATTTGACCGACGTTTGACTAGTGAACATTTGCTGAATTTACTGGGTACAGCTCTTTACAGTCACGTTCCTGGAGAGAGAGAACTGTATCCCAATTTCACAAGTTTATAAGACACCGTGGAATCCAAAGTAAATTCCTCTGTCAGCAGATGTTGAACATCGGGAGCGAAAGGGGTTGCTCCGCGAAGGGGTTGGGAAATGTATGCGCTAATAATCGAAGAAAAAAGTGTCCATTGAAAGAAATTTACGGTCGGTGCTAATTAAGAAAAAGGGTGCGGCCCTCGGAGTCGCCATCGGATCATCCGGCCGGAAGGATTAATTAATTCAAAATATATCAATTAAGAATAAGGTTTACTTTTCCGACGGTGCTCTGTTGCTCTCCTCCCCGGTTTCGCTCTCTGTCTCTTTCTCTCTTTCTGCTCTTTAGTCTGTCGCGGCGGCACGGTTTCTTTTTATTGCAAATTGGACGTGAAAAATGACGCCTTGATTAATCTCGCGGATAATTTAAAAACGAAGGGGTTGCCGGAGCTCTCTCTCTCTCTCTTTCTCTCTCTCTTTCTCTCACATCCCCTCCGATTCCGACGAGCTGGATAAAAATTCAAGACGCGAAATTGCCAATCAACGAAGGGGTGAGGAGGAAAGGGTAGAAGAGGGAACCGATTCGCAGGACTGCCGGCCGAGTAATAACGTTAAAAAATTATCCCTCGTCTGAATTTCATCGGTTCGCTTCGACGCGCCCGCTCCACCTCGCCAGCAGGACGGCAGCCCGTTACTTTCGCCCTTTCTCGTCTTCTTCCTGCTTTTTAATTCGTCGCGCGAATCAAGTAAGGGCTGCGAATAAAGGGAATAATGGCTCGCATGCTGCTGAATATCCAACTATGCCGTGGAAACGTTGTTCCCGGTTGTAAAAGCGAAGTAACTTACGCGGGAATAAGTTCCGAATGGCTGACAATAGAACTGATGGTTTAAAAAAAAGGGGAGAAAAGGTGAGCCGGGAGCTACTTCTATCTTGAAGAGTAACACCATTCAAGAGGATGGATCGGAAAGAAGGAAATGGCAATGAGACGATTTGGCAGCTTCCGTTGGAAATTTTTCAATATTATTCTTATCACTGTCGATGCTTCAAGCCAGCAGACGTTACCATGTCAATCGGCTCTCGTTCTTAATCAGCCAATTACTTTGCCGAAGCTGATAATGCTCGAATCCAGACTCTGCCGGATATCAAGCAGGTAGAAACGATCGTCGAGGGAACACGTGAGTAGCAAGAACTTAATTTGTCTCCAGGAACGCGACTATCGGGGACCGAATCGAGCAGATGGGTTGTAGCGAACTTCTCTTCGCCTCTGCTTCTCTCTCTCTCTCTCGCTCTTTCTCTCTCCTTCTCTTTCCATCGCTGGGGAATCGAACGATTTCGAGGTTTATTTTGCTTCACAACACCTCAACCATATGGTGACAGCCACTGTCAATGCTCCGACCCCGTGGGATTTCGTGGTAGTGTACAGATACGGGACGGTCGAGTCGATAAGTTAGTAAACTAATTAGCAAGGCTGCCGACAAAGGTGATCTCTCTTCAGGAGGCACCGCGGCCGCGTTCGTCGCCGAGCTTTTTACCTCGATCCACCTCCGATTCCTCTCCTCCACCTCCTCCGGCTATTTGTCCCCTCTTCTTTCTATTTGATTTTGTCCTCCCAGCTCCTGTGCTCCCCTCACCTCATCCTCTCGTCCTTCTTCATCCTCCCCCTGCCCATCCCACCCACCGTAACCGCCATGCCTCTTTTTTCACTATTTTATTTCTCTCTGTCCTTACTGCCGCGAAAGGAACGGTTTCCCACGGGAGACGATCCCGAGGCCCCCACTCTCTCTCACTCTCTCTCTCTCTCTTTCTCTCTTTTTGTCTCGCGAGCCCGGGCCACCGCTCTCTCCGCCACTCGGCAACGAATGAATGCGTTGATTCTAATTGTGAGAGCTTACCTTCGAGCGATAATCGTCTTAGGCGGCCGGCGGAATTCGAATCGCGGTATCGATTCCCACTCGGGGGAACAAATAGTTGGAACCCCTTCAAACCACCCCCGAACTCCGAAGAGGATTCTGAAGACCCACGGAACCGATAGCAATTGTCTCAGCCGTCGTTTCATTTTCCTACACACCGTTACCCTAGAACAAAAATTAAAGCCACTACAGCTCAACAAAAGTTTAACAAGAAGATATACCATGGGTCACAGAGGTTGAAAGAATGGGTGACAATTTTTCGAAGATACCAAAATTCTAACATCTAGTGTCTTCTACCGACTACTACAATCGTTCGTCCGTAACAAGGCGATCAATTTGCCAAGAGTCTCGCGCGTGCACGGTTAACAAGCGAACGGGGTGAAGAGCACCTTCGCGTTTCAGGGCTGGGGGGTTCCGTTTAGTCTTTCATTCGGAAGGAAGGAAGGAAGGAAGGAAGCTGGCAGGAGAGAGTCGCAGACGACTTTCCAAATAAGCGAAACGAGGGCTTTTCGAGGGTAGCAGTTACCGTCGTCGTCTTCGTCGTCGTCGTCGTCGTCGTCGTCGTCGTCGTCGTTAGAATCGCTGCTCTCCGGTTGTCTTCGGTACTCCCGCCTGCCTTTGACATATTAGCGTTTAGACAGGTTGGCTGTCATACCGTTCAGCGGCTCGATAGATAAACCGGAAATGGTGGGTACACGCGATGCAAGGGGCCGGGGAGACGCATCGGGAAACGGTGATGCGTTCCCGCCCCGAAGCAACTAACTAGCTACGTATTTCCCGATGTTTCTGAGCCTTTAGGCAAAGTTTCACGTTCTGACGCTCTCAATTCTCAGCGGTTCTCATCTTCAATCGACTACATTCTGACCAAACACATTCTGGCCTTCACCAAAAACTTCGGAGTACCGCTGGAGCATCTTTATTTGGTGTACAAATTGTATTCACAAAATTTTTATTTGGTGATGAACAATTTTATGAAGTCATGAATTAAGAATCTTTTTGTGGAGCCAGATAATGAACAAACGAAGGGAATCCGTGTGCAGTATTAACAGGGAAAATTGGGGAAGGAATATGAATCAGTTTGCGGCGATTCATGGGAACCGAAGCGAATAAAGCAGACTCGACGACGTATCGGCGAGTGCGGGGGTGGTCCCGGTGAGAACCGCTTTCGATCCGGTAACGAACGCGAAGCAGCCGTCGGTATGGTGACAATGGTAATTATTGTTGATGCTGAAATTTCAATTTTGCAATTGATGCATCGTCCGGAAAGCGACAGCCCTGGGGTATCAACGTGTGCGTGTACGTGTATGCGCGGGTGTTCCGAGAGATACAGGCAAGGGCAGGTGAGGGTGTACGCGTGTGCGACCACAGAAGGGGGCGAGCGGCAAACTGCGGAGACGCGGGCCAACCAGAAACCATCATAAAGGTTCGGTTCTCCCTTTGATACCGGTACGGTAACGTATTTAGTTAGACATATCATTCGGTTTCCACCTATTGTACACCCAGCAAACAAACTTCCTATTTGTTTGAACGTTGAAGTTACCCGTGCCCCCACCCACACATACTGCCCCCCCTTTTCGCCACCCCTTTGGCCAAGGGGTGGAAAGAGTATAGTGCGTGTAGCTGTCTATCGGCGGGACGTTTCCAGTTGTCGTCGCAATTATTTCGAAAACCCCCGTTCAAAGACTCGTATTAAAATAATTCCTCTCGAAACGCGCGGCCTTTGTGCATTTTCCTCTCAAGAAGATCTGTCCTCGTCGCTTATCCTTTTTTTGTCTTTTTTATTTCCCAGCGAAACATTCTTTCGGAGTCCTCGTGCAGAGACCAACGTGCAGCGGTCGCCAATGATATTCCCGTGCCTCCGAGATTAAAGGGCTGGTTTTTAAATCGCGACTTTGATTTTGGTCTTTGTACTCCTCGCTTCCCTCTTGCTCGATTTTGCTGTGCCGAACTCCGAACACTTTGTTGAACTCGTCGTCCGTGAAACACAGAGAACAGAAATACTTCTTTCATTCAATTTTGCTGAGCAGATACGTACGTGCATATTCCTCGTGGAATTTTTAAATGGTTTATTTCGGAACATTCGAACCTCGTTGAAATAGTTTGTTGGTAGGTATTTACCCTAGGTGTACACTTGAAAAATTTAGAGGGCACTCCGCTTTCTCGAGGCAGCAAATATAAATATCCTCGACTGATTATCCTTTTCACTGTCTCCCGGACACGCTAAATAGAAGTTGGAGGACTCTCCAGGATTATTTCAAGTTGGTCTGGGACACCTGTAAGAATTGTCCGTTCGTTCCGAGCATCGTTACTGTCCCTCGACGCTTTCCTATGTTTTCAACTGCTCGTTGCGTTGATAAATAAGCGACGGAAAAAATTGGCCAGGCTCGAAAATTTTACAGGTGGGTAGAGCACGGTTTACCGAGGTTAATTATTGCGTAAACAATTAAGAGGAGGGGCTGGTCGACCGTCTAAGCGACGACGGTTTGGCCAGGGGATTCCCAAGACGGTTTTATCCGCGGGCTCTCGATAGCAAAGACGACCAGCCTAACGACCGGCACCGGCATACCGAGTCCTTTGGAATCGCGGACGACGTGCCTCGATAGATTCATCGAATACTATCGAAGGAATTTCGCAAACAATCCCGACCAATCGACACACGGTCTTGGGAACTACTCGGCCGACGGCCTCTCAAACGACGGTATCGCTCACCTGTACATGCTGACACCGAACAATTCGACGAATTTCTTTTCCGAGGCGCACCGAACCCCGATCCTTGCCGAGCCCGTGTCCCACCGCGAGACAAGTTGCGCCATTAAAACGAATCAAAACCCATTATTTCCGAAATGGAAACTGGAGGATCATCGCTTTATTATAGACGCGGCTCGTCGCTTTATTTTGGACGCCGCGCCGTCGTCGCCTTAGCGTGGACACTATTGTCGCTCGAACCACTCAAGAATGCAATTCAAAAATCAATCTCTTACACAATTGTTACAAAAGGCATCCAGTACTTAATAGACATTTCAAAAATCAGAAGTAGATGATTGAGGACATTTTAATAAAATCATTTCTTTCGAGGCTATTATTTTATGGAAGATCATTGAATCGCGTCGCTTCTTCTTTCCGACACACTATCGAATGCAGCAACAATTGTGCAAAATATTATTGAGCCTGGAAAGCGAAGGAGGATGTTCCGAAATTCATTCGGTGGGCAGAAGAACGTATTTCGTTCGGTTGGGTCGTTTTTCGGGAATCCAAGGAAGGAATCCGGGCCCAACAAAAAATCCTATTAAAATTTGACGAATGAGGAATTCCGGGATGATAAATCATGCGCGTTTGAGAGTAGAGTGGAGTCGCAAACTACGTGCGCGCGAGAGAGCGGATAGCCGGTGTTAACGTATCCACGCACGGGTGGAATTAATAGCGGAACGGCGATTTAAATAGAAGCCCCGATCGAATTTGCGGAATTGGAGCTGCCCCCTCGCGAATGTGAGAAACCCGGCGGCTGGCCTTAAATCAAGGAGGCCTAATTCCCGCAAGAAATGGTCGCGGGGCGTTGTTCCCAGGATCAGCTGGCCGGCTGACGGCATTTCTCGAACATACCCGTCGTACCTCATCGACCGGTTTCCAACCGGTCACAATGATGAGCTTTCCTGGTGTCCCTTGCTCGTTTCACACATACTCGCTGGCGGCGCGGCGGTCTTTTGAGAGCCGAACTCTGGTCTCTTGAGAGAGCATTGTTCACTTGCAAGACGCCTCGGTATTCTCGTAAACAGTTAAAAAACGTTAGAGCTTGACGGAACACGTTAAATAATATTCTAAGGATTTGTGATCCAGAAATATGTAGTGCATCGAATTTTTTAAAATTCTAGTGGATGATCGTGTTGCAATTGTTAGAAGATCCCGAGGAGAGGAGAGGATCAACAAACAGGAGAATCTCTCCGCGTATCCAGAAAATGTCGTCGGTTCAGTGTCACCCTCCTTGAGCCGTGCTGCTCACCTGAACACAGGGGATCACCTGCCTTATACCAGGGTAAGACAAGAACACGTAGAATGCAGGTAGCTCTCGGCCGACCTTGGCTAGGTCGAGCGTGCGGCCTCAAGTATGCGACACTGATTGAGCCGCATCTGCGGCCTAGGCTCTCTTGCTTTTTCTTCGAAGGCATTAAAGCCTGCTATGAACGATTTAATGCGCGATTAAAGCTCCGTTCGATCTGGAATTTCTCGAAACTGGAAACCCTCCTGTTCTAGTCTGCTGCCCTCTGGATCTATATATTTCAGTAAAAATTGTAGACGAAATTTCTTCTAATCAAAATTATACAGCTTGCGAAGAAACAGAATTTTATGGAGCTTCTTCACATGCTGTATAATTTTGATTAGAAGAAATTTCGTCTACAATTTTTACTGAAATAAAAGAGATCCAGAGGGAACTTTGAAACAGAGAGTGGAAAGTAAAATGATCAAACAATAGCCCACCAATTAAGATCGTCGGCATTGGCGTAGCCATCGAGGGACAAAGCCAAAGACAGGAGACCTCAGTCAAAGGACAGCCGAAGACGTTGCGAGTCTTTTCTTGTAAGAAACGGGAATCGAAGGCGTCTGCAGTCGTCGCGTTGGTCCAATCATTCGCGAAATTCGTTTTCCCGGCGGATTAATTTGGCCGCCGGGTACGATCCATTTGAGAGTATCCCCGTCGCGTAAGTAGGACGCGGCTTAAACCCTTCTTTCCGTTCTCTCCGTCCGGCCCATTGTCGCAGAGCTAAGCACAGATTTATTATCGCGTTGAGACCCACCCTCTCCCCCTTTTTCTCTCCTGTACCCCCTTCCACCGTTCCCTGTCCTCTTCTCCAGGGTTCCCCCTTCGGCCCGATGTCCCCCGTAACCGGTCTTAGTCTCGTAAGAGAAATACATTCATCGAGTATTCTATTAAGAATCTGCACTCCGCGGATAAACGAGCGAAATAAGGTTCTTCCAGCAAACCCCTCAGTTCTTGTTCCATTAGTCGAACGATTTCAACCCCCACCCCCTTCCTCAGATCTAGCAGACTTCTACGCGACGTCTTACCCGCTCGGATCACCTGGTCTTTGCGAAGATTACCCGGAATTCAATACCCGGGAACTTGGTTCTGCGAATATTTTCCTCCACAATCTGAATCGATTTCGAAAATCATTATTGGAAAAACCTTGTGCTGCATGTATTCTCGCGAAGTAACATTCTCACGCCTAGTAGGGTCTTAATAAAGTTCGGTCGGCTTAATAGATTCTAGTAAGAATTGATTTTCAAGTTTAGCAAAAAGATACCGAACGACTGTTGTTAAATGACTGTTTAACTGGTACGGGCCGACACGGTCCGAGGCGTGCAAGTGTTAAGTAACGACGGGCAACGCGTAAACCCATCAGCGTACAAACGAATCGCCAGGAAGAAACGACGGCGCATCTCTCGTTGAAGAGGCAGCGAAAGTGCGAACAGACGATCGCCGGTGCTCGACGAAAGCGGTCTCGCGCTTCCGAAAGAGCTTGAATAGCCGGTCGCAGGAGCAGCGAGTGCAGCCGTTGCATTCTGAAGGATAATGACGCGACGCGTAGCACGCGCTGCAGCACGCCGCGCCGGTGCACTCTGCAGACAAGCGGGAGCCTCTCCCCTTCCCGTCTAAGCGTTCGAGAACGCGCAAGGTGCAGCTGTTAGCCGCGAGGCTCGAGAAAACGATAATTAGCTCATTTCAATAATTGACAAGCCGTTGAAGAGAGAACGAGAGGGAGAAAGAGAGAGCGATAGAAAGGGAAAGAGATAGAGTGAATGGTGGCCGGCTAGTCGTAACGCATCTGGCGGCGTGCTGGTCGTACGAACTCGCTCGCAGTTAACCAACGTTGCGTTTCAGGCGGTTTACGCGGCTGTAAAACGGCATCGCCTATTCCTAGTCCGAACTTCTGCCCCCTGGTTCTCGGCTCCGGTTATGTGCACGTGTTCACGGGGAATGCACGCGATTCCCAGCGTCCTTTCTGCAACTGCGTGCGCAATTATCGCCGTTTACGCGGCCTCGGAAGGTAGTAAAGCTCCGGCGAGGATCGAAGGAGACAAGGGGAACGCCGGAAACGAGCACGTTCAAAACGCTTGAGCCGCTTCCTTTTTTACTTTTCTCCAAGATCCTCTTCCCGGTAAGGGCGCGGTTACACTCGACGCGATTACCGATCTGTCTCGACACCTACCGGGTCCTCTCGAATTCGTTCTTAATGCGTCTGAATCAATCTAAACGATCATTCAAAATGTTTTTATTAAATAAGAGTATGCTGATTGTATTTCAATGTTATCCGGTAGATTGTTCATCTTCGAACCCTTGTAACTTCGTGTAAAAAAATGGTGAAAAATTCTGCCTGCACTCATTTTGAAGGGTGAAGTATCTATTACTGTGTGGCGTGTGTGTCCCGCAAATCGGAGCTCGGATCCAGTATAACCGCAGCCTAACAGCGGCGTAAAAGCGACGGTTTTCAGGGCGGCGCGTAAATTGCCGCAGAGGCGCGTGAAATTGAATATTATCCGCCTCGAACGACGAGCCGGCACGCTAAACAGGGTCCTCTAGCGACATCGAGAGCTATGCATGGGAATAAGGAAGCGAACGGGACCCCCGTTTTCCCGCGAGGAAACATCCTGTCCCAGGTGTGTTGGCGAGCGAGCGAGCGCGCGCGGAAAAGAAGAATTCGCAATAAGAGTGGAGCGGAACGAGCGTGACGCCTCGGCTGCATTTAGGGCGCGAACAGAGGACGCGAGAATTTCACGTGGAAAAGTGCGTTCGTCCTTTGAGGCGCGATGGATTCTGAAATTGCCCGGCCTAGGTCGCGTTTCAAGCAGACGACTTTGCTTTTTCGTTTTCGAGACGACGCGCGACAAATTTGAAACGGGACGACGAGATTGTGCTTGATCTTGCGTCATTGTTGAATTGATGTCACGCGCCTCGTCGCGCGAATATTATACTTCCTTCGTCGATGCTCAATTTTCAAGGAAAATTATGTTTCCATGGAGATGAAGGATTTATTACAAGGTATATTCTTCCTTGTTGCGCACCAGATGATAATTGATACGGCGAATCAAACGTTAATGAACAACGCGAAGGGAAATGAGAGCAGAACGTTCAGCACGTTCATGTGCGCGCATGGAAACAATTTGCAAAAGTGGCTAGGGAAGCCCTCGAATCGATGGATCCGCGAGCGGAATCGCAGCGGCGCAATTAGCAGCCGCAATTAGATTGCCCGATATCAGCCTCGATATTATAAAGCACTCTAATTGTCTCGTTGACTGGATAGCTCGGTGCGCCTTGAGCGAAATCGCAATCGTCAAAACGATCGTTCCCCCGACGTCTCACGCGAACTCTTCGATCCAAGGTATCTATAACTTCCTACGTTCGGTCGACTCGAGCTTGGGTTGGTGGGTGGTTTAGAGGGTGGGTAAAGGGGGTGGCCAGCACGAAACGACCCTAGAAGCCTCTTAATCGCACCCCGTCCGAGTTTCAAAGTTTACGGGTTAAAGACCGGCTGGGTTATTAATGCACGGATTCCGTGATACAACGGTCCGGTCAATATATCTCGCGTTTCCGAGCGATTCCTCGCGGCGGAGACGCAGCTCCCCGCTACGATCGATCCGACGAGGAGCTAGTCCTCCTTTTACGTTGATCGACGAATCAAAAAATCAACCGGGCTACCCCGTTTATTCATACGCGTCGCCCTAACCGAGAAATCTTCGTAGAACTTTAACAATTTTAATTCGAAAAATAAAAACACAGAAACCGAGGTGCTTCAAAATGATTGACGAATATTCTAATAATATCGCAAAAATATCTTGTTCAGAAAGTTCCACATCGAAAAATAAATCCAGAGATCGTTCGAAATAAAAAGTTGTATCGCAGAAATGGCGGAGTGCATCGACCGCGCTGTTGAAAGGCGACTCGTGTGCTATTGCAAATCTATTTCAGACAGGGAATGCCTGTCTGGTGGGGTTATTGTGTGGCAGTATCGTTTCCCGTCAGCCAGATAAGAAACAAGTGGTGCAAAAATCTCGTGGAAAACTTTGCGCTGAAACTTGTGCAAAAGAAACTTCACTACCTGTCAGAACTGACCCGGAATCCCCGGCCTGCGTGTAGTGGTGTTGCCTACCCATTGTCCGAGGGCTCGTATACTGTCTGTTGCATGTTTACAGACGATTCAATTGCAGTGGAACTCTCGGTGACTTTGATAAGCGCGTGCAATAAACAATTTTTTTCAATGGCTGGCATTGCTGGTCGCTGGAAACGTTTCCGCGTTCTTTTATGAAGAACGAGAGATCGAACCCATTACTGTACAGGGTGTATAAAAAGTAATGGTCATCCGTCCTAGGGGTGAATCTACACTTCTGGATCGGTGGACATTTGTAAAGGAAACTTACTGCATAATTGTTTATAAAAAAGAAAATTGTTGTTAAAGTTTGTTTTTACTGAGAGAAGAGAAAAAGTTTGGAACGAGCCACATGTCTCAAACAAATAGTTATTGAGATATAAGCTGTTAAAGTTCTTGCAAAATTTGATTGTGTGGAGTTATACGTATAGACAAAAAGCCTACTACTACAGTCCACACGACCGTGTCGATGAGACAGAACATAATCGTGTGCGCGCCTCGAGACATCTTCGTCTTCCGGCACATTCTAATCATAAATTTGAAGTTGTTTATTTTTAATGTATTAAACAAGTTTCAAAGGTGTATTCACCCCTAGAACGGATGACCACTACATTTTATACACCCTGTACATGAAAATTTTTTGTTTGACATTATTCATATAAGATAGTTGAGTCGAAGTATTTGATTGAGCCGCGTGTACGATTAATTTCGAGGGGTGTAGGAATACTGGTAAATGAAATGACCGCGGCTAACGAATCAAAATGGCGTCCGGGAGGCCCCGACATCGCCAGACCATGTGTGGCGATAGGAACGGGTACAAAGAGAACCGGCGCGGCGTAACTTTTCTCCCTCGAAAATCCTGGTTTTTATTTGAAACGGGAGCCTGTTTTCCTTCCCCCGAGTTGCTCGTACGACTTCCACGCAGACACGGGGATCAACTTCGTATAAGGGAGGCCCGATATTGAATGCATTCTGACACGCCACCGTCTCACATTATATTCTTTGCCTGATAATTACAACGATAATGAGCCGGCTACGATAGAAACCTGGCCGGCGCGGCACGGCGACTTGTTCCGAACACATACGGCGTGTGTTCGGTACTTTTCATTCTTCAATCTCGCCCTCACCCTCTGGTTCCTCTCTAACCATTTCTCTCTCTCTCTCTCTCTCTCTCTCTTCAACCCTTCCCCGGTTCCCCCGGCTCCCCTGGTGTGCTCTAGCCTAACTCGATGCTTTTGTCGGAATTCACGGGAATTTCGCTTGTTGATAACTTTTTCATTCAACACGCGAATTTCGCGCCGTCCCGGGATATTATTACTCCATTGTGTTGCGCTATGTTCATTGTGTTTAATCAGGACGCACGTTTCGGGGAAAGTTTCGGAAAGCGGCGCGTTATTACGATTCCGTAACATCGAGGCATTCGTGGATTTCTGGACGACTTCGGGAACGCCGCCGCGGCCGCAATTAGACCGTGAAATAAAAGGCTCCGAATTATTCCCTTTTGAAATACCCTCGCGCGAGACCGGCTCCCTTCGGGCCAGTTATGCTGTCTGCGAGAGGCCCCTGTTAAGTATAACGCGACCCCAGACGAACTTCGAACCCCGTCCTCTAAGATGACACCGTCTGATGGCCGCATTAAAAATGACGGCGCTTGAATCTGTCCGTGTCGACTATTCTTGAAATAAAAATCTCGGGCACGGTGTGCGTTAATACTTTCCATTCCCTTCCCTTTTGTTTCGTTATCAATATTTGCGAAATCTTACATCGCAAATTGCTGCGCTTCTATAATTTATAAAAATATGAATGTAACAAAGCATTCTTTTCCGCATCAAGCGTTTTATTGTTGTTGAACGGCGGGATCCGAAAGGAGACGCGTCGAGTTTTGAAATCCAGATAATCCCCGGGGGATTTATCACGGTTCCCTGATCAATTCGAAGAAAGTGTAATGACTTCTGTGTTCCGGGAATCGGTGAAAGCGAATTCGGTTCGACGACGAGGCCGCTGCTTGCTTCGGTTAACGAACGTCGTTAAACTTCTTCAAATTGGAATGCAAACAAACTCATTATCGTGAAGTCAAAGGGGAAGACAGCCGTTTATTTAAAAGCTGCGGCGCGTGCATAGTGCCCTTCTCGCCTCCTGACATCGGCGAACGGATAGTCAACGCCTCGTTTATCGCACGAAAGTATGAAAAGTAATTAAAACCGTGTTTCAGTGGGAGCGTCGTGTTCCCCGCGATGTACACGAGTGTTCCCCCCTCTCGTTCCGGAATTAATCGGACATTCGAAAAATTCTTTTTGCTGTTCACTTCGAGTTTCGCGCGTGAAGAGCATGCAGCTGTATACCTTTTACATTGGAAGTCTCCAAAAACGATGTGATAAAAATAGTTCTCAAGGTCCTGAAAATTCGGGAACCATAATTTGGTAGCATATATGCTTACTTATTGATACGTAGTTTTTCGGAGAAAGTGTCTCAAAGGAAAAGGAATTCCGAAATCAGAAGCATTCGGTTATTTCGAACCTCGGAGCGCAGGAATGAAAAGACGTTATTTACTGAACTCCAGTTTCAGCTAAAGACCACAAGGTTTCCCTGTTTACTGCGTTGAAATGTCGTCTAACCGCACGCTAGCATGCGATCGGTGACACTATGGCGTGCGTGGCGAAAAGTTGCCGGTGTTCGTGTCAGCGTTTAATGCGAGCGGAGAAAAAGTTTGGCCTGCCGGGGCACGGAAAATCGCGCGTCCTCTCCCGCGGGTTAAGATTTACCAAATTAACCGGCTGACCGAATAATCTACGCAACAGGACAAACACTTTCTTCCTTTCACTAACCATCCTAAAGACACCGCCGAAAAACACCGCCTTGAAATTTCTTTAATCGTAAATCCAAACCATTCTATTAATATTTTCTTTAGAATAAAATAACCAAAACAGTCTTCTAAGAATCTTGGAAAAACCCCTCGGGTCAGCACTTTCTCTTAGATCGTGTAGTTCTACTAAAATGTGCAAAAATATTCTAGATATTCATTGTACAATAGATTGTACGGGTAAAATGAACATCAACAGTCCATTGGCAGGCAATTAAAATTAGAGATCGAAATCCACTTTTCCGGCTTCGATGCGGAAAAGATAAAATGTGCATACTGGAGACACAGGCAAGACTATAATGCGATTTTCTACGGACACGGTAGGCGTGCCCGGTAGATCCAAACGAGACCGTATATTTCCATCTCCGTCCGAGACAATGATTCCGCGGAATTCAATTGTAGATTTCGCGACCGAACGCAGAACACGCGAAATGTGGCATTAGGTGAAAGGTAGGAAAGCCGCCGCGTTTTCGCCGCTGTGACTGTGGGAAAATTGCTCTACACATTCTATTATCTTTAATAGCGATGTTCTCGATCTGCGTCCATTGTGGATGCTATTCGACTGGATTTCGTTGCGTCAGAGCCGCGGCGCGGTTTTCCTGCGTTCGTTTCGCGTCGCGACGACGACGCGCCGTCGGCGTCTCGACACAGAGCCGTTCTCCAAACGGGCATGGAATCTTTGTTCGCGAGAGTAATGAATCCCGCTCATTATCTTTTTTAATTGGCACCATTTAATGATTCCGACGGGATCGTTTAGAAATCGACTTCCTGTTTCTTAATGCGAAACCGCGTGACTTCGCAACATTGCCCTGATTCGCTGAAAATAAGATCGTTATCGCCTGACACGCTCCCGTGTCTTGTCACTGATCAGACCAACGAGATGGACGTCTAAAAATGTTGGAAAAATTTCTGCATCGCCAATGCTGCTTCTTGTTCTCAGATAATTGACCGAAAATTATGTTTGTCCCAACAAATGCATGTCCAACCAATAATTAAATAACGATGAAGGAGGCTGGCTGTTAGAAATCGCGTCGATCGAAACCAGGCGAGAGGCCCGCGGCCCGATCACAGTGTTCTGTCGAATAGTGTCATTAGCCCGAATGATTCTGCGCCGACAGTCCCGATACACGAGCATCATCAGCCCAGGCAATTTGATCGCGATTGCCGGCAGCTCTGCTAGATTACGGACACACATCCATCTGCCGATTTCCGAACGCGCCGGAAGAATCGAGGTGTATCTAAATAGGTTAATAAACGGGACCTGTCGAATGATAACCGATCCGGGCTCGATGTCACGCGAGCTATCCAAGCCCGGTGCCGTTAATAGACACATGACAGCCGGGAAGATTCACCCTCCGGAGGAGGAAAGGTGCGTGAGGGGTTGCTTGATGGAAAGGCAGCGCAGAAAATAAAAATCCGCCATCGGCTGGAGGCTCCTAATTCGGGAACAAGCTGCGCGTTGCCTCGATTCCCACGAAATAATAGAAAATAAATATCTCGCCGATGATTGGTCGTTCGTGGTCGGTGGGAGATCATTCGTGACCCTGTTTGATACATCTGGCCCGAAAAACTGTAATCGATCGCGTGGAATTGAGAGCATCGTAGAAATTAATTCGATTGATAAGCTTATTATTTATTTCTCATCGCTTTAACGTCGATACTGTTCGGAATCGAGCGGAATCGGTATTATTTGGTTGCGGAGCGTGGAAAGATCAGCGTTATGTGTAGAATACCCTCGTTATCTGTCCCCCGGGTTACTTGCAGTGTGTATTTTCTAACGAGGGCACACTATAGCGGTTTAATAATGAAGATGAGCGCAAAAACTGGTCTTAAGAGCGGCGGGTCATTTACGTTTCGCGTCTACCTTACAAGGTAGCCGGTTTTTACGAGCGGGCTCGTCAATGACTCGCTGCCTCGAAACGAAATCGACCAGCTGTAGAAGAAAAATTATCACCTCCGCGTTTTCGCCGGGGCTGTACGGAACGGAACGACGCCGAGGACGAGGAGGATGGCGAAGAAGACGACCACTGCGCGTAAAGCGGAGCAGGTGCTGCAATTAAAAGGCCCGCCAGCGTCATTTGTTTCCCTGACGATCTTGACGGCGCATCTTCCGTGGCACTTTTATATAGTCGTAGGTTCCCCTGTGTGTCCAGGGGCCGAACAATACTCGGCGGTGGGGGCCAGTCATTGTTCGAGCGCGAGCGCATCATTATGCATAATTCAGCGGACTAGAGAGCCTCGGTGCCTCGTCTTGTACTCTCGCCGCATAATGATCTGATAACATCCATAATATCGATAGCATCGTCCTCTTCTGCCACTTCTGCCACCTACGTTGTCCTCCTCTTCTAAATCCCGCGGTAGTTTACCATACGTAATTCGCGCATTACCCGCGGAATGGATAGTTATTAAGATTGCCATCGGGAAACACCCTAACACGATCCATTATTCTTATCCTGGTGAGAATTTCGGCAACCCGGGCCTCGATTCCGCCACGAGATACTCGTATATCGGCTTCCGATTTAAAGTACTGGTTTAGAGGGGTCATTAGTATCTTCGCGGATACTCTAGAAAGCTGCTAGTCACACTGGTACATCATTTTTTTCCGATTGAAGCACGGTTGCTGTTCTAGTTGAGGAGATATGGCAGCAAGCATGCGACAGTTCCCGCTTTCCCAGACAGCGGTCCGATCGATCGGCAAGCGGGTTTCCCTCGAGACTTTTCTTCGGGTTCTCGCAGGAATCGACGTGCTCGCAAGAAATAGTGAAAAGCCTTTGGTGTCGGTGCTCGCGTCTGTTGCGCGTGTGAACGCGATGCGCGTTCCTACGCATAAATCATTCCACGCTCGCTAGCAGTACAGTAGCTGGTGCAATTGTTATGCTAACCAGTCGGCCAGTATCTGCTCTTATATAGCCTATGTTTCCTGCTCGACCACCTGTTACCCTCTCGAACGCCACGACCCCGGTAACGTTCGACTCATCCGTCCCGGTTCGGCACGTGTATAATTGGCCTGGACGAGCACCAACGGCAAAACGGCTCTGCTACTCTCTATACAGACAGCAACGGTTCGCGATTTTCTTTTTACCATTTCTGGCCAAACCCCCGCACACACACACACACACACACACACACACAGTCCCGTGTTTTTTTTTACCTACGAATTAGCGAATATTGATCGGACGGGGCAGCGCTCTCGTTGAATTATTCAGCGGTGCCCGCCGATCCGGATCGCTTGATGAAACACACCCGCGTGAAGTAATTGTACGTTCGCTAACTGAAAATTTACTGGGCTAACGAGTTATTTATGGGCCGAGGGGATCGTCACAACTGTTGTCTGCTCGTCCCGAGTCGTCCGAAGACGATACGGCCTGCGAGCCAATTTGCTCGGACGATCGCTTACCTCTAGATCGTGCGTATCTCTGATTTCTGAAAAAATCACCAATTTAAAACATTCTAGAAAATCAGAATTTTTCAAGACGTTTCCAAGATTACGCAGCGTATCGGTCCGAATCGAAGTTGGTGTCCGAGACAGCCTTGGTCCTGCTAAAAAATGACACGGGATCGGGACGACAGGTAGACGTCTGGATATAGCGTTCGAGGTCAGTCAGAGCGATTACGACGACGAGACGACGACGACGACGACTGAGAGCCGAAGTCGCGTCAGATCGCGATCAATTAATTCGCCGTCGAATTCGTCACGGCGGTGGCAGATGCGTCGATTCGCGGCTCGGCCGTCCACGAAACGACGAATCATCTCTCCGTAGAGGCCCCGGGGGGAAAAAGAGAGCCTAAGTACGAAGTAATGGACGGCCACCGAAGGGAGGAAGACCGCTTCCGGCGGATACGCGTCATTTTTTGTCACAATCGCGACGACATCAGCGCGGGTATTATAAGGCATAAGGAACACAGGGCGAGAGAGGCACGGGCACTAACCAAGGAAGGGTACCGCGGCGAGCTTCGTTTCGTTTCGTATCGATAATGATCTCTCTCCATCGTACCGGTGACCGTCTCCTCCTCGCTCGCACCAAGCCAACCGAAGTGAAACGTATTTTCGCTACGAGAGATCGTTTCGCCGTAACCGAACCGCGGCTAACGGAAAATTAATGAAGAGTACGTTGTACACCGAGCAACGCACGTCAGCCGACCCATCTGTTTCTTGCCGCGCAACGTAGATCAGCGTGATAGGCGACGAAAGCCTGTCCGAGTCCAGGAAACCAACGCCGTGGATATCGCTGACGGAACGCGGGGGGCGTTCTTCCAGAGAACCAGAAACAATGTAGCGGCAAATCAAATCAGATACTTCAGCATTTCCCCGAACTGTGTTCACGCTTTGTCTACCTTGCTGGTAATTGACGTCCATAGGTCTCCGCTGTAGACGAATCAGGCCGAGGGATCTTCGAGATCATGGGAAAATCGAGCTCTAGGTTTTCCTCATTCGGTGCCCTGGTGAACACGCTCCTTGTTGCTACTTTCATTGCTGCACAGGGCAATAGTGCAAAATGGGCTAAGAAATATGGGGGAGGACTGAGAGCATCGTCGCTCGCGTACCTAGTAAACAAGTCTAGTTCGGGGAGTGTTGTTGGCCGTCACGCACGTAGGCGGTCCAGTCGGCTTCTTAGGTATTTTTCAATTAATTTTTTCCCGCGTATGTCTGTTGGGGACCTTTTGGTCGCGCGTGCCGCCACGAATATCGACAGGGTGTCGGCGCAAACCAGCCTGTGGTATCCGTCCGCGGATACCGAGGCGAAGTGGCCGCGGATCAATCAGGGACGGCCTATAATTAACGAGTTACGGCCGAGCCGGCGCGTTTGCATTAAGACGCGGCTTTTTGTCACTCTGTTCTCGAAGCAGCATCTACGGCGTCCAAGGTAGCAGCGAGGCTATGGCAGTAGAGGTAGCAAAGGCAAGCATCAGCGGAGAGAAGAGAACCCTGTCGTAATTACCTCGAAGCGGCAGACGGCTGGTATCCGGACACGTTAGAACGCGGGCCCCAAGAGGAGAGGAGAACCGGGGGCCAGTTTCTTCGCGACGGACCTTGAAGATTCACCTCGGGGGACCGTCTCCACCCCTTCTCGCATCGGTCGCACCACTCTCAACCCTGGCGTGCCGCTTCGATTGGCTATACCGTGTGGGTTTTTCTCGTTAGCAGTCACCGCACCCAGAACACCTCGCCGGGGATGGGGACCGGCGTCTAGAATCGTAATTAGTAGGCGTGAACGCACGCCTACCACACACCGCGGACTTCTTTCTACGTTTCGACATCCGTTCGCTCTGTTTTGCCGCTCTGTCCCCGGGACCACGACTCCCGGTGAATCTTGCTCGGGCGACACTATCGCTTCTTACCACCGGATATCGATTCTTCATACTCGGACTTCTTCCGCGCATTCCTAGTCCGCCGATTTTTCTGGAATATCCGGATTTTATTAAAAACGATTATGCGAATCGGATGGAGCTGACCATCCCCTGGGAATTCAGTGTCATGTTGTATAGCAACGTCATTTCGTTCTACATAGATACCCGTTTTCTACATAGCTTCCTGTTTTTCACCCGAAATACTGTACAAATTCTCTGATCCGCCAACTTACGATATATTGTCAACGTGGTTTCGGCTAACTTCCGTTCGTATCTTACAAATAAAATACTAATTGACGGAATAAAACAGTCTTCTAAAATGATATTATACCTGAATCAGGTCGAAGTCAAACGCATGCAGATTAGATCTTTTCGTGCAGGTCGGTGGCCATCCTGGAAGGATCCACGGGATCCGTGAATCGCACACGTCGATCCCCCTGGCCGCTGGCAGCCGCGATCCAATCCCGTCGCGGATCTGCATGACGATATTGCTGGTCGCTGCGAGCGAATACGTAAGCGGATATTGGCTATACATATTTATAGAGGGACAACGTAGCCGCCCGGTGTGCCGGTATGTGCTACGTATGTCTCTCTCTCTCTGTGGTCGCCAGTTCAGTGTTTGTTTGTTTCGAGCTCTCTGCCGCCGCGCCGTCACCACTTTGTTCCGCCTCCGTTCTTACTCTGTCCGTCTCCTTTTTTTCCTTCTAGCCTCTCTGCCTCGACGCCGGTGTGTTTCTGTCCCTCGGCAAAAGAGAGCTGGACGACGAACGAACGAACGAGTGGGGGCCTGAGGGATGA
Source organism: Lasioglossum calceatum (assembly GCA_963966675.1). Lineage (NCBI taxonomy): Eukaryota > Metazoa > Arthropoda > Insecta > Hymenoptera > Halictidae > Lasioglossum > Lasioglossum calceatum. The sequence goes on from OZ016545.1 coordinate 749,845, forward strand.
TGAGGGGGCGGGCATGGACACGGCCAGAAGAGAAAGAATCCTTTGTCCACGGGAGGACTTCCGTCACACGGAAAAATATTCGCGTTATTATCTATTACCTCGAGCGGAAAATTGAAATTTTCCGTGACACCGGAGCCGCGTTCAGAGAAATAGTAATGACTGGAATTCGCCGTTTTATTAAGCGGTTTGTTTTTCGTTTCGCCGAGCCCTTCGAACCTACCCCAGCAGGGCCACCTCCGAGCCCGCATCGGGCCCTTTCTAGATGGAACTGTTTGCCGATGAAAGGGTTTCCTGACAAACACACGTTTCAGATAGCACACCTTCCATGGGAAACTTTTGATGCCCTCGGATTTTCATACATCTTGTATGACATCTTTTTTATGAGACTGTGCGTTTTATGAATTAAAATATAAATGTAATATAAATTATTCCTCGCGCGAATACTAAGCGGAGAGAATAAATTTCCTATGTAATCTATGGATCCGTTCTCCCATTTGACGAAGAATCGAGTGCATTCTCTAGTGAGTTCGCGCTCATTTTCGCACTCGCGTCGAATGCGATCCGTAAACGAGCAAAGCGATTTCTGCAAAATGAGAGCCAGCGGCCGGAGCACATTAATAAAACCGGGCGGTGTCAAAACATTTCGGAATAAATAACCGGACACGTCGTCGCGTTTACGAGCGACAGGTGTCGAGGGATCAGCCACGAGGATCGTCGGAAGTCGTCACCGAGGAACACAGAGCTCCTCCGGTCTTAAATCGGGCCCAGCTAGTTTTTCTTCGTCTATAGGTGCACCAGTGCATCCCGCGCGGTCTGCTGCAATTTGCAAGGTGCAACGCCGCGGTCGCATTAGTCAGGGTACCATATCGGCTCGCAGCCATCGCGTAACGGTATGCGCCAGCGGGCGTTGCAATTCGCCGGTGTTTTCTGCCGGTCGCATCGCGATGACGCTAATGATCTGCTTAATTATGACGCGACGCGCATCGGCCACGAGCGACACCGGATTATTTCCCTCACGGAGATTCAACGCAGGTTGATTTCAATTTATCAACAGAGTCTTTAATATTTCTGGACTGCACGCTCTAGCATTCGCCGCAATTTCGATCTCTTGAAAATCTACGAAAATGTAGAAATTTATGAAAAATTGTGTATGTGCTGAAATTTAAAGTTGTGCGAAGATCAAAAAGAAATTGAAAAATGCCCAGATGTTATCCACAAACAATTTTACAATTACAATTTTATCTATGCATCAAGGGCTAGGTTTGTGGATATTTCGAGCGCGATAATGGAAAAATGAACAGGCTGCGGTAAACGCAGTTAACAATGAAGCCTATAGAGCTCATAAAAATTCATAGAAAAATTCTAAAGATTTCATGCAAGTTCCTTTATGACTTTTAATCGAGGCAATAAATATCAGAACATTCTCGAATTGTTTGTAACCAACGGGGTATTATTTAATAGACTTATGTAATAAATATGAATGAATTAACGCGTCGGTTTCCAACGGTCTATGTATACATACAGTAGACAGCAAAAGTATTCGTGCACTCCACATAACGCACGAGAGTAAGTGTTAACAAAAGATATTCGTGTAAGTTATTCATGAATCTACATAGTTTCTAAATAGATGCGGTTTTATGAATAACGCATCAAATCTGCATCTGGGTGAATACAAACAGCCTTTACGCCTTACGTGAGTGTACCAACACTTTTCCTGGCTGTTGTACGTGTGCCGAATTAATTCTCCGAACGTTGTTACTTCGAATACATGGTTATGCATTATTAAAGCTTCTTCGGAACATAATTCTTTAATTATCGGGACTAATCAATGGCTACGCGTACAATAAGAAACATAAAATTCTCCATGTTTGAGCTGTTGTAAAATTGTAAAAAAATTATCAAACCACAGTGTATAATTATAGCAAGCTGCAGAGCCAGTCGAAAGCGACGGACCTTCCATTTTTACCAGCGCAATAAAACAATAAAAACACAGATGGCGGGGGTGGAGAGAATTTACGGGGATCGCGTTGTTTGGCGACAAGTCCCCATAAGATTTTCATGTCTATCGAACGACAGGTCCGAAAGTGTCGGGGGTGTCTAATTTTAATCCGGCCAGGAGACGGAGAGGCATCTCGTGTCTATTCGGCGAGGTTGGTGACCTTCCCGGTGGAAAATCTCGCACGGGGCGATCGACGCTATCAATGCGATCACGGTCGAAGGTCGGGGCCGAAGATTGACTGAGAACGCGCGGAATTTGGCAGTGAGCTTTCGTCGCACCGGCTGCGTACTCTGCGCGCGCGCGCGCGTCTCTCCGCTTCGAATTCTTAGCTGGCACGCGTGACCGATGCGTACGCGGCACGTTCTGAGGACCGTGGTCGAGTCTGCATGTCCTCGTTACAAGTCCCACGCGTACCCGCGACATGTGCCGCGACGGAGACCGCCGCTTATTACGGATTTTCGCGAAGATTAGTCTTCCTCACCGGTGCGTTTCTGTCAGCCCCCTAAACGCTCCTAACATTCCCCGTATTGTTGGACCGGACCGGTCCGCCGCGGCCAAAATAATCGGGCATGTATCTTTATGGGAATCGGGAATGCTCGCAGACAAATTGCCGGCACGAGAAAACGCAACTTTTGATGCACGACTACTGCGAAATTGCCGGGACAACTGTACGAACGCGTCGGGCACAGTCCTATTCTTCGTCGTGACGCACAAATTTCGGTTCGGGTATATTTTAGTACGCTCTGGGAATTTTAAGTTGGCAAGGTAGAGAATGATAGAAAAATTTTTTCGAGTCGTCCTTTTGGGAAACATGTTTTTGTTGCGAAACGAACCACCGTAAAAGGTCTCCGACAAGAGCTCAGGCGCTGCTCTTTTTCTCTGTTATCTCTGCAGACACGGTCTTCCGTTAACAATATCATGCATTTCAAACCGGTAGAACATGAAGATTCCTCGAGGCATGCCGCCGCGCCGGTTGATAATCTGCCACAGTCGTCGTCGGCGGAGTGCGCGAAAATAATCCGCGCGTACGAATCCTAATTGCATGGAGATCACTCGATCAGACGTTGCGTGTCTTGGCAGCGAGTCCCACGCGTTTCACTGCGTGTCCTCACTATTGGTATCACAGGAAATCTGGCACATAAGTCAGTCTCACCCATGCGGCTCCGCTAATGTCTAACGCTGCCGCCTAGTTGCTCGTTCTGTCCTCCTCGTCGCGTATAGCGTTCTTGTGCGAACCACTTGCACGCTCGCAACTACACTTCTTTTTCTGGTTCTTCTTCGTCTTCTTCTTCTTCGTCTTCTCTATTCTTCTTCTTCTGGCTTCGTTCTTCTGTTCTTTCCGCGCGTACGCTCGCGTTTGTATCTTCGAAACGTCGTAGATGCGCACGCTTCCCTCGCCGTAATTAATACAATAATTATTAGCACGAAAAGATCGTATCGGACAGCGGTCTTTTCTTCGTCTACTGTTGTTTTTCTTGTCCCCGCTACGGGGGCCATCGAACCCTGGGTCGCTCAGCCTGCACATCTTCGCGAGCTGACAATTCTTGCAAATTTCCCATTTTTTCTCCAGAAAATCATTCCTGTTCGAACTCTTAATGCGTTCAGTCCTAATTATAGGAAGATATGCTGATGAAACTGTTTGTGTTGAACCACATATTAACGCATAAACCTTCTCGGATTGGACCGACGAACGGATGATCTCGATAGGGAATTTTCGTAGTGATTTCCCGGGGAATTCGGAGAACGTGTACGGCGGTTCCCATTGTAATAATTAGCAGCGTAAATAATTGAAATCGGACTACTCTAATTGCCATCGCCGTCAAAGGCCCGATCGCTGAAGCGTTCAAAAGGGGTTCACTGGCCCGCTATCGGAGCATCTATTACCCGGTGAAGTATTATTCCTATTTGCCAAGAGTTTCCAAGGGAGTTTCACGGCAGCCTGAACATCGATTTTTCGATCACATAAAAATTCATTTTCATGCGGCTGCGCTTCGCTGTTGCACCGCGCCGTGAGCGCAGCTGTGTTATAGTTTACCGAGGGCACGCTTTGCTGGCGATGAAATCAATTCCGAAACTGTGCGTGCTTTCTCCGTGGTGCACGATTGGCCGGAAACAACCTAACGGATCCCATTTTACTTCCTATTCCGAATAAACTGGATCGATCCGGTCCGCGAATCCGCGAGCCGTGCGATTTCCCGATGTTATTCGCGAAAACCCTTCGTTGTGATAATTACTCAATTCTTCGACTACGTAATTTAAGTGAATTATTCTGATACAATAGGAAGATCCGCATAAATCTGGTTAGTCGCTCGGCAATCTCCCAATGAAACGTATCTTCCCTATGTATAAAGCGGGCAAATAAGAAAACGAATGGTTCACAAAGTATGCCGCCGGTATCAATCCATATTTATACCAGAACCGTCTACTATATTACAATTACCTCCTAATTAGTAATTATAGCATCGTAAATCAGGATCGTTTACAGCGGCATCGTCTATCGTTAGCTTTCTCCTCGGCTGCCGTGTAGCCTCTGCATTCGTGTGTTCAAACGCACACGCATGGTAATCAATTAAATGCGGATACTAAATCGTTGCTCGCTGCAATGTTCCTATATACTGGTAAATCGTCGAGGAAAATCATTTTTATCGCGGTGCGTTCGTTCTTATCGCACAGACTTTCATCGAACCATAATTTTCAACCTCGAGACACTGTTTAATCATTTCTGAATTTAAAACAAATACTGCAGCGATAAATCTGGGCTCATTTGAAAGCTTCAGGCCTCTGCTCTGGTAATCCATCGTTCGTTTTATTCTGAGAAGTCTTTTTTCATCGACAGAAAAACCTTCCAGATCACGGAAAACAAATTTTGCCATTGGATTCGGCGGGCTAAAATTTTTATGAAGTCCGACCCGGCTGAAATATGATTTCCCAGTGATTTTAGTAGGTGGGTAAAATTTAATTGTGCATTAAATATCGCCGGGTTCCTCCGGTGTTTAATACACGCGCATAAACATCCGTAGTCTACTAATTCCGATCCGGCGAGCACGGTGTTCCCGTAGCTCGTTCATCGGCGAGCAGAAATTACCGTGCGACGTCGCGCATAAATATCGCGGCGACAATGGCGGGCGAGCGGGGGGTCCGCGATTGTTCGAAAGTCGATTCGAAGAAATTTCGTCGGTTTTAATTGTGGCCATCTTTCAGTCGATCCGCAACAATGTGTCCGTTGGGGCCTGACAAAGCGGGAGAGGGCCCCGTAGACCCCGGGCCCAGGGCATTAAATGTAACGCGGCCAGGTTGCAACGGTGCACGCGCGCGCGTCCGCCGACTATCAGAAAAGAAGTTATTATTGATGGCATATTGAAACGGTATGAGCGTGGTGATAAAACGGACTGAGCCCACGGCACCGTGGAGATCTCCACTTAATGTCCCGGGTTATATATGGCCGCAGAAACCGGGGCCTCGATTCGAAGGAACCGTCCTCCATCTTTCTGTTCGCCGGGAACCGTCGCGACCTGTGTGTTCCCCTTTTCACTTTTCGTCCTAATCATCCTTTTCTGCGGCCCGATCGCCTCTTACGCTCGCACGCTCGATGACAGAATAAGTGCCGACGAAAGATACTCGCATAAGTCATTCGCGGAACTGCCTAGCCTCTGCATAGACGCAGAACGTCGCGTCAAACCTGCAGAAAATAGAGACTCGCCTCTCTTCTCGAAAATCCTGCACATTCAAACGTTCGTGAAAACATTAGGCAATTTTTTCGATGAATGGGACTCGCATAGATTTAAAGATCGAAGCTTCCCCTTTAAAACGTCACCTCGAAAATTGATCTACGATTTTTTTCGATCCCTTGAAATCATCATTTTCCACGCTCAATGCCACGATTTAATTGGTCAGATAACGCAGCGTCTGAGGCAGCGATATCGAATGTTCCTGGTTAAAGGTAATAATATTGCGTTAAACAGGTGTACGTACAAGGATGTAAGGGAAATCGTTCGTGACGTGGAATCGGCGTGCAACGCTTCTGATTTGCACAATTAAATTGTATAACATTTGCTTAGATATTCTCGTGCGAAGTGGAAGAGAGATCGTTATCATTAAAATGTGATGTACTGATTACCGACATTTCATTAGACGAAGCCGTATGTTGATATATAATATCTCAGTATACATATATTAGTTCCGTTCGATATAACAAAACTTGTGGGATTGTTAACAAATAGCATGAACAAATTAAACTTTCTAATGGAAAAATTTCTAACGGAGGAGCAACCGACGATTTTATCTGGCGGTCGATCGGGCGAGATAAGCGACAGGACTTTCGCCGATTAACATTAATCGTAACCCATTGAACGTGATTACCATTAATTCCCGCTTGAATCAATAATAATCAGGATATCAGCAGATCCGTCAGAGGCTGCCTGGTAATTCGAGCGATCGGCAGAAGAGGTCTTGATTCAATCTTGATGCACACGGTATTTCACCCTTCGGCGATCGAGCACCTGCCAATAAAACGCCCTTCGTGACAGACCGCAAAATTCTGATGGACATCGACCGTCCGATAATTACAAAGGTGCGCCCGCCGAAAACACCGCTCGTATCGAGAACCTCCGCGAATTAAGCAATTTGCTAATGACATTCTCACGTGACTAATGTCCCCTCGCACTGGCACTTACCGGGCGCCCTCTAATGCCATCGAAAATTGCATCCTGATGCATCGATGTCTCCACTCTTTAAGAAATAGAACGGCTCACCGGTATCAGCAATTCTAATTATTATAATACCATTCGAAATTACAGACAGGGTTCGTGTAATATCACCGATAACATCGTCTTTATCTGCTGTTCCCGTCAGGAGATAAAGCACGCGCACGGTAAGAACTCGTTCCCTCGTTAGAGTTTCAACGTATGTTACTCGGGAATATTCTTTTTATGAAAATTAAACAGTTTCTTGCTAGGTTACGGTGTCCGGCAATGGTCTGTAATTTTTTGCAGCGTTACTATGTTCACCGTAGAATGTGGAAAGCAGACATGTGCAGAATATTGGAAAACAATTTTCTAATTGCTATTTATTGCGTTTGTATGAATGTTTCAAAAGTTTTAGAACAATTTTACCTAGAACGATCTCGAATGAATGGAACGAATGAAATGAGTTGAATAATTTGGATAGGAAAGGGGAGTATGACGGTTCGCTGTGCGTCCAGGGAAGAGGAATTAAAAAAGTCTGTGGCCCGCATCAATTACCGTCTTCTCTCGTGCAAGTCTTTCTTTCCGATGCGTGCGTTTTTCCTGGGTGCCATAAAGTCCGGTGGAACGCGAGGATGATTTTGTGCACAGGTGGACCGGTGCGAGCCGGTTAATTATTTCATTTACGTTTTAGCAGAGCGCCGTCACCATTTCTTCCGGAGGAGCCAGGTCTACCACCACGGAAGCTAAACGGGAGGAAACGGTTGAATGCAACTGACTACAACTGGCCAGGCTTAATCTTAACGCGGCCCCCGCGGATGTTGCTCGTTTTATTTTAACCGGATTATTCCCTGTCGTATTTCAGATTGGGATTTGCTTGCCATCGTCCCTTTGTATTAATAACGATTCCCCGTTCTCTCCTCTCCCGGTATAACCTATTCCCATTGCCGAGGCGGCGGAAACAGAGCCACCCACTGCTTTTTGTTTATAGCAATCCCAAAGTATAAGGGTACAGGCAAATCTTAGGATTAAGGCCGGGGCTGCCAGGTGACTGTCCCCGCTCTTTTTCTCGCTTTACGATCGCGGAAAACGCTCGTTGCCGGAAGGGGGGAGATCGTTTTGCTAGAAGTAATCTGCTGAATTGGAGCGACAGAGGCGATAAAAATCCGTTCATCTCCGGAATCGCGAGTTTCCCACCATCTAGGTTCGATCGGGGGCGTTTCGAATTTGTCTCGCGATTTAGACCAACCAGGGAGATAGTAGTGCGGAGACCCGGCACGGTCTCCGGGCTTCGAAAGAGTCGATCGATCCGTAAGTAGGTTTTCTCGTTCGGTTATTGTTCGAAGCATGATTCGAGTCTTGGCGGCCTTACCGAGCCACAGGGTCGAAGGTGAGGGTTAATGAATGAATCGCCGGATATTCACGGTACCGACACAAAGGAGGCGAGCCACCGCGAAGCCAAGACCCTCCCTTAATTAATATAGATTACTTCTAATTGTATGTTTATCTATTAATTCATATTAACTCGGGAGTAGGGCCACCGAGAAACGAATCGTCTTCGGCCGGCTGATTCGGCTTAATCGGCCAAAGGGTTGTAAATTGATTGATGTCTCATTCTATCACTGTCTCTTTTCCTTCATCGGTGTAGGCTTCTCCGTCTACTTTTTTCATTGATCAGAAGACGCTTTCCTTCCTTCGTTACTGATTACCTCTTCCTTTCGCGACGCTTCGGCATTCGAGCTGGGTGGCTCGAGATTCCAGACCGGATCTTCAGCTTGATCCCGATCGGATTAATTTATCAATTTTGGGAGACATGCGGGCATTAGTTGACAATATTTCAACTCCCCCCCCCCCCCGTGATGTGTGTACACTATGATTATCGTGTGGACGATGTTGTCGATGTCATGTTCCAGATAACTTGGGTCGAGGAAGACCCAGGCAGTCAAATCTCACTTCACCGTCTTCCAGGTGTCTCATCGGCTGAGAACCCCTGGGGCGGGTAGGGGCCAAGTTAGGAAAAGCTTCACCTATCGGTATCGGGTGCGTCCGTTCTCCGCGAAGAAGCGGGTTCGAAATGAAAGCTCGCAACTTATCCTCGGCCCCGGCTTCTGATTGAATGGCTGCGCCGGAGGCGCTCCACGGGGAAGCAGAAAAGAACTGCGAAGAAAGGAGAGGGAGAGGATCTCACGTCCCTTTTCTCGGCAACCATCGAACAGAGGGAGAGAGAGAGAGAGAGAGAGAAAGAACGCGTTGCCGAGAGCGCGAGAGCGCGCGGCATTTGATATCTGAAATCCCCAATATTTTTAAAAGCACAGGGGCGGCTCAGCGAGCTCCTCGCTGGAGGAGGTGGGTCTCGAGGAGTCGTCGCTCCGTCCGGCCTCAAAGGCGTACGAGCCTTTCCACGGCCATTAAAATACGAATAATAATTATAAGAGCGACGGCAGAGTGATCAGTCCGCTCGCAGACGAAGCGATCGTCCGTATCAGCCGAACCAACCATTCGCCCCCTCTCCTCCCTCGCTCCTGGATCACTCCTTTTCCATCCAGCCTATGCTGCTTCGTTGTTTTCCCTGCGCCCCTTTCTTCTCGGTTTCTTCCAGCGTTCTTTCGTGGCTCCCGGTGAATTTACGACGGACAAGAGAGGATCAGCTTCCTTATCTTCCTGCCGCGGTCCAATCCGCCGATACGAGTTTAGACGCGACACGAGCAACGGCCACGGCTTCTCTCTCTCTCTCTCTCTCTCTCTCTCTCTCTCTCTCTCTCTCTCTCTCTCGGCCGCCGTCGCCGATAGTTTCGAGCGTGCAAGATTTTAATTTGTACTCACGGTTATGCCCCGGCACTCGTAAAACCCTCGTTCAAGGACCGAGTTCCCCTGCGATTACGAGCGGACCGGATTATACCGGGTGGACCTCTCGATATGCAGCTTGGTACCCAAGTTGCTTCCAGAGTCTCCAGGTGGAGTCGCCAGGAGTCTCTCTCTCTCTCTGCCGCTACAGGATTAGTCACGTGACATCCTGATGCATGCTGGACAGAGACAAAAGGCGTCACGCGACGAGGAAGGCGAAGGTAGAGTGGGGAGAAATATCCTGACTGCCAATGTTCGTTCAGGATACTCTTTTGACGGATTCGACTTCCTGCGAAACGTGCCACCCAGTACATACACGTGTTCCCGAACGGTTTGCTTTTTTGGCAATTCGAGGGCAGGTAGCGAATAAAATCCCATGCGATATTAACGAGGATCGAAGTAATGTCGTTGCGGCATCAGCCGGGTATCCTCCGGTAGGCCATCGCGATTACAAAGTTCTAAACTGTTTCGAGAATTGGTTAATAAACGTGCGTCCGCGGCACGGTGGAACGCGCTTAATTAGCGGTGAAGATAGTGCCCGCTACTTTTGGCGTTGGGCGCCGTGATTTCTGAACTATCGGAAACCTTGTCGAGCAGTTAAAACCGTACTTCGGAACCCTTCTACGTTCTCCGTATCATTTTTTACGAAATTGAAAGTCGGTGCTCTTAACAATTACAGACAAACGAGACCACTCTCGTCGGCAATAAAAGACGATTCAATTAGCATTTTCGCTTTTCGATGCAGGCAAGTGCAGATCAATGTTTTTCTGCTTTTTTGTGCACATTTGCAGACAGTGAAAGATTGTGGAAGATTTTTATATTTCCGTCCGGCTGCAGGTACGGGAAATAACAGGAAGATCGGGTCTTTGTGATTTTTGGACATTCAAGGCCCGTTCATGCTAATTCCCATGGTTCGCCGATCAATCAGGCATTGTGGTCTCCCCGGCGAAGAATTCAGTTTCGTGTAATCCCATTCACGAGCCGTGCAAGTCGGTAATTCTCCGCTGCTAACAAATTCCCCGTCGCAGAACGAGAACAAAGAGCGTCGGCGACAATGCCACACTTCGGCAAATTAATCCGAGTTGCTTCCTGTCTCCCGACCTCCTCCGTCCGGAACGTCTAATCGCCTACTTTTTCACGGACTTATCTAGTGTAACGCATCGCGGCTGATTATTTGATGCACAGGCGAACCGAACCTTGAAATAATAAGCGTCTTCCCTAATTCCGGGTTGTGTCGCCGTGTTCACACGTGCACCAGTGACAACCGATGTGTGAACACGCCAGCCTAGCCAGCGAACCAGCAGCGTAGAAGCGGTTTTTCATTTCTCATTGTTGAACGCCAGCTTCCGGCATTCGTCGTTCCAACCGGAGGACTCTTCGACCAAAACGATTTCCTAAAAAAATATACTCGCTCCACGAATATCCGTTTGTCCTAATCTCTGGTCAGATATCACTGAGATTTCTATCGGGCTCGGTTTACAATGGATTATGGTAACGATCATCGTTAGCAAGTTCATTTTTACCTGTCTCGTGAGGATCGCAGCTTTCGCATAAGTTTCCTACTTAACGATCCACAGTGTTAGCGATCCTTGATCATTCTTTGTGGCCACTGATCGTGTCTCTTTGCGTGGAAACTAATGGAACTTGTTTATTTGATCTTGTGGAATATCGAGTGGAATAATTTTTAGTTGTTCCGAGAGAAGAAGATTATTGTCGAGGTGGAATCATAAGCATTTTTCAAGACATTAGAGTATATTTCCCAGTAGCTTAATATCTACGTGTATTACAGATGAGTCATTAAGATCACGTCATTATGAACATAGTTCTTATCAACAACCTTCTTCAACCGTCCTCCGCAACATGCTCTATGAACATGGTGATCCATCAAAAATCACTTTCCACATTTTACTGCGATTTTCATATTCCTAGAAATATACTAACGAACCATAGAATTCATGTTCATAAATATGAATAAACATCGTTTTGTGCTACTATATCCACTGGTGATCTTCCCGAAGCACCCTTTGTATCTCAAGCATTAACCCTTCGCAACGACACCAAGTTGGCGAGATCGGAATCATCGAGACGAGACAATACAGCATTGTTCTTGGGGATAGAAACCCTAACTTTGCTGTATCATTTCAGGAAATTCTATAAAATTTAATCACCGCTGAAAACAGGATACGATAAAAATGTCCATCAAGTGGGAACCAGTCTCGCTCTATTCTCAGACAATTAGAAAAGCAGAGAAGAACATTATTTCGGTTCGTTCTGGATCGAAGTCCCGGAATAATTTGAACGAAATTCCCGGTTAGAAATTCAGGGAAACTCGAGCGAATTGAATGGTAAAAATTCGAGACGAAGTTTCTAGTTAATTCTCGCGGGCCTGCGCCGGTGGACAAAGCTTTTCTAAGCCTACCAGTCCGTGGCATAAGTAAGTAATGGCCGCGATGGCTGGTATACGAGAGTTAAGGGGCGACGTAGTCGTCGGTGGTTTCCTTGAACGATGATAATCAGCGATTTCGTGACAGACACGGGGCCGTGGCTCTGCTAACGAGCAATCGCGGGCCGACGCTCGCTCGGGCGACACTTCTAGGCGTGTGGATATGCCTTTAAGAATAAACCGGCGTTCGGCCAGTACCCGCCAAGCGGTCACATGTGTATCGGTGGTAATTAGGCGCGTTGCTCTTCCATTATTACGGCTTCGGACGCTGCGTCGGATAGAACAACAACGTTCGGAGCTGACACTCTTCTTCGACCAATCGTGTCCGTCCACAGCACCGCTGGACGTTCACACAGGCAACCACTGTGACCATAGAAAGCCGCGAACACTCTTTGTTTTCTTACCTCGATTTCGTCTCGCAATCCTTCTCGGCAACGCTCACAATATTCCCATAAAGATCCTCCAATAAACTCTTTCCTCATCGCACTGTTCTAAAACGAATTCACGCAGCAAGTAAATGATTTGTAGGTTTCTCAATTTTTCGTGTCGAAATCATTCTCTATAATGCTCAGCATATTCCCATAAAGATCCTTCAATAAAATCTTTCTTCATCGCACTGTTCTAAAACGAATTCACGCAGCAAGTAAATGATTTGTAGGTTTCTCAATTTTTCGTGTCGAAATCATTCTCTATAATGCTCAGAATATTCCCATAAAGATCCTTCAATAAAATCCTTCTTCGTCGCACCGTTCTAAAACGAATTCACGCAGCAAGTACATTTTAAAAGACTTCCAAGTCTCTGAATTTTTCCATTCTGCTCAGAAAAGTCCTTCTTTATTGTAATACTCTAAATACGCTGAACCATATTCATTCCGTAAGTACATTTTCAAAATAGTGTCTTAAACGCGTAGTTGATGGTTTGGTTTCGGGAATGTTCACGAAGAAAATTCGTCATTCCCCGAGAGATCAAGGCAGCATTATAGCGCGATGCCGCAGAGAAAGCCACGACAGGTCCAAGAGCAGGGATGCGGCTCGATCCCTCGATCGATCAACAGAAATCCTTCGACCTGGCGGACTTAACCTGATCTGGCTTTTACGTGGATTAACTTCTTGCAGCGGCTTCTTCTGCCGGCTGATCTTGCCAATTTGTTCGGCTGAACTTTCGGGCCGAATTAACATTGGAGAACCGTCTGGACACCGGGAACTTTCCTCTGATTTGTATCTATCCGTTTGGAAGAGAATCTCAGGTTATGAGATTAGCTCTGTTTAACTTGAATTGATCCAGCACGGAGAACTTGCGCTGTACCGTGTCTTCGGAGTACGCACGAGTCGCATCTTCTCGGGGAAATGTCAACGCTAAATTAATTTCAGAGATTAGCAACGAAAAATGAACTGGAATTGACTCTGTGTAATTATCCTCTCGTAAAAATCGAACGTTCGAGCCTGTTAAATGAAATTGTTTCATTTCGTGCATCCCGTTTGTTGTTGAATAAAAAGCGTCTACATTCGTGAATTTGTTTCAAGTCATTTATTTGTAATTAAAATGAAAAGGAATCGAGAAAGAATAGGGTACGCGTGGGCGAGGAAAAGTTTGGGTTGTTGAACGTCCGTTGATATCGCGTTTGTATAGCGGAGAGTGTCACCAATGGCAATTCGCTTTGCGCGTCGCATTCAGCGCGGAATTTCAGGGAGCCATTCTTATTAAAGTTGAGAGGTGTCGGCGCACAATAACGTAAATAACGGGAGACAACGTGTCTTTGTATATTTCGCCATACATCATCCCCATCCCGTGCCATCTACTTTATTCCACGATCACGATCGTTGTTTTTCTCCCCCGCGTATTGTGAGGATAGCAGGGGTTTTGGCACTCCGATGGAGAGCAAGAACGAATCGGCAGCCGACACGTACGGGGCGTAACATGGTAGGTGAACCGTAAATAAACCCATCCGAAGGAATTATTTTCTCTCTTTTTCCCGCCTTTGTGCCACCGACTCCTTTTGCACCCGTCTAACTTTCACCTCGGAGAGATCTCACTCCCAGGAGCTGTATTTCTATATTAACGTTGTTAATCGCCTCTACGGCTTGCCGATTCTCCACCGAAACGCTGGATCCTGCCTCCACGACAATATTTCTTACGTGGGATCTTCTTTATTCACTCCTGGCTGTTTATTAACTCCTAAAAATGTTTCCTGAATATCATCGTGTGAAATAAAAGTCAGTATTTTACGAATCCATATGTCTCACGAATACACGAACGTCTATCAATTGTAAATATTTATAATATTATGTACGAAACGGTAGAATGAATTACTATCTGGCACATTTGCTTCGAGAATGACGCCCCCAATAGATTCGAGCCGAGATGAGACTACTTAAGACGGTTCAGGAGAGTCGAATAGAAAACGGGGGATAGATCGAATGAAAACATTAGCCGGGCACACCGTTTCCTGGGGTAATAAAGTATCGGGAGAGGGAGAAGTATCCACTCGAACGCCCTCCCGCAGAAGGATTCAGATTCAAGGCGGTGGAATCGGAAGGGGCGAAGGGTGTTGCCGGACATTTGTCAGCCTGACTGACTGGCAACCTCGGCTGATATGCGGGTCCAGTCGCGGAATCGTTCTGACGTCGTCGGGAAGGGTGATATTCCTCGGTGGATATCGTCGTTCGGAACCCTGATGCGTCCGAAACGGCTAAATGATTCATGGCCCCGATATTTCCGTTCGTTAAATCGAAACCTTACGTTGCGACACCCGGATACATTAACTTACCCCTCATATCTATTGTAAAGAACCTCTACTCGCACTCGATAGTCGTTGAACAATTTCATTCGAGTATACAAATTATAATATTTGCCAAAACGTGGATTTTGATGTATTCGATGATGATCTTGGACGTAGGCAGGCAGTTTAAGAACCGGTGAATGGTAGGAAGCGTCTTGTCCGATTCAACGACCTGGAATAGGAAAAGAATCTCTCAGCCGTTGTCCTCGCCGCCGCTATTAGTCTACCTGGTTCCATTAACGAGTACAGTAATTGCGACGAAGGTTTTCTCCTCCGGTGCGGATTAAATCGTATAATTCAGGCAGCGACATTCCAGGATTGTCTATCAACGGCGGGAGGGCACACGATCGTTGGCTGGCTTTCTCACCGTCGCCGGAAGTGGCCGCGTAGAGCGTTCGCGTATTAAGAACGCACGATGCGGGGGAGGAGCAGGCGGTAAGGGGGAGGAGAGGGGAGGAGGGGAAGAGGCACACCACCGTTAAAAAAGCATAGAGAACGGCAGCAGATCCATCTCCGGGTCTAGCTTTAATTCCATAAATAAGGGCGAACCGGGTATAATGAAGGATCGGTGGTCTAATGCATAGGATTATCGAGTCTTCCCATGCTCCACATCGGTCATTACGGAATAACAGTAATTATTAATACACGTAGGCGCGTCTCCGTGGCATTGTCAGGCGCCGCATCGCCTTTCTTTTCTCCCGATTCCCCTCCCCACTCTTCTGTTTCTGTCTCACTCTATCAGCCGGTGTCCTCTCGCTCCGGTTTGCTTTGCATTTTCATAAAGACTCGAGAGCCAACTGTCCCCCTTGCCAGAGGAAAGAGACATTCGATGAGAGCGGATGCAGAGGGACAGTTGCGTGAGCGAAGCTCGGTTGCATTGTTGGCCCCCGGCTCAAGATAAGTACCGACTGAGCAGCGTCTTCGTCTTCTTCTTCTTCTTCTTCTTCCTCTGCTTCTTCTTCTCCGTTGTCTTCTTCGTCTTCTTTCGTTCGCGTCCTCCTCCCTCGAACGACGCACCGACGCGACGCGCTCTTTTTTCACGAATCGACGAACGCGACGAGCCGCGCATGCACGCAGAGCTAAGGACTCGGAGGTTAGGCCA
Organism: Lasioglossum calceatum; assembly: GCA_963966675.1. Lineage (NCBI taxonomy): Eukaryota > Metazoa > Arthropoda > Insecta > Hymenoptera > Halictidae > Lasioglossum > Lasioglossum calceatum. Next base: position 765,695 of record OZ016545.1, read on the forward strand.
GGTCGGGTTAGCGAACTGTACAGAAATGTCAGGGGAAACCATAACGTTGTAATTTATCGCCGTGGCTGGCATGTGACCGCGTCTCGCGGGGGCGGTGTGACGGATCGAGGCGAACCCAGAGAAAACTCGTTCCGTATCGCGAGGACCGACCCGCGAGGATGAGATTCGTTTCGATTCACCGTGGCCCCGTGGCTCTCTTTAGTTCGCACACTATACTGGTCCCTAGCTCGAGCCCTCTTTCGCTTTCTGGCCAAGCTGCTAGGCTCCTATCAACTTTCAGATACATCTGGGAATCATTGATTTCTTCTTACACATAGATTGTAGATTATTTTCATCGAGGCCTTCAGTCGCTCCAGGCACATTAGCCCAGTAATCGCGTAATGATATTGAAATTCGTCTCGATTAGTCAGGCCGACCCTCTCGGAAAGTCTCTGTTGCGTTACCGATTACCGCTTCCCTTTCAGCGTCGATCGCACGCACCGTCACTGGCATCAAGAGCGAGCAAGGAATAAAAATAAAGAAGAAGAAGAAGAAGGATGGAGGAAAAAAAAAGGGAAAAAGTGACGGATGCGCGTCGGTAGCGCCGGCAGTTATTACTTTCCTTCGAGTTTCCCACAGAAGTCACGATCTATGGTCTCGGATCATAGCCCAGTCCACGGGCAACAAATACAGCTGCGCACAATGCGGCCGGTACTTGTACATAAATTAACGCTGGGAATATATCCAGCGCAAGCCGCGTGCACACTGCACGCGCATGCTATACGTATGCGTATACACGCGTGTGGAACGTATACACGCGTGAATATACCCTGCGTGACCGTGGCCAGCGGTGCAAGTACCGGCGCGACGCGGCCTTGCCTGGCCAGACCCGATATGACGGTATACACGATACACGTTCTTTCGTATACCATAACCGTATGCGGTTTGGCTATGGTCGTTACGGTTCAGGCGTTCTCCAATAACGCGTGCCCCATGGTCACTCGTCACGTCCGCAGGAATGCAGGGATGTACGCTACACAACCCGTTCACGCACTGCCCCGACGTTAATAAAGCCCTGTTCTCGAAATTTCACTCGACCAATTGGTCACCGTAATATCCCCACTTCCTCCCGTTAAACACCGACAGAAAATACTTCGTTATTTCCTCAAGGACTTTATTGTCCTGCGCACCAAACGGGGTTTCACCGGCAATTATAATAGAGTGAGTCGGTCGCAACAGATAAATGCTCCTCCTCCGGTCAATAAAGGATAACGACTTATTCCAATTTCAATGCGCATTGCTATCGAAGCTAGGGATGCCTCTAACCCGCAACACGCGCGATTATAAGAACACAGAACTTTGTGCAAGTTCCAGGTTTTACGGAAAACAAGTGCGCGAGCTAATCAGACAATCCGAAGACAATGAGACGATGTCTCGATCGAAATTGCGCGGGTTTCGCGTTCACCAGCGATTTGACCGGCCGCAAGGAAAGCCGCCTAGACAGGTAGAAGGAGGTTGGGAGTGGTTCGGGGTTTTGGGGGTGGTGGCTCGAACTTGCCATAAATTCACGAATGGGCCGCCCAGCCATCAAAGCGATCACCCGAGGCTTCCTTACCCCGAGTCCTTGCATACCGACACCGATATTAAATGACAAAGGCCAAAGGCATACCTCGCTGACGAGAAGGGTTGGCGGGGTAGCAAATTCTCGCGTACGAACCCCCAAGCATCTCGCCGCCCTGAGAGGCCAGACCGCTTCCCTCTTCTCGTACCTTAAGTCGGCCCCTTACGTCGAGAGCCCATCCGTATCGGCATTTCGCGGGCAGGATATTTTAAATACGTACCACCCCCTGCACACCACCCTCATTCTGCGCAACTTTCAACCCTCTCGATCCCGTCGCCCACCCCCCGGGGACGAACGAGTCTCGAGCGCGCGCCCGTGGTTTCCGGCCGCTTTGATGTCGTCTTGAAAAAATTATTAACCCCTTGCACCAACTTCTTCGCATACGCAACAGTTGATAACTTCTTTGTTCCGCGCAAAGTAAGTGGTTGGAAATATATATTGTACATATTGTTTTTGGCATTTCTGATATATTTTGGTGTTCGGTTCTGGTTCGGACACAAAATTGAATGATGCGACCACGGAGACAAATATCGGATTTTAACTATTTATTAAGCGAGATAAGAGCGAATTCTATGGGGAGAGCTTGTCCTTTCAATATGGTAATTCTTTGGGTATATTCCGGCATCGTCGCGCGCATAAAGGACGCGTCAATCGACCGCGCATTTCCTGCGCTCGACTACGCTTGAAAAGGAGAGCGAGGGTGCCGCGAATGTTCTGCTTCCTGTCGGAATAAAGCATTCGAATGTTTGGGACTGTTTCGCGTGCTGCTCCGCGAACAATGATGGTGATTGTGGGATCGGGAAAAATTCGGATCGGGAAACTTGCGTTGAAGACTGCATAATACTTGAGGAGCAACCGCGCGCCATTATTCCTCTCGTTGCGATGAACAATATTCCAAAATGTCGATCCACTTCTTCGCTCGAAAAATCAATACGAAACTGCATTCAGAATTACATCAGGAAATTTATATCCTGCCACAATTTATATTCGATTAAACACTATTTAATACATTTGATATATTTAATCCAGCACAGATTCTGTCTTAAAATTGTATATAAAGAAATTAAGTTGAGGAATGAGTATCCTGTATTAGGAATTTTATTAGACAAGCAAATGACGAATTACGAATTATTTTTGCACTGTTGCATGAATAAATTGTGTAGAGTAGAATTCGCGTCGAGCAACCATATTCAAACTTAGCCCGAAAGCGTCGGCAAACTATCAAATAATCGCAAACCGAGCGATACCCTGAGAAAAGGTTTCTGTTGTGCGTCCGCCCGATTCCGTAGAACCAATAATACTGGTGCAGCTTTAAAAAAGAACATCCGTTGCATCGGCTTGCTGCTCTTCTCGCTTGTTCAGTGCCCGAACAATACTTCTGTGTTCGGGGCCCGCTATTTACGTAGGACCGTATGGCGGCAATAAAGAAATTAAGAGGACTTATCAGTTTCCGGAAAAGCACCTGGCGCGGCCGAACCTGTGATTACTTGGCTCGGATCACAATAGAAACATTGTCTTTGCCTTGCCCTCTCTCGAAAAAAGATCTGGGGCCCTGGGGTCTGTCTCTGCACCGACGCAACGTCCTCGACGTCGCGTCGCATACAGCACAAACGAAACTCTGTAAACTGCACGGCCGCGTCGCAATAAAGCCAGGAAACAGCGGGGCCGAGGATCGTCGAAAGAAGGCGTGAGTTTTACGAGTCTGACAAGCATTGTGCGCGACCGGTGATTCCCAGCAAACGAAATTTTATTATACGCCCCTGCCACCATGGGTCCTCACCTGCTTCCAGATAACTTTGGTGGATTCCGATTTACAGAATCAGTCAGTACACGAATTTATCCTCTTTAATGAAAATATAATAATAAGAAAAATCTGTTTGCTGATTTAGCGAGAATCTGTGAAAAATGCGGATCTGGAACGGAGATGTGAAATATTCCAGGGAATTTAAATATCGACGGATACCTATTTATTAAATCGCTGCGGGACACCCAGTAGCTGCAGCGCGTTTTCCAGGCGTTTCACCGGGGGCGAAATCGATGCACCGGTGATTTCACCGCATTTTTCTTTTAACACACCAGAGGCGACAATCGAATTATCGCGTACGAAGGCCGGGGAGGATGATAGGAAGAGGCGCGCGTACACCATCGATGCACGAGCGAGAGCGTCGAGGATCGTGTGCCGCGCGCGCGGCAGCAGAAGTGTACTCGACCCCATCCTTTCATGGCCTATTGATTCCCAATTTCACCGATAATGGTCGGGGGAACGTTTTTCTTTTTCTCTCATCCCTCTCTCTCTCTTCTTCTTCGCTTTTTTTTACGCGGATACACTTGTTGAGCCTGGTGAAAGGGGGCGAAGGGTGATTTTGCACCGGTCTGCGAACGGGACCTATCCTTTTTTTCCCGGCTTCCTTTTTTCGCACCCACTCTCTACGCCGTTCTGGTGGGGGAGAATATGGTGTTCTCGCCCCCATGTTCACGTGGGACGTTCACTGGGGCTGATTTTATGGCGTGTTTGGGGCGATGCAGACATAAACGTGAGCCCTGGACGATGGGGGGTGGCCACGGGCCGAGTGGACCTCAATGGACGGAATCGAGACACGATCGGAAACACTGTGCCCTCGAATTACTATTGTCGCCTTTGAGTGCGGTATTGCCAGGATTCATCAGGGTTTCTTGCAAATCCAGTTGTATTCAGAGATGGGCAAAAATTTTATTTAAATAAAAATTACGAATAAAGTGGGTTTAAAACCCACTTGGAAAAAACTCACTTTATTCCAAATTTTTATTTGTGGTAAATAAAATTTATACAAAAACTTATACACACGAGAATTATAAATCTATAAGAAAATTGATTAAAATTTTTCTTGATTTCATACAATGTACGGAGACGTTTGGGATTTGTTTTTGAACGAGGGCGGTAGAGATTTTTCTTCAATCAGAATTTTCTCTGCAGAGAAGTAGAGGCGATAACTATTTAAGCAAGGAGAGAGTCCATGTAATGGGGTTGCCACGGAATTAAGGGAGACCCTATGATTATTGTCGGGAAAAGACCGGACACAGAAGGGTGCGTCGGGGTGCCGGAAGGGACAGGCAGTCGGCTAACCGAAGCAAACATCAGTTGACCGGAATCGTTTGAACAGGGACCGTCCCTTTGAAGCGCAATACACGTCTGAGGAAACAATTGTTGGTAAGGCTCGAGTGGGAACTAATAGCAAAAGAAAATGAGCACGATCGTTTGCAAAGGGCGTGAACTCTAAACCACGGACCAACCAATAAAAGGATCCCCTAAATTTAGACAATCACTATGTATTTTCTCCTTGAGTGTAATTTGTGAATTAAATATCGAGTTTCTTCTTGCCGTCATATTTTGCTGGATATTTTTATCGAGTTAATGAGAAGCGTATTAATTAAAGATATTGTTACAAGTTTAAATGCTCCGTCTGTATTGATCCTTCGTCTGGCATTTTTGCGAAGGTCCTCCTGTTTACTTTGTCTATCCTTTCTTTCCGCCTCTTTGCCTCCCGTTATCTTCCTTCAAATAGACATCGCCACTCTTTTCCGTATAATACTGCCGTTCCAACTGCTAGCACTCTCCTCCATTCATTGGGTAATGCTGAACCCCTCATCCCGTGCTCTTGAGAGAGATCAAGAGAACGGTAACAGTAATAGCCCTTCAAAGATACTTTTCACGTTTGCATTTTCAACTCGAGTGAAACTATCCCCGTCGCGCAGCTTTATCGATTTTAATAATAATCACCTTTACCCGAACGCGCTCCCCGGACGTACCTCGCTGGAAACTCTTTAATCTAGAAACGCAGACTGTTCCAGGCAAATTCTCGGCTACCATAAAAATCAGTCACACACGATTTCCCTACGTAAATTATGGATCCTCAAAAGGACCATGTAATCGTTAAAATACTACAGAAATTTCCAATGGAAACGCTAGTTGACTCACCCTGTATTATTCTATTTGAGATTCTGCTGAGGTATAAGCAAAAAGCAGCAGGGGAACAATTTAATAAATTGGAAAAATGGGACTGAGATGTTAGAAAACCGGGGCTACTTTTTGCAGACACCGAGGCCGTTCCGTTCACCTCGGATCGGCATATTGCGAATCCCGTAGCCAGCTCGGCAGTACCATTAGCAGTACCGGCGGAAACTTTTCTCATCTCCTTCGATATTTACCGGGGAATCATCGGATCGAGTTCGGGAATTAAAGAAACCAGGAACGAGCAAACCGAAAGGGAAGCGTAGTGGTTCAGCATCCTTCTAAGAAGAAAAGCGATCGGATCTGGAAAGCGGCAGAGCTCTCGTCTCTTTTTGATCCTGGCGGTGATACCGGGGCGTAATTACTAATAAGTTTTCGACACGAAATGAGGTGAGGAAAAGGGAGAGGGTTAATCCGAAAGTACGACCGAAAGGGGTTCGAAGTCTTGATACTCGGTAGGCGGAGGACCCGTGGGGGCAATGAGGGTGCTATGGGGGTGGGTGAAAAGCAGGTTGAGAGGGGTGAGAAGGAGAACGGAAGATCACCCTCCGAGAAGGAAGCCGGATGGCTAAAACCAGTTAAAGATTTGCGATGTCTTTTCGATCCCGAGCCGAGATATTCGTAATTACTGTTTGTGTTTCTCTCCGTCGACGCCGTATTTATCCCCCACGGAACCACCCCCATCTTTCGAACTCTTCGGAGCGTCTCCACCTCTTTCCAACCCGCGAAGGCTCGCCTTTAAATCCGGCTCCGTGATTCCCGATTCCTCGGAGATCTCCAGGGCTCCTCTCTTTCCCGATTGCTCCTCGCAGAACCGTCGATCCTTATCTCCACTGAGGGCGATGAAAGAGGCTGCGAGTGGCGTTCTCGAAAGGGTGGCTCCGCGAGTTTTCGGAGATCGAGCAGCCTTTTAACCCGCTGCATCTGATTTATCGGACCGGTGCCGCCGAAGATGCTTTTTATTACCGGAACCCCTCCTTCTGCTGGCCGAAGAGCATTGCCAGCTTGCTAGAAGCCTCCAGCCTCCAAGATATCTTGACATTTGCAAGTAGACTGCGGATTTTATGCATTTATAACAAAAATGGAAAGTACAATATAAAGCAGTGGACCTATCAAAAAGACTTAAAAACAATTTTTAGTTTGCATCAAGATCCGCAGTTTCTTTATAAGGAAAAATTAAGAAATGTCTTCCCCGAACAGATCGATGCATTTGAAGCACAGTAGGAAACTTGAAAAGTAGAATCACCGAAAAAGCATTAGAAAATATATAAATAAAAAATCATTTGAAGCAACAATGGACCAAAGGATGGGTCAGTAATTTTCTGAGGGAGTGTCGAGCGATTTCCGAAGTGTAACACTTTGTTCTGCCGCGGCCGAGAGTCGTTCGCTCGGTTATGAGCGGTACCGGTGTATATATTTGTTATATGCCTGCTTATAATTACGGCAACTCCGAGACCGTATGATTAAGATAATAGCCTTCGGCTGGTGGTCGACATCCAACGAAAGTGTAATACGGGGTAGTTAGAGGCAGGTGTCGGAATCAATCAATATTTTATGATCGCTAATAATCAGCTTGGACATTCGCCGCGCGACGCGTCGTCTACTCCCGTAAACCGACGTCTCGGACGTTAACCATCGCGACCGGGGAACATGTAGAATTTATGTTCGACATCTCAATTTGTAGGTTCATGGGGGTCATTAACTATCGACGAGCCTCGAAACCGAACGCGAGATAAGAAAAATGTAAGAACAGTTCGACTCGTAAGTTACCATCGAATGACGTATAAATATATACATTGTCAATTCGACGCTGTTGCCAATCTGGCGAAATTTCATGCAAACTGCTATCGATTTATGAAGAATACCGTACACTTATTTTCGATCAGAAAAGCCTGTTTTGTATGTCGATGTTAATTGATGAAGCGTGCTCATCTCCGGCGCTGGATTCTGTGAAGGGGACTGTAAAAATTAGCATGAGGTACAGCACAATCTTTTATGCGCTCATGGCGTGCAAGAATGTAACAAAGAATTTTTTAATAGGTGGAAGAAATTATTCCGTCGTTCAGATTTTTAAAAAAATGCACCTACATGGCAAATAAATGTAAATTCTGCGCTGCTTAGTAAAAATATTTGTAATACTGTTCACTCGTTGGGTGTTATCCCCCCCCCGTCTCTGTTTTCTGGTCCACTTTATTGATTCGGGTTTGTTAATTAACGGGACCGAGTAGGAGGGTCGGGTTCCTCGTTGCGGTGGGCATTAGTTATACCCATTTTTTCCGTAGTTTAATTCCCTACAATCGAAGGAAGCATAAGGTTTCAAATGCCGGGGGTTGAGAAATTGCTGAAGAAAGGGGTATGGGGGCACGAGGGTGGGCGCCTTTTAGCGAGTGGCGCGAGCAACCCCTTTCTTGTAATTCGACGAAATAAACGCTGAACGTTAGGCCGGGAGCAATAAAATAAATCAAGCCGGCGAGTCGGGAAGGAAAACATTACCCCCCCGAAGCATTCTGATGGCAAACGAGGGTCCTTTGGTCGTTAGAAGGTTCCTGGTCGAAGACACTTTGCTTCTGGTCAATGTTGTCCGGCCGAAACCATAGTAATCGTTCCTGGCCGCCGGAAATTAACCCCTGCGACGATCGATCCTCCCTTTACCCCAATCGCAAAAATTTAACAATACCGATATAAAGCTGGATGATGTCTTTTCGACATAAATCTTTGTGTTTCCAGTCAATATTGCGTACCGATATAGAAATTTTCTTTTACTTATTAATGATTATTGATCAAGTTATCATAGTGAAGTTGTAATCGGTGTAGCTGTAAAATCCTATAGTGACGAGTTGGATAAAAAAGTGTATCGTCACCCCCTGTTAGAATCTTGCAGAGGAACGTTAACGATAAATGGGGGAGAGCCATTGAAAATTTGGTAGACCAACGAACCCCGTAAACCAATGCTGCATAAGAAACGTTTTCCAGAGGCATCTTAATGTTCGCGATGTTACGGTTGTGGAGCTGCTATGATAATTGTAATGAACGCCTCGAGATTCCGCGAGCCCATCTGCGCCCACGTTCCACCACCCCCGAAACCACCCTACAGGCGCCACTTTCTCCCTCCCTTTCTCTTTCTCTCTCTCTCTTTAAGAACGAAGGAACGAACCAACCAACCAACGAACGAACGAACGAACGAACGAACGAGCAACGCGCGCTCTCTGTACAAACTCGGGAGCTCTTAAGTACCGAACTTGTTAGAATTGATTTAAGTGCTGAATGCTAAATCAACCGAAGGGCCCACCCTCCCAACGGGCCTGGGGAAGGGAAAATTTACGAGTCGCTCGCGTTTACGCGTATCCTGCCGCGGATCGGACCAACGACCCTCCGTGTAATCGGTATTTCGCGCGGATCAGATGAAGCTTAATGGAAAGACACTCGTTGTCGTCTGTATCCAGCGTCATCGTACCCGCGCGCGCTCCGTTTTACCCGTAATTCAATGACGCTCGAATTAATTTCCATCAGTTCACCGAAAGCGAATTCCTCCGAGAGCCATCCACAGTTTTTGCATTAATTGGTTCTGTTCGTTAAACGAACGCGATGCAACAAGAACACGTCGCGTTGTGGATCACGTGAATTTCGAATATTCGAAAATGCGCGAAACACAAGCGAGGGATTTTGTCGTAATATAAAATCATTTTCAGCTCCTGCTCTGAGAAATGAAGAAACTTTTACAGCAATTTTGACAGGTGTGAAACGTATTCTAATTATTGAAGCTCGAGTATTGTGTACAATTTCGAAGGCAGTCCTCTAGCGCTTGAGGGGGTAGACTCGTTTTCCGATAGGTTTTTCAGTAAAGCGCTAGATAAAAAATCGATCTAGGCCGCAGTCGCCCCCAAATTTCCTATTTTTACGTTTACGAGGCGTAATTTGCATTATTCTAGTAGCTGTGACAGCTACATGCTGCCGAATAATGCAAATTACGCCTCGTAAACGTAAAAATATGGTTTTTGAGAGCGACTGCGGCCTAGATTGATCTTTTATCTAGCGCTATTGACTACTGAAAAACCCCATCTTTGCATTGAGAAATTAGAACGCGCATCCCGCACCCTTGCAATCCTGGAAACGAGTCTAGCCCCTTAAGTCGCTGATTTGCAAGGGCTTTCGACAGCGTTCGGCTGTGAAACGGGCCTATTTCTGGCAGCGAGGTGGAGATTGAAGGGAATCGGGGCTAGTCGGAGGCAGGTAAGAATTCATCAGCCGGTCACCGAAGTCCAAGAAGCCGGTCTATCCGCGAGGCTTGTAAATCCGTGTCCATCAGCGTCGCTCGCGGCAGTTCTCACACTCTCCACGTGTCACGGCGGGCCCCCGATACGATCTACATAAAGATCCGGAGTTCATTGCTCAACGCGATAACACGGTGACGAGAACTCCGCGGAGGCCGAGGACTCTCTCGGGCTCGTTCAACGATACTTCTGATTTATGGATATTGCCCGCTCCCGTGAGCCGTTCTCCGGACAGGCCCTGGACACGTGTAATAAAACGCGACGGATACGTGCGACGCTCTCTGCGACTTCACGTCCATCCCCGCCTGTGTTTCGGACTCTTGGAAGTCGTTTCCAGGTTGACCTCACGAGCCGACTCCTCGCCGACCGGCATCCTCGCGCCCGAAAGTCGATCCGGACGTGGAATCACCGCCGCTGTTAATTGATCCCGTCCTGATACCCGTGATTTAATGGGTCAACCGTGAACGAACCAGCTGACTCACCTGCTGGAACTGTACCCGATGAGAGGACACTCGGTTTATTTTATTCGTTTGCCCGCTTACGGCAAGCTAATCGCCTGGATTCAACCGGCTGATCGCTTCAGATGTTTAATTTAACGGGATGCTGGGTCTTTTTTAATTGACGGATTTTTGGTAACTACGTCGGGATTCTTTTTAATTCTCGGACAAGCTGATGGCTATTCTCACATTTTTAGAATTTTCGTCGGCTCATCGAAAATCCTCTTGTATATTTGGAAAAATGTAGTCGCAAATATATCAACGTTATAAATTTATTCATTTCGTTATTTCGTCGATGTCCCCACAGTCTAATACTCGATTTTGTATTAGTTGTGACAACTTTTCTCTGTACGCCTCTAAAACTATGTTCATCAAGCAACTTTTTGTCGGTCCTTGTTACCCGCTTCTTTCTTCACCGACAAAAAGTTGCTCGATGCTGCCTCCGTGTGGACATAGCTTAAGATTGAACATTGCGTCTCTCGAAGAAGCTGCGGACTTGGTCTGAATTGTGCAGATCGCCAGAAAAATGCGAGTGTTAGAGGTCTCAGAAGAACGTTACGTGGTTTTTCGTGACGGTGGAAAAAAGCACGGATCGGATGGCGATGGCCGCGAATAGCTAGCAAACACCACGGAACAAAATGATTGAAACACGGCCTGGTATATTGGCCTTATACGGAGGCACTGGTGGATCCGTGGAAGGAGAGAAGAAACTGCCCCGACGACGTTAATTTGTGAACGATTACGGTCACCTGGTGCGTACTGCCTGGCCTCCGGAGACAAAGAGACGAGATCGCGAGAGGTCGCGGCGTAACGAGCCGGCCATCGCGCATTCTTTCCCCAGGCGCGGGCTTCTCTCCTTGCCCCGTGATGTTTTCCGCGGACTGCCGCGGAGCCAGCAATTCCACCGGCTGCCTGCAATTTCTGGACCCGTTCCTCAAAATTCCAACGAATATTCGAAACACTCTGACAGATTTTTCTCTGGAATCGTCCTCGAAACGATCTTCGGATTTTAATCGTACGATGTTCCATTGCATATCGGTCAATTTTAATGGCAAGAATAGCCTTTCCAACCCTTATCACTCGAATGGTGACTCAGAGTCACCGCTAAAAGTTGTTTTACTTAGGGATGGGATCAAGTTTAATATCTACCCACGAATCCGAGTCAATTCCAAAAACCAAGTTCCATTTCATGGGTTTCGATTACTACTTGAAAGTAATAATGTCTCAATGATTATATTCGAAAAGTATTAATTTTATACAAACTGATATCGAACCTCGGAATGAGTACTTAAAAGTCTCGGAAAGATACTCATAAGTATTTCGATGTTGAAAGGAATCGAATCTTTCACAAATGGTACTCGAATCTTGGAAATCAGAACTCATAGTAGGTTTTAAGCACTTTCTTTATTAAATTCGTAACTATTTCAGAATAATATTTCCGATAGATTATGGAATTATAGTTATACATATTGAATTAAATTATGCACTAGAGGACAACATAATTAATTTTAAAGGTAAAAAACATAACGATTAGAAAAATCAGAGAATTTCCGTTACGATATTTATAAAAGCTTCGAATCTGTTCGATCAAAATTCGAATATACTTGCAAGTATTATTTCCGTTTACGAAAGTACTTGTAAAAGGTTCGAAACTGTCTGGCATAGAGTATACTTAGGAGAACTATTTCTGTTTTTCGAAGTACTTACGGAGAGTTCGAATTCAATCAATCAAAGTTCGAACCTGTTTGCGAGGTACTTGATCCCATCCCTAGCTGTACCATTATTCAAAATGTTGTTTACATTATTAAGTATATTGGGATCTAACCAATTACATATCCATAAAATGAAGAAATCATATAGAATGGAATATTCTAGTTCGGAAGAAATGTTTGATTTTCAAGTTCAAATGGCTCCGAGTGCGAAGAGTTAATACAGAGCAAAATTTGTAACACATTGGATAAAAATATCCAATACAAAGATCAAGATCCCGAAGAACCACGTCGCTGAAGCAAGTTACAGGATTAGTATACAATCATTGGAATCGCGGGAACAAAGGGAACAGTTTCCCAATCCCGGCATACCCAACCTGGAGCAGAAGAAGCCCTGATTCCAGTAGCCTCGGACAAGTCGGCGGACAAAACTCGGCGAGATCCCACGATCGATCGAGGATGCCTGGCTAACGAGCATGTCTCGCGTCGGAAGCTCGGTACCGGGGTACCTGATTCGTCGTTGAAACAGGTCGGGCGTCGATGTCTTCACCTCTGTCTTCAGCATTGTGTGTCCCCAGCAAAAACCTCTCGGAGAGAGATTTCGAATCGTGCCGCGGCTGAAGAGCCCAGGGGCCGAGAGGCAGACCCCCCCCCCTTCTCTGTTCAACGTGTCATTACTTTTAACTAGCTTCTCGGGAGCATCGGGTCCCCGGGTTCGCCTAATCTCAGCAATTATCATCGCGTAGGTACGCACGCGGAGAGCACCGGCGAACTTTTACGAGGGATTCCGTGGAGAGAGGAGAGGAGAAGGGAAGACGGAAGAAGGTGAAACGGTTTCGTTGTAAGTGCACACACGGTCAACGTCGCCGGCTTGACCCGTGGAGCGACTTCCCACGACACCGAGAGACACCTCGCCACTAATTTTATTAGCCCGGTCCTCCAGGTGAAACCGAAAAGTGTCTCAACCTGCGCGGTTCCTGTGAAAAATTCGAGGAAGCCTAACGAGCCCGCTCCTTCGCGCATGTATCACTCGGACCAACAAATTTTCTGAACAACAGACATTTAAAGGGCCCGGAAGACAATCTGTGTATGCCTCGTATTAATTATTAAGTTCATCATATTCGTGCAAAATAAAAATTGTCAACAATTTTAAAATCAGTCTTAGTCCGCGAGTTAGTAGTTAGTATTTACGAGTTGATGAATGTATTCTTTCATCCGCTGCTGTCTTCTTACGCATCTTTCAGTTGCACTGTTTTGTGGTTCAGAAGTAGTTTGTTCGAGTTAGACCTCGTCGCTTCGGAGAGGTTTCACGAGGCGTTCACCTTTTTTGTTTGGAAAGTTTGGATTTTGGTATCGGTGTCGCAGGACCGATGCTAGAGATCTTCCAGTGTTCTGGGAAACACGCCGCTGAAGTAGTTTCTCGCGAAGCCAGCGAGAAAATAAACGATTTCCAGAAACGAGAGCGCGCGATCGTCGCCGCAGTTCGGACCATTGCGATTAATTAATTTTACTCCGAGCCGAGACACTTAGTTTCCGTTCGTTTAAGCTCGTTAATACGCTATCCTTTGCCCCTCCGGCTGCCTCCGGCCTCCGTCTCGTTCTCTCCCGCCCCCTCCCCCTCTTTTTCCACTATTCTCCGTCGGACAAACTGGAGAAACAGCTCACTCGGTTTACGCCGTGCATGTAAATTCATCTGCGCCAGTTGCCTCGTCACGAGAACCGACCTCCGACTCTGCCTGATCTACGTCCGCTCCCTCTGTCGGCCATTTCTCAATTTTCGAATATGGATCTTGCTCGAACGTTTAATTAAATTCATTATTCCCTCGATTATGACGTAATTGCTGTTTAAAAGATTGAGTTGCTGCAAGATACTGATATTCGGGAATTTTTTTTTAAGAGATCTGTAAAGTTATCACAATGGGACATTTTGCATATGAAAGCACATATTTTTGAGTAACTCGTGTAATTTATTCATTAGGAAATACTAACAATTTGTGGAGATACCAGAGACATTCGCAAGGTCCTCCCGTCGCAATGAAAGAAGAACAACGGCAAGTCGAAGTAGCGCCGAACCCAATAAGAAATCCCGGGCAGAAAATTTCGAGGAAAAGTTGGAGCGGGATCGTTTCCACGGGAAACTCTAAGAAATCGATGGGGACGTCCGAGCGGGCTGGGACCAAGTAATTTCAAACATCTGGAGAGTCTTAATTAATGGAACATCTTACTGTTCAGCTTCTTTGCGGGCATCAGCGCGCCGTCCGATTAAGCAAATACGTGCGTTTCTCCCTGGTCGTCGTCGGAGTGCTCGTAATTTGCGCTCTCGTTGGACCGAGTCTTTCTCGAGAAATCGTCCAGTATTTCCTGAAATATATATTTGCGTTCGACCAGACAGCCTATCAGCAATTACTCGATCCGTTTCGAGGGGACGCGTATTCGGAAGGAAGTTGATTAGATAGACGATTTTCAATGGTTTCCTGCGAATCGTCGATAAGCACGACGATTGTTCGATTGCGGAGCTGCAATCGGAACACTTCCGGTAATGAGGTTTGGCCTGTGGTTAAGATAACTGTGGCACGCCTACTTGGAAATATCAACTTTCGGAGTACTAAGAACTAAGGACATAGCAAGCGTTCGGAACGCTTCTGTAAATTTTGTAGAATGAAATTATATTATTATTGTCTGTCAGTAAAAGGTGTAGCAGTAAATTGTCAGACGAGCGAGTCGAGTTGTCTCGGTTCGGATAGAGGAGAGGTCGACGATTCTTCCCCCTGGAGGAAGCAGTGGCCAGCCGAGACGTCGCGCAAAATGGAAGTTTAATTGAAACCAAACAATAATGCGATGCTCGCATAGCCACGCGGGTCAGGAATGGCATTCGTTATGTGTCTCCGTTTCCTCCTCTTTTCCCTTCGTTTCAGCCGCACCCGAGGCGTCTTCACGTCGAACGTATTAAATTTCATGCATCGCCTCTCCCGCACTCCCACGATTCGCAATTGCTCGCATTTCCCGCAATCTAGAAATCTAGATCGCTATTAATTTTACAAATTACCATCTTTCAGTCGCGACGCCGCCGCAATCTTCCATCGATTACCAGCTTCGGGGAATTTCAATTCTACGACCAGCTGGCCTCGACAACATGTTCTCCGACATTCGACGATTTTGATCAGTCATCGAGCTTGAAAACGTTCACGCGTTCACCGTTCGATTCAACGCATTAAAATAGTCCCACAAGATCAAAGTGAGTTAATTAAATTTTTCGAATCCTGGCAAAGCCCAAATGAAACTTAGTTTATCCAGCTCATAATATATCATGATAGAAATTAATTTTTAAAGGTGCAGACAAAGTATTTTGTGAGATCCATGTAAATGTGTTGTGCTTTTCATTCCGAAATTCTGTACCGTCATTCTGAAATAAGAACAATCACGTGATCATACAGCGAATCCTCGGGCAAGTTCCCATGTTCATAATTAATTTCATTAAACCTGACATGGGGGAACAATCCCTCCACTGATCAAAGAATTCCATGCAGTAAAGGTGCAACAAAAGTATCGTGAACTTTACATACACGTTTCGTGGCATTTGCAAAAATTCATTTCTGCCTTTTCCCGTTTGCAAACTGTCAGGAAATTCAGAATGGATATGTCATTTGCAGTTTTGATAATTCGATGATGGAAAATCGAGTCACACGAGTCGGTAGCGAGACAAAAGGTGGTGCTCGTCACCGATCGATCCACATTTCGCCATGTCGGGTCCGAGATACAGGCTCTTCGCGTGTAGGTGTCCGGCATCGGCGTGCTTCCGGTGGCCAGGCAGGGTCTCGTAGACGAAGGGGGGCACGCGGGAGGACAGAGCGCGATGTAAGTGAGCAGTCAAAGAGATGGCGCCTAATAGATTGGTTTGTAGGTGGACGCATTATCTGGCTGAGGGTGTGCGTGTGCGTGAGTGAGCGCGCTCGCGAGCATCCACGATGGACCGTGTTACAGCAGTGTGCATGGCCGAGGGCGGAAATTAGTAATGGAGCAATGAGCACCGCGCTGAGTAAAGCTGTCGAGTGCTGTGGCTGCAACGGGGGGCTGCGAGGGGCCTTGTGCTCGTCACTGTTTCGTCGGATAAGATCAGGCCTCTGCTGGCCACCACGATTCACATTGATTCGATCGGACCCATTGTTTTTTCGATCCTGAATTTTCATTAATTAGAAACTGGTAATGGTACAATTAGCACTGTGCTTGGTGAGTTTGTAAATAGTGATGGATTGTCAAGAGGGCAGAACGACTGTTAATTCCATCGCACCAGCGGGGTTTTTACGAATTTTACGATAAAGGAGAATCGTTTGATTCAGACGCGACACAATCGGCCCTGAAGGGCGCAGTTTTTATTAAGAATCGATTCTCCAACGTTCGCCACGTCTAAAATCACTAACAGGTATAACATTCCTCTCGCCCCTTGGCCACGTAAAAACTGAAACGAACATAAAAAGCGGCACCGCGAATCTAATCGACAGCTTCATAAAATTGAACCCATAAAATCATAAAATCAACCACTCGGCCGGGGGATAGCCCGCCAGGAAAATATTTACAGTCCTTTTTGGCCGCTCTCGTTCCTGAGGCGGCTCGATGACCAGCAAAGGCTAGGAACCACGCTCGAGTTTTCGGTGGTTCGGTCCGTCGCCATATTCGATCCACGTCTCTTGGAACCATTATAATCGTCACTGGCCCAATTTTTTCTGAATTTAAACACGGCGGGACATTGAATCTGCAGATGGAGATTTTATTTGGTGAAACATTCGTTCTGAAGCTGGAGGGAGCTGCTGAGAAATTGTACATTGTCATGGAAATTCGATAAACAATTGTTCGAGTCCATGAATCTTCTACAATTCAGTTGAGAAAGAGGAATGGCTAAATCATGCTCGCGACGTCTTCGTAGCCGCCGCTGGGCGCCACGAAATCGAAGCATCAGAACGCGGTCGGTGGTCAGTGCCTTTGGTTATCTAGGAGCTTTTACAGCCAGCGCCAATACTCACTTTAGTGGTGGATCGATTCGGAGATATGCAAGCAATAAGCGTTTAATTGCACGGGATTCCTCATCGTAGCAGTCTCTTTAGAGCCGGCAGCGGTCCCGTGGACTATAAAAGGCATCGGACCTATAAAACGCATCCTTGGCTGAACGATCGTTCCTGCGCCATTGTATGCACACGGTCTGTCTTACTCCCCTTACCTTTTTCTGTCCTTAGCCAGCATCCTGGACGGCCTCTGGCTGTCCTGCATCCACCTCTGGACGGATTTCACACGCGGAGATACAATTTAACGATCGCTTCGACTCGTGGCATACCATTTCGATCGAATAAAATTGCAACCTACCTCTCTCTCGCTCGAAAGAGAGAGAGAGGGAGCTACCACGAATCAGCCGGAAAGGGGACAATTTTAAGTCCCCGTCCAGGGCGTCCCGCACTGAAAAACATGTTGCGGGATTTTATACCGGCGCCCCTTACGAGCCTAAATGCCTAACTAAGGAATGCACCGCCGTGCCGCGAGCCGGTGGAAAAATCGGTATTACAATCGTCCGGCAATCAGGGGATATCTTGCACTGATTTCTTCCATAAAATGCAACCTCGCCGCCGTAAAAGCTCGATATAAACGCGCCGGACGCTAAACCCGCCAGAAACTTTGTCCCGAGAAGAAACAATCGGACACTCGGCCCTGGGAAAAAAAGAACGATTACCTTTACCACTAATTCCGATTATTTCGCGATTCTATTTTCTGTGTTCAATGTTGAATTAGGACCGATGTTAGAAGAAGGACGGTTTTCGGCGAGGCATTGGCATTTCGCGCGGCTAATCAAGATCGGTAACGCGCAGCGTCCGTTCCAGCGGCGATGGATGTTATTCGCGTTACGTGGACGTGTCATCGTATCACCTAATAACGAACATCCGAGCCGTCCGGGCCCGATATGGCCAGCTGTAGTTCGTCAATGATGCGTCGGAGTGCGAAGTGCCACTGAAATTCATTATTCTCAATTCTCGTAAACAGGCAGTTATAAATTATTCAGGCCGAATGCCCGGCCACGTTGGGATGACCTAAGCGGTCGGATAGCCGCTAACTGCCGGTAAATTAGCCAATTGAGGGCTTCGAGTATCCGCGGATATCTTATTACACACTTGCCAGCCGCTGCCATGGCGCCCGTGCGTCCGTGCGTTTCATACGTGTTCGTTGCATGGCTATTCGCGACACGTAATCCTCTTCCTCCGTGCGGATCGACCAGTTTGAATTACAAGAATTGAACGTAATGCAATGTCGCCTGCGATCGGCAACGGCGTTCCCGCTATTCTGGCCACGTGGATTCGACGTTAATTGCCCCTCCCCTTTCCCCCCTCTCCCTCTCCCTCTACCTCGCCCTCCTCTTTATACATCCCACCAACCATGTTTTTCCAGATGCTGATAAATACTCCGTCTTCTGCGTCACGCCGTTTCCGGAATTAATGGTAATCCGGCCTCGTCATTCTAGCCGCGTTCGACACGATCTTCTAGTACGCGATGCGTTTCACGATACTTAATTGATCAGCATTGGTCCTTCTCTAGAATGTTCTTTTCGAGAAATGTTGAAACATCTGAAATTTCCGCAGTCTGTACATCGTGCAAGTAAGCAAAAATCGACAATACTTTCCACCAATCTCCTGCACGTCCAGAAATAGTCGAAATCCTACCTACACGCTACTGTTAAATGTTTCACGTATTTTCGTATCAAACTTTCACTTGACAGTGTTTCGCTCGTAGTATTCCCGTTTCTAACAAACGCATCAATTTCTAACAGGCGATGAGAGAACGTTTCTAAAAGCAGAAAATGACCAACATTAACAGATAGTGGAGCACGAAAATAGTAGACTGTGGATTTTGTACACTTATAAAAAGAATGGTTATCATTTCAAGCAGTAAGGTCAGAATAAAAATTGCATTGATTAGAAGCACACATTTGTTCACTGATTCTCTTAACAAGAACATCGTGTTCCTCGTGTTTATTTTGACTGACTATTGCATATTCCAGTTGTCTCCAGCAGGAGAATGGCCATTCCACGCACGGTATCGGTGTAACAAAACGATGAATATAATATCCATGTAATAAACATGGTTTTCGGAACAGAAGGGAAGTTTAAAAGCGCCGAATAAAGGACAGTATAAGAGTGCATGCTCGGAGAAGGCATACGCGGGACGGTAAAACGCAAAAACTGCAGCTCGTCCGCCGAATTCCAGCGGCGCGCGGCCGCTTAGAATTTCCCCGGGGAGCTCGCGATTCCTTTTACAGTGCGTAAAAAGGTAACAAAGAGAGATTTCGCCCGCGCGGCAAAAGGTAACGGTAACGATCGAACCATAAAGTCGATGTCGTCGTCGACACGCTTGGCTACGCGCGCGTCTTATTACAGGATCCGTGCTTTACGCGCGCGCGAGTCTTCGCTAACGAGGATCGTGAAAGGGAGTAATGACACGGCCGGACGCGGTCGAGAGGCGTCGCTCAACAACGGGGGAATAAATTTGCTTACCGGTTTAGCGAACGATCGTCGCCGGACATACGTTGGTTCCTCTTCGCAACACCCCGCGAGCCCCTTCTACCCCCGAAAAACCGAGCGAGAACAGTCGTTTCGAGATCACCGAGCGACTGGTTCTCACAGCGATCTCTTCTCGTGCCATTTAATTATCCCCGCGGTCCGTCCGGATGATTCAACCGACGCGTCGGTTTCCTCGGGACCGGAATATTCCGACGTCCCTTCGCCAGAATGCTAAACCCTGGGTCGCCTCTGTTAACCACCGATTCCCTTAACAGTCTCGATTCAGATCGCCAGGACTTTTTAGTTCAAAGAGAGGGTTGCGAGCACCCACTAAAGTGAGCATTGAAATTTTTAACCCTTTGCAGTCGCTGCTATTTTAACTTGAAAATTGAACGTTTCTTCCGACCTAGAATAATTCCATTGTATGTATATGATTTTGTCGATTTTGTGACCAATGTCTGACCTTGCACAACTTTCCAATCGCATTAATTCTTTTACCAATATCAATATCAATATCGAACGCTCAAAATAAGCATCGCGGTCCACTAGAAATTACAGAAAAATCGTCGAGGAATGAAATGAGCATGCCGGGTATAGAGCAGATGGTTGAAGAATAAATATTTCTTGCAGGAAGTTTTCCTGAGAGCGAGATGCATTAGCGATCGGACAAATCGCGTCGCTATGGTCGGCGACCATGAAAAACTTTTAACACTAATTCATTCCGTTGATCGACTCGGCCGATAACGATTCGCAGGCTCTCGTTTCGCAACGTCGATTCGTGGTTGCTCGGGTATATCGCTAATCGTCGATCGTAGGCATTCGTAATAATTCAACGCGTGTCCATAATGAATCACGCAAGCTTTTGTTGCGGACACATAATGATCACGGTAGGCGAACCGGCCGACGCGATATGATACACATTGTATGGCCGGCAATGAGGCACCATCGTGTAAGACAACCGACTGCTTAAACAGCCGTCGCGCACAGAAACGGATAGAGAAACTTTTCCAGGTAACCGTGAGGGACGATAGCGATATTAATCGCGTGTACATGGCATTTCATGCGCGAGCCCGTGGAACTTATTAACCGACCCATTTTTTCTTCTCTCTCTCTCTCTCTCTCTCTCTCTCTCTCTCTATTCGATCTTATCTGGGACCTGCATCTTGAAGAGACGTGATGCACCCGAGCGCACACAGGGGTGCATCGGAAATCGCGCGCTCGCTCGAGTTTTCATTTTGACAGAAGTAACAATCACAGAGATAAAACTACAACATTCGTTCCCGTAACAATTCCATTCTTTTCCGCGGCTCTACAGAGCGGAACGGCCGCGCAAGCCATCGAGGAGATTATTCCGCGTCGTTCGTTTATATAAATACTCTTGTACACCAGTTATTGGAGCAATTCCGTTTTGCTTTAATTTATCCTAGATTCGGATTTTTATAGACAACGGGAACAAAACTCGAGTGAAATTTTATACCCCTCCGAGCTTTCTAGACTATTAAATTTCAATTAATCCTCTGTTTTATACACTGCCGGTACATAAAAGATAGCCGGCGCGGTTCTGTTTCGATAATTTTTATGAACCATGTATATGCGTACTCGGTCTTGTGTTCCTCGATGAAAATACTATTTTTGATCGAGAATGTATTCTCAATTATTTTAATGAGGTTTAGACGAGTCCCGGAGCGTCTGTATTGAAAATGCGAGTTCGCTGTAAGAAATTGCACCGTGCTGACAGAATGTTGATGTGGGAGAGCATTTTAACGGGAATGATAATTGCGCAGAGCGTTTCTGAGGAGTAGTTCGAACGCTGACAGGAACTCGGAGTCGTTTGTTACGACGATTTAGTTTTCCATTGAACGCCCATTCGGCGTATCGTTGATCGGCATGATAGGAAATAGCAACCACTTCCTGTTATTTGCTGTTTTCGCGAAAGGAACGGCGTGTAGAAGACAGAATTATTAAGGAAAGCAACATCCGGCTTCCATAAACAGATACGTTATTCTTGCGGCTTTTGTTCAAGCCCGACTAATCGGCTGGCATTATCGCCGGCTTCAACGATTCAGAAATGAAGTAACCACGAAAATCGTTAGTTATATCTCGGATTGAATCGGTCTAATTAATTCCGTAGACCGTTCGAGAATTTTATCGCTGACTGCTTCCATGCTTCTCAATATTGGCCATAATTGGGCGAGAGCTATTCTTCAGTTCTGCTCCTCGATCTTTCTTCCACAATGGGTACACGCTCTAATAAAAGATAAATCTATCCCGTTCTACTTGGATACCTGTTCCGAGCCTCTCTTCGCTATTACCAATCCACGCGTTTTAGTATTCTGCATATCCTCTTACATTGCACTCGAGAAACGAAATTACAGACACGTTATTATAGTTACACCGTATATATTTTTCAATTAGAGGGTTTACTAAATTCACGTTGAAATTCAGATTTTTCCAATTTAAATAGTGTAGCATTGGAAGTATAAGAATTAGCATTATTGGTCCCGTATTGCCTGCATTAATTTGAAAGTATAAATGTATTAATTTTATCGCAAATTATCATCTAAATTAACAGTCCAGCAATTTCAGGTTTTACAAGTCATCCAAGAATGAATCAACGAGACTTCTCGGAAGAGGTAAGAAATCAGAAATGTTCGTTGGAAGAATTTCCAGAATTTTGCGAACGACTCGGCGATGGTTGTGCGAATTTCAATCAATTCCAGCGATTCCAGGGCCGAAGGAGCGGCGGCGGGTAGGAGATACAGGCGCGAGATAGTCTGGAGGAGGATCGGCGTGCGCGTTACCCCCGTTGCGTCGCGTCGGCGAGCGTCGTCGCGCGGTTCCACGATTCCTCGATCACGATGCTCGTATAGGATCCGTGGATCGTGTGCGCAGCCGCGAAGACGCGAATCTGCCGAGGTCGAGGCAAGTAGACCGTATCCCTACCGAGGAACGCCGTTTAATGACGAGACCGGCTCGCTTGTTACGCGATAAATGTAGAAACGTAATTATTGATAAGCGTTAATGAGCGCTCCCGTGCATGCAGGCAGGGCGCATCATCTGAATCATGCGGCCGCGCTTGCTCACGCACGACGTCTGCCCGCCCGGTGCCACGTCGAGCGCGCGCGTTCTCCTCTTACCTGTGCTGCATTGTGTTCCTTCGAAGATGGCACGCACACGCGCCACGGTGCATCGCGTTGCATCGCTGCTACGGCAGCCACGCACGGGGAGGATCGACCGCGTTATCGAGTTCCATACCGAGCCGTGTAGATCCACACCGAGGTCGGAAAACTCGGCAAGATCACCGATAAATATAGCGCGTCGAAAGAGCGGCCAGCCGGAGGGTTAGATCTCGCGATCTTGATCGTAGCCCCTCGTGCACGACGATCGTTCCCCCGCTTTTTTCCTCCATCGTCCCCTGCCCCTTTCCTCGCTCCCTCCCCCATCCCTCCACGCCTCTTTTTCCACGCAGAACCCCTTTTTTCTTTCGATATTCTTGCTGTCCCAACCCGTGCACCGCTCACCTGCACGCCCCTGCGCACCGGCTGGAACTGATGAAAAGTCTTGCGTCGACGCTACAACTGCGTCTCGATCTACAGACCGATCCGTGTTACGTGTTCGCTGCCCGGTCTCTCGATGTTCGCCAGCCGTGTTCCTTGCCAGATCGATCTCGTCCGCACCGATGTTCTGAAACAACAGAGACGATTTCATTTTACTGTTTCAGGAATCTGTTTCTGTGCACCGTATCGATGAATGTTATGCGTTTCCGATAAAACGTTTTCTCGACGAGTGCGAACGTTTCCTCGATGAGTGAAATGTATTCGAACAGGTTTAATAAGATTTCTTCGAATAACAATGCTGTAGAAATTAGCTTATACGTATATTTACTATGTAGACTTTCTTCTCCAACGACGCAATTTTTCCAGCATTCATGTCGAAGCGCACTCGACGCGCATTAAACATAATGCCATACAATTTCCCCGGAACATTCGAGCAGCGTTAATTAATTCGACAACGATTGAAGAGCTCCTCCCGCATAAAATGTGAACAATTTTCTAGCCGCGATAAGTTCTCCGCGTCGGAGTTTGTTTCACTTAATGCCGCAGCGTAATAATTAGTTTTCCGCAGTCTGGCGATCGTATCAAGCACATGCGACATGCCTGTCAAACTATGGGCCCCGTTAAGAAGTTGTAAAAGAAAATTGATACATAAATCCTGCTCTTGTTCACGAACGCAGCCGCAGCACTGTAATTACAGAAGCACCGAGCTATATATTTTGATATTTACAGTGCGCTAGCCCTCGGCTAATTAGGATCTCCATTCGAGTAACCGCGCCCACGTGCAACCAGCGTCCAAATGAAAATGATCGAATGGAAGTAACGAGTATGCTAAATTTAAAAAATCGATCGGTGTCATGCCGGGATTTCCTGGCGCTTGTAACGACAGCTAGGACGCTCGGGGATTTTCTTGCCGGATTTTCTTTCGATCGACGTTTCTAATTGAATTCCCCTTGTCAGTTACACTCTTATTAATCGTTCCATTCCGCGTCTCGGCTCTTCGGGAAGATTCAATTAGAACTGACGCCGGGCATTAATGACAGGATTGTCAGACAAGCTGCCGCGCATTTCCGGGGCATTTTGATTGATTCCGATTTATAATCTGTCGAAACTCAGGGGAACAACGGAATCGTCGGATCAACCGCGAGTCAAATTGGGTTTTGTCAAACGCTAACCAGAATCTAAATATACTTGAACGATGTCAGTGATTCGAGCAGCCGAAGAATAAAGTTTCCCGAACGATAGTCAACCGCGGGGTCTGTGAACCAAGCTTCGCGTTCGACGATACACGCGGTTATTTCCGTCGCTCATTTTCATTTTTCATTCATGCGAACTGTACGATATTAATCGATTCGGCAAGTCTGCCCCGGGATCTTCCTACCGTATTATTGTTACGTTCGATATCCTATTGTATCCAAGGAGAACGTATTAACACTTCGGGGATGACGTCAGTACATCATACTGACTTTTTAAATTGAATATACGTGGTCAGATTTTTAGACACGATACATTTTCTTACTGTATCCTTTATTAAGAACTAAATTTTAAATGCTTTCGGCGCACTGGTTCGATCGAGTATGCTACATACACTATTTGCAAATAATTCACCAAATCTTTATCTTTTCAACGTTTCGATCTTTCTTTAGATCATTCTCAAGAAATTGTAAGAAATGCGTCTATAAAATAATAATAAAGGTTGTATTTTTTAATTATATTAACTATGTAACTTAAGTTCAATTTAGGACAGATGCTACTTACTTGCTTAGTGCAATATAAAATAATATTTCATGTTATGAATTTTGATGAGACACGTGTTGACGCTATGGCACTATGATAGGTAATGGTAAACCGTGAAGACACATAGAGGCGATACGAGCCATGCATCGATCGTATGGTTAACGATCGATATTTGGCGCTGAATTCAAACCAAACATAACCAATATGATCCTCTTTTAACTGTTACTCTTACCATAATAGAGTATGGTATTTGTTAATTAACATTCAATATTATTATATTATACACTATTGTGTGTATGTGTAGATTGAATTGAGATCGAGCCTGCATAAGGCCTTGATTAGAAAAATCCTTTATCCTTTATTTTCTAGAATTTGAGCATGGTTATGAAGCATATCAGAGAGTCCGAATCACCAACAGATTACAGCAACATCCCTAACATAATACAATACTCATCATAGAGTTGTAATCGAGGGGTTAGTTGTTAGGCAACTTTTGATCCCATAAAAATCCATAGGTTAATGGCTACAGAGGGACGAAAAGGTGCGAGAAGGAGACTAGATTCTGGTGCGTCGTGCAGGTTTTGACGCGCACGGGGCTGATCAGAGTTCAGATACAGGGAGGTCCGAAGATTCTTGGTCGGTTTTCGAGGAATCTTTCGGGCTGTACAAATTTTCGGGGTGGGTAAAAAGTGACGAAGAGGACAGGGCGGAATCTGGATCGGCATGGGCCCCGGCCCAGTCTGTCAGCGAAGGTGGAAGAGGGAAGGCGAGAAGAAGGTAGATTCGTGTTGCCGATAGCTCTGTTCAGGACGAAGCCAAGAATCCGAAAACACTCGGCGTCAGGTCCGTAACCAGATCCCGTTAAGACTCTCGGTTTCTCGGTGCGGCGCGGCGCGGAGCGCAATCTTCGGAATCAAACGAAGACATACATCATTCTAAAAATACGCTCCCACCACGGCCGCCTCCGCCTCGTCTATCCTCGCGGCGCGGCACCATTCGGCCGGGTAATTCAAAGCGTCAGGACGATAAGGCATTCGCATAACTCCTTTTGAATTATTTGAGTTATTTCATTATTAGATATGGTATGCGGCTCACACGCCGCGTGGCAAACGCTCTCTCTCTCGAACGGCTTCAGCGTTTTCTGATCGTTTTGCTGGGACTACGACCCCTCTCGCCGCTCCGCACTGCTCGGTATTAATAGTCGACGAATCGCACCCGCGACGATCGTTTTGATCGAGGGATCCCGTGTCGCAGACTAGTGGGAGATTAGGATTAAAACGTCCCCTGCCGCTTTTTGCCCGAATTCATTTATATCGGGAACGCGGTCGCTCCGGATGCGACCGCGACGAGTTTGGACTTCTTCAACGATTCCCACTGACGTTCGTGGTCGAGGGAAATTGATTAACTAACTTGGTTGATTTGTAGGCGAAACTCCCAGGTCTCCGATGAAAAATATTTGGTTGGCCTGGAGCGAAGACTGTTCACAGTAAACAATAAATTACAAATTTAAAAAAAATTTTTCTCGCTGATCACGTGCGTCTAATGTTTTGTTTGAGGTGAGAACGGTGAGTATAAAGGCACTGGGAGAGTTCGTGGAAGCATTACGAGATCATTGACATCGGTCATACCTCTTTTTCTCCCGGCGTTGACGGTTTCGGTAGACCCGGCTCGATGGGAGGACACCCGAGGTCCTGATTAATACGAATTTCCCACGGTTGTTGAAAACGACCGGGGCTGCATGTTGGACGAGTAATAATTGTAAGCGAGTGTTCCGTCTCGTGGCTCATGGTGCTCATGCCGGTGTCGTTGACGTCGTCGTTTAGACGATGTACGGGCCGGACCGTTTGCGTCGGCAATAATTTGTCGAATGAGAAGTAAACTCGTACTATCGCGGGGAAAATATACCTTGACGATGTCTCGGTGAAATAGTGCAGGAAACGTCCACCTACGGACTTCAAACGGTTTTCTAATATTAAACGTAATTTAAAATGCTCGCGCCCCTCGTGGGTGTGTTTGTTCCCGTTCGCATGTTTCCCGGCATGCGAAAATGGCGGCAGCGCAAAGACGTTCCACGGACATTTTCCTCGGATTCAGCTGCATTTTTCCTGGGACCTCGTGTTCTATGTTTTCATTCATTGCGTCGATTGACCATCGAATTGTAAGTTAGTCGAAGCGCATTGAATATTCCAAGACGAGTTGAAGGAACTTTGAGCACCTACTCCAGTGGTAAAACATCAATTTCCTGAAGATTTCTACATATAATTAAGTAGAAACGTGTCTGTTAGCATGAATACGCATTGGCTGTTATCCACAACCGTTACGGTGTTAATTGCGTTATGTAAATAAAAAATTAGATAAACTGGATAGCATTTAGAAAATGTTGTATGCGAAGAAAATTGAAATACACGACTCATTATGCGTCGCACTTGTAATTAATCCATCCACACGGTGTATAGAATGTACGTAGCAATCAAGTACTATAGCCTCCTCGATTATCAAGCTCAAAAATTGAATTACCGCCTCTCCATCGAACTCAGCTGACCAATCTAGGGTAATGGGCTGGAGTTTTACGAATCTGGCGCTAAAGAAATCGGCAGCTGTTCGCATAATTGCTTCAAAGCTCGGGGAAGCCTTAGGTTTGCGACCCCTCGTGACACAGTCAGCGAGTAATCCCGGACGTCCCTCTTTGTTTGTTCGATAATTGCAGCTGAACGATCAGCTGGAGCTGGTCGCGAGGTGTGACGACGCGGCGTCCCGGCGATTATTACGTCCGTCACGATTACGCCGGGCGTCGCGTCGTTTGGTGACGACGTCGTCATCGTCGCTCGCTTCAGCCTGCTTCAGCTTGCTTCAGCTTGCTTCAGCTCGCGGCCAGCTTCCTCTTACGCATGGTAAACTCGTCATTTTTATAACTGTTTTTGCAAGCCGCCGCTTTCCGGCTTCTATTAATTACGCGCTCGAGTTCTGTTACGCTCGCGTGAATCTACGACGGCCCGTACTGGCTTTGATCTGTGGGAAATGTCTTTCTCTATATCCTACCACTGTTCCCTCGGCCGACCTGCGACGATTCTCTCGTCACCTTTCCTTCTCTCGCCTCGCCCCGCGTCCACTACGCGCTGAGAACGAAACAAGCGCGGTTACCGCCGCGTCTTTTTATTCTGCTTCCTCGTTCCACCGCTTGTCCCTCTTTGTCCCCTTTGCCGGCCTCTGTTCCCTCTGAACGAGGCCGAGCTACTCGCTGTTTCGCGCCGAGACCCCCGTAAGAGCGCGCCGGACCTCTTCGACACCTGTTGAGGCTGGCCCAACCGCTGGGACTCATTCGATTTTTATCGATACTCCAATAACTGACTCATCAATAACGATCTCCCCAAGCATTCTTCAGCATGTCACTGGATAACGACGCACCTGACTCACATCGCCGAACGATCGACAGCAAAAACAACGCTCGTTGAGCCCGATGACTTCACCGGAAGCGGGTGCTGACTCACGAAACAGTTTCTCAGTGAACAGTGACGGGTATCGAGAGACTCCTCTAAGCTTTCCACGTTACCTTCGTACATAGGTATGGCGACGGCGAATTGCAGCAATTCCATCCGGAAGAAACGAGGGAATAACAGGGAGGACGAGACGAGACGCGGATCCGTCTCATATTTCTTCGTCGTTCAGTTATTCAAGGATGCACCCGTGAAAGATCGTGTTCGTCGGGCGTTTATTAAACCGGAAGTCCTTGCAGTCGGTTATCCGCTCATTGAACGGCTGCGACAACGATAACTGTTCAATGGCTCGTGGCGAACGCGTCTGGTGAAATTCCAGTAGCGTCCCTCTATTACGATTCCCCTCCCTTTCGCCCTTACCCTCGGTTATCCAACGTCCTCTCTTCTACTCCACCTCCTCTTCGCCCTCTCTCCTCTCCGCTCCTCTTCTCTCCGTTCCGCTTCCGCTCGCTTGGCAGAGATTTGATTTGTCGCGGAGCGGAGCTCGCGCGCTTTTGAGCTACGATAATAGCGTCCTTCCAGGCGCCCACTCGTCCCTTCAACTTAACCGTTGTGCCCAGCGATGTACAAGAACGCGCCGCGCCGCGTCACGGCGTCGGCGTCGGCGTCGCGATTGAGGAAACCCTTTCCGAGACTTTAGTCACTCACTTTGCGCCGCCTGCCGGATCAACCCTTCAGACCGAGCCCAGTACCTTCTGCGAATCAGGCTACAAAAATGGGTATTTGCATGGGCCACTGATTCTCATCATGCGAAGCATCATCTTAGTCTCTTACATCCCCCGTTTCATCCCCTACTCGGATACGTATGTATTGTAGACAGAAATTTATTTAGGCGAGTCACCATTGGTATAGCCTGTCTTAATTATTTTTTACCATCGTTATTTCAATGTTTGACGCGTCCGTAAACCCTGCGGAACCATAAGACGTCAAAGTCTAGGGGTTGATCGTGATTTCCCGAGACTATCCCGAGGCAGACTGCTCTAAACGAATTCCTGGAGCACGGTGTCTGGAGCATTGATGAAAACACGGTAGGTCGACGTTGCTCTGAAAATCTGTCCAGATCGATGGGCTCCCGATTTTGCCGGCTAATTATCCCGCTTTATCGCGGGAAATGACGTTAATGGCCGCCGAGACGAGCTCTTCTAAGGGGATGTGTCAGTGAAATTCTCGAGCGACGAAGCCCGAAGGAGACATCGGAAGGGAAATAGGGGGGCGAGCTGTTTTGCCCGGTATATTAATTTAATTCTTTGGATACTCGATAGATGCTGGAAAGAGAGGGACGTTGGTGTCGGGACCGACGGGGGTTGGGTGGGGAGAGGATGGGGGTTAGTCTCGCCGAGTTTGAATATTCATAGGAAAGAGGGAATAGAGATCGGGTGTAATAGAATTTAAATTAAGGAAGGGAGGTCGGCCGAAACTGTATGGAGAGTTCCATAATATGATAATGCTCGTCCTATCGATATATTCCTGCAGAAGACTGGCCCGTCGGGACCTGAAAATGCCTCGAGAAATTGTCGTACCGTCGATTGACCGACCGTCCTACCGGTGAACCTGATTATGTATGCTACCAAGCCCGCGTTAATCGTTTCATACACCCTGGTCAACGCGTTTATTTACCCAGATAAACTCGTATCCAGCCGGGAAACCCGTTATCGATACTCTGCCACCCTTTGCCGATCGCTATTGCCATTTACCAAGCACCTTCTCTCATCATCACATAAAAATATGCAAAACCAAACGAAGACAGCATTTCGTTTCTCGAAAATATTCGAAATAAAAATGTTTATCTTTGCGATAGGAAGGTCAGAAATGAACAGCAGCGGGCACTTGTGAGTTTCCAGGAGCTCGCAGACAGTATCGGCAGTGTGAAACAATATAAGAATCATTGAATCAAATAATTTGTGAAGCGGCGTTCCCTCGGCCGAGTGCTTGAACGACGGAAAATCAGATAACATCGGAACACGAATAATATTTTACCGCCGACGCCCGATGAAACACATTTCCTTTCCCGTTTGCTCGAAAACAAAGAGCCTCGAAAAAAATATGGGGGCTACGAACCGCGCGCGCACACGCTGCCGCCACAAACGTGTAAAGCTAGCGTACGCGAGCGTGCTCTCTCTCTCTCCCGCTCCCTCTCTCTCTTTCTCTCCCATACGCGCGCGCGCTTCACTGATTACCGCAACCGGGAAGTGGTAATACATGTTCGCTCGGAGTCGCGGCAGTCGCGCAAGTTAACAAGGTTAAACACCTCAACCGTATTAACGGGAACATTAACACTCCACGACCATTACGATTAGAGACGTCTCGAGCGAAGGACTCCGACGTCGGGACGCTGCTGCCTCGTGAACTCCGCTGCCTCGGTTGCCTCGCCTGCCTCGATGCCAGCGAGCTCGAGAGAGCTGGGAGGTCGACGGGAGGGACAAGATGGTCAGAAAGTAAAAGGTTCAAGGTGGAGATGGTGGACTTTAACTTTTCCACCGAAGAGCTCAAAGTTTTTCGAGCGAATGTAGGGCTGGGAAGTTTGCCGATCGGATCTGGGTTAGGTAGCCATCCTATTCTCGTTTTTTGGCAGTCTGACTTCTTATTATTCGCTCCAATTCGAAATAGCTGGACAGTGGAGGTTCGTTTTGTGAAGATAAATCGGAAATTTGTCATAGATCCTGGACCTCTAACTCTTCATATTTATTTACTTCTTATTAAGTAGCGCACTGTCTAAATCTGAACTTATGTTTCCGTGGAGATCCGTACTTAACAATTGGACATGCGTGGACACTGCATTCACATTTATTCATTCGAACACATCTTGCTTATCGAGATTAAGGTAATTCTTAAAAATTTACATTTTTAGAAGTCACTCCTACACAATTCATAGTTTCTGCGAGGTGTTTCAGTGAAAACAAGCAGTCTTGGGTTATACATTTATTCCGCGATTCACTGAAAATTAATGCACCCTAAACAATAAAAGACACTCCTATAACTTGACGCCTGGAATCGTGATTATCCTATGTAAATTTCATGTGCAATAAAGTAGACTGGATAAGAGTCTCGTGCGTGAAAAATAATATAACAATATTCAGCGGCCCTAAATTTTACACTGTGCTTCCTAAAGAATCGTGTGTGCTACGAGATTATAAAATGCAACGACTTGGCGTCACGATCCGCGTGCAGAAAATCTTGATGCATCGCAGGAAATTGATCAGAGATGAACAACATGTTGCCACGATCCGCGTGCAGATCTTGATGGTTCGCGGGGAATTGATCAGCGTGAAGCAGTCGCAGAAGATCGATTCGCGGAACCGTCGGGGGATCAGGAGTGAACTTTTCTCGTGTTTCCTTCCTCTGGTAAAATCATCTCGACGGTCACACGGCCGGCATCTTCTCCCGCGACACAGGTAAGTAACTTAAGCAGGAAGTAGCTGTATCGTGCGGAAAAGTGACTGCAAAGTTTACCTCGAAGCGACAATCAGTTAAATAGTTTCCTGTACGCCGAAGGGGGTAAGGAGAAGGAGAGGAGGTAAGAGTCGGAGTCGTAGTCGTAGTCTTGGTCGTCTGTGGAGAAGAAGGAGGTAAAAGAGGAGCTGGTGAGAGAGAGAGAGAGAGAAAGAGAAAGAGAGGACTGGCGTAAAACGCGGGCTAGAAACGGCGTCGGTGTTGCGTAGATAGGCTATCCCGATAAGCGAAATAAAAGTTATCCTCCTCATTGTTCGCGGGCGGCTTCTAATTACGCGCGTGAACCGGCGTAGCAACGCGTCTATCACGAGCGTCGCCTCGGTGCATCGGATTTTCGCATGTGCAATCTGGATCCTGCTCGAGTTTCCTCGTATAGCGATAGGAATCGAGGCGCAGGCAGCCATAGGTTATTCAGACGGCGTGCAATCCGTGTTAGAATGGGGTAATCGGTGCTCGAGAATATGTTAGGCGTTATTGAAAGATGTTTCGACGCGTTGCCACAACCCCGCCAAATTAAATACCTCCGATCATTTATTCTATGAATTATTCAGCCTCGCGTCGCGAGACGCGGGCATCAAATTTTTTTAGTCTTTCTACACTGAATTTCTGAGGAGCGTTGTTCGCAGCTTCAGGAATTGTGTACGTTTGCAGCGAGGAGTCGCTGTTAACTTGAGCAGAATTGAACGATAATTCGCGGCGATCGTTTGCAGGTTTTAAGGCAGAATAATGCAGAGCGGGGAGTTTATTAGACCGGCGCAAGATAATGCGGAGTTTCTGGGAACGGTCGAGGAATTAATAATAAACTGCGAGGCCGCTGTCGTTCCGCGCACAAACGGTACTAATTTTTCTTGAGGAACGTCCTCTATGACGCAGCGGGATCTTTAAAATGGGGGGCCGTTTCGACTCGGGGCTCGTTATCAAACGCGCATCGGGCTCCGGAATAAGTGGATGTGTACGAAAGAGAAGAATTCCCGTCCGCGGAACGAGCGTACCAAATCCCGTGACGTGGCCGAGACGTTTCCACGCCGGTCCAGAATGATTTACCGGGACTCGCCGTAAAACGGTACCGCCGTTCCACGCACGGGAGACACAAGAGAACTCTGATTATCGCTCGAGATTGTCCGTACAAAAGGGCTCCACTATTCGCGGCGGGAAGGGCCGCCGAGAGATTTAAATATTTATAAAACGAACGCGACCCCGCTGAAGGATATGCCCGGGCGTCGCGACCCCGATCATCAGGTTTATTGTGACCCGCGGAACGGGACGCGCGTCTTGAATTATTGGAACGAAACGCCTAACTTATTGCTCGGTAAGCTATTCCCGGAGACGTGCACTGTCCTCCTGCGCTGTGCTGGACGCTCCGCCATTTTATTGGTCGCGACACTTTCGATTCAAGGTAATTGCACAGAAAATTCTGCTTCCCATAGAATTAAAAAGTGAGCCTCACGTTTCGGGAGTCCTCTATTTCACAAGAACGGGGCGCTGATCCGATTTGGAAGCAAACTTAGGGTTCTCTTGGCTCGCCGGTGGTCCGAGACTTTATAGGACAGTGCCGGAAGGGTTAACCGAGTTTCCCATCGCGGAATC
Organism: Lasioglossum calceatum; assembly: GCA_963966675.1. Taxonomy (NCBI): domain Eukaryota; kingdom Metazoa; phylum Arthropoda; class Insecta; order Hymenoptera; family Halictidae; genus Lasioglossum; species Lasioglossum calceatum. The sequence continues at coordinate 799,117 of OZ016545.1, forward strand.
AATCGCACGATAACCAAAACTCGGGGTTTACGGCGCCATTACCGCCTCGGAGAGTTAAGACGCAGGCACGCAGCCAAGAACCATTCGGGGGGATGTAACACGGGGGGGGGGGGGTGGAAACGAAAGACAGCGTAAAAGACGATAGTCGCAGAAAGCCAGGGTAAAGGGATTAGCGTTATTTTAATCAGGAAATATAATGATCGCCTAGCTCGCGAGAAATAGAGGATGGAGAACGCGGTAGAGGATGGGGGTGGTTGGATTGCGAACGCAGGTTGCCGCGCATTTGTTACGGGCCGATAGCAATTGTTTCCCCTATCTGCGAGCTCCACTGCGACACTGTAGCCCACTGTTTGGTTGGCTGCACTGGGCTGTCTAGGTTGTAGTGTGCACGTGAATGCGTGCGCGATGTGTACCTGCTTGCAGGGCTGCCGATATGCACCGGAGAGAGTGTGGTCTTATATAACTACCCCCACGGCGGAGGGTACGTTCTATCGGTACATACGCTGACATTGGTGCAGCCTCCGTCTTTTCTCCGAGTAAATCTTTGTTTCGTTTCAGGGAAAATGGTTGTCGAAAGTAATGTAATTAAATTTTCAATCGAAAAACGAATTGTGTGGCCTCGGAAAGAACGTTTAAAGGGTGCTACGACGAGTCCACCCTGAGGATCGCGTCGAATTGGGGTAGGCGAGGGTTGCCGATCGACAGGACTAATTATCCGGACAGGGTCGAACATCGTCGAAATTTCTCGGTATCATATCCCCGTGGCCCCTCCCGCGTTGCCACCGGCAATCACAGAAATTCGCGTATTCATGCTCACGTGATCACCGGCAGGTAGATTCGTTCCAGATAGAGTCCCGTCTGCCGCGAGATTGAGTTCGACTCATCTCGAAATGCTTGTAGCGACTATCCTATTCGTACATAGTCGACTGGTGCGACAGATACATAGACGTTCGGCGGGTGGTTGGGTGGCGGTGATGGTGCTGGTGGGTGGAGGAGGATTCACGGAGAAACTCCGACGGGAAGAGTGGGGGAATATAGGGTGAAAAGAGAGAGATAGATGGGAGGAGGAGGAGGAGGAGGAGGAGGAGGAGGAGGAGGAGAGAGAAGAAGAGAGAGAGAGAGAGGGATGAAGAAAAGACGGAAGAGGAGCCGGCCCCGGTGGAGGAAAGAGAGAGAGAGAGAGACTCATGTACGCCGTGTATCTATTTGCAGACACAGATAAACACGGACAGGCTACCAACACTCCGATACACCGGGACAGAGCGAGAGTGTTCTTATAGTGGAACTTATTGATCCAACAAAACTCATTTCAAGATACAGTGCGAAGTCTCCAAGATACTGCTCTCTCCTACTCCTCTCTCCCTCCCTGTCTATCTTTCCCTCACTCTCTCTTTCGACCTCTCTCTCTCTTTCTCCTCGCACTCTTCTCTCTCTCCCCCCGATTCCCTTCTCCTTCGTCCAGCACCTCGACGCCGTTCGACGCCCCCGTCCACGCGACAGCCCTCCTTCCTCTCGTCTTGTACACCCAGGACGCTCTCTGTACACGTGCACGGGGGCCGATTAATGCATCTGCAGAGGGGGCTGGACTCTCGGTTTCTTTCACCTTTCTTCTCTTTCATTTTCCTTTGTTTTTCGCGCCGAGATTCGTCGGGGATGCTCCACGCATTTTTAAGAGACGTCGGAATTTGAAATTCTGTGGTCTTGGACCACTTTGGAGGGTGAAAGGGATCTTGCGATGCTGCGATTCTTGCATTGGAGGCCAACAACAATTTTCCAAACGCAGATTCGATATGTTGTTTATTATATCGATTCTATTCGGTCCTCGTTTAATTATTGTTCTGACGGTACAGAAAAATACGGTCTCTTCGGAAAGCACTTCTGCGCCGAAGTATCTTGGAAACTTACGCGATATAACCTGCAGTACCCGAGGATCAGTGATATTAAAACTGACTGAAAGTTGCACGTGCACCAACGTTGGGTTAGTTAAGTAAACCTAAGGAACGGGGAGGGCCATGACCTTGCGAGCGAGCAAGCTGGCATGTCTTCCTGTTCACTGCACACTCTTGCTATTGTAGCAATCTCGAGCGCAACCCACCTGATCGCGGATCACCCAGCCACTAAATTTTTAAATATTAGTCCACTTAAAAAAAGTCATTTAGTTATTCAAAAAAAGTTCCTCATTCACATCCGAGTCTATGGAATCAACTTACACGCGATATTACTGTCGACTTCTATTTTTGATCGCCGAAAAATACTCCGGTGGGAGACGAGTGCAAATCAGCATGAAAACACGAAGAGCATAATTTCGCAGAGGCACGCTGAAGAAAGAGAGGGAAAGGTCCTGTTCAGTGTTAATTCGTCGACCCGTTGTTCCGTATCAACACACAATCACAGCGTCGACGGAGAATCACTGCCGTGGGCAGGATCTTCGCCGGAAAAGTTAATAATCAGCCCCGACGCGTGACCTTGTACTCCGTTTTCCCCTCGCCGCTTTCACCGCTCGTCCGAAATCCAAAGTTTCTCGGCAACTCGACACTGCAAGCAATTTCGGCGCGGAGGAATCCCCTCCTCGTCGACCGGGCGTCCTACTCGCCTAACCCTGTGCCGTCGCAGTAAAGGAAAGTGCATAAAGCTGTAGAGTGTCTCCCACTTGGAAGGTGGTGCTTGTATCTCGGGCTGTCTTTTCTTGACGGGCTGGAGACGAGGAAGAGAGGATACAATTCCGTGTGAACGTGTCGCTCGCCGAAGGAACGTCACCGGATCTTTATTTGCGGCGTCGCGCGAACCCATTCCACCATCTTTCCATTCGGTATCGCCACGGTTCGTCTTTTAATTAAAATTTAAACGGCCGAACGGGGTGTCACGGTGGTGGGATGATACGTGATAAAGAGAAGTGGTCCACGAAGTTTTATAGAGTTACCTGGAGGACTCGTTCACCCCGCGGTTTATTATCCCGCGCATGGCCGGGGACCTCGGACAACTCGGGGGTGCGTAACAGCGCACCCACCGAACGGATAAACAAATGGACGAAGTTACGATTGCGTTAAACTGCGAAGTATCTCCTGGCGAGGACCGGATAGGTCCTACAGCTTTGCAGAGGTCAACAGGGTTAGGAAAAATTGTTAAATGTTGGTGGCATTTTTGAGCATTAAATGGGTGACATTTTTTGAAGTCTGAATCCGGGTTGAAATTTTACATTTAAATAAATTGCTTACTTTCTAAACTAATTCCTTCTAAACGAATGCTGCAAAAGATATCAATCTCCGTGGAACTTTTTTAACTATTGTATTAGAAAAATTGATTAAACGTTTACGGTCTTGACGAAGAGCACTTGAGCGCCGAGGTATCTCGGCGACTTAGGCGATATAAATTGCGGAGCCGTAGGATGAGCGCATGACCATGGACCCCGGCGCGGCGACCTCGGGGGTGCGTAACAATATCCCCGCCGAACGGATAAACAAATGAAGGAACTTACGATTGCGTAAAACTGCGAAGTGCCTGCGGTTTGTTTGTCGGCGGGAGCGTTCTCGTGGCGAAGACCCGGGTAGCGAGTGCGTGAACAGGCCAACAGCGGCGAAGAACGAGAAAGAGAGGGAGAGCTAGACAGAGAGAGAGAGAAAGAGAGAGAGAGAGCGAGAGAGAGAAAACGGGAGAGAGAGTCTGTCGGAGTTGAGAAGGAGAACGCCGGTGAGAGGGGTGGCCGAGGAGAGACGGGTTTAGGTAGGCGAGTCGCGAAGGATGGGTGAAGAGGACGCGGAGGGAGGCACAGCCGTAGAAGGAGGAGAAGGTGGAAGAGGTAGAGAAGGTTGGAAAGGGGGGTGGAAGGGGCGGAAGACCACGAATGTCGGGGGGAAAAGAGGGAAAGAGGAGGCGGGCGAGAGAGGAACGGCCAGGAGAGGGAACGAGTCGGAGGAGATAGATGTATGTAGGAGGGCCGCTCGATACAGCCCCAGCAACCCCCTCTTCCACCCCCTCCCGAAGCCAAGCATCGCATCGCGAGGTTAAAGTGAGAAAAGTCAACCCCAGTCACTCGCCGAGTTCTCTTACGCTGGAATATCGAGAGGGTAGCCACGACACCAAACAAGATCGACTCCTGGACCGATATCATCAGGAGCAGGTAACTACCCTCCATACTTTTCGGTACCACTTTCCTTCGGAATCATCTGAACGCTCGAACGCGACGTTCGATAAATTCTCGTCGTCTCAATCTTGAGGTCGACAGGGACGTTAAGAGGGTGGACAGGGGGGAAACTACCCTCTGAACTCTCTGGACACTGAATAACCTCGCAAACAATTTTTAAAGATAATTGTCTTGGACACTGATAGGGTGGCAGGACTGTAAAAAGATCAAACAGGAGGTAACTACCCTCTGTAGTGTCTGGTATTATTTACTTGATCACTTGGACTTTCGACAATTGTTTGGGTGTACCAAACTGTGTAGACCAAAGTTGACCACGCGTCTAGTCCCCAGATCATCGAGCAGACCCCGACTAGATCCATTCAGGACGAGCGTCAAGGGTATAAAGGAAAGGCTGACGCGCGATTAAAGGGGCTAAAAACGATCCAGCATCGAGCCGCTCTCGTGGAGCGTTTCGCGAGTAACGGGAACGCAGCTAGGCAGTCGGTAGGTGGATGCAGTCCCCGTCGGGCTATCACGCCGCCACTTATCGAGAGACTTTTAAACCCACTTTTCCGAGTTGGCTGCCTTTCAAAATTCGAGTCGAGAGGCGTTCTCTCGCTGGCAGGTCTCTGCCAGCAGGAGACCTGCCGGGTTGTCACTTGGCTGGTTATCCAGGCACTTCCATGCCCGGCCACGCGGATACGAGTGCATAAACATGCGAGCGAACGCCATCCTAGCTAAAGAGTACCTTTATCTCTATCCAGCCCGTTCTCCCGCCCCCGCACCGTCGTCGTGTCCCACCCTCCGGTCCAACCCCGCGTAGTCCTTCTCTTTTCCTTTTCAGCCCCAGCGGCCTCTCTTGCGTCCTGTCCCTTTCTCGTTCACCCTTCCCCCGAACACCCAGGCATTCTCCTCGTGTGACGCTGCCGTGGCTGGAGGAGGCGGAGGCGGAGGAAGCTCACGTAGGTTACTCCTTTCTGCCGGCAGAGGATATTGTGATTTTAGCGTCTGTGTAATTATGGAAATTAGCGACATGGAAAGCCTAGGATAAAAGGGTTGATTATAATCCGGCCGCGGGGGTGAGCACCGACCCCGGCCTCCCCCCGGTTCTCCTCCCCCCACCCAGACCATAGATTAAAACGCTCCTTCTACGCTAGCGCCTTTGCTTCCACCAACTACCCCTATCCGACGTCCTCCCGACGACACCCCCCGTACATCCAGCGCCGTTCACTCGCCAAGCGTCACCCTCTCTCCCATCGACTTGGCCTGTCCTCCCGACTCTGCCTTCACTATTTTTTTGCTACCCTCCGATCGGGTCCATCAACCCAAGACGAGACAAGGTCGAGCAGAAGTCATTCCGTTTAGGCCTTTCTTTAAGCCGCACTAAGCCGCGAGTATTGCTCACATGTACGGAGAGGGTTCTGTGGCGTTAAATTTAAAAAACTAATTCTTCGATAAGATAGCTGAATGGTCGATTTAGGCCCAGGTCATCTCACGGACGACTATAACCGGCGCCAAAATCGAAGAGGTTAACAACCCCCTCTTCCAGCGCAATAAAGTGCCAAGAACGTGTTTAACGTAGAACTTGGCTTCATCAGAGTGTTCCGCAGAAGCGCCTCTTTAGCCGAGTAAAACTACTGATCAGCTTACAAGGGAACTTGTAAAGTTCTCATCGAGAGGGGGAGAAAGTTTGATGTCCCCTTCAACGCAGCGTTTAGCACGGTGAAAGGTCCATCGACGAAGCTCTGCCATTTTCGATCGGTTCCAAGACGGCTGGACCAGGAGAGGAGGGTAGTTCGGTCGGGAAGAAAAAATGGCGCGGGCAACGAGGAATTGTTTGCCGGGGTACAATTGTTCCCCGAGCTATAACGCTTTCTCTTTCACCCCCTCGTGTCGCTGCGACATTGGCGCGGGTGTTCCTCTCTCCCTCCGGCGTTTCATCCCTTTCCTGTGCATCCCTCTCCCTGGGCTTCGGATCCTCTCTCCTCCTCGCCGCTTTTTCCCATCTGGCTATTGGACTTCTACCTTTGGGTGTTTCGAAGCGGAGTGGAGCGCGTCGGGCAGGAACCTATGATGCGATCGGATATCGAATATCGGCTGGCTCTCTGATTGGTCGTTCTACCGCGCACGGTCGCAGGCCGGAGCGCGCCAGTTACGACTGATTTGTTACGTAAAAACGTCGATACCTTCTATACCCTCTCTTGTCCCACCCCCGGCGCGCCACGCTCCCTCCACTACTTCTCTCCCGCCCCTACCTCTCTACCACCCCCGGAGACACGCTCTTCCCGCCACCTTGTTCTCTCCTTCCTTCTTTCACGGCCACCCTTCGCCCGACCGGTCTGGCCACCCCTTCGACGGTCCTCGTCATGCCGCCACCGCCCCCAACGGCACCAAGCGCGATAGACCCGGCAATAAGAGAGAGAAAGAACGAAAACTCCTCTTTTTTATCGGCGCTGTGCGCCACTGCCTCCTCGTTCGGTCGGGCATGAACGCATTATCGGAGCAATGGCTGGTCCACCAGCGCCGATCGCCATGCCGATCTTGATCGAACACCTGGATCCTAGATAAAAATCCTCAACAGTCATCAGTTCTCTTCTACGCTTCTACGAGCTTGTATTTTCTATCAATCTTTTTGATTAATGATTTTGGGAATGTTTTACCTTAGAATCCGCAGTTTACTAATTTTACGCGTAACGTAAATTTTGGGGGTTGTTTTTACTCTACACTGTTCAAAGAATCTAGATTAATAATTATTCGTTTTGTGTACTTTGCACACATCTCGAATTTAGTCAGCAATACAATTTCAACGTAACACAGCACCCAAGTTCTCCCAGTATAGACATTGATCATTTTATTAGGAAACTCGTACAACTTTCATTCAAATACCCGAAACATCTTCGAACACCCTACCAAATACTCTACTTCCAAAGATACAGCGATTACCTACTTCGCATAGGATTGCGTTCAGTCGCTGCTACGAGATTGTCTGACCAGGACCGACCACATCTACTTAACCACTGAATTCTTTATGGGCGCGGTGCAACTATACTTCTCGGCCGAATCTTTTGATAATTTTTCTTAACTCGTTCACTCTCGGTACTTTCAAGAATTAATTAGTATAACTTACAAGAATTTACTACTTTGGAACGGTTAAAGGAGGTCGACCGCGCGACGTCAAGATATCGCGGGAGGAAATCGATAGCCGGAGGTGTCTGCCGGAGTTCACGGTCACTTCTATTTTCCTAAACATCGCCATTATCGCGATTGCCACCCTGTTTGCCTCCATGCCAATATTCTGCGCCCCCCGCAGAGACAATCTTCATCTGAACAAATGTATTGAATCCAAAAAGGCGTAAACACTTTTCTAAGCAGATGCTCTCAGTCTGAATACCGAATGGAAGTTCAATGTTCGTGTTAAAAGAAGTAACAACAAATGAATTTCCATCTTTTTCTCAACCATTAATTAAAATAAAATTATAGGAATTCGTTCGAAGAAGTTCTGAAGAATATCGCAGTGCAGGGGGTGAAATGTGCATTCCAGTTTGACTAACGATCCCGACGTGTAACGATTGCGCCTCTTTCGCCTGCAGACCATAGAATTAGCGACTTGGTGTGGCCGAAACACTTTCCAACGGAGCTCTCGGGGTTCGTTCGAGAGCTCGGGTCCGTTCCAGTTCACCGTATCGCTTGAACATTTCCGAGGCAAGAAGGCTCGCGGCTTCGAATATTCGTATCACGGTCGGAGGCAAACAGCCGGCGTTACGTAGCCGCGCTCTGACCGTATTGTAGAAGCGTATTCAATGGCCGGCCGCCATTTAACACCCCGGCAAGCCGCGAAGTTTCCTGCAATGAAAGCACCGGCGCGGAACCTATTGTGAAAATATCTGACCACTGTCCGGTGCAATGAGGTATGGCTGACCCCGGGTCCGCCGGCTCGGTCCTCGGGTACAATGCACACGCGCGTGCTAGTGGCCGCTCGTTGCGAAAATATTTCACGCGGCCGCTGCTAAAGGGACATAAACGCACTTAACGACAGTTCCATGTCACCGAGCCGAGCACCCGTTCCGCGTTCCGCTCTGTTTTAACGACGCGGATCGACGCCACCGGCCACGCCGCCATACTATTCTCCTAAGAAAAAACTGTACCTGAAACGCCCCCGAAATCAAATGACAGACACAGTGGAGGTGCCAAAAACTATACCTGTCCTCATTTCTGATAAGTTCTGAATTTTTGTTACGAGACTCGATCTCGAATTGCTTCGATGAATAACGATAAAAAATGAGAACAATGAACAGGCACCATAAAAATAATTTCTCAAGTCCAGACGAGGAATCGCGCGGCCACGGTAAGGTAGCAAAGGAAGGTTTACCAGGGAAGAACGAGAGCGAGAAGAGCGGAGAAGGAAGCGAGTCCGGGGGTGGGTATGCTGTAGGGTGGAAAAGAAGTGCGTCCCAAAGATCGGCAGGGCGACGAGGTAGGAGGCTAGCCGGGCGACGAAACGACCGACGAGAGCCCCTTTCGAAGGTGTAGAGAGCGCAGACTCAATATCTCCGAACCGAACCCTCCGATAGGTCGAGGTTCGACTTCGAGGGTGGGAATAGATTTCCAATCGCGCGGGGGGTGGTCCTCCGCCGGTGGATGCTCACCGGGCGAGCACCCTGTTAAACTCCTGCCTGCTTCGGCATGCCGGGGTCCACCCTTCCCTCTATAGGTGGACCAAACGCACCTACACGCACTCCTCTCTCTCTCTCTTGGTCTCGTTCGCCCTCTCCCTCCCCCCTCTCTCCCGGAACGAACACCCCTTTCCGATTCGACGCTGCCGAAGCGGACTGTCCGAGAGAGGGGCAGAAGCTACGACTACAAACAGGAGACAGAACGATTCTATTGACCAGGCTTCGATGCGCGCATCTGGGCGTAACCCATTCGTTCGTTCCGTCGGGTCCGAAGTTGGAGAGACCGAGAGAGAAAGTGGGAGAGAGAGAGAGGAACCGACTCAGATAGACGGGGGTGGAAGAGAGCCAGCCGTGGAATGCGACCGGGTGAGAGAGAGAGAGGAGCAGAGACTGTACCGCGCCTGCGAATTGTCGTCAGGGCGATGGCGACACTGGAAAAATCGAACTGAAATAAACCGAAGCGTTTTCTTCGCGGAACTCTCGAGAGCACCGGTTCTAACCCTGTCCCGCTCCCGTAGACGTCCTGCACTCCTTCTTACCACACGGACCTTCCGCTCTCTCTCCTTCTCTCTCTCTCTCTCTCTCTCTCCACCTACAGTTTTCACCTTCGTCCTTCCACCCCCGTTACTACCACGCTCGAGACCGACTGACGATCCCTTTCCGCCTCCTCTCGTCTACCTTATACCCAGCTCTCTTTCCTCCTTTCGCTCGAGACGCCTTATCGCCGCACCTCCTTGCACCCTCGATCCAACATTCTTTCTCTACCTTCGACAATTTGTGAGAATCTCCGAATCCTGTTGGTCGTTGGTTGGAAGAAATTTTATATTGATTGTATTCTCATATTCTAAATAACTTGTGTAACTGTTCGATACAATTCTGACTCGATATTACAGACCAAGGGGTAATGACCAACAGACCAACAGTAATGTTAACAAAATGATCATGAAAAGTCACCAGTACAGTGCAGGAGCACGGAATAGTAGTTAGAGGAGTATCAGGTAAACAGCGAGGAAAGAGGCAGCTCGTACACTAGCGTTAGATTTGATTTAGGTATAGTTCAAGTCCGGATACGGGGTTGAAGAGCATCAGGTTATCAGTGGCGGAGGAGGCAGGATCATCTCCGCGAAAGAAATGGACACAAAGACCCTCGGAGAAGCTTCTCGGTCGCAACGGGTAGGACGGAGGGTTGTAACTCACGTATATTCGCGGCACATAATCTGAGATACCGCGGAGAAGGCGGTCTGCCTCCCCCTCGGCCGCCTCCGGACACGAGAGCAACCCCCCCTCAACCTTCCATCCCCCTCAACCCACCACCTTGCTCCAGGGCCGAGTTGTAGCTGCTAACTTAGTTTGTGAACTGCAAAATCCTCCGCCACCCACGAGGGCATACAAATAATAATTCTTTGTTTCGCGGGGGCACGGAGACGTGTAAATACCGGCGTGGCTCTCCTCCGGCTTGCACAGCCAGCCCTGCCAGACAAGGTACAAGTGAGAAAGAGCTGGCCCCGGGGTGGAGAGAGCGGAACCATTCTTCCACCGGGTACCGCCTAAATCGCTCCGACAACTCATCCGCTGAAAGTTGCGACGAGCTTCGCGGGTCCACGACGCTCTGCCTCGCCTCTTTCCTTGCAAAACACTGCTTCATAGCCTCTTATCCCACTGTTCTTCTTCGGGATCTCGGATTTTAGGCTCTGGACACCGTGTTTTCGGCTAGGGACTCTAGATTTGAGCTGCGGCGTCTTTCGCGTTCAGACTCTAGGACTCTAGCATCGCCTATTTTGGTTCTGGAGCTAGAGACTTCTACGAATATAGATCAGTCTCGGGATCTGTTGCTCAATAAGTCAACAGCCGTGCTATTTATTCCATGGTCCAAAGTATTAGAAACACCCTCCTCTAATTTGACGAAGTTATTGCTCGGTCTCGTTAGTAAACAGAGAGGGGCAATCCGCGTGCTCCTCGAAGAGCGTATCGGGAGCTAATAGATCAAAATTGGAACAATTGGTTAGTCAAGAAAGTTCGCTAACGAACCTGCTTGTAACAGAAGCGTCGTGGACAACGACTCGCGGCGACGTCAGAAATAAATTCAGCAGAAGAACTACTTGCGAAGATTCGGGACAAGGTTCCGCAATGTCGCGGGGCGAATTTCCACGTTTCTTCGCTGCTACCTGACGAAAGGAAACGCCGTTCGAGCGATGGAGAGAGAGAGAGAGAGAGAGAGAGAGAGAGAGAAGGGAGACAGAAAGAGAGATGAAGTGAAAGATGGAGAGGAGAAAGAGAGAAAGAGTGCTCCAAGACTCTGAGAGGTCTCAGTCCGGGGACTTCTACGGAGAACCCAGGGGGTCGTGATGGGGCGGTCGGTCGGAGGTATTGATCTCAACTCTTGCTTTTCTCAACTTTTTATCCGGCAGAACCGACCGGCACCACCACCATCGCCGACCTCGACGACGACTGCCGGAGTCGGCAAAGCCGCAACTTACTTCAATTCCTCATTCCCGTGCGAATTCTTGGCTTGAACTTATGACCGGCTCTCCCAGCCCCCGGTGCCTCCAGTCGTCTGGGCTGCTCGATGCCTTCCTTTCGCCTCTCTCGAACAGTGAACGCTAAACGAGCCGCCACGAATTCCTCTTTTACCTTTCGTTTCGTTCGCTTTCCTTTTTTTTTCCTTCTTCAACCCCGCTCCTCATCCCCTCCCCTTCTCCTTCTACCAGCATTCGAAAAAGCTCGGAACTTTGCACGATTTGCCGGCGAAATTGTGGCGATAGCGACCGGAATTTGTTGACGGCAATTTCTACGAGTTTACCAACCAGCAACTCTGTTCTCCTCCGGAAGTGTGTGGACAAGCGGCCGTAAATGAAGAACGCGGTTGCTTCGACAAATCTTTGGACTTGCGGGAGACGGATCGGCGTGAAAATAAAAATATTATTGGAAAAATCTAGCAATTCTTAATTAGGAATTGCACGTCATTTTCCGCGAGCGCGAAATCGAAGGGGTGCGAAACTCTGAAAATCGCGAAAAAAGGGGTATGCTCGCACAGTGTTGCGGAGCAGTTGGACTTAATTCGACGTTCCGCAGCCGGTTGGATTACTGGCAGACAGATCTCGGGGTGGATGTAATAAAGCGTATCTGTCGTACATTATGTGGCCGGGAGTAGGTAATCGAGGCATGTAGATACACGCTCCTGAGAATTAAAATTCAGTTTCGCGGAGTCTAGCCGGTAAGCAAGCCACGAAGCAAACTCTCATTTCCCATCCGGTGAAATATCGTGTATTTATTTGTCTGTGAAGCCCCCGGTTCCTCGTCTCGACCACCTTCCACCCCAGACTCTCCGATGTGCCGCCTCTTTTGGGCACGGAAGCCCGCAGAAGCCGGGGCCGCCGGTGCTCTGCCGAGGCAGCAGCTCTCTACGTTTCCACCGTTCTCGCGAAATTAATATATCCCTCATATACTTTGCATATTATTGCAATATTCCGTAGCTATTACTCGTCCGCCTTTTCCAACCCCCGTCGGCGTCCCTTCGCCTCTCGCGAAAGGTGAGCTCGTGCATTCGAATCCACATCGCGAACCGAAAGTAGATTTCCCCTATCCGCCGCGTCCCTCACCCTCTCTCTCTCTCTCCTTCTCGCTCTCCAAACTCAAGCCTGCATTCGATTCCCGGTGTTTAAATTCCCGTTCGTCGGAATTTCGACACATAATCGAACTCATGAAAGGAAATTCTCGGTTGGACACGTTTCCTCTGGAAACCTGTATATCATTGATGGCTGAATTTTGAACATGAAATCTGCGGCATTAATTGGCGGAGTTTTATACCCGCTCTCTGATTACTCTACTTCGTATTGAAAACTGCTGGAACGAGTATTACCCCTCGTATTATTACCATTTGATATTTCTCTTTGCTCCCATTTTTCTTGTCCACTCGTTTCAACGAGTGTACCTTTTTTCGTATCGTGTAAATTAGCGAATAATTTGCGGAAATTGCTGCAGACTACACATAATGATATAAACGCATAAATATTATTATTGCGCTCTTCTTCAGAGTTGGAACAGTTGTAATTAAAATATTTTTACTTTGCATAAAAATCCACCTCGAATTTTAGGAAAAGTTAGCTCCCGAGAATAAAAGAAGCAATTACACGTTTTACACGTGGACAGAGTTAGATAGATTGGACTTTCCTTTATTATTGATGAGATCGAGATCGAGAGATCCGTGGTGACGTCGACTCAAATATAGCAAGATTTTGTCAGGACCTCCGCCGGTAGTGTCGGGATTAATGCACAGCCGGTTCAATGACATCCGCAATTGGTTTAGAAGTAGAAGAGTCTGACCTCCTTCTATTTAAAGTGGCTTCACTCGATGTGCAGCTTCAATTTGCTGAAAAATTGTTCGTCTACCGACCGTCTCGATGTTACCTTTTCAAAGTTTATTTTCTCCCGAGCGCGGTCCCGTTCGCAATCGAAATATCGCGTTGAAATTTTTATCAAGCTCTCCTGGATTCGTGAGAGCGATATCGAGGAAACAAAAGGGTTTGGTGCCGATGCTCGGTGCAATTAATCGAACACTCGTGGAAAGACTGGTTCAAACGCACCGTGAAATCGTCCTCGACTTGGCACGAATCGGCCGGTGGCTCGCTACGTTGGAATTATAGTACGCAAGCCAGCGGAAATAGTAACTTAAGGCTGCACGCTAATAAATAACCGTGCCACTATAAAATTGTTAACACATTCGATGCCACGATTTGCACCGACGCTTCGAATATTCGCGTGGACCTATTCATCAACGATCGTTTGACAATCCCACACCCACCGCTGATTCTCAACCGATTCGACTGCCAAACTCGCAAACGTCTCACTCCAATCACCGTCCTAAATGAGCTGGAAAGCGAAGCTTGTTGCAGCCATCGCTAATTCGATCATTTTGTAGCCAATAGATTCCGAGAAAATTCGCTTCGCTAAATTATTATGTACCACAGAGTTCCAATCGTTTCTTCGCGTGACACTGCCAAATTATTTTAACACATTTAGCACTGGATAGATCACAACAAGTTTTAGAGAAAATGTGGCGTCAATGATAGAAAATCTATGTAATTGTAACGTAGTGGTCAAATCTTGGAGAAATAGTTTGAAAAGGGTCTCGACCTCGTTAATTGCTCAGAGCCGGTCCCGGTAGTTTGCAGTCGGTCTAGAAAAATCCTGGACTGATGATCTATTTTAATCCGTCGGATCGACGGTACGCATAAAATGCCGCAATTAATAAATCCGTTCGCGCGTTCACGTGAAACGAGAGACGGTCGGCCGGGCTCGCACGTGCGAGCGTAGAGGATTTCTTTGACGATTTCCATTCCTCGAATGGCGGTCCGCGTACGAGAGCATAACGAACCGTGTCCTGGCAGTCGTGGCGCAGGAACAAATGCGGCGTGTTAGCATAAATCTCGAAATCCATTTGAAAGCGGGAGCCTATTATCGCTCCCGGACTACCGAGATCGTCTCTCTGTGGCGGATTCTGGCTAATTAAACAAATGATTCGCCTGGAAATCGCGGGCTCACCCTTTGAGCTTGATCACCGAGTCGCCGGACAACCGCAGAGGTCTCTGTCCTTGAGGAAGCCTTCTTTAACCAGAGAATTATGCTACCCAGCCTCCCATAAGGCCGGGCTAGTTTTTTACTCGTCTGTCGCATTTGTTTACCATACTATCCCACTTTTTAGAGACCCGTTCATTTGTGCCTGCGACCGTCTACTTACATGGTCCCGCAGCTCGACATCGCAATTTTGCATTAAATTCTTTTCTTCAAAATGTTAATGAGTTTTCGAAAGATTTTTTAAATGTTAGTACAAATAAGGGTATCATTAAATCTCCTGAAAGAAAGTTTTCTTTAATTTTTGCTCAAGCGAATGATGTCTCGGTTTGCAACATTTCAATTTTTGTCTCGCCTTGCAAGCGATTCGGAGAGACGAAGCTTCTGTTTGAGGATGGGGGCATGGCAGTTCCGCGGGGACAATCGAAATTACGAATCTGGCTCGACAAAGACGGGATTGCAATCAATATAGGTCTTCCCGGAGGTCGTCTCCGATGGCTTACATAATTTAGGCATTAAAATACGAGAAGCGGGTGACGTTGGCGCTATTAGCACGGGGGTGTGCTAACGGGTGACGCCACCCGATGCAATTATACTTTATGTCTCCCGCCACCCCCTGCTAACGTCTTCTCTATATTCCGGGCGAGCCTTCATCTTCGAAAGAGGAGGCGCTCTTTCTTTCCGTCCCGGCGGCTGTCTGTCTTCTCTTCTTTCCCTTGCACCCCCAGTCAACTCCCTCGGCAACCCCCCTTCTCCACCCCACCTCCCCGAACAAGCCCCGTATCTCTGGCGAGTATAGATTTATAACTACTTAAAGTTTCGCGATTTATTTCCCGCTTATCGTTCGTCCGGATATGTTTACGGAAGTTTACTTATCACTTAGCGAATGCAAATGAAGCAAAGCCGGGGGATCGTTCGATTTAAATTAAGCCGGCATCGATTTGACAGCTGCGCGGCCCCCGGAAATTGACGTTGATCGCCGGTTGCCGACTTTCGGCGTTCGTTGCTAATCGCGAGCGATTAATATCCGCGCAGAGAAAGTTTCCGCGGAGCGAGGGTGCCCCCCGACATCGCTCGTTAGTCAAAACTATTTCTAACCTCGCGCTCGAGCCACGGAAACTTTCGCTTTTTCCCGGAGAATTTTCCTGCCTTCAAAGCTGATTCTCCATTGCATCGTTCGACGCTGTATTTTAAATCGATAGAAAAACCGACCGGACTGTTCGAAGCAAAAATTATTTACCAGTAATTAACGGCCAGTCGTGGCGAATATCCCGAACGTTTGAAGCTCTGACTATTTCTCGAGAGAAACCGAATGCGAATTTTGATGCACATAAAAATTGTCAGCGTTAATTACAAGGTACATATCAGAACAGAATAAAAATTTAGGTCGTCACTTACCGCGAGTCTGTGTTATGCAAGAGCAACATCGAGAAGCCGGTGGGACGGTTTCGCCACAAAAATAACCGAAAGGTGATTTAATCTGTCGCGGTTGTTGTCGCGCGTCGCGTGCATGAAAGCGCCGTCTTCGATTTCCACTCTATTTCCTGCGTTTTCCTCGAGGAATCCCCGTCCCCTCGCGACAGCCGGGACCCAAAAATAAACGTCGACCGTTTATATCGGGCGCATACATTATTCGATTCTTTACGAGACCCCGCGTCTCCTCGAATGACTAATTGGAATAACAACAATGGATATATTTTACAGAGCGGAGGCGCGGAGGTGGCCGCCAGAACCCGGAGAGCTTTGAAATACATTTATTGCCGCGGCCCGAGACACAATCGAATCCTGTCGGACAAGAAGAGGACCCCACCGCTCTTCCTTATCTTTCGTCGTAAATTAATCTGCCGCGTTTCACCCTCCGGTTCGCCCGGCTTTCCTCTCCTCTGACCCTGCACCTCCTTCTCTCGCCATGTCTCCCTTACTCCCACTCTCTTTCTCTCTTTCTCTCACACCCTCTGTTTTGCTCGCTAATATCCCTACAACATCCCCCTCGGACGGCGGGCTCCGCCACGAACGAGACTCTTAAATATTGTTTTCTTTCTCCTCGGATTGCCGCGCGTACCTTTTTCATTTTTCCCTGCGGCAAAACACCGAACCAGAAGCCCGCGGAAATTTCATTCTCGATCGAACTACTGGATTTTTCTGCTTCGAATTATGCATAAAGGTTCGCGACAGCGTCTCCAGAAAATTCTGAAGCAACCGTTATTGGCACCCGATGATTCCGATGCGTCGTTTCCAATGCCCGCGGGTATTTTTAGCGGATCTCCTCCAAAAAGGTAGAGATCGTTTGGCGAACGGCACCCGGAAGGTCCGAGCACTCTCGAGATAGGTGTGTGATCCGTTCTAATTTATCACTAACGATACGACGCCCACTTGTGAGCGTGGACCAGGGCCGTGACCCGTCGCCGGGTGTCGAAAATAGCGTCTCGGCAAAGGAAAGTTTGCACCATTTCCACCGCTTTGACCTGTCGATCGTTCTAATCGGGAATCGGTCGCGGCGTCGCGACGCCGAGCCAAGACGACTTGGTCCGTGCCTCGTCTCTCGTGAAATTGAATTTCCTCGTGAGTCCGTTCAATTATTTCAACCGGGTCGTCTTTGGTCCCGGTCCGTCGATCACGTTCCCTCCGGCCATCGGCCACCGACGTCGACAGATTGTTTATTTACCCGCGTAAATAAGCGGTCTATCCAGCCGGTTTTTATTGCGCGCGCTATCGCCGCGGACATTTATTCACGGCGCCGGGCGATTCGAAATGAATTTTCGGATTTACGGAGCTTTATTTTTAGCGATCTCGTTCCGCGAGATTCACTGCCGCGAGTAGGTGGAACTTAGACACCTTCTAGTCGCCGAAAGGATCACAAGATTGATTTGTTTTTGCGAGACGACTGCGGTTCTAGATGCAATTGCAGATTTTTGTAGTCCCGAGATGCCGAGGAAATCTGTGTCGTATCGGGTTACGAATAAATAGCAAGCTTAATGAATCGTTGATGCATAAAATCTGCGGTCTACATATACAACGTCGGTAAATGCTCGATATTAAATTTTTATTTACGCCGGGAATATTTGAGGAATTATTTCAGTGGATGTTGCATAATTAAGGTCAACGGATTTAATCGTTTCTATTCTCGCGGAGGGGAAAGAGTCGGTTCTTTTCCATTTTATTGGAGTTATTTACTCGAGCAATTAATGAAAGATAATATTGGAACGGGGGTTGGACAAAAATTAATTTTATACGGGTTCCAATGACTCGACAGAAAAGATCCTGTTCGGAAACGAGGCTGTAAAAATTGAAGTTCAGGCCTCGAAAAACAATTGTGTCAGCCAGATGCGAGCAGTTGGCAGTGGAACAGCAATCCGGCATCAATCGTGCGGAATTGGTGACGGGGAACCGTTCGAGGAAGCTTGTCGAGAGACAGCGTCACAGACGATTTCCGTGAGTCACACGGTACTAAACGCGGGGCCAAAATCCGTGGTTCGGTTGAACGGCTGGGAGACGTTCGCGGAACAACGAACATCATCTTTTCCCGAGCCGATGATCGAGGAAGTCGCTGGCCATGATGGGTGGAACGGTTAGGGATCAATTAATATCCGCGTGTCCCGCGCGGGCCTTTAGGTTCGCGGAAGACCCAGCGATGGCCGCACGATGCGCCGCCGTTATGAATTCGCTCGGTTGCGGCCCGCCGACGACGTCGTTCCCGATGCCGGGCCGGATATTATTGGATCGAATGCATCACGTCAAACGATACGTGAAATAAGTTATAGGTTAGTGGCTGCATTGGCACCGCTCGTGACAGCCTATTCCTGGAATGCATGGCCTCTATAGAAGTCGCGAACTAACCAGTCGCTCAAGACCACGGTTCACCAATTCGAACAGGGAGCGTTAAGCCACGAGAAATTGCTCATGCTTCGGGAAAATCAAGCACGTGACAGCTGACGGCTCTTGGTTAGCTTCAAAGCAAGTTCAATTGACAGGCAATTGACAGTGAATAGATAGAATTTACATAGCTGAGAATTCAAATTGTAGACTCGACCTAGTGAGGAATGGCTACAATTGTTATTTGATTTTATTCAGATCAAGTATATACTTCAGTCGAATAGGAATAAATTGATTTACTTGTGACGATCCTGCTCGGATCGGACGAATCGCTGTAACCTGGATTTTACGATTTGTTAATGGATCGTCTCTACCAACGACGATGACACGGCGAGTCATAATTTTCGTGGGAAAAATCGAGAAAAAGAATTCTGCACGGAGACGGTATGGCAGACAGACTAGTGTCTGTCATAACGATGTGTCCGTCGCCACCTAGAAGATCAAACTTTTGACTCACGGCGACTGACGGTCGTCAAGAGCCCGGCAGTTGTGGGTCAAGAGAGGACAACTTATTAAGTACAGTCTGCGGAATGTTTGTACTGCCTCTGGACCAAAAATCCTCTCTTCATCCCATTTTCGAAATGTCGATTACCTATTCTTTAAATTATTAAAGAATTCCAATGATAGCATCAAAAATCAATGAAACTAACAATGAAACAATTTGTACATTTTCCAATCGAAAGAATTCAACCTGGTGAGCGTCCGCTCCACAAATAAATAATCGAAATTGTTCGACTGCTTTATATCACTCGTTTGATTGCTTCGCGCTTGTTTGCACGTCTCTGAACATGAAGTTGTCAGAGGCTGGCAAGTTTCAGCGCGAGGGGGTAAATAGAATTTCGCGCCGTTGTTTTATAGTGCTGGTTGCCGTTCAATGGTTGGACTTATTTTCACGGATAAAAATTGGACACAGTTTCGCGGGGATCCCTTTGTCGCGTTGGGTGTTTGCACAGTTCTCCCGCGACAATGCATACGTAACGCCGGACTACTTCCATCTTCTGTCGGATATGTTTGCCGCGCTCTCTGAAGCCGGCTGCTAAAACAACAAACCGAAGAAGAGTAGCCGGCGCAGGACTTAGCTGACTTAAAGCGCGGCGCAGATGTTACTCCCATCAATTTGGAACGGGCAAACATTAAAATCCTACGTGTAACTGATGGACTGCGTTCGTTTCCGAACTTCATTCCGCCTTGACGACGCGATTGCGCGAGCATCGGGCGACTGATGACTTCCTTTTGCCACGGAACCGATCCTCTAAATAATAAACCCCGCATTTAATTACCCCGGAAGTAATTCAAGTCGGAATTTCCTTACTCGTGCCCAAAATGAACAAACCAACTATTTATTTTATTTCATCACCGTTATACTTTTATTGTGGGCAGAATAAAATTGATTTTCAGTTCTAATTTCGATGAAGATCAGTGTTAAATTGCAAAGACAAGATTGAATTGCTTTGAAATTAATCTCCAGGGCCCTATGAACCTGTAAAATGATAATTATTCAATTGGTCTCAGACTGCTTCGAATAAAATTGTTTTCTATACCAGAACGATAAAAGTCAGTCTTAACCCTTTGCCTTACAATATCGGGTCAGACTCGTGATGAAGATTTTGAACAGAGTCTAATAAATATGTATGTTATTAATCTCCTTCAAACCGAGATGAAATTCTATTTTGGTTATGTTAATGTATAGTTATTGAAGAACATGTAGGCATACAATAGATATATTGTAAATTTTCTCCTTTTTCCGGAAATTACGAACTACAAAGAAAGTTCTAATCATTGAAACCGTAAAATAAATCGTAGGACAAGGGGTTACAGAGATTACTTCTGTGTAACCCTCTTCGAAAGTTCAATCGGGGATCGGACAATGCGTGTCTAGGGTTTGAATTATCATCGGTTGCGCGGGTATACCATAAAGTCGTAAGTGCATCTGATTAAATGCGGATTAATTCGTAAATAGTGACAGCGGTTTCGGGTACCGTAGACGTAATGGAGATTTATGCAAAGCAATCAGGCTTCGTCATGGTCACCGGCGCAGCGTGGCAACAAAATGATTCATTTGCTGCCATCGCACGGGTGAAACTTTGTAGACACCAGTTTACAACAGTCCGCGCGCAATGTACCGAACATTTATTACACTCTTGTTGTTTTATTGACACGGAAGGTGGGCGAAACGCAGAAACGGCCGATCGACGAAAGCGTCGCTGTGTTGCTTCGGACGGAGAGAGAGGAAAAGAAAGAGAGAGAGAGAGAGAGAGAGAGAGAGAGAGAGAGAGAGAGAGAGAGAGAAAGAGAAGCGACAGGCTTGCGGATCCAAAATGGAGACACGGCCAGGCCTTTGTCGTGCCAAAATTCTCCGCGGCAGAGCGTTGAAGAGGCAGAGACAAAGGCGCGAAGGCATTACCACGAAACTTCGACAGAGGCCGCGGATTATGTATCTGGCACAAAGAGAAAAACGCCGTATCCATTATGGCCGAAACGCCGATGCAACGAGAGGATGCATTAACTCCGTGTAGAACCACCCCCGGGTTACGTGCATCGGCTTCGGTTATAAATAGATCGCGTTCGGCCCGATGAAACCGCGTTAATCGGACCGCAGTCAACATTTATTCCATTTGCGTTTCCTCAAAAATGCAGAGAGCCGTGGCTCGCGTTCGTCGTCCGATTCAATACAACCAACACGTTGCTGAAATCCTCGACCTCGATGTGCAGTTCGAACTGCATCTTGCAATTACACAAGCAATTTTTATTTTGCGCAAAAGTTTATTTATGATTTTTATAGAATAGTAGAACAGCTTCTTAAAATGCCACAAGCATGCATCGGAATGCAGCAGGAAGATCGACGAAGAATCGGCGTCGCATTAAAGCGCGAATATAAAATCGAGGTGACAGACGAGTAGAAGGGAGGGGATTGATTAATCGATCGGGGGGATGAATAATTGAAGAGGTGGCTGGCGAAAGAGAATCGGAATTCCACTTCCGGTGGATCCTTGTGCTCCTTTTGTCGCATCGCGAGACGAAGGTGCACGCTGCGCGCCGCGGCTCGGCCAGCGTCTATTTCTGAGCGCGGAGAGGGCCGCGGGGCAAATTTGATTCTGCAATTATCGTACTTCCAGATAGAACCCCGTGGTCAGCCGGCGTTTGACAGAATTATGGTTATCACTTTCGTCTCAACATTGTCACGCGACGTTAAACGCCGAGTCCCTCGCGGCAACAACAAAAAAAACCTACCGGCGAGATCCCCGAGAGCATCAAGCCTTTGGGGAACGGGTTTCGGCCGGGTTTCCTGAAAATCGACCGGGATTATTGCCAAGGCAATCGGTAATTTATTTTCCGGCCGATTTAACGACGACGTGACGGCCCCGGCCGGATTAAGTGCATTGCAACTTCGGACAATAACTACCGCTGCTGTTGCCACGCGTCAAAAGCCGTGTGTAACGCGATTTATGGGATCGCTTGCCAAAAGAACCGACGAAGTCGAAATAGAGCGAACGACTGAAATATTCAACGAGCATCCAGTCGAATGCGCTTTTTTATTCTGTTCCGAAAGTGCAACTGCGGGGGACGAGTCGCGCGAGTCTCTGCTATTCCTATTATTATCCTTGCCGGTCAGGTAATTATGATATTTTTATATCTGACGGTAACGAACAGTCGGTGTTTCACCTGTGGTTCGAGTTGCGTGTCTCGAATTTCGTTCGATAAAAATCTTCGATTTTTTAAAAATAGGATTCATCGCTCATTGGAGGAGGGTTAATGGGAAGTGTATGAATACTGTACGAGATCGTGTTATGAAGAATTTCCTGAGGAACCGGAGGATGAAAAATGAGCTTGTTTTCGGGAATGTTGCACGGGCAGTCGATAGCGTCGCCATTCAATCGCACGGGGTAGCCACCCCCTAATCGATAACCGATAGAATACGGTTCTGGGGCGGTTCTGCGTCAGCGTTCCGTGGGCGTCGGATCCGATAGAACCGCCCCTGAATCCGTTCGATGGGACGACGCAACGAACTGCAATCTCGAAGTGCAACGACGCGCGTTGCTTTATTCGCGACACTTTATGTGTCGTCATATCTTAACTGTTCCCGCTCGCGCTCCTCGCCACGACAGAGACACGCATATTTATCGTCCACCGCGCCGGCGACGTCAGCGAACAACGAAGAAAACCATGAGGGCCGGCGAGGAAGACGATCATGCTAACGAATATTTTTAGGCTCCTTTGCGACACGCATTAACTCCGGAAAATCAATTCGTACATAGTAATGTGAAATAGACACTTATAGCACATGTCCCATAAATCTGGTGCTAAAGCGAATCAAGACATTAAACACACGAGTGTCCAATCAATATTTTATTTAAGGAAATAAAGATTGAAAAGTGGAGATGCATTGCCATTAATTTACAAATCTTTGCAAATAACTTCCATTTAGGAGAGATGGCTCTCGAAGCGTTAATGGCGACCTGCAATTAATTTGTGCGTAAACTCGTGAGCTTATTACCACAAAATAATATTATACGTTGAAATTTCCTTAATATAGATGATTAATGAAATTGTAGATTGTCGTTCGATGGGAATCAGAGCAGAAAATGTTTGCTCTGAACAGGAACTTGGTATCGCAGCGTAGAATGAACGAAATTCGACTAATTTAACAGGAGTGGTACTCAGCGTTGATGGATAACGATCACGCCATGAAAGTTTGCCGTTTTTTTGATTCGCTGTGTCTGTCGTGCTCGTATCGTTAGCAGTTTCACCGGCCACAGGAATTTCATGAATAGTCACTCGAGGAGACCAGTCAACGCGCTCGCGCCACGTTATCCTACGAGGTTTGATCTATTCGGACGTTTACGAGCACCATGAAACCGGCGGGGCCATTACTTCGCAGATTCTCGCCTGGCAAATTCGAAGGTGACGATTTCTACGTCGCGGAAACGTCCATGAGTTCTTTGATAGAGCACTGAATAGCAGACAAAGAGTGAAACGGATTGGTCCCGGCCGAAGCTGATGCTATTTCTCTCTGCTCGTTCGATCCGATCACTACAGTATGGATCAGAAAAATCATTGGACGAATCAACGAAAAAAATGTCTCGATGAAATAATGACCGCGTTCAGAAGCTTGGAGATCGGGAATCGATCAAACGCATTGTTTTCGTGGGGCTGCGGCAAAAACTGGCACGAAAAAAGATCATAATTCCGCATCATTCGACCGATAAATATAAACAGCCGGTTGGCAAGGCTTGCATTATTCCTCGGTTAAGCTTGCTTTAAATCAGATCGGTTGTCTGCGTAACTCTCGGAAACGCGGCCGAGCCGTCACCTACATCTCGACGATCGTCGCCGGGAGATCGGCGGCCATGAATCTCTTCGACGAATCGAGGACGTGACGCGCGGGGGCCCCTGTGCGAAACCGTGCTCCGCACGCGGAAAAAATAGCGTGCTGAATTCCTGCCAAAAGCGCAACGGCACGGCAACACGGTGCACCCACGATCGGAATGTATCCCGCCATCTTCGTTTCAATGCTCTCGAACATCCTCTTTACGTCTGCGCTCGGGTTACACCGAGGCTCGCCCACCATTCTTCAGCATCTTCGAAAAAGAAGATCAAAGCGTCGTTTCCACTCGCGATCAACGT
The DNA here is from genome assembly GCA_963966675.1 of Lasioglossum calceatum. Taxonomy (NCBI): domain Eukaryota; kingdom Metazoa; phylum Arthropoda; class Insecta; order Hymenoptera; family Halictidae; genus Lasioglossum; species Lasioglossum calceatum. The sequence continues at coordinate 822,979 of OZ016545.1, forward strand.
ACGTTGATCCTTGCCGGCGGTTTGTGGACCTTCATGCAATTTAATAATCGATTCAGCAGATTTCTGCATCCGTACTCCCGTTCATGCATCACCGGACACTTACTTATCTTCAACAAACAGGTAATTAAAGAATACAAGCTTCCAGGTTGATTATAAATTAAATATATACGTATACTACTCGAATAAATGTCCGGGATTGTACATCTTGAAAATTAGGTTGATAATATTGTGTCGAGACATTCTACAATTTTTCGAATATTCAGCTGGTGGATGGAGCTCTCCAGGGTTAATGAGCGGAGTCTTCAAAGGTTGACGAAGACGTGGGCAAACGAAGTCACGCCGGGACGTTCGTAGTTAAATATACGAACGGAGGAGCAAAGTTCTGAATCACGTGTTGCAAAGAGACTCGGCATTGTAATGAATCATATCTTACAAATGACGGATGTCAACGTTTTCGGTTGTGTACCGGATTCCCTGTGCGTCTCGTAGGTGCCAAACGGAATGAAAAGATAATCTCTGACTCCGGCGGATATGCGCGCAAGGGGATATATATTTGAGGATTAGGGGTCAGCACGATATTCGGCCAAGAATCAAACGGATGGAATTAATTGGTCGCATATTCAGACATCGACCGACCGCGAAGAAGACGGCGAAGTAGCGAAAAACCACGCTGACTAGGCTGCTATTCTGAGCGGCGCGCCGCGCGCTGCGAGAGAGAGGTTCTCGGCTTCTTTTTCCCTTGGTTTCCGTCTCCCGATTCGTTCCTTCCCGCGGAAAGACGGATCGGTTCTCTAAATAAAATGACTTGGTTATTCATCGGCGCATTTGTACGCGTCAAGGTCGGCCTCGCTTTTCTTTACAGGCCTCTTTGTATCCGCGGGGTTAATTGGCTGGAATTATTCGCCACTCCCGGCCGCTGAGCACTCGCCCTCTCCTGCGGTCGTTCAGGTGAGTCTGCAATCCGCGACGCAATTTTTTCGGACCGCTCCAAAATCGCCGAAAAAGTTCTTCTCTTCGGTGCTTACTATTTTATTCGTGGACGTGTGGATGTATTCCGTACTTTAAGAAGAGTAGATCGAGCAGATTTGTTAAAGAACTCGGAGAATACAGTCGATCATTCAGCCTCGAGTAACGCAAGAAGACTATAACGCGAGATTACTAGGAAGTGTCGGTAAAAGCCTATGAATTAACCCTTTATGCCTTCAAAGTTCTTCAAAGATGCATTTCCAGCAAAATGATGCTTGCAATTAATTTGCTTCGATGCTTCTTTAAAGGTCAATTTAATTTATCATCATATGAATACATATTGAAAAACAAGAATACGATGGATTATTCAACCGAGTGGTACAAGGGTTGACAATTTTTCGAGGAATTGGGGATAGGATCGTGGGAAACGAGTGAAAGGGGCCGATTTAGGCCGCGGTGGGCAAAATAAGGTTACGAAACAGGGTGTCGGTGGAGTCTCCGGCAATTTGGTGTCGGCGAGTAGGCGTTCCTGCCGGTTTCACCGAGAGCGTCGCGACACGCGCGTCCCGTTCCATCAAACGCGACGACCGAAGGAGAGGAGAACGGTGGACGTCTCGCGGAGGGCCGAATCTGATAGCATTCGCAAGTCTATATTAAGACGATGGCACGCCATGGAAATAAGCGGGGTTAGTGCCGCGGGAGCTGGCAGCCGGAGGGACGCGTTAAACGAGGCCGGCATCCCCGACACAAAGACAGTTCGCTTTGGCATAAGTCAAAATCTTGGTTTCGGTATGCGGCCGCTGCCGCCCGACGACCGTGTATGAACGAACAAGGAGGCGGGCGACGCGACGGTGGCCGCGTGGCCGGACAACGGTGACACTTCAACTCCGGTTTATTTCCGAGTCAATTAGCTACGTTTGTTTGCCGGGGCCACGCTCCTCCCGGGCAATTACAGCTTCGTTAACGCCGCAATTCCTCCGGACAGGTGGCCGATCGGAACGGCAGCCCGGAACGCGACACAGGCATCACAAATATCTCGAGAGTTCCGGGGTTTCTGGACCGGTTCGCACCGTAGGTTCGCGATCGGATACGTGGACTGACGTCCTGAATGCGCCACCCCCTGATTTGCCGGCATTAATCTACGTTAGCTTCGTCAACTAATCTCCGTTACCATCGTTCGTCCTCCGAGAGTCTACAAGCTTCGTCTATGCAAAAATTCATCTGTACAAAATCTGAGTTGATAGATGGAATTTTTACACGTGTATAACATACTCTAGAGTACAACAGATTTCCACAAACAAGATTTACTGGAATTCAATAAGATTCATTATTTTCGACGTCTCCAAAGGCGACTTCGAAAGAAAAACGAAGACGCGCCAAAAAATTGTCATTTTAACGATCGAACAGTCGCCGACTTCTTGACAGCGACGAAGTAATAAGCCGCACCCTACAGGATTAAATTACGTGCGAATAAAATTCAGCGAATTCAGCCGGAGCGCGGAGATAACGAATGACAGCCGTTAGCTGCGGCATAAAACAGAAGGATACTAATAGATAGGCTTTGCATACCAGTGTCGAATAACTAACAGAGTACGGTGCGAGCGCAAGAGACGTTGCAATACTCGAAGGGCAAACTAATGGTGTCCGCGAGGCCGAATGTTGCCGAAAAACAGTTACAAATCCAAGTCGGCAAAGCAACCCCCGTTGAAGCATCGCGGCCAATAACTCAGCGGGCCGAGCGCCGAGTCTTAAAACTCGCGGTTGCCTTATTTCGGACGATCGCTGTAAAGTGGCATAACTGCTTGACCGCATAAATAACGCGCAAAGCCGCGGTGAAATGTGGGGACGATTACTTGCGTCCATCGCCGGGCATAGATCCCGCAATTTTTCCCCTGCCTTTATCCCCGAAATTAGGGGCCACGTCGTCGCTGGGCCCTTTCCCTCTCTCTCTCTCTCTCTCTCTCTCTCTCTCTCTCTCTCTCTCTCTCTTTCTCTTTCTTTCTCTCTGTCGCCGGATTTACGTTCGTTTGCACGCCGATGCGAGCCGATAACTCTCGCGAGACAAACGAGCCGCGCCGGCGACCACGAAAAACTTGTATCTCCGAAGAACGAAAATAAACGCTTCGCCACCGACGAATCGAACAGCCTCGGAAGCTCAGCCTTTGCTGAAAGAAACTGCAACGTCCCCTTATAGCTAGCTGCTAAGCCGGAGATCAGCTTTGATTTTTTCTGAATGCTCCTTTCAGAAGCGTAGACCGAAGAGGTGCTCGTGGACGTTGATCTGACGGTGGTATTTTTAAAAGAGGGTGTTCAAGAGAGAGAGAGGGTAATGGACATCGATTCTCTTAATCAAATAAAGCATATTTCGAAGTCCAATTTAGAACTTGACTCGAGGTCAAAATGAAGCGATCAGTTTTGACGAAAATATGCGCAGCTAAAAGGATTAGGGTAACAATCTTATAATCCTCGACAGGGAAGGGTAATCGTGGCCATCGATACACGGAGGCTGAACTCGCGGCGAAAGAGACAGACGAGTCCAAGAGACGGTGGAAGCGTGGGTGTAATTGCAGAAAGAGAAGCCAGAGCTGGATCCAGAAGAGGAGGAGTAGGAAGAGGTGAAGGTGGGGAAGGAGGATGAGGTGGAGAGGTAGAGGAAGATGGAGAAGGAGGAGGAGGAGGAGGAGGAGGTTAGAGAGGTTTTCGCTTCTGCAGCGTGGTCTCTGCTCGTCGTCACGCTGTTAGCGCCGAGTTAATCGGGGCCGGAAATGAAGTGAGGGATAGAGGAATATTAATAACTGAATCTAATCAATTCCATGAAACGAGGCTGGCCACCCCGCGCAACTCGAAAGAGCAAAGCACTCTCCCTCCTGCGCTCTCACCTTCTCTCGCTCCTCCCTTCGGTATTTCCTCCTACGAGCTGCTCCGCGAGCAGCGATCTAATCAAATGCATCGCATTAAGCTAATTTAGTGGCGCTGCTAGCGTGGCGAACCGCTTCTCCGCTTCTCTCTGTCCCCGACGCCCCTCTTTCGCCGCCTGCGAAACAGAAGCTTCGCGGGTTAACGCGGTTCGTGCCGGCGACAAATTTCAATCGGCGACGGCTTTGCCACGCACCAAACAACGATCCCGCCGCACACGATCGGCCAACCTCGCACGCATCGGCTTCGATCCCCTTTCGAACGGTTCAAACTCTGCCTCTTCAAGATTACGTCACTATTCAAGAGATCTTTTGCATTATTAAATTTCTTTTACGAAATGATTAACAGCTGGGAAATCAGCTCTCAATGTGTATGCTGGTTTGAGGTGTCTGGGCAGTTGATAGGGTGAAGATGGCGGCACGACGTTGGTGGGCCGTAGACGGGCGATTTTTCCGACGGGTACGGTTAATATCGGCACACGGTAGCCCGTGTTCCTCTTGTAAATACATCGTCTATATTTACGGGACGTATATTTAGTGTGTATTCGCGTGCGACACTACTTTACCGCGAAGGAAGACGAGGTGGGTGTGTCCGAGCCGCTCACACGCTAGCCGCGGGACGATCCGTCATTTTGAAGCTTCGGGTCGCGTCGAAATTGTCGTGGATTCCTTCCTCCTGTCTTGCGTCTGTCGCGTTTCGAACGAGCTTCATTAGCAGGGAGCTAGTCACGGGGGCGGAGATCCTATGGTATTATAATACATACCGTGGAAAGAACACTTTCGAAACGCCACGCGATGTTTCAGAGTCCAATCAGACGTGTATCGCTTAGGGAAACTTCGGCTCTATCAATCTGTCAACGTGATCATTCTAATCCTAATCAACGCAATCGGCACTGTTGGTCGATAATTTGGTATATAATGTTAATTAAAATTGTGCGGGGTTTCAAAACTATTCCGAATTTCACTATTTGCAGTCCCGAAATATTTGGCAACGGGGAGCCAAGTAATCCATTTAAAAAATTTTTCCTGTTGCAGGAAGTGGTAAGATGTATTCCGAAGAGGTCGGAGCAAACAGAGGGCTTTTCAACGAGGTCGTAGCGTTTCCACGCGATCGGTTGATTTCCAGGCAACCGATACCGCTCCCTCAAAGCGTTCGCCGTCGAAAAATCAGCGGCGAAGACGCGGATAGGCTACGAGGAAAACGGGGAGTCGCGGCCAAAGCAAACAGAACGCTGGCTCGCGTTGGAGTCGACGGTTGACGTTGTAATATGGTAAACGTTTTATTGGAATGGTACAGCGGTAATGCGTCAACCGGAGGATGTACTCCGCCCGATTGTGTTTGTTTGAATTCTGCCGGCCGAACGCCGCTCAAGAATTGAGTGGTAATTTGGAGCCACGGACGGGAAACGACAAGCGAGTACAGCTGCGAAGATGCTCAAAGGGAGAATAATCGAGCCGAACACGGTCCTCGAACGCTTCTTATCGACCATACACCACCCACGCGATCTTCTAGCAATGTTTCCCAGCCATTTTTTCAGCTGCAATAAATTCTATGCATCCTTAAAATTTTGGAATTTCTCTATCCACGGAAATAATTCCCCAAAAAATTCGGAGACCACGCTTCACCTTTTTCCTTTTTCTGTTTCGAGTGAAACTATTCATCATTTTTATCGCGGCCCCTTATTCATCGGTTAAAGGAGCCGAGCTCATTCGATTACTCCACATGACTATTCCACCTTGTCTTATTACGCTGTTACTTGGAACTGCTAGATCTATCTGCGCTTTACTTCGGGATTACTCGGCTGAAAACTAGAATAGTTCTATCACGGATAATATCCATTAACAGTTACGTTACGAGCCGCGAAGCATCGTTCTACGACGCTCTCGCTACAATTAATTATCAACAACATGCGCGCCTGTAAATCTCGACGATTCCGCCACCAATTCCTTGCTCCTCGGCCTTCCCCACTCTTTCTATCTTATGGCCGCTCGTAACGTTTACACGAGTACATTCTCTGTCCCGCGTACACGTTCATTCTTGTCGGTGATATTCTTATCACCTCTGCAAATAAATTGTACACACTTTCCGGTGACAAACAAGCTCTAGCAACGTCGAAGAGCTTCTGGCGTTCATTGTGCAGTTCCAGTTAACAAGCAGGGAAAATCGTTTCACAGAGGATCAGTCTGTAACGAATCGGCAATTTCCCGATGCGACAGTCGACGTTCCTCGAACAGAGCAAGCGTCAGAATTTCCGGCGTCTTCGCTCATTTCCCGATAAATTTCCATCGTCCGATTCCACCGCTCGGTTCCGTTCCATTTCTGGCGGGGCTCTCGCAACCCCTGCGCGCCGAGATCGTGCCGAAACTCCTTTAAACAGCACTTTCTCGCGAGATCGGCTCCGGTTGCGGTCGCGGAAGGCCAGCGGTTGCTAAACAGTGCGCGTCCGAGTTCCCCGGAGTCGGTGGAAATCGTTTTCTTCCTCGGAAAAGCGGCTCTCGCGGCGCGGCGCGTCGAATCCCGAGGTTTCAAGCGTATTCAAAGAGTTTTCGTCGGCGGCGGAGGCTGAGTCTCTCTCTTCCCAGACGAAGAAAGAGACCTCAGAGACGAGCGAAGAAAAAAAAGGAAAACATCGAGTCGGAGGGAAAAAATCCAAAGGAACGGCTTACAGGGAGAGCCGCGTGTATCGCACATGCTCGGCCCCGCTCCGTTTCTGCTCGCGGTCGTCGCCGTCTTCGTCGTCGCTCCGCCGAACGATTCAATCTTCTGCCGATTGTAAAAATAAACAGCGACTCGGTTTTTCGCCGGGCAGCTTCGATCTCAGAAGAGGGCTGAAAGATTCTTTCTATTTCCGGCCGCGCCCGTGGAAACTCGATTTCCAGAACGCGAGGACGTTGCACCGTCGATATTGCGAATATTCCGCTTCAACGCGCACACCGGCGAATGAACTCGACAGGTGCATTGATCCGAGAACTATGATGCTTCTTCGAATATTTAGAGCAAATGCACGATTGTACGTCGCTTTGTGGTCCAAGAAATCAGAAGAAAATTGAGCAAAAACCGGTAAAGGATCGCGTTTCCGGCCGCGTCCGTCGGCTCAAGCCAGTTTTCCTCCTTAGCCGAGCAATTAGATATATCAGTTTGCCATTAATTACGGTCGAATCACGAGAACGGCACGGGGAAATTAATACTTAATTGGCCGGCGATAGAAGCGGCATTAAAATTAATCAGCAATTGTTCTTAATAGATTCGGGACGGTTGCGCTTTTATTCGGCGCGTTTACCCGATCTCGCGATCCGTGTCTCGCGTGCTGGATATTTTATTTTGTCATGAATTATCAAAGTCGATCTCATAGCAAAATTGGACGACCGCGACCGGTTGCCGTGTCTTTCCTTCAATTTTTCCTATTTCTCTTTGTGGCCTCGCGTGCAAAAACCATACTCGCACAGATTAATTCCGTCGGACGGCGATTATGCAATGTTTTCGCGAGGATGCGTGCTCCGGTTTTCTACTATACGGTTCGTTCCGCGTCGAGTGATCTCCGACCGTATATGTACGTAGGTGCACGGCATGTCGCAAGCATCTATGTATCGTCGGCTCGTTCCAATTGAAAAAGGAACAGCTCTCTTCCAGCGCCGCTTTTCCAAAACGGAAACGGAAATTCCACGGAATCGGAGCACGGCGAAATCGTGGTACGAAATCGCGATTCGTCGAGCACCACCGGGCCTTCGGAGAAATAGAATGGCGAGAATGAATTCGCTGATTCTAATCCGGGGTCCGCTATCTTTTATTTCTTGATGGGCACGCTTAATTTGGAAATAAATCATTCGCACACCTCCGGCCGGAAATATTTACCGAAACGTCTTAATTATTTCTGTATTTCATTGAGTCTGGTGCGCAGCATGTAGACCGTGAATACCAATAAACTAAAAACCTTTCAACGTATCGAAATGTTTAAATAAAAAGGAAAGCTAAGAGAACTATCACAGACCTTCTCCTACTCTCGTTCGGAATTATTCGCGCAACAAGATGGTCGGGTTGCGTCGTGAATCATCGACGTATCGGCGATGACTGGCTTGAAAGAAACGGCGTCGATTCGTTGATGGCGATCGCAGCTTCCTGGAGTCGGTCCTGTTCGGTTCATTCGCTGTGTATTTATAGTTTAATTTGTGGCCTAGGGCCACGCTGAGGGTCGCGGGTATATTTACTTGGCCGGCCTGGCATCGGGAGCCTCGAAATCCGTTTACTCCCGGTCTTTCCCGCCACGGTGGCCGAACGAAAGAATTTTTATGAGGACGTTAAACGAGCGGCCAATGTATCTCTGGAGTCTCCGGGGCCCGCCACGATCGGTTTATCGTTCACCGAACGATCGGCCGCTCCCCTTTCTTCGCTTTCCTTCCCTCGGCGACGCGACGGTTTCGCGACCGGTGGAACGACCCACGAATGTTTCTAATTTTGGCGGCGGCAGGGGCGATTTTACAGATCGGTCAGACGCTGTGCCGCGGGAACGCGATCGGGAAAGAATCACGAGATTCTTCAATCGTTTCAAGCTGCACATTTTTCGAGTTAAACTTATCTGTTGCGACATGGAAAAGCTGGCGAATGTATAAATCTGTAGATTTCCCGACAGGAAAATGACAAGGAATTCGCAGAGGAAGCGTCAGAACACCGTGAAACTAATTCCGAAACTTTTGTGTCGAACCTGGCAGAGTTTGAGGACTAACTATGTGCTAATAGTCGCATGCCACGCGGAATATCTCGCTTTGAAGTCCGTCAAATATTCCCGGGACACCGTTCCCCAAATATTATCAGATCCAAGAGCGGTGCAACGAGAAGAAAGAAAACGGGTAGCAACCGAGCGGCGTGTAACAGTTGTCATTGTATCAATATCATCAAACGACGGTGGTTCGTCGTTGAAAACGCTCCTGGCATCTATATGGTCGCCCCGGGCGAGAGGTGAGGCACTTAAAGTCGAGTAACTCGAACTGGCGCGCGGGGAAGTGGACGGGTAACGAGCAGTCGGAGATTGATCGTATTGCGGTCGCGAATTCGAAATTCCGCCAGGGCCAAGCTTTATCCGCCGAGAATTTGCGGACATTATCCGGTGTATCGGCTGGGATCGCCTCGAACGAAACGATGTCCGGCGACCCTACTCCGACGTTTATGTCCGTAAGTGCTCGTACAGGTTTGCGATCCGATCGACGGAATCGGTCTCGGATATTTTTGTCGATAACGATCCTGCCTCCGAAAGGAACAAAGTGATCACTGACGTTTTTCTTAGATCGTACAGTTCCCGTGTTCCTACCTCGAATATTTACTGTACCACATTTTTTAAAACGAATGGTGAGGACCTCTGTTGTTAATCAACTGGAAATAAATGTAAAAATTAATTTAAAGATTGTAGAGAGAGAGAGAGAGAGACGAGTCCAGTTACAAGTTATGATAAAATTCCAAGTCAAACTTGAAGACAGATCAAACAGAAGAATAATGAACACTCCCCTGTCCAGATGAGTGAAACAGAAATAATAAACTCTGCCTCTAACATCGCATAAAATTGTTCGAATAAGATAATACATTGAACTTTAGCAGTAAACGTACCGCTGGGAAATTATTGATAGTAAAGTCAATCTTGTCAGCTCTGCGACACGAAATAAATTACAAGTGTGTTTTCTGTGCATGCGAGTACAACTGATTTCACGAACCAATTGCCAGATGCTGGAACAATTCCATAAGTCACTTAACTATTGACGCTTGGGTGTGCGATGGGAATAATTTTAGGTATCTAAAATTCGATCTTCCTTCGACGTTAATTAAAAATATAAATTCTTGAGGGACGCGTACAGATCGCAAAACAAATGCAAGAAATTCGCGTGATCGAGGGTGGCGGGGTTGAACGTCCGTGACAAAGGAACATCTATCGAGTTCGAGCAGTTCGAGGGAGCAGGTTCGCAACAAGGAGAGGAACAAGAAAAGTGTAGAAGCGATAGCTCGGTGCCAGCTAAGTTCCCGCGAAGCATCAATCTCGCCTGAGCAAAGTGCGTCGTCGCCGTGGCCCCGTCTCCGGTTTCGGCCGCGTAGAAACGAGACAAAGTAAAAAGCCGGTAATCCGATTTTCGCGACAGGTCGATCTCACGCGTGGTTTGGCGAACGGTGCCGGGCTCGGCCCGAACCGGCGTAAATCAGGGGTTTATGGTCACGGGACAGAAGTCAAAGGAGGCTTTGCCCGTCGCTTCGACCGTCACACATTTTACCGAAATCGTCGCGGCGCGCGGTGCCGCGCGATATATGCCGTCCACGCGGTCCGCGACAAGCGTTCACCGGAAAATTACTGTTGGTGAATCATCCACGATGTATACGGGCTCTGCTAGACTCGCCGAATATATTCGTTCCTTGACACAGCTCTCTCTCTCGATTCCTCCGATTCCCTCCAACTACCCATTTCAATTATTGTTGTTCAATATACACATTATTGTGCTAGTATATTTAACTCGCTCTTGTACTTCAGAATCGTATCCTATCGCAATAAATGGACATGTATCTTGTTAACAAGAATGCGTAAATTAAATTCATACCAACTCGAGATATACTGTTTTGACGTCGGAAGCGCTGCTCTCTCTCTATACATATACTGTCTTCAGTGGGCGTGGCTTCGTTGCTCTTGAATTCAACGGAATCAGGGCAGTGCCCCATTGGGCAAAGTATGCTGATGCCTTCTCTAGATACCTCTAGCGATGATACGTATAGCGAAGAATCTTTCTTATCGATCTTCACGTGATTATGGTAAAGTACCTGAACATGTACCACTTTTTGTTAATGTCATTTTTTGATTATTTTAGAATGCTCTTTTTCGACCAAAAAATTACCAGTTGTAGATGCATTTCCTCCCTATAAGATTCTGGGGTCAAGTTTGTTCAAAAATTAATACAGCTTGGGAAAAATATTTTTTTTTGTGGTGTGTCATTTGCAGGTTCCAGCGAAAGGGGTTCTTAATATGGTACACCTCGAGTCCCTAATATGACACCTGGCGCCATATTCGGCACCCACATCAAGAATGTCAATAGCTATACCCATATTAGGAACCTTGCTAGTGCCATATTGGGAACTCCACGTGGACTGATAATACTAGCTACTGACAAAGAGAAAATGAATTTCAGCCCAAACCAACAGTTGGAAAACATTGATATAAATAAACTGAAACTACTATATGTTTATACATTTCAAAATCACTTATCTTCCTCGAGAAAGATACAATCGAAAATCTAATCACAAGAATAATCAACACGTGGAGACACAACTGGCGGAGGATCGATACTAAAATCTATAGAATGGTGCGATTGCACTTCACGCTGTTGAGTAAACATGGTAAACTATTGTTTAATAAATAAGATATAGGGCAGTGCTATAATAGCCGACTATACCATATTTGGGCACTTGACCCTACTATCTAAAAAAATTCTAATAAATTCCCCGATTGCTAAATCTTCATCTAACAAAAACCACGGTACGCAGGAAGGTCTGATTGTCGAGACCCCGCAGGAATTTTTTGAAATTTTCACTAGAACTACAAAGAATTTTCGTTTGAAGTTGAGAATGATCGTACTTGATCACCGGTATGGTTTCAGGAAATGATGCGAATGTTCCAGGATGAAATTGATGAAATTAAAACTGGAGGTGGTTATATTTGGTTATGGCGGATGGTTAGCTCGAGGTAGGGATCAGAAAGGAGTCCATTTCTTGGAACACAGACCCGGAAACGGAGGTTCGGTTCGACGGAATCAAACGGAAAGTTGAAGTCGGTCAGCCGGCGATCCGTGGTGGTTAAACCGCGCGGCAGAATTTAGAATTCGTGACCACCGATTAATCTCTGGATGGTCGTTATCCGTCAGGTTCTCCACGCTGGTCGCGGCCGGTGTTTAAGTGCTCTGCCCCGGTGGATGGTCTACGATAGTTCGCGGAAGTGTTTTCCACGCTATTGCGACGCACGATATGAATCGACTGTCGCCGGAACGGAGACGAAGCAGCAGGGAATAATTTTTCACGGGCGACTTTGTCCTCCGCGGAATTGACGCGGAAATATCGCGTTCTGGCTTCACCCAGCGGCATTCGACCGCCCGCAGATCCCCAGATAGAAGTCCGGAACTTCGTTTGACGATTATGTCATGTCGTTTGACAGCAAGCTGAATCCAACGCGAACTTATATCCCCGACGTACAATATGTTACCCTCCGTTCGAAATCAATCGTTCCACTCTATTTATTTCCGTCTTTCGACTCGCTGCATTTCCATGCCGCCAATTTTAGATGTACATTTTGTTGAATTGAATATCTTATTCGACGAGCCGGGAATAACACGTTCTTCCGGTCCGCGTTCTGCGAAACACCGGTGGAAATAAATATGGATCGATCGGGAAACAATGAGATCCGAAGGAAAGTCGGATATTTAATATTAATTATAAAATACGGGGGACCCGACACGTTATTCATAGGTTGTCTTGTTTTCGACAGTTGCAGAACCTTTACTTATTTTGGACGCTGGTTCTCGCTATTCTGATTCTGCTCGGAAATAATTTCATAAAAAATTCTAGGCTATTAATTCACTTAAAATTTTACAGCTGAAATGGAAAAGAAATGAAACAGTTCACGGAGGAACAGAAAGGGGTTAATAAATCTGCGGTTATTAATCATCGGCTGTGTAGAAGCTATTAAATAATTGCCGGTGGATGGGGCATTAAGTTGACGAAATTACGAGCGAACTAATTTCCGCGTCGGCGAAGTCCCGGTGAATTACAGCGAGTGGAATGTTCTTTAGCCGCCCCGAAGATCCCTGGATCATTTACGAGGAATGGTCATGGGTGCGTGGTCGATCGGGGTTAACGGTTACTAAAATCGAGATGTAGGGGGTGGCCGGCTCGTGATTATTTCGGTCGGATCGTCGATCGATTCGAGCCGCGATGCGAAAACACGTGCGCGCCGCGTTTCGTTCCAACGATTGTCACGCACGTCGCACGCCGGGTTCGCCGCAATAAGGTCGATATAATTGATGATTAATACTGCCAAGTTCTAAATCCGCCGTTCCCATTAGTTTTAACGAGCGGCCGTTTCCGAGTATCGAAATCCGTCATCTGTCCCGTGCGATTTGCTCGCTTATCAAACGCCTTTTCGTTCGCTTTCTACGTTCAACGACCGTCGCACAGTTCGAAACCGTGAAAACACGAACTGCAGTCGAATTTTCGAGGTCGTTGAAATTTTTTGAAATTTTAACCTTTAATTTGAATCTCTTATACGTCTGAAGTAAGTTTTGATGTGCATGTGGGTGGCTGTAAGTCAAGAATGTAAGTAAGATTATTATTATTATTATATACGGACCGAGGTCCTTTTATACATGAGTTTACAAACTTTTTGTATAACTGATAAAACCAAATAGAAAATAACAAAAATATATAAAAAGAACAAAAAAAAGAAAAAATCTTAACCTAAAATTTACATTCGAAGGGACAAGCGCAAAACTCAACAAATACAGGTACGATATTAGCAAAAAATCTCGCGTAATTTTGTTTTGAATGCCTGGAGCGTGCCATTTAAAAAATCAATATTATTGTAAAGTGTGTTTGATCTCGCAATACTCCGATTTCTAGGATTCATTACTCCATATGTGGAATTGGATTTGGTTGTTTGAAATCCTGCTCTCGTTCTCAAAACACGTTCAGGTACATAAAGATTAATTTGCTTAAGGAGAGCGGAGCAATCTATATTATTATTCAACAAATTAAAAATGAAGCTTTGGTCGGATACTATTCTTCGATCAGATAATGTTTAGATAAAATAATTTTTCTATAATAAAGACAAATATGTGAGCATGAGAATAAACTTTCTCTTTTAAAGTCCTCCATACATAAAGGCGAAGTGGCGTAAGATTCTGCCGGTTTCGAACGTGGCCGACAACTTTAAACCCCTCGATGAAAACAACAAAGCAAATAACACCGACACGAAATTAGAGATCGGTATTTACGAACCCGGTCGATCGATCTCTTCAGTACAGTATGCTTGCGCAATCGACGGCGGTTTGCCTCGGGTGTACGGCTGCCTCCTAGCACCGCTCCGAGTAGCTTCGGAGATTCGAGGTGAACCGGATCCGAGCCAACTGGGATTATCGAAAACTGCTGTACGATTAAATAGGGAACCGGCTGCGAATAAATAACGCAAATAACACCGGAGCACTGAAATACAATGTTGTAAGCTGCGCGCCCAGATTCTGGCACAGTGATTATTCGCGCTGGAATGCGACGCCGGCGAATTTCGTGGGCAGCGTGGCACTTCCAAAGTATTCCCAGCTTAAGAACCGTGAATGCCTGTTTATTCTCACTTTGCCTCCGCACTGGAAATCAATTATTAACATTATCAAAATAAAAATTTCAGTTCAATCTTGATCGTTTAATATAGAGAGAATATTTCCTATGAAGAATATAGATGCAAAATATTTTACAGTTGTGCCTTGCAAGGGAGATGCGATGGTCCCCTGATGGCGTTCCTGGCGGAGCCATAACCGTGGTTGCTTAATTTACAATCCGGTAAACTGTCCCATCGCAGCGTAAAATCCGCGACGATATCAACGGTTCGAGTTCGCGGTCGGAATAGTCGAACACGCGAGCGCCGCTAGAGTTGTTAATTAATATCGCTATAAATTAAAATGTATTATGCAAGTTGGTCGGTCTTGTCCGTAGCTTCTTCGGGACTTGCAGAGACTCCGGCGTGGCTGCGGCCGGATCGCGCAACCACCCCTGAGTTTTGCAACCCCGTTTCCGCGAAGAGAGCGCGCATGGGAAGGTGGGGGGTTGGTCTTGCGGAGGGAGGGTGTGCGGAAGGGTGTGCAGAAGGCGAACGGGGTGCCGAACGGGGGGCCGGGTGGTAACGCGAGGCAAACAACAAGAGGTTTTCGTAGTCGGCTAACGGCGGAGTTTCCTCGTAAACTCTTAGAGAAGTTCCCAGACAAATACAGAAATATTTTGTAATGGAAACACGTCCCTCAGAAATTAAATATCGCGATGAAGGGGGATGAAGTTGCCGGTGGAAGGCTCTCGCCGCGGCGTGCGGCGCGGCGCGGCGCGAGAACGAAGACTGCGTGAGAAGCCGGAAGTGGATTACGAGGAGCGAACGGGCATTAATTACCGGTGCTTTCGGGAATCTAAGGATTATTGCGCGGGGCCTCCGCGCGGATTGAAAACCTATGGAGTTTTTATTGAAAGAACCGCGTTTTAATTAGCGGACTTGCGCGTGCGAGATCTTATGGCCGGCTAGAGGGAAATGGAAATCGGCTAAGAAAGTTTTTACTGATCTGTACAGTTTGTTGTGATTTACGGTTTCTATTATTTATTATGGGGTAAGGCGATACGGCCTCCACCGACTGTCTCATTGTCACGCCGAGTGTTGGCATGGCATCGTCGCGATGCGCGCAGGAAGCGACTAGGAATCTCGAAGACTGGCTCGCGTCCAATAAACATCTTTGGTATAATTTAACGACATTTCTACCCTCGACACCTACTCCCGCGTTCTGAGGTATAGGGATATCGATCCACGGCGGGTTTGCATCAACATTCCATCGCTGCTGAAACCGTAAACCAAACTAAACATTTACAAACCTAATACAAAAGTTAGTTTAAGGTTAAACTATGATTTCATTGGAATTAGGATTTCACTTTCGTCGCTCGATGCTAGCTGCGTATCTGAGAAGCACCCGATAAATTTGTGTAATTGATTGCAAAAGGAGCTTCTCGCCGCCATGCAGTCTTCCTACGAGATTATTGTTTTTCTTGCGCAGCGGGTCTCTCGCGATGGCAGAAATAAGGAAAAGAAATTATCATGCTCGAGTCTCGCCGGAAGTGGCTTGTATAAATACAGCTGTCGCGCGCTACGCAAAGGGAGGTAAGTGCAAAACAACTTAGCCTATGTGTTTTGACTCTCTGTCACTTTTAGACCCGGTGAACGGGGTAAGCGATACCGTGCCATCGCAGATGTTCTTTTATAGAGGGAAAGAAGCTCACTGAAGACGGCGCGCGAGCACCGTGCAAAGCTACGGGATTCCCTGCAGTGAAAACTTTTGTCGGACCTCCCATGAAAATGGTACGACGCGACGCTCGAAGCTCAATCTGACTGTTGACTCACCGTAATTTTCTGTACAACGTTGGAGAAATTACCAGTTTTAATTCGTGCAGCAATGTGATTGTCAATCAAAAGGAAAGTGTAAATTTTCGGGGAATCGAACAGGTTCCGCATAGCGGAGCGCGTGACGTCCGTGTTCGCACACGCGAATTAATTACCGGCTTTGCAGCGACTACATCGCCCCGGCAAAATGACGAAAAATGTCCTGCGCCAGTAATTCCGAGGGACAGCCTCAAAGGAAACGGCACAGAGCGGCGGAGGCGACGTGGAAAGAGTAAAAGAGACAATTGTGCAGCTAAGTATACTGTAATTAAACGGTAGGCGAAGGTGCGTTCGTTGATGAGGGAGCAGAGAATTCGAGCCTATTCGAGAGTCCGGCTCTGCTACCGACTACTTGCGTACACACTATACACATAGCAGATACACGTAGAAGGGAAACAGGGTCCCCCTCGTGCACGTACACGCGTGTTCACGCGTGTCAACGTTCGCATACTTGCGCCGCGCCGGACCGGTACAGTATTAAAGCTGCATACACGGGATACATACATGCATACGTCGTTGTCCCGGAGGTAAAAGAGGGCTCGCAGTGGCCGAGGGAGAGACACTCTTAAAATGTTATGACGTGGAACTCGTGATTTCATGGAACATTTAATCACGATATTGGTAAATAGGCGAGACAGGGGTTCTCGGGCATCGGACGGCAATCAGTTCCCTTGTAACTGCTCGATTCCACCGTTCTAATTGTTCAAACGGTCACTCGAACACACCGGACCCGACCCTCCGACCAAATTCTACACAAATTCGTTCGGGCAAACTTTAAATGTCATTACTGCGAGCCGACGAGTCGCCTTCTTTCACTTTTGACTCCAGTTGCAGCAAAAATAAATGCACAATTCTTCCGCGACGCGGGATCCTGCGGGATTTGCGGAACTGCAAGCCCCAAATGAGATGTGCGAAATTCTAAAGAAAAATCGTGCGTTTTGCTGGAAAATAGAGGATAGGAAAATGATTAATTCCTGGGGTGGCCACCCCGTCGACTGTGGGAGCCATGGCAGAGGTATCGAGAACCACTGTATGCGGTCTCCTGCGAAGGTGCTTGAGCCAAATAGTTACACCGTAGAGTTCCCTTTTCCCTTTCTCTCGCGGAGCTTTCTCTCTCCGTGACAACTGCATCGGCGGAGCAGTTAGAGTGGCGGAAAAGCCTGGGGAAAGGCGAGGGGCAGGGTTCGGGTCTCGCAGCGACGGGGGTGTGTACCAATTATACAGACACAACTATTGTGCGGCTCTCATTAAACGACGCCAACAAATTCGATTACTTCTGCTTCCAAATTTTGTTGGCCCGGTAAATGCCAGCATCGGCACCTTCAACCCCTTGCCACGGCCAACCGAACCGAGGGGGGCGGCAAAGTACGAACATTTTCCACGGTTCGAACTCTACCACCCTACCCCCTCTTTCTCCTTTCTCTCTCTCTCTCCGCCTCTCTTTCCGTTCGCCTGTCTCTCCCACCAACCCCCGGAGAACGGAGAATTTATTTTACGACTAAACAGAAAATTAGTGAGCGTTTGGGTTTGCGGTGTTTAGGTCTTTTACACGGCCGCGGTTCGAACCGCGGTCGAATCGACCTGCAGGGGTGCGGGGACGGAGAACAACCCCCGCGTTCCAGGGATGTCTCGACCCGGATAGAAATTAATTGAGTTCTGCGGGGGTGTCTTACGGAATTGAAATATTTTTTACCGAATTAATCGACGGTGAACACGGGGGTGACTTTTTCAATCTCGTTCCCAGTGTCAAACCTCGACGTCTTTCTCCATTCCTCATTTGTTTATGCACTGGAAATTGCGTGCAATTCTTTCTTTATAAAATTATCAAATATTTTCCTCATAATGTACAGGGTGATTCTGGGAACTGGGACAAGTTACTATTCTTTTTTAGGTGAAAATAGAACAAAGTGATAGAGGAAGAAATCATATATGTCATAATACGTCCTAACATCGCAGAGCATCTGGGCGACTTGTAATTGACAGCAAATTCGAGGTTAATTAGACTCCAGTTGAATGCATTTCTGGAGGGATGCGCGCGTCTCCAGATTGCAAGTAGCAACGATATCCGGGCGCGACAATATTTCAAACATTTTTATGTGACGACGAGACGGGATGGACTTAGGGAAGAAGACTCGCCCGTATCGTTAAGAGAAAACATTTAATTGGCGGCGTGGAACCGGAGCGCAAACGAACTCAGACGGCCGGGCGAGGGTGATTTATTATTTAATCTTCTAGACGAGTGATTTTTATCTGGACGTCTGCCACGGTTCCCGAGGTCGAAAAGCTACCCCTGCCCGTTACCGTTTACCGACCTCGGGTCAGTAATGGTTATGCTTGTCATTATCGCCGTGTCGCACGAATCGTCTGGCCGCTCTCGCAGACCCCGGGACCACGACCAATGGACTGCAGCACTTGAACTCGTTACGCCGTGCGGTGCAATTCCGCGACCGTTTCGGCCCATTCTCGCTTAAACGTTCCGAAAGGGGTCGGAGGCTCGAATTTACCGCCACACGCGACCCAGCGAAAAACTTTCTTGGACGATACGCATCGAAGGAATCGGCCAAACTACCCCCCTACACCCCCTTCGAATCCGGAGTCCGTAACTTCGATAGCTCGACAAGTTTTCAACCCTTTGTCCCGGAGATTAAAGCACCAGTCTCGTGACAATGGGTTCAGGTTATTTAGATTTAGATTATAAAATTCCTTAGAACGCGAATCCTAAAATTCAGCAGTAAAGAAACAGTTCTACATCGATCCACCAACTCTCAAAATTCCTGCTCCGAGGATCAAGGCTTCCAAAAGCGATTCGGAGATTTGATCGCGGGGGAATATTTATGGGGTTTTCCGTGTCTCAGCGTTTGTTCACGGGGATTGCGAAGGTACGGTGATGGGCGTACGTAGATCGCGACGGCAGCAAGCAGAAAAAGGCAGGACAATAAACGCACGAGAAGTCGGAAAATAAAACGGGTCGTATCGATCCTAGGCGAAGAGACAGCGGCACGGTCTTTCGTTCCGCTCGCCGTGAAAAGTTTAATGACTTTTTGTTAATTAACATCCCGTCGGACAGGTTTAGGGGAACGACGGTCACTTCGTTCTCCCTTTCCCCCCTACGCCTCCCCTCGTCCTGCGTCGTTTCTTCACCCACACAAACTTCCTCCTCCTCCCTCCACCCCACCCCCCCGCAACACTCTCCTCATGCACACCCCCGCAGGTCTTGTTGACGTTTTCGTTGCGCGACGCAACATACGCGCGTATACCTCCTCGTCGTTTCGCGTGGAATCGCGAACACGCCGCGCGAAACAATTTACCAGACGATAAATTTTTATAGAAGGGCGCGCCAGGAGACCGGGGCCCGAAAAGGGGATGAGGGTGGTCACCGCTGAAACGGAATTGAATCGATATATTTACGTGCCGTTTACCAGAGGGAAAGGGTTGGGAGTTAGCGCTCGTGTAATTGCAGGACAACGTACATACGTGAACCAGGGGGAGGATGGACAGGGGGGGGGGTGGTGAACACACACCGTGGATTAGGGGTGCGTTCTAACTGCTGCACCCTGACTCTTGTTCCGCTGTCCATTCCGAGGAAATGGTTTGACCCTTTGGATTCTTTAAAGGCCTCGTCCCTTGCGGTTCTACATCGGGGAATTTCCACTTTGCATCTTATTACTGCAATCTCGCTGCACAGTGACTCAAGCGTTGCAGTTGAAAATATTTTCGTGGAGCCGAGAATTCTCGCATCAAAATTTATAGACCTCGCTACGACTTTGTAAACATTCGACGGGACGTGACACTGAATTTCCTGGGGATTTTAATATGCTAGAACGAACGGATGAAATTGATAGAAATGAAATTTTCGCGTTCGTAAATGTTTTTGAAACAAATAAAAAGATAGTGGGAAGTTTATTCGAAGATTGTTCTCCACTTTTGAGGTACATTTTTCTTCCAATTTTTTGAGGATCATACTGACAGAGGCACATGGTGTGACAACATAAGGTTGACGGAACACGCGTGTAAACGATTGCCGACAGCCCTTACGACATTCCGAGCATTCGTTTCGCTGGTTCCCCGCCCCGAGCCGTCATCATCGAAATGTCACGGAAGCGATAACAGCAGCAGGAAATGGAATACGAACAGCGACTCGGGGCCAGCTGAAATTTTCTCGGCAGGCTGATATTTGTCGAGTTCGTCAACGACGATTGAACTTTAGAAGGCCATGCGCCTCGGGGACCGATAAAAGCCGATCCGTTCCATTATCGCGGCGCGGGCTGACAGTCCGCGCGGATTAATACCCGCTCGCGTGCCGACAGAGTAAACGGTGTCCTCGGAATTTATTGTAATTGGTCTTTTGATATAGCGTCGACCCACTCACGTGCCGGGCATTTTCGCTTTCCCACCCCGGACCCCGACCCCCCGTAAACCCATCCCCGGACGCTCGTTCCTACGATGGTATTTTCTGGAATAACGATAATGCTGTGCGAACGAGGGAGGAAACTTCAATTGATTAATTATACCGCTGTGTGAACTGCGAAGATAAACATTCGCCGCGTCCTTAGCTAAAATGTTATAAAGTGTCCCGAAATTTCAATAAACCACCCGTGTTTAACGCTGAAGCGCTGCAGCAGAGTAACCAAAATTTTTCCCGGTGATTCCGTGAACTTGGAACTTTGACCTGCAGCAGGAAGATCCGAATGAACGGAGGTAGGACACCCGGCAGAAACAATCAGAGTTAGGGTGCGTCTCAGGGGGGTGGTTCACGGAGGCCGGCGAAGCCCGAAGAAGACACCGCGTGCTCCGGTTCGTCCTTGATCGTTAGACGAATGTTCACTTGCACAGCGAAGAAGGTAGGAATTCCGTGGAACATCCTGAGCTGAGAAGGAGAGCAGATTCTGGGCCGGGGGGGTGGAAGCAGGGGGTGTATCTCGGCAAACGACTCGAACTCGAGAACCGAGGTCGTTTGGGGAACGTACGGGAGACGAAACGCTGGAAACTCGAAGGAAACGCGGCACCGGGGGGCGTAAAGAGGTAGCAGGAGGTTGGAGGAAGGTGGAGGAAGGTTGGTGGTAGGACAGTCGAAGTCAGGGGAGCGGAAAGAGGGAAAGGGTAGTTCTGTTGCCGGTTCTGGAGACTTGGCGAGGAGGCCGGCGCAACCGGCGGGAGGGGAACTGAAGAGGCAATATAGGAGAAAGCTTATTATTGGAGTTCGCTGCACCCGAGAAGAGAACAAAATACAGGCGAGCAGTGATTGCTGTTTCCAATTGAACCCCTCGTGCGCCACGCTCTCCACCTGAATGAACGAGCTAGCGGAAAATAATCAAGCTCCGCCCGGAGCTACTATCTAGCATTCGTGTATCCAACCCAGCCTTAACCTTCCGCGTTCACCTCCGTTCGCCACCCCCGACCCCCGGCTCTCTGCCACCCCCGACGACTATCGGAGTCTCTGTTTCGTGTCGTCGTTTGTTTTAGACGTTCGACTAAAACTACCGATCGCTTGGCTCCTCCGTTGCCCTCGGAATTCTTCGGCCACCCTCCAAGATCCTCGGGCTTGCAACCCCCGCAAACACTGTCTCTCTATGTACGCTATTGTTCGTTCAATTTGGAGTCCCTGCCGAAGGACTTCTGGCCATAGTGCTCGGTTCCAAATTCTACGAGGATTAATAAAATTTGCCTAGCTCAATGTAGACTTGGTACTTGAATTCAATTCAAATATCTTGAAATTTGGGCGATCGCTATTTTTCGGTGGTCGGGCTGAATCGCAGGTGCACGTGTTTCCTGTCAACAACGAAACAGACAGCTCTTCTCCCGCAGCCAGTAGAAATCTACGCGGATTGCTACCGATTCCTCCCTTCTAAAGTTTCACCGGTTCTCTCTCTCCCCCGGCCCCTCTATTTCTGCCTCCCTCTGGCTCCGTCGCGTAACCAGGATTCACGTGTCGGCTCGGTAGAAACAAGGGGCCAAGTGAACGGGGGTGAAGGGGGGAGAGGGTGGTTGGCAGAAAGAGAGAGAGAGAGAGAGCGCGTGCCAGAAAGAGAAGGAGAGAAAGAGAGAAATGAGCGGAGCCAGCCGGAGTCGGTCGATAGATGGTGCAGGAGGAAAGCACAGGAATATGAAACAATCGCTTCATTGGAAAGTCAAGAATCTCTTGAGCCCGTCGGCGTTTGACTTGCCATTAGGAGCGTCAGTTTTAATTGTGCCTGCACTCTCGTCCTCATCGTCGTCGACGTCGTCGTCGTCGTCTATCTCTTGCAGTCTGCAGTCTCAGGTGAAGTGTATCGCCTACCCCCCGTGTATATGCCTCCACCGTGTCTGTACCCACCCACCCTGTGCCCTTTAGCGATGTCTCATTAGTTGCAGCACTGCAACGGATGAGTACATCCTACTGCCACCCAACTACCACCGGCTCCAGTGCCCTGTCCCTCCCTTCTTCGTGCAACCCCATGCTATCCCCGAGATAGGAGACCCGTGCCTCTGCCTACCACCCCCAACCCCTCTACACCCCCAACGTCACTCGACTGCCACTTCCTTATCCCTGGCCACTTACTCCCTTTGCCAACAGGGGGACCTTGGTCTCGCGCCGTTTGATTTGTCGCGGGAACGACCATAACACTCCATGCACCCCCCGTGATCGATAATCTAGGAACTGGTCTAAGGCTTCTCCGAGCTCTAAGCGAATGTTTCAACATTTTCATTTCGAAACGTGGATGGTCTGTTAATCAGGGAATGGTTAATCAGTAGACTGCGGAGCTTTATGCATATATAGGAAAATTGAGTAGATAAAATTCAAAATTGTAACATTTTAAACACTGAAGACGCCAATACATGATTTCTCCTCTATTAAAATCGTTAAGGGAAGAAATAACGTTCAATTTAGTTTCTATTTCTTGCAACCGATGCAGACAATTTTTATTTTGCATGAAAGATTCGCAGTCTATTAATCAGTGACCATAGTCGTGGTATTCTGACGCGATTAGCCAGGTCCCGTGAAAGGAACGTAACCGAAGGCAAATGGAAGGCAAACAGTGGTTTGGTTAGCGGGAGCCGGTGCGGCGCGGCGCGGCGACGCAAACAATTCCCGCAATTCCTAGAGCGTCTTCTTTCATCGGGGGCGCGTTTGCTTGAAGATTTGCTCCTCGTTAGCGGGCACAAGGTACCCGTTCAACGTAGGAACACGGCCCGAAGGCGGGGGCTACGGTTCCATGCTCCGTTGTTTTCCACCGAAAATTCTTCTTTTCCCCCCCGGTCTCGGAGAGAGCTCGCGCGGCCGAAGGAACAATTCGCTGGGTGTTTACCCAACGGAACTAGGACGAAGGACCAAACGAGAAAAAGGAGGCCTGCGAGGCACGAGAGAAAAAAAAACCGTGGGGGCCTCCTTCATTTCGCGAAGGCTAATGGTTCAGGCTCCCGGGAAGATTATTGTACGGGCCGGCACAAAAGCAATACCTTCGCAATTAAGGGAATAGCTGTAAACCTAGCCCCAGCTAGGATGTGTGCGGTACGTAGCGTGGTGACACACGTACGTGTAGATGTGCGACAGAGAGAAAGCTAGAGAGAAAGAGAGAGAAAGATGTTGGGGCGGGTGCATTGCACCGGTTCGCCTCGGCTTTGTTTGTACTACGCGATGAACTGAAAGACTCCGGCCCTCTCTTCTTTTCTCCGTGCTCCAATGGACCGGCCCGCCTGCCTGTCCCTCTGTCCGTGCAACTTTGATGTCACACTAATTCTAAAGGAATGGGTAATCGCGGGCTGGTCACCGTGTAGACGAGCAGACATCCTCGACCCATTTGCCGATGCAGATTGGGTCACGTAGGTATAAAACGTCGGTGGAAATGAAACGACCGGGGCTCGAGTGGACCAGCGCCTCGCTAATGGCGTGCCGATAGGAACCAGCGCCGTGCTTCCAACGGGGTAGCCCCCCTGAATCGCTCTCAGATCGTTCTTTATACTCGTGAACATAGATTAGCAGTCAATTTCAGTCTGTCTAAATCATTGTCATTCAACCTGGACGCTCGTCTAAAAGCAGGGGAAATTTTGAAGAATCCCAGTAAAAGAACAGTAGAAGCATGTCGCGCACGTTCTCGGCTAGTTGAGAATGCCGCCGAGTGAACGAACGAAGTTGCACGAAGTCCGGAAGAAACGGAAACAGCGAGAGGAGAGTGGTACGGTTCGAATCGGTCCAATAAGCGGGA
The DNA here is from genome assembly GCA_963966675.1 of Lasioglossum calceatum. NCBI lineage: Eukaryota > Metazoa > Arthropoda > Insecta > Hymenoptera > Halictidae > Lasioglossum > Lasioglossum calceatum. The sequence continues at coordinate 847,237 of OZ016545.1, forward strand.
GTTCTCGAAAACAGAAGCGGGAAGAGCTGTACGAAAAATTGGCCCAAGTGTAATCCGAGTGGGTCCCCTGTCTTCTCGCCAGACAAGCGCGCGCGCCTCGACGTATCAGTCCAAGTGTGCTTCTACTTAACAAGCTTTCGCGTATTGTGAGGAACATGCTTAAAAGGAAACCAAAAATGGGGACAAGTAGTGAGACACGGGGATCGGGGGAGAGGAGGAGCAGGAGGTGGAGGAGGAGGAGGAGGAGGAGGACGGTGGGCAGAGGTTGGGCTCGTAACGACGACGAAGAGAGGTGCGAGAATCAGCGGGATCACGGTGACACCTCGGGCGCCCTCTCGTATCACGCTCTTTTTCACCCCGAGTGCCGTACAAACAATAACAAACAGTACTAATGAGGCTCTTCAATAGCGAGGAAGCAACGGCGAAACTGCGCGCTCGCGCGGCACTCGGATGCGCGCGACAAAGCTTCCGGAATGATTACGCGGCGTTGTTCGACACTTGACTTCCGCGCCGCGTCGATTGTTCGTTTCGCTCCTTCCTGAGCGATCGTCGGCCCGCCGCGGGCGGAAAGTGTCCTTTGACGCGAGGAGTGCCACTCGAAAGTCTCGAAAATCTGGTTAGAAACTCTGGACGCCGCGGCAAACTAGGCGTTATCGATCTCTCGCCGCCCCCGCCACCCCGACGATGCTTTCTTTCGATCCTTGAGACGCGCTCCTTGCACACCTTCGCCCGCACCACCCGCCCACACATTAACAATCCACTGTAATCGTAATCGAAGCATCAATAATTTATCGGGGCTCTAGACTTTTTGTGAGCTCCAATCGTTGCAAGTATTCTCTGATTTTTTAGCTGAGTCTTTGAATACTTCGCTGCGCGGCTCCTTTGACAGGTTCTTGAAACATTGGAACAGTAGAAGCTGCGACTTCTAGGAAGAATAGAACACTGAGAGAATAGCCCACTCAATTATTTCTTTCGTCAAATTTCAAAGAAGTGGTTTTCGTATGCTGATAAATAGAATGATAGTTTCAGTCGAATATGAAATAAAAATGGGAGAAATAGAGTTTAGAGCGCAGTATGATTTTAAATATTGATTAACCATGCAGTGATGTCAACTGCTCCTACACCGTGTCCGAGAGCGCAGGTTGGAATAGCGATGGAAAAATTGTCCGGGGATGAACTTGCGTAGTGAGTAGTTTGATTTCGAGCGGGGTTTCCACGGTTTTGCAACGCTGTCCGCGGTCGGGTCCCCTTTTCGTCGTCAAATTTCGCGGAACAGAGGCGACATTCATCACAGGACATTATGCAACGGGGAACGCAAAGGATGACCCGAATTCGCGGTTTGCTGCGTCCGTGTTCGAATCTATTTTTCTAGCCCGTGCAAATATCCGTGGATGTTCAAGGTACGCTTTGTTCGGATTTCCACGGAATCAACGACCCCGTCCACCCCGTGGGCTCTTCTTCAAAAGCTATCTTCTGCTGTGTTTTATCTTTTCTCTTGTTTGTTTTTTTAAATATCGAAGCGGATTCGCATTCGTGTGCACGGTTCTTAGTTCCCGGAGACGGGAACGCGGCTGTATTCCGTCGAGAACAACGGGACAGCTAAGGAACAGATAAACCCGCACGGCCGGAAGCCGGTCTTTTCAGCAGAAAATTTTTGTACATGTGTAACTATTCGGAATTCGATTAATTTCGCGTTCACAATCTCAGACTGATATTTAAAATTCCCATTGCTCAATGAATACTCGGAAAGAATCTAGGAGCACTGACTTTCACTGAAAAAGTCGCAAAAATGGCAAAATCGATTGAGTTCGTTAAAAATGCAACAGGACTTGATCGGGTTCTAGTATGGTTTCTCTTCCATAAACGTCCGTTTACTGGCGAGGGCAAGCCGTTTTCTCGGAAGTCCGCGGCTAGCTGGAGGACGGATAAAATGGCAACATTTCAATCCCCGGCAAGATGGCGGCCGACTGGTTCGAAGAAGCGGAATGCAGTTTCCGTAAGAAAAATGGAACTAATTGGTCCCCTCGAAAGACGCGGACTTTCGTGGCAAACAAGACAGCGGGGCTCATGAAAAGCGGGCCGAGGAGGAAGGAGAGAAAGATAGAAGAGAAAGAGAGAAGGAGAAGAGACAGGGGAAAGAGCGAGAGAGAAGGAAACCCGGGGATCTTGTAGTATCTGGAATTCTAGAGCACGACGTCGAGTGTGTACCGTGCGCTGCAGGCTTGCGAAAGATAGTTGGTACTCTCCAGAGATAAAAGGGAGCCATTCTTTTTTTAGAGGGAAACGCAAACGAGAAATTAGAACATGGAGACTATGCTTACCAGTCAAAATCGCGCGAGGCCCGGTCGGTGGACTCTGGAAGAATTCTTCAACCCCTCCGACCGGTGCCCTGTTGCAGAAACGAACGAGCGTTTTCAAAGCTCGCTTGCGAAATCGCCCGGAAACCGTCCTCCAACTTCCGTGGACGCTTACGCCAATTTATCGAAGCCGCTTTGCCCACTTTTTCGCCGTTTAGAACCTTCCAAATGAAAATGTTATAATTGTGAAACAAATGAATTTTGCAGCGCGAGGGAATTTCCATAGCATCACGAAGATTCGAACGCGTGCATCGTCGTTTTTGCGAAAGGGTCCAGGGGAGGATAATATCGAATGGTAATTTTTGCCAGGACCGGCAGGGCGCGTAATTGTTATTTTAAGGGACCCGGCTCAGTTGCGAGCGATCGGTCCGTTGTCCACGGCAATTTGGAACGATTTATCGCGCCGCGTAACTCCTTATTATGGATCGCTTAATGCGGATAGTCTTAACAATACACAAAAGCAGGGGTTGTATCGGGCGAGGCCGGCGCGGGTGGGAGTTAATAGAACCTCGTTGTTACAGGGGAGGAAATTCGATAATCGCTCGGCATATACTCTGCACGCACACAAACCCGCCTCCATCCTCTGGCTCCTCTCTCGCCCCTCTTCGAGCAACACCCCCGGTTGATTTCGCGCCGCCTTGAAGAGAACTTTGACTAAACGGCTCCACGCTTCCTTAACCTCCCCATTAATCAATATTATATCGCCCAGAACGTTCCTTTGTTTATTGACTGTCAGCTAATAGGTTTTCGGTGCGACGGCATCGACGAATTCTGCCCCGCGACGACGAAGGCGTGACAAAAACCCGGGGAAACGCTTACAATCCACCCACCCCCTGTAGATCCACCCTCTCCCCCCATACCTCATTGACGACAGGGGGCGGGGAAGACGATTAGACGCTTTCGAGGCGCGCTCAAAGAGCCTCATTGTGTAAACGGTGTAAACTACTTTGCTGTCGCGGCGACGTTGCACCTGCGAGGAAAATTACTTGGCCCATTTTACGCTTTGTCCGTGCTGATCGAACTCTCGCGGTTTCTAGACGCTCGCCACCCCCTCCCGCTCCGCCGCTCCCCGCCTTGCCGACGCGCAAAAATGCGAAACGGCTATTCGCGAGGGGTCGTGGCCCTTTACGGACGCGTTGGAAACAGTCAGATGACTGGACTACGGATTTTATGCGAAATAAAAGAAATTAAATTTTATGGTTCACCCACACTGGTATGTACTTTGCGCATAATTTGACTCGTTTCCGAGAAATAAGCTACATCCATTTTTGAAAGGAAGAATGAGTTCCGAAAAAGGCAGTCATCGAGTCAGTAGGCTTATTCGTTTCTCTCCGTGGCGTAGCGCGGGTAATAGCTCTCCGATTGCAGCGTCCGAGCGTAATGAAATCATTTCTGGGATTGCCAACAGCCTAAGCAGACGATGTCAAAACAAACAGGCTGACAGACGCTCCCTGATCCGTAATTATTCACGAACGCGGATGTCTCGCGGAATTAAAACGCAACCATCGCGGCTAAGAGGCCTGTTTTGCGGTGAACGCTCGAAAAGACTGTCGAAAGACGGGCACAATACTACGAGCTATTGCTAAATTCAGGACACCAGCAATTAAGAGGCGCATACTATTTCGTATTTAATTACGTTCCTCGCGAGCCCCGCTGGATACCGGCGTTGATAAACGTCGGTACAATTTAATAGCAACAACTATTCCCGTATTAAGCAAAACACGCTGCTCTGTCCATCCGAAGATCGTTCCCACGCGAACAATTTGCGAACAAGACGAATGTCGAGAAATTGTATAAATAATCCTGTTGATTATTCTAACAGAAAAGAGAAGGCGAAAATATTTGAGTCAATTTATAAAAATATATGTTTGATATTATTCAATGATCTCCAGGCAAGCGGTTCCAAATCAATTTAAAGAATAACCTGAGAATCTGTGTAGAACAGAGGAGTGGATCTCACCCCCCGAGGACGTGGCAGTCTGGATCGATTAAAACCGAGCGTAGAACCCCTGTAGGATTTTCGATCGAGGCTTGGCCCGTCGAGGAGCGTCTCATGGAGGATGGAAAACTCGTGGAACAGGAGGAAAATCGCCCCGGGAAAACAACTGATCCCCAAGGTTGCCGATTCGCGTCAGTCAGCGCGACTTAAACGCCGGGAACACGGTTTTAAACGGGGGTGGTTTGGGAACGGAGCAGGCACACCTCCGCACACGTAACTGCCTCGAGGACAGGGTAAGACGACGCGGCTCGGCGTTGCGGGGGTGGGATGACAACAAATTTTTTCCGTGACGGTGGAGGACCACGGCCGGGAAATTAGCATCGATAAATTTCCCGGCGCGTCGTTCCGCGTTGTCGCCGGCGACGTCGACGACGACGACACTCGACGACGCCACCGGCGCGCATATAGCGCTCGCGAAAGTGACACGATGATGCATGGCCGACTGTTTTAAGAATTATTCGTTATTTATTGCCGGCGAAGGAGCCGATTCCTCTCGCGCGATTTTTTCGCCGAATTTCACCGCTGCTCGACCACGAGATATTTCATTAAACGATCCGAACTGGCGACACGCTGGGCACATTATCGATTATTACAGATATTGATTGTAAATATTTAAATCGATATAAATCATTCAATAACAGGAAGTAAATCACATATTTATTTCTACTAATGGCATTTTTTTTTAGTTGATAAAAGAGATATTTTTTTTCGTTTGAGGAAAGGGTGATTTGGAAATCGATAGCCCACGAGAGCTAGATTTCCGACGAAAAAGATTCACGCTCCTGGATCCGGAGTAGGATTTAAGGGGGCGTAGGAGGGAGCAGGAGGAGGCGCGAGCTCACAGCCCGGTAGTTAAAAGTTACAAGATGATTCGTTGAGTAATCCCAGACCGTTTCCAGACGGTTGCAAATTGCAATCGTGAACGCCGCGATAATTGTCGCGCCAGTTCGCGTAATGACAATTTTCATCGTGTCGTCACACGCCGCTCCGCCACGGAAGAAATGGTAATTGCCGTATTGCATCTTTTGAGGCACCGTCATTACTACGAATAGACCACTCGGATCTTCGGGCACCCTGTGGACACGCATAAACACTGCGTGCACGACAATGCACTTTCACATCTGCTAAATCTTTTTACAAAATCAAGTCCATATTAAACTGTGTCAAACATCAAAGTTCCGCCCAGTAGAAAGTCTAACAATTTCAAAGAAAAATAACAGACTTAACGAAACTGATGTTTCTCAATATTGCGAGTGAAACGCATTTAACCGTCTGAGGTAAAAATTCGACGCAGCAGAATAACTATTTAAATGGAAAATAATAATTTCAACAAGCAGATTGTTTTGACTAGTCACTGAATGAAGATTAATTACGAACTTCAGTAAGATAAAGCGAGAGTGTACAAACGTTACGGTTGATTCAAAGAGTAAAAAGAAGCGAAAAGCGCCGACAATGATTATCTCGGGTCTGCAGCGGCGCCCACCGGTAAATCAAGGATTTCTTTTAACAAACATTAATTGTTTTTGCGATAGTGAGAATAGCTTGGCAGGGCGGTTGAAGTTAACGGAGTCTGTGCTCAATATTGCCCGTCGAGTAGCATGTAAATGCTTTCTTTCCTCCTACCAGGACGCGTTCCCAGAGAACGAACCCCGGGTTTTCTTCCTTGTAAAATACTCTCTTTAAACAGTCCGCCTCTTTTTCTTCGCGCGTACAAAATGCATTCTTCCGGGCATTCGAAGGTTTCATTTCGCTACGAATGGAAAAACACGCGAATGCAGAAAGCACTATTTTCTGATCTATGAAAATATTGGGAACTGTGCAATGCTATTTAGATACAAAATACTAAAATAAATAGGAAAATAAAAGTTAATATTAAAATTTAGGGGAATATCAGAGGTTGATGTAAAAGTATATTTGATACTTTCGCGGAAGATCTTTCGGATGAAAGTTTCGCTTTGCCAGCGAACTTTGGGTATCCTTCGCGGAGCAGCGTTGCCGATTAACAAATGGTTGAAACAAGATCAGGGACGTAAACAGGGATCGTTTCGCGAGAAGCACGGCGGGCACGCGGTAAAATATTTGCAAGCAGCGCGTTTCTATCGTGTCCCCGTTGAAAGCTGACTCTTTCGTGGAGCCGATAGAATAGAAGTTCGGGAAGAGCCGCAATCCATAACGGGGCGCGCGCGTGTCCCAGGCTTCCTGCGGAATTCCAAGCCCGAAATTGCAAGGAATCGTTGCGGGGAGTTGAGCAACAGCGTTGCAACGACGGTCCGTTAGTCTATCCGCGCAATAAACTACAATCACAAATTACAGAGTCAAATAGTTTCGGCGTTTCGCACGGAATGTCGCAATTTCAGGTCCGCCAACAGGGGTTTTCGGGGCCGCGGAGAGACTTCTTCCGTCGAAGGTGGGGGAAGATGGAGAACCGTCGACCGAGAAGAAACAGGAGGCGGGAACCTGCTGGCTCTAATGAACTTACAATAATTACGAACCATTGATCTATGGGGTCTGAAGAGTTTTCCCCTGCACAACATTACCGGGGATCTTCCTCTCGCCTATCGCCTTCCTTCTTCCGCCATGGACTCCTTCGCGGTACGAAACACCTCTTCATCCTCCAAACAGTCCCCTTTTAAATTTTATTAAATTTTACAGATATTCTAGTTTCGGAGATATTCAATAAAATTGATTTCTCACCCAAACCTTGAGGACTACTTTCACCCCGTTGACACGAATGTCGCCAGCTATAAAAAATACGTGTCAAATATTTTTTGAGTGCTATATCATACCAAACTTTAATTGTGATTGAGCAACCTCCCGTGTAAGACGGGTTATCGAAATTTCTCAATTGCAGCTGCTGAATCGCTGAATAAATTACCTGCTTCATTATTGCTTCTTTTTTTTTTATTAAAACAGTCGGCGGTCCAGTGTCTTCCAGTGTCTTCCATTGCCTTGTGTCTTGCAGGAAGCCGGGAGACGAGTAGAGGAGGCGGAAAAAAGGAGCGGCGTTTCGTACAATTTCTATTGCATTCCTATTTCGCTCCGAATTAAGGAGGCAGCAGTCGCTCGCGTAATTCTTGTTACAAAAGCGTGCACGCAGCCGGCATTATGCCTAGTCCTCAGCCGGCCCCGTAATTCCGACGACGCGCCGAGCCGGCCGGGTTTTTCCCTCTCGCCAGTAATCTTCATAACGATGTCGCGAGTGCCGTAACACGGTAAATTACTGGATCAATGCGCTTTAAGAGGGCCCGACTCGCCTTCCGAAGACAATGCCCACCCACCAGTTCGCAACGGGAGCGCCCCGGTGCGGCGACGGTGGTGGTGTGTGCCCCCTCCTGAGTGGGGGGACGGGGAATAATCTTGCGAAAATTTCAATCAGCAAAATGCGTCACATATTCCCGTCGCCCTGCGCGCCCCAACGCAACGGATCGTAAATAAGCTAAGTTATGCCGCGGGACACGCGGATTTAAAGGCATTGAGCGCGTCCCAGTTGCGAAATTACGTCTCGGCTCTTGATTGGTCCGCGATACCTTCCCTCCTTTCTTGCTTAGGACTCCTCTTTACAAAACCATCTCCCACCATCCTAGCAACCGATTCTCCGCTGCACATGCTGCATATTTTTTCAATATCAATCTTTGCACAGAACATGTTACATTTAACCGAGCACTATTGTAGTTGGTACTTTGATGAAGATTTAAAATTGAAATTCCTGTTTCCTCCAGTGAGCTGTTCATACAAGAGCAGCAGCGAAGAATGAAGAAGATAGGCAGTAGGATGAGGACCCAGAATCTTGAGGAATCCTTGTCGGAGAGGGACAAGAGGATTCAGGTTCGATTCCGGTGGGTTCCCATCGGCTAGGCGCCAGCACGTTGGCAGTCTCGGGTCTGTGTCTCGGAAAGAGGCCTCGAAAACTCGTCCGCGAGGCGTTCGCGAGCACAGAAAAGAGTGACGTGGCCCAGGGCTGGCCAGCAGGGAGGAACAAAGAGAGGGAGTCCGAGTCGTGGAGCAACAGGGAGGGACAGAGAGCCGCACCCTTCTCGCGTGGGTCGCCGGATGTGACAGTCGCTCTCTTTAATTACTCACACGCATACGCGTTGAATGGCCGCGTAAGAAACCGGCCAAGTGCGTCGCATGCATTCTCACCCACACCCGCGATCACCGGCGCATTATGTTTTGCGCGTCTGCCCTCCCACAGGGCCGCGCAATCACGTGGAGTCCTGCGGCACCGATAAAAGGACGAAAAAGTTAACAGCGTCCGGTTCGCAGCGATCGAAGATCCGCCGCCGCCGCCGCCGCCGACGACGACGCTACGCTCGCTCTCCTCGTCCTCTTCGCACAGCGTTCTCTTCGTCTTGTTCGTCTTCGCTGTCGTAGTCGCACGTGGGACTGAAGATCCGGGGCCTCACGAATCTGAATGGTGGCGCTCGAGTGCCTGTGCCCTTCAGTGCCGATTATGCGAGGCCTCTTCACTCCGCTGTCTCCGGAAAAAGCGCACTCGCAGAGGCGGTTGCTGAGGTGCAACCGATTCAACGAGAATCAGCTAGAGATTTTTTAGTCCCCTAGAAAATCAAGCTTTGTTTCCATTTAATTGGAAACTCGATGCTTTAAAATAAATCAAACTACGTAAAATGAAAAATTATGTAAAAACATTTTGAACCTATTTTTTTTTGTTTCTCCATACCAGTAGAAATCGTAAAAATTTTTCGATCTTGCCATTTCCAAAAAATGAAAAAACGGTCTTGCTTTGAGTCCATTATGAAAATCATTTCTGCAATGAAATTGCACACCAGCATTTGTCTTTTATTTGTGCATTGAACTCCGAATTTAAAATTGAGAGCAGCCGTAAAGATTATTTCAGTCGCCCATAAAAATTTTCTTGTTCCCGTGGTGCATAAACGGTAGCCGCGATAGTTAGTCGGGTAAATGGCATAGTTGGTATCGAGATCTATGATTGCAGAGCCGGCAGACGCGGCATAGGAAGCCGGAACTTTACAATAACGAATGCTTTACTGCCTGGCGCTATAGCCATTAACGGGTAATTAGAAACAGATGCCGAGCGAATCTTTTAACATAAAGCATAACCTTAATTCATAAAGCGCGATTACTCAGAGCGCGGGATGGCCGGGAGGAGGCCGTACATCAGTGACACCTTCGAAACAAAAGTTTTAATTATTTATTAGCCGGGACACGCGTTGAATGCAGCATTTCATGGGCTGACTCCCCACCACTCTCTCCCTCTCTTCCCACAGCTGCTTTATGTAGCTAACCCCTTTTCCTGCTTCCTTCAAATTGGAGAAGTTTATCAACGGCGAGAGCATAATTCTGGGATAATGGCGGTACACAGGCATTTTTGCGACCGTCCTCTCGTATCTCTGATTTTCTTCTCGGAACCCAACACCTGGAAACAGAAAACATTCAAGTTGGATAATCACGAAGTTTTCTGGGATGAACAATCGTGGCTCAACATACATAAAAACGATATATTTATAAACGTACATATTTTGTGACAAGGATTATAAAAAGTCAGCCATTTCTCGAATGATTTGAAGAATGTCTCAGGATGGTTCGAAGAGGTTCTGCCATAGCTCACACGGCCATGCGATAATTATCCAGTCCGCGACTGCTGGCGCCCTCAACAGAAGTCTTAATTCAGCAATTAACCTAATGGAATGTATATAACAATTAGCCGGTCCACGCGGTTCCGTTTCGCTACTCGGCAAGGGGGTGCGAATGGTTCCTCTTCTTCGCCGTATCCGCCACCCCTCTTCACACCCCCTCGGCGTTCCTAGGAAGGTGAAGATTTACCCCTGGTGGAAAAGGAAAGCAACCGCTGCGCTGCTGTGGATGCTGGTAGGTAGTAGGCGGTGGTGGGGGTTCGGTTGTATCTCGTAATTACCAGCTGATAATTTATGTTTATGCGGCCGTAGGAGCCCCCGAGCTTACTTACCCCTTTCGCCTGTTCCCGAATGGGGTGCTCTGCAGAGTGTATTACTGCACATTCTTACGTGCGTGCAAGGGTTCGCCCAAGATTCAGGCGAAGGGTTTTTCAGAGGGAGCAGGGCGCGGTACCCGGCCCCTCCTCGTATTATACATCCTTAAAGTCCCACAACCCATTACGGGTCGTCGCCAAAATTTACAGCCGTTTTCACACGTTACTGGAGGTTAATAGCCTCCGTGGGGAACGCCGCGGTGTCTGTCGGGGCGATGATGGCTCGGCCCTGATCCGCGAAAATGGTCCACTCGAACTTTAAGATCCGTTCACTGCCTTACCAGAACAACAAAATTGAAAACCCACTCCAGAAATCAAACGTTCCAAGCATTAATTTCAGAAACAATTGCTAGACAAAAATGTTGATCCCGCAAGCGTTAAAGCAGCTAACTGCTTAACGATGCTCGTTGAACGAGCCGAAACGAGAAGTCGGATGCGAGTACGTTTGAGCCGGATCAATGGACGGTGATTAGAAGTAACGAAGTACGAGGAGAAAATTTCTGGTAATTCCGAGAGGAAATTCTTCAGAGGGTTCTCGAAGAGCGGCGCCGGTACTTTTCGAATTAAAGGTGGCCGCACTCTCCGGGCCAGACCACATTTCTTGCTATCCTTGCCATCCCTTGACCACAGTGGCGGCAAGAGGGTTGTGTACAGAAATGTGGTGGAGACGAACATCTTGCGTCCGCCACAGGTATGGAATAATATGCCAGCATAATCTCGTTCCATTAACGAGCGGCTAATTCAGAAGCAAAAAACTGCTCCGTTCCTCGGTCAATTAATCTAATGAAACGATTAGTATCCACACGAGATCATCGAAATATTTTCACCGATACCATCGCGAAAGACTGTCGACTCGATGCGAATAGAGAAACTCGGAGAAAACGTTCGACAGGAAACGATCGTTTTTAATGAAAATTCGTTTTCGAATTCCGGGCCGTACATTTCGGCGGCACGGTGTAATTTTAACGAGCGATTCGAGCCGCAAAGATTGGCCCAGTTATATCGTCCGGAACTAATTGCAATCGTCAATTAGAGCGCACCAGCCGAAACGGCTGGAAGATATTAATTATCGATTGCCTGTTGAACCGTCGCGTCAGGGTCCTACGGACGACGAGCGAGAGAGGGCAAAGGAAGGTGTAAAGACCAGCCACAGAAAATTAACTTTCAATTGGGACTCGTTCTTGCTCGACCGAACGGCCTACCTACTACCTGTGTGGAACCGTTCAACCTGCACCTGTGACTCGATCGTTATCGGAAAAGGAAAACTTCCGGCACCGGGGAACTCGACGATTGGATCCTTTCGAGAATGTTTATTCGAGTTATTGCGCTCGTTCCTTTTTGTACACCGGCTCGAACACGTTCCTTATCGACTTGTTTGTGCCAGTTGTAGATGAAAGAGTTGGCAAACAGAATTCTGACCTTCGGCAGCCTTCACAGGGCTGATATCTTCGGTAAATTTCGTGTCGCGGCGCAATAAAAGATCCTCGGCCCTTATCGCCTGCATCTTTATCGTTCACAATCTGTCGTTCCGGTCCATGTTCTGATTTTTCCTCCTCTGTTTTCCGGAGAACATTATGTTCTATTTACATGAAAAATATTTCCAGTCGTCACAGATTAACCCCTTGCCTTACAATATCGTGTCAGACTCGTGATAAAGATTCTGACCAGAGTCTAATAAATATGTATGTTATTAATTTTCTTGAAACCGAGATGAAATTCTATTTTGGTTAGACATATAAATTTTCTCCTTTTATAGGAAATTACGAACTACAAAGAAAGCTCTAAACCGTAAAATAAATCGTGTATCCGAATGGAGATTATTCGTGGTGATCGATTAGGGCTAAAAGGTTAGCAAAAGGCAGTTCCCGCGGACAGAACTGGGAGCAAGTTCTGCACGATAAGGACAAAGTACTTGCCCGACTCGAAATGTATGTTATTGAGCCAGGCTGAAAGGGATTCGAGCAGTTGCAACATCGAACCTGTTCGAAGGTTGTCCCTGGTCCGAAGACGGTTCCGCACCAGAAGTCAACGTATTCCGCTGGTACGCGTGGAACGTCCACTCTGCTCCTTATGTCGTGCTCGTTCACCCTTGACGCGACACCTTTAAATTACAAAGACCGAATGGTTCCTCCCGTGCGTTACGTGCGCACCGTATTGCGAGTGCGGATGCACGGAGCCGAGGAACCAAAGGGGAGCCGCGCAGATGTCGGTGAAATTCCGTTCGAAGAGTCACTTGAGCGGAGCCGCGTGCATAAGTGGACGTGGCAACTCGCTTTGATGCTTTGAGGCGTCTTCCTTTCGTTACCGGCCCGAATTCGGAGCGTCGAGACGCCGCGGGGTACGCCTTGTCCGGTGCGGGGGTGGCTCGGACATTCCGAGATCATTAGGATCCGTCATTGATTACAATCCAAAAGATTTTGGATTTTGCTTCCTCGTACAAATGCACAGTCAAGCGTACGAACTGAATAATATTTCTTTTGGTAGACGACCATCCACCTAAAATCTATTTGCGTAGCGAGTACAGGAAAATCGATAGCGAGAGACGATATCAATAGAATATGAGACATTTAATGGATACCGTCCCATTACTTAATATGTATATCGAGATTAAATGTATCGGACTGGATCAGAAATACCTTTCTTCTGGACGGTTCGTAGAAATTGTTCCACGAATAATTTTTAAGATTGTGCAATACAGAGGTGAAGCTGTTCGACCGATTCGAAAAGAAAACCTGAATCGTGGGTTGATTACTCGAGGACTGATGCGCCAGGAGAACCATTAATTTCCAATTAAGAGGCAGTAAAATTTCAATAATGGTCATTAAGAAGCAGACGTTGCCCTCGCTCGTCCGGCTGCGTTCCGGCGAAGGGTTGCAAGGAAACGAAACAGTTGAAGGAGGAACGAAGAAGGGAGCCAACTGACCGTCAGGTGCGCCAGATGCGGAATCGCCCCTCTTTCTTCGATGCTAACCGCTTGTCGATCGTTTCTAAATGCGGCTCGTATTAAGACCATCGATGCACTCCCCTAACTAGCCATTGCGCACGCAGTTCTGTCTCGAGCCAATGGTCTTCGAATAAAAGAATTTTAAGACACGTGAACGTTCCCGTTGCTCCGAACCATTGTGTAAAGTTCCAGTAAATTGCAGTACTTCCAACCTGCTCACAGAGATCAACGAATTTTCTAGAAAATTCCTACATTCGATGCAACGATGGTGGTTCGCGTTGAACACGCTAATAAGAGTATTTTACGTATTTCCAACATTTCCCAAACATGTTGTGTGCAATACCAACGCGATCAATAACGCGCATAATTGTAGAGGATAATAGCAAATTAACATTTAATCTGTTCGTGAACGCAGTCGTTTGCGCAGGCAAGCTTTTGGAATATATTTTCTTGCAGCAGGTAAGAGAGTTCAGCTGAACTGAAGTTTAAAGAAGTGCAAGGTAGCAGAGGTAGATGGGTATCTACGGTAGACACACCGTGGCATTTTCCATCGGCCGGAAGTGGCCTCGCAAAGTGCAGCCGACAATTATTCGAGCGTGAAGAATGTAGAAGCCGGCGATCGTTTCTTCGCGCGCGCGGTGCAAGGATCGAGCTTTATTCGACCGGTGAGTTTCGTATTATGATATTACCGTGGTAAGAGCATGAGTTTCTGGCCTGCATTAAGGCTATACCGGCGGCTGCACACCGCGGTTAATACCGGACGGATTGGAATTGAATATTATCCTCGGCCTGTGCAAACAGGACCGACCGTCCGATTTCGGGCTCTGCTGAAAACGCAATTCCCCGACCGAGCTCTCCGGTCACTCGCTCAAAATTGTAATTATAACGACGGTAAGTAAATTATAATACAATGCGTGCCAGTCTGTTTGGTATTCGGAAGATAAATAATACCGCGGCGGCTTCGAATCAGTTCCTACGCGCCGGGGTTTGGAACTCGGGGGTGGAAACGACGAGAGTGAGAGAGAGAGGGGGGAGGGGAGGAGGGTTGAAGTTGAATTTCCCTGAAAGCACGAGTTCTGGCTCTCGACGACGAGGAGGCTTGACCTCGGTCCACCTCGAAATCACCTACTCGAGTTTTCTAACCTTTGTCGAGGCTACCGCGGAAAAGTTGCTCCTGTTTCCACCGCAGATTTATTGGCACGACCTTGCGCGATTTCGAATTTCCCGCCCGCGTCCCCCCGTGAAGTCGACTTCTCACCAACAGAGAACGCGTCAAAAGCGGATCTACCGGTACCGATTCGAAGCGGAGAATCGTAAATGTATTCCGGGCACGTCGGTTTCTAAGAAGAATTTCGGGAAGTCGTTATCGCTCCCAGAAATCGCGTAGAAAAATTCGAACGGACGAATTCGAACCGGTTACCATTTGTGCCATTTTTGATCGCTGCTACGTACTTTCATCTCGAATATAGGGGAGAGTCGTGCAGTACCGACCGCTCTAAGTTTTCTTGTTATAGTTTCCATCTGACCTGGAAAGTCATAACTAATTTTGGTCGGTACAATACGCCGGTCGGTACTGCACGACTTATAACGAATTATTACTTTTTCCAGATTCCACGGTGTAAATTTGATGTTGATTTGCTGACGGGAGTTTCGGACAATTCGTGCGTTAATGATAAATTATCCGACTGCAATAATTGTGTATGTACCCGTGCAATAAGAGCAAATAATAATAGCGTTCGCGACTTCAGAGACGAAGTTGCAAACGAACTTGGTATTACAACAGATTAGCACACGTTCTACCGTAACGCAGAACAACCCCCATGATCTGCTTAGCACACACAGGCTCTCGCTGCCGGCAGCGACGACCAAAATAATAATCGCGATATCGTAAACAGCGGAATACTGAATTTACCAATCTGCGCGAACGTATAACGTATAACTCGATATTTTCAATCTGTACAAAAGATAATACGATTTTCACTTCCACATACGTATTAGGTTGTCCGGAAAATGATCTCGTTGTCTCAAGGGTAAATGAAAGAAAATTTTTTTAATGAATAAAGTAGAATGAATAAGTTTAATGACATTTTGTTCTATTTTTCAGGCAATTTCTGTATTCTGTATTTCTGTATATACATAGAATTTCTTCGGAAATTGACAGTGATTAGAAAACTTAATAAAGCCTCGAAGGAAGCGAACGAATGGAAAAATGATTCGAATCGGGAGGGTTTGCGCGAGGTAGCATTTAGGCGGAATCATCAAGAGCGTAGCCGGTGCCGGTGGATGTTCGAGCGGCAGCGTTGGCGGTGTTCGAGACGCTCGATTGCTCCACGGGCGCCATGTTTGATTGCCCGACGTCGTTGATCGCCGTCCGGCAGAAATTATCATAACTCATCCCGGTAATCTAGCCACCGACTGGAAGAAAGCGACACCGTCACGTGGGTGTTATTTACCCGGCGCGATGGGGGGAACTTTTGAGTCATGGTCATCGTGCGGGCCGCTTCTCCGCGTATATTGGACTTTATGTAGCCAGTCATTAGAACCGCAAAAACTAGCCGCGCTAATAAGCTCGTTTGTTTCAATTCAGTTTTCGAGAAAAATTTTTGCCACGATCTATATCCCTTCCCCTTCGGCTTCCTACAATGATCATTATCGTTCCTGACAATAAGTCGCGTACTATCGCGTTACTTTATCCTTCTTGACGTTCATGGATCGCCCCGGTCGTTTGGCTCTACGCGAGAAACATTACGCTCACATTCCTCCGGGTACGCGAGCTTTGCTTTTGATTCCCTTTCGATCCCATTACACTGACAACGAAAGTGTCGAGGTCTGTTTCGCGTTATGCTGAAAGGACATCAGCCTGGAAATGTCATAAACGCATCAGCATAGCTATTCCTTTGCTGGAGATCTTGATTGGAAGCTTTATTCCTGCTAAGGTGGAACGAGATGATTCTTAGAAATTTATTCCAGCCCTTATCAGTCTGTCAAGTCATTTGTCACAGTTCTGACCGATTCCAAATGAATTTGAAAAATTAATATTTCACGGGGGTTGTGATAAAACCAGAACCATAGCAAAAGGAAGATCAAAGGTCTCGTTGAAGCCTAATATTTCGTGCTGGCGTGCAGCTAACCGGACCGAGCGATTGTTCCCTCGGCAGACGGTCCAACCGGGCGAATAAAAATTCATTTCACGTGGCGTCCTGCTGGAAGCATAAATAAGAGGCGGCTCGGGATCTCTCGGAAATCGGTAGATCTGGCTGAAATCGTGTCAGATGATCAGCGGGCCGGTCTTGGGGCAAGAGGCAAGGGGCTGGGAGAGGCGAGGTTCGAAATGCGACCAGTTCTGAAACGTGCGGCGCGGCGACGGCGCGGTGACGGGTGATCGAGGCCACCTTGGCCCCGGGAGGATCGACGCCGTCGATCGAGCGGAGGTGGAGTGGAACATGAGCGAAAAAAAGCAGCATAAGCGCGCGACAAGGCCGCGGGGGGAACGCGTCGGTGGAAGCGGGAGGCCGACGGAAGCGCGAGAAGCCCCCGATAGCCAATGGAACCGATGGAACCAATGCGCGTGTTGCCAGTTTATTTCTACCGGCCAATCGTGTTAAATCGCCTCGTCCTCCTCGCTCTCCACGATCTCGTCTCGATCCGCCGCTCGAACCGGCCGCTCTAGACCGAGCCAGCGCGTCATTAGACCCGAAGCGGGACCACTGTCCACCTGCCTCCACGCATGACCACTCCACATCCAAAATCATTCGATGATACGCCCGCAATTTCCCCCCTCAATCGCACCGGACAATCCTCGATCAACTTTTCTACGCATTTTCCAGGCCAAA
Source organism: Lasioglossum calceatum (assembly GCA_963966675.1). NCBI lineage: Eukaryota > Metazoa > Arthropoda > Insecta > Hymenoptera > Halictidae > Lasioglossum > Lasioglossum calceatum. Next base: position 864,356 of record OZ016545.1, read on the forward strand.
GGATGTGCCGCGAATATTTCTGTGGTTGTAAGGAAAAGCGCCACATGTCACGATTTCAAAAAATTCGAGTTAATAGGATTGACGTATTCACCAGAAAAATTTTAAAGAAACATCAGCATCAAAACTTTAAACGGCAATATCTCGAAAGTCAAAGCATCTGCAAAGCTTCTATTGTAACGAGCACCTAAAGACACAAATACCAAGTTCTGTATCTAATCAGCAAGATAATGGTAACTTAATAGGAGTACTCGGGAGACAGAAAGATTATTGAACGAGGGTAAACACTGCAGCCTGAAAGATGCGGGTTCAACATAATTCAAATCCGTGGAAGAAAGTGGCCGGCAGGGAACTACAGACTCGTTTGTATCAGACAGGATGGCTTACAGAAGCTAGACCCAAGTGTTCTCTAGTGGTCCAAGTGTCGATCACCAAATACAGCATGTTGTAGGCGCCACTGGGGAAAAAAACAAGTCCTGGTCCTTCCGACCACTTGTCTCGCCCACCCAAACACATTTCCTTCTTAATTCTCCACTAGAGAGTAACCTAAACAGCCAGCTCGGTAAATATTTTAAAAATCCAACCCCTCCGAGTGAAGAATTAATTATCCGTGAAATCTCCAACAAGACTCGGGAAAAAACGCAACGCTAAAAGAAAAGCGAAACCGGAGGGGGGAAATAAATTCCTCGGTGCAAGGAGTATGAAAAAACGACGAGACCTGAGAGCGTAGGAAAAAAGGCGCAATCGCGGTTTTGGTTCGGTGGAGGGATGCAGCGTGTACATATACCCTTGCCCATTAATAATTTCAATCAAATTTCGCCGGTGAACGGGAAAATACGGGGATACAATGGGAAAAATCCAGGATAGCGGGCTCGCGCGGAAGAAAAGAAAATCGACGTACTGCCCCCTCTCTTATTTCTCCGCAATCCAGCTGCCCCCTCCTCGTCCACCCCCGCCTCCCACACTGTTCATGGTCGAGAGAGAAGGTCCAGCAGAGTCCAGAGGCAGAAATGGGTGGAGGTGGATCGGCACTCGACTCCTCGGTTCCTCTCTGGAGGAGGAGGGGAAGCCTATCGAGCCGTAGGAGGGGAGGAGGCCAGACCGGAGTAATGGAAGCTGGAGTAGATATTGTATGGCATTACCGGACGAACTTTCTGCGGCGAACATTGCGATATTGGTTTCGAAGAGGCGAGTGGGCCTGCCCAAGCTGATTTCCTCTCTCTCTCTCTCCCACTTTTTCTCCGTCTCGCTCTCGCTTTTCCCGCGGCTGTCTCTCCGGCTCCGGTTTTTCCAGTTTTCTCTACCGTCTTTCTCCGAGAGGAAGGCGAGCAACGATTGGAATGGAACGGGGAGGGATTTAAGGGTTGGTTTTGTGAGACTCCGCCGGTTTGGGCTTTCGCCTGTCCTCCCTGGGTTGCGAATTTTAGTTTCGGTTTGATATTGTGCGATCTACTGGGTGCCCCGCTTCCGCGAACCCGCGGAAGTTGGACAATCCACGGAAAAATTCGCTAAATCGACTACGGGATTTCCTGCTATCCAGCAATCTTCGTATAAACACCGCGCTGAACTTTTATATTGGTCTACGGATGTTTAGGGACACGGGGCATATTCTTACTTGGAACAAGGGTTGGTGTTGTTCACCCTTGAATAAAAAACGCGTCAATTTTATTTCCAAATTTTTTCAGAAAAATAAAAGAAATAGCAATAAAGTGCGGCACCCTTACAACGTTTTTGAAATTGAAAATCTCGGTCAATAATGCAGGAATTATTCATAAAATAGCTTGAAGGTGCCCCACAATGAGCGAAGAACGGAAAGAACGAAGACGAAGTTGGTCGAAAGATATGGAAGTTCGAGTAGGTCGTGGAACGGGTCGTTTATTGTCGGTAGATAAGAATAAATAGATTGTTTAGAAGCAATAACAAGCGCAAAAATCAATAAAGGTAATGGGTGAACTAAACGAGCTCACTTGGTGATGTATACAAAGTCGTAATCTTTGCAATTTGTTGCGCAGCGAGAGTGAAATTAACAAGTACCGCAAATATGTCAGGCACAACTAATTGGCCGATTTGCATATAATTATACCCATCCGTCGAGATCGAGCACATGATGCAGTTTTTAATGTGGAGCGAGCAACCCGTAAAATGTTCAATTTTCTGTTCTCCCGTAGTAGACCTTCAAACTGTGCAAATTTGATGGCACGCCGCCCAATTACCATGTTTCATCATTATATCCTCGCAGTAAGGATATGATTACTTCATGCTTTATTACTCAGATACCTGTGCTACTTGACATCATCGTCCTGAATAATTAATGTCCCAGCCAGTTCGGCGGCTATTAATTAGATGCGTCGACGGCGCGCTCAGAAATTTCGAAAAAAACAAACCAAAATTCGCGTCACAACCCCTCCCACCCCTTCCGGACCGCTCCAATATTTTCTATTCCGCTCGGATCGGCGCAATCACACTTCCGTTCAAAGAAACGTTCTCTCTTCCTTTTTCTCTCTGTCTCTCTCCGCGAATATGAATTTTATGCGTTCCCTGCGCGTAGAAGAATGCGTGCGCCATAATAATGCCGGGAACTTGGTGAAATGTACAGGCATTCTCATTTCGCTTTCATCATTTTATTCTTCGCCCGTGTTTATTACACTTTGAAAACACTGTATTAAAGCGCAATTTACATGAACCAGTTAGCAGCACACGTTAATAAACAAAAAATACCGAGACACGCGATAGATAAGCAACTACGAAATATAGATAGATAGGTAGAAAGCGGGGCTTTTAAATTATAATATGTTGTTCAGAGTTATGTTTAACGCTCGCAAATTCTTCCCGCGCTTTATTGTTATTATCATTTCATATTTGCCCTGCGCGAGAGTGAAACAAGAAAACATTCCTGTACCTCTCAATCGCGCAATTTTACATATTTGCAATTAACTAACTGCTTTACCATTTTATACAACGATTCGCTCGCATCTGACAGAACCCTTATGATTAGCTGGCTGAATATACAGAGATTAATTTCGATTTTTCATCAACGATGATCATGGAAAGGAGTAAATGTCCTCGTTTCACGGAATGCAGTGAGGTGTTTAGGACTGAGAACCTCTGGCTGGGTGTTCTTATCGCGATGTACAATTATTGCAAAAGTCGCAGGAGGCGACATTCTCGTAGACAGTTACGGTGCACCGAGGCACGTCAGGTTTCTGAAGCACGGCCCCTTTTTTTCCTTGCGGCATTGTGGCCATTGTTCAACGTTCGACTGCCAATACGTCGTCCCCATTGTCTCCGTGCCACCAGGCAGATATCTATTTCCGGTATTCCTGCGCTTTTTGTGTTACGCGCCTCTGACTTTTAAGCGATCGCCTATCGAGACGTAGCAGGTGCACGGGTCCAGCCACTGCGTCGCCAAACAAAGACATCCTCGGGCCATACTCTATCCAGCGTTTCGTGACATCGAACAACAATATCCTCCTCCTTCAATCACCGGGTTACCCCATCTCCCACCAACTACACAACCACCTGAAAATCATGTAAATCCATTTTTCAGTGGAATATTTGCAACGACGAACAAGTGTATCGTATCACGGATAACCATCAACGGGACAAATCACTCGGAAACCCTCGAGCTGTCACCTGCTCGGAGAATTTGCAAAAGTTCGAGCCAGCCAATTAGCAAACATCGTGATGGTTAATAAAAATGTACATGGAGCGGGGATCGATTGCGTGTTTCGAGACAAAGGCGCGAACGATCGAAGGGAAAGCCGAGAGCAGGTAAGCAAGAAAGCAAGGAGGGAAGGAAGGAAGGGCTGTATGTTCCCGCGCGTTGTCGGCGTTCTGGTTCGGCTCGGGTTTGGCTCGGCTCGACGAGGATCGAGCGAGCGCATCGTCGTCTCATTAGCTTCAGCGATCTGAAATTAATTCAGTCGCACCGACAACGCCCAATTAACGCATATGAAGCGTGAAGATAGCAATCGGGCTTCCTCGATTAAGGGGAGAACGCGATGGCGATGGTCCTGGTCGCGTGACGTATCGACGCCGGCGCCGTTAGTAACGGCTGGTTTGATCCTTTCCGCGAAGCCGAATGGCGCCGCTTCCTCTCGAAAATATCGCTCGTTCAGCGACCGGAACGGCCGCAGGTTGTTGACTCGATTGTCACCAGCTCCTTTTACCGAACCCGGCCACGACACCGATCCTCCTGCAAACGCGGAACGTTGTCGCCGAGCGTTGTCGAACCGTTGCCGTTTACGTTGTTGCGCTGTGGGTGTCCCGTCGTCCCCGGAATACGAGAGCGAGCCACGAGGACCGGATATGTGGAAACCCGGTGCTCGATAACGAAAGAAACGGGTCGAAACGAGGCTTGCAAATAAGGCCACTGGCGTGAGAAACCAGCCACGCTCTACACAGAGATCGTTACGGCAATCTATCGATAGGAAACCCACGCTCGACGTAGTCGCTTTTCCCTCCTCTACGAAAAAAAAAACTGTTTTCGAAATAAAATGCTGTACAAACGCCACCATTCACTGCGCATTTCCTCCTTATTATGCACCCATCTGCCTGCGAGCCTCTTTATATTACCCGCACAGGCGTTTTAGCAGGCGCCGGCATTGAGAAACGTTGCCGACTCCTTGGAAATGGGAGGCACCAAAGCGTTTTGAAGGTTACTTCCCACGCGACGATAAAGAAATTAATTATCGGTGAGTGGGGGAATTTTTCAGGCTTCCAGTTTTACCTTTCACCCCGAAAATTTCAATTCTGTGCAACAAAAGGAGCGAATATATCCTAGTTTTAAGGATTGCGAAGCATTCGGAAGTTGGTAAAAATTTGTTTGCGAAACTCGGCATTAAAATTTGCGATTCAAACGCGGAGATTAAAAAAGATTGATGAGCTATGGAGCATGGCGCGAGCATGGAACGAGCTAATAACGAGCGATCGTGGTCTGAGGGGCTGCATCGAACGAGCAACAGTGTTTTCGAACCGTTCACGGGTTATTCCGAAGTTTCCTAAATAAAACGAGCTCTCTTTCCGAACGACAAGTTGTGCAATCTTGCAGGAATATTGCTCGCTGCCCCTTTTTATTCTCCTCCTCACGTCGTTTCACCTATCGCGGCAAGTCGAGGCCCCTCGAGACCTCGATTCATTTGCACATCTCATTAACTTCGCCGTTTCAGCTCGGCCGACGTGGTATCGCCGGCTATCATCCAGGCATCGGCTTCGACGTAGGAAGTGATTCACGGTTCACCGTGCATCATTTCGCGCGGGCTCCGAGCGCGCACCGTGTATGCATATTACTCGTACGCAGTTTCGTGCGTTTCGCAATTTACCTGGCCATTCGAATGGCTTATTGTTAACCGCGCGAGCCCGTTCCCATTCGAGCGCCTGTCGACTCGTTTTTATTCCGTTTCCGAACGTTCGTTCTCCTTTCCCCAATCCATTTCCAATCGTACATAATTAAATATACATACTTGATACGAAAAAGAAATTATACCGACGCATGATTTTTTAAACGATAAAAAATTCGATTCGTAGGAGTCGTAGATTTTATCAGATGTACTCACTTGAATTCCTAACGCAAGCGTGTAGTTAGCAAGAATTAAAGTGCGACAATAGTTCCTGCGTTTGCCGTCAGATGACGTCTATATCGAAGATAGGGCTACCGGATTAGGTCCCTCTCTTCTTCACGTCTCTTTTAATGTCAAGAATCATTGTGCTATTACAGGGAAAAGTAATAATTATTTAAAGAAGACCTGATAAAGGGAGAGAAAAGAGTCTCAACAATTGGAAAAGTATCTTAAAAATCACAGAAAAAATTTTCTTCCCCCAACAAAACGTTTTTTCGAGTTAAATGAACGGTTGAAATTGGTAAGATGTTTTGGAACAGCAGTTCGCTCGGCAGTGCAGAGACTCGTAGGGGAGTAAAGCTGTTGCGGAAGAAGATCGGGCAGCCGATTAATTGCGTGGCAATTGGAGACGATCATGCTGTCTCGGCAGGATCGAGGAGAAGAAGGTACCGACGAAAACGGGTCGCGATCACGGGAATCGACGTGCCCCACAAAGGGAGCCACCTTGCACGCCGGTCCTAATTGTCTGGGGAGAGCCAGGTGGGACTTGCGAGTCTCTTCCTGTCCGTTCATCAAACTGTCATTGGACGTCAGGCCCGTGGAAGACGTAGCCGGGCGTCCGTCCGTTCGTTCGTACGTTCGTACGTTCGTTCGTTCGGCGGTGGAATTCCTCGACAGGGAATCGACTGATCGTTAACCGCGGGTATTACGTATGCATGAGCGCGCAGGAACAAAACAGAAACGCGGCGGAATATTATTTTAACATTCCCGTTTTGAGCGTCTCGCTCCAAGTGCCGAGGGGGAGCCACGTGGACAAGCTTGTCCCGCAGGTGAAAATTCGCTCTCCGGGAACTAGCCTGGAAATTAACCGTGGACACGTGAAAATAGTGGGAACCTGATGAAACGCTTGCCTCTTACCACCGTAATTCTTATCCCCACTGTCTCCGCGACTGAATCTCACGTTCGCTCGTGAGATCGGGAAAGTTCGGAAAAATCGACTCTCGAGTTTCAACACGGATTAACAAAAATATCCTCGACGTTCCTATAATTTGTTAAAATTCAGGATAGATTCTTCGGAATCGTGTGAAACCTATTTGCCACGATATCAAGCGCAGTTTCAGGAGGTAGAAAAAAATAATTATCTCCCCTGGCCAAACAAACGCAATTTCCTGCGAAACCAGGTACGCCCGTACCGATGGCATCGTAGCTGCTCTCCGTTCGTTACTTCCTTTCGATTATCTCGCACCGTCCTCTATTAATCAGTCCCGACAGTGGCGGGTCTTAATTACGCGCACGTAGATTGACCATAAAGATCGCTCGGTGCCAGCCGATTCTTCGATGAAAGGGGACCGTGGGCATTGAGCAAACAGGCGTGAATCGAACAAGGACACGACCGAGACTCGTGTCAGTCGAGCCATAAGGTATCGTTGCAGCGTCCGAATCTTTTCAAGTTCGACCGCTATCTCGATCATCGGCAATAAGTCAGTCCGTTTGTCTCGAAGAATTTAACTTGCCTGGACAATTTAGATAATGTATGCGCGGCGTGCTCCATTACGCAAATCTGACTAAAATTGAAAAATATTCACGAACCTCGTGTCCGCCTAACTAATAATTGTTCAGGAAATGAGAAAAAAGGATGTTAAATATTCGATACTATTTCATGCTTTCGCAAAATTGTTTTCATCACAAGGAATATCAGCAGAGAAAATTTGGTAAAGATCGGAACATGGCCGTGATTGGAGCACCGAAGTTCGCAAGATGGCCTCTGGTGTGTGTTACGGTTTGAATTTTTCGTTAGAACGGGGACGCCATTATTATTTATAGTGGCACAGTGATTATCTCGGTAATCAAACTCTCGACTTCGGAATACCACAGGTATTAGACACACTCTGGCAGCGAGCGCTCCTATAGACAGTCATATCCGGCTGGCACCGGCAATTAATAACTCGCCAGGGCCTATTAATGCTATTGTTCAGAGACGCGTGACGGGCAGACGCGTGTGTGCGTGCAACGCGGCCCAATTCCTCGCGCGGGCCCCGCTCTCGGGCCCCGCGAGGGCGCGCAAACAGGTGCTGCCACCTCGCACCCGCGCGTAATCAGGCCCCGGATCTGCCGATCGATCGGGCCCCGGCCCCGGACCCGACCAGCCGGCCCACGAAAACGTACTTTCCGTGGAGGATACAGCGAGATTTTAATCGACCTCGTGTGCCCGGCCAAACACCTGGATACGATATTTCGACTTCACGCTCCTGCCACCCCTTTTGCCAGCCAAATCCTAATAATTTACCAATTTTACTCTCCACAGTGCCAAATGTGTTCCACAGGGCAACATTTCGTCTGAGAACTCTGCTTCACATTTCTACGATTGTTGGAATGTCCAAAAATAATTAACAAATTTTATTCAATGAGTCACACCAGGGACAAGTCTTCAGAAAATAATTCGAGGAATTGCGAATGGCTGTTTCAGGGAGAATTGCCACGAGAACCGAGCGCAACTGTGATCCTGCAAATTTTTTGGTATTTTTCTCTCCTGCTTGAGTGATTCCTTCCTCCGAGGGTTTGCGATTCCACAAAAGGCGAGAAATTCGAAACGGTCATGAGAGTGACGTTTCCCGTCTTTCTCATCGAACCAGTTTCACTGAAAAATTGAGAATTAGCATAACAGCGGGTGTGGAGGGGGCAAAGTTCGTTTCACGATTGTTCCGGTAGTGGGTACCGAAGGTGAACGACAGAAACGATCCATCAGACCTTGGCAAAAATACAAGCTGATGTGCTGGTGATAGATAAGACAGCATGGGGGAGCGACGTACATAGAGTTTTTATGGTTTTCGTGACTTGGATATCGGAGCTCCCCGAAGGATAACCACTTTGTCTCGCAATTCAATATTCAATCCCTGAACAAAAACGTTCGTCGAATTATATTCTGCAACATCCTTCGTCATTTTTACCAAAAGCACGAACTCGTTGCGTATCGGCGAGTCATGCCACAGTTTCATTAAGATATTAAATCGTAGCTTCTTCTCTGATTCAGCTGTCGCGCGAAGGCTTAACTTTAATGGCGATCTTTTTTTACACATTTTCCGGCCATTTAACTGCGCCATTTTATAATCCACGTTCGGTTCCGCGAGCGCCCGTAATAGAGTGCAATAAAGTCCTATCGTTATTACTATAATATCGCGTATTCGAGTGCGAGCCTGGAATCAGCGAATGGCAACCTGGAACTGGTTTTACGGCCGACGTATACTACAGCCCCGCGCAATCTACAAATACAATTATGATTAGCAGATGCACCGATGCGACGCGCCTTCCAAAACCGTCTTTATTTTTTAACATCGATCAAAAAATATTTTGCAACTTCTACCAACGTTAACCTGGTGTGACTATATTTTCTTATTCACGTATGGTTCGCGAAAGAAGTTGAACAAATTCAGGAAAAAGGTGTCACTACACTTTAAAAAATTTTGCCAACATTTAAAGAAATAAATGCACAAAAATCCGTAGTCTAATTGTTACTGTTTACGCAAAGTGGGTTTTCAAAGTTGAAGACCGTGGAAGATAGAACAAAGGAGACAATGATGGAAAGGCCGGAATAAAAGTAAAGAATTTGTTGTAAATACAGCGTTATCAGTAGGCAGAAGGATGAGACGCGGTCGCCGGCCGATTCGGAATCAAGATCGTAAAATCCCCGGCTTCCGTTCACACCGAACGGGGCCGGCTTTTCTCCTCTCTGTTCGGCGAACGGCCAATAAATCTGGATCCGGTCGTCCGGATCGTGTGTGCGGCTACTAAGGCGCTTACACTTACGCGCCTTAGTTCTTTTCGTCGTTCCTCTCTCCTCCGGATGGCTGGTTTCTTTTCGGCTGGTACGGTATGGTTCCCATCGAGCCGGCTGCCAGGTCCGCAACAAAACTCGAATCTAACTTATTTACATATCACCGGCGATGCTGGTGAATTACCATATCCACGTGTATATATGCGTACGCGCGGCTCAACACCCCGCCGAGGGGGAACGGGGGCCCGATCGAGGAACGGGGTTCTCGAAGGGGGTGTGCGACTCCGAGGCAAGGGTGCAAGGGGGAGAAAGAGAGAGAGAGAGAGAGAGAGAGAGGCAAGGTGAGAGTAGCAACGCAAGGAAAGTTCGGAAATTACCGGTGCTTCGAGGAGTCGCGCAAGGAAAATTCGAGACGTGACTTTTGCTCTCTCGAGTGTGCCATCTTTGACATTGCTTTGCTTCAATTCCACTTGGATCGATGTTTTTCATCTATTTCTGGGTAGCGTGAAGTATTGAAATGTGTTTCTTCTGCGCTTATATGTAGCAGTGTTGAAAGATGTGAGCAGAGAATCAAAAATGATTGCCACTTATCCATTTACAAGTAGAAATGTAGAGAGTTGAAAGAGCGAATCAAAAATTCCGACGAACCCCGTAGTAACAAAATAAAATTATAAAATTATAGTAAACAACCGTCAGTTTCTCGAGTTTTAAAGAAAATTGTTAATGACCGAGGCGTGCGACAAAAAGATATCGTTCCTAAAAGGATAGTTAATGCTCCTCGATCGCCTCGCGAATGTAGATTGCGAGGCTCTTACAAATGCAAGGGAGGTGGCCCGGAGACCGATAAAGCTACCGTAGAAACCCATAACTCACGTGTGCAGACATAGATCGTATGACACGTACGAAGAATCCAGAAGGCCACGCGTGTGTTCCTGCACGCACGGTTACCTCTCCTTTATCGGGCCAGGTGAAGGGGCCCGACCAAGGTCAGGTCCCGCTCCTGCGTCTTCCGATCATTGCAAGGGGTTGCGGATCGACGATCACGGATTAGCATTGCACCACGATCTTGCCTGTGCATCTTGAAATTCCCGTAACTCTGGACGGGTTTCCGGCTGATCGATCCCCGTTAGGCTCACATAATCTTTGCAACTATACAATGTGTAATCTCGTCTGAAGAACGTATTTCATCCCTTACATGCAACGTAGAGAAAATTAACAAAAATTCCAGATGACGCCGAGAAGAAGAATATCAAGGTTCGTGAAACTTGCAGGAAAGTGGCAAAAGGACGGAAAAGGTGTCGCCAAATAGTGCCGAGTCGATTGCTCTGGACAAGGGAAATTTAGAAAGTTTCCGGACGCATTAGAATGCATTTTAACAGCCACGTGGCGCATCTAAAGGCGTCCGGGTTTGAGCGATCTCTCGTTACGAGAAAGGAAACGGGTCCAGTTGCTCCGACACCCCCGATGATTTCAGTTTACGAGAGCAAACGGTATCTGATCGCCCGGTTTCCCGAAGGAGCGCAGCTTTTCTATCCGCGAGAGTGTTTCTACCTGTCGCCTTTGTTACGGCCGGCAACGTCTCACGTTTCCAGTTCCAGGACTCCCCGTGGACGAAGAAGAACAGCCTGAATGGGTATCACTTTCCGTGGCTGGCACACGTAGCTTCTTCTCCCGGGCCGCAGACAATGGACGCCGTCCGAGCTACCTGCAACGACTTTCCATGGACTCGATTTTCAACATTGATTCGGGATCGTGGCTGCTTAACGTTTAACTCCGAAGCCCTCGGAAACGTTCTCCTCTTTCCACGGAATCAATCTTGATATTGATCCCCCGGATCTCTGACTTCCTTCTTTCGCCAACACTCCTCATTTTTTTCCTTATTCTTCAATCCTCTATTCACCTCCGATTTTTCCTGCTTTCCTCGATCCTTTGATAGCTGCCTCGAAACGATTTCTATGGACGCTTCTCGTGCCGACTCTACATAGATGGATGCCTCTTATTGAGGACTGTTTGATTCCAGATCTAGGGGTATCTAGGGTGATATTCCTTAAGGTTCTACGTAATTTATTTTAAGATTGCATTTACTCATTTTCGTCATGACCGTATAAAAATGTGGCCGACAAATTTGGGAAGGGCAGCGTTCCGAACATCGGGAGGCCATTCTCCAGAAATAAAGAAAACATATTCGGTGAACACATGTTCCTCCTGGAACCAGACACGGCAGAGATAAGGACGAATGTTTGTATTAAGACTTCGAGTCAGATGTTCGCCGTCCGCAGGACACGCAGCAGGAAAAACAGCAATTAAAAAGAACAAGAGAGAGCCGACAGGCAAGATCGAGGAAATTCGAGGAAAAATAAATTCCAGAGATCTCGTAGCTCTTCGATCAAACAACCAAGACGAATTTTATGTCCGCGTGAAATCCGTTTCGGAACAGGCTTAAAGATATATCGGTTCTCATGAGACGGATGAACAGTATAATTCGAAGGGTGATGTTTTAAAGAACGAAGACGAAAGGTATTCCTGTCTAATTTAATTCCGTTACCGGTTCGAAACGGTTCGGGCGTAATGTCATGAATCGACTCGTCACTTTTACTTTCATTAATTCCCCGCTCAATTTTCAATTCAGATCACTCGCCGCGATCAGGCTGCAACGGCCCTTTCTTTTTTCATTCCCCGGGCCCATGCGCGCAGACGGAAGATCAAGGCCAAGGGGACACCCTATAATAAGCTCTTTAATAATCAATGCGCGAGGACCAATAATTACGATTCGACGGAGGAGTGGGTATGCAAAGAGGCATCAGCGCGAACTGGTTTCAGACAATGACGACTCGGGCCGCGATCGCGTCCGAAGAATAATATCCTCGATTCTCTCTCCCTCTCTCCGTCTCTGTTCCGCACTCTCCAGCCCTTTCTCCGTCTCTCTTACTTTTTCTGTCTGGGTCCTCGTTTCGATACGCTCTCGATTGTCCCGTAATTTTGATATGCCCAAGGAACCGGGAAGGACTGCGCCCTTTTTTCTCACGTTCGCTGTTTCTTCCTTTTATCGGACCGGGGACAGCTGCACCTCTCGACAAATGATTGGCCGCCGATTCGAATCTCCAAATCTTTTTATCGCGATGCACGTTTTTTCTCGTTTTTTTCCGTCGCACATCCCCGAGTACTTTCTTCGATTGTGAGGTATAATTAATTCTTTCCTGACGAATCACGCTTTGCGAAAGATGCACATAATTGTGAAAACATGAATTTCAAGTCAATTTACTCAATGTCAAAAATTAACCACTAGTTGTGCTTGTTATCTCAACGTTATATGGATTTCATTTAGTGTTAGTATCCTTTTCCATTAAACATATCTCGAAACAAGAGATATATAACAGCAATTTTCCTAAATGTAAAGAAGCAAAAATTCGAGCACGGTTTGAAAGGATTTTCCGGGCTAGGAATAATAAGGGGGACAATGCTAATAAATAACGGTTGGAACCGGACACCCACTCGATGCGAGATCCTCTTCTCATCCCCCGGATTGGCGGTGCGAACCCCACGGTTGTCGATAATTCAAGTCCTCGGGTTCGATCGCACCCCGAGAGCAGCATCCGGCAGATCGAAGAAACCGGAAGACGGTGTTCTATCCCGGGCAGATTCTCCTGGGAACACTCGAGGCTATCTGTCAATCGTGCCGCAAGCGTTAGCAGTTCGATTCAAAGCGATATTCGGATTAATGGCTCGGATCCACGGGAGGATCGAGCGGGCACAATGGCTCCCGATCAACAATGAGAGGAAATATCCAAGATATGCAAATACCGATGATCTTCGGCCGGAAAAAGGGTCCGGGGAAGACACACACGGGGTCTACGGGACGCGGTGCCTACACGCGGGACACACATGTTCGGCCATATTTGCATACCGGCTGATTTGCATCGGGGCATATTTGCATCGCGCGCGGCCGAAGACGCGATCACGATCGAGCGCAAAGGGAAAAAGATCCTTGTGTCTCGCGCGTCTATTGACGGGCGCAAAAGGGGTGCGGCGCGCACACACCGGTCGAGAAAGAGAAAAAAAAGGGGCGAGAAGGAAGGTGCTCGACGAGAACCGAGATAAAAAAATATATATATATCCACGAGACCGAGGAATAATATATTAAGGGCGCAAAATGCTGCTAATGCCTTTGTGCCCGTTCACCGACGAATAATGCCACTTTTTCCCTTTGTGGAAATCCTAAATGTATTTTGATTCCCGGCGCGGGACGCTCTCGACCCCCCCGGATTTGAATCCTCGAGTGTCGGTTCTACCCTGTTTTACGCTTAATCGTGCCCGCACCACCGTCGTCTCCGTCCCTTCACTGCCATGGGAGAACTTCCGTCGCCGACCATGATTCTTAAACTTTGTCAAGGCTCTCGCCTCCGAGCCGTTTCCCCGCTCAAAAACGCCCTGCGACACTTGCCTCGCGCGCGCAAAGTGTCTCCGACTATCCTTCATTTCCTGATGCGAATAAAACCGCACGGTGCCCAGAGATTAAATGAATGTTTCCCTTTTCTTGCACACAACAACAATTATTACTTTGCATAGAGATCCGTAGTGTACTCGTTAGATATACCGTAATGAAATTCAATGGCTAATGGACGATAAAGTGTAATGGGCAGTTTCACCCCGATTCCAGTTTGCAGAACTGCAGCGATCGCACATTCGATGAGCCGTTTCTTGGTTCTCTCAGCGAAATATTGTATAACAATCGAACGGGCGCGAGAGCGAGCGCGGCCAGGCCGGCGTGTAACGTGTTGTTTGCATGGTAATTGCATCTGGTTGCACAACGCTGCGCGGCGCGGCGCGGCGCGGCGCGCGGCGGCTTGCCATCGCGATTCGTCGCTCAGAAAACACCGCGTGAAACGCAAACACCGGCCCACTGGAACTCGATAACATTTACCCGAAGATTGCGGTATTCCCGAACGATTTGCGTTAATACATTACGACAAGCGAATAAACTGCCACCGACGTGTATTTCGCGGTAGCCGCGGCAACGTTTGTTGTAACGCGCGGTAATAACAGGTAAACACGTGTTCATCGGTAATCTAACAATTTTTATCGTCGCACGAGAACTCGGTGCTAAAGTAAATTAAACGAAACTTTCGTTGCAACTAATTCTGGTTGGAAGTGCACACCGATATCGTGCATGTATTTTGCATTAATAGCTACATCTAATCAAAATAAAACAATAAAGTCAAGCTGGAAGCTTGTATTCTATAATTATCATTTTGTTGAAGATAATTTAATAGTACAACTTTTCTCTCTAACATTTTCTTCTATCTCTAATCCTAACGGAGTTATTTAGGTGGCCTGTTTGTCGTGAACCACCCGGTATAATATTGTACAAACTCTGTTTACGTCCTTTCAATGATTACCTTTTTTGATCGTACACATTGATCAATCAATCTCGATTAATGCCCAACTCTGGTGTCCGGTGATTAATGGACGAGTATGTAAATACGCAACAAATAGCACGGCGGCGGTGAATTCGAAAGAATTTATTCGCGAGCGATTCCGCGCGGTCCCGATGGTGAATTTGTTGGAACCATTAGCGCAAATACGGGACAGAGTCCCCGATACCAAAGAGGCATCCGTCGAGGCTGAAAAGTTCCGAAGAATGGGCGCAATATCGAGCGGAAGTCGCGGAAATTTTTCCACGAACGCGACCTGCACGCCGGAAAGCGCATCGACTCGGCAATGCGGACAATTGCATCCCCCCTAGAAGCCATTCGTGATGAAAGTCCAGCGTCCATGGGGGCAATGGGGTAGCCGGGTGTGGGGGTCGCATTCCGGCCGAGATTAATTCAGAGCGAAGAGGAATTCAGCGTCTACCTCGCCGCTCGCGGAACCGTTTTCGAGCAATTATTTCAGCAACATTGCAAAACGATCGCGCTGCGCCTCCCAGCGCCTCTCCCTCTCCCCTCTCCCCGGATCCGGGAGGGCCTAGGAGCGTGCTGCGATTAAGTTGCAACCTGTATCTTTGCGATTACCAACCCGCGTTCAATTTAACTTTATTTTTTAGTTCGCTCTTTTTCGAGGGCATTTTAATCCGCTTTCGCATTAACACGACTCCGTGATTATTTTGTGAAAAACCACCCGGAAAACCAATAAATAATACCATTCCAACTTCTTTCTGGATAGAACAAAGCTGCGTTTCATTTCGCAAAACGGGTTTTCCATCGTTGGAATAAAAGAATAGTAATTTTCCGGATGAGACAAAATTGCCGATTCCGGTTCTCAGCGCTCTCGCACCCCTCGTAGTGTTATTCCCAGCGTAAAAAAAAACATACCCTGAAATGATCATCCCCCTTGCATCGCCGGCGATAAAATAAAACCCGAAGGATCGATGCTCCGTGTTCCGACAGCGGTTTTTCACGATTCGTGGCACGGTGATCGATGCTCGATGCTAATGAGCATCGTCGAATGACATTCTGCCGTATGTTTATTAATCGCAGGCTCCGTTTCCCATCGGGGAACCAGTCCGACCAGTCCGCAACCCTTTCGGAGTCACTTTCGACCAGGTCTCGCTCCGGTCTCCCTCTTTTCCGTACCGAAAAAGGGTCGCGAGTCCTGGCGATCAGATGCGCAAATCCCAGCGCGTCTTAGGAAACCTCTTAATTAATCCACCGAAACGCGCCTATCGCGAATTGCTTCTCGCCGCGGCAATTAGGCGAGATTAGTACGTTGCATAACCGAGGCGAGAAACGCGGTGCAACCACGAATTTTACCAGTCGAGATCCCATCGTCGTATTCGGAACGTTGGTAACTAGCCTGCCATTTTATGCCATTTTATAAACATTAAAACAATCATCTCGCTGTCAAACTTCGAATCGATCGGAATTTCGCAAAGGAGTGACGCGTAAATATTTTTGGAGATTGTTTTGCGAAAGGTATGGCGAAATCCATGTCAGACTTATGCGTACACGCACTTGTCCAAGCAATGTCAACAAACCAGTCGTTTATTGCGATATCGCTGCGTGATCAATACGCGCGAGATTCGGCGGTGCGGTCAGGAAACGAGCGACGTAAACAATGAGTTCAAGGCCTGCGTCGCGAAATACGAACATCTGGGAGTGAAATAGCAGTCACGGTGACGCAATAAATCGCGTCGGGTATTACAGTGGGCAATCGTTTTCGTTTGCTCGCGATACAATAGCGAAACGCGTACGAAAATAATACGGAAAACGTATAGACCGGCGGGTCCGACCGAATATAGTGATTCCAGATATTTTGGGAATGCGTTTCGGACCGTGGATTGCTACTCGTGGGCACATACTGCATAGTCCGCAGCTAGTTTCATGCGCAGAAAGACCGAAACCCGACTTGGTATCGAGTGTCGCGAGACGAGGCTCGGAAATTGATGAATACCGTGGTGTCTCGTGGATCAACTCGGCGCCGCATCTTCCAAATGAATCCAAATTGCCCGGGGAAAAGAATCTGTCACGTGCAGCGGCAAATTAAATTGTGCTCCTTTCAAAGTGAACATTTGTTTCGATCTGGGAATGGATTTTCAGTCAAAATAAAAAATGAAAAATATTATTGTAACTGAAAGAAACGTGTTTAAATTCCCCGAAGATAAAATACAGATTTAATGGACGAATTAATTTGACGTGCAGCAGAGAGGGTATGAAAATATAGAGAAATTCCCGGAATGAACAGCCAGCGTCTAAGACGAAGTTGCCTATGATACGAAAGCTATGGTGCACCGAGGTTTCGGATGTAAAATGGCGGTCGACGGCGTTCGACATGCCCGTTCCGGCGTTCTTTATTACGCGACGATTACCTTGGATTCCAAGAAACGCGGAACGCTATCGCATTAATCGTCTGTTCTCTGTGCGACTCGGTCCCGGTGTTGAGTGTCGCCTCGTACGGCGAAATATGATTCTGCCGACGTTCCTGGCCTACATTGCCGCTCATTATGTGATCGAAAGTAAACGCACCTCGGGCCCCGTCTCGACGGAACGACAGGAAACAATGGGTCACGCTGCGGGACGCAGCAACGGCGACCACCAGTCTCATCAGGTGTATCGTGCCGTCTTTTTCCCTCTCTTTTCTCGTTTCTTTTCGTTACTGATGCGTCCCAGGCTTTCGGGGGAGTGGCCCGAGAACGCCGCGGGATCATTCAGGGTCGTTTTTCGGTCGAACGGGGGAAGACCGATCTGTCGCAGTCATTAATGCTTCATCTTTTCCCTTTCAACCTGAAAAGATTCTCTTTCCGATCGACCCTTTGCATTTGGAGCTATTTTAACTCGAAAATTAAGCATTTCTTCCGACCCAGAATATTTCCGTTCCCTGTGATTTTTGAAAGGTGGATATGAAATTGATACAATTCCTAAATGCTTAGTGGCACTAGTCGGCCGACTGGTTAATCACTTTCACCCAGAACGTCGAATAAATGCAATATGTCGGATGTCATGAGAAAGAACGAATAAACAATTTTTATTGAACCGGTTTCCTGTTCTCGTGTTTCGTCTCCTTTCGAAATCTTCCTGCACGTGCACGAGGTATCGCACTTTTTTTGAACAATCGTTAGTTTCACCTAGTTCCCTCCGACCTTTCAATTTTAATAAAGAGACAAGTGCGAACGTACCGTGGAAGTGTGCCATTACAGACATTTAAAGGTTTGCATTATCCGAGGAAGCATTTCTTTGTGCATTTCCAGAGGAAAGTAATGCACAGCAGATGGCCGTGCCCAACGCAAAGAACTTGGATCTTATTTCGTAAGATCCTAAGAATCGCGTTCGAACGGCGTCAAGCGGCGAGCGTTGCTTAAAACTTTGCTTTTAAAACTGCCGCCGGGTTAACAACACGGATAAATCCTGCTTGGGAAAAATTCCGCTGGTTCGCGAACGCGGTAACTGCGATGAAAATCGTTAGATCGATAACGAAAGAAAGGAACGTTTATTTGTACTGTATTTTAGTTCCGCGAAATTTATCATGTATATCGGACACGTTATTTTTTCGAATGTATTGTGGATATACATCGTCGATAAACAAGTGGATAACGGGAACACGTTGCGACCATAATTCTGGGAGGACGGGTTACGAAATAATTCGAGATTAACGCGAAACAATATTCTGCTTCGACGCTCGTTTTCCCTCTCATCGGAAAATAACCATATTTTTCTCGGAACAATTTATTTTCACTCTAAAACCGAAAACAATGCGATATGAAATCAATCCAAAACAATCCGTCGTTTCGATCGTTATATTTCCTTTGAAAAATATATTAACGTTAGTAAATTTTAATACGCGAAAGAAAAAAATTCCGATGAAAATGCATAGTTTCGTTCATCGCGCGGTAAACAAATGAAAGTCTCGCGTCGGAGAAATCAATTTCTATTTCCACAACGCGCCAGACACGAATACGAACCCCTATAGCAAAAGGTAAAAAAAAAATAAAGAGAAGAACGGAACATCCCTCAACATGTTCGCGGCGCAGGCTATGAAAATGTCTGTACAGGTTTTTGAGACTGCGAAGCGAGCGAAGATAAGGGTGGAAAAACGTCGGGTCGTGTGATCGTCCAGAAAGCGGCTGGAGTGGGGATTACGAGGGGTTAGAACCTGCGCCTAAGTTTACCCCTTCCCGGCGCATGCTCCTGCACCACTTTTCCCACCCTGTCGCCGAGGTTTGACTCCCGATATGATCGGAAAAAGGAGCCAGAAGCTAAACTGCCACCCTCCGCCACCCGCCACCCGCTCCTGAACTCGTTTTCAGCCCCCAGCATTTTCCGTCGTTACCGCGCACGATAAACTACGGCCATTTCGATTCATTGAATCGCTCCGTAATAATTGCATCGCCACCTTTCGAACCAATTCGTTCTGATTACTTTTACCACCCCCGAATTAATCGCTGTCAATTTTTGCCGGTGATCATAACCCGTACAATTAATACCGAAATATAAATTTGAGGATTTTATCGCAGATTTATCGGTTCGTGATCATGTTCCGGTCATTATTCTGATATTTCTTCAGTGAAGAACTGAATTCAATTGAATTTTCTACCTTTCGGCATAGACAACTGGTTTTGGTTGGTTAAAAAGCAAAATCTAAACGAAAGCTACGAGTTGAAGTATTCCGGGCTTCTTTGAATTTACAAAATGGGCAACGTTTTCGAAAAACTTTTCCAGAAAAAAAATCGCACGAACTTTTTACTAAAGAATGATTATGGACAGAAAGAAAATCTTTTCGCTCAGTTCTCTCTTTCAGAATAACGAAGAATCCGGTTCGACTGAGCTTCGTGTTAATCAGTTGTTAATCATATTGACAAATCTCAATATTAAAAATAGGAAAAAATCGAAAAATTATAAAATCATTGCAGCACTGCATCACTATGACACAACCACCGGAATCATCCCTTTCGTTTCACTCCTGAGTTAGGAAGTCCCAAGGAATCAAAGTTCCAACGAAAAAGTAACATTCAAAATTGAATGGAATAGAAAAAGAGTGTTAAGATAATGTACGAACCGTTCAAAACAGTCCTTGATGCTATCAGCAACCGTAGAACTGGTTCCGATCAGGCTAGGAGGCGGCACAGCGCAACCCTTCTTTCCGATCAGGTCGTTGAAGTCACCGATACTTCCGATACCTGATACAGCGCATCGTGTCCTCGTGGCCAATGCTGGAAGGGGTTGCCGGTGGTTGGTGGGGGTTGCCACCCTCGCGTTCCACTGGTGGGTTTGGGAGTCTGTCCGCGTCGCGGCGCCACCGTACGGCGTGCGCGGCCGTCGTCCCTTGGCGGTGGCCAGGCTAACTTTTGTCCGCAGTGTCGGCAGTTCTTAACCCGAGAACTGTCTCCTTGCTCGCGTCCCGGTCTCTTGCGTCTGCGACACGCATCTCGAAGCCGAGCTGGCACCGGTGGCCATCGAACGGATCGAAACCGACACGCAGTATCGTCGGAGAAAAGGGGTAGATGATCGGGCCGAGGGGACAATAGTTTCGCCAGGGTGGAAAAGTGCGTGGCTGGAGGGATGACTGCGAGGGCTGCAGGAGCCGAGCGTTCGAGTTAGTCTCGGCCAGAACACAGGCCCAGTAGGATCTGCGTGCACGTACTGGAGCCGCGAACGGTGCGTGTGCACCTAGCTAGCCGAGGGTACATCTTCCCCACCCCTGTTGTCTGATGCGCGGCCGCGAGTTTCGCGTTTCCGGAAAAGTGTGTCCGGACGGTCCGGGCCCGCCGACCCAGTGCACAGGTGATTATCTGGTGATTATTGTGCTCTTGTGCGACATACCCATATACATGCATATACACACACACAAACACACATGCACACAAGTACAGTGGTCTTTCGTACACTCCCCCCAAAAACCCCTCTCCGCGGGTCCGATGCCATAGAAAGCAGCTCTGAATAATTGATCGGCGTTTCTCGCGGTCCCAGGCCGGGACAACGTGGAAGTTGATAAGGAAGCCCTTTGATCATGATTCCTACGGTGGCCGCGAGTTGACAAGCACGCACGTGCAGCCGTGCCCTCGGATTATCTGAAAGCCGAAACGCGCGGCCGGCTGGAACGTGACCATCGGACGGATTCTTGATCGTCGCGGGCCTCAGCTCTATCTCGACCCGGTCAACCAACTCGCCACCAAGAGAGAGAAAGAAAAAGGAACGCGATGTGAACACGAGAACCGAGTGATAGCGCCTAGCTGACTGGCTAGCCTCTTGCGAGCCTAGCATCGAGAGGAATAGCTGAAGACCAGCGAAATCGGTGATTCTATGGGGCTCTTGATAACCCAGATAAACTCTCGGGCGATCTTTCAATGGTGGACGAATTAGAGAGGATTGAACTTTTATGTTTTTGGAATATTCTTGTCTTCGTAATCTCTTCTCTGAGAAATCCCGAATGATGCAGTTTTTCATTTTTGGACTGTGACAAGTGGTGGAAAATATTCTTGTCATTGGAATTTGGCTCTTCTACCAATTATGGGGAAACTTGCACTTTTTGGAAAAATCTGTTTTCGAGAATCGACTGTTTTGGAGGAAACTTGTTGAAATGAAATTGTTGGGTCTCCTGTCGCCAGGATCGAAGTACCTGTGAAAGGAAAAGTGTGTCAGAGAAAAATGTTCTTCTAATCTATGTGTATCTTTCTGAATTGTAATTTTTACAATCGACTCGAATCTGTTGACGAAATAGTAAAATAGTGGCATTCTAGAACGTTTCTCCACGAAAATCGAACATTTAAAAGTCTCCTCGAAATTTTACTCCAAAAATACAAAAAATGTTTATTCCTAAAATTTACATTCTCGCAGTTGTTCTTCGAAACTAGACTCCCGAAACGACTGTCAGTGATCGAATTAGAGTGGAAAGAACCCCCTGACATGTTTAAAACAGATTTTCTGAAGTTTTCTCTCGACACTCCCCTGTCCAAGTGGATCGATTAGGAATAATTGTCAGTTGTTCGAATAGAGTCCTGGTTCTTTCTAGAATGTGATTTGAACATTTTTCGGAAAATCCAACTTCTCCAATCTAGATATTCTCTGAATAACAATTTCCCAGGAATCAACCAACAGTGATTTAAAAAAACATCCTCTCAATTTAATACGTTCTTCCAGTCATCAGAAAATTCTATCCGTCTCAGCAACCACATGCAACGCAAAATATGTTTCTAGTGATTACACGAAGAAATTCTTATCAAACCAAACAGAGTTTCCTGCCGTCTAAAGTGTCGTTACATCATCAGAAAAAAATCGTCCTCTGCAAGCATAACCACCACAGAATCTACACATTCTTCAAAACAACTGCATACCAGTGCTTCGGAAACTCTTCTACGAAAGTGTCGCGGATTCTCAGAAAACAACCCCTACAACAAAAAAATTGGCTCGATCGTTCTTCTCGGAGAAAAATAACAAAATAAAAATCTCCAGTGATCTCGACACGAGTTTCTTCATTCGAAAGTGTTCGGGCAATGTCTTCGGGGCATCTGCCGGCATTGTCTCGAGGAACCACCCCAAATTTAGGGGAAGAACCAACGAATATCTTGAAAAGAGAGTGTTCCGCGGTTGGTTTTCTGCCGCGAGGAGGTCTTGGAACCCCCGTGTCGCGTGCAGCTACCCCGCGTGTCGTGATTATCTTATCCGGCGAGAGAAAAAAAAAGGAATCCGGCCTCGCGCGATGTCCCTGAGCGCGGCTCTTGAACTTAGAGCGCTGCGCATCCTTCGTTCGCCGGAAGATATTGTTACAATCGCCCTCGAACAGCGTCGCGTTGCTTCCCGAAGGGGGCACGGAGGGTGGCGTTTATCGTCGACCGGTATATTGAGTAGCGTGCGACCGCTCGAAGAAAGCGAGTCCCGCTGCTGCGACCAGCGAAATTCCACGAGTCGCGCCGTCACCGTTGGTACCGCGCCGTTTCGACGGATCCTCGACGGTTCTCCCTGGTCCCCGGTTCTCCTCTAACGTCCAGGCACCGGTAATCGGCACACCGTTTCTCCAAAACTCCAAACTCGCTTCTCGACTCTGGTGTCCTGCGACTCCAGCATCTTCGTGGAAATGAAAATTCACTCAAGGGTGAAATATTTTATACGAGTTCCCTTCACAATTTCGAGGGTTTATAGACACTTTCCCGCGCTCCTAGAAACCAGTGACACTGTGCATTAGGACGTTATTTTCGGTGCAGTGAGAACCGTTGTAACTCTTCGATGATTGTGGAAGACGTTGAAGAGTGAGTGAAAAAGCACAGGTAAATGTTTCAGAGCTTGTTCTATCTTATCCCAAGGTGACTAAAATTTGATTGGAGATCGTGAAACCGGTGCTTCGTATAGTTAACGTTCTACCCGACAGATTCATAGATTCATAGAGCGCAACTGCCGCAGGCATTCTGCCCACTTATGTCATCTTTTGCGGTGACGTATGGCGTTTAACTTTTCTTAACGTTTCGTATAATCGAACCAGAAGCTGTTATTCTTCCCAACCAGCGCGGCGTTCCGTTTCACGCATTTTCTCCGAGTCGGACGAATTATGCTGCGACGAGGCTCTTTCGACCGCGGATTGAAAATTTTCGTAATTCTCGAAGACGCTCGTTGCGAAACACTCGGGCAACAATGCTCCGGAGACGCATTGGCGATGGCGATGCAGACGCGTGTACGCGCACGCCGGCCCGCGTTGACAAACTAATCCCCGCGTTATATCGGATGATCGTATAGCACACGCTGACAACCCGACAACCGCGTAGTATTTTCGTGGGCGGATGCGACGAATTTTCGTGGACGCCGACGTCTTCATTTCGGTGGACGCGCGCCCCTCGCTCGTAAATTTTTCTCAATTTCTAATCGACGTCAACGTCATCAAATTTATCAATGTGTCTGGATTTTGAAATCGTACGGTTTTCCGTATGGTACATCGATCGCGGTCGCCATCTTAGCGTAATTGTCTAAGTTCGATCAATTTTGCACATTAAATGTGAATGCTCCCTCCTAGAACTACCAGAATTAATTTTTTACTAGATCGTTGGGCAGAGACCAAATTTGATTATATTTATTAATTTGTTTTCGAAGTGTCTCCGACTTCAATTGCAGTGGTTTTCGAGACAGCAGAGTTTGTTTGGGATTTCAATGATTTTTAGAGAATCTTTTGGCTGGTCGATGATTTTCCCGGGGGGTTAATCGATCGAGTCGAAAGCCACAGCAACAAGTACGCAACGTTGGTGGCGTGAATCGAGTTACACAGTTGTTTTCGTTTCCGCGTCAACAGCGACTATCATCCACCGGGCGATGATTAACTCCGTGTAACCGGCGAACGCCGCAGAAATTAAAGTTGCATTATCCGGGACCCGGCACCGGTTAACTCGACTGTCACGAAGTGTGCTTAACAGGGTAACGCGGATTAACGCGTTCGCCGGAAGCCGCACGCCTTTCACGGCTTCCTTGAATCGACACGTTCACCCCCGTTGACTTCTTCGCCGCGTCAAATCTACATCGGAATTCGACATTTTTCTAGACACTCTAGAACGATTCTCCTGACATGCTTCGACTGTCGTCTGCATTCCTGGATCGTCCTTATGCTCAAACAATCGTTAACATTCCTTCGCAAGATTATTTTACGCGACAGCCTCTCGATGACAGCCCGAGGTTCTCAGTTCGACAAACTTTAGAACGGTTACAGGCGAAGACATAATAGATCCGTCACGATGGTCAGCGTCTGAAATAACGTCCACCCCAGCATCGAATACGCGGATCGCCGATTCGAAATCCGCTCGCGCGAAATTCGATCGGCCGTGTTCGACAAATGAGTAACTCAATCGAGGAGCTGACTCGGCGAACAAGCATCGCTCGCGCGTCTACGTTTTCATCGAGTTTCGCTATTTACACAACTTGC
Organism: Lasioglossum calceatum; assembly: GCA_963966675.1. Classification (NCBI taxonomy): domain Eukaryota; kingdom Metazoa; phylum Arthropoda; class Insecta; order Hymenoptera; family Halictidae; genus Lasioglossum; species Lasioglossum calceatum. The sequence goes on from OZ016545.1 coordinate 889,010, forward strand.
CGGCACCTCGAGACTGCTTTCTATGGTGTCCGAAAAGTGGCAAGGGGTTGGGGGGAGGGAGGGATGGATCTGCGATCGATCCTTTCGCTACGAGAACCACCCCGAGACCAAATAAAAATTCCGAGGTTCATAGATTCTTGACGGGACCAAAACAAGATGAAACTCTTTCGCAGCGAAAGGATCCGGTCGGAGAGGAGAAATGGAAGACAGGGGAGAGAGAAAAAGAAAGAGAGAGAGAGAGAGAGAGAGCGACGGTGGGGTGTAACTGGCCGGTCTCCTCGGTCCCCCGAAAAAGGACCCCGCATTTGGTAACCCTTTCGAAATTGAATCTCACCTCGTTGTCGTCGCTCGCGTCTGAAAATCGTAACGGCGCTCGGAACAAAGGCCGCTCAGTCACCAAAGAGCAATCGAAGGGTTAGTGTCTGAGCGGGGTGGGGTGCTTGAGGGGGGCCGACACGAGGAGGAGGAGGAGGAGGAGGAAGGAGGGTGGCAGAGGGAGAGAGAGAGAGAGAGAGAGAAAGATCGCGAACGGTGTATGTGTGCGCGCGGAGGGAGGGTGAAAATAAGAAACATAGATACAATGAGAAGGGAGACGCCGGGAGAAAAAGAGGAACGAAAGAAGAAGAAGGGAACCGACGATCGGCAGGGGTTGGAGAAAAGGGCGTTCGGGGAGCTGAAAATATGAGATCCGCTCTGGTAGGGACCACCTAGCCAGCCTCCGGTCCTTTCCGCGACGTCTCCCTCCACCGCGCAGCTTATCCCCACCGTTGCGTCGCTCTCCTCTGAACGCGAGTATCGCGAACGTTGGTGGGGATCGAGGTTCGCGAGCTATTGGCAGTCGAGTGGGCTGGCCTACCCCCTCCGACAGCCTTTCGCTCCGCCTCATCCCCTCCAGGGTTCGTGCACCTCCTCCAGACATCACATCGGTCGTTCGGTAGCTCTTAGTTTCAGGTTAGGAGCCTGCTAGGACGGGTCTCGTACACTCTTCCCGAGAACAGCCGAGACGAGGCGAGGTGAGGCGAGGCGAGGCGAGTCGAGTCGAGTCGAGGCGAGACCGAACGAGACGAGACGGAGACGAGGGCGCAGACGAGGGAAAATAGCGGCGGCCGCGGCAGTGAAGTGTGACCGCGTGCAGTGCGTGCAGTCGGTTTGAACCGCCGCGAGTGTGGGTGTGATATGCCGTCGCGTGAACCACGGGCAGTCTGACGCGCGCCGCCTGAACCATCGAGATTCGAACGCCTGGCGCGGGTTGTTCGAGCTGGACTGCTCGTCAATGACTTTGGTGAACACGACGACGACGACGACGACTACGACAAGGACATCGTGCGAGTACATTGTGTGACCGTGGGACCAGTGTGTGGTGCGACAGGTCCAGTGTGTTCCGGGACAGTGTCCGGGACTAACGAACGGGAAGAGACGGTAGCGACGGGCCCGCCGGCCGAGGCGTGCGCCCCAGGAGGCGTCGGCGGCGCCGGCATACGAAGGGGATCGGTTTTGGGCCCGGCGGAGAAGCTCGAAGCCGTCAAAGTGGCTTCGTCACTGGGCCTCCAGGGGCCATCAGCGCCGATCGGGGCCCAACTACTGGCGGCTACTGCCGGTTCGGAGGATGCACCGGCCGTTTACCACGCGAATCTGCTAGCCAGCAGCAACGCATCCGTGCTCCAGCAGCCCGTTCTAGCGAGCCTGAACACGCCGGCACTGGCCAGCATGCAGGCCTCTGCGGAGGCCAACTCGCTGGACATTCAGGCCATGCAGTCCATGGACTGGCTGTTCAAGAAGGAGCGCATATACCTGCTCGCCCAGTTCTGGCAACAGGTAAGTGATCCTCGAACAACAAATGTGTGCTACGATGCTCTTCTTCTACGTGTGGTCCGCGAACAGTGTTTCTCTCTCTTGCTGTTGAGAGATTAGCGAACCACCAACACACCCTCGTTGAACGTGTCGGGGGAAGCATACTTTGTTCTATAGTCTCGTGAACAAATCAAGTGCGATCGAAGCCAGACGTGACCGTGAAGTGAGATCACAAGTTTAGAGGATCGATTTTATAGATTGTGCTCTGATCCAACAAAGTGTCGAGGATATCACATATTCGATTCTACCGTTCGCTCTTTCGTTACGTTTCGCTCGTGATGTGCACATGGCCGAGTATGATATTGTCTTGTATCGAGGGTTGAACGTGTCACGATCATTCCTCGCGATCCTCAAGCTGATCGAACCCGGTTCCGTGAGTCTTTCGGTCGGTAATTGCTGGTCAGGTTCCCGGCCACTTGGCCGACCCCGAGTTTCAACGAGGGTGCGAGGGTGGCGAAGTTTCCCCGACACTTGCTGTTTGGAGGATAGTTCGGCGATTTAGGGGATGGCTCGACCGACTTGCGGCAAAGTGGCCTACATACAGTGGTTGACAACCGTTCTAGACAGTGGCCGCGGTCGATTCTCATCGTGGAAACGTGCTCAGTTATCGGAGAAAAATAGGGGAGAATTTTTTCGAGGATACACGATCTTCCGTTTAGTTTCGGAGTGACTTGATCATTGTAGCTAGCAGATATAAGATAGTGACGTTTAGAAGAGATTACTTAAAAGCTACGCCGGTGTTCAGAGACGCTACAACAGTCTGAAAGAGATCTAGGAACGTTTCGTGGGAAACGGGGAGTTTCAATTTTGCCTCCCGTTGACAAGCAGAGCTGTCAGCTCTCCGCTAGTGTACATTCCCAACGCGAAAAACACCGTTGCAGCCGTCAGAATCATAATTACAGGAGTTGCACAAACCCTGCGAGGTTATTTATATAAAAAATTGACAGACACTTCGTAGATGAGCCTCAGAATAGCAGTAAAAATATGACTTATAATTTAAGAACTGGGCAAATCATAGTACCGATTCAAAATATTAGGAAATGGTTACTCCTCGTGCTCCGAAGCGATTTTTCCGTCATTGGTGCTCGGTTTTGTGTAAAAATCTGTTTCGGAGGGAACCAAGCAGGTGGCAAGGATCACGGATAGATTAAATTTGCGGGAAGAATCCTGCGAACGAGCGGTTTGACAGCGGCCGTAAAACGCGGCGGGTTCTTCCGGTGCGGGACGCGCGATGCTTTCACTCGACTAGCTGTTTTCGATAAAACATAGTCGCTTAATAACGGGCACGGGCACGCCGATAGCGGATTACGACCCGGGGTCGGGACTATTAATACCGCATAGTTTCATAATTATGTCTATTGATTAGGCCGGCCGGGTTAATGACGCCCGGAACTCTCCGGGAAACGGCGGGTTCCCGCGGCTAATTTCCGTCGTCGGATTTTCAGCGCGCGCGAGTGTTCTCCCCGAAACCTTCGCGCGAATATACGTCGAATCCGGCCTCGAATTTCTGAAATGCGAGGACAATTATCGGACCCCCCTCCCCGCTTTCCCCGGCATAATTCCCTCGAACGTAATCGCGCCGCGGAAAGCTCGAAAGCCACTGACGAGGATCGATGAAGCGGTATAACCCGCTGACACGTTTCGGAGGAAAGTGAAAACGCCGAAAGTCAAAGTGTAAACGCTGCGGCTCTGTGCACGCCGCCGTTCGTGATTAAACAGTTGGACCTCTAAACTCTCGGGATCTACCGTCTTCTGCTTAGATCGCTGTTGCACAGTCGATGCCCGGCTTCTTTATTCGAGCGCACGCAGGACACGCTTCAAAGGTCCGGCAGGATGTGGAATACTCGATACTTACGTGCGGTACTCGATACTTTCGGGCTGAACGGTGGTTAGCCGGCTTTTGTCGTTCCGTGACTGACAGGTCTTCTCACTTTTCAATTAAAGTCGCTCCCGTGTCCCTCCGTTTTATTCTCTTTTATTTCTCTTGTCTATTTTGAATAGTAGTGTGGATATTCAGATTACGAATTTCAATTCAGGAGAGCTCTGTGAATTCTGTATTTATAAATTCTTCTTTACTCGTTTTCGTGTGAATATTAACTTAACTTTTATTTTGGAAGAAGGAACGAACCTGAGTATTACATTCTTAATTTTCGAGTAAAAATTTGAGCTATGGTTTTGAATGTAGTGGTAGTCTGTCGGAAAATTGGGGCCGTGTGTCTCGATTTAGGTGAAAATGACGGGCTCGTGGATTATGTATCCAGATCTGTTTATCCGACTCGATATCAACCTGAAAATTGAGACTACGAATTCGTAATTTGGTAGAAGACGACACACGACTATTTTTGTCTGTTCCGTTTAATTTTAATGCGGTGTTTAAGACTGTTGTGTTCGATAGGGTGGTACAAGTCAACAAGCTTGTAAAATATAGTATTTCAAAGTTTATTGCTGTTAAATGTTGTGTCTAAGAAGGAAGTAATTTGCGAAGTTCAGTTGACGCGATAACAATTGACGATTGTTAAAGTGTAGATAAGATACAGGATGTGTTACAACGAAAATGTCACTACTAGTGCAGTTTAGATAAAGAGGAACATAAGTGTCATCGTCCTCTTAGATACACGAAAAATCAACACAACCATTTCCCATGCTATAAAGTTGACTGTTGTTAGTATATAAAATGCATCAACTTCGTATCTGTCTGTTACTGTTATTACCATCTAATTAACATTCGTTAGGAAGCTAGCAAAACAAGATGCAAAAAAGCACTGGAGCAATCAATCTTCTTATCGATAATAATCGGTATTTAAAATTGCTGATCGTTGTAATTTATAGTCAACAAAGTTCCCGTAGCCTTTGAACTCTTCTACATATACCTCCTGTCGATGGTGTAATAAAAATTGTTCGCAAGTTCGCGAGGAAAATATAGGCAAATTGGAAACAGGGGTCGATTAACGGATTCCAGGATCGATGGGTTCGTCAAGGAATTCCTCATCGGTCGTGCGTCAATCGCACAGAAATGTGCCCGTCGCCGGAGATTGAGTTACGCCAAGACGAAAGCCGGGGTTACGGACGTTCCCCGATTTTTAACGAAACGTGCTGACCGAATCGCATTTACCTGGAAATCGTTCGTCGATTCTCTAACCTATCCCTACCAGAACCACCTGGAGTCATGAGATACCTCCGTCGATCAGACTACCAGAAAAGAAATTATACATCTATCATTTTCTACCATTGTCAGACATGTGAAATAACAGCTCCAGTGGTAAAAAGTTAGCTAAAATTACCTGTTACAAATCAAAAATCAGAGAGGTTCAAAAAGTGATTCTGTAGACCATATTGTTCTGTAGATATTTCTTTGGCTACTAGAAGCAGTGAATCTGTAAAATTTGTTCCGAATAAACGGTTGAGGATAGTCCTAGAAGTTGATTTGAAACTGTCTGTACTGTTTCCAAAAATCGACAGATAGATTACATCATGATTGGAATATTTTTCGTCGACCCAAAGTGTTGATTCTGGAAGAATTGTCATACATATCGACGGCTAAAGAATTGTATTAGGTTGGAGGGGAAGTTCTGTCGTATTTTAAATAAGCAGGTAATTGGGAAACAGGAATTGACAGGTCATATGTACATCATTGAATAATATCAAATAAAAATTTGATAAATTGATTCAAATGTTTTCTTTAAAATAGGACAGAACTTTCCCTCGAACCTGATAGTATCCTAGAAAATTAAAGCAAACATCAAAAAGGTTACAGAATCGATTCTGTCGATGAAATTGTGGTTTGGACATTTTCTGGCTGATTAGGAGGGTCTCTTCTGGAAAAATTGATACGGGTGTTGATTGTCGGAGGGTCGAGGGTCGTCTGAAGCCGGTTGGAAGCGGCGGAGGTGGCAGATCCTTCGGAAAATTCGTGGAGAAGACGTCCGGTTGCGTTTTCGCGGAGCAGTCGTGCGCGCGGAACGAGACCACGAAGCGTACTCCCAATTAGGAGCGTGTCGACCGTGAATGGACAAAAGTTTTGCCATGACTCGGTTCCCCTCCTGCTCCCGACACCGTGTCCCCTTGGTCCCCTCCAGAAGCTTGCTCCGACAGCCAGTAGGGGAATCCCTGACGCGGTTCCCGAGATCCCCGTGCGGCGGCGACACTTGCCGAGACGCGTTCAACAACAACGAGACGTGAGTCACGCGCGCTCTGACACCGACGAACGCTCATGCCGCGTGGACGCTGACTTTCCAGCTCTGATAGCCCATTTAATTAACCACCGACACCAATTTACCCCACTTTTCCCAGCCCGACGTAGACAAATCCTAGGATCTTCGTTGAAACCATCGATTTCTCCCCTTGAAGCTGGGATGAAAACTAAAAAGAACTGTGGTGTTATGACATTTCTTAGTGGTAGCTTGTTTCGTGCTAATGCTGCATGGATTTTCAACCCCCTATTTTAAACACTACATAAATTGAGATAATTATAGGCAAAGGTGAAGATTGAGCCACACGATTTAGACTGTTTCGTGTGAAAAGGATTCAATTGCTTCATTGTATACAATGTAGAATACCGTCTTCATAGATCAGGAACACCTTTGTAATGCTTTCAGATAGCACAAGTTTGCTTTAGATTTAATTATAAAATATTCTGATGGATTATTGAAAACTTTTTGTAGATGTACGTGATATGAAATTTGATACAATTTTCCTTTGCACTTCCAATTTCACAAAATGGAATTCCGAATGAATATCGAATCGACATTAAGGAAAACAGTGGTAGTAAAAACAATGGCCAAACGATTGGAGTAAGGGTTGAAGAATATAAAGTTAAAAGTCGCAGAAAGAGGGCAGAGATTCCAGATAAAACGAGTTCTTGTCTAATTAAGGTAATTGCAAAGAAGTTGCCCGTTCGAAGAATGCCAAACAGCGTTCGACACTCGTTACATGGTTCGCAATGCCTTTTAATAAGGGATCGCGGGGCTCACAGCAAATATACACGCGACTCGGTGCACCTGCGCTCGATTCTAGTCAGCACCTAAGCGGTCGCGTTGCCTGCCGGCAGCTCGTAAAGCGGGTGAACCCCGGAGGTCTAGACCAGCCCTGGACTAGACCAACGAGACGACGCATCCGAAATAAGCCTCTATATTCTATTTCGAGGCCGACACGCCGCGCGATACAGTTTCTCGTGTCAGTAGAATACGGCAATGATCCCCTCGTTGGCCCGTTTTCACGTCCGCGACAATTACCTTCCGACAATTTTTAAGCCAATCATCTTAAACTGTTCCGCTCGGTTCACGCTATTTATTTCGTGACATCTCGGAAGAAGCGGTACACGTGTTTCCGAAATTCTAAGAAATTTCAACAGTGTACGACATTTAATTACAACTGTTCGGCTGAAGATTGAAATTGAATTAAGAAAAAGAAGGAAGTATGTACATTGAACGGAGGTTTCAGGTTCTCGTTGGCAACAACAGGAACTTCTCGAGCACGTGATCTAATAATAAGGAATCTGTTTACGAATCGCGAGAGTTATTTTTCCGCGAATCGCGCTCGATTGGAAAGAAAACAGGGTGGAAAGCTCGATTGTTCGAGGGCGTCTCGCAGTCCGCCTCGACGGGATATTAATTTCCGCGGGCCGTTATTTCTGAAATCGGCGGTTTAACTGCCGGAGTCGGTGAGATCGCCCGCCAAACAGTGATTCACCCACACTCTAAATATACCGGGATACACGCATCGCGAAATGCGAGTCTCGTGCGGGTCTTAATGAGCGTTTCCGAGAACCTATGCAGTCGTTCACCGTGATAAAAAGAAAATTCTTCTTAGCATCGGGATCCGAGGAACCTTGGAGACGTTTTCGGACGACAGCTAACTACCGTATCGATCGTGGAACCCTGCTACTCCCTATTCACCCTCCACATTCATTCTTCTAATCGTTAATAATTAATTTCGAAAATTTTTAAACTTGTACCAGGTAACTTTCATGATTCTACAGGAAGTTCGAAATTTTCTGCGAACATCAGAGTGTTAATTATCTGACGCCGTCCCTTATGCGTTCCTCCGCCTCCCCCATAGCGTGGAAACTCGAGGGTCACTGGCTACGTGTCGTTAATTTTCACGCAGGAATCGCAAATTGCCGCGCATGTACGTGCAACAGATGCACCGGCCACGCGTTTCGAAATATTTGCCCTCATCCCTGTTCGCAAAGGGTGGAAGGTCCACCACGGCGCTCGTTATTAAGCGGATCGGCCTGTTTGAAAATCGAGTGCCGAGGCATTGTTGCTCGCCTACTTTATCACCATTTTACTCGTTTACCTTCCCTCCACCCGCAACACAACGCCCACAAAAATTTCCTCCGAGACAATCCCCTCGCTTCTCACCCCCTACATATTACGCAACAATCGAACCAGCATCTGCCCCACGTAATATTCGCATAACAAATGTTAATAACATACAGTAACGCTATTTCATGAATGTCAAAGATGATTGCGTTTTTTGTGAGTCGGAGAAGAAATCGACGGCGGTAAACACATGTTTGTTTCGAGTAAGAGCGAGGATCGCTGCGGGGGTTGAATTTGGTAGCGAGAGTGTTCGGTGGCCAAAAATCGTCTTGGATAATTGTGCACTGCCCTCGCCACGCAATTCGCCGGTCTCTCTCCTTTCTTCTGATTCTTGTTCTCTCTCTCGCTCGCTCGCTGCCTCGCTCTCTCCTTTTTTTATAATCCTGTTCCCCCGCACGGTGGACGAAGTTTATTGTCGTCGTAAATTTTTCCGTGGGCCGGCCTCCGATCGCTAACCCCCTCCTTCAGCCCCGTGCCCCTCTTGCCGTTCCGCGCCTTCGGAGACTATTCAAAGGTCGCTTGGAACGGATCCAAAATTCCGAATCGCATGGGACGACATCGCCGCGATTCCTGCGGCGATTCGAGCTTAAGTGAATCCGGAGTGAGCCGTAAACCCAGGCTAAACAAACTTCGATTTGAGGGAATGACGCCCCTCTGAGATGCGTTTTCGTTCACTCGATTATGGTCGCCTCGGTGTCCTCTGCCGAGAGACATCGGAAATCGAGGAGATCGGTCTCTCGTTCTCTCATTCCTCTTTATCTCTCCATCTCTCTTTCGAACGCGGACCCCTCGATCCCCGAATATCGTTCGAGGAACGAACCGGTGATGTATGAGTTTTTTGCACCTGCTATCCTCGGTTTTTCTTCGTATTATTAGATCGCCGCGAAATAAATAACCGTTCGAACACGGCCCCCTGCGTGGGCCACCGAAATGTATAAATAAACTCGTCGATGCTGAATATTTCCCGCGCGGATATTTATTTTAGAATCGCAAATTGATGTCGACCCTGTCTGAAAATGGAAATCTGTTACAGTGAGTGATCGTTGGATTGTAGAAATTGCTACCTAGTTGCGTAGAAAAGTAATACATAAATTATTATCCACAACGTCGGAGATTAAACGATGAAGAATCGAAGCAAATTATCGCGGATAGCGGTTCAATCGTTATGAACTATGTAAAGGATGATTATATACCCCGTCTCTGACATCTTGATTGCTATTAATAGTCGAAGACGGTGCCTGTGACGTGACATTTTTATTTATCTTGTTTTCCACATACTTTCCTGGCTGACGGATCGGTGCATTGCTTCAGACAGGAGAAAAACGTAGATAAAAAGCCGATTACGTATCGACAATATGAATTTCATCTCTGCGAGTTGTTCGATGCGTGTTTCGAAATTCATTATACATAGATCCGCACGTGTGCAGGATAATTCTTCGCACGCTCGGCTGCTTTTAAACACTTCAAAAATGAGGTTCGTGCATCAATTTGAACGTTCAACTAATTTCTGGAGAATTCTTAAAAATCTTTGAGTACTGATGAAATGTTTCGATAATTTTCCGCAGTGGAATAAGACGCGGAAAATTTTAAGTCGGATACGACGGAGACGCGATCCCGTCATTGGTCCATCAGCCCCGTGGCTCCGTCATCGACGATGACCAATACCGATGACGGGGAATCCTGTCGGGCGTCGCGGGGGTGGCACCACGTCTGCGTTCTTGCTCGGCGTCCTTGTCCGCCGACGCAAGCGCCGCGATCCGCACGCACGAATTTATGTTCGACATGTGCGTCCCTCGATGCGTTCCCGTTGGCCTCGCAGGATCATCGGACGCGCACCGCCGATCGAAAAACAATAGAACAAGGCTGTAGATGCGACAGGAGGGAATCGTAGGCGCTAGTAATTACCTGGAAATCATAATTAACCCCCTTCGCCACTAATTCTAAGACTCGCAGCTGCCGCGAAAGGACGCGGGCGCGTGTTAACAACGTCTACGGCGTGAATCCTGAACAGGATCGCGAGGATTACTATAATTTACCGACTCGCAAACGCCGGGAGTCCGTTTTGATTAGACAATTATGCAAATTGTCCATTCTGCGGTGTACTTTGTATATCGACCGCGGCGATAGATATGCGAATGTTTTTTAATTACGGATTGTTCAGCGGTGGGTGTATTAATTATCGAGTCCTGCGCGAACAATCTAATCTTTAACACTGTTTCACGGTAAAATATTTTAGAAACACTCGAGCGTTCTTTAACGAAGTCTGAACAAGGGGGGCTGCGAACCGGGGTTTTCGAGGGTTCGTGTTTTCGTCGGTTCGAATATTAGTGTACGCAGATTAGTGCAATGTAATCGCCGCATTGAGGGCCACTAAACCGAGAATTGGCTCAATTCGTCGCCGCAGACACGGCACAAAGGGATTCAACTCGGATAACTACGCTATTAGCTGTCCAGCTAACAAATTCATCTTCTAAACAGGTAATAGAAAATCACTGTTCGAACATCTGTTTGCGGTGGCTCTTAATCGAAAATTGGAATTTCTTGCTCGTTGATCCTCTCTGTCTGCACTCTCTCCGTACGCTCTCTTCGTCTCTCTCTCACTCTCTCTCTCTCTCTCTGTTTCTGGTACCCTCTCCCCGCGATCCTCGTCGAAAGCCCTCGCTCTCCCCCTTCCATCCCCGCCGGTTGGTTTCCTCATTGTTGCTCCGCCTTTCGTTCGTACGTCAAATAACAGCTATTGAAAATCGTTGATTCATGAATAGTCATCGTATCGCCAATTAGCGAGTCGGATGAATATTCACGGGTGCGACGGACCGTCTATCGTTCAACCTATACGCGCTTTGTCACGCGATAACGCTACTCTCGTCGGTCCTGGGCTGCGCGTTCGAACGCGGACTGCCAACGGAGAGAAATAAATCAGAATGACGGATTAATCGGTTCGGTTGCTTATTCGACTCGTACCCCGTTTCGATCGAGTAATTCTGAAATGGCCGCACGATGACTGCGAATAATCGACGCTAATGGCGAACGGTTCCCGTCACGGACCCCCCATCCTGCCCCCTCTACCCCTCTCCCTCCCCGCCATACCCCTAGAGCCGATGGAAAATTGATTCCCGACCGAAATTACTTAATGAACATGCGACCGCGCGCACCGTTTTTCCGCGTGTCGCTTTTTTCGGTCCACCGGAAGTCCTCTCCGTCCCCTGATCACCACCAAATCCGGTCGGGTACTCGGAAAAAATCAATACATGTTTACTATTGCATTGGTTGATCTATTTGCTGCCCCGGATTAGATGAAACATATATTTAGATCTTTGTCGGCGTGCAAATTCGAGTTGGACGACGGTGGAGCGTGATTTGATTAGCAAAAATTTTGGATGATCGTGCTGTCGGTAGTTCGGCGGACCCGATCGAGAATTATATATCGCCAGGACGGTGTGGCATCGCTAGTCCTACAATTGAATTCCCGAAACGAACGTTCGGACGGAAGAGCGTTTGATAAGCAGCCGGAAGTTGGTCGCGGGCAAACGCCCAGCTTTCCTCTCGGTTCCGATAGCGGGCAGCCGCTCCGGCGAACAGCACTCGATTCGTTTCGAGTCCACTTGCCCCGGAGATTCGGTTTCGATCTATCAATCTCGAGGGGGCTCTCCGCACGATGCTTTGATCTACGAAAGCAATCTTATCGATGTGCATACGATATTCGCGTCGATGCATATGTATTCCCTGTTTCCCGTAACCAGGGAGCAAAGCGAGAAAGAGAGAGAGAGAGATGGGAGAGCTCGACTGATATTTGCTCTCGAGTGATTTTGTTGCTTTGATCGAGGCTCTCCGGATACCAGCCGCCGAGCGCTGCTCCTTGTTAATTGTTCGATATGGAGGAAAAAGTTGGGGGACAAAAAAGAAAGAAACCGCTGAGTTCCGTCGGTTTTCCACTGCCTTTGGATTAGAACGGGAGACTTGCATTTCAAATTCAAATTGTTCCGTTTCATGCCCGCTACGTGATTTTTACCAAAGATTTATTGCCGAGACACGGTAAAAGGCTGGATGTTTATTTATTCCCGCTGATTTATGGATAAATTTTACATATTGATGGAGATACGTCTGTCGGTGAAAGTCCCTGTTCAGAAAATTGAACGGAATCTTATTCGCGATAGCTTGTCAAAGCTGCAGAATTTTAGGAAAAATGGAACAACAGTATTCGCCTGTTGCGACGAAACGAATGAGGTAGCAACAGAGCTTTAAAGAGGTGAAGAAAAAGAGCTTCGGTTCACAGAGAACACGCTGCGAGGAGTTTAGAAGTTAGAGGCAATAGGCGAGTCAGAGTTATGAAGTTATGTGACAGAATACTGTGTCCATAAAGTCTGAAGTTAACTGTCCACGAAGTTTAGAAATAGAGCTAACAATCAACCAGTGCGTAAAACTAATGATTGTACATAATATACCAACGATCGACGTGAAATAAAAATTGAAAATTCCAAAAAATATTTGGAACGGTACTATAATCTGCGAATGGAATTGAGGATTTACGAAATACGGACAAAATGTTGGAAATTTTTCGTCAAAATTTTACGACTTTCGATTCGGGATTCAGAGTGAAGGACTAGCGGATTGTGCAATCCCGAAATTGGCGACTTTCGAGTCCGAAATCGACGAGAGCGGAGTTGGTCGCGCCGCAGAACAGTGGAGAAGGAAATTCGCTATCGACAATCGAGGCCCCGGCCGTCTCGTTTTACGCATGTAAATTCATCCGGACGTGACGTGTCGCAAGTCTCGTGGCCGTATGAAAGCCGTCTAAGGCCATCTGTACCAATCGGCGTCCATTAAGTCGGTACACCGACTCGTTCGCCTTTCGGTTTCACGTTTCCAGATTTCTTTTCGGTCGCATTCACCGCGCGGAATCGCGTGTCTCAGACGTGTCCGGACTTTCCTAATTATTGGCTGCCTCTGTCTTTGATCGACGCCGGTTTCGCAGCCCGCGATCCGGGCGATAAATTACCGACGATGAAGTTGCTCGAATCACAAGACTTCGAAATTGCGTCATTCTCGAAACTCGCGGTTTCTTCGAAACCTCCGTGAGAACGAATCCAATTGCCAGTTGCCGTGGCCGTTATAAAAAATAACATCGAAAACACAATGCAAACTGTTTGCGAAACAGTTCGCTCCCACGAGAACCGATCCTGTGTCTGTCCACTGTCGACTGATTCTACTTAAAACTGTATCACTTTATTTCTGGCTTCGCTATGCGTTTATCGCCTGAAATAAAATGGTTGGACCATTTCTAGATATTTATACGGCCCGTAAATGTCCAATAAATAACATTAGTAATTTTTTCCTGATTTTATTTTTCATGGAATTATCTATAAAAATTTATACTGTCTAAGCTTATAAGCACTGGGACTAAGGAGAGCGATCGACGTCGTGTTTTCGCAGGCGGACTCGGCCAACTCGTTAATGACGCGGCTGCTGATCAGTCTAATTTTCTCGTGACTGGAGCTTTCGATCGAATTATCTTATCGACGGTGTACACGACGACGGAGCGCTGCGTATTTACACGGACGACTCACGTTTCTCGCAAAACGAGACGACGAAAACATCCTGCGACCTCCGCTCGCGAGCCATAACTCGTTCGGTTCGGGAAGAGAAAGAATACCTTTTACAGAAATTTCCGTGGTGCTTAATTATCGCGCGGGACAATAATTATAGCGATACGTCGTCCGCGAGCGTTCCCTCTTTGCAGATTTTATGCTTCCCTTTTTTTATGTTTTCTACCAGACGCGAATGGCCGCGGAAAGGCACACTTCGGCCGGGGACATGCACGTGTTTTTAACACCGCAATAAATCTTCGGGGCCGTAAAATATTTTTCGTCATCCGTGCGCGATTTTTTCGAGCCGGACGAATTAAAAATAAAACGGATCCGTTGTCCGGCGACCGTCCTTCTTGAACTCCTCCTCGACCACGTTTTCGGAGAGTTCGCCGAGAAATTTAAAAACCGAGGAGATTCTAAAACAGTTAATAAATTGGCCATTAAATTCACAGTCGATAGATTCGGCTGAGTCATAAAGAATTTCAGTTTCTAGGAACGATGCGTTATCATCCTAATGACTCATCGTGCTAAACCTAATAAGTGGCAACGAGTCGTTTGAAGTAGTGACGAATTATTTTACTGGATTGAGTATTTGAAAAAATTAGTGAAATTGTAGGATCGAGTAGGAAGACTTATAGGTGTGGCGGAGGATCGAGAGATCCATGGATCCCCGCGGATCGGCCGGTCAAGTCCGGCTGAAACCCGGTATCTCTCTTTTTTTTTCTAAATTGTATCTATTGGCTCGAAGCGATTGAAAGTAATTGAATGAAGCGGCCGGTTATTTACGAACGTTTAAGCGGAGCCAACTATTTGTCCATTCATTCGGTCTTGTCCCTTCATTCATTCATCATTCACTCTCGCCGGTGTACGGGCGCTGCATGTATAGCAGTAGTAAAGGCCCATTCAATTGATCGGTGATTGTCTAAATTATAAGATTGCCATACAATGGCTCTCATCTCGACCTATTGGGGTCTCGTTCGACCGTTGCGTCACCACTTTAGGGCCGGATCGCAACCCGCGACCGCGTCAAAAGAGCACCTACGAAATCGACCGATCCTCATAATGAGGAAGACGCGCGGCCGTACGATCGATACGCTCGCTCCCCCGACGTCTCATCGGCGATCGGGGGATCGAGGGATCGAGCGGATGGCTTTCGAGCCAGGGTCCCGTCCATGGTAACCACTGGCCGGTGCACCGGGGCCAGCTAACCACCCGCTGCTAGGAAATGCAACGATCCAACCACACGTGGGAAATCTGCACCGATGCACGCCGACGACGATCCTGCATTTTCCCCCGCAAAATTCATTATTCCATTCCCAACTAAAAATTTTCAATCCGCCATGGTGGCTTACAATCTTTCATAAATCGACAGGTTGCGTTCTATTCTTGGTTTGCTCGGAAAAAATTACTAGAAGTAAATCTGACAAACTTCTCTCAGGGATAATTTTCTATTTTCTATTAGATCATTGTTCACATAATTTTTAAAAGTAGTTAAACACACTGCACTTTTGATGAAGTCCTTGTGAAACGGTTCTGAAAATTGTAGGAGGGAAATATGTACCAGGGAAATTATCATGACATCCTCCAGAGTAGACTCCCATGAAGCAACAATGCATAGAAAACAGTCTGCAATCTTTGTACCATAACACAGTCTTAATTAATCTGAATTGACCGGGACCTTGACACAATTGCTCGAACGTCGACGTCTCGAACGATCCCGGAAAACGGTAAAAAATTGGTTTCGATTTCCAGCGAACGTGGAGGTTTCTATTCGCGAAACTATTCGGTTAGTTGTTCGAGACCATAATGGACTCTGAGGAAAAAGAAAAGCTCGGTGGGACAGTGCGTTGGATGTAGGCATGCGCGAGAGCGAGTAGAGCACCCTAATCCCCGGAAACAGGCTTAATTACAGTCGCGTCCGAAACAGGATAATGGCCGAAGCGCGAATATGGCTGTCCCGTGTCGGGCTAACTAGCGCTGGCCCGGCAAATCGGTTTATCGTTTCGCCGAAAAGTTCCTTCAATTCTAACCGAGAGTCCGTCTGCGCCGAACTTCCGCGCATTAGGCACTTACGCATTACACCTGCACCGGCCGTTGTCGCGGAAACTTGCGAAACATTAATTAGCATTCGCGACAACGCCGGGAAATGCGTCGCACGGTGATTCGATTTGAGACTTGGGCCCACCCTTCGCAAATCCCGTTACCCGTTTTCGATCGGACCTTTCAATGTCGCGAAAAAACAATGCCGATCCGCTAATTAATTCGCGGCAGCCTACAGTCCTTCCCACTTTGCTCTTAATCAGACACAGGAAGCAGCAAATTAATTAAAATAATCCTTCTACGATTATTGAAGTTGATAAAATTTTTTGAAACATATTCTTCTTTCCACTTCCATGAACCCGAATAGGTTTAGAGGAAAATTTCAGGATGGAGAATGTTTTGCTGCTCGACGACCGAGTTTTCCTGGTGCTCTGAAATAATTGGGTCGTAAGATTGATTGCGGGGAATTAATTATCGGCGAGCGTCGTTTCCGGTGCACCGGAAAATCGGGTTTCTTGGGTCGGGAAGGACATCGCGATACCGTTCGAAAATTTATCGCAACACAGACCGGCGCGCAATCGTACGGCTGCGTCACGGCACGCCGAGTTTCTTCTTTTTCCAGACAATAGCAGAGGGAGCATAGCCACGTGATGCACAAACCGTACGCGCTCGCGGAAATTTATTGTGGCGGCGTGAGGTATCGCTCGCCGGATTTATACTGCAATCGGTAGCAAACACCGTTCGCGCGCGGCAAGCGCAAAAGTCCCTGGCATATCGAACTTTCGTAATCGGTATAGCCATGCGTCACAATTGTTACTTCATTTGGAACAACGTGTACCGGCTGGCCGCGTTCATCCGGGCAGATAGCGTGCGGTTAAACACTCCCGAAGACTCACTCGAATTGTTTTTTTATCGGCAGAACGTGTCGCTTGTATAATCGCGTTACAGTTTTTCCTGGAAATTCATTGTCCTCGCTGTCGACTGCAATCCGACGATCGAAGGATCCGCTGATTGCATCTATCGAAGTGATTTCCAAAAAACAGTCCTTCAAAATTTTTTGTATAATGAGACAAACTGTCTTCACGAGAGAAATCAATTCACCAAATTCTAAACGAAACAATGAAGCATAAAAAAATTCTTAGACTTATCGATCCAATAATGAACGTGTTAGTGATTTGTCTATGCACGAGGCTAGTGTAACAAGGGTTAAATACATGCTTGAAGACAATGGCAGCCGAAAGGAGCTCTCAGGGAAGGTCTGACGGGGTTGAAAAATGGCTACTTATGAAATTGGCTCAAGGGGGTGGTTAGGTGGTTGAATCACTTGCGAAACGCGCCGGTGAAGAGAGAGTTCCGCGTAGCTCCTTCCGCGAGGAAGTCCGCGAACCGAATAAAAAAAGGGTAACGATGAAAATGGCAAGGAGAGGAAGGAGCACGCGAGCCCCGCGGAATTCTCCTCGCGCGCGTAAACGCTCGTAAAGCAAAGCGTTTCTCGAACGCCTCGGCGTAACTCGCGTTTCCACGGTATACTCGGCGAAGTTATCTGTGCATCGGCCGTGAGTGTACGCTAAGTACGCGCGAGTACAGCGAGTCGGGGTAATATCCACTGTTACATACGTAAATACAGAGGCGCGTTCAAACGCGCGATGCGCCACTGGAGGTGAGTATTAAACGGATACTTGCGTACAGGCCTTAAGTAGGCTCCCGTCTCCTGTGTGTGTTCGTCTGTATACATGTAGGATCGTGCGGACACGCGTGTACGTGCGTGCCCGGCTGGCTGCGCCGCGGTAGACTCTCTGCGGAAGCATTGCATTGAGACCAATCGAATAGAAACTAATTTAATACAAACGAACACACACGCACGCTGTCGTTTCTCGCGTTTCCGAGCCCCATAGTTTAATGCTCCGCGAACCGATCCGCCGGAAAAACAGACGTTCCCTCTGTCTGGACCGAGTTTTTCCATTTTTCTTTTTTTCGTTCTGACAATTATAAACGTTCTGACGATTATAAATTGGATATTGGGTATTGGTTTCCTCTATGGCTCGGTGTAACTTTAAAAAGTTATAAAAATTGTATGCTGCAATTCAAAACAATTCCTACATTACAGTTTAGCATATATTGTGAACTATAACACTAGGGACTTCGGTTCTCGCTCCAGCAGACTTTGACTTTATAACAAATCTGAACGGATAAAGGGCTCCAATCTGAAAGATCGTTAAGCAAAGAATATGATTTCTAAGAAAATTGATATACAGCAGAAAGATCTAACGATCTGGAAAGGATGCGAGAGCATTGAAGTCGCCGACAGCGGAGGAGTGTTAGCCGGAAATCAATCCGCGGAGGAGTGTCTATCAGTAAAGCAAAGAGCCCGAAACGGCGAGTTAAGCAGCCTCGAATTTCACCGCGGTATCTGTCTATCTGTAGGCCTCGCTAATTTCTCCGTACGCCACGGTTCCCTCGCGCTTCTTTCGTTCCCAACGTTATCATCATCGCTCTTTACGAGCGCATTTGCATCGGGCCGGAACCACTTGAGAGAGGAGCGCGCAGTGGCAAGAAGAGACCAGCAGGAAGAAGAAGAAGAAGAAGAAGACGATGACGACGACCAAGAAGACTACGAAGAAGAAGAAGAAGGGAGAGGCGCGAGCCAAGGGAAACGCGATGGAAGAAGACGAAAAAGAAGAGGACTCGGGCGCGGAACGTCGGGGAGGAGGAACGTGCGAACGGCGTTGCTTAATAACCCGTATACCGATTCGCGTATGCTCGCGAATCACGCCGGTGTGTTGGTCCGACGCGTACGGACGCGCGCGCGTCAACGTGGTTAACCGAGATACAAGTCTGGCCTGTTCGTTGTTCGCTCTCTTCTTCTTCTTCTTCTTCTTCTTGGCTCTCGCATAACGCGAGTGAGCGAGCATGATGCGAGCAGCAGAAACAACTCGGCTCGGCTCGGCTTCGCTCGGCTCGGACGCGCAACGCGCGCACATGTAATTTCGTCGATTCTAATTGCGATGAGTTACAATTAGAAAGCGCACTAATTGAAAGCGTTTCGCAATGCGCGATGGCGCAAAGCCTCGCGGATCTCCGCGAGCCGTGTGATTTACCGGCTCGACGTGGGATCCGGCGAACGGCTGACGCCACGACTCTAGTCGATTCCATTTTGACTTTTATGCACTCGATCGGAGAACGGCCGTACCCCCATACCGTCGTGCCACCACTATACGTACTCTGCTTTTGGTTACTTCCTTTGGATAATTTCTTTCAACCTGCAGCCGATGTTAATGTAATTATTCAATCAACTTTGCTCCCTTTTCTATGACAATTTTTGTTTTGCATAAAGAATTATAATTATAAATGTGATATTTAAAGGAAAATAATTTTTTAAAAATTTGACTCAGACCGCTTTCATAATTATGGTGCTCATATAAGAAAAATCGTGCATATTCGTTGCATATTATAGAGGGGAATCGAAACTTCATTTGGAGCGGGCAGATCGTCGAAGAGCAGCAGGTTTAATTAATTTGGTAGGAAATTACTTGTCAGCTGCTACCGTTTCCCTCTGCCATCGTGGCATCGTGCGGCACCTACATATAGTCCCCTATAGTCCCGCCATAACCTCGAACGCGTGTGCCCCAAGAAAACGAAGATGGAGAAAGAGAGAGTAGCCACCACGGGGAAACCAGGCGATATGCACGCGCGATACGCTGGCCTAATATTTATACGGCCTTGCGCCGTCCGTTTCGGACGTGGACAATGAGCCACAAACCGTCTCATGGGGTCCCAACGACCGCTGCGTCCTGATAAGGGATATAAGTAACACCTGAACCGTGCTTCCGGTTTGCGAGCTGCGAACTTCATTGCTCTGTGCGTGGCCACCGTCGCGGTACTAATTTGCGGACGATTTAAAACCACCTTTTCTTTGTGTCCGACATTTTTCCTGCCGGGAACGATGCTCGTTATCCTGCTGCTGGGACCTGCACCCCTCTTAATTTAGAACCTGCCGGGTACCAACTTGCAATTTCATAAAAAAATTTTTTAAATATTCATTAAATGTTTTAATCATCATCGCCACCGATTTCACATCGAATTGTGAGATCAGCGGACGAAAAGTGCACAATACGGATGCGTTGGTTCCATGCTTAGACCATATGCATATGGTCTGAGGTTCCATGGCACTTGAAAGACGGCAAGACAGGCTCGGAAACAAACCGGGGAAGCCAACAAAAGGCTGACAATGACTGGAAGAAGGTTAGCCCGGCCGGCGAACAATAAAACCGGGCATAACAGTAGACATTTGAAATAGAACGAGTGCAATGCGAGAGGACGAGCCGGCAATTGACACGGCGTGTCAGGCGAAACTTAATTACAACCTGTGACCCACAAAATCACGGGAGCCCCGTGCCACGGTGTGTTTCGCGAGAACCCCTTTCGTAGCGGGACGACGAGCATTGTGTTGGCAACGCGAAAAAGAAACGCGCGCGGCACGCATCCTGCGCGAGCAGCCCGCGAACGCGAGCGCATTACTGTATCAACGATCCGCTGCTGCATCGCATTATACACCGAGTTACCGCTATTTTCGCGCGGCCACGGTTTTCTGCACTTTCGGCGCGGCCAGCGACGCCGCGCCGCGAAAACGTCGCTAAAACAAGCCGCATCCGGCTCGGTCTTAACGGGATCCCGCCGCGAGGAAACCGACTGACAGCTTTGTTCCGAGGAAAGAGTTCTTACAGCTCTCCTCTTCTCTTATTTCTATTTTTATTTCTTCCATTTCCACGCTTTCGGTCGCCAGAGACACGCCGCGTCGCTTTCTGGCTCGATCGACGCTCGTAGACTTTCCTCGGACACCTCTCCGTCACCATATTGATCCGGGATGAAGAAAACATTGGAATAGGCAACAGAATTTTAGAATGCTCGAAAGCATTTTTCTTAATATTTTTTACATCTTGTCATTTTTGGAAGATTTCTTTGCCCCTTCGATTTCTGAATGTGTCAGATGATTGCGTAAGTTCGTGCCGATTTGAAAATAGAATTCAATGGTTACATTTTAATGATTGGTTAAAGATTTGGTTAAATATTGGTTAAATTAAAATTAAAAGATGGTTAAATTTTCTACAATTCGATAAAAATGGTGACTACATGTATAATTGATGAATAAAGTTGTACTCTTTAAAATTTAACCATTGAATTTTATTTTCGGCACGAACTTATGCAATCATCTAATATTTTAACAACTTAGACGTATGTTAAATAATGATGAAGTACTTTTTTTTTAATTTTAAATATATTTCATATCTCAACTGAGATCTATTTCAGCTGTATATACATATTCATACATACATACATAGTTTACATTAAATCAAATTAAATTCGTAGTTTACAGTTTTGTAAGAAATTAAAAATGGGAAAACAAGCTTCAATATTGGGTCGGGCAACTAATATTTCTGAGCTTAAGGGCGACGAAGTACTTGAGGTTTAGAAAAGTTTATTTCAAACCAAATGAATTCAATGCATTTCGACGAGGTGTCCAGCGTCGGGAAAAATTGCAGCAGCACGGAGGTCGGAGTTATTTCGGCGAGACCGTGGAGGGAATCGAAGGAAATTGGTATCCATACGGCGATCTTAAAAATATCCGACCAAAAGGGGATGATTTAGTAGCGAAACACCTCGATACCGCGACAACGTTTAACGACTTTCGGGGTCGGCTGCCGCTTCCGGGAGACGGCGTCGATGTTCTCTGCTCCGACGTTGTTTTTCAGTTTCCGAAACGCATAAAACGAACGAAGTGGCTCCCGATCCGAGGGGGAGACAAGTGCCGAGAGGAAAAAAGGGCCAGTGACGCTTGTCGAGCCCCTGAGGAAACGGGTCTCTCGAAATAACGCGGCCAAGTAACACGTGCGCCCGTATCTATACGCGTGTGTACGTACACAAAGATGTCTCTTTCTCTCTCTGTGTATACGTGTAGCGTGCGTGTATGTATATTTTGAATATACGGACACAATGTCGCGTAGAGGGTCTGCTCGCGAGGAGCAGTGGATATTACTCGACCAATGTGAATCAGACCGCTTGCTTCCGGTTGTAAACGACCGGCTAGGGAGGATTAAGTAGACTCACCTTGGATGCGCCGCGAACGCGCTCGCCTCTAATTACCTATCACCTGAACTTGTTGGTGGCGTTACCGTTGAATCCGAGCCCGAGCACACTAACATTCCCGAGCTTGCGTTAAATTGATTTGTACGCACGTTTGTCGGGCCCGTGCTAAACTGTTCGGTGAATTGTTAACAGAGTTCGGTCGAACGACCGGCAGCTTCCGTGCTGCTACCGTGTCACTAAAAGAGTATTATTCCATCGAATCCTTGCAAGATTCTTACTTCGTTCGAACTATTTCCGACCTGTGTAGTGATTTATTTAGCAATTAATAGCATTCGAAACGGTTTTCAAACAAACTAGCATTCGTGTTTCCCAGTCAGGGCCCCACAGATTAAACGACATCGTAGCCATTAATCAGCAGTCTACCGTATTATAATAATTACATAAATTATACCGGACAGAATACGGTGCGTGAAAGGAGAGCAAAGGTTTCGAGGGCAGCAGGGGTAAAAATCTGTGAGAGGTGAATAACGATTAAAATGAAAAGTCACGCGTGGATCGATGTTCCCCCCACCTAGAGGGTCGTCGAAAATGACGAATTCAGAATTTTCGGGGCACGCACTGGTTCCGGAGAATCCAGCCAATCCCCTGCAACGGTTAGCTGATGGGATAGAGGGGTTGTCCCTTTCTCCGATAGATGAAAGGAGAGGAGGGGGTCGAAGGGGTGGCCCCTGGTAGCAGAGCTAATTTGACCGACACCCGATATGCAGATCGGCAGGCCTGAATCTATGTAAATCGTGGTCGTCGCCCGAAAGAATTGGCCGAGGAACTGGTTCCGGCTGAATGAGAGCCTCGCGACGATAATATATCGAGGAGGAGGGGGGAGAAGGGCCCCCGGGGTCGGCTTTTACGTTTTGTGTTTTACGGGGCGGGCTTTGTGGGCACAGTATCCGAGAGGAGAGCACATGCCGGTGAAAACCACGCGTGTGAACCCCCCGTAGGAATTCGACGCGCGACAAATCAATTCCTCCGACCACGGGGGCCGAAACGTTTTTATCTTCGCCCGACGAAGAGAATCTAGGCGACGAGCCGGGGCCCCCGTTTCCGCGGCCATTGTCCATCCTCGTGGGGCCCCTTCGGGCCCGATTAGTCTCGATCGAGCCCTTCGGCCAACAGAAAAGACGGAAACGTCATCGCGGATTACTCGAGGCTCGACTTGGCCCAGCATCCGGTCACAAAAGACACGTACACACGCAGCCCGCGCGGCTCCGCGGCTACTCGAAACTTCGTCTATGGAGGACTAACTCGTTGTAAATCCAATTAGCGCCCGTGGCTTTCGAGAGGCTTTCCACACTTGAGCTCCTCCGTGTCAAGGGCCCGCGGAAGTATTTCCTTCGGGGGTTTTTTTTTCAACGGCGACTTCGGATAATGTCCCGCGTCGCGACTCCTTTCTGACTGTCTGAGATGTCCTTTTACCCATCGTCTCTATCTTGTTGGGTTTTCATGAAAGAATCGCCTGGTGCAGCGTGACGAGTCTCCTTTGGCCAAGGGACATTCTTCTGCGGAGTATTCAATTGGAAATGATGGAGGATTGTCGTAGCCTGTGTACATTACCGGGAAACATCAAGCGGAACTTGAGATAAATAGACTTTTACTGGGTCACTCAATGATCGAACCTCTTCCTGAAACTATACCGTCGAGTCTTTATGGAAAATAAAAAATTTGATTCTTCCTTGTTGAAGGATATGATTGGAGTGAATACAACGGAACAGTTTTATTTCAACATTCCTTTTATGAGTTTCATAATAAAATTGATTTTTATAGAAAGACGTGTTCATCCGACATGAAACATCTATGTAATCTATATTGTTTATGGAACACGATTATATGTATATACAAGAGGATTGAAAAGAACAGTGAATGGAAAAGGAGTATCGGGGACAATTGCGGGTTCGATGATGCCCGTGAACCATTTTCCGCGATCGTCGCGCGTTGCGAACGATGCGTGACGAGTCCGCGCAACTCCGTCCACTTCACCATCCACTTAATCTCCGTTGAATCCTGTTCGCGGCAGGATGACGAGGACGGTGGCGGCGCGGTGGCGGCGCGGTGGCGCGGCGGCAGGAAGGCCACGGTGAACATTGTTCCGCCACGATAAAGAAGTGCTAATTGCCGGTGGATCTGCCCGGACAGGAGACGAAGAGGGTCTCTCCCCGAAAAGGAAAAGGAACGGTGGACTTTCAGGCGGTGGTAGATAGGCGATCGTGGCCCCGGCAATGGCGGAGGTGCAGTCAGGCATAGATCCTTTCTGACCTCCGTGGCATAATCACGCGTCAGAATGCATCAGCCAGGCCGCCCCCTCTGGCGGTCTGCTCGCAGGCCGCGTCCGTTCGCAGATGGTGTTTTAAACGCAGCCATGAACTTGAAGACGTTCCCTCGCCGTTTGCCCTCCTCACCTTCTTCGTCCTCCGCCTCCTTCTCCTCCTTCCCGTTCTCCACCACCTCCTAGTCCTTCTCTCAGAGCCGTGAAACAGACCGGTCGATTCGTTTGTCGCGAGACACCCGCGACGTGGGAACTACACGGCTTTCCTTTCCCCTGGTATTTTTCCGGAGGTTGCGTAACACCCGGTGCCTCGATAATCGTTGCCGGAAGCTCGTAACGATCTGATGATCGACCGACGATCAGGCCTTCGCCACTTACGGATTGATAGCCGCGATAGAACAACGGCTGCCGGAACCTGGTCTCCTCGCTTTTCGGATTGGAAAAAAATGTCCACTCGCTCGTGTTCCCTTAGGGAAATTATTATTGAAATTTTGCGTTTCTTTCGACCAGGAGTAGTAGAAATATAAGAGAATATCAGGAAACTCCTCTCCCCTATTTCGATGGATTTACGAAACCGACTTTCAATGCGTTCATTTGGATGAATTGCAGATGCACCAATCATTTGCAAACTAGCTGTACCAACAGCGGAAAGCAATCCTGTTTTCGTTAGAATTGATTGTAATGACTCCACGTAGATCAGCTTGTTGTAGATAAGAAAATTCCTCGCTGATAGATAACGAGTCTTGAAAGCCTCGCTGTTCATTCTGCGTTGCTCCTGCTTCGCAAAAGCTGTTAAGCCTCGATAGTCACTGCAAAAACAGTCTGCTGTCCATAAAAGGAAAAAATCAATTTTAATTGTAGATTGAATCCGATTTCGAAAATTGCTTAGTAAAATCAAAGACGTGAATTGACGTATTCCAGCGTTTGTGTTAAACGCGTGTGTACTGGAATGATTCCGACAACTGATCGGAACCATAAGGTACAGAATCGAATGGGAATTTCCAGTGGAGGGTGTGGGAGCGTTGGTCACCGTATGGGTAACGCGTTTCTCGTCACGCGTGCAAACCACGTGGCGTGGTTGACCCTTTTCGGGCTGGGAAAAAAAGGAGGAATCGAACGGTCTCTCGGCTCGACTCATCCCCGCACCAACCCTTTTCGCGGTGGAGTGTGTTTGCGCGAGGCAAACCGGGGGGCGGTATCCCGTCAGCCGGATGTGCGCCGGATTAACGCGATTATCGCACGTTCGGCTTGCCGATTTATTGATAGCCGAAGCTACTACCTTGGCTATCTTTAATCGGCCGTTTGATTATTTCTCGGTTTCGCTGTTTATCCCTTTCCTCGATTTTCTACAGACCTTCGTTCTCTCCATTACAGCACGTCCCCCCGGGGGAGGTGAGAGAGAGCTTCATCAATATGCAATCTCCGTGAAATATTGATGAAGCGCCGGTGCGCATACGGAAACTTGCAAAAATACAGCGATGCTTGTCGGTTCGGAGGAAACGCATCCACCATTCCACAATGTTGCATTCAATTATACTGTTACGAAGTTCGAAGTGCAAACGTTTTCCTAGCGTGAAGTAGATCGTGAAAATGAGCAAACTCGATGCAGAGTTTGGAAAAATAACTTGAAAAAATATGAACAAAGGAAAATAATTCACTGGAAAAGCAGAAATTTAGAAAACCAGGAAAAATACAAGATAGAAGGTCAAAAGGAATCTGAGAAAGCAATGCGAGCGTTTTAACAATTTTACCAGGGTCGTCCCCGACCCAGGGACGTTGTATGGTTCTCGTTCGACGTAGAATCGTCTCCGGAGCGGAATGCCGATAGACAATGCGCGAATCGGTCGTTCTTATCGTATGAACAATAAAAGAGAGCGTCGCGCCGATGCGATACGATGTTATTGTGCGAGTGCAAGCGGAGATACCGTGGCAGAATCCAAGGGTTACGTAAACCCACTGCCACGTCCAGATGACACCGCGGCAAGACCGCGAAATTACGTGTTTCCTAGCCGGTCGTCGGTGTATAATGCGCGGGTGTCCGATCGTTCGAACCGAACGCCGCGCCGCACCGCGCGCCGGAAGAATCGGCCGCGACCGCGAATCGATCGGCGTTCACTCGATCGTGATCGTGATCGTGAGCGGTTCGCAAACCGGGATCGATGTGTTCCGGGCTCGTGCACGCGGCCAGCCAAGCCGCGAGGCGAAATAATTGAGATGTTCCTCGGTCGAGCCTGACTTCCAATTTCCAGCGAATCCTGATTCACTGATCTCGATTTATCAAACGACGCAGACAAAAAAGAAAAGAACCCGCGCGAGGATCTCCGGGGCTATTTAAATTCTTCCCCTTCGTTAGTCTTCCACCGCCTAATTAGTTAAATATATCAGCGGGCTGCGCACGCTGCGTTAATTAATTAAATTATTCGATCGAGAGAAGGCTATCGTCTCTCACTAGCCATCGGCTGCGAGAGAGATATAATCGAATAATTATATCGCTATCAGTTTTTCTTGTCTGCGGATTATGGTAATGTCTTATGGTTAATTGAATTTATAACGCGTGAAAATTGGCTCGGCTCTGTTCGAAATAGTATCGCGGCAGCGGGGCGCGGCGTGGCGGGGTCCGATGCGTGTCGAAGTCTCTAGAAAAAGTCCAAAAAGTATGTAGCGTTCGACGGGAACTATAGATCAAACGTCTAAATTAACCCAGACATGCCTCCGGAAGTCACCGTGGCTCGCGCCTCGTGGAGTACCGGCAAGACAAGATTAGTTTTCGGCGGAACCAACAGCTTCGCGTTCACTAAATCATCGGAACTATGTAGCAACCGACCAAATTGTGGACCTGCAGAAACGAGCGTTTCGAAACTATGTAGAAACAATATATCAGAACGCTCCAAAAAGTCTCCGGCAAAGATTCGAGCCTGGCGAAATTATCCACTAACGAAGCTGTAATGAGATAACGTTTGTCGTCCGCGGGACTCTCCTGATCATTATGTCATCAGAATTTCATGAGGGCGGAGCTTTGAAAGTGCACTAAGAATTTATGAAATTTCCCCGAGATGCTCCGTCCGGAGCCAAGTGGAGCCACGACCATAAACGACGGCCCCGGAAAAATCGGGGAAAGACGACCCTCGCAAAATATTAAAAATCCGCCGTTTCCATCAAATACTTCCAAAAAATTAATCACTGTGTTTATTAGTTCGAAATTGTGACGTTCAAGTTTGACACTGAAGAAGCTATTATTTCTACGAAAGGAGCATTAAAAATGAATAATACAAATGCCGAGAGTTTTCAGAGTGTCTCGAGGTGCGGTTTGTTTGACCCCTTGCCCTACAATATCGTGTCTGACTCTTGATCAAGATTCCGAACAGAGTCTAATAAATATGTATGCTACTAATTTCCTTCAAACAGAAATAAACTCGCTCTGTGGTTTCGTTAACGTGCAGCTATTGCAGAATATATAAACATACAGCAGATATAAATTTTTCAGGAAGTTATACGAACTACAAAATAGTTTTAATCACTAAAACCGTAAAATAAATCGTAGGGCAAGGGGTTAAGCGCAGGAGAGAGGGATCTAGAGAAGTAAGACGTTGGGGAAAAGCTTCGAATTCCATGGTACAGAGGAAAATCAATGGGAATTCGCTGGCGAGGTGGTCGGGCAGCCCCCGATGGTGTCTCGAAAGGGAGCATCGCGTCAAACGTGGGCACGGTACGCGTCCTACATAAACGTATCTCTTAGCGCACGTAGAGGAGCCCACGGGACAGGTCTCCGCATGTAGCAAAGGGGGGGTCCGTGCGGGGGTCACACTGGATATAATATTATATCGAGGGTAGGCGTGGTTAAAAAAGGGGGCGGTGCTGACGATCCTCGCCCCATCTTTCTCTCTCTCTTTTTCGCTCGATTTTCCCTCTCCTCTCCGCCCCCGCCCGGTGTTCGTCCTCCCTCGCCTCGGCGCTCCGAGGCATCGAACTCGGATCGAGTCCAAGACGATCGAGGGGGGTGAGGTAAACGTGAGAAAGACCCCGGTTCCCTCTCTCCTCCTGCCTCGCCCGCCCTCTCTCTCTCACTCCTACTCTCTATCTCGCTCGTTCTCCGATATTCTGCCTCCTTCTATCCCTGGTCTTCTCGGTTTGCCAACGAAGGTTCCTCTTTCTCCTGCAACTCGCGATCCGCGCGCCGGACAAATACGGGATTCTTGAACGTAGAGGGGCGCGCGAGGGGGTCGAGAGGGGACCGAGAGGAGGCGGTGGAGGGGTCTGGCCAATGATAGCGCGCCGCTTTATCTCGATACGTTTATCGCGAACGTTTTATATCCCGCCGCGAAAGTATTGACCGCGGGAAACTCGGAGCCGGCTGCTGCCTCCGATGGGGTGGGGGCAGAACACTATGGTGGGGGCCGTCACGCAGGGCACGGATCTCCGAACCAATGCAACAGGAATCGCGAGAGGCTGCAAGGACTGCGCCGAGAATTCGCCGATAAGTAAGAATCGCACGGACTCGATACTCTCCACTGTTTTACTCGAGGGTCACCAATTTTAAACAGCTCAGTGGTGGATGTTTATTTAGTTGTAGGTAGAACGAAATAATTAATGATCTCGTCAGTCTTCAACACTTCAAATTTAGAAGAATTTGCTGAATTAAATAAGCATATTTCTTTTAGTTTGTATATTCATGAATTGAACTGGACTGTGTGTTCAAAGTGATGATGATGTTCTCTGAAGAACTACAGTAAAATCGTTTGGCTTTATTTTTAGACATCATCGTCCGCCACAGCACGACAAAGTTAAGCCAATGGTGTTAACTGAAGTTTCCCCGGCTACCTACTAATTAGGATCCCTTCTAGTATTTATTGCAAGCGGATGTGAACTGCCCCGAACCGTGAACTCGAAACGTGCTACCGATATCTGTTGTCGAAAATTCGATGCCGTGTTTCTCGAGACGTATTGAGTGCACGTGTTGCTACAATCAGAGTCTCTGGTTCCCTAACGTTTTTCTCCCCGACCAGGAATCGTCTAAAAATATTTTTATGGAGCTCCTGCTGCGATTCGGAGCCGCCTCGAGCTTTTCCCCATTACGAGCTTCTTTTCGTACGGATAAATGGTTACGAGTATCTGCCAGTTTCTCAATTTTAATAAGTATATTTATCAAATAATTATTTAGGTGGAAGTAGTTGAAATTTTATTGATAAAGATCTCATACCACAATTGCCAGGAATCTTTTGTTCCATTGGAAGGAACAGTCGAGTGGAAAGTGTTTAGGTACATTCTACACGTAGAGAAGTGCAACGGAGATAACGCGACGGTGCAAAGGAAACGGTAGGGATTAGCAGTCAGCATTGAGCGTTATCAAACGGTGCCGGCAGTGATAATGCAGCCTGACCCACGCAGGATCAAGCAACAAGTGATCCGAGCGAGCAACACACAACGGAAATCCGTCTCCGTCCGTGTGTTGGCACAAAGACACAGCGTGCCGTGTCACAATGGCTCGGTTCGATACCCCATAAACCAGCTTCACTTTTTCACCCTTCGGTGAGCCTCCGTTCCTCTTTCCTCCCTTGTTCGCGGGCCCGTTAATTCGTATTCGATCGGGCAATAGATTTCTCCGCCGGAGGATTTCGCTATAAATCCCGAAGAACACCGGCACGATCCCCGTCTAGCAGTTTTATCATTGCTCGATCTGCTCTCCCAAACAGAGAGAAAGAGAAAAGGGACGAAACAATGAGTCGACGAGTGTATCAATTTGAAGGAAGGCAAAAAGAAAACAAGAAAGCAGAGACAGTGGAAAAAGGTAACGTTACCTAGCGGAGCCATCTGTCAACGATTGTTTACGATTTTCACGCGTAATTGGACCCGAATGGCTCTAGCTGTTCGTAGATCGATCGCGAGGATGATCGAGGTGGAACGAGAGTGGATCCCTTTTGTGTGGATGCGGCGCAAGTGCCGAGTCACGCCTTGACAAACAGGGATGTCAAACAGATGTTTCGGCTCTTTCGGCTACTGTGCGACTCCGACTGCCTACCGGACGTTCTCGTAAACTATTCGGATCGTTCGCCGCCGCCGCTGACTTCGATGATCATTGCACGATGACACTGCAGCCGGCGCCGCCGGCAGCCTGCATTTTTTCCCCCGAACCCTCGGTTATTTAATTCGCTTTTAATGGACTCCAGGCTCTCGTCGCACGACCGTACTCCGTTCTCTAAACCGTGCATCAAATATTCCATTTGCAAACCAAAGCGATTATTAACCTATAACATCGGCTCAAAATGTAGGAATGCAATTCTCCATGTCGATTTTTATTTTTGAGCGATTCAATTAATTCTCTGCCAGTTCGTTCGCATAAACAAAGAGAATAATTGGTGACAAATGAGTAAGGACAGAACACATTTTTCCGATTACGCAGGAGTAAATATTTGTTTCGAAACGCGCTCATAGAGGAGCGACATTTCCACAGAAAAATTAGTCTGAGGGATTATTGTGCTCGGCGAAACTGTCACGGCGTAGCCCGCAAGCTTTCACAACCCGGTTCCCCGGCTGTGATCGTTCGCGAAATTAATTGTCCGGCTAAATGGCGTTCCTTAAACTCGGCAAGAAGCGTCATTACATGTTGCAGGATGGCCGGCTGTCGTCACCGGTCGCTTGGGAAACGCGCAAAATTCGTTTTATCATGAAAACAATGCGATTCTTTCGCCGGCGTGGCGGTACAGCTGCGCCGCTAATTGCAAAACGATTATCTCGCAATACGGTGCAGGGCTTGCGGCCGGGCTTGCTAATCCGAGATTTCACGCTGGAAATTGGACGAGAACTATTGTAACATGGGATATCGAGCCGAATCGAGTGGCTTCGTTTGCTTCCAAACCATAACTCGGTGGGTTTTCCGATGGGATCACTGATGCGAGTGGAATTGGCTCTCGAGAGCCAAACTTTTCACGATTTAATGCTAATTTATAAGTGGATCCCTTTCGATCCTAATATATCAATTTTCCATCACATATTTTCGCATCTATTTCGTTGATTATCTCATTAGGACCAATATAAAAAACGAAACGGAGTTTGCGACGGAGTTCACGCATCAAATCTCATTTGCCTGTTTCGTCTGTTTCACGTGACACCGCATGTCAGTCACGTGTCTTGCATAACTAAAAATGTTAAAGTAAATTTGCTCTTTGCGATATCTCGCGGATATTGTTTTTGAGCTTTCGTTGCAGCATGCACAACAGTGGAACAATAAAGTGTAGTTTCCCAGGAAGATTGGAGGCAAGGAATTCGTGTGATGATTGACTCTCTCACAAGGATTGCTTTTCACGGAACACGTCGCCCCGAGATAATTCCGAGCCGGGAAAACAATACTCAAAAGTGTTTACACGGTGAGAAGATCGACTGGCGTGTTGTTTGATGTTGGTTCCTCGATGTTTAGGTGTCACTCCGAGCAGATAACAACGAAGGGGCCGCTGCCACCCAAGCAGGAACACCGGGCCGGCTATCTGTTCCCAGAATCGACCGAACGATCGAACTAGTTGGACATACTAGCAGTATAACACCATTTGATCAAACCAGTGCTCGTTCCACTGAATTGTACACGGCTACCGCTTCTTTTACTGGGACCCATTCGCGTGTACACGGGAAAAACAACCCATGAATTTATGGGATGAGAAACGCGTAAATCTCTTTACAAGAAAGCACAAAATACTTCAAGGAATTATAGGATTTTTTTCTTGGTCACTTGAAAAAGTCTTAAAGAGCGTTAAATATTTTTTAGTGACATTTTAATGACGTGCCGAAATTCCTGTGATCTCGCAAACTTGTTCCAAATAGTTCGCGAGAAAATCGCGAAGAGAAAGAGGAACAGTGACACCGCTTCCGGTGCAGTGGCTCCCAGCATCGAGAACAATTCGAGCCGATAGCGGTATCGAAGTTGATAAGTTTCTGCGATACGATATCGTTTAGCGACAAAGACATAACACGCCGGCACCCGTGCAGCACCCGTTGCGCATTCACAAAAGATTTGTTTACGATTCGCTGAAACATTCGATCCGAATATTTCGATCGGGCTAACCGATTCCCCGATTCCGTTCCAGAAACAAAAACAATACGCGCCGTTCCTCGAAGACCGTGGAAATTCAATATAAAAAACGTGTGCTCGCGGCTTTCAGAGACCACAGAGAGCATAATTCCACGGAGGATAATGATTTGTTCCTGGCGCGTTACGGCGGATGCAAGCCGTCGTTTTCCATTTCTCAATGCTCGCTTTCGGCTCTCTGTTCTTCGCGACGAAGAACACAGCGCTCATTACCCCTCGCCCCCCTCCCTGCGTTTCACACATCCGCTTCCGGTAGTAGAATAATCGGTCACGCGGCACAATTCCTTCTAGTGTTATTTGTGACGGGTATAGCAAGCTGTGGATGCTCATTTCTATTGCGCGCTCGCGCGAACAACATTTCCTTTAATGATAAATTCCTGTAATCGAGACCGACCCGCTGAAAAAAATACGCTCTAGAATTATTCCAAAGAATCCCAGAATTACGGCTCGGAAAGAACAACAACCATTTTTCAATATCGTTTGAGCCACAGGTTTTTTTTATTTCATGCAGAAGAAGTTAAAAATGCACAGGAATTGAGCGTAGAAATGAAATGTGTTGACTGAGCTTACAATTAAAGAGGTCTCTTGTGTATCAATTTTTTACTCGGTTTAAAAATATGACCAACATTTGCACTTTATCCTGAACAAATTTTAAAAACGAATGAATGTCAACTCATAACGAAGGATTGTATTAAACGAGTGCAAAAAAGTACCGTGTGTCAACTCTTCGCATTCACTTGAAAAAAAAACATACGAATAAATATTTTGTAGAGAAATAAAACGGCGAGGCGAAAATCCTGTCGAGGGAACAATGTCCCCTGATTAATGATCTCAATTAAAAATGCCATTGTATTTTAGTCGGTCGTTTTTCGAGGTCTGGCAAAAATTCGGTCGTGCAAAGGGTCTGTTGGTTGGTCCCCCTGTCCCCCGATCGCGGATTCCGGCTGTCAAAAACGTGGACCGGGGTCCGGGGTGCGCAAAAAACCACGCGTATTTGTTTAATTATCATCGGTACCGCATTAACTCGTTAATTGAGTGTCAGATGGCGCTCATTGTCCGCGGCTGACACGCTTTGTGGCCCCTCCGGCGCGCCGTGTGGGAGTATCGCTGGCCCTTTCTCCCTTCTTTTTTTTCCAGCCGCGAGAACGCCGCATATTTGTCGCACACGCGTTAATCGCATGCATGAATAATTAGAACAATGAACGGCGTCCATTATTCTTGGAACAAGGCCCCCTTTCAACCGTTTTCTAGGCCCCCCTCCCAGCGCCGTCTTTCCTGGCCAAATTGTGCGGGAGATTTCCGAAAGGGACGTCTCTCGCGCCCCGATCCGTCTTTTTGCATTCCACCGTGCAGAAGAGGAGAAAAAAAAGATCAGGAATGCCGTGGAGAGTTTCAAGGGCAGAAATTCGGCGACCAGCCGGGTCCTGAATGCGAGAGGAACACCGTCGGCTCGAATTTCGCCACCGGGGGTGAATTCGAACCCCGATGTTTCTTTCGTTTTTCCTACTATCGAAAGTAACCTTCCTCATTCCCCTCCAACAATCCACCAATTCGAAATAGGTAACGCATACAGCAGCAGAGATCGATGAAGTTGCGATCGAGCATGAACCCCGGTGTTCAACGAAACTCTTTTTCAATGGATTAATTAAAACAGTTCGTTACAATGGTAACTCGGTTTTTTATCCAGGGGACCACGATCCCATTGTACGCTGAACCAATAACCATGGTCGAACGTTACCGTTTACCGGTAATATTTCTCCAATTTGAAAAGCAAATTTCAATTACCCGGAGAATTTTATTATCGGGCGGCGGCGAGATGTTTTACACTTCGGAAAAACGAGTTTTTTCGCCGAGGGTTCATTTACAATAACACACGGCGTGTCAACGAATTTTCCCGTGGAAATACTGTTACGGTAAACACTTGACGGTTTTTAATTCGCTCGTAAACAAATCTAATCCTGAAATACGGGAATGGAAAGCGAAAATCGCGAAAAATTACATGCGATGGGAAAGCTGGTCGAATTAATGCAGAAATACTGTGCGGGAAACATTTCAAAAAATATCGGAAAATGAAAGGTTGGACAGCGAAAGTGATGAAAACATGAGAATTCACCCCCTGTACATGTTACCAAGAGAGCACGATGATCAGGAGATTCAGAAAAATATGAAATTTGTGACTACGTGTAATGTCTCGAGAAGAAGAAATCCCATCCTTGGTCTCATCGAATCGTGTTCCGCGATCGGGTAGCGGCGATTACAGGTGAAAATGCAAAAAGAAAGCGAACGGTCGTGAATGAACGAAATCTGACGGATGAAAAGAGTCTCGGTAATCACCCCTCGCCGCCCCCACCCCGGGGCAATCTTCTCATTATAAGTCGGGCCTTAATCTTCATTTGATTTTCATTTCGTATCGAGCTTGTTTGTCGCTTCGGAGCAAAGGGTACTTAGAAAGAGGGTCGGTTGTGGTATCGAGGGCGGTGCCGGCGGGGCGAGGAGGTAAAGGAGGATGGAACGGAGGTGGATGAAGGCAGGAGGAGGATGAGGAGGAGGGTTAAAGGCGAGCATATTGGCGCCGGTTCACTATACTGAATTGAATTTAACGGGAAGCCGGGACGCGAAACCGGGCCTGCACTCGATATTTATTATATGCCGTTGCATTAATTACCGCGGTCGCATTCTTCGAGTCGTCTCCGAGTGGCGGGACTCCTTTATCTTGCGTTGATAATAGTGATAACGAACCTAATTATTGGATCCCGCGAATCATTAGCGACGAGAACTTAATAAATTAGACGCACGCTCGGTACTGGCCGGCCCGGGGAGAGAAACAGGATTTAATTAATTCCGATACGGTATTTCAATCCAGCGGCAGAAGAAAGAGGGATAGAGAGGAAGAGAGAGAGAGAGAGAGAGAGAGAGAGAGAGAGAGAGAGAGAGAGAGAGAGAGAGAGAGAGAGGAGAGTACATTCAGTATTTTTGTTCGTGTTCGACGCTCCGTTCGATTTATCTGTTGATTATAACGACGCAGTTTAATGCACAAAACGATGCACCCGAGTGAATGCTTCTACGGCCATTCTGCGCGGCTTTGAGCCCCATGCTTTTCCGTCCATTAGACAGTCTCGTGGTCAGTTGTCTGCTCGAAAGGTATTTTACATTTTCATCCGTCCTTCGAGATTAATCGACGCTTGTAATATTGTGCAGAGAAATATGCACGACAATTTATACTGTATTTTCGAATTGCTGAATGTTTGAAGCGTCAAGACAATGTAATAGAAATTTGGGAGATTAATTTAACGAAATGTAATTAATTATTGTTGCACTAGGAAAATATTTGTATGATTTTGCGTGATATCCAGTTATCAATAATCCGCCGGAGCCAGAAAGCGGACGCAGCCTTCTAAATATTCGAAACGGGAAAGAGTTGAGGGAGGTAATTAGTGGTCGAGGGTAAAACCACTGTTTGATCATCGATTGGATAATATTCGGTGCTCCCGTTGTCCAACCGGAAACCCTGTGGCGGCGTGTTCTCCTTTTCCCGTCGGTTCTTGGAGGATTCTCCGAAAAACACAGGGAGGCGGCGGAAATTAGACGCTCGCGTACCGGCTTTAAAATAATTAAAACGTGCCAGGGGAGAGCGAAAGACAAAAGGCCCGGTTACCTACCCATCAGTCTCGGTGACGATGTAAGGGTAGTTCGCAGAGGCGAGGAAAGAACGTCCAGCCGGGGGCGTGTAGAGGGGCGGTGGTCTTCTGATAGGCGAACGAAGAAAAACACAGACTTGATCAAAGTGAAATACGCATTGCCAGCCATGTGGGTAATTATCCTGGACCTTTGCATTAACCCCTTTCTCCCGTCGCCCCTTTCTACTTGGAGCCGAGTCCCTCTACCTTTCTCTCTTTCTCTCTCTCTTTCTCTCTCACTCTCATCCTCTCGTGTCGGATCATCCGAAAATCCACCCTCTCTCAGTCGTCTCGAATTCGCTTCGTCTTCGCATGCGTGGACGGTTCTATCAGCCGACGGAAAAGAACGAACGGGGTGTGGAACGGGGGTGGGCGGGTCAGAGAGGCAGAGAGAGAGAGAGTGATTTAATTAATTTGATTGAGAATGTTAATGCCCTGGCTCGCAAAATAATATCTAAATGAATTAATACCGGCGTCGAAAGGAAACCGACGTGCACCGAGCGGAAAAAGGAGGGGGTTGGTTCAGGGGGTGGCTGAGAGAAGAGCGAGAAAACGATGGTCGAAACCTACGCCGAGGGCGGGAGAAAGGGAGAGAGTCCTAATTAGCTAAGTAAAGCTGCCGCATTATCGCTTATTTTTACCCCCGAACAACCACCCCCTTTATCCGCCCCCGAACCCCGCCACGGGGTCCACCCTGACGGCGATCCGACCCGCAGAAGTTTTTCTCGATTCCGTGTGCAACTTTCGACGTATTCAATGGTCACGCGATCGCTTTCCTCCCCTCCCTTTTTTCCTTTATTTCTCGATCGAGTTTCTTGTATGCTTCGGCTACGCGTAGTTCCGTTTTTTCCCGTTTCGGGGTTACGTGTGTAGACATCCCCTCGAACCTCTGACAGGCTTTTTCCGATTCGAAGGATAAGAGATCGGCAGATAGGCGCGGCGGCTCCCCGCCGAATGCAACTGCCGCGACTTTTTGCGTGCGCGCCGGGGGTTGCAACCCCGGAGGCCGTCTTGGAACAAAGGGGCTGCGATACGATTCTTCGTGGGGGCTCCGAGCACTTTCATTGATATTAAAAATCGACTGTTCTGCGTTTCGCAGACCGATCTCAAAAATTGGCTCTTATTTTCTCTTGAGACAACGAAATGACTTTCCGAAAAACCTAATAGAAAAATCCAGAATCGATTAAACATTTTCCATGGTAAAAGTGCTAAACAGAATTTGATAGACCGAATGAATTCTCGAGAGGGGATTTGTTTTCCAACAGTCGACGGTAGAATTTGTTTACAGTTTGAACGTGAAATTCTCTAGCGAATTTCGATCTCGGCCGCTGAAAGTACAGTATGCTGGACCTGTATTGTTGTCGGTATTCATCATCCGGCATCGAAATCGAATTTTCGTCCATCTCGGTGCAACAATGGAATCGAATTGCCGTCGTAATTGCGGCGGCAGGACGGTCGCGCATCGCGGTTCATTTAAAGAAGCAAACAAGCCTAATCGATGGTGTGCGCTATCGCGAGTCCCCGAGCAACGATCGGCATAACAGCCGTGTATCGAGCGAGACTCCTGAGACTCGAATTTCCTTGTCAAAAGAAGCGGTTCCGCCGACGAAGAAACGGAATGGAATGGGACGGAGAGGGGGTGCAGCAGGGGGTGGGCCGGGTGGTGGAAAATCGCTTCTGCCGGCGGGATTTCAAAGCTGAGGATGACGACTACGGGGACTGGAGAGGGTGGGTACGGGTCTCGAATCAAAGGGTTGCTGCGGGAGTCGAGCGCCCGTAGCGTACTCGGTTAATTATCTTTATCAATCATTAGAAATCCATTTCTCAAAAGACCTCCGGACGATTTTATCGTTGAAACTGTTCGGTCCTCGCCCTGGCTCACGGGGATGGATTCCGCCAGGTATGGGGGCGCACGATGTCTACCTTATTCGCGATTAACGATTTTAAGTAGGGGATGCAAATAGCACGAATTTTAAAGGGCACCCTCTCACGTCCAGCGATCTCCTTCGACCCCCATCAATTTCACGTCGTGTTCGACTCACCAGCTTCGAAAAGCAATTTTGTCATAGTCGAATTAACACTAACACACACGACGATTCAACCAAAATTAATTCTTAACATATTTGGTCGTCCGGAAAGTTATTTCGTTTTTCGTGTAGCGATAAACACTCGTGCGCAAATGATCGTATGTATATCTCGATCGAAAAGTCATTTCGGATTCGATTGGAGCCAGACCCGATGGTACAGAGTCAAAAATGATGTCTACAGAGATGGATGCGAGGGAGGAGTCCGATGAAGCGTGGCAAAACCCGTCGAAATGAGTCTCGGTGCAGGGATACGTGTTTCTATCGATTGCGAAGGCGAGCCGGGAAGTATTACTCAGTCATTGTAGCCCTACACGAGTGTTGAGCCTTTGCATATCGGTCGCGGAAGCGAGGAAAGGGTTAAGGGTGGGATGTGAACTTCGCCTGAGCTCTTTGTTTCGCGGAAAAAGAGCCTGGCGGAGGGAAAAAAGAGACCGCGGAGACCAACAAACAGGAAAGGGTACTGAGAAACGCTTGTATTCTCATCGAGTAATCAGCCTGTCTCCCGAGAGTCCTTTTTGAAGTTTCCCGCGCCTATGGATGGCGTCGAGGCATTGCTGGATGCGTCAACCTAAAATTCTTTCGACGCGACGCTGTCCTGCGGGAATTTCGGCGACTCCCGGGCAATTTAAAACTACACCTGTCCGTCCGTACTCGAGCCATATTCCTTCTGTCACGTTCAATCAATTAATTTCTATTCTTCCATAATGGAAACGCGGTTAAATATCATAAAAACTTCTATCCAACACGGTTGTTTCCACGTATTTAGAGCTGTGTAATCATATTTTTGGAGTTCTGCGTATTCCGAGCGATACTTGATCTCGGAACGTATGCACAGCGGTATGGTATACAATGTTTCCTTGGAAACTGTTCGAACACGCAACTAAATGTATCATCAAATTTTCATTACCATTGAGGCGAAGCAAATCGCATGTACAGAATAAGCAAAAGATCGATAGCGTTGCATCTTGCCAAAATTACACCGCTCGGTTGATGGCAGATCAGTTACGAAACTCGTTCGGAGCGAAACGAGAAATTACATAATGACCCGGCCGTTTTGATTTCGTGTTTAGTCGATCAAAAATTGCCCTGCCCCTGGTTGCGAGAAAGAAAGCGAAAGAGACAGAGGGAAATAAAAAAAAAGAGAAGAGGATTGCTACACACATTGAACTCGTTTAATGGTAGAACAAAGAGAAGCGCTATCGTCATAAATCTCAAGGTAAAATTCCGAAGTGTGCGATCAGACAGCTGCCAGCGTTCAAACGGGTGACGGCGCGATTGGACGCGCGGGGCGCCAGTAAATTTTGCACGTTTCGACGAACCGCGAGACCGTGTCCCGATGATCCGCGGGGCTAACAGATTTATTATGACTTACTGATAACGGCGGCCGCGATTCGTGGCGGGATCCGTGCCACCTCTTTCTTCGGCTTCGAGACATCGGAATTCGCGATTTACGGTCGCTTCGATAAGAACAAAGCCTCCCGAGCGTAATTCCGCGATCAGAATTCTGCTCGGTGCAACACTGTTCGACAGAGATCGCAAGAAACCGACGAGATTCCCGTCGACACCGGGAAACTAGACTCTGTCACCTTTTACGTACATACTTCAATGTGCTAGTTCGAAGATCGAAAATATGTCACATCGTATGACTAGTCAAAATTATTGCAATCAGCTGGACTTCGTTCTAATCGAGCGAGACAACGTTTGTTGTCCACGTGAAAGATGATTTTCGAAGAGCAACAAAGTCTGCAGGTCACATTTCGGAAATGCACTTAAATTGGACATTCAAGTGAAACAATGTAGTGATTGCAACAAGTTAGTGCGTGAGGTGTTCCCCAGAGTCCTGCACGTGTCATAATTTTCGGACGTCGTATCGTACTACCTCTGATAGCGGATGAATCATCAAGCATGATCATGGTGAGCGGAAAATGGCCGAATTTTCGGGTCTTTCCAAAAATCTGTGCCAAGGTGCTCTCGTTGAAGATTCCTCTTACAACGTTAATGGAATTAATGAAATCGACGAATCCACCTAAAGTCAAAAACTTTCTGGGCGGGTTTACGAAGTGAAGGCAATAAACCCGAGTATCAAGAGTGATGTAATATTTCGGCGTGATCGAAATCGGCGTTATCAGTCGAGTGACAAAGCAACATCGAATTTCCAGGGCGGCGGGGATCGTTAAATAATTCAGAATACGAATCGCCGTAATCCCCTTTCGTAATCTTCAGTGTGAAGAAATTAAGGGAATTGAATTAACCGCGATGGGTGAATTTTCATTATCGGGAAAATTGGCAATTTTCCACTGTTAAGCGTGTAACGGCCGGTTCTTGCTTGGCCTCGAGGGTGCGAGGGGGTGAGGGAGGATGTTCCAAGGGGTGGTCTCCTCTCCCCCTGGTGACTCCGGGTTCCGATGTCTCGGTTAATTAGTATTGCTCGTACGAGAGAATTTCACCTGATGGGTGGGTCGCGTTTATTCGATTACTTAATTTTTAGCGGCCCTCCCGTTTCGCAAGACAGAACAGAGTGTACTGTTGCAGACAACCGCTCGGGGATGAATGGCCGATGAGGAACAAAAGAGAGACTGATTCGATAAAGCTGAACACACTTTTCTGATAACACAGATTGTCAAGAAAATAAGGAAAGGATACCGGGGACGTTTCTGTGTACTTATCAGCTCTCCATAAGTATTGTTCCACTTTGTTTTGTCTTTTTTTTTATCGTTCTTTTGTATTTGTTTAGCCGACGAGCCGGTCGAAATATCGCGGGGCATCCGCATTTCTTATAAATATTATTGTTCATTGTACCGACGAGCTGTTCCATTATCTCTGCTAATAACCACCGAGCACACTTTCGATCCGGTTTATCTTATTTCCACCGCTCCGGGGGATAACCGTGTACAAAATTGATGAATAGATTTAATATATCCTCGGGAATAAATATTCGACCGGGTAGCAAATATTAAGTCATGTACATATTTTACAGGAGTCGAGCTCGAGGCCGAGATACGATTCTAAAAAGGGAATAATTAGAGGAATTACGCGGTGCATTTAAAATCATCTGGAAAGTCGAGACCGCTGCCGCGCCGGTGGAAACAGCCTGTTCCTAATAACGTTTCCGTTCTTGTTGCTCGAAACGAGCGTCCCGCCGAATGGTAATAGAGTCTACAATGTTTCGGATGACATATTCTCGTCGGGCCATGTGTTACTCATCGCTATAATTAGCGATATTCTCGATGATATATATACCGACTTCGATCCGTTCCAAGAATCAACCTTTCGATAGATTTCTGCGGTTTCACGCGATACTATGGCAACGACTCCTCCTACAAAAAGAAGACTAATGCGCGTCGCGAGGAGTGTCGACGGGGATTCGCCGATTCCCGGTGACTCATCTCTTGGCATCGTGCTTCCCACCTCGTCTTGTATTATTTTAACAAACTCTTGTTACAACTTCTATTCCCGCGTTACCGCCCCATCAATTGTATTTATTAATTTAGCCGAGCGAACACCGTGCCAAGTATCCTCGGCGACGGAACTAAAATATCAGCCCTAAACAGACATTTCACGAGCCTATCGCTCGACGTGTTTCTGTTAACATTTTAGTCACAATTACGTATAGAAAAAACTACGCGATTCGAAAATGAGACAATAGAGGCCGAAGCGAGCGAGACAATAGAGAAAATCGATTTCTATGTTAACACAGCTTTGGATGGAGACAATGCTATCGAGTGGACAGTTGGATCTAAAAATGTCGAAGTTGACGAGATGACGGTCCTGAAAAATATGGTTACCATTCGAACAGGATTTTTCTAAAAATCGATGAACGTACTCATTCCTCGGTGAATTGAACAGTTTATTTGATAAAAGTACAGTCGGTGTGGAGGTTTCATTTGAAATTCGAGGATTCGAACTGCAGCGGGCCATTGTCACGTTGATATTAGAATTTCCATGGGTTTCTCCGACCGGGAGAAGTTGCATCGTAAGCGTAGAACGTGCGAAACAGATTCACATGGCGGCCGGTATGTCGGGGGTCGTCGGTGTGCACGCACACGGGCCTAACAACTTTTGATTAGAGGTAGAATTAATGATTCGAAAATCAATACAGACCCGTCCTCCCGAGAGTATTAAGACAGCGTAGGGGGTGACGGTATCCAAAGGCGATGGATGGACGGGGGTGTCAAACAAGGAAGAAGGGACTCCGTACGAAACTAGAGGGGTCGATGGTGGTAGTATATCTGTCGGTCGTCGAAGCTAGAAGGGAGGGGGTAGGGGGGGGTGGTTCGAGGAGTAAGGGTGCCTCCTCGTTTCAGGATCTACTATTTTGTCACCAAACCCTTCCACGGCCTTTGATAACTAATTAGTGTTTTACCTCCCCGCGCGCGCGGTCCCTTGCGGCCCTCTTTTATCGTCCCAATCAGGGGACGGGCTGGAGAAGGAACCCCTTTTCATGCGAAGGCACATCGACGTTTCCGAACCCTCGAAAAGATGGGAGTCAAAGGATTTCCAAAGTGAAGCGTCAAAAGTGCGGGGGCGGGAGGGGACCAGCGGGGAAACAGGACGGTCGGCCCGGCCCGGCCCCGGGGGTTTGTTAAGCGGAAAAACGAAAACTGCGGGAGCGGGGCTAAGTAGATCAACGGTGATCCTTGCGAGAATGTGATTAAATGGTTTCTTTCTGGGCGACGCCGGCTCATTTGCACCGCGGATCTTCCTGCAGCCTCACTCCCTTCCTTCGGAAGCTAATTCAACCCTTTCCCGACTACGCCTTCCTCCTTGGTCAAAGGTGTAGACGACGATGACGACGGCGGCGACGTGTTGTCGTTTTTAAACTAGTTAGCTCCGACGAAATAAACTTCCCGATGCGTGTATCTGGTTGGTAAAAAGCGGCGTTTATGGCGTCGGCTTTTCTTCGCTGGAGGGTTGGTCAAACATCCTCCGAATTATCGATATCTCAATGCAGTCGGTAGACTGATTTGAAATATATAAGGGATGATTTCCTTATATTAAATTATTTGGGCGTCCAGACAGCAGCATTTAGGGACGTGTACCAGAACAATGTAGGGATGTTACCCGCAACGGTAACTGCCTTTGGATGGCTCAATCCTTGCACGGTCCTCTTCCCAGCAGCTTCGGACACGGGCAATGTTCGCGCGAAAAGCAGACAAATTCGATTCTTGCCGTCCACGCGTCCGGAATTCGTTAAAGGGGTGTCTCCTCGAAGTATCCGGACAGCAGGGGGTGTCGTCAGAGAAAAATAGAGGATGGGTGGGAGAGGGAGTGTGTGTTAGAGAGACAGAGAAGGAGAGGGTTGACGGGGTTGTACGCATGCAGGAACTGGCCAGGACCAGGCGCCATAAATATCGCCGCGTTCTTATATTTTCATCACGGCCATCATTAAAATTTATGTTATGATCAGAAGTGCGCGTATATATCAGAGGACGCGTTCTGGCGTTGTGGAGCGGGCTAACGCCGGCTCCCAGCTCCCGGCGAGGGTGGGTTACGCGGTAATATTGTAATCTATGTGTGGAAGAACGCGGGAAGAGAAACAGAGGAGAGATGAAAAAGTGGCTTCAATGGCAGCCACACCGTTGTAAGGGGTAGTTTTCGGTGCCGGGGGTGGAAGAAGGGTGCCGAACGGAAACAATGACGTCTATACCAAATCCCTGTTTCCACCCTCTCCCGCCACCAGCCCTGCCATTAGACTCCCGTGGCGGCCCTATAAAAATATAGCCCG
Source organism: Lasioglossum calceatum (assembly GCA_963966675.1). NCBI lineage: Eukaryota > Metazoa > Arthropoda > Insecta > Hymenoptera > Halictidae > Lasioglossum > Lasioglossum calceatum. The sequence continues at coordinate 932,776 of OZ016545.1, forward strand.
TATTGTGCTCGCTCAGGTACCGATATTCTCCTAGCTACTAAAAGTCTTCGCCACATGTATCTTCCGCCCCCGCGTTTCTTCCGCCTCCGCATTCCCGATGTCTCTTTAACAGTCTACGCTACCGGTCACCATTCTTTAAAGAGTGTTTCGCTCCTCGTCATGCTCCTCCCACCTAGATGCTCTATAATTTTTACTGTCTCAGCTACAATCATCGTGACTCCTCTTGTTATTACATGTCTCGTAGAAGAGACGAAAAAATTTGTACGAAAATAGAAAGACACCGGTGTTTATTGTTAATATCGTGGCTGCTAAGCCAAGACCTACATTCCAGGGATCTCCGTCAGCACGGGTGGACGATCATCGAAAAGTACACGCAGAAGAGAATGGCAAATAAATAAATCTCGCGTAGCATATCGACGACTAGACAGCAGCAAATGATACTGTATCCACTGAGTCACGTCTTGTGACAATTCGGCGATCTGTTTGGTGGATCTCCAACAGCTCTAGCACCTAATCCACCCGTCATACCTTTTAATAGAAGCTTGACAGCGATCTGAAGTATGAAATGTCGCCTATAATTCTTGCTCGGCCAGAACAAAACACGGCTTCGCCCCGAGACATAACAATTTAGTGGCGGCTAGGCTGTGTAATGGAACGTTGTTCGCAAAAAGCCGACCGTTTAAATGACGAAACGCAATCCGTGGAAATAAACAACGGGGGGAAAATTGACAGCGGAACAAAATCGGCGGGCAATTAGTGGCAGAGAAAGGAACCGGTCGATGGAAATCTCGTAGGGAATAATGGAAGAGGACGATGCCTGTAGGACGATCGGTCGGTCCAGATCATAAAGATGATTCGCTGTTGGCGTATGGCCATTGTCGTCCGTTGGACCGAGCGGAATCGAAATGGCAAACGGTAACTCGATTGGCCGGGCCGCGCATGGATTGCGAATTATTTCTACGGTGGTGGCGCGCGCTCATTTCGCGGCCAAACAGTCGTGATCGATTCATGCAAATTTCTACAATCCCCCCCGCTCTCTAGCCAGCTAGCCAGGCAGGACGCCGCGCGGTCTTTTTCGCCGATTTCGACGTATCAACTTCTCCATTGTTCCGGCCGAATTTCGTTTGTCGAACGAGTGAAAGCCATTCCCAAGAGCTTTCCGATTGGAAAAACCCGGCGCGCGCTGAAAATAGTGCTGAAGATTCGGCGAATTCTCATATCTTTGATAACGGGTTACCTCGCTCGCTCGATAATCCTGTTTTTACACGCGATACTGAAAAGCGCCGTTAATGAACGAGTTTCAAATAAAATTAGCGGAGAAAATAAATTCGAAAAAATTATCCATTGGGGAAGACTAACGTTCGAATTTAACGTGGAAGTAAAACCGGGCTGTTTTAGGAATTATGGGACGGTTTCGTGTGTCTTTTAATAGCCTGAACGAGTTCGGTAGACGACGGTATTGGTAGAGGAAATCGACTCCGACGCTTCCCAGGAATCCCGGCCAAAAGAAACAGCCCGTTTCTCTCTTTCCGCAGCAGATGATCACTGATTTTTTTCTTACGGGCGAACGTGATTTATTAGTGGATCGTGCGTGAGAAGATCTCGGGCGCTGACTCGCACGTGTACGCGGAATTCGCTGAAGGAATGATTGCTGCACCGAGAGAAAGACAGATTAAAAATAGGTCGCCGGTTGTCTCTGTGGAAATTCGAAGCTCTTCTTCCACTATCATCAGAATCGGTGGAAACCAAACAGATCATAGAGAAATTCTTAATTTTCGATTCGATCCTATATAGACAACAGGATTTCTGCTTAGTTCAGGAACTAATTCCTGAATGTATGAACGATTCGCACGAGCTGCGGAGATCGCGCACAATCAATTTGATTGCGGGGAGCTGTACGAGTTAAGAATGCATCGGACGGTTTCCATGGAGGCTTCGAAGGTTTCCGGTCGGCGAAACCCAAGCCTAAAACCGTCTCGATCGTTCCTCGGGGCGAAAATACGAGACATCTTCGGGGCTTGGTGATTATGCTGCTGCAGGCGGCGGGTATCGCGGGTCGTTGAAGGAGGACTTGAAAGAGTGCTCGTGTCTAATGATGTTTAAGAAGGGGCTTTAATTTTTCATTAGGACAACGGGGAACATCAAAGGGGTTCGTTCGTTTTTTAACCGATGCCTCGGGGCTAGTTCCTCGGGAACTGATGGCCCCGTCGTTGGTATTGTCATCGTTTCGCCCAACTTTCATTCGAACCCTTCATCCCCCTATACCCGCTGCCACCCGCGGCCTGGTAGACGGTGTATTGACATTTCTTAAATATTGCCGGGCGGACGCGTTCTTATTAGAACACGACCGTGTACCCCTCTTCTCTCCTCCTTCCTCCCCTCCTCTTCTCGCCATCTCTATCCTTCTCCTTCTCGCTACCCTCTTCTTCGGGACGATCCTCTCGGGCTGGTCCCACACGTGGGAACCTGTGCCACATGGAGAGCCATCCTCAGCACACATGCTCCGGAGAAAAGCAAACGGAGGCCACGGTCGATGACCCTCCGAAAAGTATCTCGTTCGAGAAGAGTGGAGCGCGTTTATTGTCCTACGATTAATGGATCCCCCAGGCCGAGTCTGCTAACAACTTCCCGCCCGCTTCTCTCGAGACAGTTCTTTCGGAAACGCCAGATACTTTCAATTAAAGCGCCACGATTTCTCTCCTGGCCCGCCACACATCCTTACATGTTCTCTGAGCCGACCAGTGGATAACCATCTTCAACAGAGAGACGAACAGTGCATGTACATATCTCTTTGCGAACGTAACCCATTTTTCTAGCAGTCGCATAGATCGATCGGGAATGGGTTCGACAAGCACATTGGCACCAACGAGTGCTGGAACGGTTTCCAAGCGTTCCTCGGACGTCTTAACGGAATATGACTGGCGCGATAGATTTATAGAACGATCGGAGCGGAGCGTGGAATAAGGCGAAAGAAAAGCGGACGGCGGAGCAATATCACCGCTCGAATAAATCCCGAAAGCGTCACGGGCAACCAGTTCACCGACTACTAATTCAAACCGCGGCAATCAATGCGCCATTTAATCAGATCGAAACAAAGAGCACTCTCATCTATTTCGACGACTCTCGTCTATCCCTCTCTCGCTCTCTTTCTCTCTCTCTCTCTCTCTCTCTCTCTCTCTCTCTCTCTCTCGCCCGTTGCGTATCTGTGCAGGGCACAAAAGTGTCTCAAACAAAGCGGGAATTAGCATCGATGGTATTCCGGGCTCTCTGGCTGCTCGTCGAAAAAAACTGAAAGACCGGTAGCGAGGAGAGACGAGGGGTGTTGGGGTGGGTGGCAGAGATCCGTACGGGGGATGAAAATCGTAAGAGGGGTCGAACGGCATTCTCTTTCGCGACTCGTGTATGCTTGGAGTGTTTCCCGCCGCATATTGCACTAGCTACCAGGACTTAGAGCCGGTCGATATCTTAATAATAAATACAAGAGGGGTTCACCCTGATGGCTGGTTGGTGTGAGATTGAAGAAGGGGGCCGTTGGGAGGTGATTGGGAGGGGGTGGAAAACGGCGACGACGATGGTGGTGGTGGAAAACGGCGCCACCACCGTGTGTATCGGTACGGTAAAGAGAGCCTGCGCTAGATAGGGTGGCTGTTCGACGGAAGAAACAGGGTGGAGGGCGCGAGTAGGCGAGTCGTCGGCTGCCGAGGGACGCGGGGGTGGACAAGGGTGGAGATCATTCGCACCTCGAGGTGTAATGAGAAAATTTGAAATATCACGGCCGTCTCTTGCCTTCAACCCCCTCGACCCTCCCGAAAAAAATATAACACCGCCGGTAGTCATAAACGGCTGATCCACCTCCCCTACCAACCCCCTCGGTTACCCGCCGGGAGATTATAAGGACGGCTGCCGGTAAGGTATTCCTTCCTCTTCTCTCTCTCTCTCTCTCTCTCTCTCTCTCTCTCTCTCTCTCTCTCTCTCTCTCTCTCTCTCTCTCTCTCTCTCTCTCTCTCTCTCTCCCACCCTCACACTCCAACGGTGTTCACCACGATCTTATGCATCGGGACAGGGAAAACTATTTCCCCACGCTGTTCCCGAGATAGGGTAGTTTTGGATTCTCGTTTCCTTCAACCGATTCGCTGCGGGAACTAAAAGTTGCACGCCGCTCCATCGAATCGCGAAAACCTCGGTACTTGATAGCCTGTTACCGTAGGTATTTGCGCCGATTTTTCTTGGATCTTGTCCATCCATCGTAAAAGAGTGGAATATCTTTTGGAGCAAATGGAAATTATGTTTCAACAGGAAAGAAACGTGGATAAATATAACTGTGAATCGACAGATACACGGTTTGATTTTCACTGGATGTTCGATCGGCGAGCAAGGCTGGAATTATTTTAATTACATCTCTCCGGTGGATGCGAATCCCGCGGTTTTTTCTTTTCGCATTGATGGGGTGCAACAATGGGGAACAAACATGCGAACGGTCTGCGAAATAACCAGAAGAACTAAGAAATATCACGCGAATCGCCGGAACGAAACCGAAGCCACGGCGCAGAGAGCCCGGTATAAAAGTAAACGAAGCATTTCACGCTAATTAGCCATTCGTTTTAGTGGCCTGTATAAATTACGCCATTTAGCAGGTTGTGGAGCGCCGCTGGATTTTTCTCTTCATTTGAAAAACCGAAGGGAACGTGGTGAAACCGTATGATTCACTGCAGGAATAGGAAAATTGATATTCAGTGTGCTCCGACATTTTGTTTCTACAATCTGACTTGAGACCGTAGAACAACAGAATGATTCTTATTACTAGGAGGAGTGCAAATATACGAAACAGCTGACGTTTCACGCATTAATTCCTCCAACGCGCCTATAAATGTCCATTCTTTACAATTACAGTCACTGGGAGTATCGACGGCTCGAAAGAATCCGTGAGCGAAATAAATCGAAGGAAGCAAACTTATTTATATTTCCGGCGGCAGGGACAGAGGGTGAGGGAGAGCATGGAAGAGAGGTGAGAGCGAGATACATCGATCCCGACGGAATTCCCGATGGCTCTCGCACATTAGTCAAGCGTCACGGAATAAATAGTCGAAAAGAAGGACGCGGCGCGTTGATGATTCGGGAGCTACGCATAAAAATAGAAAGGCTCGCTTGCTTGGCGGGGTGGGCTCGCGAGCTTCGAGCCGCGAGGGAGGTGATCTATTCGGAATATTCTGCCCTCGGAGCACAAAGAATGCTGGGCGTTTGACGGGACACGACAGTGCGCGACGCCAGCTGCGATACTCGAATGCCGAGCACGCACACACGCATCGAAAGCGTCGCGCGTGTGCTGGTCAACCATGATAACCCGTTTCTTCCGAGAATTCTTTTGGAAATCGCTTTTGCGGCCTCTACGGGCCCTTCGCGAACTTCCCCGGTTCTTCCAGTGCCTCCTACGTGTTGCAGCAACCAACCATTTTCACTTCTCTGTTTTGATTCGAGTTGTTCTTGTAATTATTTCCGATTATACAAAATTGTTTGTATAGTTTTGTAGAATGATCGCAGGCCATCGAAATCATCGTGTAAACGTAGAAAGAAGCGCGTCGCGTCGGCCCGATAGCAGCTGATCGATGAAATACCCAATCCGAAAGTGCGTGACCACGGAGCCTAAAAGCAGCTCCGAAGTAGGTTCTTGCTCACGTGGAACCTGCAATGAGCCACGATTTCGTATATCGAATCGGTGAGTGGTGATCGATCGATGTTCAGGACGTTGGGCAAGTCGAATAACCATCAATTTGCGAGCGGGCTGTAAGACGAAGAAACGCCTCGATGTTGATCGAAATCCTCCCTCCCCCGTCATTCTCGAATCGCGAGTACGTAATGGCTACTGTCTGACGATCAAATCGAACCTGAATGTGTATATTAAACAGTCAGAAAGAAACTTTCGCTAAACCTGGAAATACCGTGCCTCTCCTCCTTCACTCGGCTGGCTATAGAATCCCTGCAAACACCGGGCTCTCGAGAACATAGGTTCAACTAGCTTCATATTAATTCTCGACGATTTATTCGCTCGTGAATCAAATATGTACTCGTAACGATCTGAAATTATTTTCGGTGTGATTTTGTAGATGCGTTGAAATTCGATATTTCCAACCAGTTATTTCGGAAATGTCGACGAACGATTTTCAACATGTAAATAATAAAAGTTTCTCGGGGTGTCTTGGCATCGCAGAAGGTCGAGCGTGTGTGCTCGAGGGAAAGTATTGTTCGCGAGTGCGAAAAACGGGACGGCAGATCGTCGAAAGTCGTCGGCGGCGGCGGCGGCGGAAGTGTTTGCAGGATTTCTATTAATCAGCGGCGTTTCATCGGGCAAATTGGCGGATCAAAGGCGGAAACGGTGAAAAGCCTTGAGGCGTACGCGCGAGACCGGAAGATACGCTCGAGTTTCCCGTAATTCCGTAACTAAAATTCTGAACGGACGATTGTTGATAGAACAACGACAAAAGCAGCGTCGTTAGGAACGTTCAAAGAAGCCATTATCTCTCAACTACTTCCGCCGCTAATGTGACGATCGCGGGCGGACGATCTTTATCGGCGATCTTCTCGATCCTCTCCATCAGCCTCGATTCTGCGTGGCGCGGAGCGGTGCGGAGCAAAGCGGAGAAAGAGGCCGCGCGGCGCGGCATCTTCCCCCCTCCGCGATCCTCTCTCGGAACCATGACAAATAGAACGGGATGAGCCTCGACAGCCTATCGATACCCATCCGCCATTCCGATGAACGTGCAGCCTAAGAGCGAACGCCGGTCTCGAATATGTATTTATGCTTCCCGTATCATTTCGTAATTATCGATAACATCGTCAAGGCTTTTTGCAGGAAACAATGGGTCATTACTAGTTCCCTCGTACCTCGCCCCGAAGCCTGTCTTACTTTTTCTTTGCCGCTTCCCCTCGCCTCTTGTGCACCGTCCATCCCCGTTTATCCGTTTAACCACCGGAACGCCCCGAACGCTTTTGGATGTTCACCAAGTCGGGCGAAATCCTGCGGAAAAAAATTCAGCATCGAAAATTCAACGGAAACGAGCAAGGCCGACGCCGGCTCTTTGATTCCCAGCGCCGCCATTCGGGTCACGGATAACCGGTCTCATTAAATCCAATAGAAATAAATTCTTTAATTATCAATCGCAATTTCAATCGTCCTCCCAATCACACTAACAGCGCCGAGCGATTATTATAATTTGTAATAAGCAGTCTCCGATCCCAAGACCAATCTCCGAAACACGACCGGAATTCGCATCTCGAGCGCGAGAGGCATACCATAAAATTCGCAGTCCAGCGACAACTGAGAAATTCCGCGCTAATTTCATTTTGTAGACTTTCAAACTAAAATTTTGAATAACGTACCGCGGGAATAGATTCATTCTAAATGGACAATTAAATGAATCTGACACGATTCGCACGAAGGTTCGAAACAAATCCATAACGCGCTTGGAAGAATTGCTATTTGATGCTGTTTACGACGCCTTTACATACGGTTTCCCTTTGATCTAACGGTTATGCGACACTCGTCGCCGTCGAGCGTCCAGAAACTTTGAAGTTAGCCTGCAAATGAATAATGAAGGGAATCCATAACCGGTGTGTCGCGATACGTCCGTCTCGTTGTGTAATTTCAAATCGAACGGATGCTAGCGTCGCCGCTTTTCACGGAACTATCGACCGGCTTCGATGCATCGAGCAAAAACTGACGTGGATTTGTCGCGGCGCGTCCACGTGGCGCGTTCCCGATATTTTACCGCCGAAATCGCGATCGCTCTAATTGCCTCCAGATGTCAATTAATGGCTCGAGCATACGCGGATGGGTCGCGCGCGCAGATCGTTCGAACTCGGTCCCGGCCTAAGAACGCAAGTGTTTGTCATTACGGCACCAACATGATTTTATCGTCTACGAACGTTTCCGCCTTTTCCTGTGCTGCTCTCCCGCTTCCCTCGCTGCTAGATCGAGAGATCTAACCCGGAATAATAACCAGCAAATCATCTAGACGCGATGATCTCACCGCCGGAAAAACGTTTCCAAGCTCCAACGTTTTCGGGAACGTTGATTACTAGATATTTATGAAAAATATGAGATATATTGACGTCTTCGATTCTTTCAATTTTCATGTGAAGAAGTACAATCAATTTTCCAATGATTCCAGTTGGACCGAAAAATTCTTCCTTATCGCGGTCAAATTCGAAGCTATAGACAGAACCAGCGAGTAGAGTTTACGAAAGTTTCCTTATGCTGAACGATGCAGTATAAGCCGCTCAATGATGCACTGATCGAAGTTAAATTATAGAGTATTAGTACACCGACACAGTCGCAATGAAGTGAATCAAATTGAATGTATTGAATGAAATTTTCTGTTTACGAAGGGGGGAAATTGAGAATAAAGATTCCGAAGAATTTGGTATATTCGCGGTTGAGGGTGCTTGGTTGTGAATGTTGGAGGTCTGAATGATGGTTTAGCAGTTTCGATACCACGAAGCTCGATTGCGCTAACTCTGGTCGGTTTTTCTGTTTGCAGAGGGCAACGTTAGCGGAGAAGGAAGTTTCCGCGTTAAAGGAGCAACTCGCCGCGGCGAACGATGGGAATTCGAAGACTGAGGGACACCAATTGTCTCAGACTATACAGGGAAGTGATCAGCAGCAGGTTCACGATGCGAGCAATCCCAGGAGAACGCCAAACAGCAACCTGGAGCAGGAACTGCAAGCGAAAGACAAAGAGGTGAGTCTGCACGAAACGATACCTCCACTGTCAGTCCGATAAAAACGAACATAAATAAATCACAGTACAAATAATCATTGCGCAACAGCTGCGGAGCCTTAAACGGGTCCGACGAAGAAATAGATGAGCAATATTTATATCGTACATTTATATTGATATTCTATTGAGAATTTATTCGGAGGCAGATATCGATTCATCGCCAAAATATTCGATGAAGGCAGAAATAAATCGAATACCTGTCTTCTGATAATATTTCGGAATGACACTTTCCTACGCATGTATTAATAGTCCTCCATGAGACAGCGATTATAACCATAAGGACAAGTCAATCTCATTTTGCACTTCTCATCTTCGAGTTCTTCGACAGTCGATAGAAATACATTCCTCTTCAAGTGAATTAATAAGTGTGCCATCATTTCGAGACGACTGTGACTGCTAACAGGTTATGAATATTTCTCTCTGATCGGAAACTTTCTTAACGAATTCCCAAATAAATTTCTGCGAAAACTACAGGGTCAGGAAGTTACGTTTAACTGTTGCACACGGAGGTTCGCGCTGCGTGTGCGTCGATCTGAATGACTGACGTACTCGATAGAGCACGTGGTAGCCCACCCTCACTCCCCTTTCGTGCTAGTCTCTCCTCTCACCCCTAGTTCTCTCTCTCTCTCTCTCTCTCACTCTCTGTTTTCTCTCGGATCGTACGCACGAAGCACGCGCACAGCACACAGCGAAATTCACCCCCGAGTGCACTTCACCTTCCCGATTCGCGATAAACGGCTCGAATCACGCTTTCGGGACGCAAAGTGTGACTAATGGCAGCCGACGAACCGACGGAATTGGTAATGAAAGAAGATCATAAATAGGAGACGGTGTATCGATGAATATTCATCGGAGCCGGGCCCACAAGAATCGTCGGGGTTTCGACAGAGACGGTTTCGGTAGCTATGAAACGTCGCCTTGATGAGTCCAATCGGATTTACGTCCGTTACCATCGATCCCTCCGAATTCCTCTTTGCTGAATACCCCAAAAATTATCGAGCAGAAGCAGACATTTTTCTACTAAAGATTCCAAAGAAACTATAGTTAAATATTGTTGTAGAAAATTTTTCTCACGTTTTTTTGTCGATCCCTCCTAATTTCTGATTACTCAATTCCTAAAAGTTACGAAATGCTTTAGAACAAAATTTTCTCAGATTAATTGGCGATTCAGAATTTTCTACAATTTCGTATCAAAGCACAGGAATGGAAACAGTGGCAGGAAACAGCGGCGGTCTTCTGAACAAGTTGTTAAACAAAGCGGCGACTTTCCGCGTGTAGAATGCGGGTTCGCATTTTCGGTAATCTGCGATTCCGCGGCAAGACTGCAAAAAACCACCCTCCGCGTTGGATCCGTGGCTTAAAAAAGGGACACAAAGTGCTCGAACCCTTCACTTACGGTTTACGGAGCGAAGTCTTGTAAGAATCTCTCGCACCCCATAATCGGGGTGGGGTGCATAATGCGAGCGTATCGGTGGTGTGGGGCTTTAAACAAAGGCGAAAACACTTAAAGCGCCGATGGAGAGAGCGAAAGGAGTGATAAAAACACCGCTAAGAGTTCAATAAGTATCCTGCTTAGGGCCAATAACGTCGCACCCCTTTCTCATCCCCTCCCCCCTGGCCGCCACTTTGCACCGGCTGCTCCGGTATTCTCGTTTTGAAGGAAATCGTTTGCTTTAGCCTGTTGTAATCCCGAACCCGATAATCCGCCACCCTTTTCTTCCCATCGTGGCTCTCTCCTTCTCAGTCTCACCCCTGAACGCCCACCCCCAAAGGCTGTCGAAGGGTAGACGGAACAATCTTTGACGACGACGACGAGGAGGAGGAAATGGAGGAGGAGAGGAGGCACCTTTTCACCGATAAGAATTTGCTCCTCGGACACAATGTCTTTATTGAGAAGCCATCGCGCGATGGGAATGATTTTTATTATTCCCCGATTAGGGGATGGAAATCGGAGGAGGCTCGCCGGCACGGAGACGATAATGAGGAGCAAATAATGCGACAATGTACCCTGGGAAGGAGCTAGTTGTTCGAATATCTTCGCCGGGGGAGATGAATCTTTCGAGGGATCGAAGGGGGTGGGTTTTATGGGCCCTGACGGCGCGAACGAATCACTTGATGGCGTTCCTATCGAAAGATTGTGGCCCGTTTCCTCCTGGTTTATTTATCAGCTCGCGAGACGATCGAAGTTCCCTCTGTTTATCGGTCTTCTACAGTCAATTTCGAGTTTATGAAATTGATTGACACGCGAATAATAAATGCAGCTAAATGCGGTGTTAATTAGTATGGTACTGGGGAATACAATGGAATTATATTTCATAAGATCGTATAAATTGAGCGTTTCCAGTTGATACGCGATTACTACTATCGAGTTATTTCTCCGTGTTTAACCGGATTCGTTTCATCGCGAAGTCTCGAGGATCGATTAATTAATTGAATTAATTCCGCCGACATTCTCGTATCGACCGATTGTTCTCCGGCTGCTTTTATCTTGGCTGGCTCGCGCTCGGAATCGCATTCACGGAAAACAGGTAAACGCTTTTTACCGTTTGCCGGCTGACGTAGAATCGCGCTATAAATAACACAAAGTCATCACTTCATATCGGAGACATTCGCGTCTTGGAGCATTTTCCGATTGTTTTGAGGAGTCGGCCGGGTTCTCGAGTCGCTTTGATCTCCAGGAAAGTGAAGAGAAAGAAATGGATACACTTGTTCCGTGATCGGTAGGAGGTCGGCTCGCTTGTTGTTCGATTTTATTTCATTTATTATCGTTTGAAGGTACCAATTTAACCCGGCCGAAGATGGATCCGTGGCATCTTGGGAGGCCTGAAGTTTATTTCATTAATTTCTACCCCGGGATAAACGTGGACCGCGACGAAAGATCGCCGGGGATCGAGCAAGGGTCATTTTAAAAGGAAAGAGTTCGCAATTAGACCGCTAACGACTTTCTTTCCCGACGGTGGTGTTCCATGCGAGCCGACGAGCCGGCTAGCCTGCCACCGTGGAAAGATGAAAGAGAGACAACGCGCCGCCCGATGCCAACGCAAATACGCTCCGCGAGTGTTTCAAAACACGTTGGCTAATGTACCGAGGGCGATAGATCAAGAAATAACCGGGAACGTTATCCGCGCTTCTCCTAGCCGCGATCTTCGCGACTTCCTGCCTCCCGGCACCGAGAGATGTTATTCTTTCCCATAGATACCCGCTTGCAAACAGCTCCAATTTTTTAGCCGCTCCTCCCAGCAAACGAAACAACCGAAACAACATTTTCTCGTCCCTCAAACATCGCCATTTCATGTCCACAAACATCCATTTAGAATTTATCCAGCCTTTGAAGAAGAACATTATTCTCGTAAATATCCGGCAGGAATTCGCTCGTCCCTTGAAGAACACCATTTCGTTCAGGAACGTCAAATTAAAATGTATTCGTCCCTTGATGAAGACCATTGTTGTTCACAAATATCCGACAGGTATTGAAGGACAAATTGAAAAAACAACCTTTCATTATTGAAAATCAATAATCTTGTTTGTAGAAAAAAAATTGGAAAATGTTCGTCAAAATTCGTGAAAAAATGATAGGATAGATGTTAAAGAATGACAGTATATGTAGAGTTGAACAATGGTGGTTTCGCAGTGTCCTATATCGACAGTCATCGCCTGATTCGCGGTTTTATCGATAATTGCGATCACCTGCGGTCACGTGTACCGCGAAGCCATCGCGGAGACATCGACGCGCGCGGCCATATTGGCAACGCCGGTAGGCCGAACCAATACGATCCGCGATATTACCGTATTTACACTGATACGAAGATTTGCTGATAATTGGCGCGATAAGAAGCAATCGAGTGCGCAATACCTGCCGCAACAAACAATCGCCACGGACGGGACGACGAATTTTATCGTTCCGGAGCGAGCTAGCGCCGTGAAACCAACTGTTGTGAAACGGATTAGAGGTCGACTGACAGATCGGTGGGTGGATGGAGAAACCGAGGCTTTCACGGTTGCGTAATGTTCCACGGGAAAATCTTGCCGCGCCTCTAAGCCATCGCGATCGACGACTTTCTGCGAATTGCGACGATTTTCTGCTCCGCTTTCATTTCGCTGAAACGCAGAAACTACCCCTTTGTATCAGCCAAGGACTCTATTGCGATTGGAAATGCAACAGGTTCAGGGGATTATGTTTGTTCCAATAGATATCGTGATAATATGTGAAAATAGTTAAGAAGGAGAAGTCCTAGAAGAAAATACTGGTTGGGGCTGGTGATAGTCGACTAAAAAAATGTCGAGTGGATAGGCGCCCTGACGTTAAAATTCGCCGGATTTTTTCGCGGTACCGGTGAACCACTGAAAACGAATTTAGGTTACGCGTTATCATATCTGTCCATGTCGTCGTTAAACGAGCAAACATCGAATTAACAGCCTCGTAAATTTACATTCCGATGCGGTAAATAAAAAATCGATATAGCGCCGCGAAATTCGTTATCAGTTTACCTATCGTTTCGCGATAGATAACGGCATTATCAAAAGTTCGGGAACGATTCGAGGCGATAAAAGGGTGGAAATCTGAGACAGAGAGAAGAGAGAGAAATCGAGCGAGCCAGAGAGGGAGAAAGAGAAAGAGAGAGGGAGAGAGAGAGAGAGAGAGAGAGAGAGAGAGAGAGAGAGAGAGAGAGAGAGAGAGAGAGAGAGAGAGAGAGAGAGAGCGCCAACAACTCGAAGAACACGAATTCCGTTCCGTGGATCGTTGTATTCTTTTTCGGCGGGGTCCAGCGCGGCGGAATGAACGAATTCAACGTCGGACGATGCAGGAGAGGACTCTAGGTTGAGAAGAGGGGATGGGATTCCTGGCAAAAAGCTGGGATTATTGCGCTCGAGCGAAAATGACGTGGGTCGGAGGTGCAGGCTGACGGATAGAGCCAATATCGTTAGGTATTCGTTTCGTAAGTTTCAAGTAGAACAAAATATAGAAACTGGCCAGAATAACTCTCCTCCCTCCGGGCTTCGGGGAGGTTTTTTTTCCACCCCCGAGCAAGGCCTGGCCAACCTGTACGCTGGCCCTCTTAACTGTGTAACCCGTGAAATTGCATCCGTAACGAGGACGTTGCACGTTGCTGGAGAAACCGAGAAACGGACCAGTTCGCTCGCGACTTGAAGGAGTCTTCGCTCTCATCAACGTTACCCGATGTTTAATATTATTTTTCAAACATTAACGAGTGAACGCCGCCATCGGATCAACGCCATCTGACGAGACGCCCCCGCAACATCCTTCGGGGATATTCTCACGCAGCCCGGAGCTGCTGATAATGCTGCGCCGGTGCTCTCTGCCGAGATGTCCTCTACATTCGATAGAAAATATCACTGTACAAATTTCATATATTTCATTCATCGTTATATATCTGTTAGTTTAGGAAGCATTTTTGTTCGAGATTGTTGTATTAAATATAACTCTATCGTGTTATTAACGCTTTTACTGTCGAGAGTTTATCGATAAAATTTACTATTCTATAAATTTTTCTTGCTCCATTAGCACTTGTGAGTGCGGTGTCTTCCTGAAATGGGAATCGGAATTATTCAGTCTTGTTGAAAGCAAATTCGCCCATATCTCTGTCTAAAAGAAACACACCACTTTCTAGTCTTGTTTAAATGGTCAAATAAATAATTTAAAGCGATTAGGCATAGAATGGGGAATCGGCGATCGTTTCCGCAATTCCCACGAAGCCGTGGTGTCAGCCGCCTCTGCCGGCAAGTAATATCGCGCAATTACAAATAAGGAAGGATCGGGCTGCATGCGCGGCGGCCGATAAAGGAAAAAAGAGGGAGAGGAAAGACGGGCCGGATGCTCCATCATCGTCGGCTGAAACATTAATTAGAAAATCTGAATAATTAGGAACTAACTTTTACGCGATGTGTAAAACTCGTTTCTCCGCCCCCTGCACGCATATACACGTGCATATATCTACAGATACGCGTGTACACGTATACATAGGTGGCGGGTATGTATTATACGTGTACATATATAAAAGGAGAGGACGCGCGTGCGCTCGCGGGCATTCGGACGTCACGTTGGTATGCGTGTACGTCGCCGGAGGTGGCCAGAGCGCGGGGGTGGAGGTCCGCTTTCCTCTGACGGGTGAACGGCAGCGGTTACACCCCTACTGCACCTTCACCCTCGCTCCGTATACTTTTAAAAAGGGTTTTACAGTTCGAACAGATCGATCGGCCACCCTCGTCACCCTCCCGCCACCGCCCCCTCCTCCTCACCCCTTTTCTCCTCCGCATCCGCCGAGATGCGTATCTGGTCACGGCGGCAGCTGATTATATCGTAATTACGGTTTTAAGTATATTTCATCGAGCACGCGAGCGAGCGAGCCTCGAACGCGGTATGGCTAGGCCGGAACGGGGGATGAAAGGGGTTGCTCAAAGCCTCGTGCCCTTCGATTTAATGCCGACCGACGATCGTTGCGCCTCCGTTCGTCCGGAGCCCTCTCTCTCTCTCTCTCTCCCTCTTTTTACCCCCAAGATGTATCGTGCCGGCACAAGTCGAGCCTGTTTCGTTTCGTTTTCTTGGCCGGCCACTCATCGATAGGCAATCTTTTCTTATCGGGTCACAAGGAGATTTATAGAAACGGGCCATGATGGCGGACTGTCATGACTCTTTCTCTCTCTCTCTCTCTCTTTCTCTCGGTCTCTCCTCCCCTAGACTCCTGTACACGAACCCACGATCTAGAGCGAGATACAGAAGGCCGCGCGTGATGGTGTGAAACCCGGCTACCGTGGCCACCGGCGAGCTACTGGAACCACTAACTGGAATTATCGCTTATAACCGTGACGAACGCGAGCTCGGGAATTACACGCTCGATCCGCACGCCGGTGATGTATGGGGGAATATGGGGAGTTTTTGGCTTGATTTACACGGACGCTCGAAAGTGCACCCGGTCGCCACGCGATCGTCTCTTTCGACCGTGTTGCGCGGACGATTCCACATGGTTGATTGATCGACGCCGGCTTTCGATGCGACACTCGGACCTGTCGATCGGAATTACCAATTTTCAAACGGCCGTTCTGGCCCGTCGAGCTTCCCACCATTCGTCGTCCGTGCGCTCGGCCTGTTTCAAGAGCTTGTTCATCCCTTTGCATCCGGAACTATATCAACTCGAAAACCAAACATTTCTTCCGATTTAATATATTTTCATGCTAATGATTTATTTTCATTTGATGCATTGATACTCGCATGTCTAGTAATTTATTGAATATACAATATTTGGAATAATTTTTTAATGTAGCAACTCACTCGAGTGCCCCCAGCGTAATTCGTTCCGGATGCAGTGTAATGATGATAAATTAGATTTGTGGATTTCTTCTTAGCAAACGAAACATTGCAAGATATCGCGAGATTAGAACAAGATTATTCCCATCGTTCGCGAATGATAAATCAACGTGCAAAGACTGGCTATCGCGAGATGAAAAGCTGAGATAAGATTAAACTAAGATTTGAAGATGAAAGGTGAAGAGAGAGAGAGAGAGAGATAAGAATCACCGCCGTCAACGTGTTAATTCAATATGATCTAAATGTTACAATTTTGTGCGAGAAAAAAAATGATTTCCACGATCTGGAACGTTCTCGCAGCCACGCAGAAATGCGCTCCTCGCCCAGGGGACGCGTTGAAAAAAATGAGAGCCCTCCGCAGGTTCTGTGGGTCCGGTTAAAAGTGCCTTAAATTTTAGATTACATTAAAACCGGGCGCTCGCGAAGGTAATCGCGTTTCAAGTTCGGGTGCGGTGGCCGGTCGGCTACATCTCGTAAAAACGCGGAAAAAAAAGGCGAAATAAAGGAAACGTTCTCACGCATACGAACTTATCCGTGACAGGGAAGGAAGCCCCGGTCGTTGGTGCGTGTATGGGTGGAGAAAGATACGAATGGGAGGGAGGGAGGAGGAGGAAGAGGTGGAGGGGGGGTATAGGTGGAGGCTGGAAAAACCATGGCGTCTCTCGAAATTAATTTTTTTTGTTGGCCGAGATAAAAACCTAACGAAGCCGCGGCGCGCTTTATTACGCGAAAGCGAACGACGGAAGAGGTGGAGCGAGCGAAAGACAAGGGAGGAAGAGGGACGCGTGTATTCAGAAGAGAGAAAAGAGACAGAGACGGAGGGACGGAAAAGGGGGATTGATATAGGTGTTCCTGGTGGCGATGGCGGAGCAAAGGGAGGACAGAGGGTGGAGAGGAGCGGAGGCGGTGGTACAAGGGTGGGTCGGAGGCGGCAGGGGGTGGCGCGGCGGCTGAGACACAAATACGCTGAAAATTAGATTCATAACTTTTCTGCTGCGCTTTCGCGGCGGAACGACTAAAGGCTGGCCGGGCTAGTTAAAAATTCCGTGTGCCCACGAATATCAATCCCTACCCACCCCTTCTCGCCGTCGCCCCGCAGAAACCCCGGCTCATACGCGATGGGGGGGAAGAGATCACCTACGACCCCACTTTTTCCACCCTCTCTCCTCCTACGGCCCCCGGTATCCTACGCTCTCTCCACTACGGTTATATGGCCCTGGCTGTGTGCCTTTCCTCCGCGCTACGTACACGCCTCCATCGTCCAGACGGACGACCAGGAATTATCTCCGTTTTTCCGCAAACGCGATTAACCAGAAACGTCGTTCAGCAAGCCCTCCGGGCCCTCTCGACCAGAGGGTGCCGCTCTCCTTCGGCTTTCGACTCGACTCGACCCGACTCGACTCGACTTCGTCGATTGATAATTCACGATTAATCCCGCCACGAGAGCCGATTCTCTCTCTCTCTCTCTCTCCCTTTCTCTCTCTGTCTCGCTATCTCGATCTCTAGCTTTCCCTTCACTGGCCAACCCCCTAACTCCTTGCCTCTCCGGATCGACGTCACCGAAAATTCTATGGATGCACCGTAATTTCGTCCGGAAATTCGGCAGAGGATTTTTTTTCACCACTGGCCACTGGCTAGGATTTTTTCTCTTGCCTCCAGGCTTTGTTGTCTGTAATTAGCGCGACCCGGACCATGGGGGTCTAATCTGCTAACGGCTTGTTGCCGGCCTCTGTCTATCGCTTTACAACGTTATTTGTATTATTCCGCCGTTACTGTTTGCCGGGAAATCTGGGGAATGGATGTACTAACACGCTGACTCAATTCATTTCACTGAACTGAAATGGTCTGAAATCTTTATTCAGAATTTATATTAAAACCTAACTATCGAGGAAATTTATTTCAAATGGATGTAATAAGCATCGACCTGTGACTTGCTTTCACAAAAATGGGATTCAGTAATTTCGTAGAACAAATTCTCGGTACAGCCCTGCTCGATACTGCACAATCTTGCGTGGCACCGTTTCTTCCTTATAGCCACTTTCCCGGTACCGATACACAATCCTAGATAACAAAACGAGACACTCTAATACCCTTTCGTCACCATCGACGATTTAAAATGTCCAGAGTGTCATTGTCTTCCCGCTATTCACGTCAACGAGAGTAATAAAACTAAAATAAGGATCGTTCGGTATATATAGTTGCATAATGCGATAGAGATGGCGATGCAATTACGTGGGGACCGATTGAATGCGATTATGCAGGCACAATCTAGTTCTCGGACAATTGGATAAGGATAAAAGGAATAGCAACGCGTCTACAAGTGTATAAATAAAGCAGTATTAACATACTGCCTTTATAGCGTAATATAACTTGACTGGGTCGTTGAACCCAGACATTTCACCGAGTCCGCCAGACTTTCTACGTCATTTGTCAACGATCTACGTTGGGCATCGGCAATTTTACACTTGTCAATTTCCGATAGATCGTTATTTCAATCTTGCCATAATCTGTTGAAATAAAACAGTTCTGGAAAAGGCTGACAATCTAAGAATAGTTGCAGTGTCGTATCGGCTGTTACAATACAATGTATAAAGTTGGAGGGAAAGTTCTGTCGTATTATAAATAAACATAAAGTTTAGTTGAAAGTTACCCATTTCACTAGGCTATCTCTTTTAATTGGAAAAGAACTCCACTCCGTTGTTTCGAATAAATTCGTACCGAGGTTCACGGTTGACGCGGCGCCGCCGACTGAAGAATCGAAAGGCTGGTCGTTTTCTCGAGATCATTGATATTTGCATGGTCTCGGATGGTTCCGGGCAAATCGCGTCACGGCGAGTCATCGTCTCACGTATCGCGGAACTGGTCTGAGGTTTCGGGCGGTTCGGTTCGATCGAATTGGCAAAATGTCAAAGGCTCGTTAGCCTGGAGGGGCTGGGGCGGACGCAACAGAGAGAACGAGCGAGATAGATAGATAGAGAGAGATGGACGGAGCGAGAGAGCAGCTCGCGGGAATATAGGTTCGAAAGTGTAATAATAACGGCGCGGCATTCCTTGGCGGTGGCATTCGCGAAATGTACAGTAAATCGAGCGTGCGATACAGCCGGCCCCGTTGAATTATCGTCAGATAAGAATTCCCCCGCGACGTTTATTCGTGGCACCGAACAAAAACTGAGCGCGCGCGCGCGCACGTGTATCGTGCGCGTCCGAGCCCGCGGACGACGGTGTATTATTACGCAATAGGACGTAATATAATGCTATGGAGTTCTTAGATTGTGTTCCGCATTGTCGCCGGGGCTTTATGCGATTTCGTGGCAGGGGCATTGTTCCCCTCTCGCGCCTTCTCGCACAGCCCTCGGTGTACCCCGCGACACACCACTTTTTAACCATTTCCACGCGAGACGCCGAGCTGCCGTGTCGCCGACGCTTGAAACCCCTTTTAACGTTACACATGTAGCCAAAGAACAATGACGGGGGGAACGGGGGCGGTTGAAACTGTTCGAACCGCGGTCTCTGAAACGCTCCGATATCTTTCGAACCGTTTTACCCGTTTACGCTCCGCGAATTTATTTATTTGCGAACAGGTCGGAGACTTGAACAGAAAACAGGGCAGAGCAATTTACAAAAGACTGAGAAATTAATTGAGCGAGTTAGAATTGGAACAATTTCAATCCCTATTTTTCACTACGGGAAAACTGTGTCTTAATATAAGAAGAAGAATAGAATAGAATAGAGTAGAATAGTGATCAATTAGAGGAAGAAGAGGCGAATTTCGCAAGGGCTGAATTAAATTGCGGCCTCCTCTGGTCAGAATTTGATAATACGGGGCTTCCAGGGATTTTTCCGAAGGGGTGTTGAGATGAACGGTAAGAGAGAGGGCAGAGTAGCCGGGCTCCGATCGGAACGCCGTCTAAATAAGTCCGTTGAAAAAGCCTCGGACGATTTTTCGGTCGGTTGTGAAATAACCGTGGTCTTTTACGACCCGAAAAGGGAAATCCCCTGAAAAGCCGGCACTCCGCGAGCGCGTAACTTATCAGTCCTCCGAGTTTCCCCGGCGACGGAACCCTTTCCACCTTCGCTTTTAGCCCCGGCAAGTATATGATATTTAGAATTAATCCTTCCTTTGTGCGGGATTCTCGGTCGCTCTGCTCCTCTCTGCTCCGCTCCGCTCTGCTTCGCTCGCTCGCTCGTTCTGGCACGACTGTCTGTCTGTCCGTCTGTCTTTTTATCGCGCCGATATGGAGTCGTATGAATTTTACTCCATTATTCGTGCCGTCTGTGCCCGCTGGTCCGACCGTAGTCGCGGCAAGGAGGGTAAGAGGGTGGGAAAAAAGGAGGAACGGATGGATAGAGGGAACAGGAGGAGGTGGTGGACGGGGGTGGGGCTCGTCTTTTTGTCTTCGCCACCGAGACTGCCGAGGCTTTCATTTCGAATCCTCAATCACCGTCGGTGATCAATCACAATTGAATTCGAGCGGCGAGCACGCCGCACGGCCGCCGAAAAAAACGAGTCCAAGAGGAACGCTCGCGAAGACGCTAACCTAAGATGGCGGACCAACATCAATTTCCAACGCGATCCGCAGCACACCGTGTAGTTGCTACTTTCGAACGAAATTATTTTTCTCGTGCAACATTCGTTTCGGTCTGCAAATTAATTTTCCACCGCCGATGAAACACATTTCAATTTTTACCGACACTATCTGATTGAAACCTGTTAAATCAATATTAAATTAAACTGTTCATAGATTGAAGCAGCATCAACTTTCTAACAGAAAGTAGTGGTTTCATCGGGGTATTTAGAGCCGAGCACGCTCGATTTCTTTTCTGCCGGGAACTAACGGAAACTACCCCTAAATGCGGTGTGTTGCTGTAGTGGTCTGCGCATCGGGCCGAATCGAATCTCCGATAAATTCGCGAGAGTCGGTCGTCATCGATAAGCGGAGAGCGGCGCAAAGTAACGCAACCGGCTCGGCGGTTAAAGTCAGACAGTAATCGGAAGGGAGAGACGGTCTAATGCCGAAGTCAGGGCGAAGGGAGTGGGCAAAAGGGGGTGGCCCGGTCCGTGGATACCTTTTGAAGCTACCCCAGCCGCGGGCCGAAGGATAATGCGCAAAGCAAAGGATAATTCCCCGATACGGGGACGGAATCCGTGTGGCGGTACGCGCGCACGGTGGTCGGGGTGGCGGAAGGGAGGGAAGGTGGGTTTGTAGGCAGGGTTGCCGGAGAGTAAAAAACTCTTATTTAAAAATGTATTTACCGTCTGGCTCGCAAGGATCGCCGCTCCGCCTGGAAACTTGGCTGTTTACCCCGGCTTGCCGGCGTGTGTGCACCCCTCGCCCCTTTATCTGGAGACGTAGGAATCGCAGAAGCCTTCCAGCTACCCCCGTTGTTATCCGCGGACGCGTGTGTGCAAATACCGGGATGGTAGGATGCGAGGCATCGAGAAGGAACCCGTGAGTCCGTTTCCCTGGCCTTTCAAACCTTTTCGGGGACTCCAGGCGGCCCGGGGAGTGGGAATTGCAACCCTTATGAAGCTACGCGACCCTTGCGGTTCGCTCGATTGTTACTGGCTGGACGACAGGTTGGAATTAGAGGGATGCTTCTTTTTTCCGTGTATATATATATTTTTTTTCTTTTTTTCATTCACGATTACCATGGTCCGCTTTTTTTCCTGGTCAGCTTTCACTGGCCGGAACTGGAACAGAGGGTGCTCCTTAGTTCCGGAAGGTATCGGAGCCGCTCCACGATATTATTTTATTTAAAACTCGTCATCGTTCCGGCCCACCTACCTGCACCGTGAACTTTGTTTCCATAGCAGCTGATACGGAAAATAAACCGAACGATTCTTTGCATTTTTTATATATATATTATTATCCGTGGCCCGGTGAAGCCGGCGGACACTTTCGTTAGAATACTAGAAAACTCGACGCTTCTCGAATTTGTCACGGTAATGCAATAATTGCGGAAAGTTCGGGGGAGTATGGAAAATGTTACTGTTTACACAATGGCCGAACAAAGTTGAGCCGTTCGGAATTTTCTCGAGTGGCTCTCGTTAAAATAGCACGGCGAACTACGGTCGCTTAAAAAATCTATGTCTCGCGGCAGCACACTTCTCGTTCGTTAAGAATTTCGGTCATTAACCGGATAAATTTCGTTCGAGCCCCGGTGGTGTCGACAACGCGTGGTTGCAGTGTGATTGTCTTGCCGGCGCGGAACGGCGGTGGCGCGAAAATTGTAACTTTAAGCGTGCAAAATGTGTACACACGCGGTCCCGATGCCGAAGTTCGTGTGTCGAAGCAGCCCGCGGAAAATGTATCTGGGATAGATGGATGAAACGTAACTATCAAAGTTGGCGATCACAGCTTGACGGCATTTTACCGGGCCCTTTCCCCGCCGCGACGCCAACCGGAAACTCACCCCCGTAACCCACCCCCCGCGACGTTCGTCCCCGACGCTTGCTCACAATTTATATTACGACCGAGGCGCGCATATAATTAATTTAATTAAACGCTCCGCACTGAAAATTGTCCTATTAGTTCGGCAACTTTTGACGGCTGCTGGCTGTCCCGCCTCCCCTCCGCTCCTACGGTTCGTTTTCCGCGCTTCTGTTCATCCCCCTTCCCCGTGTTTTCGTCGCTTCGCCACCGACGACGGAAAGAATTCCTCTTTTTTCCCCGACGAAACATTCGAACCCGAAGTCAAGGACCCCGCGAAGTTTTTTGACAGAGTAGTTTAACAAACTCGCGGAGGGTAGTTAGCTCTGGAGAACACGAATTTTTATTCATTTTTCGATCCAGTCTGTCACCTGATTCTGACAAGTTGATCTGTCGATTCGATTTATTTTCATTTAATTCTGAATCGAGTCTATCCCTTAATTTTCGCGACTCGATTATTCTATCTAGTTTACAGAGGGTATAACTTCAATCGCATTGGTTCGGAAATGATCGCGACTCGATACGCAGAGTGTCCGCGTGTCTTGGCATAATCGTCGCGTGTTGTCATCAGAATTAACCTATTAACGCCCACCGAGCAGGGTCGCTCTGCCAAGAGTAATCGACTCCGCATCGAGATTTGGACGGGCTGCGAAACACCGGCATTTGTCAAGCGGCTTTAAAGTCCGCTTCAACAAGTATCTTTGGGAGGGACTGAGAAATATTGCGACGCGTCTTCGCCGCTGCGTCCCGGCAATATCGGAATTGTTTACTCGAGCGATAAATCCGTAACGCTAAGCGGGAAAACTGACCGCCGGAATTTCTGCGGGGACATCGTCGCGGAAGTTGGGTTCTTCAAAATTCTTTCTATTTTTTGGACTGACAGCCGGGTTCATAATGGAAATATTGGAAAATATACAAAACAGGAGAATGCGATTTCGCAGAAGGAAAATATGAAAAATTCTAAAAGAGGACTTGAATATTAAAATGAATGCATAAGTCACGAGTGGGAGCATATTGTATAATTCACTACCCGTTTTCATGCATTAAAAATGATTGCTTACTATAATAACGATGTGAAATCCTGCGAGGTGACGCCCCTATCCGACAGCCGGAGTCCGAAGCGTATGAATAAAACATCGCAGTGAGTTTCCGAGAGGACTCGTTCATCGCGGCCGATCGGATATGCGATCGGGTGCGATGGTTGAGAACCATCATAGTAAAAGGACAAATAGGGACACGGTCAATTTCCGGCCGCGTTTCGGCGTAAGGGGTGCGCGTTGCACCGTGGCCTGGCTCTAAACTCCAAAGGCCAGGCGGCCAGGATTCTTGGAGCTTTGCTGGGCGAACGGACAGATTGCGGCTGGCCAAGGAAACCACCCCCTGATCTCACCCCGTTTTAGGATTACAGTTCCTTCCCGACCACCCCCCACAGTCCCGACACCGACCGCGCGGCCTCGAATTACTCGGTCTCTGTCTGCTGGCCGCGTTCGCCCGTCTCCACTGGTCCTCGTCACTATACCGGTTCCCTCCGTCATTCACGCTGGTGTGTCCCGTGCTTTGTCATTTGCTTAGGGCCAATCTGCGCCGGAAATCCCTTCGGTGCACCTTCCATCCGGTAGATCGGTGATCGTGATTCGATCTGACTGCGCCGCCGAGAGCCGGCCAATGATCGGACCCAGCCGCAATCCGGGCGCTTATCGCACTCTCCCTCTCTTCGCGTTCACGCTGACCACAGATCCGAAGGGTTGCCTTCGCGATCGGACACCTAAACTTGGATTTTCGAGCTCGACGATCCTTGAGACACCGGCAAATTAGCCTAACCTGCCCCCTCAAACATTGTCCCGCAACCATCGCCTCGGCCAAATTCTTTGCGACTATTTCGAAAGAGTAAATTTATTTAGAGCTGTAAATGTTTTCGTATTTTGGCATTATTTGGAAATTTTTGAATGGCGTGAGATCGTTAGAAGATCGTTAGGTCGATTACGAGGCAATTATGTCGATACTCTGACCCAGTTAGATTTTTCTACCGTCCGCAGCGGTCGCGTCTTATCAATTATCAGTGTCAACTTCCGCGCGTGGACCGATCGGAACGAAATAGTTCATCGAAACGGTTCTATCAGACCATTCGATAACTATGCTCGTTAGATGTGTTCCACATCAGTCATTATTATCGTCACGGTTTTCCCACGCGCGGCTACGCAGCTACTCGAAAGGAAGAATCTTTATCAGCCAGCTTCCCTCGATGGTGTTTGTGTGCCTTTTCGAATAGGAGAGTAATAAATGACCTGTAACCTTTCCGGAGTTTCGAGAAACTATGCGGCCGATCCATGGGCGGCGTAATTGGAACGCGCGACCTTGGAACGACGGACTCTTTAAATTATACTGCAACTCCGAGACGTGTTATTTAATTGGTGCTTGGAGCAAGTTCATTCTTTTTCGCGATCAAAAAGAGTCTTTGTGCAGTTTGAGGATGCGATACATATTTATCATGGCATCAGTTGCGGTCTTTGATCAATTTATTAAATGAAGAGTATTCTAAAAATTGAAAAAAATTAAAATTTTGAGTTCTGAGAATTTAAGAACGTTTCAATAATAAATTTTTCAAATGGAGATCTTGTATTTATGTCGAATTGAGAATTAACTGAAATATTAATAAAGCGCGAGGTCTAATTAATTTGAAAAGTAAGTAGTGACTTTTTCGTATATTTATGTTGAATCGAGAATTAATTGAATGCAAATGAGTGGGTTCGCGGGAATCGATCATTAGCTAACGCTCGATCGAAGGAACCTATGCCCCTTATCGGTCGAAAGAAATTCGGCGCCAATGGGCCGTCTCGGCTGTTGCGGGAAGCTGGGGTTATCTGCCCACGAAATAAATAAGTTTATACGTTTCGGTTGATCGTTGGGTACCGTTCGATCTCGTGAAACAGCTTACTGTGCTCCTCGACGCCTGCAGCAAGGATGGAAAGGTCCCATGCCGAACGTTTCTCTCAGACACTCCCGTTTCCTCATTAACAAATCATCGGCGCGCGTGACAACTCCTCTATACTTTGTGCACACGGTGATGGTCGAACATAGAAAGCAAAGGTGATAATCATCGCCACCTGCACGCCGCGGATCCAGTCGTAAAAACTCCGTGAAATCGTGTGAAGATAGTTGAAAAGTGAAATTTGTGGCAATTCTCCGAACGAAGTGTCTAATGGATTCTACCGATTAATTGTTGAAAGTTCTACATTTATTCTAACGTCTACTCGATCTTAAAAATTCCTACATAATCTTCCAACTTCCACATAATTCTAAAACATGCAGAACTCGGATAAAAATTGGTAGATAAAAATTGTGACTCTATTTTGGAATCGGGGCGTGTTCTGGAGATAGTGAAAAATTGATAGAGAATAATTGCCGAGGTAGAAATATCAGAAAAACGGCGACGAAAGAGTAGTTAAATGCACGACGCCTCGGAGAGGGATTGCAAGGCAAGCGAGGCTCACGGGGTGGCTGAGAATAACTCGAGGGGGCGCAACGATTCGAGATCTCGACCGGAGAATCGGGTAAGTTCTTGGATTTAATTACGGCAATTAGAGCCTAAAAGATTTCTCGTTCCGCCATCCGTTCTGTTCGCGTGCACCCCCCGTCGTTCTTCTTCTTCTTCTTCATCCTCCGCTTCTTCTCCCGCTTCTTCTTCTCGATCCTGGCAGATCAATCGTATCAAACCCTCGAGCTATTCACCGCAGACACCCCTCGCTGTCGTTGATCGACAGGAAAACTTTGAGCTTACACCTTTCGCCGTGCTTCCCGATTTCGTCGTTTAATCTGCTCTCCCCGAACCACTGTATTATCTTTACTTGATTTATTATCCCGTAATATTCATTTCGTTCTCAATGGTTGGCACAGCAAAATCGTATTTTTTGAATGCTGAATGAAATTCTTGAAAAATTTAAGCGAAGAGAATATAAGATTTTGTTTGACTTACTAACTAAGTTGTTTCTAACGACTGTTTCGATAAACTTTGTTCTCAGATTGTAATCATAGACAGTAGTTTCGTAACTTCAATATTGTTTGTCAATAGTTACGTCTTTCCAAGAGTCCACGATTAAAAAACCATACGGTTAACAGGCTAATGCGCCGTGCACAAAGTTCGCAAACCAAAGACGCTCTATAGACCGAATTAAAGAAGAACACATAAAAATTACAAGTCTTCTGTTCTTCCATTCACCATTAACATTGAAGTCCCCTATCATTATTGGCAAGTGGATCTTTAAAGAAGAATCGATCGGCATGAATTACATTGCGAAGGTTGCGCTAAAGAAGACCGCGTCGCGAAGTGAAGAAATTCGATACGGGAAGAAATAAACGGTACTTTAGAAATTCTTGGGTGAACTTTTCCATTACTGTTTCATCGGATGGCTACACCTTCGGAGCGGTTATAAATGCGTAATAGGTTGCTCATAAGGGGCGAAACGCAGGGACGGCTCGGTTATTACAGATGAGGGGCTACGATTTTATTTATAAGATAGCGGCATGGATATTGTGCCGGGCGTGGAAGGTGAAAAAGAAAAACAAATAGCATCGATAATAGTGGTTCCGATCGGAAGTAGAGTGATACTGGTATTTCCAGGCGGGAGCAGGCCAAGAAGTTCGCAGGTGGTTGATAGGACTTGATCGACCGTTTGAAATAAACATAAGCGTTCGTGCGATTGCCACGTCACCGTTCGTATCGCGAAAAATCTATATAGCATCGTTACGGCGACAGACGTCCGCGAAACTCGAGGTGGTTCTCCCTTGCCGGCTCGGCTCGAATAAACATTTATAGGTCGTCGCTGGGGATCGATTGGCGTCTCGTAGAATAATAATAAAAATAATAAAAATAGAGAGACGCGCGGGGGAGGAACTGCCACAGGGAGAACCCCACAATCTAATGTTCAACCTTTCCGGTTAATGATCGGTCTCAATAAAAATTTCACCCTGGAATTTATTCCACCTCTGCTCGACGCTCGACCGGAAGAAATTTCCATCGATTGCAAGGTATTTAAAGACACGATTGCGATCCGACGATAAAACCTCGAAGCGAGGACCTCGTCGATATCGACACTGACTCATCACGTTAATGCGGCCTCTCCTCGACTAATTCGGTTACGCGGATGTCATTTCGCTCCGGTTGACAATCATTCGTCGGCCGCCGAACGGCGGGGAATCGTACCGCGACTTTCGCCGAAAATTGTTCGCAAAATTGGAAATTCTCGTTTCGATACACTAACTTCAAACACTCCATCGAAATAATTACTTAAAAGATTCTGCGGCAATGCTTCACTCTAACGAAGACTGAAAATACATTTTAATTACGCGAACACGGGGACATTGAATTTTCGTTAATCCTGCATCTGAATAATTTTTAATTGAAACTGCAGGGGGTTAAATAATTTTGTGACGAGGGCAGTCGAAAAATTGATGACGCAGGGAATATTTTGGAATTATTGAAGTGACATGCACTCCGGGTTATTTTTACAGTAATGATCGACGAGGTAATAAACTCCGAGACGTAAGAGACGAAGTCCCTGTATAAAGAATGAATGTGAAGTAGCACGCGAAGTGTGCATTGAAATATCGCGAGCGAAATCAAGGATAAAGGGGGACAATAGGTTTTTGTAATAGCGATATTGATTGGTCGGCGAGATAATGAGGACGCGTTCGATTAACAACGGGAGAGAGACAGTCCCTCGAATTCACGGAACGGTCAGTTCACCGGGTCTCGACGATAATTTTCGATTCACTTTGTTAGTGGCAAAGACAGAGGAGAGACGGAGCGGGTGGGGAGACGAAAATTTCGTGGCACTTGAGGCGAGCAAGAAGTTATTAAAGAAACGCAGAAACAATTATCGAATTGCCAAGTGTCCGGCGAGAACCGTTGTTTTTGCGGCGGGACGAAACCGTGGGAAGATAAAGGAAGGCGATTAGTGTCATTCGGAGAATGCGGCAAGAATTTTTTTGCCGGCTGCGGGGAATGCAGCGTCGTTTCGAGAACGTCTGTCGTTTGTCCTGGAGTAACAGTGATCCGGGGGACAAATGTGAAAACGGCCAGGACACGGCCGTTCGTGTACACGCCGCGTGAAATGACTGCAATTTGCCCGGCA
This sequence comes from Lasioglossum calceatum, assembly GCA_963966675.1. Lineage (NCBI taxonomy): Eukaryota > Metazoa > Arthropoda > Insecta > Hymenoptera > Halictidae > Lasioglossum > Lasioglossum calceatum. The sequence continues at coordinate 961,436 of OZ016545.1, forward strand.
CTCTTTGTCCTCTTCCTTCACCCTGCCATCCGACCCGAACTTACCGATAACCTAGCCTCGCTTCTTGCGCAAAACATTTCTATCAGATTCGTGCCTGAGCTCGTACAGTCTGGTGAACAATATAATGTTTTAATCCGAGAGGAAAATCGTGTTGTAGATTTAAATGGTAGAATGCACTTGTAAACGTCCAAGGGATGTAAACGAAGGGTCGGGGTAAGGTTGTTACGACAACGGGCCATTAATCCCCGCGTCGATTGACCAACGGGGACCAGGGCAGCCTTTTTTCCTTCGACAAGGCATAAGTCTGAGCAAAGATATGCCAGGGCCGATACACCTCGACGACGCCCATGGGTGCCACTCGGAGCTGCGCCATTAGAATATCTCAGGCACTCGAGCCGTTCGTCTGTTTACCAGAGCCTGATAAACCCTCGTAAACCCATCCCCTCTCTATCATTTGGGGGGAGTTGTTGTGCGGCGCAAGACGGAATCTCGCGCAACCCCCTGAAGTGGACAGGGAAGAGGTGCTCGACGGGAAGGTAAGAACCGTTGGTCGGCGAGGAGAAGGGAGGAGAGGAAGCGAGACTCGATGAGCACCCTTCAATCGGCTACACCCCCGGGAGATCGAAGGTTAAACAAGTAATTCTTGCCAATTTTATTGGTCGGTCGCCTTCGGAAGAAGCCACCCCCGCGATCCCACCCGTGCCTCGCGGTTCGCTAAGAGATGAAAGGAGAGGCAGGCGAACCGGCAATAAAGAGGGAGGAAAATCGCCCGGATATATCGATACCTATTACGCTAATGAATTTAATCAGGCCGGATTGAAAACGCGACGCGGTACGCTCGAGGACACCGACGACGCCCCCGCGTCCAACCCTGGCGAGAGACGGTTTTTATCTTACGGACACGCCGCGCCGGGGCCCGGAGATTAGATTTCTAAATTGGAAACGGTGTCTCGCCCTTCGCCGGAGAGACGCGATCGTGTTTCCGCCCGGCGGCTCGCGCTTCCGAATCTCGGAATTAGCATATCTTTCTCTCCCTCTACCACCTTCTTACTCTGTCCGACTTCGAACGGATGGATCTCTCTCCCCTCTTGTAATTGAATTATTCTTAAATTCCCATAAAATCGCGGAAAAATTACCGTCGTCGAAATATCCCCGGAACGATATTGCCAGCGATTAATTTTCTGGAACGTTTACGCGACCAACTTCGACGAATCTCGCCGCGTATCACGATCGACCTGGGGTGATTCTTTAATTGGAGGGATCCTCGATTATCCGAGCGGTTTCTTAGATTGCTATCTCTCCGCGCCACGGTGACTTCGAATCCTCTCTGGGATCGATGATCGAGAAACTTTGCCCGGCTGGTTTTCGAGTCTAATAAATTCGCTGGCCCTCGAAACACGGAATATTACTCCGGAGGAAATTTGGCAAATTAGATTTGGGGTGTCTTGAAATATGTATCGACTTTTATCATTTGTTTCGTATTAATTATGCGAGGTAAAATCCAAGATGGACTAGGAATAGCTCGTCGGAGAGCTACCCGGAAGGTTCATTAGCCGAATAGCTGGCAGCCGATGCTATGAAAATTTCATCGGTTTTACATTTTTATGCACACGCTTGAGAGAATCCTAAATAGAACTCGGTTTTATAAGTAAAATCGATTGGGCTGAATTTTGTCGGGATTATATTCAACAGGGTAAAGTGTACGGCTCGGCGAGATAAGGATCGACCGCCTTGAAACCTAACACTGTGTTCCCTTTATCGTAACAACGAATCGCGAGCGAGGCGAGATCGATACGGATGGAAAAGAAACTTGGTCGGCTCTCGGGAAATTGTCAAATAATTTTTCGATCGCGCCTCCCCCCCTGGCGAAACTATTAACGATCCATCGAGAACGGCGAACCGCGGAGATGGGGAGGGGAGAAGCGTATTGTTTAGCAAGTTATTGCAATTTTCTGAATTACTAGATCAATTAAAATCGTCCGGGAAGCGGAGAAAGTCCGAGGCGAGCCGAAAGTTGCCGGGACGCCCTCAACAAGCGGAATGTTCTCGCGGCGGCGAGAGGCGGGTAAATCAACCCCGAAAAACTAACCCTCATCCATGCTCGATTTTAACAAACATCTCGAAAAACTTCCCCGCCATCGCGGGAAACTCCGCGATAATCGAAGTCGGGACACTCGAAGGGGTGGCTCCAATCAGCGGCACACGAGATACGCGTTTCCACTAGCATCCATCCACTTAAAACTAACTGCACGCCGGGGAACGCGGCTCACCAAACCCACTCGACGTCCCTATGATAATTTTAATTTTAATTTCGATCGGGAACCACCCCCGCGCACCCTCCTCGGTCCCGAACCCTCGGAGAAGTTAAGGAGCCGATCTAAAAACGTAATCCCGGTGAACGCGCGAGAATACCCACCCCACCCCTCCCCTCAGGACCGCCCCTCTTCACCGTGAAGTCTGTCCTTCTCCCGTCTGCAACAGTGTCTATTTGCTTAACTAGTTTTCGCAACCCTCCCAGGCCTTTGCGAATCGCGATACAAGCAATCGACTCGCGGATACATTAGCGCGGCAAGACGAATTAATTTCGTTTGCTCCCGAATTAAGAATCTGTGGGGGTGGGGTCGGCGCAGTTTACTTTGATTACATTGCTTGATCCGCGCCCTGAATTAGGACCGGGTATCAGCCCTCGATAATTGAAATCACACTCGCGGGCACCCTTCGAACCTCGTGCCAGGCGTAGTCATTCTTCCCGAACAAAGTGGGCCGACATTTTTCGTAGAGACAGGCAGGGGTGGCTAAGGACCTTCACAGTGCCATTGGCCGTGCTCTTGATCGTTTTAAATAAATGATTAAAGTCAGGAATAATTCCGAAAAAATGGATTGCCTTTGCTTATTTCTTTTTGATCAGCGGCGGGCTAAAAGCCGCCCACACTTCAAAGAGTTCATTAGTTAACTAACCGGGGAGATTCATTAGCCAAAAAAAGCCTGGCCAGTCGATACTGCGAATCTTTTTCCGATAGGAGTGCACGATTTCAGGGGCGAAACACCTCGGGCCAACCCCTTTCGCTCCTCTCCTCGTCTCTCTCACCTAAACCGAGAACAGAAAAAAGAGGAAGAAGGGCAACGGAAGAAACAGGCGACCCTCGTTTCGAAGCACTCCCACGATTTCGTGGCACGCGATCCAACTATCGGTTGTACATTCCACCCTTCATCCCTTCCACCGTCGCTTCTGTTTTTCGATTAGGACGCGCGGGAGGGGGGGGGCGGGTACGCGGCCCATGAAACTTCCCGTGGCCGGTCTTAAATCATTGTTTAAGTGGCTGGTACCCATTTACCTTGTTGGATGTTTCGTCGGCTGTCTCCTTTTCTGGATGGCCTCCGCTCCGCTCGCCGGGTTTCTCGCAAAAGAGTCTCCACGGAGGACGACTTGACTGTGTGTTTCGAAACGTGGAGCACACCGACACGCCGTGCGCCGGAATTATTGATTCCACAGTGAAAATAATGCCGGCCGCGAGAAAGTTGCTTGCATGCGATCGAATATTGGCCTCGGCTCGGGTTTCAGACACCGAAACGATTCGAATGGGACGAATATTCCGCGAGCACGACCCCTCCGTTCGTTAGCAGTCCTGCCATGTTGTCCACTCCTCCGTTCACTGGCTCACGAGGCCAAAAATTAATTTATAACACCCTTGATTATTGCACTCGAATGGTGACCCTGAGCGCCAGTTTTAATTTTCTTAAATTCGTCTGCATTCTAGAAACTAAGAAGCTCAATTGTTAGATGAGAAAACAGGTTCAATTTGATGTGCACAATGTGAAAACGATTACATAGGATAAAAATGATCTGTGTTGAAAGATACGTCTTGATTTTGGAATTAAAATTGCTTCGACTGCAAAGGGTAAAACATTTCTTTAAAAATATTTCTACCGAGTATACCCACTATTATGTCTCCTCCGTACGTCACTGAAGACGTCCAATGAAAGTTTAAACAATTTTGTAGGATTTTCTGTTTTTAAGTGGATACGGGCTCGAAAGGCAGGTGATCGGTATCGAAGAAAGTTCGAGGTGAAAGAGAATGGTTTCTGAATAGAATGTGGGTCCGATTTTCCCACGCCCACTTAGGCAGCGAATCTCGGAGGGGAATGATTAAATCAGATCGATGTCCGATGAGCAAACGGGCCAAAGGAGGGAGGCAAAAGGAGCGCGAAACAATCTAGCCATTGTAACCAATCCTCGAAGCTACCCGCATGACGTTCCGCAGCCAGCCACTGGCGAACGCACACGAAGCCTTAATAACTTATGGATTGGATATGCGCGTTATTGAGCGACCCGTTAGAATCCGGGCATTATCGATGGAACACCCGCGTGTATAAGTCTATACGCGCGCGCGTGCACGCCGTTCTCGTGTCGTCGTTTCCGTCTTACACCTACCGAAGACGACCAGAGATCGGGTATAATCATAGTAATTGAGCTACTCATTAGCCGAATCGATTAACTTCACAAAAGAAAAATTAGTAAACCAGGGGAACGGAATGCATTAATTTTTAAATGTTCATTCAATTAATCAAAAAATTTAGTTGAAATGGAAAAAGTGTAACGTTAATGCTCTGAAATGTAAAAAATCACGGAAGGTGGTTAATCCTTTTTGGCCCGCGAACGACCGAATTAACAGCCGATTAATATTCATACGCCACGAGTACCAAAAGCTTCGAATTTTAACGCGTTTACGCTGCCCACGGATCGGAAATAAAATCTCCACACTGTTTTTAAAATATTCAAACTATCATCGAAATAATCCGAGTTTCCCCGATAGTTCGTAAAATTTACATAAACAGCCGGTGCGGTCCGGTTAATATGCAACGAAGTGCAAGTTTATTCTGCGTTTCGAGAAACATTCATCATTAACAGCCGCTGCAGGGAATTTATTATTCTCGTATGAGAATTTTCAAGTGTAATTTTCCATGGAATGGAAATTACCATTGCGACCTGATATTTCATTTTGTAGAATTTCAACCGAAAATAAAGTAGGACTGTGGAGCGGCCGCCCAAAGATTCATAAAATTATTCTCGGCTTTTCGAACAAAGCTTCATGGCCGCTCGAACACGGAGAATGAAAAACCCGTGGCGATTGTTTCGAATTTGTCTAAAACCGTAACATTGTAATCCGTTTCTGCAAGATCGATCGGAGCAGCGAATCCAATTTACGTAACTGTACGTCCTCGGTTACGCAATTCTTCAACTTCCACATCGTCGTGTCTCGCGTTCGATATTAGCTTCGATAATTTTCGTAATTCTCTGATCATCCTTCCATTCATGACTGATTAGTCGCGGCAGTCGGGGTAATTGAAAATTTCCTGCGCGGCCGATACTTCATTCTTGATTGAAAACCAACAGCTTCGAGTTTACTTTACGCCGTTCGTCGTAACCTGCTAACACCTGACCTCTGAAACAGTCGCACCTTCCGCGAATATGAATTTGCAATCGTTTCACAATCAAAAATTTACCACAACCAAAAAGCATTAAAAAATTTCGAAGTTGCTGCATGAGATAATGTAGCTATTTCCGGTGGCGATTTCGTTTTAATTATTGTTCCGCGGGAAACGCCGGCCGTCCTCGCGAGTAAATAAATTAATAGTGGAATTAGTATCGATAGGGCTAAGTAAATACCTCGATAAACAGAATGGCGAGGGAAGACGAGCCCGGGAATAATTGAAAATTTGCCAGCGACCCCGAAGAGTATACCGGGTGGTGTATCGGTTAGATGGTGCCTGCAAAATCGATGCTGATGTATTGAAATTGGAAGTGGCTCGGGGGATTAGAGTCAGTTGAACCGTCGTTAATCGATACCGAGTAACATCTATCGAGACGTGTCTCTTGATAATAAACCCTTAGCACGCCCGGACAACCGGCTAAATTGCATTAACGCGGCCGGCGCAGCACGGCAAGCAGAGACCGACGGAATTCCAGGGCACAGGAAACGCTGATAAAGAATTTAACGCTGTCATTCCGCGGCGACGCTGTCAATAGACCGCGTTGAATAATAATCAATACCAATAACTAACCGGATCCCCCCTGTAACACCGGAAGCTTTACTTTCGTTTCCGATGGAAAAATCCACGCGGCTCGCTCCGACGCGAGAGATTTTATTCGGCTTTCCCTTTTGCATGCAACAAGTTATTAATCTCGGCGAAGTTGACAACCGTTCATAAAATCCGCGTTACAATTTTAGTCCGTGAATAAAAGAGAGACGTTAACTGAAACAGCGTGTATAGATCACGCTCCCGTTTCGCGAGCCGACTGGAATTTATGACTGAACGGTGAGCCCGCCGGATTTTTTATTTGTTTCTCACAAGATAGAGAGAAATGCGTTTACATAATGTAGGTACTAATTGCGAGGCACTTAATGAGAGAAAAATTCTGGTTTATGGTCGTGGAAGTCGACAGTCTAATCGAGTCGTGATTTATTCGCTGAATTTCATTCTAATCGATCCGTGGCTATAATTTTGTTCGTTTATCGAACAGAGAATACAGTGTTCGGTAATTCGAGTGTGTCTGCGGCGTAATAGTTTCAGCAGGGAAACGTGTTTTCGGCGAGCGTATCGATAACCAAATTGCTAATCGATCGTCGGTTTCGTCCCGTCAAAGAGCTCCCACGCAAGCAACAAGAAACCCGATTAATTAAAGGTGTCGCGTCCCGACAAAGAGAGTCGAAGAGAGACCAACGACACTTAACCGGAACGGAACCCCGTAATGGCGGTGGCTTAATTCGCTCGATCGGCGTTACCGGCCATTTACGAGTGTATCGACAGCTGGCTGCACGTCGAGTGTTCCTCAATAATGAACGCTCGCCGAACGGACACGCCAGCCTGGGCGTGAAAAGCCCGGCTCGACCGTTTTTGCGCTGGTAAAATCATTTAAACTTAATCGCCGCAATTCGCTCGGCAATCGACCACACTCTCCGAATGAAAAATACAAACTGTTCGATCTATCTTTTTCACCAGATCGAAAGATAAATCTTCATTTTAATTCCTTGCCGTATTTTAACGACTCACACTCGTGACGAAGATTTTAAACGAGGTCTAACAAACATGAATGTTACTCCTTTCTTTTTAGATGAAGCAAAAAATTTGATAGTGAAACAAAAACCGAAAATCAATTGCAAAATTTGTACCGAACAGACAAACAGACAAGAAAGCGAGCTAATAAAAACGTGATAAAAAGATATTATTATGTCAATGATTTTCTCAATTCTTTTAGTTTGCCGATCGTAAGCAAATTTGTAAATCATCTACCTATCGCTACAAATTGTTAACATATCGTAATGAGAGGGTGTCGTGGGAGGAGGAGGAAGATCGAGGAGTGATCGTGGTCGATTGCGAGGCATTTAGGCTGGTTCGTCGATCGGGTTGAACCGGGGGCGATGATACTGCTCGAAGATCAACCGTGGATCGTAAAATTGTACGGCCGCCACGTGAACACGGTTTTGTTTAGTTCTCCGCCGTATAAATGTCCCACCTACATCGCACGACACCGGGCCGCCTCTCTCGCTCCCTTCTCCTCTGGCAAACACTGAAACACTCGCGCTCACGTGGCCACACACGCGCACGCGAGCGTGTCGGTTCGAAGCCGGCCTGCGTTTCTTTGCCCCCGTCTCGTCGCCTTACTTTATAACTCCAAGTATTGTAGATTCAAATGCTCGTATATACAAGCGGCGAAGCACACCCACACAAGCTTGTACAAAGTCGCGCGAGGAGAGTGTAGAGGCGAGAGCGATCACGCGGCCCGCGCGTAATTTCTCCAACGCGATAAAAAAAAAAAAGAAAAATAAGAGAGTCCGACGACGCCCGACGAGCTTCTGTATTTATTATGAAATTTCTTTATGGGTTTACAAGCTTGTCAACGACGCAACGGAGCCGATGGAACGCGCGCTTGCACACTCGTACACACGGACACGGATGTATTAACCCGTCCCGCTTGCTTCCCCCTCCTTCGGTTCATCCCTTTTCCCACCCTCTTTGCTCGGTTTCGTTTATAAAGCCGAGCGATGCTTTTCGGACGCGCGGATTTCGGTTGCGGAGGCTGGAAACTCGAAGATCCTGGTTCTAATTGTTCATCCCGAAAGTTAAAAGATTTCAAAAATTTTGATTCGTTTTAGTTTGAAGAAGTGTTTTTATTTGTGTGACCACTTGATGAACCTCATTTTTCCTTATGGGATGCTCCGTGTTCCGATTGGTAGCGTTCTCTCGTTCTCTAGCGATTCTCTCGCTCCGACAGAGTAATAACCCCGGCACGCACGAACACGTAGACGGTCGAACGCGCGCGCACGTGGCCACGCTCGATTAACCGACAACGTTTACAGCTCCGGCCTGGCGTGCTCACCTGCCCAGGGGGCATCTGAGATTTTTACGACGAGTCGCGTGTCACTTGGGGGTTGCAGGCGATAAAACCCTCCCGTTGGCGAGATTAACGTTCTTGCGGCCCGCGAGACCCTGTACCTGGAGGATGCGTTCGCCTCCACTCCTTTTTATGATCGATACCTACCCCCCTCCCCTTTTTAATGTCTGCCCCTTTATTTTTCGAGCCGAGCCGAACGACACCGAATAAACTTCTCCCGTAGAATCATGCTCCTCTTTTCGGAAGAAAATATTTTTCTGAAATCAAAATTAAAGTCTACGAGTTGGTCTAATCCGTCAAAGAATTTAATAGAGAAAATTTTGTAATTAATCTTGTTGTTTTCTCCAACGAAGAAAAATAAAAGTGCTCTGCGTGATTGAGCCTCGGTGCGATATTAAATTTTTCCGGCAGAACGTAGGGCCTATTAAGCAGCAAAAAGCACCCTCCAATGAAAATCGTCTTGGAATCGAATGATAACGAGCGGCCACTCGTTTCGAAGCCGGACGGACGTCAATTATATACCCCGGTGCGTGGGCGAGAGGTGCAAGCCGGGAAAGGGATGGCACCCGTAATCGATGTGTGCACCTATGGGGGTGTGTATACACTGAGGGGTGATTGATAGGCCGATACAAAGCATCGAGCGTGGCGCATCGATATTTCGACGCTATGAAAATTTCATTAGCTCCGTCATATAATGATATAAAGGTGATGTACCCGGGGCAGGGTCGCGTTCTCTCGTGCGCGCGCTCTCTCGCGAGCACAAGAGGGTGGGAACCCGGTCGACACTCGTCGAGCTGTCGATTAACTTCGTTCATTATTTGACAATTAATAGAGCGCCTACCAGCGGGACACCGTCGATACTCGCTTTCGGCGGGGTTTTAATAACCGACGGTGCTGTTCGTACCCGCTCCCCTATCGAAACCCTCCCCCGAACCTCCACCGGCCCCGTGACTTTTCGTTGCTTCCAGATCGACGTTATTGGAACCGTGATCGGTTTCTGGAAAGGAATTTAGTTTCAGAAACGATGATTGACGGATTCGAGGGGAAAACGTCAAAAGTTATACTTTTCGTGCATGCATCAACCATTTCAAAATTCCGGCCACGCTAATATCCGATCGAAATGAAAAATTAATTGGCGAAATTTCAATAACCCGCCATCGGTCTCTCCTTCGAAAAATTTTACCCCTCGCCGAATGCAAGAGAGAAACCCATCGTGCCACCGAATTAATATGTGGGGAGAAAGTTCCATTCTCAACAGAATTTAGGGTTTATTAATCAAGATTGATGCACACTTAACCCCTCGAGAATTTTTTTGAACGATGATAATGAATAAGGTGAGACGCAAATGTTATATTCGTATAAATCAATATGATTATTTGTACACTGTATGAAATTGTACCTATTCCGGTCCCTTCTCTCCATTCCACAGCCTCATGCTCCATGCACCCTGCATCCCCCAAAGGAAAGATCACAGTCCCAATTTCCAATCGAGACCGATTCGACGGCGATCAACTAACCACGTGTTTCCCGTTTCTGTTTCAGGTGAGTCGATGCGATTTCCCGCTGAATTACGAATTAATCGGGGTCCAAAGGTACGGATCGGGGGTGGGGTGTCGGGGGTGGTGCGCGGCAAGGGTGAGTGTAAGTTCCATAATTAATCCCACAATTACCGATCGGCGTGCCGGTAACCAACTCCACCGGAGATCCCGAGGATTACGTCGATAGCGATGGAGAGAACAGTCCCGAGGAATCGTGAAGGGTAATAAGAAGAGGGAGGTAAAAAACGTCTCTCGAAGATCCAAAGCGAGATAGACGCGGAAAGTAAAGAGGCTTTTGGTGGTGAGGAAGTGGGGTGCGGAGGTAAAGCGTGAATTCGGTGCGAACGTGGACGGGGTTGGGGACGGGGACGGGAATGGTAGCAGCGTAGCGTTCCTCCCTCCTTTGGTCGAGTCGGGGTTGGAACGGGTTCGAGTGGTAATGCACTAATCAACCCCTTAGAAGGCGGATGTATTGGCGCTACAAAGACAGAGCGCGGGGGTTTCGGTTATAATCGAAGGCTGCTCCGAAGGCGGAGAGGTGGTGGACACGGACGAGTGCGAGAACAGGGAAGAAGGCAGAAAAGGGGGGTTGGGTGGTTGTGGGAGGACAGGGTGGATGGGTGGCAAGCAGGCAGGCTAGCAGGCAGGCAGGCAGGCACCATTCCGGGGTTGGAGGTAACTGCTGTAGGACGGCACCGCGATCGACGTCGTTGTAGCATACACGATGTAAATTTTGCCCGGGTGTGCGGGTGCACCCTATACGATAGGGTGGAATCAAATCGATAGCAGACTAAGATATACCTATCAGTCTAATTGTCAGTACAGAAAGACTGAGAGAGACAGCGGCCCCGTGGTATCGGAAGAACGGATGGCGGGCGAAGGGGTGGGCGAGTGAAAGGCGAACGCAGAAGGAGGACGAGCGAGCGCGCGGGGCAGACTGGAGGGTGATAGCAAGGGGTGGGATATGCCAGGCATATAGCTTAATCACCCTCCTACCGTTCTTCAACCTCCAGCCAACCCTCTCGAACGTTGGTACCTACACCAACCCTGCCTTCTCCACGTCCTAGAGTAGCCGGCCTTCCGTCGTCCAATAATCAATAATTATACTCAAATAAAGAGAGAAGGGGATGGATGAATCGCCCGGCAAAGGGTTAGAACGGAGCGAGAGTTAGGTATCGGCGTAAGATACCGAGCGAGATGAAGCTAAAGCCACCTAGTACCACCTATACTGCATCCTCTCGGAGCCACCCTCCACCTCCTCATCCTCATCCACCCCCTCGCGCTCTTCCTTCCACGGGCTGTCTATTTCTCTCACTCACCCCACCTTCTTCCTTCCACCACCATCGCGACCACCTCCACTACTATCAATCCTTTAAACCACCCAGCCTCCCGATTTCTCATCCTACTCCGTGTAGCCTAGGCACAATCGAAACCTCCTCCTCCACCTCCTCATCCTCATCCTCATCCTCCGACCACCCCACATCGCCCACCCTCCCACCGATGCGGGCTTCTGACTTGCCTATCGTGTTATGAACACCGCGAACCGTCCGCACGGTCCTGGACCTTTCCGCATTCTATCGACTAATCGATCCCGATCCGATTCTCAACGAAGCCCTGGGAACCTTCGTTTAAAAAAAAAAGCCGCCCCTGCCGAAACAATACCCCGTTCAAACATTAGAAACGTTCCCTCCGAATCGGCTAGACTCTTTAGACCGTCTAGACTCTACGAACGTTCCCGATAGGACATGAGAAAACGTCATCCCTTACAGAGCCTCGGGCGCAACCCTCCATTGGAATTTAAGCCAATGGCGAGCAGACGATGTAGAATCTTCAGTCCAATCATTCCGACCCCCATTACCAGCTTCATCTTGCTCTTTCAATATTCGAAATCTTCTCTTCTATGTAGAGTGACCCATAAAAGTTTGCAGACACGTCTCGCGCACGAGGATGGAGTTCACTTAATTCAACCTCAATGGTCTTTTAGTAACCTTTGAATGAAGACCTTCATAAAAAAATAGACTGCACCCAGTGTGGTATGTTTCAGTAGAAGGAAGCTCGATCCAATCTCTGCAGACCTCTATCTTGACCCAGCTTTCAAGTCGAAAATCTGATGAATTGAAATAAAGAGGATCCGGCTAGTAGAACGAGCTGCTCAATAGGAAATCTGTCGTCGGCTTCGCGGTCGGTGTTCCCCCGTGATCCAGAAATTCCGGCTTGTCCCAGTTTTCCCCATGCTCGGCGCGCGGCACCCGTGTTATACCGGACGTCCCAGTTAAACACGCGGCGGCGTTCAGCTGCACGCGGAACGTGGCTGCGTTCACTTTCACCGTCGAGCGAAAGTAAAGGCTCCATCCCCGCTCTGAGGGGGCCTGCGAAAGGGGCAAACAACGAGGAGCCGACAACGTAGACCGTTGGACGGTGGTAGGGTGTTTGAAAGGAGGATACCACCGCGTCCGACGAACGAACAGCGGCGGGGGAGAGAGAGGAGAGGAGAGGAGAGGAGAGCGCAGGGCGGTCGGTTGAAGGGATTGTGGTGTGGCACCGAGACGAGAGGGAGGTTGGTGTCTGCTTCGCCACTTCGGAAACTCTTGTGAAGTAGCGGGAACTCCAAGGCTCGCACTCCCCGTAAGCGGGTCAGAAACTTCTTTCGATCCTCCACCCACCTTCTCGTCCTCCTTTCCCTCTTGGTCTCTTTCATCGTGGTTGCCTGAGGTTAGGGACCACGCGGCTGTGCCCGATCCACGGCCGTCTCCTTCCCTTTCGTCTTGTTGTTCTTCGCGATTCGCCACCGGCCCGCGATTCTTTGCCTTTAGCTCTTTAATTCGAAGATCGCCCCTCCCCTAAACATTGCATGTCTTCGATTAATGCGTTCATTCGGGACAGCTTTTCGATCTGCGAAACGTATGGGGGTGAAACGAGTTAACTGCAACGTTTAAAGAGGTCTCGATGGTATATTTTAATACTCCCCGCAATATTCGATAACTCGAAACCCTACGTCGGAGAAAGAGATACGATAATATTGATATTTTTAAATACAGAATTTTAAAAAAATACTAAGGACCCAGACCGAATCGAGAGAGTCAAGAGTCTCCGCAAATTGAAACTGTATCGAATTACATGATTTTCCCGCAATTAAATATGAACGATTGGAGGATTTAATAATTTATCATAATGCCACAAAGTGCTCAGCTCTTATTTCATTTCCAATTTGGTACGAATTCTATCTAAAGCTTGCGCGGTACGATAGTGCCTATGTTGATTGTTTACGAAATTAATTAGATATCGACGGTTTCTTTGGAGCAAGGTGTATAGGAACAAGATCGCGGGCCACGGAGGGCTTATGCGGCAGAAATCAGCCCTCCCGCGTGTCTCCTCGCCAACATGTGATTTTGAGGTTAAGTTCGGTCGGCAACACGTGCCGTCGCGTTCCTATGAGGGCAAAGAAACCCTCGTTCGGGTCCACCCCCGTGCCTAACGAAGGCACTTCAAAGCGAACTGGAGCGATATTAAAATTAGAGATCCGTCATCGAAGCCCGGGCTTCTCCCCCTTCGACCGGGGACACGCTCGGACGATGGTAATATTTCGGATTCGAGGTGGGGGTGAGACGAAGACGAAATGGGGAAGAAGAAGGCAGAGAGAAAGAGAGAAGGAGAGAGAGCAGAGACAGAACGATGTTGGATACCGCGGGGGTAGGAGAGGAATGGCCACGGCGAGGGACGTTCGCTCGGCCAAAAGGGTGTTACGATAAGGGGTTGAGCCTGAACGGAGGAGGCCGGTAGATCAATGAAAAGGGTTGCCTCGGTCCGGGGGTGGATTGATCGCCGATAGGGAAATTTCGTTAGTTTCCTCCAGTCATAAAAGGCGGCGAGGGTGGTAGTGGTGTTGGTACTTCAGCCGCCACCGCCGCCGCGGAGAGGCCTAACTAACGTTCGAAACCACCCTTCGAAATTCACCCTCGGCCAGGAGTGAGACGAGGGTGTTCGGAGCTGGGTCTGGGCTCGAAGGAGGAACGGGTTGCAGGGTCCGTGTGCGCCTTCCCGAAGAGCCGGCGCGAGCCGTGGAACCACACGTCAGAGTATTAACGAAATTTTAACCAATCAATGAGAAGTTCATTAGCCCACGCGAGTCCCACCCCTCTTCCACCATCTCCTCCTCCTCCTTCACCTTTTGCTGCACCCTCGGCCCGGTTGCGAGAGAGATCGTGCGCCGGTGATAAAATTCAACAACGCGTGCAAACCACCCTCGCTAAGGCTGCCTCGGCCAAAGAACACGGAACACCATCGCGTTCGAAGCCTCGGAGCTTTTCGGGGCTGATTTCACCCGGGATATTTTTTCGAGGTTTAGACCGCCGGACCAACGCCGCCGGTATTCAAAGAGTAACTGATCAGCCGGAAAGCCGTGTCAGGAGGGTTGTTTTTTGGCAGCGTCATTTGTCTCCAATATCTCCACCCTCGACGCAGAGAAGGGTGCGTCGCCGGCGAGGAACCGTGGGATGTCTGACGATATTCCAAGATATGAACCCTTTGCGAAACAATCTTTGTCGTCCAGTGACATTTTGCATTACTTTATAAATGTAACATGTTTTAAATGGTATACATTCGAAGAACCAAATTTGTAGAATAATTTGTAGAATAATCGTAAATCAGAGATAGAGAGAGGACCAGCTGGAAGTAACTGCGAAGGACAAGAACCGCAAACGGTTAGCGTTGGGATCTTGCGAGAAGGCTTTCCGGCTTCTCGGTGGAAAAAATGAGCGAGCATAGTAGCGCAAGTCGCACGGAGCCTTGTCCCTCCATCCCGTCACGGATCAACAGTTAGCAAATTGTCCCCCGTATCCGCTGGTTTTTTGCCCGTCCGTCATTTGTCTCCGATATCACTCCCACCCCCTGTAGGCCACCCCTTCCTCTCACTCTCTTTCGCTCTCGCTTCCCGTTCCAACGGAGAGAGCCAGGGACGCGCTACAATATATCGAATAAGCCGCAACGACAAAAAGAGCGGGCGACGCCACGAAGGAAGGGTTGCGACGCCGACGGAGTTGGCCCGTGGGACGAACAAAGAGCGCACGGCGGCTCTGCCGAGGCGATGGGACGCGGGGGTGGGTTTCGGAGGACGGGGAGGGGGTGGTCGGAGGTGATACAGGCGGAAAGGGTAGCCGACCGCGTAAGGGAGGTACAGACGGAGCCAGAGAAAGAGAGAGGGTGGCATTTAAAACCGAGACGCGCGGAGAAAAAGAGATTTGCATTGCCCGGCACCGGGGGTGGCTCGGGGTGCGGTTTTCTGTTGCGGAAGACCGAGGGGGTGAGTAACGACACGTATCATACGCGGAACCATATAACGTCGGCGGACACGTACGTTCGATATCGCGCCGGTTTTTACGGGGAAGTTCCACCCTTCGGATCCACCAATTAGACCACACGAAGGAAACCCCCCAGCTCTGCCGCCTCGGTTCTCCGAATCTCTTCAGCTTGGTCATGAAATTCATGCGCCCGGATTTTTGCCAACAATATAATACGCGGTGTCTCGATTGCTCCTCGAATACCGATTTCGCTTTTTACGCCGTCGACCACCGTTCTTACTTGTTTCACCCGCAATTTTTCTCTTCGCATGAATATTATTCTGTGAAAATTGTCCGACTTCGGGAAAAATGTTCACAATCATTTCCCACAAATTTGGAAAGAGAAATCTGAGGGTTACGTTGTTTTCAATACAAATTTTGTTTGCTCCTGCTTGCCACGTTCGGCGGAGAGAACATTTTGTTAAAATGTGGCCGCGACAGGCGGCCGGTTTAATTACCATGGTGGAAGGAATAAAGGCAGAAACGTGGATTGGATGTCTAGAGGACGTTGACCGATCCACCGAATGATTAAACAAGAGATTTCGAAGCGTCGATGAAATAATACGTTCTGTCTGGGGCAAAGCAACGAATCGCGTCCCCAGATCTGACCGTTTCGTCCTGGGTGCTCGCAACTTTCTCATTAGCCAACGCGACAATGCGGCGGCTGGGTGCACACATGCGACGACGGTATATGAACGTTCGTCGCGATCGCTGCCCTCCCGCGACGCATAAACGTCACCCAGAGCTTCGGATATATCGAACGCTTCTGTCAATAAGCTTCTATGCCAGCAAACTGCCGCCGATTCGAATGCTGCTGATTACGAAATAAAGCCGGGCCTTATTTCTGTCTCCTGAGCCACCTGACAGATATCTACCGAACGGGAATCGCGTTTACTACGCTAATGTATTTCGATAAAAAACTTTAGAGTTTATGGTTGCACAAGGAATTTTACGGTAGCCGAACGTCAAGAGAAAGATTCTAAGATTGTTTTCTTCTTTCAACCCACCGAGGATTAAGAAAGGAGGCAAACTCCAAAAATACCCGCGATAACGCAAAACGACGGGGACAAAACTGCACCATAGAGAGAGCAAAACATGTAGAATAGAATAGAACAAGAGAGAGAGAGAGAGAGAGAGAGAGAGAGAGAGAGAGAGAGAGAGAGAGAGAGAACAGGGGGGGGGAGAGAATTGCCTGAAGAGCAAGAGCAAAGATAAACGGGAGAAAGACAAAGGGAGGGAGGGAGAACGGTCTGTACAGAAATGGTTTCGGCAAAGAGTGCCCTCGCCGGTGCTCGCTCGTAATAAGCATAAATCCTCGGAGGCTTATCTAGCGGCGCCCAGAAGAACGCTAAAATAAAATATCATACATTCTGCCTTCTACCCTTCGTGCCGGGCTATGTTACGACTAACACCCCCTGCGTCCCTTATCCGCTTGCCTCCACCCTCCTTCCACGGTCCCTGCGCGCAGCGAAACGTCTCTTCATAAACATCTGCTAATTTTAAATCCGCAGCCGCCAGGCATCTCCGTTTTTAATTCGACTCCGAGACGAAACAGGAATACGAAATTTAGGTCAATTAACAACTGTCACGTTGGTCGCAGCGAGTGACACGATTCTTCAAACATTGATCTCGAAATTAGAATTTTTCAATTAGAAATTGTGTCAATTGTGAGGAATTTTTGGAGACGAGGAATCGAGTTACTTCGAATTTCCCCAACATTCTCCATGGAACCATTAACTTTCCAACAATAGAATCTACAAGCTCTCTCCTACTGGAGCAAATAACGTTTAAATACCTGAATAGATTTCATCTCTGTTGATTCATTGCATTCCCTCGAATAGCTGCGAATCGTACGAACAGCATATTGGAAAATCCGCTTTCAGGAAAAATCTCGCGTATCACGTAAGTCTGGGGGTAGTGCAGCGAATCTGAGGCGGAATTGCAAAAGAAGGATGAAAAGCGACTTGACCCAGGCTAGACGAGGGTTAATCCCGGCCATCGATATTCGAGAGGATCTCTCGGCCGGGCTCGATAATTAACTAAGCATCGATCAGAATCGTTGAAAAGCGACAGTGAAACGAACTTACACCCCGTCGGAGGAGGAAGCGGGATGGTTAGGCGGTGGTAGGAGGACGAGCGGAAAAAGAAGACCGGGTAGGTGGTGGTCAGGGCGGATTTTTGTGCGCGTCGATGCAGCGCGAGATGTTGGCCAAAGGCACGTAGTCGGTGTAATGAGGCGAGATACATTCGCCGGGGGCGGCCCCGTCGGGGGCGGCAGCCGGAGAAGCTCTGCCAGCCGGCAAGGGGGTGAGTCGGAGGGAAAGGGTTGAGCTCGAAGCCCGATCAGTCATTAGACAAGTGGGTATTCACATATATCGAGTTGTAAAATCGATAGGGGTGTCCGTTAGCCGTGTATCCTGTAAGGAGACGATGGAGGGGGTGAGATGCGAGCCGATAGGACGCGGGGGTACAGAGAGAAAGCAAACGAGCGAGCGAGAGAGAGAGTGAGCGAGGGAAGGAGAGAAAACGAGGGAGAAAGATAGAGAACGACGAGGGTAGAGAGGGAGGGAGGGAGGAAGGGACACAAGGCAGGGAAACGAGGCTCTTCGCCTCCGACATCAGACGGACGAAGACAGAACGCAACCCCTTTTCCTCTTGCCGCGCTTCCCCTTCGACCCCTTTTGTTGCTTCGCCATCCACCCCCTGCCACCGCACGTATCCAGTCCTTGCATATTAATCCTGCCCATAATTCCCACTTCCCAGTTTGGGCAACCCTTCGGCTCCGGCTACCTCGCTACCCCCGTCGAAAGAGCGAAAGGGAATCAGAATAAGCAAGGGAAAGAGGAGCCGGGAGTGGGCTCACGGAGGGGGGGAGGGAAAGGGATATCCGCCTCCTATCGATTGGGCTTTCTTTCCGAGCCCGGCTTTTAATTGGCATTCTCTCGTGGTGAGAAAAGGAGAGAGCCTCCGAGATCCTCCACCCACACCACCCCACGCCCGCCACACAACCACCCTTCGCGGACCGTGCGTCGCCCGCCGAAAGGGGAGAGACCGTCGCGATCTTTCCTTCCAGCCGAACAAATTTTTCAAATCGATCGATTCCGAGGCAAACTTGCTTTGGTCAATTTTCGGAGCCTTGCTATCGACTATGTGACCAACGGGCAGTTGTTGAGTTTAGTTCGATTAAAATATATATTCGACTGGTACAACGCTCTTGTTGGGAGATTTGTACTGCGATACAGTTCTTGTACAGCTTGTACAACTACTGTTACCGCGAGACTGAAGGGAATCATCTTTCCCCAAAAAGGGTAAACAATGGGGATGGTTTGGGCGTACGTCCGCTCGACCAAGAAAGGAAGGCGACCCGCGGAGACACGCGGGGGTTGCCGCGGCCATAACGATCCCTCGCGGCGCATCATTGGTGGACAGGCAACGAAAATTAATACACGAAGCAACCGGCCTCCTTGCGCACCCCCTGCGTGCCGTCGCGCACACGTACTCGTTTCCGCGGTCACGTGTGCGCGCACCCTCGCGGCACATAAGTGCGAGGAGGGCTGCGGCAGTGTGCGTGAAGATTGATTATACCGCGGGAGAGAAAATGTGATCAATAGCTCGACAAACAAAGGCCCCTCGGACGCCTGTGTATAATGCAAATAGCAAAAATCACGGTACCCACCGAAAGGGGCGGGAGGGGGTGAGAGTGGGTGGCGTTGGCGATGGGCGATGGTTGTTGGCGGTGGTGGTGGTGGTCGGCGATGCTGTTGGGTAGTGGTAGCTGGGAGCAGAGGGTTGAAGGAGATGATCGACGGTCAAGAAACAATGGCAACGCGCGCCGGCTACTTGGATCCTCGCTCGACACGGTCCCCATTTCTCGAACCCTCTCGCTCGACTTCTCACCCCTGACGCCTTCGGCTCCGGTTTAATTTGCATACGGCCGATCATGTCTTCCGGCCCGGCTCACCTTCGTCCTGGCCACTATGCCTCGCGACCATCGATCAAGCCTCGGTTGTTTTTACCCCCCTTAGAACACTCTCCCCTCCTCCTCGTAGCCCTCGAACCCCCCCCGACCGGATCATCCCCCTTCGTGGTCACTGGCCGTGCGCTAGCACCGATGATGCCCCCGTCCTCCCCTTTCTCCCGAGGATCCCGTTAACGAGGGCCGTTTCTTCTATCGATGACATTGTTCCGACCCGGAGAACGTGAACTTTGCTCCGGGGGGATGGGCACCCGGGGCTGAAGTGATGAACGGCGTGACATGATCACCGGTTTTTAAAAAGAGGGCTTGTTTCAGCTGACTCGATGAAAAAAAGGCTAGAGGCGGCGCGGCGCGGCGCGGCGGCATGGAGCGGGAGAAATGTACCTTGCAGACTCGCGAATTAATTGGGCGCTGTCTAAGCCCGGAACATTAATACATCTCCCACTGTTTATCATCCTCGGACTATTTTATTCGGGTCTTGTCGAAATTCTACGTTCATACCTTCCGGGGAAACCTGTAGACTGTTCTTTCATACACTTGATGTTTAAAATACGAATGTAGTGGATATATCATTTTAACCGATCGACTAAAAGAGTATTCGTAAAACGAAGAATGCAGTAACTGGATTTGGAAAATGTAGAATCGAGGTCCAATAAATATGTAAATAAATGAACTTAGCAGAGTATCTGGGGAGAAGGGGTTGAGCTGGAGCGTGCACGCGCAGCGTGCGAAGGTGGCGGGCGATAGTTGGTCAGGCAAAAAGCCCGAAAGGGATCGAACGAGAGAAAAATAGAGGAAACCGGCGATGCATCGGAGTGGTTACACGGCCCCTACCCCTCGATAAAACCGGAAAAGGAGAACGGAAGAACGGGCATGGGCGAGCGATACGCCACAATAGTAATAACCCGTTCCCTATCTCGTTAATCTTACTTTTTCCCCCTCTCGAAATTTTCCCAAGAAAAGATCGACGGAAATTCCGACTCGAGCATTTTTCCCCTCTTTCTCCTCTGTTCCCATATTTTTTTTTTTTGGTCTTTTCGCGTTGATATCGGGTCCAACCCCCCGGCGCGGCGACGCGGCGGTTCTCCGCATCTTCGACCGAGCCCGTACTTTTCATTACCCGCGACATATCGGCCAGACAGATTGAATAATCCGAACGCGAGACAAAAAACAAAAGTTTATGATCCCCTGTCCGCGGAATATCTCTATTCAGCGGCGATGCCATAGGCTGGCTTGAGATCTGGGGCAAGATCGAAATCCAATATGGAGAGCGACTCTCGCGCGCTCGACCACGGCAGCAATCGAGGGCCACGGGTTTTACGGACGACTCCGGGGGACATTAAATTTAACGAATCCGCGGACAGAACGAAACGTGCTCGTTGATATTATCGATGCACGCCGGAGCCTCTCGGTTTCTAGTGGCCTCCCCGGTCAAATTGAGTTTCTGCCCGGCTATTTACCGAGAACCCGTTCCAACGTCTGTCGCATCGGATCGCTATCAATGGCTTTTGGGAACAATTAGGACACCGATAAAAATTATTCCATCACCAGCCGTACATTCATTCCCTAATATACCAATTCCTCTTGATTACTACCCATAATTATACACATACAATACAAGCATGAAGAATTCGAAGAGTGTACAGACGAATTGTCACAGGAATCTGGAAGAATTAATACAAATTCAATGCATTAATAAATGATACGATACAGGAGGATTTTGGCGATTCCGGCACGACGTCAAGTTCGAACGATTCCCCATTCGAAAAGCAATAATCGATACAGATTATCCGGATTTTCGTAAGAATTCTATCCCCGATACCTCGAAAATAGCTTCGTTTCGTTGATCGCCGCACTTACAGGATAAGTTGGACGATATCGACACGCTGTTAATTCCAGCTGTCCTTCCTCTCAGCTTCGTCCGCAAAGCGATAACCTACCCCATTGCTAATGGCGGACATTATTACGAGCAACTTCGAGAACTTACCCTCTCCCGTACAACCCCACCTCACCACCGCCACCACACACCGCCCCTCTTGTTTCCCCGCCAACCCCCGCCAACCCCCGCCGACAACGCCGACGTCGAACGATTTCCACGTGTATAGAACGCCGATGCGTACTTATCTGCAACCCATGCCTGTCGGTCGTGTGATCGAAACACGGGGCAAAGTAACTTAGAGTCGCGGCAGGTGTGTATCGATTGCGAATAAAACGGAGGACAACTGACAGGTAGCTGACCCTGGTGAATAAATTAGAAACTGGGAATCGTTGTCATTCTATCAAGGATCATCGATCTGCCCCGCTGCTCGCGCTGGTAATGATACAGTGAACTCGAATTTTTATTCTCTTTATACGCTTTCACTTTTAAGAGTTTACAAAGCGAACAATTTAAAAGTGAATCCATGTCTCGAAGACGAATCCGGCTGACAGGCCTTCCCTTAGAAATCCGAAACGAGTTTTAAAAATTGACCCGCGCGTGGAAAGCGCGGCGCGAGATCGCGATAAGCCCTGATGAAATTTCCAGTTCTATGCGAAACATCCCCCGAATCGTATTTCCTCGTGGGCGGGAGAAAAAGGGAGGCGAAAGAGGAAGAGAAGAAAACGGGCGCAACGGGAGAGTTTGTCAAACAGCGTTGGGGGGATAGCAAAAAAAAACAAGCGAGTAATCGTTTTTCCGATCCGTCGCTCACACCGGCGCACACGAGCGGCCGGATCTTTCGCTGCACGGCCGGAGGCGTGAATTCCGCGGAATTGCAGCTTTGCTCCTCAATTAACCCCCCTGGAAAAAAAGGATGATGCCTAACCAGGGGAAACAATTGATACGATCTCGTTCGCATCGGCGTTGCACCGCACGGAACGCATTCAGCTTTAAAATCGTTCGACTGTCTCCGGCTGGCTGTTGGCTTTCGCCACCCCCGCAGCCTTTCGCAACCGATATTTTCGTAGCCGGTTCACCGTAACACGTGGATAGGCTACGGAATCGAAACTTTCGAGCACTCGCGAATCACGCCCACGACGATTACTCTCTTTCTCTCTCTCTCTCTCTCTCACCCCTTTTCACCACCCCCCCCTGTTCTCGTCAGCCGCTGCCACCCTCTCCGTTCACCTCGTTGATTCGAAGAACCTCCCCCGTGGTTGGTACTATAGCGTGTCTTTCCGAGGAATAAAAAATACGAGAATAATTACGTGGGAATATTGGCTTGTATCGATGACACGTTTTTCCGAGTTTCTCCGCTTCCTGTTCCGGGGCTGAAAAAAACAGAGCAATATTTTGCGCGTCGCTGGTTTATCGAGCACCGTTCGAATCCGATAGGAATTGTTTTTTTTTAGAACAGCACGTCGCCCACGTCGACGTTCGATCCGTGGTCAGTTTCCTTACTCAATTTAGTAGAAATTTTGTTTCTTAAACTGACGTTCGGGCGAGCTTATTTCTCAATCGCGGAATTACGACTTTTTGCTGTCTGGATTTTATCGTGGATTGACGCGAATCGATAGTTCCGCAGAGTTTTCATTAGACGAGGTGCATGATACGCATTTGCATATCCGCGGTAATAATGAGAGACGCTCCGTGACGACAGTTCGGTCGATCATGGCCATCATAAATTATTAACAAAGCACGATCAATGGATAATAGGCGGGCCCTGTTGCTACAAGGATTCTAATATTACGTGTAACTATGACGGGAATAATAGTGCGTGAGAGACATCTCGCTTCTTTAATCATGCGTTTCTACACCTGCGTCATTCTCCTTATATCACTTCCGTCGAATCAAGAACTCATTCCAGTCTGCTTAGTTTATTTGAGAACGAACAAATTGATACTCGGTGCTGCTAATTTTATGACAATCGTTTTTAAGCAAATCAATTGCGCCGGCCACCGGCGCGGCAACCAGAATTACAGGCAACGTGTCAACGATTAAAAATAGTTGCTGAGCGAGATCAATAAATTGAAACTGTTTTTCGTGGAACGCCATGGGGCGTCTCGGTGGCCAATGAACGCGAAAGAACGTGCCGCGCCTTACGTGCAACTTAATCCACCGGGTAATTACATTCGGGCCGGACGCGATTTAAAGTTATCCAGTCCGGCGGTCGGCCGATATCGATTCGCTCGAATCGATTCGATAAAATTAATAAAGAGCTCCTGCTAAGCTCCTTAGTCGCTGATAAACGAGCATTGAATCGGACCGTCGGTTGGTGGGGTGGGTTTCGAGTGACGGGGGGTGGTGGAGGCAGGGGTGGCATCGGCTCCGAGGGGTAGAATGGGATTTCGTGAATGTGATTCTATATTTGTATCGACGGTAATGTAATTACGTTCATGTTCGATTTCATGACAACCGGGAACAGGCAGCGATCGGTGAACAAGGCTCCCGAATATGCTGAATATCGAACAATTACTGCTCTCGCTCGGTTTTATCGATGTCTGCTACGAATTAATTAACATCACGAACGCCGCTCGCGTTTCGCGCTCGCGAGAGAAGACATCGATCGAGGGATCTTCTCTTTCTTGCGTAGGATATTCGACGGTTTGATTAACGCGATCGTCGTCCTGTTTGCAGATCAGCCAGCTGGTCGAGGAAGTGTCCAGGTTACAGCAGAGCCTGCAACGTCTTCAAGAGACCAGCGCACAGGCGACGGCGCGGCTCGAGGAGGAGCTCGAGGCGCGCAGACAACACATCAGCAGACTGGAGAGCAAACTCGAACGACAGAGGGACTATGACGACCTGAAACGGGAGATCAACGCGCTCAGATCGGTCGATCTCTCGCAGATCCCGACCGGCGAGCCGGGCAAGAGCCTCGAGCACCTCCTAATGGAGCGTTCGAAGGCGCTTCAGCAAACAGAGAGCTTGAAACCGTCGCCCAACACCCCGGACGCACTCGGTGAGTCCATTCAAATCAATTTTTCGACGCTAGGACACGCGGAGCACAGTGATGCCTCCACCGTCTTTTCCCACGCAACGTGGATCCTCGTTTTTACCGACATTTTCATCTTAGCAAGATGGACCTCACACCACTTCGTTGGTTCCCCCGAAAGAATGTTTCGAGGCACCAAGTTCCTATTTGTTTTACAGAAATGTTTCGAGGCATCACTGTGCTCGAGAGACCTCGAGCTTTCCGCAAGTGACAGAGAACGTTAGGCGCATCGACTATGGTTCTCGTGGCGGTAGGTTTAGATCAGGAATTTGTCGATGACACCGTTTGCTATACATATAAGCATTCTTGCGCCGGCAAGATCAAAATGGAAAGGCCGATTCCTTCCATTTCACGTACATAGCTGCTACACTGATTCCTGCGCTAAAGCTACAATCTTCGATCCCCGAGTCTCTCTCTATTCGAGGCTACGTCGAAGGAGCCAGTGTTGAGTAAGAATGAAAAGGACACGAGTCACGCAACGCGGACGCTTTTGTTTCGAAAGAACGAGGGATGACTGAAGGAGCTTACCGAGAGAAAAGGAACAACAAAGTAACTCTGCTTGCCACTGTGTTCGCACTTCTGTCTAACTGTAATATCTCGCTCTCTATCTCTCTTTCTGTGTCTCTGTCCCATCTCTTTCTCTCTCTTTCTCTCTCTCTCTCTCTCCCCCCACTCACTGTCTAACCTCTAATACTCTTCTTCAACCATCGTCGGTCCCGTCTCTCCTAATCTCTTTTTTTCTATCCGACTCTGTCTCTGTCTCGCTATCGAGCTTCCGTCATCCTCGGTCTCTATTCTCTTTGGCTCTCTCGTTTCTCTCTCTCTCTCTCTCTCTCTCTCTCTCTCTCTCTCTCTCTCTTTCTCTTCCTCTCTCTCTCTCTCTCTCTCTCTGCCTGTCTCTCCGTGATCCTCCACTGCTTCGACTGCACTTTTTTCTCGAGCTATTCTCTCTCTCTCTCGCTGGTTACGCGCGCACATCGGCGCACATCCTTGTAGCAGGAGGTGACTAACAAAACCTGCACGTTAACCCGGATCCGTGCCCCTCGCCAAAAAAACACGTACACCACGATCATCCCCGTTTAGCCCAAACCCTATACGTCACCCCCTAGCTCCCGACTACGAGCATCTGCACAGGCTGGGAAACCCGAACGTTCGCGTGAAACTGAAAAAAAAGTAAAGAAATAGAACGGGATTCGCGGACGAGTGACATACTGTCGATGATGATACATTCCCGAGGGCGTTCGTTTCGTAGTTACACGGGGGACAGAGAAAAATCGGTCGCGAATCGATCGAGAACGAGAGAGAAGCGAAAGAAAAAAAAGTACACCACACCCCGCCCGGATTCCAGGCCGAAAAACCTTTTCCGATCTCGCGACTTCTTCGAGACCATCTTCCAATATCTGTAAACGTCCACCACACAGTCGTTCCACGGAGCAAAACAAAAGAGAACAAGCGAACCAAACAAAAAAAAAAAAGAATAAAAACAAAACAGAGTGAAAGAGGAGGAGAGTCGTCTCTCGAGAAAGAGAAGGCTAGCGAACAAGAGCACGCGACACTTTTCCTCTCGTTGGGCCACGTTGTTCCTCGTTTCTGCGGACTCGCGCGACGCAGCGTCGAAAAAGAGAGTCTCGGTCGTCGTCGTTCGCCCGTAAATGTCCATACGTCCATACGTCCGTCCAGGAGGAAGGAGAACTCGGTGGTACGAGTCCGGATGTTGTGTCGATCCGTCAGAATACCGCTGTCCGTAGAACAGACACGCGCACAGCCTCTCGAAGTGGTGTCCGCGTGGTATCAGCTCGTGTTCACGCGGTCCCTTGTGTTTTTGGTGGTTGCAGGTGGACTATCGTCACCCCTGCAGCGCGCCTCCACCGCCTCGCCCCACGGGGTCGGGGGTGTTCCGCCTTC
Organism: Lasioglossum calceatum; assembly: GCA_963966675.1. Classification (NCBI taxonomy): domain Eukaryota; kingdom Metazoa; phylum Arthropoda; class Insecta; order Hymenoptera; family Halictidae; genus Lasioglossum; species Lasioglossum calceatum. The sequence continues at coordinate 987,496 of OZ016545.1, forward strand.
GTCCCACGTGCCCTCCCAGCAACCACCACCGCCGCCCCCAGCAGCAGTCTCCCTCCCGCCGCGGTCCACTCCTACACCCTCTTCAGCGACCTCGACAACGTCCAGCCTCCTGTTCCCACCCCCTCTTCAGAACGTCGAGACCTTCGGCTCCTTCCTCGGCGAGGAGATCGTCGCCAACTGGAGGCGGACGTTGGAGAGGTCCATCATGAATCAACAGCAGCAGCAGCAGCAGCAACAACAGCAACAACAGCAGCAACAGCAACAACAACAACAACAACAACAGCAGCAGCAGCAGCAGCAGCAGCAACATCAGCAACAGCAACATCAGCAGACACAGCCGCAACAACTGCAAACGTCGCCTTTGAACCAACTGGTGCAGCAACAACAACAACTGCAACAAGCTCAACCGTTGATCGGCCTTCATCCGCCAACGAGTACCAGCAGCATGAACCATCTACCATCGCCCACAGACCCATCGTCCAGCTCCAACACACCGGCCAAATCAAACACCCCGCTAGGAACCACTCCACTGAGTTGCCTTGACGCGGCCGAGAAGGCGCCCACGCCAGTCTCCGGCCACGAAACGCCCGCGCCGCCCACGCCGTCGTCCACCACCGCGTTAACATCACCCCCGAGCTTTCAACCACCCACCACGATTATCGAGACCGCCTCCTCGGCCTCCGTCAACGGCGGCAGCGTGATCCCCGCCGTCCCCATAGCGCCGCCGCCGAAAAGCCCGGCCGATCAAGAGTCCTGTCACAACAACAACAACAACAGCCATCACCTGGCGAACAACAACATCGGCGGACTGAGCGTGCTGGACACCCTGAAGAGCCCGTTTCGCTTCGACGACAGGACGCATCCGTTCCGATTCGGCGACGAGTTCGGCGCTGCTGGTATGGCCGGTCGTTTAGGCGAATCGTTGATACCGAAGGGCGACCCGATGGAGGCGAGGCTGCAGGAGATGCTCAGATACAACATGGACAAGTACGCATCGCAGAACCTCGACACACTACACATAGCCAGGAGGGTCCGCGAGCTGCTGTCGATACACAACATCGGTCAAAGGCTGTTTGCCAAGTACGTCCTCGGACTTAGCCAGGGAACGGTCAGCGAGCTGCTGAGCAAACCGAAACCCTGGGACAAACTGACGGAAAAAGGCCGCGACAGCTACAGGAAGATGCACGGCTGGGCTTGCGACGAGAACGCTGTTATGCTGTTGAAATCCCTGATACCTAAGAAAGGTGAGTACCAACGCTGTCACACTTTCACTCTCTCTCTCTTTCTCTCTTTCTCTCTTTCACTCTCTCTCTCTCTCTCTCTCCAGTTCTCCCGCCATTCAGGATCTACGAATCACTTCTGTCCTAGCGGCGAAGAGCGAACGTCCAAGTCGAAAACGGGACCCTCTAATTACTCGTTGCACCTCTTTCGTGTTTAGTGGATCCTTGGGATCCTAGTTTGAGATTCGATTAGACTGGAGGATAGGACGAGTAATTAGACCCGTTGATCATTTTTGAAACGCCTAATCCTGTCGATGATTCTCCCGTTGAAAGACAATGGACCGTTTCAGCTTCGCCGCCACGATCAATTTACCGTACGACTCCTACAGAATTATTCTCTGCCTCGCACTGCCAATAATCTGTTCTGCCGAAACCACTAACCAATCAGCTGTCAGTTAACTATATTTTTCGGCTGTCTAATACGGGGTGTCACTGGTGTCTCTGTTTGGCCTAACTCTACCGCGGAGGAGGACGCATTGCGTACTGCAAACAAAACCGGAGGTCCCATCCCTCTAGAACGCGGAATCCGGATCTCTCGTTCGAGGACAGAGAATCGATCCTCGAGGTAGCCATGCGTTGGTGACGTCGTGAGCTTTCGAACATCACTCACATGTACCCGTTAGACTAGAGTAGGTGTTTATTTCTCTTTTTAGAACTTCTCGGAAAGAGGATAATTCGCGCGAGTGTTATTTTTAACGCTGTCAGCGAGGAACAAGGCTGTTTCCAAATTTATGAATCGCGAGCGTTATAGGCGACTGCGCAACAGGCTGCTTCGAATCGCATGCTGCCACGTACACGTGCCGATGTTGAACATGATCGTGGAACATTATGCAACAAACACAGGCTGGATTTTAGGTTGTGTCGGTCGCTTACTTAAAATGCCGAGAAACAACCCAGATAATTTGCCTGTGAATACAAATCTGCTGGTATAACAGCACGCAACACTGTAACGAAAGTAGTTGCAGCTTCTTAATTTAATTTTCTACAGAACAGCTGCAGTTTCATTGCGCAGTGAGCACTGACGAAGTTAAACAACTGCAGGTTCAACAAATGATGATCTTCAACCCAAAGAAAACGAAACTTCTGCGAAGGTACTCTTCCGTTCAGTCTCGGAGAGCAACAAAGTTTTATTGACTCGTATGTTTGTTTTTCAAAAAATTCTGAAACTGTATCGAAGCTCTCTCGATCCGCCATGATCGATAGATCCGAAGAGGGTTCTACACGCGCGAGGCAAACGGCGCGAAGACGACGGCTGATCTCGTCTTTAATAATCTTAATTAAATTATTCAGCCAGTTGGCGCGCCCGCTATCGATTGTTCGCTGCGTTTGGCAGCCATATTGTTTAGACTAATAGCTCTCTGGAGTAGGAAACTGGGGATGAGTTCTAGGCAAGGGTGCAATACATACAGGGTGAAAAGGGGGATGAGAAGGAGGAAGGCGGTCGGAAAGGAAACAGGGTTGAAGAGAGAGCACAGACGTTCTAGATCCGGCCGCACTTATCGCGAAGGTAATTTACACTTTCGCTAGATTGCCGAGGGATCGCGAAATTGTTCTCGTTGAAACCGTTGCGACAATCTTGGCTCGTTGCTCCGGCCGGCCTCGCGATCTCGCGACGGAATTGATCGCGATCGTGCCCGGAGATGCTGCACGATCGATCCCTACCTCCACTGACGCTGCGGAATGTATTTGCACAATTACAAAACGAATGTCTGCGGATTTTAACGCATTATCTACGAGTGCACTCCCGTCCATAAGTCACCGCACATTTATTATGAAGTAAAAATGGTAGTTACTAATTTTTTTATAATGTAAAGAACATGTAAATCAAATCTCGTTTAGAGGAATGTTTATTTAATCGACATATTAAGATCGAGGTGCGCCCTGAAAGAGTACCTTCACGTCAGAAACGTCTTCTGGGTGTTAATGCAAGAGACGAAATTCAAGTTTGAACTCAGCTGTGCAGCTTCTGCCTATGAAAGCGAATAGACACGGTGACACATCGATCGGACCGAACTTTGTCGGATTTAATCGTACGTTTAGAGGAACGTTTAGACGGATCTTGATGCGGGTTTTTAATCGACGGACAAAGTGTTAAATCTGTTGACACGATCGAATGGTCCGCAGACTGGGTCAGCCGAAACGCGAACGGCTCTTCCACGCTAAATCACGAGGAACGCGGGTGGCAATCGCAAGAATGAAACTGGCGATAAACAGACTTGGACCGGTACCAACTATCTTTATTATGGTAATCTCGTGGTGCGTTGCACTTGGACCGACCGCGTTTAGATCGATTGTGTTGCGCCGCTCGCGGGCAATAATAAACGCTGAGAATGCGGTTCCCTGTGAACACCGGTGTACACGATCCAGATACACATTTGTCGTGGAATTAACCGAAGGATTTTTGCGAAACCCTCTCGAACATGTTTGATGGACAAATCTCGATTGTGCTCCGCAAGACACGGATCGTTTCGGAACTGTCACAGATATTTCCGGAACGCGATACACTGTCAGATTTGAAACCTCTGGAAAGTCTTCATGAATCAATTATTCTAAAATTCGCCGGCAGTTTTACAAATCAGCGATGACGGAGCGCAGACACTTATTAGTAGAGTGCGAAAACGATCGTGCAGTACCTTTAAAGAAACAGCAAAAATAGAACGAAACGGCATTAAATCAATCGTGCATTTTGCAATGTTTCGCGGAGTTTTATGCGCCGCGAGAGTGTAGAGCTCACGGTCTAGTTATTAATCATTCTTTGCTCGCATCGTTACGGATTTTGGAGCCAGGAAATATTTCGGGAATCGTCCGATCGAATGAATTTTTAAAAGCCTGGCAGAAACTTGCCGGATAAGACAAACAATTACGTTCGTTTCGCTCGGTACAATATTATTTCTGTTAAACATCCGAAAATTCGATCGCGACTGCGAAATGCAACGGCTCGGTGTGCATAAAACGGAAAGGCAAAGTTTACCGAGCATAGTTCCACGCGGTGGTTTTTCGAAGCCCATAATTATATTGTAATGAAAACCGCGTCAGGACGATAAATACAATGGCGATCTCGCGCTTGTGAATCACGGGGAATTTATCGAGCAGCCGTTTTCCCGCGGAAAGTCGGTTAATTGCCGTCGATATTGACCGAGACGATTGCAGCGGCGCATTCTTTCTCGGTTCGATGCCGATCCGTTTTGTTTGGCCGGTTTTCGGCCGCGTTGGTCGCTCGATCGTGGATCATTCTTGATCGAAGCGGCCCTTCGAGAATCGCTTCACGTTGAAACGTGCGAGCGCGCGGACGCGATAGCTGGTGGGACTCTAATTGTCCGATTATAATTGCAAAGTTGTTCCACCGCGTGGCTTGAAATATGCTTGTTATTTCCTCTTCGCCGGGTAAATAAATGGGATATAAAGCACACAGAACCGGAACGCGCGCGGTTCGATTTTCAAACCGGGGATTCGTTCGATGTATCGCTCGTTAAATCGTTCAAATAATTCTCTCTCTCGTCGGACTATCGGGTCGACGGATGACGCGACGCGACGCGACGGACGCGAGAAAGACAGGAGAGACGGTGGAGGAGAGTTCTCGTTTCGAAACCGCGAAAAAATGTTGCAATTAGGAGATCGAACATGGAATTATAGCCGAACCACATAATTAACGCTTGATCGTAACGTTCATTGACCCAATCCGTGAGAGATAGCGTTATCAGCGGGTGATTATGATTTCGAAATCCAGCTCGGCGCCGATGAAAGAGTAAGGGGACTCGACGACGCTCGAGGATTCGTCAATGAATCGGCTCACTCTACTCGATGATCATTGCGTGGAATCAGTATCGACGATCGTTCCCTTAACAAGTCTCCGACCGGCTTCAATTCCACCCAGGCGCCGCCGTTCTGTTTTTATTATTCCACGGTTCGATTGTTTAATTGCGCGGAAGCGCTTCTGACTAACTCGCTAAAAGAAACCACTGAAACCAATTCCTGTTCCTCCGATTCTCAAACTGGAAATATCTTTCTCCATCAGGAGGCGTCTTCGGCTTATGTATTCATTAGGTTTACAAAATAATTATTTTGAGGAACATTGTTGAAAGACTTGCATGCAACAACGGGTGGTTAAAGTATTTTCGTACAGTTCAATAAATTCCTCCTTTAATTGAACGACGTGGAAAATGAATGGCTCGCGGTGCCTTTTGAATTTTAATTCGGTCCCGATCACCTGGATTTTTAAGGCAGGACGGGTATTTATCAGGAAAAATCCGTTTCCGTCGAGCGCACCGAATTTCGTCGTTAATTAGGTGTTCCCGCGACTAATTCAAAGAAGGAACCCCGACAGCGCAGACAGCGCTCGCGTATCTCACCGTCAATTAAACAAGCTATATGCAGCCACGCACGTCTTGCGCGTGTGGAGGAGAAAGAGCCACGCACACGTCCGCCACGCGAAAGTGTTACGTTCATTAGCGGGGCCACTCCGGTTCATATACCGATTTTATCAGATTTTCTGTGCCGGTTGTATACTTCCATCTACCGATGCTCGCGCCCCCTTATGCGCCGTCCGCAGCCTTCGAAATTGCAGGATGTTACGGTAAACGAATAATGTTTTACTCTCAAGATAAACTCTCTCTTTACGTATTCCTCGATGACAATTCGATTTCAGTTTACCCGGCGCACATGCTCCTTTCCAACTGATATTAGCTCGACGATCGTCTGCGACCATTTTGTTCTTTCACTGAACTTGTATTTTATTGAAAATTCTGTTCGACCGGGTAACATCTCTATCGAAGCGTGTCGAAAATCATATAATATTTCCAGGATCCGCGGATATTATGAATATAGATGTGACGTAAGGGAACAGAAGCGATATTAATGCAGGAACTCGGCGGTAATTGGAGCCGATAAATCTTTACGCGTAACGCGTCGCAGGATATCACCGGTTCTTACCGTGGCGCGTTAATCTCTATTCCGTTCGATAACGATAATGTGAATTTCATCAGCGTAACCGCGAAAAGATGCGGCTCACAGCAAAAGGGGGAACGCGTAACAATGATCTCATTCTTTTTTATCTTGGTTTCGGGGCCTGAACGACTGACGTACATCTTCATCGATGCCTCAATTCCCATCTCGAGTCAGCCTCAACAAAATTTCCTATCGAAGTTTCGACCAAAATTTACTGGAATTATTGAATTGACAGGTTTTTACACGAAGATTAAAGTACGAGACAAAATTTATAATGAATAATATAATTTGAGAAGACACGATTGAAATCATTGTATAGAGCGGTGGGTGTGCTCTAGATTGTACGTAGCGTATTAGGAAGTTCTGAATTGCTCGTGTAGCCAATCGCGGCGGTTCGAGCGTGGCCGGGCGTACTTAGGAGTAAATCGACACGATCCGAAATTATTTTTATTCGAATGGGTGAGTTAAAAGGTGGTCGCAGCTCCGCGGAGCGCCGCATATAGACAGAGAAGAGAGGAGGTTGGCATAAGTCGATGTCTGCTGGCAGAAATTCAAGCGTCACCGCCGCGCCGGCACACGTACACGTTGCCACGCGTGTACACGTCCTGCCGGCACGCGCACACCATTAAAACGAGCCTCGACTGTCGTCATTGTCCTCGTAACGTCCCGTTTCCACCCACCGCGTTGTCGATTTCTTGAAACATTTCTCGAGCGCACCAATATTCTCTCGGCAGGCTGCGGCCGCGACATCAGTTTCTTGGATCGTCGTTCACATTCCGATCTTAATGACCAATTAATCTTTTCTCGTTTCGTGCTTCACGCTGTCGAACCACTCACCACAAAAAATACCGTTCCGCCTCTCGATCGGGACGAATGAATCTCTTGCCCCGTAACCTCCGTCGACCTCGCGGATCAGTCCGGACCAGCGCCGGTCTCACTTTTCCGAGAATTCGAGAGGTTTTAACGAGTCGAATTCCGATCCAAGTCGATCGACGAAAGATTAGGATAGGAAATAGACTGTTTAAAATACGACGGTCGCTGAACCACGTACCGGCGCGGCTGGTTCGGCGAAGATTGACGTGCAACCGTGCTCGGCGAACTTCGCGCTTCCCGTTTTTCAAAATAGGAAACAGATGTGTCCGCTTTTGTCCCGACGACACCTCGGCCGGCTTTTGGACACCGGGTTTATCGGACTGATGGTAAATAGATGACTGGTGGGAAATAGATGTTATGATTGTCCAAACTTTTAATCAGCTGTAGCTCCTAAAAATTGACTTTCGAATTCGGAAGATCGCCTATCGATCGCAACCTGGAATTTCAAACGATCCGGTGTGACGGCCGCGTTCCGGATTGAACACGCGGCGATCGACGGCCAGCAGAACAGCAGAGAAGCCAGGAGAGCATTCAAAGACATGATCGATGGCTCATTCGTCTGAATCTTACCGCTGATTGGTCAATTAAACGAGAAACACGTAGGAGAGCTACACTCTTGAGCGGTCTGTGAGAGAGGAAGGCCGCAGGGGTGGGCCTAACCTAGAAAAGGATATTTTAATTATCGTCGCAGGAGCGTATAGTCTGCCTTCGGCTTTCGAGCCGGTGCTATTGATTTTGCGTTGTATTAATTGCTACCTCGTTCGATCGGACATGAAATCAGCCCCCGCAGACTTGATTAGACACGTGGGGCTGCTTCTTCCTTATCGAGCATCGTCCTGCGACGGGTGAAATTGTACGGCATTGATCGCTGGGAAATTTCAGGGTCTTCTAGAGCCTGGGGCTACGGAGCGTTTGACAAATGCATGCGATCGAATTCTGGGAAACTTTCATATTTTCCACAGGGACAATGATCTGACGAAGGATCCTCTTTATCAGTCTATTTAAGCCAGCGGTTTCCAACCTTTATGCTACTACCCATACATTTATTTTTTTAACAGATATAATAATATAGATTTTTATTCGATTTTGACGCCTCCCTGGTTGGAAACCGCTGATTTAAGCAGATTTTTTAAAGTACTTCTTGTAGATCTCTTGCGTTCGACGAATTGTTGCGACTAGATTCCGAGAAACCTTTAATATTATATCTCGCGCGAGATAATTATCTGTTTGAACAGCTTTGATCAAAGGATGATAAAACGTGGCAGAGGTGTTTGTTGAAACGATATTACAGATACAAAAAAAGTCTTGGTAAATTGATGGCGGCGATGCGAAAGAGTGATTCGATTGGGGTGCTCGAGCCCCACGTCCTTGTTTCTAATTTACTTTCTTTTTCTATACATACCTTTAAGACCGAACCGAGTAAGAACGCACCACAAGTTGTGCCTCACCCGTAGAGTATGTTTCAGGCAAGGAGCAGGGAATGCCAGCGTTCGCGCGCGGACCACAGGATGGTGGTCCGCCGGAAATGAGTGACGAAAGGTTGGCGCATATCCTCTCGGAGTCTGGCCACCTACAGATGAGGGGCGAGCACGAGGTGTCGAACGACGCCGACAGCAAAAGTCCGAGTAGGATCGGTTGTCCGAGTCCGTTCAATAAGGACAGGCTCGACAGCCAGAACAGGAGACTGAAGAAATACGAGAACGATGACATTCCGCAGGAAAAGGTAGTCAGGATCTACCAGGAGGAGCTGGCCAAGATAATGGGCAGAAGGGTGGACGACCTCCGTGGGCCCCGAGAGTTCTCTTCCAGGTAATCCTAGTGCCTACACGCTCCCTTATAATTCGTGAACAAAATCTCTTGGATAATTGCTGATGCCCCCTCCTACTTAGGAAACCTCTTTAACCTTCGTATGCTCCTCAGAAGAATTTCATTCACTCGTAGATCACACATACTACCATAGAAAAACAAAAGACATACAATAAATAACACAATAAACGCATATCACCCGACAAACATCGTTTCTATCGCCGGTCTCGTCGTTCAAAAGTGTCCTATACGAGTTAGCTCTGAGTGTGAATGTTCATCCGAGGAGTATATATGAGGCGTTAAAAATCTCTATCAATCCTCAGACCCAGCTTCGCCTCTGATCCAGCAGCGTCCCATAGATCTCGTGAGTCAGAACGGATCGTGGCGACGTTGAACACTTCTGACAGGCTGACGTCCCCGTCTAAAATTATCAGGCCACTATATCTGTTTCATTACTTAACACCCGACTGTCAGGTGCTAGCGCGAATACACGCCATCCCGCGCCTCGTGTAGCACACGATCAGCGTGTCCCTGCTATTGATCATTATTGAGGACAGCACGAGAGCTCGACTGATCGCAGCGCGATGTTTCCGCACTTTTTCAGTGGTGGCCAGGGTGGTCTTCAGGGAATGGAGCGCACGCAGGAAGACATCCGGATGGCATTGGATGCGTATCATCGCGAGCTGCAGAAGCTGAACCCAACGCCGGGTCAGAACCCGTCACTGACAGGGTTGCCGGGACTTCCTGGACTGCCAGGACTCCTGGCGCTTCAGCAACAGGCTCTCCAGCAACACCACCTGGCGACGAACGGAGGCGGAGTCCAGGATTTGAGCCTGGGCAAGATCGATCCTAGAAATAAGATGATCAACGGCATCTCCGAGGAGGAGAAAGAGAAGGTGGAGGAAGCTATGAGACACGCGGGCAGCGCGTTCTCGTTGGTCAGGCCTAAACAGGAGACCACCGCGCCGCAATCCACCCCGAGCGGATCCAGTGCGAGCTCTCCGCTCGGGAATTCCATTCTTCCACCCGCGATGACTCCCAGCGAGGAATTCTCCGGGGCAGCGGCAGCCAGTCCTCTGCAGAGGATGGCCTCTATTACGAATAGTCTGATCAGTCAACCGTCCACGCCTACCCATCACTCAGCCAACCAGAGGCCGCTGAAAGCTGTACTGCCACCCATCACTCAGCAACAGTTCGACATGTACAATAACCTGAACACCGAGGACATCGTCAAGAGAGTAAGTTCGCCGTCTTCCACCCTCTTCGCTCGTCCTTTTCACCCTTTGCACTCGGATTACTACTCTGGGACACCGTTGAACATCATCTTAGCGTAATCTAAACCAATTCGAACATTGCGAAATTGGTTGTTCACTTTTCTATTGTCGATACACCATTATTTTTGGATAGTCTCCTTGTCTTAATACGACGTCTCCGAAACGAGTGCAAACGGTTAGAGACAAGAAGGAACGTTGAGTAATGGGACTGATGAATGATCGCAGGTGAAGGAACAACTGTCCCAGTATTCGATTTCCCAGCGTCTGTTCGGCGAGTCCGTGCTGGGCCTGTCCCAGGGATCCGTCTCCGATCTGCTAGCACGGCCGAAGCCCTGGCACATGCTCACGCAGAAAGGTCGCGAGCCGTTCATCCGGATGAAGATGTTCCTCGAGGATGACAACGCCGTGCACAAGCTGGTGGCCAGCCAGTACAAGATCGCCCCGGAGAAACTGATGAGGACCGGCGGCTACGGTGGCCTGCCTCGTAAGTTTAACTCAGGTCAATATAGATGTTTTGTTCTTTTACTAAACGCATAGTTTGGGAGCTCGATATCGTGCGCCGAATGATGCTAACCAGCAGAAACACACGCGATTAGAACAGTGCTGTCTTCCCATCCTTAATAGTTCCTGGACAGCACTGATCTAAACCGCGCGGAGGTGTCAGCTAGAGGTGTGCGAGAACCCGAGAATGTGAGTCAGGATGTGTTCTCAAGAATTTCAGGATTCTTGAAAATTATCAGGAATCCCGATATATTCCCGATCCGTCGCGATCATCGGGCATCCGGCGTTTTCAGCTTCCCGCACACCTCTAGTGTCAACTAACGAAGCAACATTCTAAGATCCATCCGAGCTTTCGGACTATAATGCGCAAGTTCCCTTGTGCGACGTTGCTTGAACGACTATTATCCTCTTTCTACAGCTTGTGGGACCCCGATGAAGCCTATGCCTCCCACGAAGTTGGTCCAGGAACAGCTTCAGAATGCGGCGAAGGCGCAAGCGGCGGCACAAGCTGCAGCTCAGGCGGCGGCGCAACATCAGCAGGAAAGCCAGATGCAGTTAGGACCTCCTCAACAGAGTCCTCAGCATCCTCAGCACCCTCAGCCACCGCCTCCGATGATGCTAACACCTCCGGGTCCTCACCATCCTCACTCGCAGCTGAGCATGCAGGAGCTGCAGAAGAAACAGCAGCAGCAACAACAACAACAGATGAACCTCCACTCGCCGCATCATCAAATGACCCCGTCGCCTCTTCGCGGCCTTCACCCGCACATCTCGCCGAGCGTATACGAGATGGCAGCGTTGACGCAGGACCTGGACACGCAGACGATCACGACGAAGATCAAAGAGGCGTTGCTAGCGAACAACATCGGCCAGAAGATCTTCGGCGAGGCTGTTCTCGGTCTTTCGCAAGGATCGGTCAGCGAGTTGTTGAGCAAACCAAAGCCCTGGCACATGCTCAGTATAAAGGGTCGGGAACCGTTCATCAGGATGCAGCTGTGGCTGTCGGACGCGCACAACGTCGACCGGCTACAGGCGTTGAAGAACGAGCGGAGAGAAGCGAACAAAAGACGGCGAAGCAGCGGTCCAGGTCATGACAACAGCTCGGACACGTCTAGTAACGACACGGCCGAGTTTTACCACGCTGCCTCGCCTGGTCCTGGTCCAGCCTCGGCTAAGAAGCAACGAGTCCTCTTCTCGGAGGAGCAGAAAGAGGCCCTGAGGCTCGCGTTTGCCCTGGATCCGTACCCCAACGTGGCGACCATCGAGTTTCTAGCCAGTGAGCTGGCGCTGTCCTCGAGGACGATAACCAACTGGTTTCACAATCACCGGATGAGACTGAAACAGCAGACGCCGCACGGCCAGCCGGAGCCACAGTCTCCTAGAGAACCCGGCCAGCCGTTCGATCCCGTTCAGTTCAGACTGCTGTTGAACCAAAGACTACTGGAGATCCAGAAGGAGAGACTGGGCCTGGGCAATGTGCCTCTTCCCTATTCCCCGTACTTCAACCCTAACCTGGCCGCCCTCGTTGGGAACGCGTTGAAGGAACAGTGCTCCGGCCTGGACCTGTCGATGAACGCGCTCAAGAGGGAACCAAACCAGGAGTTCGAGGACGAGGACGTCGAGGACGCCATGAGCAATCTCGGCAGCGAAGATTCCGAGGGCTCGGCGGGTAGTATAAAGAGAGAGCCGACGGAGACACCTTCCGCACCTACCACCGTCAGATCGAATAGAAGAAAACCTGCCGCACCGCAATGGGTGAATCCTGAATGGCAGGAACCACCCAGGACGGGGGACGAGGTGATTATCAACGGTGTCTGCGTGATGCAGACGGACGACTACGGGGTCAAGAGGGAAGCCGAGGAGACGATCAGGGTTGAGCCGACGCCGGTTCAAGACAGATACGAGGAGGATGCGCAGAGTGACGTCTCCTCCGTATCTGGGAACAACGGTCAGGACAGGGACAGTCCTCTGCCTAGTCCGAAGTCTGGACAGAACAGCCCGGCGACGTCGCCCAGACCACCCTCCACACAGCAAACGCAACAGTCCACGGAGGAGAGTCCCAAGGACAACGTGGTGAAACACGAGCCGGAAGAGACGTGGGACTATTAAAAAGGTGGAACTCTGTTCGTGTTTAGAGCTAGATGACGAGGGCGAAAGGATGACGTCGAAACATGCCAAAACTGCGTACGGCCGAGGGTCCGCCGGGCGACCACGGCCTAGTTAAGTTCTTAAACGAGGAAACCAGTCATAGGATTCGGCCAGGCCTGATTGGCCGTGTCCTGCCTACCACGAGGGCATTATCATAGGGAGGCAAATACAAGTAGGATATGTGAAACAAAAAAAAACAAACAAACAAAAAAAGACACACACTCACACGGACATGTGCGCGTGCGAACACGCCAGTGCGGGGGCTACCGGATAGAGAGGAGGCTGCTATCGAGGAAGACGGAGCTCAATCAAAAGAAAAAGAAGCGAACTGTTTTTTCGTAAAAAAATGAAACACGTTGCCTGCTGTGCTGTGCGACGGGTAGTGCGCGGGACACAGTTTGGCGGAATTTGTATTTGTTAAAAGACTGTACGACGATGCGGCTTGGCGAGAGAAAAAGAGATAGAGAGTAAGAGATAGAACGAGAGTGAGAGTAAGAGAGAGAGAGAGAGAGAGAGAGAGAGAGAGAGAGAGAGAGAGCGAGATCGTCGCGAAATTCGCTCGGAATCAGAGGGAACCTGCATCATTTTCGTTCTGTAACCGAGACGCGACCCGAAACGAAAATGACGGAGCGAATTGGTTGGAGAACGGAACGGACGCGGGTTCGTCAGAGTGCAATCTACGAGTAACCAGTTGTTAGATCAAATTATTATTAATTTTATCTAATTACGCGTCGGGATGAGCGATTATTGCATAATTGTGATTCATGTTATATTGTTTATACACTTCTCCTGTCCCATAGTCGTTAAGCTGTTAATGTTACTACACTCCGCTCTCCGATTACGTACCTTCTTTTTCGTCTGTTTCGGTTTCGAAACGCGCCGTTCGATTTCGCGCGAACGATTTAGAGCTTGCGAAAAGAGAGAATCGCGAAGGAACCGGCTAGAACGCGCCGATCACACGAATCACCGGCTAACTGTTATCCAATTTTCGTCTCTCGTTAAGAATAATCGTTGTTCACCGGCGACGAACGCAGAAACAGCGGAATCTGTCCACTCGAAATTGTTTGTTTTTCCTTCTCTCCGTTTTTCATTTCCGAACGAAACGCAAAAAGATAGAGAGAGAGAGAGAGCTAATTGTACGAGACGATCGGTGATCGAGGTAATCAGTTACTACCAATATTAACGTATTACTAGGCTTACGTTATCATTGCTATTTTATTATTACTATTATTATACAATTATTATTATTAATATTATTATTGGTTATATTGTATTATTTTATTACCATTCGAATTCTTATCGCGATTACGATATACGGCTTTTGAAGCCAATGTGATAGAGCTTATATGCGATGATAAAATTTAAAACAAATGGAAAACACGATCGCGCCGGGGGAGGCGGGAGATAGAAAGAGAGAGAGCGAGAGAGAGAAAGAGAGAATGAGGAGTGGAGCATTATAAATTCTCCCCGTGCGCGTACGCGCGCGATGCGAAGATGCGCCGGCATCTTTAAACCGGGTGTTAAAGCGTGCCACCGTCAGCTCGCATCCAAACCTTGTAAATATCTGTACAAAGAGAAGAGACTCGGAAACATTACGAGAACATTACACGTACACGAATCTTGTATATTATACTTAATTACCACACTTAACTCTCTAATAGCGATATATCCACGCGGAACTGAACGCGATCGATGAGCAAAAGACTTAACGCTGAGCTTCCAATCGTCGGATCAAAGTGAAAATAATCAAGTTTTTCGAATAAAAAGAAAACCGTGCCCAGGGGAAAAGAGAAAGACGGGGGGACGAACGAACGAACGAACGAGCGGGATAGTAAAATTGCGAAGTTGCAGAGTTTGGAAACGCACCGTTAAGGCTGATAATCATACGGCCGCGGCAGAAGAACATATAATTATGGATAAAGAAAAATTACCGTACACTATCGAAGTCTGAGAGAGCGAAAGAGTGAGAGAAAGAGAGAGCGAGTGAGTGAGTGGACAGAATGAGACCAGTATGAGTGTTCCGATCTTTTTTTTCTCTTGCGTGCGCGAGCGTGAAAGGGGCAAAAAATTATCCTCGATATTACGAATCAAACTTGTATTTAACAGATTAAATTTTAATCTTCGATTAAATTCTAGTCCGCAGTTGAAACGAACAATGGCTACAGAGCGAGAGCGAGTGAACGTGCAAGTGAGAGCGAATGTGGTAAACAAAGAGACAGAGAGAAAGAGAGACGCGAGAATGAGATCGAGCGAACGCGTGAATAACGAGCGAGACAGCCAACCAGTGAGAAGAACACTTAACAAAAAAGGGCATTGCTAATTGAGAGACCAGTGATCCGACAGTCTGTTTCTTTCTTTCGAATCTACTTTCCCGGGGGAATCGGCATCGACATCGGCACCACACAAATCTGTTTATCATCCCCGACCACCGTTTTATTCGTAACGTTACAATTATTCTTACGATTATTATTATAACTATTACGATTATTCTAAATACCCTGTATTATTAGTTTCGCCGTCGCTCGTAACCCAACGACATTGACCGCAAATCAACCGAAATTCAAGCAGAAAAAGGATCTCAAACGTCAACACGCTATATCGTTGACCGATCGTCGATCTCGTTGGGATACGAGGCGAGAGAAAGAGGCTCGATCGTCGCCGATCGCGCAGCTGAGCAAACCGCGTGAAACTCGACTCCCTCCGGGACGATCGGCGCGCGCGGTTTCCTTTGTTCCTCCTCGCCACTTCTTCCTTTCTTTCGTTTTCCCGGTTCTGTTTCTTTCTTTTTTTCTTTACGCCAGCATCCCCCTCCGAATATTCAACTCTCTCCACCCCGAAATATATTTCCCATTTCTCTTTCTCACCGTTTTTCTCCATCCTTTGTTTCTCGAGCAAGAGAGACGCAATAGGTTCTTCTGTAGATATCGAATAGACTCTAGATAGCAGATAGCTTTAATTATTTAAGCGGAAACGGCTTTCTAGGCGAGGACCCAGTCTCGGGGGCATGGAAGTTTGTAATATAGAGAGGGTTCGTGGCGGACGACGCGAGCGGAGGTTCACGCGCAGGACCATCCGGGATCGAAGGAAAAATCATATCGTAAACATAATAATGAATATTTTACAGAAGCGACTTACCGAGAGAAATAATAAACGAGAAAAATACCGAAAAAGAATTAAACGCGGAATTTTGACGAGATGAGAATTTAAAAAAAAAAAAGGAAACAGGACAGGCGGTTAAACAAAAAATGGTAACTGTAGATAGACGTTCAGGGGAGGGGGGGATGAACGGTACACACATGTCGAGGCTCTTTGCGTACACTCGCGGCCAAGCTCCGCGTCAAATGATCAAAAATTTTTAGTGGGACAAGCAGATAAAACAAAGGTATTATACACCTGCGAGAATGGAGGGGATGAGGAAAAAGAACATTGTCATTCAGTAGTGAAAATAATTGTATTAAAACAAAAAAAGATCGAGAAAGGTTTACCTAACGTAATAGTTTATTGATTTGTATTTCATTTCGAACTGTATTATAGCTTAAAGATTATCCTGTACATTGCATACACGTACACAACATACACACTCACACACGAGCACTATTGTTTTAAATTGTACGTTTATGATTATTATACGAAGATGAAAAAGAAAAATAAATAAGGTATACAAAGTATTGAAGACACACGAGAGATCTTATTCCGGGTTTTCGAACAAACTCCCGGATTCACCTTTGTCAAAATCCCATATTATCCTCTCAAGACATCAGCGACGCGTGCATTTTTAAATAACACGCGACAGAATATAGTGCTTTGGAAGAATGCCATTAGCATTGTATCAGAAATCAGAAATCCTTGGCGCGAGCAATAATGATGTTATGATGGTCCGAGGTACCCAACAATGAGTGCAATATTCAATGAGCTTCAAATACAGACAGAATTAATAACAATATGGTATTGCACATTTAAACGTCCGCTCTTTTACACGTATTTGCACATAATTCCCCCCTAAAAATGGGACTTCGGACTGAGTTTCGAGCGGACCGATTGAAATTTGATTCGTGACAAGTATCGGTATCTCACTCGCGCACATCGCTCGATCTTTCTTTAGTTGAACTTTTACAACTTACAAGTAGAAGCCATCTATACTCCACGTTCAGATTCAGTCCCGACTGCGGACACTTTTTTTTTTATTAACAAGACTGCGGACAATTAACTGTGGGCTACAGTAGCGCCATCCCGGGTGATGGCAAAAAGCTCAAACTGCTAGATGGTTGTTACCAACAGATGATTAAAACTACTGACACCGACGAGATACTGTTAATCCTTTCCACCGACGAATAGTATATAGTATTTCGTTGGCACAGACGAGCCTGACAGCCTTATGGAAGTTCGTGTCACCCGAATATTTCGGTGTTCTCTTACGCCCTCTAGGATATATTCTGGCTCCAGCTAGAGAAACAGAAGGCCACCGACGGCATTTCGTTGGTGAACAAGACCACTGAGGAGATTCTCGTCGCAACGCATCGGTGAGAAGGCGAATTATCACGAAACCATATCGATTATTATTAAATGTTGCATTCTCCGCCAAATTTCAGACGATGTTTTAGCACTATTTTGATTCTATTTTCGTCGGTGGTAGAACTTTTAGCGATGTGGTATTTCAGATCACTGTAAGTTCCACGTTATCCCCGCGCCCAGTCGCGCCCGCTTACTGGTATCGCTGAATAGCACAGGGGCTGGCAGTCTAGCACCGACTGCCAACTGCCAGCCTTACGGGAGTTGGTGAGACGCGAATATTTCGGTGTTCTCTTACGCCCTCTAGGATAGATTCTGACTGGAGTGAGAAACAGAAGGCCACCGACGGCATTTCATCGGTGCAGCAGACCACTGTTTCGTGTTACGTCACAGACGAGATATAGGAATAGACCTGACACCTTATGGGACTTGGTGTCCACAGGAATCTGTAGTACCGACACCTTAAAATGCCAGTGAAAGCAATAATTTTCTTTAAATTTTATCCATAATTTGCGATTAAACTGGCTATAAATATTCTGCTCCTAGAAATAATAATAATACATCTTTTTAATTCTATAAAGGTGTTGACACTGAATGGTAATGGGACTCAATGGGAGTCATCTTGGGGCGTTAGCGCACCAATACCGACGGACACCAAAATACATTGGGTGTCAGGTCTATTCCTATATCTCGTCTGTGGTATTATCACCGACGAGATACTATCTTCTACTTGACGAATATCTCGTCGGTGGTGGAACTTATAGCGATGTGGTATATCAGATCACTGTAACTTCCACGTTATCCCCGCGCCCGGTCGCGCCCGGTTACCCGTCTCGCTGAATAGCACAGGCGCTGGCAGTCATTAGCACCGACGAGATACTATTAATAGTACTATTAATAGTATCTCGTCGGTGCACAGACTTAAGTCGGTGACCTCTCGTCGGTGACCTAGTCTGCGGTAACACTATACTTTATCATTCATTGGTAACGTTAATCTAACGCTTCAAGGATTTCGTCATGGATGGCACTGCCTGCCTAAGAAGTTGTTTTTCATCTAAAGTGAAAATCTTTGTATCATTTATTAGAGATACAATTATCAAACACACATTGCAATACTGACTCGGATGATCTGGTGCCCGAAACAAATCTTGAACTTTGGAATTTTTCATTCTAGAACATCTGATTTGTTCTCTCAAGTCAAATGTGGTCCTTGTAACAGGTTAAACAATGCACACGTTATAGGAATTGTATCGATTATAAAAATTGATTTTAATACTGTGTTGTCCCATTTAATATATTGATAAAAAAAACAGTTATGACAGAAATAACGATATTATCGATAAACAGTTCTGTGGGGTATTTTCGGCCCGTATCATTTATTCCTTGTGCATTACCGGGCTTATTTGTGCGAGGTTTGTATCGTCTCGTAATGCACACAATGCCGCGATAATCCATTCTTCCCAGAGGGAATACGTTGGGACGCATCGATCGCGGGCGGTATAATATCGACTTGGTTAAATCAGCAGATCGTCGCGTATGCATGCAAACGTGTACGCGCATTTACCCAATGAAATAAAAGAATCCGCCGTGAGGCGTTTGCTTTAATCGAGCGCACAATGCGCTCGTATGATTTCGTAATCATCCTGTGCCCGGCATAGAGCCGCATTGAAAAGCACAATTCTCGATTCAATCTACTATAATCACGGTTCGGAAAAGGGTTTGCCGGGAAATTTGACGTGTTACAGGGATCGTGGCGCACGATCTCTCTCCTGCTTAACACTGCAAAATACACGTTAATAGGATTACGGGTTTTTAATAATTTGCATCACGTCTGCGACGCCGGGGTATAACGCGAAAACACCGTTCGCCGACTTTCTCTAAAGGGATACCGATACGCTTATCGTGTAAAATAATTGCATATTAATTGCTACTCGGAAAGGACGAATATTATTCGCGGGCTGAATGCGAGCTGATTATTCATCGGCCGAATTTTGACGAATACAACGAACCGCTTTGTTCCCAGATTATAATTATAATCGTAAGCACGTTGATTGCCAAATAATTGGCTGTTTCGAACCGTCGGCATTCATGGTTAAGATGGTGTACGCTTATTGCTAGTTGAAATGTGTAGTTGATAGATGGACAATTTTATTTTATCGTATAAGATACTTTGATTTGATGGGATTTTAGAGGTTGGCTGGGTTGTCAAAGACAAAGCATTCAATTATCTATTCGCAAGGTTAGGACATGGGTACACATCTCTATCGTCGCCAGTACGCTAGTGTTCCAGTTGAAAGGGTTACTATCCTAAGTATTTTGAGAGGTGCGAAGCCTGCTGGACGCTGGCAAGCAGCATCGAGTATAACTTAACACGGGGGTGTAAATAACACTCGTTTCCCCGGGGTCGGATCGCGTAAAATTGAACCCGGAGCAAGGGGTAAAACTAACAAACATCGGTTACGATATCCCGCGGCTATCCGTGCCGTCGGAATCGGCAGCACTATATTACGATCGTCGGATATCGTCTGTAGAAGTCCTCATTGTCGCCGAGCGGGATCTCTGGATTTTGTCCTTATCCTCGGACAACTGGCGAAAACTTTCACGATAAACTCGACGGGAACGTCCTCCGGAGTGTTCATTCCGTTCTACACGCTCGCATACACATATACACGAAGAGAGAGAAAGACAGAGACACAGTGGCTACCATTGCGCGCGCGCTCGCCCACACGCGAATTCATCCTCCCTCTTGAGAGCGCGATTTCGTAATCTCGAAGAAAGTATATAGTTACACCTCCTTCTTCCTCGCGTCGTTTCAGATGCCAAGATGTAGATAGGGAACCGAGAGGGACTAAAGGTTCGAGGCGAAGGAAATATGGGGAGAGGCCGAAGGGTTTTGGATATCTCATGGATTCCGGGAGTAGCTGCCCGGAGGCGTTCAACCAATTAGCTAACTCCACGGTACTTTACCCTCGAAACCGCTAACGAAGAACCCCGACCGAACGAAGAAAATCGAGGAAGGTAGGAGAGAGGGAAATTCAGATATTCCTTGTTGGGGGTGGGGGGTGGATTCTGTTTGTAGCGTGGAGCCGCCCGCGGCTGTTCCTCAGCGTTACTGTCCTCCGGGAAGATGTGTGGCCTTCCTGCATCGTGCACCCTACCGTGCAAGCAACTGTTTTCCTTACTTTCTTGTTGATTTTGGCGAACGCGAGCTACGCGGCTCCCGATTATCCTATTAAGCACCCGAAGATAAACAGCACACGCGCTCAAACTGATTGTTCGAAACATAAATCGCCCTATTTTGCCTGGGACGGATGTATAGTAAGATCGCACGAGCAACGCGAATGTCGCATACTTGTAGATATATTGTTACAGGTAGCAACTTTCAATTTCTTTATATAACTTCTGTTGGAATGTACGATTAATGAAGGCCGTTGCGAGGGTCTTCAGACTTCGTCATCGAACGAGATCATCTCGATACTCTTCGTCTTTCTATCTCTCCTTCTTATTTCCTTCGAAGTTTAGTCTGCAGAATGTAAAGGGTAGTTCATCGAGACTCTTGAGTTTCCAGTTTGGTTGCCATTTAGCGCTTTGAAAAGTGCCTCGAGCAGCGAAGCCGGTAGGCAAGCCGATGGGTTAGGTCGGAAAGAAAGGGAGGATGATAGAGGGGAAGGGAAGAAAAATATGGGAAACTCGAGGTGAAAGAGGATACAGAGCGGGAAGTTGGTAATAATTAGATATTAAGCTAACCTCATTGTGTAATGAGAATAACAAGCAGCTGCTCGAAACTTTTAAAGAGGTCACGTCACGTCGGAATATCGGTGACCCGTGCCTTCTTCCATTAACGAAACTGCTTTTCAGTTCAACGCTCGGGCACGAAATGAGACACCCGGAATGAGACTGTCCCAAATGTTCCGCGATTAAACACCTGTCCAGCAACTGCGCCAAAGAAACAGGAGACCGTCTTCACTTAGTCTGCAGTCACTCAATCGGATATACAAGCACTGTTGCTCATGTTGGAGTGTATCAATTTTCGTTCTAAAATAAATTCCATTTTAACAGAGTTACGGAGGGACGTATGTGACGTCAGCTTAAATCTGCAGCAACAGTGTATTGTGTATTCTAAATATGGGACATTAAAGTTATTCTTTTCTTACAATTAGACGCGAGGCTCCGCCCAGAGTAGGCGTTGCCTCGTAGCTCCTGTCTCCTCCGGAGCCAGAACAGTGCCCCATAGGGCAATCTTCGATGGAAAATTGAGCCATTGCGGATGGAAGATGTCAGATAAGCGTTTCGGTCTTCGGAAGAAGCCAAGGCTCGCGACTTCGGTTCTCTTGCATCAATCTCGCTATAGTTCCCGGACCAGGTTGTCGCGTTGCGTTCGAATTCTTGTTTATCGATGGTTCGGGTAAATTGCCTCTGAACCGGCGGATGCTGCGTCGCGAGGAGATTTATCGTTACACCGACTTTCGTGGACTTTTCTTCGCGGCGAGCATCGGAAACCGAAGTCGACGTTCTCGCGTCGGTCCCGACGCGACGTGACGGCATAACTTTGCATAGAGCCGCCCCCGATATGAGCCGTCCCCCATGCCGCCTCCTCGCGTCATCCGTATGTACAAACCCTTCCGAGTCGAATCTCGTGATCGAGATAAGGCATTCGGGCTCGAACACGAGCCACGGCTCGTTGGCATCCGCGACGCGTGATAAGCTACGACGCGAATACGAAAGAGTCCCCCTGCCGTCTCCGGCCGACAAATTTATGGGGAATCGCCTTCCTATCGCGAACACCGTGCAAACGCGACCGTACGCACGCGTCCGGTGTAACCGCGCGCGGAAACGCGCAGAGGTGTGTACACACGCACACCGGAGCGGAGGCAGCGCGCTCGTCGACGCGTTTGTTTACGTTGCCTGGCACGAGCGCTTTTAATTCGCGAACATTGTATTTATCGAATAACGCCGGGTAAGAGAGTCAATACAAATTCATCGATGGTAATTCGATTGAAACGCGTCGTGTAAGCTCGCGTCCGGCAGCCGATATTTTTTCCACGATATTGTTTCCCACGAAAACAATGAGGAAGGTCGTGCGCGCGACCCCACGGCGACCAGACTTCGTTCGGCGTTTATGGGAACAATATTGGTGCACGGTTAACGGCCAATTAAATTATTCAACCGGCTCCCGAACAATTTTAATAATTTACCTCGTGCCGGCTTTATATGGCCCGAATGTATTGTCGTCTTGGAGTTTTGGAACGAGCCGGAACAAAATCGACGTTTCAACCGTTCTACGTTGCAATATGCTCGCCGCGGTGTTGTTTAAATGACCTGCGTCGGATTAAGCGCTGCTCGAATAAACGATGTACAGTTAATTCGACGGGGAGAGGGGGGAGGGTATAGTATCTGCTGCGAAATGAACTGGTATCTTGTTGAATTATTTCGCGAATTAATATAAAATTTATAAAGTTAATTATCGTCAGACAATTTCTCTGCCGGGAATATCTATGTGTACATACATACATACCGGTCAGAAATTAATACGCTCGGTGAAATAATCACAAAGCAATACGATGAACTCCGACCGTACGTGTTGCCTTTGAGTTGCATAATTCCGAGCAAATCGCGTCCGATTTCACTTATTGTTCAATTATTTTCACCATTGGCAATTACGTGCACGTAACGCGCATTCGATACCTCTTTAGTTTTTAAAGTAATTCGCATTCTTAGGACTGATTGGCTAAGCGGAAATTCCGATCGCGAAGTGGAAGCCGTTCTCAGGATACTTGTGGGCAACAAAACCACGCCCACCCGGAGCGTTCTACAAATCACGCCCATTATGGTGTTCTACGCAGGAAGAGCAACGAAATCATACTCCGTGGAGCTCTTTATAGAAAGAAACCAGAAAAATTACGTCCTTTAGGGCACTCTATGCAGAAAGAGCAAATAAACCACGCCCTCCGATGGCATCTCGCGATAGATACAACGATAGAACCACGCCCCGGAGCAATACGGCGACAGTAGTTAACTATGAAATTTCATATTTGATCGATCAAGTTTGCCGTCGAAAATCCGGAGAACGGTCCGTCAGAATGGCTCGTCGTTTCCACATAATTCGATCTTCGGCGCGGTCCTCGAATCGATATCCCGATACAATTTTTTTTGCGTTGCCGCTGGTATGATCGCAGAATTTCCCGTGGATTTGAAAAATTCAGTGTTACATTGTCGAACGGTATCGTCCCGTCGCGAGCGCTCTGCACGCGTGTTCATTGCTGGTGTGACACGTATACGGGCTGACCACCCCTTTCACACCCCTGACCGGGGTTGCAACAGTAAACGCGCGTGCACACGCGGACAGAACGGAGATGCGGCTCGCATTGTCGTCTATTTCGCTCTGCATACGGTAGGCTTGCAACGTATAAAAAAAGTCCTTTAGCATGGTTGCAGTTGAATTTGATTTTAGCCGATGTAGGTACCGTCGAGCTGGTTTCGGGATGCCGGCGTGTCCGTGCGTATATGTGCATGTGTGTAGCGAGCACGAGAGAGCTGGTGCGCGCTCGTGCGCTCCCTGTACTCGCCGATGTGTCGAGATACGCTGCATATCGGCATCGAGCGCGATGTTCATACCCTCCCCTACCACCCACACCCCGACATCACCCTTCTTGTCGATGGCACTCTTCCACGCATCGTTCGGAGATAGAATTTCGATTTGCTACACGTACGCGTGGTGTATAGTCGTGAAAAAGAATACGCGAATTAGGCCACTGGACCAATACCGCGTTTTCTATCCACTCTGGCCAACCCCCAACCACTCCCTCTATCTATCGCTTCGCTTGGTCGATGATGCATTGTCGCATACTCGAAACTTTCCCCGCCATTACGTATTACACTCTTTTATTTTAATGAATATCTCCCTTCTACCGGAGCCCCCGTTGTCCGCTGTTATAGGCGGATGCTGAAAGGGAGGATCCGTCGGCGCAGACTTTCACTTTGTTCTATATATCTGGATTAATTAATTCGAATTCGCTGTCGGAATGTACATAATCCGTTCAGGGAACATAATGTTCGCCGGTGCGCAATTCAAAATTGTAAATTAGAGATTTGCAGATAATTGTCATGTTTTGCCCTTCTTTTTTCCCCCGGCAAGAGAGAGAGAGAGAGAGAGAGAGAGAGGCACAAAGGGGAAGTGCACCACAATTCCATCGAAATATCAGAGCGAAACGGGCACTTGTGCTAATACGATTATCGCGGAGGCACGGCGAAAATTGATGAGTTTTTAATTAAAGTCGCGAAACGTCATTCTTTGTCCGACGACCCTTCTCGCGATTTTTTAAATGTTCGACAGAACATCTGCGATAATTGAAGGACTTCGTGGAAAAATAGTCAATTTTAACCCTTCCGCCTATAAAATTAGGAACCCCGATGTACTATTGAGAATGACACTTTTAATTATGGACAACCTTGTTTTACAATTTGTATTTGTATTTGTATTGTACATTATAGTTGATTTGTATTGTATTTAAAAAAAGTGTCTACGCTGCCCGTTTCTCCTTGATAAAGAGCGAAGCTTCCTTCATTCCCGATGCAGAAACTATGAAATCGTTTGAACGGTGGCCCGACTTTAGTGTCGCGAGCATGAGGGGATTTATTATGCTATGCGGCCTAATAGAACACTGCCATTTGACGCCGCGTCCGTTCCAAGTATAGCTTGTTGCTCAGGTCTCAGTCAGCCGTGTCGCGGAAATTGAGCGGACAGTTGTTAAACGTAAAAGCCTGTTATTGTTAGCGGCGGAACGACGGGTCGAAACACCGCCGTTTTAAAGGGATTATCTGCCGGGATCTAGCACCGGAGGCAGTGCATAATGAATTTTACAAATAGAATTTCATCGTGTATCGTTTGTACGCACCGATAAATCGGCGGGCCGGTTGATGTATTCCGAGATATTAAGCGGTTTTCACCGAGGAACGAATGGAACTTTCTATGCATGTGTCGCCGCATTATCGCCGCATTCACGCGAACGGGCACGACACGCGCGCGTACTGTATTCGCGCATCTGCGATTAATTCTGTCGATACACCCATCATTCATCGTTGACAGAGATTACAACTTTTCAAAATTTCCTCCGCTATCCCGCGCTTATTCCGTCTCCGTCGCTCCCTCGCCGGAGGATCGACTATGTTTCGATCGCATCCGGTCGTCGTTTCCATTTCCCTAAACAATAAAAGACACGACGCGTTCATGAAAAATCGAACGCTAGTAATGAAATTGATCGACGGGTCGTTCACTGTCGGTATCTATTGTTTGATATTATATTAGGTTGGCAACTAAATTCGCGATCTTCTGTTTCGTAATTCTTTTATTGTACCATTATAACCTCATTCAGTGACCATTTTTGCAGAATTTTCAGAATTTTGCGATTAATTTGATATAGAATACTCGTGCTTAAAAAATATATATATATAAATGACTTTGTCTGAGAGAAAATGTGGAGGTCGCGAGCTTAGTTGCGAACCTAATAGAATGACTTGTTCGTGTTTAGGAATCAGGCAATTAATAAATTCCAATTCCGTGGAAGGTTGATTTCGACGGAGCAGAACCAAAAATAAGAAAAATTGATTCGAGGGGATGCAGACAAGATATCGTCAATCCCGTTTGCAAGGCTGATCCTGAAGGAAGGGATTCTCGGAGACACAATCAGGAGAATCCTTGCCCCAATAAAGATACCAAATAATTGGACGTAAGTGGTCCCCATGTGCATGACCAATTACCCGAGCGATATTTTGATTTGTGCTCCAGATAAATTCAATCACCGTCGTTACTACTGTCCTTAACATTGTCATTACCCTGGTTACGTTTTAACGTCGAGTCTTTTTTAAGGATGCTTGTATCGTTTCATGCTGTCCTTGTTTTCGCCTCTCGACAATTTATAACGATGTCGGTGGGCCGCTCGCGCGCGCGGGGCCGGGGACGCGTGGCCCTCAAAGCGAAAAAGGAATAAGCACGGAGCAGCCCGATGCAACGTTTGTCCGTGTAATTATACAATGTAATTAAACGTAGAAGATCGGAACACGCGAGAGGAAACGATAGACGACGACGACGACGACTACGCGAGGAGGCTCGCCGATACCGTGCACGCACGAACGGAGGGTTTAATAATTTTCCTGTTACCCCCGTCACGGGTTTTGCCACTCGACCGACTCAATTATACGCCCGGCGAAATAATCTTCATTCATTAATGTTTTACTAATCATAAGGAGAAACGCCCCAGGCGCGCGAACCCGTTGAAGCACGGAACGACTGTCACGTCGAGTGCCGGAGAGCACGCGGCCGAGAACACTTCAGCAGATCATTAGTCGGTATAATCATCAGCGGACCTTAAAAATCCACGGAGCCGTGAATCCGCGACAGGAAAAATTCTAACGAATTATACGGATTTTTGCGCCGCCCTCGATGACTCCTACCGTGCGCGCGTTCTATCACGGGAACTCTCACTCGCGCGTTCAATATAATTAACGCGCTGTCACTCGCTTCTCAAACAAATTCGGAATGTCTCCGACGCGACGGGCAGATTAGATTTCTGTTGGCTCAGTGTCGCGATTTCAGCTCAAACTTCTGCTTTTCCTCCTCCGAATGCTGCTTGAATGTTCTAATTTGCGTACAAGTCTCTTTTGCTTGAAAAGTTGCTTATGAACGATTGTCATTAAGGCAATGGCACCGAGTATCAATTTTTGGACACTCGTTAAATCATTTAGTGCTAGATAAGAATACAAATTGGTATTAATAACGACGAACGCTTCTATAACCGAGACAATTGAAACTCGCGCGAAGAAGTGTTTGCAAAAGGAGAAGAAGTTTCGAGCGCAAAATTCCGCAGGAAATACAAGTGACAGAGAGCTCGCGTATCAACCTAATATTTCGGGCAGCAGTTACGGACACGTAGCTCGCGATTCCGGGGGCTCGAATGCGTTTATTCATCGTCCTGCGCGGCGTGGATTAAAAGGATAGAGCGAAACGGAAAATAATTATCAGTTTTCCAGCTCGGCCGACTTTCGCCGAATATTTCCCGATCGAAAAATCGCTCCGGTTCCCAGCCACGGATATATACACACGTACATATATCCATATATATATATACATACATCTGTCGTGAAGTTCCCGATTACGCGTAAAATAATTCCGCGGGGCCGCGTTATAAACGATTCGTTATAAACAGTGGCGAGAGAGCGGGCGTGCGGAGACACGAGGCGACAACGACGGTCCCGGTACATGTACATATACACGTTAAACGTGTCAATTACCATTCCGTCCGTTCGTTTAATACAATTTGTCACATGCGAATAAAATAATTCACAACTATCAAACACAGCGCGCGCGGCCGGACTTAAGTGCGTGTATTTGAAGCGGGGCCCCGAAACACATCGCATCGCATCGCGCCCGGGAATTTGATTTTCAAGTGATGCTCGGCTACGGCGAGGATCGACACGGTTCCGATCCAGCGGATCGATCAGCATGAATTTCTGGGCGCCCGTTGCACGTGTATAAAGCAGATGATTGTCAAAAGTACGTTTGCGCGCGCGGTGCTGAAATGATATGGAAATTAGCCGTAGGCTGGCCCATGGGAAATGACCAGTTTCGCCTAGTGCGCGTCTCATTCACGTGAAATGCTGCCTTTTTCCAGATCCAATTCCGCGTACGAGCCCCATCGATAAAATCACTATTTTCTTTGCTAAATGGTCGCTAATTATTTACGGTCAAATTCCGAAGCTCGCGGAAAAAGCGGTAAACATTGTACAGGGTGAGCCGAGAAGCGTGGTCAGCTTAGATTACTCTGTTGCTAGGGGTTGATCGGAAATTTTTTTAGCTAAAATAACATGGTTCAAGGAGAGCTGACACCTACATTTTCCGACAATTTCGACTCCGAGCGAGCTGTCGCGTCTGGTCGCGGAAGCGGAACTTTTCCTGGTAAACGTTGGCGACAAGAGCGCGCCGAGATTTCTACTAATTAATGATATTTCGAGTTCCGGTGGGTTTCTTGGCCGGGGGGTGAACTTTCGACGGGAAGGGGATGCGGGGCTCGGATCGCCAGACAGGTTAACCGTATTATTCCGTCACGTTTCTAACTCATTCTGACGGATTGGTCCGGACTCGGCCGGCCGGAGGAAAGTAAAAATGAATCGGAAGGGGGTGAGAAGATAGATTGATAGGCAGCGGGCAAGAACAAGAGAGAGAGAGAGAGAGATAGAGAGAGCGAGAGACGGGGGAAAGTGTTCGGAAAAGTTAAGCGAGATATATTGGGGCTGGAACTCGCGCGAAAGAACGAAAGGCCGGTTATTTCAGCGAATTTTTCTTCGTGATTAAGTCATTTTATCGAGTGATGATGGCCGGGGTATTAATCGCGGACATTAGTCACGCCGACAGCTTCCCGTAGAGGCCTGGAAATGGAAAATCGTGTAAAACTACGGTGTTCCGAGCACTTACGACCGTGCACGGGCGTATGGGGGGGTTGAATGTTCTTCGTCGGAACGCAGCCGATGCATTTGCATAAGTTCGATGGAAGGGCCGCCGGTGGCGAAGGGACAACGTTCAACGATCGCCGGTTCGAATGCGTAAGTAGGTTATTCAGCCTCGGGATTTATTTTAAAAATATTTTTTCAGTTATTCCTACGTTTTTATCTCTTTGGCCAGCCGCGCGGTTCCTTCGCCCCTGGCCCGTTCCGCGCTCGCGGACAGTCGATGGGTTTGACTTTCACCGCTCCTACGGCTGGGATCCTCGCAGTTTATCCTTTCCCTCGGCGAGTATGCAAATTAATGTCGTATGTATGCGATGACCTCGCTCGCGATCGCGAGAACGAGAGAATTGCACGGGTTCCCGGGGATGGGGTTGGACGAACGGGTATGCAATACGTTCGAATGACGTGGCCGGTACCGGTGCAAACCGCAATTCACTAATTGTTTTTCAATTCGCAACGATCGATCGATTGCTCGCGGGTACCGCCGCGGTTACGTTTGTCCTCGCTCTTTCGGTTTGCCGAGCGAATTTTTCCGAGCGTTTCCACCCCCTAAGAAGAGCTGCGACGCTTTTGATTCTCCCTGGATATATGCCAGCGCTGTAAATCATGATTATGCCACGGATATTTATGCAAATTCCCATTTTCGAAGATTAAAGTCACAGTAAGAAGAAAAAATTTCGTTCACCCTGGCCCGAGGATCTCTTGCGCGGCAAAAACGAAATAAGAGCAGCATTAACTTCTGTTAATATAAAGTCTCGCTGTTGAATCGTTGTTAATGTGTATTTTCAACTGGAATCAAATTTCAATTCAATTAGAGGTAATGGAGGTGCAATTTTAATTGTAATTTAATTGATAGCCTTCCGATGCACGAGAAAATTAAACGAGGCACTGCAAGTGAACAGTAAAAGTATGAATACAGATAATTGTGAAAGTTTAAAAATGTTTTTGAGCTATTTCGTCGATTGTCGAAGATAATTTTGGGACACGGTATTCAGTGGGCAGCGCGTTTTCCCCGCGCGCGGTCGAGAAAATTTCGTTGCCTTCCGCCCGCTGTCAAATCACCAACAAATCGGACATAATTTCCACGTGGGCCGGCATGCTAATTAGAAAGGGCATTTCCGGGAGCTCGCAGTGACTCCTGCGGATAGTGCCGAACGCGGCACGGTTAAATTATCCTTCGTCAGTTAGCCACATCCGGATATGACCGGGCAACAATAGCTAATTTATAACATAATGCCCAGCTATATGGACGGTTGCCGGGCCATTTATTCGCATTAACCATCATATCCGTTTCCATCTTGCGCTTTCGAAATATTTATTGAATCTCGCTATGATAAAGGTCAAATTCTTCCGGATGGATGTCAATATAGAAGCGTCTGGATAGTTCGATGGTTTCATAACCGCCCACTCAGTGCTCACAACAGAATGGTTGCGTCTAAAACTAAAAAAAAAAAAAACGAAATCCCTTTTCAAACAATCTAATAGCTGTGAGTGTAACGAGATATTACGCTATCACATTCCTCCTTCTATTAATATTTATAAGTACACTGTCTTAATAATACATTCAGAATATCCCCTCGTAACTTAGGCTAAATATATATTAGTCGCGGAGTAAATATTCCCGGGACCATTTTTCCTCGGGCTTCCATTAAAACACAGTTTCCCGGAGACCCACATAATACTTAAAGTTTATGAAACTTAGAAAAATTGTCGTTCCCCGGGAAGTTTGTTCACGGTCTCCGAACTATCAGCAAAGGGCAGACGAGTAATTTAATATCGCGCGGTAACTTTTTGTCGTCCGGAGATCGAGGCTCGCGAGAGCTAATGAAAATTCGATCGGTCGAACCCGTTCGATTCCTCTTCACTCCACGATTTTTTTCGATCGACCCTGAAAGGGATCGCGCCTCCTTGATTATCCAAAAAAAAGCGACAGCGCGATTCTTGTTTCCGTCACGTTCATTTCCTCCGATCTTTTTCCGCCTCCCCTTGGTCCCCGTCGATGCATTATGAATCGGAAATCGCATTAGAATATCCTACACATACATATGAGTGCATTAAGGGAACAGGTGGCGAGATGGGTTCTCTTAGCATATTTCAATATTCGCGGGCCGGTTTGATTTAGTTGGTAATCGTGCGCCTACGCCGATCGCTCGGCTCATAATGATTCCGGAAGGGCCGAAAAATGAACAGCCGCCCGGGGAAACCTGCCGGCGAATTTCCATCGATCCCGTCCGACCCTACGCAAAATTGCTTCCTCGTATCAGAGATCTCCGGGATTCCTTAAAATAGATCGCCCAATTAATCAGAACTTCCCCTCCCGAAACGATATTTAATATTCTGATACTGATCTAATTGGAGATCTTGCTGTAAAAGTTGAGTCAGTCTGCTAGGCTGACAATCATCCAGAGAACAAGTTCAATTTGTCAACTAAATCATGAACGCAAGAGAAATTGTTTCTCTTACAAAATCAAAGAGAAGATCTAGTAGGCAAGGGTTGAAATTCATTTGTTTCATGCGGGTCGATCGACGAGCGTGTCACGCTTTTTTCCCAGTGGCTGAGTTTATTCCCCTCTCCCCGGGATCCGATGGAACGACTCCGATTATGGGAGAGACAGGACCCAACTCTCAATCATCTTCGAAAGTGGCGCGTAATCCAGGGGTCGGTTCAGGGGCACAGCGGAGATTGGCTTTACAAGCTGTTCTAATGAGATAAGTTCGCCCATCGTGCCTTACTTTTAATACCTCCTGCCCTCTTCTGGTACCGTTGCGTTGTGGCCCTTAACGAGCGAAATATTGTCTGACGTCAGTTCCTCGTAATTTCACTCGTCACGTCTTTGAATCGGCTAAGAAATCCCATCGATCGCGATTGGACCGGGAGGAAACCACAGCGAACGAATATCAGATTTATCCGTGGAAAGTTATAACTCCTCCCGATTGCAGGTGCCAGCCCGAAAGTCTCACAGATCACGTTCTTCCGGAACAATCGGGATTCAGTTTCATCTTTTATGAATGTTAGACAGTTGGAGACAATACAAATAAATTCTCAATTAATTTTTAAGTGAGAGACTTCACCTTACTGTACTTTACCTAAATGATGTAAAATATGTAAACTGTTTTATCACACCGTTTTCATTATTACGATAGACCTGGAATATCCTGCGGTAATTTTGTCATCTTCCGGCGAAATATTTCTTGAATTTCGCGTGTCGTCCAACAAAATTTTAGTCGAATTGTGGGGAAACATAAATATGGACCGGTTTCCCGTCAACGGTCGCCGGAAAATCGTTAATCGGCGTAGGAAGGATACCCGGGCGAGGCAGGTCCCGGAAAGTAAACGAGCCTTCGAAAACGCGGTAATTATACCGTTCAGGAAAAACGAAGGCTATTCGGTCCAGGACATTTTCCACGGTCGTAACGTACCAGCGCCATGTGTCCCGAAATATCAACTTAAAAGCATGCTTTTATTTTTTGATAAATCGCATCGTTAATCGGCTCTGGCTGAGGTTAGCTCGCAGGCCCCCGGAGGGTTGAAATCTGCTTGACGGTTCCGGCGTGCGCGCGTCCTTTTTCCACCCCGTCCTACCTCTTCCGCCGCTTCTGTATATTTTCACAAATGGGAATTTCAGGCGGCTCAGACTTTTTATTCGCTATCGAGCCTCCCGGAGCGACTTTTTTTTTATTCTCCCGATCCACTGGAACATGAACATATCGCCGATATACTGCCGCCCGCGTATAATAATGAAATTTCAACAGCCACTCGCACCGAAGTGAACCAATCCACCCGCTCCGGTTATCAGTCGACGTGTAGAAACAATTAACGCATTACCTGCCGGGCGATCACTAAATTTTTGAAATCTGCAGTCGGTCGCGAAAGCCGCGCAGACTCCGGAACACGAGCACATATTTTTTATTTCGATCTCTGGACACATAGATCAGAGGTATTTTATTTTTCTTAATACAAAATTATTGTCAGATATACGTACACTAAATCACCCGTAGTCATAAATCTCTGAACGAACGAAATAAAGAAAGCGAGGAGCAACGGAGGAGCGTCGATTCGGGCGTCCAGGACGCAATAAAAGTGTAATTCGCAATTCGATCATTTCCAAATGGAAACGGCGGCAAATTTCGCGTGACGCGCTGGAGAGTGCGCAACAAAATTACTGCTGGTACAGTGAATACAGGAATAATTGGACTCGAAGCCAATTCGTTTGAAACGATCCGCAAGGAGGATTCCCTCTGTCCTGTTGGAATGATTCGGGACATCTGGCGTTTTTTATTCGGACTGTTGTTCGCGTCGCGCCGGTCCCCGTAATTAAGTAATGTTTCAGAAAAAGATGTTAATCCCGTCGGTTTAGGAGCGCGGATTGTTGTATCCGAAACATTTCGGAGTTTTGCGCGAGTCGATGCGAAATAGAATTAGCGGGAAATCGGCGCTGAAAATGTTATTCGCCGGTTGTAAATTGAAGGGAATGACAACGTAATTAAAAGCAATTCGCTGATCGAAACCTTTCTCACGTAGGATTTCATTAATGGCTGCACGTGACGCTGGCCTGCTCACGATAATACCTATTAACGCGTTGCTACGTAATTATCGTTACAACACTGCGATAAATTTCGTTGATCTGATACGTATCAATCTAACCTGATTTTCGTACGGGCCGGTCAACGCGATAAATAATCGGCGAGGGGTGGGGGGAGCCTTTTCTCCTCTGTAATCCGCGGAAATCATGCGAAATACCGTTTCGCCCGAACATTTGTTAATACATCGAACGCCTCCTCCTCTTCTTCGCCGCTTTATTTTATCGTTTATCCAGTTTATCGCGTTCGATCTCTTAATACGCCTCTGAAAAAAAATATGTGAGGTTCTTTTTTTATCGAAAAATTTTGTCCGTGTCTTTGGCACGGGATTCGATCACTTCACGCGATATTTCATCGATTTTCAG
The DNA here is from genome assembly GCA_963966675.1 of Lasioglossum calceatum. Classification (NCBI taxonomy): domain Eukaryota; kingdom Metazoa; phylum Arthropoda; class Insecta; order Hymenoptera; family Halictidae; genus Lasioglossum; species Lasioglossum calceatum. Next base: position 1,021,276 of record OZ016545.1, read on the forward strand.
GCCGGTGTTTGAAGCACGCCCGAAAATGATTGGAAATGATCCTGTAGCTGACAGACGCGGCAGTGTTTCGTGGCTGCGTGACGAAGAGCTTTCGTTCCATAAGAAATTTTCAATGTCCGCTTGGTTACGTACACTTTGCCACATTCGAGTGTCGCCGGGGCTTCAGCGTCATACCGTTTTGTCAAAAAATCCCGCGGAAAAAAAATTCCTCTGCTCAACGAACACATTCCGACGAAATATATTTCAATCCCGAATTATTTACACGATAAATATAAAGTTTCTCTCAAAAAGGTTGTAATCATTGTACCTGTAAATATAAAATCGTAGAAACGGTCCCGGAACAATTTACACAGTTGTTTAAAGATATGCCAAAGTCCCTCCATCGGAGGGTAGAAATGCGGGAAAACTTGCGCAATGTTTTCGCCGATTTGGCAACAAATTTTCCCGTTCCCGGGCAAATTGATTTGCCGCGGGGACGCGCGGGCGCGCAGAAACGAAATTATGCGATCGAATTACATTTTAACCGTAGCGGCGATGATCCCGATGTTCGTTTCGAATTATCTGGCTCCGCTTTGCGTTGGCCATTTCGAAAAGTACCGTAGCAATTACGCACCCGGGCGTCGAACAAGGCTTCGCACTGGTGAAAGACCGTCGAGCAAATGAGGATCGGAGTTGTGCGACGGTGTGTGGCTTTTGCGCGAGGCTGGATTATTTTTGTTAATATTCAACGTACGAGCCGGTGAACACGCATGGCCGGGCCCGGTCGTGCACACGCTCTCGCTCTCTCTCTCTCTTCATTTTCTCGCTGGGAAATTGCGTTTCGAAAATCCATTTTCAATCTTCATACGTCTACTCTTTCTAACGCGCGGACGTCGAGCTCGTACTCGCGCCGTGCCACGCCGGTACACGCCTGTGACGAATATCCGTGCTCCCATGCGCGACTACGTGCACGGTATCGCAATCGGCCCGATGAACTGCCGGCATCTATTGTTTATGCGCTCTTCTGCCAGTCGATAAGAGACGTCGCGATAACGTCGGCACACGATGCCAGAGCGAAATGCTCGACCCGTGACCTCGGTTCATGATTCAACGCTACTTAGCGCCCCGCTCTCAAGTCAACCCGTTAAATCCTCTCGATACTTCGCATTGCTCCTTGTTCAGGCAAAAATACCGAGAACCCAGCCTCCACTTGTGGTATTTCACCTCTACGAAATCCTCTTGGGTGTAGGGTTTGCAATCCCGCGGGACAGATGTGGGATTCACTTTAATCCCACTAAGGACTTGGTTCTTTAATCTAATGTGTGTGTAAATATAATAAAGAAACTTACTTAACGAGATAATCATCTTTCATCATAGTAACCAGAATTTATGAACAAAATAATGTGCAAAAATGGTATGTATGGTAACAGCTTTACAAGCAGAACCAGTTAAGATGCTGCATATATCTGTCCGTGAGAAGAGGGACGGAGGGAAAGTTTGGTTCCATCTATAGAAATAACTGGCATAAATGTGTTCAATTGAATCCTTAGGGGCGGCGCACGCCTCATTGCTCGTCTCGAGACTGTGGAGAACGAGCCCGGAGTTAGGTCGGGGAGCGAATGGCCGAGACATTCTTGTTATTTTGGTGGCGAAGCAAGTATAGGCACTACAGCACGCTTGGCCTACGTAGAGGAGAGGCCCCTTCGTCCGAAGTTTGAGGCCACTCCAGCAGCCGACTCACAAATTGGACTCGCAGTTTGGTTAAAGTATAATTGGCATTCGTTTCTGATAACGAAGCGCAGCCGTCGTCACGGCCGATGCTGGCCTCCGCGCATATGTAGGTGCAGACTTCGACGTTCAGCCATCTTTCCGTCTAGGCACGTGCATTTACTGCTCCCAGAAAACCTACTATTCGACCATGGTTTGCCATAACCGCTCTTCCCGCGTCTCTGGAAGCTCGCAGACGATATTCGGACATTTCGAACAATTTTCTTTTCGCGTCGTTTCGTAAAGAAACGATCGAGACCAGGAAAAAGACTACCGTTTCTTGGAAGTATATTTTTCCGAAGACTTTCTAACGAATACGGTAACGTGGATTTGTATTTTCTAAAAATCCAGTGGATACTCTTTAAAATCCGATTTTTCCGCGAAGATATCGAATTTTGAGCGGTAGCCGTTCTGGATATTCCGTGTCCTACCTTGCATTTGTATGTATCTCAGAGGACCCGATATGTTCGGTACAAAAGTAGGCGAAAGGTAGTATCCTTTTGAGAATTCACAGAGGGTATGGAAGTCAGAGATGGCGCAGTAGCGGAGGGAAATAGGCGGAAACGCAATTGTGTGGCATACAGTTCTCTTCACTTCGTATTTTCAACGTACGGCGCCGTCGTCCCGGTCTGAAGAATAAATTGACGTCTGTCAATTTCCTATCTATACATTCATAAATATCATAACACCCCTTGTGTTCCGCCTCGATGCGAGAGAGTTACCACTGGATTACATTGTTATGTTCCCGTGGAATCTACCGCGTTGCCCATTGTCCCGGCTAATGCGTTTCGACGAACATGACGCGCGGATTTCGCCATTTTCCTACACGTCCAAGCTGCGAGAAAATTCTCAGATAATTAGTCCGATAGATTAGACGTTCCAAAATATAATACACAGCATCTAATAATTAAACTGCGGATGCATTTAAAGCAGAATTGAGCAGATGAACTTGAAAATTCTTGGAAAATTTTAGAAATTAAAGATGTCATTAAATGATTTCTCCTCATTTTCATACAGTAAATTATTTCCTTCGACAATCTCATAAAAGAAGAAGATGAACAACCAAGAAATTCTTACTCAAATCCACATCTTTACTTCGAAGATTATGTTTCCTCGACGTTACCGTTAAAAATCGGAAATGTCTTATGCAACGACCTGATAGAGCTGTCGATCTCGATGCCAGACTTTGAAGATCGTCTGTAGGTCGCGGTTCCATCGTCGGCTGATCGCGTCGGCCCAGTTGCAAAGTAATTCGGCTGCGGCAACTGATTTATTCAGCTAGTTGCAGTAAAAACGTTGGGCGCAGGTATCTTTCGAGGAGGAACGGTGGCAAAGTTCCGGTAGCTCGTCGTTACGAAAGTTGTAGAAAAGAGCGTCGTCTTCGTCGTCGTCGTCGGATTCGAGGAAGTCGAGAAGCCAGGCCGAGGGTACGCCGAGGCGTGTTCTCGGCATGTTGCTGTCGGGAGTCATCTCGATGGGGATCGGGGCCTTGCGCCTGACTGTTTCATATTTAAAGTATATTTTCGTCGATGGCACATTTATTGACGAGGCCGTGGATACGTCCCGCGGTACGCGTTGCGACAATATATCCCCGGTACAGAGGAAGGAAGCATCATTTCCGGTGGCTTCTCCGATGAAGAAACCTGCCAGTCAGAGCCAGCCCCCACGGCCTGCTACGGCTTACGGCTTACTTACGGCTTGCTTCATGCCTCTCTACACCTGGTTGGATGTGTATGGACATCGAATACCGACAGACCACATCCCTCCGTCCCTTTTCATCCCCCGCGGAATCTTTTGCCCGTTTCGAGGAAAGTTGCGACCTGATCGATCGCCCAGCCACTTCCTCTTCTTCCCCGGTTGCTTCTTCCTGCTTCTCTTCTATGTTTCCTCGTCTTCCTCTTCATCTTCTTCTTCCTCTTAGTTTCCTCTCCAGCCACCCTCTTACAGGCTCCTTCGCGTCCCCTCCTTTTGCCAGCCAGTAGTTCGTTTGCTTACGCTCCCTTTCGACAACAGTCTCGCTCTAACAGTCTGCGGATTCCAGATGCGATTCAATTACAACGCGAGCACGAGTGTTCGCGAAATCGACGGGAGTTTTTAAACATTAAGAACGCCACGTCGGGGACGTTCGAGCAACGCGTTCGATTTCCCCAGCCCTTCGGGAGCTGGGGATTAGCTGTCCGAATTTGTTATCGCTTCTTCTCGCGTATTCGTGTCTGGAAACGTCGGGTTGAAACTAGCCCCTCCTGACAGACGCTTGCTTCGACGGATTTTTTCGAAATCGAGATGGAAGTATTCAAACCCAGATTTAGAAATGAATGTTTCCATCAGAATTGTTTCGGTGAAAAGATTACAAATGATTTAAAGGTACTATTTTACGGGCTAGCACAAAACGTCCGACCATGTTCGGCTGATTCTACTCGCGGCAATATTCGTCGCCATGCTTCATAATTAATTCTACCGTTGGTCTCGTTGGAACACTTCTCGACAAAGAAACTCCTCGAAGACGATTCTCCGATAACTCGTGTAACGGTGGTTGGAAATGGCGACAATAATGCTCGCCCGTAGGTGGCACACAGGGAACAATGTCCACCGCGATTCTGGACCGCCCACGAACACCGAGTATAATTTGTTCGGTGAACGTAAACATATATCCGGGAGCTCGGTAGGTATAACTCCGGCGAGCAGGGACGCGAACACGCGTCTAGAAACGGCTGGCACTCTCTGTGTTGGTGAGCCTTCCGCGGGGGTGTTGGGCGTTCGCGTACATAAAAGAGGGTCTGTGGGTAAGGGTTGAAAAGGGACGAAGGCGAGTCGACGATGCCGCGCGCCGCTACCTGGAAGTAAAACAGAAGGAGAGAATGTTCCGCGGGAAATAATTGATTGTATTAGGTGAGTTAGTATTCCGCCTGCGGATTGCGCGGCCGAACTCTTGCCGCGCGCAAAGCTCTCGGGCTTATCCCTCCGTATATATATACGCGTGTGGACGTGGGCTGCTGTCTATCCGTGCATCCGTCTCTCTCTCTCTCTCTCTCTCTCTCTCTCTCTCTCTCTCTCTTTCTCTCTCCCTCTCTCCTTCCGTGTGCTGGTTCCCTACATGTGTACACCCGCGTGTCGGTGCACCTGTGCACGTGCCACGTCTACGTACACCTCGCCGATGCAGCTAACGGCAAATGTTTGCTCGAAATCACGAACCTTGCGGCCATCCGACGAGTGATTGGCTGAACCCGCCGCGATATAATAATCGCGGCTCCTAATGCGACCGCGTAACGAGCCCACGGTCCCCGGGTGCATCGTTGCACCGCTCTCGTCGCGATTACTGCATTTTTCCTGCGCCGCCGAAACGTTCTTCCGATATCAAATATTTCCATTCTAGACGATTTCCATTTTTACTTAACCGAACTTATTCGTACGATACTTGACACTAAACTTACTGCTGGTATTATATTTCTCATTTTACACACGTTGGAATAAAAATTCCACAAAATCTAAAGAAATAGAGCCTTGTCATTTTTACAAGCTAAAACATTTGTGAAATAACAAGACAATTGATTAAATACGTTTAAAATTGTAAAAATTATTTTCCGGCGGTCTCGAAATTGGTAGAATGTTGTCAAGTGGCATGTAAAATGGACGAGGAGAATCCTACATCCAAATCATATCAAATTGTAGAAAGGTGGGTCTCAACTTTGATTCGGCTTTGCGTTTGGGTGCACAGGGAATAATCTCGGACTGTTTCATATTTACGTGGCAACGTGCACAACACCAGTTTTGTATCAATATAGATCGGCGATGTCGGGTAACGATGCTGTTTTTACTTTCGGCAAAGTTTGATATTAGTTGTGGTAGTACAACCGAGATGAAGGTCCGGAGAGGCAATAGCGGGTGTGGGTGCTGGGCAGAAGGTGGCAGCTGCCGAACGGGGTGGTCGAAAGGATCGGGACGCTTCATTGTTTCAACGTAATTGTCGGACAAAGGCAAACTTGTTTCATTGAATGCTATACTATGGCGCGGTCCCTCTAGCCTCGCGATAGGACCGTTCCGATATTTACATTGTACGGGACGGACCAATATTGAGTAGATATCCAACGGCAAATAATATCATCGTCGAAATCCAATCTTCGTAGACTAATGTCTTCCCATGAATCGCCTGCATCACTAAAACTTAGTACCTTTGTATACATGCTTCGCTTTTTAACATTTTATTCAGCTGTTCTTAAACTTCCGCTCGTTCGTCATCTTGACGAGGCTGCAAGAAATCATGTTTGAGATACTGGGTCTGTTAAATAAATATTCGGAAACAGGATGCTAAATTTCATTTCCAAATTCAACGAATACCGTATTCTCCTCATTGTTCTTTCAAGAATACTGTTCCGTAATTATCGAATTGCTCTCTTGATTCGCAAGAGCGCGCAACAAAGCGAAGGGGAACGTCGGAAGGGTCAAGCAGGCGGTCGAAGCGATAAATCAAAAAGTTTCCCAGTAGATTTAAGAAGCTCGAGGGGCCCCACGGTGTATCCCGCATAATTACATTCGTCTGCTCGATCTCTCGGATATATCGTGCTGTTTCGGAGGCGTTGCAGCTGTTACTTCTTGTTTCGCTGGCGAGACTAGCCGCGCGATTTAAGTTCAGCCGTGTTACGAGCTGCTCGAGAGGCTGCCTTTCGCTAAGCGTCGGTGGGACGGGGTAAAGATTCGAAGGGGACCATCGTAAAGGGTTGAGGGAGTACATGGAACACAAGGGAGTGACCGAACACGTACGTCATTACGTTCGCTGCGTCGTGGAGGATTGCATAATCCCCCTTTTACTGTGACATCACGCTCATCGTGTGCCACTACATACATCCCAGCAGAATCGCGTAATAGGAACAATTCGTCTTTAACACTGGAACTGGCGAGCCCTTCAACGAGACTGGTGTATTATTCCTTTATAACAACAGCAATGGAGTTTGCATAAAATCTTCTGCCACTGGACGGACAGTTGATTACGAGCTCCATGAGACTATTCCGGTGCGCTCGTAGTCGGTGAGAAGCGTTAAGAGCGACCTGGTCTGCGGGTGAATTTACGAGGACGGCTCGATTGCATCGACGAAAGCAAAAATCGTTGTTGGAGACAAAATTGCTGGGTCGTCGAGGATCGAGCGTCGGGTGCGAGGAGGAAAGTCAAAGAACGGAGGGGAACCGTGGGCGAAGAGGAAGAAAGGAAAATAGAGATAAAGTTCAAAAAGTAGCATCGACATCCGGGGGGATCTCCAGATTGGTCTGGAATCAATTAAGCCGTCGTGGCGTAATCAGTGTATCGGTGGTTCTGTTCGCACAGCCGAAAGTAAGTTGCCCGGTTTAGGGAGTACATAGGCACACATGTACAAATACATATATGTGTATATATATATATATATTGTATATATATTGTATATATATATATATTTACTTGGAAGATTCACGCCCCAATCAACGGTGGGATGCCTAGTATTTACGAGCCGTGCCACGACTCCGCTCGTTTTTCCTCTGGAAAATACACACATACTCTCGCGGCCTGGTTCTTTCTACCTTTCCCCTCCCCACCTTTTGTCTCGTTTTTCTCGCCGACCTTCTTTCCTCTTTATTCTCTTTGACCGTGGCCGGGCGTAATCCACGGCGACCAGGTATTTCGAGGAAGTACCGGTATTTGCTCGAATCACCTGTCGATCGTACGTTTCTGGCAAAGTGTGATCGCTCCTGATTTTTAGGGGATGAAATCGAGGAAGGAAAATATTAGAGCCGCGCCCGTGCCGCAACCTGTCGCGCAATTAGCACCGTGAAACAAAATGCACGCGCGTGCCCTGATTACAGTGATAAAGAATCCGGCCGAGTCTCGTACCTTCATTACAACGCATCGTGTTTCGCTGCGACAGAGAAAAAAATCAAAACGAGAGAGCTAGGCGTCCACTCTAGCTTTTCGTTTCGCACGCTGCAAATGCTCTTCTCAACATTTACAATTTAGGGACAGAGACACAAGAGACTATTTTGATCGTCAACTGTAACAGGAGCGTGCCCCCAGGCAGCGGGAATATACATTTCAACAGTGATCGCGCGAGACTGACAGCAAAACGATCGGTCAAAGCATTAATTTCATAATGCGAGGACAGAGGATCTCGCGAGACTTAAACGGCCGGTAATCCGGCGCTTATTTCTCTGTCGGTGTGGTGCGGCGGCGTTCCCCCCGAAGCTGTTCACGGGGATGTTATATGGATCGTTCATCCAACAGCGTCTGTTTCGTTCTGGCGCCGTCCCACGTGGACGTGCGGGGCCGAGAGTGGCGCGCAACTTTTCCTGCGATCTTGATTTCATCAGCGTGTCTCCTTTTATTGTTGCCAGTTTAGCGGTGCCCTTAAATATTTTGTCGCTCGAGGAGCGGCTCGGACGGCGAGCTGCCGGGACAATAGATTCGCCCACTCGGCTGGCCAATCAAGCAGCTATGAAAGATCACGTTCAACCCCAACCCCTCTAACTATCCTCCGCAACCTTCGAGTTCACCGTCAGCCATCCCTTACCAGAATCCACGAGAGCTCGTGTAGCAGGATAGAAAGCCCGGCTCTGTTGGCTGGCTCTCCCTCGAACCTCTAACTGTTACGGGTTGCCTATGTCCGCAAGCTTCTTTCCACCGATGCGATGTATCGGAACCGTTTTCATCCGAGAACCATCCTACCACCCAGCCAGCCAGCACCGACCCCGTCAGCATCTCTTTCGACCTATCTATCGACTCGTGTTAAAATCATAACCGTGGCTTGTTTCAGCAACCGAACGATGCTATTCTTCCCCGAGAATTCCGCTTTGATTCGACCTTTTATGCCCGTCTCGCCAAATCGGTACACTGACCGCTTTATTCTACTTCTCAGATTTTCTTCCGTCGAACTGTTGCGACACGGTGTGTCGCATTCGACACTTTTTAATAGCATCCTTTCGTTTCGAATTATAATTTATGACTCGTACGTTTTCGCGGGAACGAGCTCGGAATTATCGAGCGGCGTTAGAATTACATCTTTCCTCTCCAGTATTTGCATTGCGCCACCTTAAACAATTTCTCTTACAAGGTAGTAAGTGCTGAGTAAACATTTGTGTTTCTGCAGTTTCTAAATCTTAGCTTAATGTTCGATCATGTCTTTGCCAGCCCTCGCGGCGGAGAAGTCCCGAGTGTGATAATTAAACGCGGAGCAGAGATGTATAATTCGAGAAAATATAATTTGATGCGAGTGCATCTCGTTCGGAACGAAACGTTTTATAAAGTTCGTCGTGTTTTGAGATCATTGTTTCTACCATCGAGCGAATTTGGACCCAGTGTTGAATTTTTTTGTACTGCTCATTCGGACCAAACAGGATTTGAAGGATTAGTTTCCTAGCTAACGTGTAAATAATTTGTTTCCAAGCTGTTGGGTCGAATTTTGAAGAAGTTATTCGTTTTTAAAAGGTGTACGAATACTTTGTACACCCACTGTACGTGAAATTGACAGACGATGGTGAGCCGTGGACCGATGACGGAAACGGCCTTATTACGGAATAAGATAATTCTCGATCGAGTAATGTCGCTCGGTTGGGACGGAAGCTTAAAGGAATTACGTCCTGCCTGAAGGAAAGCTGAGTCCGTGAAATCTAGGGGACCGGGCGTATCATCGAGTAGAGTCACGAATGTTCCGCGCGACTCGTCCACCGAATTTTTGAAGGACGAAAAGACGAGTTTGCCGACTCGACGGAAATCCATGTCCCAAACGAAGAGAAGACCTCGAAATCATAGAATTACTTTTCGCCACCGGCTGAATATAGAAGCGGCTGACTGTTTACCCGAAATACCGGTGTGGTGCGACGCGCGAGAGAATCTCGCGAGTTATTCTCTCTCTCCATCTCGATTTTTCTCTGTTTCCAGGCACTGCGCCACTTCGTTATTGGCGATACCTTATCCAATAAATTCCGATCGATGCGCAGGATCCCACCATATAAACGAAGTAATGACGGGGGGTCGGGCCGCGAGCTTTCATAGAACTCGCGAATCTCGGCGACTGGCGATAATTCACTTCGCCCCGGAGAAGCTAATTCTCGGCTCGGTTTAAAGGACGAGCGGAAAAAGAACTTGTTAAAATTTAATTGACTGTCGCGCCGCGACCGGGACGGGCTGGATTAAGTTATGAGATCAAGGGACCTAACCCTCCGCGGAACGCTGCTGCGCCGACTAATAGATCAAGAAATGAATTTTAGCCCTCTCTTTATCTCGAACTTCCCATGAAGAATCATTTCTAACAAGAACACGAGAACTGTATACTTCTGCTAGCTTCAAAGTGGTTCTCAGGATAATATTGCTCTCCACACAAAACTGCACAAAGATCCGATTCTTCTAGAGGTTAGAAGAAGGTAAGGACCTTCAACCCTGTTATGCACTTTGCAGTTTGACTTTGCAGCAGCAGGGGCTCGATGGCCCAAGAATTCAGCTAATAACTTGTTTGAAAGTGTCTCGTGAACCTAATCCCTGTTCTTTGTGGCCCGGTGCTTAACGATTGGTGACGAGGGTCGCGAAATTGGTCGAATGCTATCGGAGACAGCGAAACGTCTGTGTTTTGTAGATTCTGGATGCAAAGATCACGGTGAAAATGAGTTTCGTCATATGCAGCCGTGATAGGGCGGGTGAGGATGTAGACACATGGTGGCGATTCGATATGAACACGAGGAAAAAGTGACATAGACACGGGGGCGGTGTTCCTGCGCCGTGGCAGCCTGGAAGAAGATGTGTGTCGAGAGTATGAGTTGAGTATGGGCTGCGTGGGTGGGGTACCGGTGCTAGCCGGGTAGTTTGGTATTCTGGTGACTACCTGGGCTGCATTGCATCACGTATGGCGAGCCCGGGCTATAACGTAGGCCGTAGGTTTACACGTAGTTGGATATCGTGCGGTAGGATGAACGTCGCTTAGATACATTCATCAAGGCGTCGCGATCGTGTACTTTGCAACTTCTCTGCCCCTTCGCGCCGACAATTAAACGCGAATCTCTTCGCGAACCACATTTCCGTTCAAGTGGGCCAACCATATTTCGATTTCATACTTTATTCGACGGGGACGCTCGCACACACGCGTTCATCGAAATCGAATTTTCGAACAGCGCCGCGCAGCCTAGACTCCCCCGAATGCATCTGCTATTGATAAAAAGTATCCGATATAGCATCAACAACGTGAAGGATATTTCAGTGTTGTGTAACGATTAGATCGATGTTTGTGCATTTGTAGCACTCGCAAATCTTTATTGAAGAAATATTCTTCCGATTTTAGTTGTCGTTGAATTATATGCAACGTTCTCCAGTCGGCTTTCCAAGTATTAATTCGCTGATGTGTTTCGAGGAATATGTTCGTTTTTCTGTTCGCTCGCCGAAGACTTTCATTTTCTTTTTCGCTAATAGCTTTCGGCCCCGACGCGATTATTTAGGTTAATGTAGGCGTCGAGCAACGATCGATCAATCAACTATGATGCATTTTAAGGCTTGGTTCTACCGAAAAGCTTGGTCCGTATCGGTTCATCTGAAGCTAATCATTTCGCCCCCTGTTTTCAGGTTTGCTTCAGCTTTTCGGAAGAGAAATGCGTGTACAACATATTCTTTCAATAATTTCAAAGAAGAAATTCCAAGAAAATTTGTTATTTCCCGTAAAGACCCGCAATCTACTCGTTACGTACCGTTCCGATCGAAATTGTGTATGCACCCGGGACAAGCAGAGACGACCAGAGTAAAAAAGTGGTATATCGGAACGGGGTGACCAGTGTGTTGACCGTAAACGGGCAGCCCTTATCTGTGTCACTTCATTCTTATCAGTGGAGCGACTTAGATCTCCTAACCGAGAACCGTCCGATACCGGGGCTCGGCTCTGTAATCGCGAATCGATCACTCGAACGTTTCAGGAAGCCTGATTTCGGCCAAGTAAACGGAAGAATGAGCGCGGAAAGAGAGAGAGAACCGAGAGGGCGGTGAGAGGGAGAAAGAGAGGAAACGATAGACCCCGTTGGAATCTAGGAATTCATTCGTTGCCATGGTCGATCCGGTTTCCGTAACGTCTGCTGGTATCTATGGATCAGACTTTTCTATACATAAATGTGGCAAGCTTCCAATGTCGAGCGTCCACGATGCTTAGGTGCACTGTGCTACCTTTACACCGATTTCTCTCCCTGTATATATGTCTGGTGTGCTGTCCAGTGAGCCGCGTGACAGCTAATATCCGACCAGGAAACTAACACCCCCGTCGCGCTCAGCCAACTCCTACCACCAACCCCCGCGTTCATCCCCCATTCCTGCGCTGTTCCCGTGTGCACCCCTCTGTTCGCACCTTCGACGTCGTTCTCGTTCATTCTCGTAACCGTCGACTAACCTGTCGCATTCCAATAGTAAAGGAGGAAACTCTATTTACAGCTTCTTCACACTCTCACCAACTTCCTCCGGCCTTCTTGATCTCGTTAGGCTATTCTCGACCACCGATCTCCCCTTAATTGCTTCCTCGATCATGTATCACCGTTTCACATCGACTACCATAAACAGTCGGATGACTTCAACCTTCTACAGGCTAAAGGAACAATAATACAATTATATTTCGTGTTGCGAACGAAGGTACCTATTCGCCTTGACATTGTTCTTGAGTGGGCCGAAAGTTTATGGATGCCATAAAGTTGTTCGGCAGTTTGCGAACAATAGACGAGGGTTGATGAGAGCTTTCATCCCCTAATATCGCAGGGTAGCGTTTGCTACACGCGGTTCCATGGTAGAACTTTCTAGATTCTTTTCAAGGTGTCGGAAAAGCGTCTGGGCAGAATACTTTCGGATAATCGGCCGTTGTTAGACGTACCGGTGGGTTTCTGCTTTTACGTCATACGCCGTCGGTCGGATTCTTTTCACGGGGTGTTCACAAGCTGGCGCGTCCGTCGGAAATGCTGGTGAAAGCAGCGCCGCAGCCTTCGTTATCGGATCCGTCATTCTCGACGTCCGATCGCGTCCAACTTGTAATCCTTTCGGATTCATCCCTCTTCTCTCCGGGTGTGTTCATTTTAATGGACGTTGGATTTCGTTTCCTCCTGTGCAGTTATGCCGGTATTTCCGCGCGCTGCGGTGTACGATGTTTCGTATGCGCATCTCTATCAGCACATTTCACTGTCAGCCCCGGCGAATTTCGAGAGCGGTCCGACCAAGAATTTTGCAGACATTTAGAATGACAGGCGAAAATGAATCGTACAAATAGCCGATAATAGCTCGCTGCCAATGGCTCCCACTAATCTCTCCGATGAAATTTAGATTGTCGGGCCGAGTGTTAGGACACCGGGATACACCATTTTGTAAGCAAATGCGTCTGTCTGCCCGGAAACCAAATTCTGTCCCCGGCCAACGCGTTTAATCGGAAACGTATGTATGTATCGAGCCCACGTTTTTAGTATTCCAGTTTTATCGTAACTTTTCGGCTAGTTCGAGAAGAAAATGTCACTCTCGACACCTCTGTACACACGGCCGCACGGGCGGGGAATTTTCGGTGCTCGAGCTCGCTCGAAAGCTGATTTATCGATCTTTTTGCGCGCATTTGTAACAGACATCAGAGATTTTTAGCGAGCGACACGTCGAACTCGACGCAGTTTACAAAACCAACGTCACTCGATCTCCTCGGCGCTCGTGGTAATGACAGGCCGAGGGGAGGGTGGAGAGGACCAAGAGACATTTTCAATTCAATGACGTTTAACAGAAAATTAGCGAACGAACTGTTCCGCTCTTGCTCGCGCTGGCGCTCGTTCGAGCGAATTGTCTCGCGGCTCGACGCACCGCCCCGGATATCTCAATATGCCGGTTACCGAACGAGCGAACGACCTCGGAGGAGAACGGGATTTCGGGTGAAGGTCGAAGATGTAATAACCGAATCCAATATTCGTTCCTTTCAAACGACTGTTGGTTGACAAAAAGTGAAATTTGCCTGAGAAGACAGAACTGTCACCGGCAGCCCCGCCGCGACGATATACTCACACGTTTTCTTTCTCCCCTATTTCTCTATCGCCGAGCGCGTGCCTTTCGGTACACACTTAAAGAGTCGAGATCAATCTCCCGACGACGTGCTCCCACTTTTGCCTACAGTCGCGAAAATCCCTGAAATCATTAGCCCCGAACTGTCAGCGACGTATCGTTTTACCCCTAAGTTTATATATAGTATATTCTTGCTTTTTTATATTGAAATCAGTGATCAAAATGATATAACTCTTCAAACTGGGAGAATGTTCTGTTTGCCTAACAGCTCGGAACTAGAAATCAGCATCGATTTTCAGATAAGTTCTTCCTTTCTTTAAACATTTTAGCGAGATGAAAGCAGTGCATCGATGCTTTCAAACGTTTATGAGAAACCTGAGTACGCATAATTGAGTATTAACTTTTTGTAATTGATGTACAAAATTTTTAAAATTCGCAGAACACCTAAAAATCACAACAGTCCATTTAGACCTAATCAAATAATACTGTCAGAGGTACCGAGCATTTACGCGTCATTATCCGATCAATGAATTGACACTTCGCGAACAGAAAATAAATTCCCTGTGCATTATCCGTTTAGCGTGCGCGCGTTCATTATTTAAAATATCGCCGCAACAATACGCGCTCGTCGAGCTAACACGTCCACGTCGTCGCGTTTTGATTTATGCGAAAAGTCACGACGTAATGCCGACGTTTATATCGGCAGATATTTATCAGTCTCCCTTTCGTTTACACTGGTTTAATCGAACCGATCGGTGGGCTCGTTCATTAATCAACTTTGAGGGTTGCTCCGCGCCCAGTCGCCAGCCAGCACGCTGAAGTCTTCATAAATCGTTGCGCTATTAGCAAGCCTGCTATCCGAGCACGGACTTAGGTTCGTGATCGAAACACTTGTGGTAGTATGGTTTATCTTCGCCTCCTAATGCTCGGCCAATTTCGTGCGATCAACGTTCCGTGCCGACAATTCAATTCGTCCGACAGCTCTTCAACTTTTACGCGACGATTTCTACATTGAACATATTTTTAATTCTGATAAAATGGTTTAATCAAACGGCAAAATGTGAAGGCACGCATGTCACATACTTCACGAGGTTCCCAAGAAACGAGCGTTCTGCCAACGAATGTTCGAGCAACAAAGTCATCGGATTTCGCGATGGAGCTCTCGGGGAACGGGTTTCACGTGTCGGCGATCCACTGGACAGTTTACAAAGAATTTTCTGTCCTATCGAACGGATTGTTCTCCGGCGATTCGAGTTCATTTGCACGGAGCGACACAGGTAAGAGGACAATCCGCGACAACGTGTACAGCAGTTATTCGGTTCATGCGCCGCTTTTTGTTCCCGTGATGCGGAAACTGGCGCGGCGAATAATGCGCGAATTCACACGCACACGAAACGCATAACTTAATATGAGCCGATGGCAGATTTGAAAAGCTAGTACGTCGAAAGCTCAAAACGCATCGCAGCGTCGACAATACGACGCGCGCTCGCGTGTGCACGCTTTCGCTATAACGGTTGGAAATATTTTGCTTTTTTTTCCACTCCATCCTGCTCTCTCTCTCTCTCTCTCTCTCTCTCCCCCCGTTCCCTCTCCACCGCTACTAATTCTCTCTTTGCCCTCGGGTGTTCGTACTCTCCCCACCATTTCCGAATTATTCACATTTTTGCCTCGACGCTGTTTCCTGCGCCCGATTTTCGACCACTCCGCACGCCGACATCATTCGCACTGATTCCACGCTGAAGAAATCGATTCTTTCGAAGAAGCTGTTCAATCCTGAAAATTGAACTTTCATCCTCACCATTTTTAATGCATTCATGTCTCCGGAGGTTTCACGTTTATTTCGGTGACAGCCTCCGTAACCTAGATTGCCGATCTTCTTGTAAATTCTCATTTTCGGAGATTATTTATTAGAAAGCAGAAGAGGCTGTCTACAAAATCTCTCGATCACGTCAATGTTAACTCTCTTGCCGATAAACGTCGCGTCAAATTTTGATGCATTGTCTTGGAAGTGGTCGATATTACCAAATAAATTATTTGTTCGTATCAAATAAAATTCTTAATCGCACCGAAGGGAAACAAGTGCCACTATTTCCTCCTCTAACGAATTTTTGGCTCTCGCTCTCATCTTCCACCCTCTCCCCTTCGCTTTGGTCGCACGGTTCTGTATCTCTCGGTAAGGGTTTTGGCGATATCCGACTGTACAGTGCTTTTTTTTTAAATCTGCAATCCGAGGCTCTCCGTGTTGGCCCGACATAACAGCGTTCCTGTCGCTGAATGGTCCTCGTCGTGCTCTATCTCTCTGTTTTCGGACTTCGTTGTTTCCCCGTAGCCCGACGTGGACATCGTCCGATAGTCATCGTTGCTGTCAACACTTTAGGCGCACATTTTCGAGCGTTGCGTTTTCCACATTTTTTCTGTTTCCTTTTTTTTTGTGTTTTCGATTCTCCTATATAGAATTCTATTTTTTACACTGTCCGCGCACGGGAAATGAGCGGTTTCGAGGGCTTATAACATTGTTGCTCCGCGACCGTTGTAACAATCATGAATTGCTTCAGATTTTCAGCAACTAATTCGGATAACTTTGCAAAGTCGACAATTTGGTCTCGTCTCCGCCGGGACAACCCTTCTCTCCTCGCAGAAAACAAATCGAATTCCGGCGTGACGCGTGTTACGATAATTCCGATTTCATCGGCACCGATTCGCTGTTCCACCTGTAATCACCTGGGACCGAGCTTGGAAGAACTCTCGTCAATCATATCAGCAAAATATTTTCGGAATTATGCACCCCTTCGGCGAGGGCTGATTTCGTTTCTGTGGGGGGTGCGCGTTGGGAAGTTCTAGGGGAACGTGGTTAAAAGAAATTTCTAAGCATTCGTTACCGTAATTATTCACTCATGAATGTTTTAAATATTTTTTTATGTAAAGGTCTAGCACCAAAAATCATTGGAAAGATGCGTTCACACAATTTCAGTGAAGTAAAATATTTGACCAATAGAGATTTAAAAACCGAGAATGGATTTATACTTCAGTGGAGGATTAACGTGCACGCGAATAATTCTTTCTCTGCGATCGGATTCACGATTTTCATCGAACAGTTCCCGTCAGAGGCTGTCCTCTGTAAGACTTCGTTCTGACAAAAGATGATGGGAGGTAAGCAAGAGTTCTAACGAGAGGAAGAGAGGCGGAGGAACGTAGATGGCACCCTTTGGAAAATGAATTGCCATTCAGGGAGATCGGGACGACGCAATTACATTTCGATTGTCTCATCGTTTGAATAGTCTCTCATCGATTGTATTGAACCTTAGTTGGCTGTAAAGCCTTCGAGTCTGGAAAGTGCGATTATCCGTCGCTCATACCGAAGTTTAGTTTGCGTTGTCGCTTACCTGCCTGAGCAAAGATAATGCCTCGGGTACTGAGACGACGATTGGCCGCGAGTTTGCGAGACGATACGGAGGGAAATAATCGAATCGACGCGACGAAGACGGCTCGGCGCGTCGCGTGTTGACTGTGCGAATGTCGAAGGAGCCGAGTCTAGCCCGAACGAAGAAGTCAATTCCCGGGGAAAATGAAAATATAAGACCAGATGGGTCCCTCGCAAAAACTCCTTCCTGATTGTCACGTCGTTCTCTTTCCTTTTCCTGTCATTCGACGCGCTCAATACTTTATCCGACTTTCTTACTGCAAATCGGTCACAACGTGCTTTCAACAATGTGCACTTCAACCTTTGAATCGCTAAGTAGAGGGACTAGACTCCAGACTAGAAAATGTATCATCTAGACGGAATTATTTGTCCGTAATAAATGAATTTTCACGTCACTGTATTCAGTGCAGCGAATTTGATTTCAACTTTTATGTCATGGAATTTGTCTGGCAGCTGTAACGGCAGTCGAGGTGTTAAGCACGAACGATTAAATGCATCAAACAATATTTTATCAATCGCGATACATCCACGCGTGCACGGTAGACTGGGCACTCCAGTTAGCCACTCGTGCAACCTTTATTTCTCCGGCGAGTAGTTGATAAAACGTGTTTCACAAAATCACGTGTAGCAAAACTTAGCTGGAGTGTCTATAATTGCGTAGTAGGTGTATCTCACCCAGAAATCATTCACCCGATCTAGGCGGCCGATGGTTTTTCGCGTGATCAGTTTCGCCGGTTGAATCTTCTGTTCAATTAATCGGCTCTCAGTCGAATAGGTGAATCGAGGAGGCATCGTGGAACATCCGGAAACGGGAACGAAGAGCAACGTGGATCGGATATCCTTGTTCTGATCGTTTGACCCGCGCTTTCCGACGGTTCTCGAGCGCGTCCCGGCGATCAATCTCTCATTAGCCGCGATTTTAAAGGCGCGTCCGTTGAAAAATGATCAGCGTCGCGTCGCGGGCGTTCATTACGAGCGAATAAATCGCGGCTCGGCGGCATCGATAACCGGTCGTTGAAGTCATTGCCGGGGTGACACGCTGGCTATCATTCCGCGTTGCCGGTAAAACTCTTATAGATATTACCGGCACCGGGCTCCACCCTCGCACAGGCCGCAGAAGTTTCTCTTAATGACGAAAGTGGCCGAAACTCGTGTCACGAGCTGATAGGAGAGATCGCGCCGTGGCTAATCGTTCCACGCGTAAATTCCGTGTTTGTTACAACAGTTGCAGAGTCTGCGACCAAACTGGGTGTGTATGTGTGATGGAGAGTGAGAATAGGGAGGTGGTTTAGGGAAGGTGGTCCGATACACGTGACCGGCAACGAGCCACGGGAGTCGAGAATATTGGCAAAGAAAGCCGTGGATGAAGAACGGAGATTACCGATGGCGATGAACGCGGATACTTTGGCCGAGATTGAGGGGCTGGTTTACCTTCCTCTCGCTCGGAGGGTATCTGCGGACAAGCCGAAACGCGTTGCCCGTCAGACCTACGAAGCTTCAAACTTACATCAACGAAATGAAAGCCGCCCCGACCTAACCCGACCTACCCCCACCCTCACGCTACCATCCTTCGTCTTCTTCGACGTTTCCCACTCTGTCTTCGCCAAACATCGATGCAATCTGCCTTTACCTCCCCTTTACCGCTCACTGGGAACTCCAGATCTCCCGTGGATTTGCGTCCGGATCGCTCGTATTAAGGGGAACCGGCAGCTATACGCTCTGAATACGATGTTATGTTCCGCCATGAACCGAATAAAACTTCCTTCTCGCAACTACTCACCCCTTTCACGAAACAACCCCGCACCCCCTTGACGGCGGTTAATTCATTTTTCCCCCTGAAGTGAACAGCTCGGTTAACTCGCCCGACAATCGGATTTCCCAACATTCCTCTTATTTTTCCACAACACGCGGTATTTTCGAAAAAATTTCATTCGACTTAAGGGGGTTTAAATTTTTTCCTCTGTGCGTTTTTGCACGCACTTTACGCAGACCGTTCGGCGCGCGCGTTGTGAAACGCGTTCATAGATTGATGAATTCTACAGTCGCGGGTTTCCCTCGAACGCGATTTCTGTTTTATGAAATAAACCTCGTGGAAAGGAGACGGCAATGCCGCCGATGTCGGTATGAATGTATTCTCGAATTTTTTAAATACAGCAAACCCGCGGATGATTATTTTTCCCGGCATGAATTCTAGAATTTTTTCCAGATTTTTCCGGCGTCGAATCGCTTTCCGATTGTTCCCGCTACATTTTTGGATGTTTCAATACCTGAACCGCCTGCTGGTGATTACTTGATATTGCTTTAAAACCGGAAAATATTGTAAATAATTTAGAACTCTTGAGACGTCTTATTAACTGTTTCAGATACCGAATTTGTGATTTCACGCGTCCCTTTAAAGTACGAGATTTCGAATGAAACACAGGTGGTCGAATTGAAATGTAAAACTACAGGTAAATGTTCGGCGCAACTATTTTTAGAGATCTCACGAGAGTCAATAGGCTCTCCCGCTAGGTAGAGTCAGGATAAATTTCCGAAAAACAAACTGCAAATACGCGTTCGAACGAGGTTTCTAAAGCAAGCGGCCGCTCTAAGCCGGAAATGAAACATTGCCAGTCGGAATGCGATGATATACGGAGTCGAAAGTTGCTAATTAATGCGATAGTAATGCTGCCGATACGTAACGCGGCAACCGAAACACACGCAATATTATTTCACGCGGAGGGATGAATAAATTTGCACGAATTCTCGGGGTTTCGAACTAGATCCGCTAATATTTGGCGGCCGGGCCCGTCGCGGGAATAAAGTTCGACTGGTCATGCCGGTCTTTTCCAAATATTTGAAGCGACGCGTAAATTTTTCACCTATCAATTCCGGCTAATTTCTGCTAGGTCCGTGCAAATAAACGCTCTCGGCCGGACCGGGGAAATATTCGTTACCGTTCCGGGCACCGGGGTTTAGCGTGTGCACGCGATCGTATGCAAAGCCTGAAGAAACGTAACGTTTGTATGCACACCAACACACGCGTCTGTATGGGTGTGTACACACGGGGGAAGCGGCGGATACACCGCGGTTCCACGGAAAAACTTGCTATCGAATTCCAATATTTGGCAAAAGTTCTCGAAATGCTTGTTCCTTTGTCGGCAACTTTCTCGCTGCAACGAAATATTTATCTGCTATTGTTCGATCGGTCTGCGGGCCAAAGGATTTCCGAATCCTCGACAAACAAAACGGTGATCGATCTCTCGGCCGGGGTCCGTGGAATTTCGAGAGTCTCTCTCGAAATTTCAAGACGATCGTTTTTGGGGAGACCGCTTAATATCGCCGCCGCCGCGCCGTTCGGAAAGATAGCTCCGGATTCAAATCGAGTTTTCTTCTTTGATAAAGCGATCCGGAATTGGTCCATTGAGCCCGGCGATCCTCGTAGATACCTCGTGCTCTGTTCTCTCCTCTGTTCGATGCCCGGGTTTTCTCCGTAAACAGACGCATTATTCTCGGCGTATCTCCGGGCCGGCCAATCGGAATTAACCCGGCGGTTACAGCGCGCATTTATTTCGGCGGAATAGTGATTTTATTCTGTGACCGCGGCCGGGCCCGCCAATCGGGATTTCATTAAACTGTAATTCGATTTTATTCCTGGGAGACGGGACGTCGCGACCGAGCCGCAAACAGTCCGCTTTTAATCACTCGTCTCGCTGAACGGATCCACGGAAAACGCTAATTTCGAATATAATTATGTATAATCGAATCGCTCGCGCCACTTCACCCTCCGCCCCGCTGCTCGCCGAACGGAGAAAACGAGAGCCGAGGTTTTCCCCGGAAATTTTAGTCCCCGCAAAAATATTTGAACGACGTCGAATCACAGTTTGAAAGTATTCGGCGCGGCGCGGCGCGGCGGCAGAAGTTCGCGGTAGTTCTACGCTCTATTTCGCGCGAGGAAACGTCACCGACGATTTTTCACGAAAATGAAATGTCATACGAAATGAGCGTACTGTACATCTGCGACTTGCTTTTTGATAAAGGATGAGCACTATTATTCTAATGGCACCGCAGTCACATACCACATGATTCTACATCAACTGTAAACAGCTGTCCGGACGACTGCCGCGGTTCTTCCTGCTCTTTTTACATATTGCGCCGGGTTCCGCGCAAGCGTCACATCAATTATTTCTGGACCAAGGATCTTCCCGCGAATATGTATTTTCGTACGTTATTTCATAAAAAACATTACCGTCCGTAAACATTTCCAGCTGCAGCAATGCGAGATTGTCAAATTGATTCATTCGTTAATTTTTAACGCATGCGGAGCTGCGATTCTATCCGATATAATATTTCAACTACTTTATTTGCGGCGTATTAAAATCTGGCTGCGGCATCGTGGAAAGCTGAGTTCCTTTTAAAATTGTACATCAGAATTTATAGACATTTTCGACGCGGAATAGATAAAACCACTCGCTCAGTATTGTTCCTCGTGCATTTACATGGCTAAACAAAATGTTCACCGTGTTGCAACAAGCAAAGGTTGCTAGTTCCATTCGAAATCGAGCCTCCGTTAGAGACGTTCTAGAATATCATCAGCACGCATGTATATTGCACATTTCACGGTGGATGGAGTCGGAATCGCGACAATTTTCCATCGTGTTTATCACGATAGACGTGGAGGGACCGGTGCGCTGTACGAGTCTGGTTAGCAAGATCGGCATTTCCGTCGGCTATCAAAACAGCCGTGGGACATTTACATTCTGTCGGCTGGATGGTCTCGCGTTCTCCGCGGTAAATAGGATCCTCGGTTTCGAGCCGGAAGTCGGAACGGCATCAGGGACATTTCCCGCAAAGGTTGGAATTAGCCGCGTTCTTCGCGGTTCCCTTCTGTTAGCGGCGCGTTACTCGCATGCTGAGCCGCGCCGCGGCGTTTGCCGGAAAGAAAGAAGACACGTGTATGCCGAAAGACAGACCGAACCCAGACAGAGAAACGGGGTGGAGAGAGTGAGAGGGAAAAATAGAGAAAGTGAGAAAGAGAGAGAGAGAGAAAGAGAGAAAGAGAGAAAGAGGGGTTGGTTACACAAAGAGGGGAGGGAGAGATGGGTGAAACAGAGAGAGCCACCGGAGACTCGATACGTGCATTGGAACGGGTACGACTAAGAAAAGTCGAAAATCTTAAGTCGGGGGTGGTTGACGCCCCCGCGATGCGATGGGCGGTGACTCCTAAGCGCCGATTGGCCTGGTTCGCCAAAGGGTGAGAGATTTCGTACCGGGGTGGCGGAGATATGCGCCGTGACGCCGGGACGTCGGCGTGTGCACGTCTGCCTCTGCCGGTCCCCTCTACGAGGAGAGGACGCCAGTCGACGCCGGGCGTCCCGAGCGCGCAGTCGTGGGATCCGTGGTCGTTGTTCGAGGCTCCGTCACGCGTCTCTCGATCTCGCGAGCGGATCGACACCGATCTTTGTTCGACATCGTAGTGCAACATCCTCTTGATCGCGAAACGATCTCGCGTGTTTTCCTCGCGTTCGTTTCGACTTTTGCCGCGAAAACGAACGATCGACAATCGACCGACATCGATCGATATCGATCGACAAAGAAATCATCCCAGTGACGGGTCGCGATTATCCTACTGTTTCTATATCAAGACCTCGACGATTGATCTAGGATGCGCTGGAGAGAGATCATCTTCTACAAGATCCTGACCTAATCGAGCCGCCGGCGACAGGAACGCGAACTCTCGGCCCCGCAAGCCCGATGGAGGGTCGCCCGGAAGACTCCTCTGGAGAACGCTTCTTCCGGTTTACGCAGCAACCCGAAGGATCCAACGATCGATCGATCGGACGTGCGCGCGTGGTGAAACGTTCCTGTGGATCGAGGAGATCGCACCGCGGATGGAACGATCGGCTACCGAGCTATCAGACCACGACACTGGACAAAGCGGCCAGAGACTCTCCCGGTGTGATCGACTTCGACCCGGTTGTTTGCGGATGCCGATCGTACGGAGATCGTGGGTGTGCCACCGAATTCGAGTCGCCGCTCCCAGTGTCTGTTAAGAGGAGTAGAGAGATGGCTTTCAGCTTTCTGCCCAGGATGGCCGCCTTCTTCGTTTTCGCGTGCCTCCTGCTGCAGGACGGACGACCGACGTACGCCATGTTCACCACCGGTAAGATCCCTCGATCGTCCTTGTCTGAACTCTCATTTTCGCTTCTGATTCCGCTTCTTGGTTGGCGTTCACGTTGCCCGGTTCATCATTGCACTTAACTTCGTTATCATTTAGTACAGAAGTTTGATGCTGCTCGATTGCATACAATTGACCAATCCCACTCAAAGCTATTTCCGTGGGAATGCCCTTTAGATTTCTGCAGACGATTTCGCGGAACGTCAAACTGCGGGTCTCGACGAGTAGCAAAGCGAAATATTGGATGCAGCAGCTTGTTCGGGTGCAACGCGTGTGACGAGCGATCCCTGTTTAACGTTACGAACGTCGACTTTGATCACTGTGTCGATCATGGCGGGTGTTAGTCACGCTTTCGCGCAAGGTTGTCACAGGGGTGTCTTTGTAGCTGTGACGATCGCGTCGCGGTTCGTTCTCGACGCTTATTGTCACTGTCAGACCTCGTTCGTCGGTTCACATTCGCCTATCGAGTCATCTTATTAGTGAGAATTTTTTTTATACTTTTGGGAGACTAATGGGATCGCTGTGATGCTAAAATGTTCTGCTTGATGAAGAATCCTGGTAATAATTATTTAGAAAAAGGCACTCCTCTCCGATTTTGATGAAATTTAAATATGCTATAGATTTTGACATTTTGAACAACTTTTCCCGTTTCACATATAGAGGGTCGCTTTTAGTTTTCGAGATATTCGCAAAAAACCATTGCTAATACTGTATTGAATTTCTTTCTGACTATTGAATAGTCTTTCAAAATTGAAAGCCCACCGTATATTATGTATGACCAGAGTGAGACCCTGTTCTCTTTCTCATTTCCACAGCGTGTTTACAAAAAAAAGTTTACGTTGCCACGGAACGTGCAAGAATACGGAAAATTCAATACAGTATTAGCAATGTTTTTTTGCGAATATCACAAAAAAATAAAAGCGTCCGCCCCTATATGTGAAAAGGAAAAAGTTGTTCAAAATGTGTAGCTGTGCACAACATATTTAAATTTCATCGAAATCGGAGAGGAGTGCCTCTTCCTAAATAATTACCAGAATCCTTATCCGTTGAATTGAAAATCCGAAAATCATTGGTTTTCCTTCACCTCAATTTTCAATTTGCAATCAATTTGGCAAGTGAGCGACTTTCATCGCGAACTTCGTCACGAACAGCGAATAAACTCGTAGACCTCGCGATTTAAACGCGGTATCGCAGATGAAACGGGAAACGCGAAGTTCCTGCGCGAGTTGTTGTCCGTTCGAATGAACTGTCAACGCTGTATAAGTTCTGCGTCGTTACTGTCATTCGCTGTCGATAGGGATAAATCTCTGCGCGCGACACGAGACTGGCTCCCAGTAACCATTCTGCTCGGAAAGAGCACGGTGCGCGTCGGTAGTCGCTAATTTCGCACCGATCGAACGATCGAGAGGTGGATTTTTCGAAATCAGCGTTGATCCACTCGGAGATAAGCTGATCGTGAAAATTCCCAGGCGAGTGTCGCGTAAATCATTCATCCGGAAGTTTCCGTATCGGTATCACGTATGCCGGAGGGAGGCTCGTGATGACGGATGACGCCATAAAAGTATGCAGTCACGTTCTGACGTTGGTATTCCTCTCGCGGCCGAATAGTGCGAGTCGTAAATATGCTAGATGAAACGTTAAACACGACGAGACTCCGCGAGAGACGGAGAAAAATAAAGATGGGGAGAGAGGGAGGAGAAGAAGCGAAGGAGAAGAAAAAAGATCACACACACACAAGCTGGAGCTTAAATATTTTAACGACGTCTAATGACACGTGGAACGCGTTCCGGCCACGCGTGGAATTATTCAGGCTGCGGGGGAGGGCCGTGGCGACGAAAACTAGTTTGTACCGGCTTTCCGCGGAGCGGGGCTCGTTGAAATTCGCTTTCTTTCCCGTAACCCTTAAAATTTCATGCGGTACACACGCGTCCCGGCCAGAAACTTTCCCGAAGAATCTCGGCCGCGCGAAATTCTGAGGACGTCGTGTCGCGTCGTCGCCGGCCCGTGTTTCCTACGGGGAAACGTTTTCGTGTTGTGTAAACGCTCAAAGAGCAAGGTGCCACTTTCTCTCTCACTCTCTCTCTCTCTCAGGTCGCACCTTTGGCACAGATGCCCCACCCAGGCGACAGACGGGTGATAATTCAATCCAGGCATTTTCACGCGTTAAATTCATTTCGCGAACGCTGAAACAGTCCTTCCCTACCCGCGGCCCTTTGTGCCCTTTCGACGTGTCGCCCCGGCAAAGAGCCTTTGAGCCTCTCACCGCTCCAGGAAGATAGCGAACGACACACCTCGTGGCGATGTCGTTTGTAAGCATCGTCACAAAAAGCTCGTTGGCGGTTCCTAATACCGGCGCGCGGCGCGAAATTACACTTCAATGGCGAAATTGCGGCCAGGAATGAGCTACCGCGTCCTGCGCGTTCAACCATGCATAATTCATAAGCGGGGCCCGGTCGCGGGGAAACCTCGGGCGATAAATATTTTTTGAAGCCGGAACGACGTAAAAGTGCATGCAAATGAATTGACCCTAATGCAGCCCCGGTACCACTTACACCACCCGGCGACCACCGCGACCGGTGTAACCGCTAAAGCGGACACTTTCTTTCGCTGGCAAGCCGGACTTTATTGTCTCGGCCTCTGACGAAGGGTTCGACTTCCGACGATTAACGCCTCTTTTTACGGCGCGGGAACTACGAACGCTGTCAACGACACGCGCTCCGCTAATTGCTCGACCTTACACCCACGTCTTTGTGCCACCGCTTTGCAAAAACCTACCTGTTTACCGGGTACGTTCGTTAAACTCGAGCTTTGCGCGTTTATTTTCATATCATTCGATTCTAGAGATCCCTACTTCACGTATATTTGAATACACGTTGTATTAATTAGTCTGCGGATTTCCGCAGTGAATGCAAACCATTTTTATTTTGCATACAGATCCGCAGTTCAGTCGTGACTCACTTATCTGTCCACGCTTAAAAATTAATTTCAAACATGGCTCTAATTAGACCACGGATTTGCATTCAACTTTGCATCTCTTATTTCCAACGATTGCAGCCTTTGTGCATCAGAATCGCATTAAATTCCCTTGGCCTTTACGTTGCACTATTTATTTTTTCAATTTAACAAATTATAAATTCACGAAAGTCCGCAGCGTAGTAATGACAATGATTTATCGTTGCTGGTTCGGTGGCCAGTGTGTTGAATAAATTCGCTCAGTCGCGCACGTTTTATAACAAAAATTGTAAATTTTTATCCTGCGCAGGTATGAAGAGAATTTCAATTAGAACAGGAGACTCCAGTCTTTTATTTATTTATTTGACCCGCGAACGGGTTGAAATAGAATCCAGCAAAAAACATTGCTTCCAACCGATCAAACTTAATTGATCAATGTGACCATAATTTTTTTTTTTTCAACAACATTGTCCGGACAGTTTTTTCCCCACAATTACGAGACTCGTTGAAAAACTTCGGCCATTACGCAGCGCAAAAACAAAGGTGGACGAAATTTTTCCAAGTGGTTCGCGAATTGTTTGTGCCCGGACAGACCCGGATGACCGAACAAACCTCCCGTGTTTCCTCGAGTGAAATAACGTAGCGAGTGAGCATGGCCATAGTTCGGATTTCGCCGTAGTTCTCGAGCCGCCAGTAATTTATTCTCGTGCAGCCCCGATGGCGGGCGTTGGATCGTTCAAAGATTCAGTCGATCGGGAATCCGCGCGTACTTTGATAAAATAATGCACATACATTGAACGGGCATTCGGTCGTCACGGTGTCCGGGCCGTCTCCGAGATCGGATCGTTTTTACGAGCCGTTCACGGTTCCAGATTACGGATTTTTGGAGGGTTGGGTGCATTATCATCTGGTGGGGTGGCGAATGCGGATTTTATACGGCGAGTTATTCGATTGCTGTTCGCGCAATCTCGCCGTCCAGGACGGGGATAGATAGATGGACGAGTAGATAGATAGATAGTTTCGAGAACAGATATAATATGGAGAGGGCCACTCATTGTCCTCGATATCGGATCGAGAGACCGGTGTTCCAGGACGAATGAAACCTTTAACCCAATAAACGAGCCACCCGGCTCGCTTTACCGTTCTCCGTTTAACAGCCCCGAATAGGTAGACGTGGCCCACGCTGCCCTCCCTTTATCCAATCCGCGGCATTATCTAATTTCGATGAATTATTAAAGGAGTTTGATAACGAATGTCGCCCCGCGAATTGGATCCCGAGCATACATCTCCACCGTTGAATCTATTCCCAAGTTTGCTTATCTCCCTCGAAGCCCCTACCCCCCTCCCGCCGCGAGAGAGCCGATTCCTCTTTGTTCATTTCTATCCCACGTTCCTTCCTATATTTTCCCGCGTACAACTATTCCCCGACGGTTTTCTCCAGCTACGCCACCCTTAAACCATTCTCTCTCTCTCTCTCTCTCTCTCCATGGAATTATCTCGTAGCCTGAGGGCTGCCATCTGTTCCGCCAGGGGAGCGCACCCCTAATTAGGTACAGCGACAGTTGTAAGCGCGCTAAATCTAATATCTAATATGCTCGTGAGGCCTGCAACCTACGTGGCAAAAATACCAACGATTTCCATAGCTTCCGATTCGCTCTTTACGAGCAGAAACCCCGAACCCCGTCTATGGGGACTAACGCGTGGATAATCGCGGAACGTTCCCGGTAAAAATATTTCGACCTTTTAAGCGAATCCGATCGAGGATTAGGCGCGTTTAGCCATCGACGGACGCGATGATTGCGCTATTGTGCATCGAAATGGCTAGTCTGTCCAGGGGTGCGCGCTTTTTTTACGGCGCAACATGCGGGCCGCATCCCGTGGAACGCCACTTTGTCCCCGCAAATGTTGCTTTTCGAACGGTCTTAATCGCCCGACTGTTATCGATTCTTCTATCTTCTATATATTCTATATCGAGCATCTATTAGATCGGAATGTCATTTCGTTTTCTCAATGGAAAACGATAGCCAATTTTTTTACCATTTAGAATAAGTTTTATTATATTTTTCTAATCTTTTACTGTTTTATATTTCATCGGTCTAGTAATACAAAAACGGAATTACTTTCCCATCCACCTAATACTGTCCGTATTTGACTGTCCGATATTTTTCATCCAGGTTTAACAAATTTTTCGTGGACCCGTGTTGTTAAAAAATTTTATCAGGTATAAATGGCTTAGATTTTGCAGAATTATTTGATGCAATTCCACGTGTCAAAAGATTTTCCTCTCGGCTGATTTTGATCTGACAATTTATGCAAAGATCTGCCACGCAGCGACGAATGAATGAACGAACGAACTAATGAATGAATGACAAGACGCGCGTTCCTTTTTTCGGATGGAGGAGCGTTGCCAGTCCGTCCACGTCGACCGTTTTGCTAATATTCATGATATTACCACAGAGGCGCGAAATATGTAACGATGTCTGTAATTTCGTTTACCCTTCGGCGAAGGAAATACTAAAAATTCAGCGGCGACCGGCCAGGCACGGATTATTCTACTTTTCTCTGCATGCGCGTATGCGTTCGTGAATATTCATCCGCTCTCATCCGATTAGTGCGAAGTATCTCCGTTTCCACGCGTTTCCACCTCATGTTAGAAGATGAACGGTGCCGGACCAGAGGGAGTGCGAAAATATTCAAGGCGGAATAACACGATCTTTCTTTCGTTTGCGGTAATTGCCTAACGGATAATATCTGCCCAAATAATTGACCGTACACGTGATCCTTTGATAAATCGCGTTCTAAAGAAAGATTTTCATTCGTTCATTTTTCATCCGGTTGTTTCTTTAAGATCCTCGCAGCTGACGCTTTGAGGAAGCCGCGCAATCTCCATTTTTCTTTCGCCTCCGTGTATCTTTCGTCCCGGGAAGCAAAGTGTCGCAGCCTCGCCGAGAATTCTAGTTTTCCGCGTCGTAAAGTTTGCCCGCCGAGGATAATCGAAACGCTGGGGACACGCACATCCGATCGGTAGGGAGCGAGTTTTCGATTTTTAGTGTACAATACTCATTCCGGTTGTTCGTACGTGCGTGTGCGTTCCGAAACGGAGGAGACCCACGCGCGCGCGAGAGAGACGAGGGTGAAAACCGGCGAGGAAACGGTCCGCACGCGGTTTCCGCGCACGTCCTCTTTCCGCAGGGGGGAGTTTCTAGTGCTGGCTGTCCCCCGGGGACTCTCGCTTCATGCATTTTATATTTCGTTGGACTTTGATTCCTAGACGGGCCACGTGGCCCACGGGAGCAATCCTTAATCTTTGATCGGGAATTATCTTTGATCATGGCTCGGTCGCTGTGGACGATCTCGTCACCACCCCTCTCGATTCCCTTTTGCCCGATCGAAACCACCCCTCCATTTTCCTTTCGAGAATCCCGTAGAATCAAAGCAGTTCATTTGACAAAATTGGAAAATTAAAACGTTTGATACTCATCGCAGTCTGCAGATTCTCAGGTGCAAGAATTCACTTTCGAGTCTGAATACATAATTTCCGTGTAGCAGCTCTTCCAGGTCAGAGGAAAAGATAATAATGAAGATGCTTCTCCGTTCATCGAGTTAGTTACACTCGTCTCACTCTGGCTAGCTTGTTATCTTGCTATTGAAATTCATGTATATTTTCTCCGCATAATCGCATGAAAATTGAGAAGTCTGTTGTATGTTTTGATCAATGCAATTACATGTGAAATAAACAGGTCAAGTGATGCCACCATCTTCCTGCATTTATTCTTGCATTTCTACGAGCACACGAGTCGAATATGCATCTAGGCTGCAATTTTTGGAGTCGGTTCACCCTCGGAACGTGAAAATGGTTCATGGAGTGAATTCATCATAAATACAAACGTATAAAAATTGAAAAAAGTTTTAATTAATATTCATATTATTAAAATCTGTATTCAGATTTTTTGTAATAATTCACCATGCCTGAACTAATACGAAATGAAGGGTTCGATAGAAGTGTCTTTCTCCGTGCGTTTTTCACATTTTTGCGAGGCTGCGAGCCAAATGTGCATCGGGCCTGTAATTTTTGGGACCAGTGCACCGTCGGGGGCAGCGGGGGGTTCATGGGGTGCGCGTAGTTTATTTCGGCCGGGCCGGTGGTTGCGGTACGTGATGGATTTTGATATGCTGCGGCTGTCTGTCGGTTGATAGTGCCGACCGATATCGTGTCGATGGATTTAGTCTTGTTATTGCATTGGATAGCGGGTGTATTTTTTATGAAACCCACGCGCATCGACACAACAGCTGTTTCCTAAGAGAATTCATCATTTTTGACAATTTCTTATCGCGTTTATTACAGATTTTTCCACTACTTTTATATTTAATATTCTGGTTCAAGTCTGATTGGTTTCGTTCCCGGAGAACATCGACATGTATGACAGAACAATATTAACATTTCTCACATTGTTTGTCCCCCGGCGAATTCATTTTCCATTACAGTCCCGCTATTCCGCTGGCCAGAGAGGACGCGACAACAACTTTGTATCTGTTTTCCATACGAGTTTCCTCGATTCCAGCGGTAAACATCGCTGAATCTCGTTCTCGAAGCGTGGCTGCTTCGACGCATAACCGTTTTTTACCGGGAGTAAGCGTTTTCGAATTGAATTCGAAATATCGCCGGGTCGCCGTGCGTCGACGTTCGAAACCGTTCCATTTTTCACTTGTTTGTCCCACGACCTTTCAGAACTTACACGACTGTAACAGGATACCGTGCATCGATACGGGTATCTCCTCGAGTGAGTGGCTTTCCTTCGATCTTAATCTTGATATTTGTGCCCATAATTATGAAAGTGGTCCAAGTCATATATGTATTTCTTGTTTCGAGATATTTAAAGGAAAAAGATATTAACACTAAATGAATTTCATGTAATGTTGAAATAATTTAGATGACTTTCATGATTATGAGCACATTTGTGTGGCGTTAACAGCTGTTTATTGCCGAAGTAAAAAGCTTCTGTTCTGCATAAAGTCGTCTCTAGCAGTTAGTGCGGAGATGCTGGTCGGAACAAGGTAGACCATAAGCACTGTCGACGTCTGTGAAGGTGCTCGCCATGGGAGTAGACAGTGCACGCAGGTACGTTGTCGTCGAGGCTGTCGGTTAGGTTCGATATCCGGTGAGCTTAATCTTCTCGCGAAAGATTCGGTCTCGCGCAAAAAGCAGCACACAACAAAGCCCGTGGAGCGTGGGAGAACAAGAGAAGAAAGGCAGAAAGAGAGCGAGGGAGGAGAAAGGTAGATAGTGGTTTTCGAGGAGAAATCCTCACACGGCAGATCTCGACTCGGCTTACCAAGTTGGCGAAATACTAGGGGCTCTCTCATCCTCTCGTTTCCTCTCCCCTTTCGCTTACTTTCGCCGACAGTCTTCCACCTTTGCGCCTCGACCGACCAGCGTCGCATTCGACCCCTTCCTCGCCAGGTCCCCGGTCTCTTTTCTTTTCACCCTGCTTTTTTCCCTTCTTTCCTCCGTTCTTACCCCCACCTCCTCAAGTCTTCGTTCGTTCGTTCGCCACACCCCGATTGCGTACGTGCGGAGGGAAAGCTTCCAGTTTCCTTTCTCTTTCTCTGGGACTATTCACCCCCAACCCCTTCCCGACGCGACTGTCTGCCGACAATCGTCGACTTTAAAGTTCCTATAGTTTCTAACTTCGGTGTCTCCTTTTCTTTAGTTTCACTCCTCGCCACCGTTTGTCCCGCTTCCTCCTTTTTTCC
This sequence comes from Lasioglossum calceatum, assembly GCA_963966675.1. NCBI lineage: Eukaryota > Metazoa > Arthropoda > Insecta > Hymenoptera > Halictidae > Lasioglossum > Lasioglossum calceatum. The sequence goes on from OZ016545.1 coordinate 1,053,304, forward strand.
CTTCCCCCTCGGGTCGAACGATGCGTTTGAGCACTCGGTAAGCACGGCTTATAAATTTTCGGCGCTGATGTATTCCTAGATGGCGGACTTTCCCTCCTTCGCAGACGAACTGCTCGCGAGTTCGCATCCCGTGGCGGAATCGTCGAATTCGAATGAGGAGAAACGTTCGCGGGATTGTTAATGGTGGTGCAGTGGTACTCTGATTCTTCCGCTTCGATGCGTCACGCTGGAATCCTTCTAAAAATTTTAGACGCATTTATTTGGAATACTTTCGGAAAGAAAGAATTTACAGAAATTTTATATCTACGATTATTTTGTGTATTATGAAGAACCTCAGACTGCCATTCAATTCTCCAGAAACTTTGAAGAAGATTCACAAAATGCTCGGGGTTCCTTTAAAATTTTATAGATGTGTGTTTCAAATGTATTTAACACTTTGTTACTTTTCATTCCAGCTGACCCACACGTGAAACACTGTACCGTAGACAGTTTAACCAACCGAGAATTGTATCCCGGATCCCATCAACGATGCAATTAGGCCACCCCCCTCAGAAAAGTAAACAAATTGCTGGATTCGCGCGAAAGGCGAAGCGAAGGAATATTGCGTCCGGATAGCCGGAGTAAAATTTCGGATTGCCGCGTGTCGGGTTATTAAATTGCATCAATATTCCGTGGGAATAAGTGAATGCAGGCCATCAGAGTTGAACAGTGGGGCCCGCAGAAAATTATGAAATTGCAACGACGTAAAACACCGGGGCCGCCCCGACGCAGCGTTACAGTTTCTTCCTCCCGCAAAGTACATCCAATTTAAAATAAATTTCCGGAAACCTCGCTAAATTCTGCTCGCTCCCTACCCTCACCCTCCACCTCTCCCTCGCCCCTCCCACTCCAACGACGACTTAACGGAGCTACTGAATATTTTCGCAGACGTAATCACTCATAAAATTATAATTCCTCCGTACCTCCGCATCTGACTTCCTCTGGTCTTTCCTGTCCGCTCTTCCTTTTATTCACCTCGTATTTTCCTCGAGCGTTTCTAAATTTCACGGCGATTAGACGGTTATCCCGGCCCGATACACTCTGAAATTCTTAATACGTATACTAGCAAAATGTTGCACCGACATATAATATATAAAATCCTGCAAAAATTTCTGTAGTTCGATCGAGAGCAGCACACCGTTTATTCGGTTTCGTTCGTTCAATTGATTTCATTCATTTCGGTCGCCTGTAAATAAATTTTTGTTGCAGATTAAAATACACAGATTGACTACAAATTCCCGACTCGTTCCAGCGGAAATTGCGAAAGAGGTTTATCAAATTCATCACTTTTAGCCTGTTCGAATCCTAATGGCGTTGATTCCTTCGAATTATTGTATTATTTTCCATCTGCCGGACCTGTTAATGTGAAAATATATTACTATCTTTTCTCTTTTCTTTCTGTTGCAAATGAGATAGACCACGATATTTCTCCGCGACGTAAAACATCGAAAATTCGTGCTCGCAATTGATTGGCTGAAGCCGGGGGAGAGGGCCTTGCTCGAAGGAAAGTGAAATTTCCGCGACGCGGCTCGGCGGTGGTGGTGCTTGAATATTATTTGCAGATTCGCCGGGGCGGGTTTGTTTGTGCTCGAGGGTCCTTTGAGATCGTATCCGTGTATTTAATATCGTCACATTGAAATTTCATGAGTCCTGCTTAAGTGCTTTGATTATATGATTGCGTGCGGAGGTCGATCAATTAAAATATGCAGATGCTGCGGGCTCCGGGAGCGTTTCAATTTATTTCGCGTCCGCGGACAAGCACGATGACGAGAGAAGAGAGTAGTCGTCGACGGAAGGAGCGTAAACACGAAAGAGAGAGATCCGATTTCGAAACACGAGAAATCAACCGGCCCTCTCGACATTCCCTTTCGACGAGAGCGAGAGAGGGAGAGAGAGAGGTCAATTCCCTCGGGTTCGGCTAATTTAAACATCGCGACCCGAACAATTTCCATTTATGAGAATGGATGGGAGACGGCCGATTAAATCGAAAGAGATATCCGCGAAAGAACGGACAAACAGAAGGAGCAGGAACGGCACGGTCCGCGAGCAAAACAGAGCTCTCGTCGACAAACACCGAGGGGGCAAGGATGGAACGAAATTCATTGGCGCGAAGGAAACGGTTAAAGCAATTACACAGAGCGGGGCGTGACGTATATAATTCGCGTCTGAAAGTCGTCTTCCCCCCCCCCCCCCCCACGGGGAGATAGAGAAAGAGAGAAGATGGCGATGGTGGGAGGCAGGGAGAAAAGCATTGATGCTCGCGGATTTATTAATTACACGCCATCTCCAGCCGGCTTTTGTCCGGATCCCGTCGGCGTCGCTGAGTCCGACAATTCAACGTCCCTGCCAATCTAAACCTGGGGAACGTGAATCAAGATATTATACCGGTCGAGGGTATAATTCTTATTACGTCGTTAGCGGCGAAGAACCGGCGTGGACAGTGACGGGAAAAGAGGCGGCTAGAAGAGAGCACACAGAGAGAGGGAGGGAGAGTACAGAGAGAAAGCTCTCGAGTGTTTCCTTTGATGGTCGCCGCGCCTCCTGCAATAGCCGGGGCTCTAACAGGGCAAAAAAGTACATTAATTGCGCGCTGTGTTGCGGTGTTATTAAATTCTTATGGAAATGCAGGTACGGGCAGGCCGGCTCATAAAGTTCGCTATTGTGTTATAAAATCTAAATAATTTCAAGTTCTTCGGCCGCGAACGGGCCGTTGCGCCGCGGCCCTGTGCCGGTGGCTACGTACTGGCTTCTCTCCGCCGGTTTCTCGGGAAGGGAAGAGGGAACTCTTGGACCACAGAGTTAGAGGGGAGGAAAAAATAATTCGAACCAGACGGAGCAGCAAGTCTACCGGTGCTGTGGGGTCGAGCATGAGACTTAAAGGTAGCTGGCAATCAGATATTCAAATCGTGTTTACCAAATCAGACTGCTCTTGCTGCCTGGTTCTTACTCCCCAATGTTCACCACCCTTCTCCCTCTACCCACCCCCCGCTTATTTTATTTTCTCTCGCTTTCCACCGGTCACCGAGATCCGTCGTTTCTTTTTTATCTTTTCTTATCCCTTCCCCACCCTTCGAAGTTAACCGATAAGTTTGCTTCTGTCTGCTGCTTGCTGCCGAGTTAACAATTCGGTTAGGAAGTTAGGCACCGCCCTCTTCCACCTTCCTTCCGCCGGTCTCGACGCCCACGATTTCCCCGGGATCTTTTCGAACGGCGCGGAGGACGGACGGACAGTTCGATGGTCTTCTGGCCGAAAGAGCTCGCCGCCTCGTTACAGGAAGGGCGGACATCGAACTTCGTGCCGCGAGTGAAAATCAGTAAATTCGACGATCCCTCGGCTAACCGGCGAAATACCGGAATCGGCGGACCTGATCCGCACCGCACCCGCGCCGGTGAATTCCGGTTCTCGAACGTTTACGCGTTTTCGGATATTTCCGACCCGGGATGTTAATTAAGGAGATTCGGTTAACATTCGGTTTGTACGCCCGCAACGCTCCCGCATACATTTAGATTACCGCGGAGAATCCGCATTAGCGGCCGTGAAAGTTTCATCGCGTTTTCAGTCTGTCCGTTTCTAACGTTCCCGCGCTACCATCTCTCGATATTTTCCTGCACCGTCCGTTTCGGAGGACGTTCAATATTTTTGGTAGCTGTGTTTTTTTTGGGACACATATTTGGAACGACGCTGACAAGAAGGCTGCTTCGACCCGTCCCGCTTATTCAATTTTATATCGCTTTGTCAGTAGTCTGGACACATACGGTCTGTTTCTACTTGTCAGTCTAGGTCTTGATCGACTGCTAAGGTAATAATTAGACTGCGGGTTTTATGCACTTTTGACAAAAATGGATACAGTACAATTTAAAACCGTGGACATATTAAAAAAATTGAAGAACGCAATTTGTATATTTGGCTCCTGTGCCTTACAATCAATGCAGATATTTTTTATTTTGCATAAAGATCCGCAGTCTAGTAATAATAATGGAGCAACGTGCTTCGAAGTTTGTTCACTTGTCGTCCTTAATCAACTGTTAAGTTACCAATAATGTTAAGTTACCATTTAGTTTTCCACATTTCTTACCATTGTCTAATCACTATTCTTCCAATAATAATTCCTCGCGTTATCAAATTCGATGAACGACCGATCCAACAAACTGTAACGACAGGAAACGTCTTGCGCGGCTCGTAAAGCATCCAGCCATGCTGCGGCCGTTTATTAATCTTACGGAAAATTAATTTTTGCAGCTGTTTAATCGGCCGTGGTATTACGTCCGCAATTTGCGAACTTTTTACGATGCACGCCGTAAAAAACATTGTCGAAGTCGCTCGGCCCCCGCGTGTCGTTCGTTTCCCTCCGTTCGGGATCGACCTTTCATTCTCGAATTAAGTATCGTCGATCGGAGACATAATTCGCATGTGGCGCCCGTTCGTCTCTCTTTCCGTCTACATTAGGAAAAATTATCTTTTGATTAATCTCCCTGGTCCGCCGCTGGCAACGAGATATATAGACATTCGTGTCACGAATCTTATGGCTACGGTCGGAAGGGATCTGACCCTTCCTATTGAAATTTTTCTCCCTTAGAGAGGCCTTCTCCCCCATGCTCCGTCCTGCCCGCTTAGTATCATATTTCGTGCAAAAGTCGGCGCAATAACCGTTCCACCAGGCCCCGCTATTTTTTAAGAATTTACGTCGAGCCGATTCCACATTCTTGACGACGTATATCTTCGAGGTCCATTAATCCGGGCGAAATTGGACGGGTCTGGTTTTATACGACAGATAAATAAAGGCAACAGTTACCCGTTCTCGAAGTAGGACTATGAAAAACCATCGCGGAATTATATAACATGCAAACTCATTAAGTATTCCTCTTACTGAAACGTGTAAACGCTGAACCGCGCTTCGAGGTAGCTGCAAAATTAGTTTCGCTCCGAGCATTAGTGTAACCATAAAATATTCAAAATAACGTCGAATATTACGGCTACCGCGGATTCTGCCATTAAACTCATCGGTATACGGCGGACATAGGAAACCCATTGCATTGTGGTACCAACTGGTCGGTTCTTTCACGCGGATTAATATCAAAACTCCGAAACTAGTCTAAACATCAGGCCTTCCTAAATCTATTCTGATGATTTCGAAACTGTCAAACTAAAGATTAATCCGTTTTTCGATATTTCCAGCATTCAGTATTCTCCGTCTTCGCGTGGAAATCTGTAATCTGTAGAAATACTTTTAAAAGTTGATTGAAAAATCATGACTTAAATGTGTAACAGAGTTGCGAATCGCAGTGCTTCAGCTGACAGAAGAAATCGATGGTCCATTTACTGAAATGAAATAACAATGAAGATTGTAGCGTTATAAATTCTGCTTTTGTTCGAATGAATCTTTCAACATCGACAACGGTGGAGACTTTCGTAAAGAGCATTAGTTGCTCCTTGCACGAACAGACTGATGATGTTGTTAATGTAGTCCGCATTTCTGTCGCAATTATTTCATAAAGCTTTAATATATCTGCGTTGATCATCTGATTTAGATCCATAAACTGTACCGACAACGTTTGTCCATTAAAATCCACGGTGCACGGTAGACGGACAGCTGCGGCAGGTCCGCTACAGCGCAATTAATATGAAATTTTAAATGACCATGTCCGATACCGCAGCAATAATTGGCCGAGGAGGGGGTTGAACCCATCGAAAGTTCATCCGAATTTATGCGGTATTATTTCGAACTAGCATCCATTCTCCTTTCCACGTAAATCTGATCGGGACGGCGATAACGCGAACGCACACATGTAACCCGGTTTACCAACATATCTGATCTGAGCAAAGTCCAACGTTATACATGGATTCCGGGCCGTTCCCGGGGTTCGTTCCGTTCTTTTTTTCTTCCCTGGGATCCCTCAGGAGTCAGGCTAACTTATAAATATGATAATACGCGGGGAGAGCAAGCAGCAGTCACGAAATAACCCCTTTCGACCCGCGACCCTCTCGTCAGCCCCTATTTCTCTCCTCTCTCTCTCTCTCTCAGTCTCCTCCGCGAGAGGAGACTCACCCTTATCGAACGTCAGGCATTACCCGGCGTCTTCCTTCGCCGCTTTACGATATTGGAAATCCGAAAATGCGAATTAAAATCCGTCCTCTTCTTTCCTCGTTCCAGGCCCGCCCCACCCTCCAGCATCGGTCCTCTTCGACGCCCCTTTTAAAGGGTGCATGTACCGACGTGCTCTCTACCGAGCTCTGCAGCTTCTGGTGCTCTCTCTGCAAGGCGCCGCCGTGCCATGCCGTCTACGCTCTCCCACCACCTACATAGAAATAAGAAATGCGTGTAAATTGGGTTAGCTCCGGAGACCCGTGAAACGGTGACTCCTCGGTTGTTCGGAAATCGAATTCACCCTACCGGTTACCGTGGTAATCGAAATTCCAGAGTTTTGTATTACCCCGGGATATCGCCACTTTGGCCTACGATGATTTTCAATGTTCCCATCATCGCGCCGAACGATCCTTTTACTTGGAGACCTTACGGTCGAGCCGTTCCGCCGACGAATAAATTATGCCCGATTGTTCTTCGACCGCCCGGTTAACTCTTTCACCACGATGGACGAGATATCTCGTTTCCGCATAGACTGCGGATCTTGATGCATTTATAGCAAAATTGAGTAGATGACATTCGGAATTGTTGAAAAATGTCAAAAATTGAAGATGCCAATATATGATTTCTCCTCTATCAAAATCAGTAAGGGAAGACGTAACATTCAATCGGTGCAGTCAATTTTTATTTTGCATAAACATCCGCAGGTCTAATGATAAATATAAAATACTCCATATTTTACACAATTAAAGTCTTTATTGTTTATTTTGTATGGAATGCAGAGGAATACCTGCCTTTGTTCTAATTTTCTCATGAATTTTCTATACTTGTCCCACTCGCTCGCGAGTTCATCAATTTAGACGAACAATTTGTTTGCACGAACCGCGTTAATGGAATACGCGACGTCTCTCGTTGTTTACTTTAATAGCTCCAGCCATAACCTACAATAACAGGTATCCGCATTAGCGTGCTGAATTGATTAATCACACCGATAGATTATTTTTGAATCACCGGCGTCTATTGTTGTTCCGGTCAACACGTGTTTACACGGTTATACAATTTCGAGAACATTGTTCGCCGCCGCGTAATCAACGGGAACAAAGCTGGTGCTTGGTACGCGACCGCGGGACTAATTAGCTTAAGAACATGTTAAGCTCCGGGTAAAGACGTAACAGAAAAGCGTGGAAGGCAGTCGGAATTACCGTCCCCCGGTCGTGTGACCGTATTTAAGAATCTCGGTTAATTATGCGACCCGCGATAACCATTTCATGCCCCGCGTGGCTATTCTAAATTATGTCACATGAGCGTAGAGATAAAATACTTTGCGAATCCATCCGAGTGTTCGTTCTTCTCGACCTCTATTCGTGGTATTAATGCATCATGGTCCTGCAAATTCATAGCCTACTGAAAATTTATTCGTGTTTCCCAAAACGCTCCTTTCAATTCGGTGCATTCAATTCTATTAAAACACTGCGCAGAGCACGGGAGATATTTATGTTAACATTCTATCAACAATTAATCCATTGCAGTCGGAGCTGTTTTAACTCAAAAATTAAACATTTTATCCGACCTGGAATAATTCCATTGCATATGATTTTGATCATTTTATGGATATAATACGTCATACAATACCTAAATGTGTAGTAATTGATTAGTAAATATTGTTCGAATTTGAAGCATTAGAGAATATCTACAAAAGTTACTGCAAGCTATAACATATTAATATAACAAGCTAATAAATCTTGGAAAAACTTTGCGTCGGTATTGATTGAAACAAGATTGATTGCCACTCTTATTGGACAGTGTGGTTATTAAATTTGAAGATGAAATGTGAAAGAGCGTGATACGGTTCGGTAATGAATATTTAAGACACGCAAAGGGAGAATAGCGTTTTTCCATAGAGGAAAGGCGACATGACCGCACGATCGATTCGATCATGGTTCCTCGAGACTCGGCGGTGGCATACGGCCGAAATGTGGACGGGGAGAAACCACGAACAAGGGTTTCCCTGACCGAAGCTAATCCTCTGTAGGTAAGCCAAATCTAGTCGGAAACAAGCCACGGACTTTGCATCATCGTTCTGTGTCCTAGTTCGAGTCAGGATATGCTGATCCTGTCGACAGCGCGTTACGCTTCATCGCTTGTAAATATCGAAAAAAAGCTCGCGATTCTGCCAGACGTCGGTTTTTTTTAATGAAAATAGAACACCGTGTAAAATTTACAATACGCTCGAGAGTCCCCTGGCGACATTTAGACATTTTTAGCCGCTGCAAGATGACATTTAGACGGACTTCATTATATCTTTACCGGAACACATAATACATATTTTTCTTTTGTCCCATTTCTCGCGGAAATAATTTATATATGCACTATCGGATACCACTGGCCAGTTTAAAAATACGTTCATCGTGTTTTATGATGCAAATTTCTTTGTCGATATTGATTTATTCTGTCGTTCTTTAGATTTACATTCGGATCTGTATATTTTTGAGAAACCGTTTGAACATTTATCTCCAATATTGAATATGTAAAACCTTGCTATATGTATCTTGTATTATAATCGCTGATAAATTGAATCTTCCTCTGGTAAAAGAAAATGAAATAATATAATGTTATTCTGTGCGACGACGAGAAATTATCGAAATATTATCAGTTTATGCTATTGGGGGAGAGGGGAAGCTTGAAAAACTAGATTAACAGGCTAGCAGCGAATAAAGCTAGGAGAATTCGATAGATCGCGGGTGGAATCCGTGTGTCGATCGGGAAACAGCTGTTTCCGGTTCGAAAGAAAATATTTCCCGGGCTGTTTTAACGCGAGCAATTCCAATTAAGTGAACTGTGGCAATTCCGTCGCGTCAATATACAAACAATTGCGCCGGACTGGGGTCGGGGTATTCGTTTATTCGGTCATTAGAGTTCTAATACACGCGCGGCTGCACAAGGCGGGTCATGCTGGTGCAGAGATGTCGAGTATATTCCTCGAGCACGAGAACGCGTGCGGAGGGTAAGGTTGTTGCGATCCTTTGAATGCGCCATCGGCATGGTAAACACAAACACCGCCCGGCCCATTAGAATAATTATCCACGCGTGTTCATGTCGACGGGGCAGCCCGCGACTTCTAATTAATCCGAGTACTTCACTATGGAAATTAATTCAATAGTGTATCGGTCTCTTTCTCGCCGTGGCAACCTTACAAAACGCGAATCCCGACCGAATATCGCGATAAATTCGTTCCGAACATGCTCAGCGAATATCGTCGGATATCCACCAAAATTTGGTCGCGTTGGATAACGGAGGAGGACTCGGTATCTTCCCAGAGACGAAATCTCTTTTTCATCGCGTAATCACGCGTTATGAAACAACGCGCTCAGCGTGCTCCCGTTGTTTTAGTTTTCCGCGCGCAACGGGGATAACAATGGGCTCGCGTGTCATCGATTGCAGACCGTCAAACCGTAAAACACGAAATTTCCAATACACTTTTGCCACGCTGAAGCCCAGACGAGTGATTTTCATCAGCGACTCTATGGGGCCAGTTAAAAATTTGACGTTCATCGTGTGCTTCACGCTCCGAGGCGTCTTCTTTTCAATTTTTCAAACACCGCACGCCCAGCTGCAATCGATACTCTGCCACGCTCTGGTCGATCTTACGTTTCGTATTGCGCGTATCGCTTCCGACAATAGCACTTCGTTTGGATTGTACATTTTTTTCTTGCACCGACAAACCAATTCCAGGGGAGAACGAAGCGAGAAAAAAATGAAAGAACTCGTACGTGAATACGGAGGAGCGCGGTATAAATGGAAATACGGTTTTCTATGTGTTTAATCATATCAAAGAAGAATATCACGTGGCTGCGAGCGCTTTAATGTTTGAGCGTCGATAGGAAAGAATTTCATTTAGATTCAAGACGAGGGATTCACCGAGGTATAACGATAAAATGTACTGTGAATTTTATGCACTTGTATATTTCCTTTCAAAGTTCTGCCGGAAAAAGTTCAGAATGTTCACCTTGACAACATACTTTAAGGGGAACGCGATCGGAGCTGCTTTCTCCAGTTGCTAAAACGGCGTAGGAATCGAAATTATGTATTTATCATTTCGCGAGCCAGTATATCGATGCATGTAAATCGTCGATATCGGAGGATAAGGCAAAGCAGCAGTGACTCGGCGCGTAGTCATTCAGATTCCGATCTGTTTCGGATTCAATCTCGTCAAATCGAACGTAATTTGTATCGAGAGCACAGGGTGGCTCGATGGCAGAACGCATTCGCCCCTTGAATTTAATCAGACGATTAACGAGAGCCGGCTCTCGGGAGAGAGACGGTCCCGCGATAAAAAGGAATTATTTAGGTCATTGCGGGTCAATAATGCACGGGGATGATGGATGTAAGGCCAGAACCGGGCACGGATCCGTGGTCGTTCGTCACCGTGGACGAGCATAATCCTTCCTTTACCGTTCATTTCAATTTCATTAGTCGGTCTATATGAAGTTCTGCGCTCGCAGTTGTAATATTCTCCTCGGCGGGAATAGCCGTGATCCCCACTCTATTTATTCACCCGCGTAATTCACAACCGGAAGGTGCTCACCGACCGGAAACACATACACGGATGTGGCCATTGTTATTCGGCCTCGTGTCAGGACGCCCCATTCTACCTATAACGGCCACCAATCACACCCTTACAATCCCTCTCATGCGTTCTGCTTATTTTTCGAAAATCATAGGGAATATCGGAGACGACGGCGCGGCGAGTCGATCTTAGGGCTGTTTTCAACCCCGTAGCCGCCATTGCCAAGGTATTAACCACCTATCCATCGTTTCCATTCTTTCACCAACACTGTACACAATTTCCATATCGATCCGGCGCGCTCCTCAATTTTCTTCTGATTCGCAAACCACAAATTATTTGTCCGTTCTTCACGAAAATTGAAAATACTTCGAAATCAATGAACATTTAAATAAATTGTTTTCCTTCGCGCAAAATTCATGCGAAGAGTATCGTTCTTTAGTGTATTGGCGCGTTTTGAATCTGAACGACCCTATTCATTCGTGAGCGAGGACGGAATGATTCGGCGGAAGGCAATTTCGCTCAGGTATATTGCACTTCCGTTTCTTTAGTATAATTGTATTAAACGCTTAACTTAAACGGATCAACGTGACATATATCGACGACGTTCCCGGAGCTTCTAGATGAAAGCGGAGCTGTTATGAAGCTGGCCGAATAAAGGGCAGCAATATTGTTCTATTGTACGTTTAAATTGCCAGTTCTACTTTCAGCCGGTAAAGAATGACTTCCCCTGCTCCGTAGCAGTTTCAATAGAATTTTATAAAATTCAACAAAAAATATTGCCGCAACTAGAATCTCCGCCGTACGCAGCGCGACGTTTAATCTCTAATTTATTTTTCATTAAAGTAACCAGACTGTTGTAACGGTGACATATTTTATTTTTCTTGTTGATAATATTGCTTTCAGAAAATGATCTTCCGCATTGTAATATTCTGCAACTATTTACGAATGTTATACGAAGCAGAACTTCTCCTTACGGTGTAACCAGCAATATTCCACGCGAAATTAGAGGATAAAATAAACCGGTACATAGAGAGGAACGTGGAAAGAGAATATCGAGCTGTGCAACGCGTAATTATGTAGTATATGTGACGATCCCTCATGAATATTCCCACGTGCACGGTTACTTCATTATTAGGTGCAGTTTCTGGGTGAGAGGACAAGGAATTCTGTACAGATTAAATGGAAATTAAAGACAAGGATCTCTGATTAGCTATGTATATTAGACAGAAAATCGATATGTACCTTGTTCAAGAACCCGATATATATGGAAAGCGATGATTTTCAGATTTATTAAAAAACTCCGCTATATCAAGGAGATCGACGGTAAAATTATTTCTGCGCTATTCAAAGGTTCCAGCGAGGTAACCTCGTGCTCCCAATATTTCACAATTAATTGACACGATATTTTCGTACGCGTTTTAATTTCTAAAGAAATCCCCAATTTCTCGTGTCAGTGGCAGACAGACGTCTCACGTAACAATGTTAAATATATCACTTTCCGAAAATGTTCAATCGGAAACCGAGCAGAGAAGGCGGAAAGCTTATGTATTATCCAACCTGTTTTGTCTGGATGATTCAACACGTGAAATAACCGGAGTTTGAGCCGCGTTTATTTGAATGCTTGTTCAATTTCGCGGTACACGCGCGATGAGAACGGATCGTTTTCAAGGAAAATTCCATGTGAAATCTCGGGGTTCTTGCGCGTATGAAACCGGCTTCTTTTGTGCCGTGATTACGGAGCGAAGATTAAAGCAAACATTTGCCATTTCGAATTGCGCGCCGCGTAATTTACGATCGCTGAAAACTCGCGTATTTACTGGCGATAAGACTTTCGAGCGTCGAGTCACTTAATCATCCCCTTTGGTTTCCACTTCCACTTCAAACTTGTGGCTTGTCTGCATTTGATGAAATTTCACCCCTAAATTCACCGCTCATTTTATTCCAGGTATTCTAAAACATTTTCTAAAAATTACTCTCGCAGCATCTTACGTGCAACGATTTCCGGAGAGATGTGCGAGGGTCAAGGGAATGGAAAAGGTTCCTCGACCGACACCGTGTTTGTCGGGGTTGGCCGAACGAACCGCAAGAAGAATATTTCTCTCGCGGGGAGTTAATTAAACCGAAACGGATAACAGTATCATGGTCGGGCTGGGTCGAAAATTCCGTGGGATTCCTCGGATTTCGCATGGGCGAGTCCGAACTCGATCCCGAATCCCGAATCCTGAATCCCGAGGGTGAAAGGTTAATCATCGGCGAGTAGCGAAACGCGGAGGGTTAGGGGTTTAGGGGCGGGATGGAAAGCGCGACATGAATATCGAAGTATCTGTCTGCGATTCGCGAGCCTTGGCAGTTCGATTTTGTCGGACACCGGTGTTTACTCTGGCTTGTTCAAACAATAGACGTGCCCTTTTTGTTTCTCCTTCTCGGTCCGCGGTGAGTCCACGTCCAGGGAACTAGCAGTGCGGAGGGGAAGGGAGGGGTTGTAGTCGGTAGTGTGCAGCACCGGTCGAACCCATCGGTGGTGGGGAGGGTGTGCGGGGTTGAAAAAGAGTATAGAGGATGGCCAGCGTGGCGGTGCGGTGGTGGCGAGGCACAACAAATATAACGGGTGGACGTGCAGCTGGCGAGGAGAGTCGCCCGGGTGATTTCGCAGGATTTTGTAATTGAAACGCTTTTCGAGGTGGAACCGGGAGGAAGGAACACGACAGATAAACGCCGGCTCGGTTCTCTCTGACCCCGGTCCTATTGCCGACCTTTTATTTCGCGTCTCGAGTAGCTGTAGAGAGGCAACTTAACGGAATGTCCAGCTATTTTGGTAGCGTGTTCCCCTCTCGCTTTTATCTGCCGCTACGTGCTTCTTCTTCTTCGGATTCTTTTCCTTCGTCTTCGGTTTCTTCCCGTCAGCTTTTTCTCGTCTGCTTCGTTTTCGTTGCTCCGGGCTCCTCCTTTTTCTCCTGATTCTTTCTCTCTCTCTCTCTCTCTCTCTCTCTCTCTCTCTCGTTCATCTTCACTCTATCACTGTTTGCTCTTCGCCTGTTGACCGAGAGAACCTTCGGGTCATGATCGCAAACAGGTTTTATTGAAATCTGTCTTCCGAGCTGCTCTGCGGAACGATTCGCGAACCGCTGGCTCCTATGTATCATCCCCTCCTAGCCAATATTTGTTTTATTATTATTGTTTCGAGTTCAATCTCTGGCGAACAGTTCTGTTTCACTTTGAAACGAGCTGGGACGTGTTGCTGCCACTGTAGACATTATTTGACTTGTCTTCTTGCGTCGAGTGTCATTTTCGTACATTCGCTGGATCAATCCATTGTTATCGTTGCTGCGTTGCGGGTCTGACTGCAATTCCAGAAAATCTATATTCAAAAATTCGATGAAAAATGTTTTCGAGCAGTGAACGTGAAAACGAGAATCGACGGGTTTAGAACAATAGGAGAAGCGGAAGAGCAAGATGAAAACGCGAAGAAATACGTACGAAACCGTAGAAAAGGCGGTGGAACAAAGCGGTAAGAATTGTTCGGGGAACAGGAGACAGTGTCGTGGAAGGTTATTTTTAGCCGATGAGCAAGGGAAAGTTTCGAAAGTTGTACACGCGGTGAATAGTACCCCGTAAAATAGAAAGCATTTAAAGAGGAAAGGTAGGAAGCCGGGCTCCCGCGGTTATACGCGAAACGAAGTCGTTTTACTGTTCGGTTCTCCGGGAAACAGTATCGAAGACGACCGTCACGAATCGGAGTTCGCGAGATCTCGATATTGTTCGCCGCATATTTTTAGATGGTACGTACAGCTGCGCGATCGTTGCCCCTGACATCTCTCCGGTCTCTCGAACCCCTCCCGGAATTCTCTTGCTGTTCGTTTTGCGTCCCTTGTGACGGCGATAAACTTTACGGTTGCCGCGGCGCGCAACGTGGAAGCCCATGCGCCAAACAAAGACCGACAATCCCTTGGCACGGAGTCACGATGCGCCGCTAATGAACACCCCGCGCCGATTTTAGATGCCGGTCACTAACAAGTGTGACGCCAGATGAGCAGAGAAAGCTCCCAGAATATTTTCGTCCGGGATAGCAATGCTTTATTCGAAACGGAACTTTGTTATTTTACAATGTAACCTTTCACGAGATGTTACAACAACGGCAAAAATGATCGTACATCTATATCGAAAAAAATTGTTGAATCTCTTTGCAAATTGGAAGTTTTTGATAGGCCGTTGTCTATCCAGAAGCTGGAAACATATGCATCGACGCGGGAGGATACAATGAACGAGCCGAAACGGCAGGGAATAGAATATCGGAATTTCCGGTTTCATTTAAAAACGAGCGAACACGAAGCTCGCGCGAGTGGAACTCATTCAAATTCCGAGGCGGGATGTTTAGCGTTTGTTAGGTTCTCGATCGATCAAAACGGGAAGAACAATGGCGGAAAAAATATGGGGCCGTCCATGTTGGTCGTTTCGGTGATCAAAAACCGCGGGACTCGGTTGACGAGATAGCGTTTTCCTCGGGGGTCCAGAGGCGGCATTACTTCCCTGATGTATAAACGACCGGCGGAACACTGTTTTCGCCCCGTTAAGTGTAAACAAAAACGTCTGCTTAAGCGTCCGGTGTCCCCCGTATGCCCGCTGTCGCTGTTCAAAATGAACTCTCCATAATTAAACACGGTCACGGTAAATTAAAACAATAAATACCGAGGCAGCGCGGCGGAACGAAAAAACAGAGGAGGAGCGGGGATCGGGCGAATTTGTCGTGCCGGTTGCACATTTTGCACCCTTGTGTGAGCTTCTGCGTGTTGGCCGGTGTATTCCGCGTGTTTCACGGTGTCGGTGCGCGTGTGTACACGCGTGCTCGGTGCAACTGGTACTCACGGTGGGAAACGGCATAATGCACGAGTCTCGTTTTTCCTCTCTGCGTGATTTCTCGGTTCGTAAATCACTTCGTCGCCGAACGAATGGCGGTCGATATTTTATCATCAATTCGTCGACGCCCTGACGATTAATTGCGAATTATGGTGCACCTACCCGGTCGATCGATCCTTTTCTCCAAGACGACGATTAATTGGATAATTTCATCGTATTCGTTTTATTTTTCTTTGAATTTTTCACTCTCTCCCTACTCCTCCCCGTTTCTCTCTCTCTCTCTCGCTCTCGCTCAAGTTCCGATTGGAAAAGGCTAATTAACTTGCCAGCTTACGACTATTTATATCTGCTTCGCGAGGCGAATCGACGTGAGTTACCTTTGCGAAAAATTCTAGCTCCGCCAGGCTCTACGGTATGCATGTACTGTGCTGCAGCAAAAAGAATATGCATTAAAGAAACTTTGTTTTCTTGTGATGGGGATGGAAAGGGCAGTGTTTTATACTTGACGTCGAAATTATTTGAAAGTAAAAGAGTATTTGAGTTTCATAGTTCTCTTTCCCGCGACTACTGATTCATTTCACAGTATACAATGTCCATTGTGGTTTTAATAATTAATTTTTTATGTCATTCTGAGCCAGAAGTGAAAAAAAGGGTGGTTGGAAACTGCTATTGTTGGATCCACAGGGAAACAAAAAATTTCATGAGAAACAAGAAGATGAAGAGTAAACAATGTTATGTATATTTATTCGAGATACGATGTTGAAGTTGTGAAAAATGAGGGCGAGGATGAAGAACTTCTCGCTGGCGAAAAAATCAAAAATTTTTAATGAGCTACTTTGAACGAAAGTTGTTCTACATCAAAAGTTAGACGAATATAATAGTTGGTGCTATTTGGGTACGTCAGCGGTTAATTAGCCATACTTTCCAATCAAATCTTATCAAATTTTCATTCAATGGGATAACTAGCTTTATGCAAAATAAATATTTGCTAGTGTAGTCGACACAGACATTGTAAATACTATATGCGAGTAATCAAAAGTGAAGGGGGCATTAAGAATACAATGAATTCCGAAAGGTTTCTGGAATGTAAAGGGCTTTTCAATATTTCCAGGGGTTAGGAATGTTCAGGAATGCAAAAGGGGACTGGAAAGGATTCTTGAGGGTATACTTCTTTCGTGCGACTGTTGAATTTGATATCGAATGGTTCCATTAAGAGGATTCGACAGTATTAACCAGCCTTTGTGACGAATCAGCGCATGGTAACTATAAAATTAGATGTTAACGCGACCATCGGCTCGTGTTCTGCCTTTCACTCGATTATCAATTCGCATTCTTGAATTGTCGATCGGTGAGAGAGCCAGCCCCGAGCGTGTAAGTGTGTTCGGGTGTTTTGTTCCCCCGCGGATAATGCACAATGCGTCCGGATTCGGAATCCACGTGAATTGCTCATTGTACGTTAGTCCGACTATCGCATGTATCTGGTACACTCCTATTTCACGTGACACTCTGCTTTCACCGAAAATTTTCCGGATAATGCAACGTCGTTTATGGCCTTGATACGCATTTGGACCGCGTTCGTTACAATTTGCTGGACATTCGAACCTGGTTTATCGTGTACCAATGCCCATCGTTCCAGGTAAATGTAACAGCGAGTCGTGTAAGAAGAACTCGGCACCCGTGAATCATTCTGGTCGACGTTAATTAAAGCTACGAGCCACTGATCGATGCCGTGAACCGTTGAAAACTACAGACTCACAAAGAAATGCATATTATTGTTCCCCGCTTCTTTCATTCGAACTGTCGAACGAAAAATAAATTTAATCACTATGTACAAAAAAAGAATTTAGTTATAAATTGTGGGCAGCAACTGTTTCCGATTAAATCTGGATCGTCCTCGATTCCGCGAGCATTTCAAATTGAAAATCTCGGGGCCGGGTCATCGGCAGTCATGGGTGTTGCGGCCGCCCCTGCCAATTCGAATCGGCCGCCAGAACAAACATTAATTTTCGTGCTGGCGACGTGGGGAAAAAGGGAGAGGCAAAAGTATTCGCTGGAAATGCGGAACGGTCTTCCGTTCGTTGGACATTTGCGGACCCGGGTGTCCAGCGAAATAAAAAAATCCGCGTTCGCGCCAATGCGAGCATCGCTCCGTAAGAGCAAATACGCATTCACAGCGTGTGAAGTTTCTTCCGTTCTTTGTAAACAAACCGGATTATTTATCATCGTGGGGTTTCACTTTCTGCTACGCCGCGCCGGACAGACCGTCCGGTAGCTTTAAACAACAGCGACTCGGTTAAATTGATCTGCGCCGTGCGCGGCCATTTTTTCCCCATTAATACCTCGCCAATTTTTACTGTACAATTTGCTTGAACATTCTCGACGTTCAAGCACGTTACATACGCTTTTCATTGAAAAGGGATATGTTCTGCTCGGGTCTTTGTAATGTTTATAATTGCTGTTCGCGAAACCGGCGACGTAAATGATACAATTTTTGCTGAACGGGATCTCTTTTAATCGGCATAAAATCCGCAATGTAGTAATTAGCTACTAACCGTGTAAATTGGTTCCGAGCATCAACGGACGATTAGCGTTAAATTGAGCTCGCCTACGCTACGGCAGCATACAAATTTCCAAAAAAAAAAATATGAAAAAGAAATATCTCGCAGACCCTATGGAGAGAGAGAGAGAGACCGGCGGTCTACCTCGAAAAATGCGAGACCGCACAAAGTTCCGAGCTCCCGCCGGCGAAATAAATAATTCGACGGAGCTCAGAGGGAAGTGGCAAGCGTCGGCCTCTAGCGTTCGGTGGATACGAGTTCGAATTCGAGCATTTAATTTGAAAGCACCGCGGCGGAATGCGGCCGCTTTCAGTATCAGCGAAAACTTGATTCGAGTGCGGTGCATCTTGAATGCAGTGTCTCCTCGCAGCGGAGCGTCCTCGAGAACGGAGCGGAGCACTTTAACGCAAATTAATTGGCTGTGACGGCATTAAACGGCACGCGGCTCGGCGTTGCTCGCAAAGAATCGCGTGCTCGAGGACGATGGGAGGATGGGAGAGGGTTGTGGGCGAGAGATAGATCGAGCGCGTTAATTGGTAATCATCTCGATTAGCTTTTGCCGGGGGCCAAAGAATCGAGTGGCACGGCTGCGCGGCGGAGGCTTTTGTTTCGCGGCTGTTCCGCAGGATAATTGTCCCGATAACGGCGATAGGACGCGTATGGGATCCTCACGGGCCGAGATAGGGATCGCGACACGGCTGTATTCTACACCATTGCGGACCGTACATCGTGAAAGCACGGCGCGGAGGCTACGGTATAACGGTGGCAACGGTATAACGGTTGTCCACGGTGTTCTCGGACGCGCGATTAACATTCTCGAGCACCGCCGGCATCGCTGTTACCGCCACCAGTTTCGAAGGGCCGAGATGCCCTCCGGTCACTCGTACACACCCCGTTTCGCCCACACATCCACCAGCTCGACCCGACTAGCCTTCCCTTTAAAATACGGCACTGCTGGGTGCGCGTATAGTTGGTATAGTAGGCTCTCTCCACGGTTTCTCTCACCGGTGTGTTGGCTATTAACTTCTCGCATTGGCCCGATCCGATCGATAGCGTCGTGCCAATGCACCGGGCCCGTTATCTTCTCGCTAGGCTGCATTAATGCACCTCCAGTTATTGGACAAAATGGTTCCGGGGACGCTCTGTGAAACGTTAGTGTTGGACGGCGGCTTGATACGCCGGGACCCGCTGGTGATCTGTGACGCATTCCGCTCGCCGGGATTGCTCTCGCCGCTTCGGGTTAATAGGACGTGACAGAACGAGGAGAGAATCCTATCTCTCTCTCTCCCTTCCTCATTCCTCCCGTTCTCTCTCTCTCTCTCTCTCTCGCTCTCTCTCTCTCTCTCTCTTCCTCTTTCGATCCGAGCTTAAAAGTCACCGGCTATTTTCAAGCAGACTGGACCGGGGACGCAAATGCCCTCGGTCAAATTTCTCAGAGGACATCAGAGGACAATTTTGTCTTTGGCGCGTTTAATCGGCTGAAAGTTATATAGTATTTATTTTCGAATTCCTGTAATATCTTTACTGTTTCAAATCACACATTTGGTGAATGCATGAAAAGGACAAAGTCCACAGAGCGCTGCCAAAGTGGTGACAGGCCGTTCAGAACCTAATCTGATTTCCTCGTACTTTCATATAACCATGATGTAGAAATGAGTGCTGATAGCGAAGGGTCCGAGGCAGAAATTGGCCGAGAACAATTTATTTCTTGTATCCTTCGCAGCGTCAGCTTAGTCACGCCGAGGAAAAACTGCGTGGGCGTCTCGCAAAGTGGAAACACGCTTTGATAGGAGAAAAGTGGGCAATTGATCGAGATGTTTAGGAAAGTGACGTTCAGGGGTGGTTCTCCGTTCGAAGAAACGGATCTGATTGCGAGCGAAGTGAATGTCCGAACGCGACGGGGGTTCCACAAAAACAATGTCAAATGATAAATCCGAGGGGGAGCGGGTGGAAATTCTTCGAGAGGGCGATACGCATGTCGGAAGGGAAACGGTCCTGAGAAATGGAGGCATTTTCTGATAGGAATCGCTGAATCGGTGGAGCAAGCGTCATGGGAGTCAGAATTGGGGGAAGATGCCGTAAAGTTAACCACGGATGTTACCGTGCTATCGAAACAGAAGTTAAATATCATTCAGAGAAACAAACTAAATTATCAAACTTGGCCGTGCTTCGTCGAAATGGACCGTGGAACTTCGAGACCAGCCAAAATGACTCGTTCCCGATTTTCTACCCGATTGCTGCTCGAATCGTACAGATTGTTTTCGCTACATTATGAATTTTATGCGTTCGCGACAAACATGCTCCTTGCAATCTATCTAGAATTGCATAGTTCTATCATTTCAATTTTATTTTAAATTAACTTAGAAATTGTATTGCTCGCAGTTTTTTTGCGGGAAAATACAAACGAATGATTTTTATTATTATTATTATTCTTATTATGTACGGACCGAGGTCCTTTTATACATGGGTTTACAGACGTTTTGTATAACTTATAAAAACAAATAGAAAGTAACAAAAATATACAGAAAGAACATAGAAAAAAAAAGAAAGAAAAAAAAGAAAATTTTCTTAACCTAAAATTTTTACATTCGATGGACAAGCGCAGAACTAAACAAATACAGGTACGATATTAGCGAATTTTGGCCGATCGGTGCATTCGGGGTAAGTTGCATTCTGCGGCGGTCGAAAATATTTTGGCGGAATCGTCGCACGGCAATTTCGGAAGTCCTCCCATTAGCATAACTCAGGGCGCACGCGGCGCGCGTTAATTAACCGGAGAAGCATAATAATCCCAGTTTAGATGGTATCAAGATAGCACGTAATATATCGTATCGATATTCTGCGGTCAGATCTGTTTTAATTGAACCCTCGGCAGGAGGGTTCCCGCAACGCGTGTAAGGGTAGCAGAGGGTTAGAACGGGGGGTTGGTGCATCGTGACATTTTGCGGCGAAATAGATCCACGATGCCATCAACGATGCGGGGTGATTATTAAGTGCATCCACGGGTAATGGAAAGCCGGGGCTTCGGTCGCCGTCACTTTTCCTTGTTCCCAGAGCTGCTCGGCTATCCGCGCGTCCATCTGCATCACGCGCATCGCAGAATCCGCCGCGAGTCTCACGGTGGTGCAACGGTGCATCGGTGAAACGGTGCAACGTCCAACGCTCGGCGACGCGTTTCTCCTCGCCCGCATAAACTGGCTCCGCGCGCAATTACGAAATGTGTCGTTTTCAACGATCACGATGGCCGCGGGTGGGCTACTGGATCGAACGTACACAGGTCCTGCACACTATCGTTCATAGTTATTCAGACACTTCCGCGTCCATGCCGTCATTTACTCGCTGTCGTTATTGCAACGCTAATTTATTGAATCATCCGGTCCCTCTCAGATTCCAACAGCGAATTTCTTAACAACAACGAATTCTGTGCAGCCTCCCGCACAATCTGATAGATTCATTTATTTTCTTTTATGCGAAATAAAAATTGTCTGCATGAACTTCAAGAAGCAAATCGTACTTTGTAAATCATACCAGCTCGTTTTCCCCATGAATTAATCAAATCCACAGTTTAATGATAAAGCACCTTTGGGCAGACGGAAGATTCTCGGTCTAACGAGGGTAAAGAGTGCTCTGACCGGACCCTGCGGCGTATCCGAATACTTCTGCAGGGTAATGTACGCGTCTGCACGTGTTTGTCGTGTCGGTCGACCCTCACGGCGAGACCTCGAACGCATCCGGTGCCCTCGGATTCATTACGCACGCGTGACGCGAGCGGTGCACCGTCACGCGTGCACGCAGGGTGCATCCTCCGTGCCGTACCACGTGCCGTCCACCTGTACACACGCAAATACATGTAGCTGTGTGTGCTGTTCGCGGCGAGTCTGCACGTGCCGTCCCGGCACACCACCTGATTGCCATTTCCCTGGAAGCTTCGTTAATATTTAGGCTAGGCCACGAAAACGGTGGCCCGGCTACGACCGCGGCGACGCGAACCGCAGTTTCGCCGCCGTTTTCTTTAGGTGCTACTCGCCGAGCTGCATACACAACGAGGACGCTGTTCCACACGCTCGTGTTAGCCGCCCGAGATTAGCCAATATGGGGACGCATTACTCCTGGATCCTACCGGTGCGGTGCATGCCACTTGCGTATCCTCATGCAACGATCCTCTTTGTGTAATCGAGCTGCAATTATTACATTCGATGTGATGCACCGCTTTTCTGGACCAGCAGACTTTCAGGTTTGACTTTAAATTCCAGGGTTAACATTCCCGCGTTTACTTTCTACAGAAAATTTTGCAGAAATTTGTCGGACCACTTTGAAGCGCGTCGATGAACGCTGGCAGAAGTAGAATTATTCTGAATATCTAGAGCGACTCTATTCGGACCGAAACGAATATCAAAGATTTCGGTAAAATGAAACGAAGAGGAATGGTTCGAATATTCCGCGGTATTTACCAGTGTGACTTATTGATAAGACAGCGAGAATGCCCGCCATTGACCATAGAACCGTGCGGGACTGAAAAAACACTGATAAGGGTCGAATGGTAAAAAGCGTTCCAGGTTTACTTCGAAGGTTATTTCTATTTTTTCCTAATTATAAAATGATGGGCTTGTGATCCCGTTACGGTACGATGCAGTTTAATGAATTAGTTGATATCGGTTTGATTTCTTTAATAAATTATCGGATTAAAGCGGGCTGGCGTCGCGGAAGAAGTCTGAAAATAATTCACGTTCATGGCAACTGTAGATTTAGTATTTGTTGCGTTATTAAATTTGTATTCAATAAATTACTGAACGTATTTAATTAATTTAAAAATCAACTACTAAAAATACTGTACGAGATACTATACCAGTTTCATATCGATGAGATTATGAAAATCATATAAAATGGAAATATTTCAGACCGAAAGAACATTTTGGTTATCGAATTAGCAACATTAAAGCACAAATGAGATCACGGAACGGGGCGCAATAAAATCAGTAATATCAAGAGCCCAAGAAAGGTTGAATAAATCGAAGATAAAAAGAAAATGTGGATAATGGATTGCGTGGTGGGGGAAGCGCGATGGTGATCGAGGCTCGCTAGGATAAATAGTAAAAAAAGGGGGATGATTACGGGGGTGAAGTATCGCCGCGAAATATCCCGCGGCGCATAATAATCGCCGATCACAGTTCCACTCGTTCGCTCGAGAGTATCTCGGGCCCATCAGAGCGAAGATTTATCTGGTCGTTCGCTTAAGACCTGCCGTTCACCCGGTTTTTTTTTCTACGCGAGCTTACGTGTAAAAGCGTCGGTCGGCGACGATAAACGAAGTGTCGATAAAGTTTCGCCGCGATAAAACGATGAATTTTCAATAGACGGGCGCCCGCGCGCGCCCCGACGGATAGCGAGAGCCAGACGAAAAGATACGACGCACCGGTCCTCTTCCTTATGGCCGTTCTTCCAACCACCCATTCTCACCCCCTCGAGGAGGGTGGAAGATCCTCTGGAAAGCAGTCACGTACAGACACGAATGACTTCGCTGTCGGACCCCACTCAACGTCGACAATTTATTTGCGACATCATAAACTAACACGTCCGGCGTTACGCTACTCGTGATTAACGAATCTCACTGTCACCGTTCCCGTTTCGCGGCGTCCGCGACTTTATCCCCGAATTTTAGACGCTCGACAGATCCGACCGCAACCGAAACCGACGATTCTCCTCGATATTTTTTCACGGTTCAAGCCACTGGAAAAAGTGCAGTTACGAGACAGCTCCGTTTTAATATTTAATACTGTAATTAGATTTATACTCACATTTATTTACAAATGTAGGAACTTGTCAAATTTTTGGTATTCTACAGATTTAACCCTCATCCGCCCCTCGTGTCAATTCGACACAGTTTTCCCGAAATAAGTTACACTGTTATGTATATATATATATATTACTCTGTTAATAAGTAACGGTATGACTCGTTTTTTATCGATTTTTTGTATCACTGAGTCAATTTGACACCGAGGGACAGATTCAGTTCGTGAAATGAGGTACGGATGAGGGTTAAGCATCTATGGTATTCATTTAATTGAAAAGTTCAACGCTACGAGCATCGTGTCCCCAGAAATAGGAGGCAGAATTATTGAGACACGGACTTAAAAATCAATTCCAACTCTAACTTATTTAGCAAATTATTCGAGATCTGCAAGATACGTATTGTCGAAGGACTTCAACTTCAACAAATTTGAGTCTTTAAATATGTATGCTTTAATCAGTAAATCAGTTATTTTGCTCCGGGAGTATAGAGAGGTAATGACAGTCCACTGAAATCCTTAAATATCCGCGTCAATATAGATTATTCTATATCCTAGTAGTCCAGGATATAATTTCGCAATTTGAAAAACCGTGGAAATCGTTTCCCGGTGTCAGAGTCGTTTTGCCGAAAAAATTACGGCCGGAATATAAATAGGATCGAGAGGCTCTGTTCGATGATCGATTGGAAGCACCGTCGGTTGTTTCATTTGATTTTGATAATCCTCGGCGAGATGTTGCTCTGACGGCCGTGCAATAACTCCCGTTCGTTTTCCGCGGCATAAATATTTCTTCGTCGGTGCGCGAACATTTCGGAAAGCCGGTTGCTCCGGCCTGCCACGAGTTTCGGTAAACGATATCATTCGGCTCGCGTTGCCCGCTCTATCAACGTTTATCTGTCATTAACGTGGATCATTTGAGTTAACGGTCGGTATTATTAATCTTCCGGGTATTGTTTATGCATCACGCATCCAGCTCGTTAACCAGCATCCGCGGCCGATAAACACGTCACGCGAAATGTAGGAACCTTGGCAAAATAGTCAGAAATTCTCTACAAAATCTGAACGTTTCATTTTGCAACATCACTTTAAATCATCATATAGAGTCTAAGTTGATCATTTTTCTAATCTCCCTTCAGCTCCGGTAATTAAGAATTTTTTAATTTTATAGACTGTCACGGAAATTAAAAAGATTGATGTCCATTTTAAAATCATTGTAACTTTGTTTAAAAAAATCGTAGGTTAATCTACCTAGGCTCATTTCGAAGCATGAAATGTCTACTTTCACAGCCTCGAGTTCGTTTTCTCCAAAAAAATTGTTATAGAATTCGGCGAGTTCGGAAGTGAGGGTTGATTTAAATAATGACTGCAGACGGTATACACGTATAAAGCCGTATATTTTCGAGCAACTAAGAGGTTACAAACTTTTATACAGATTGACGTTCTGACGAGGGACCACGAAGAAGCTTGACGCGATGGGGGAGTGTGTAATCAATTTTTAATAATTTTTAACAAAGATCCGCGCTGTGGCAGTTCATTAAATTGCATAGAGACGACCACGCCGGCGTGGACTACACTGCAGTATTATAAAGCAGCTGTACTATGGAGTATTAACGAAGTCATCGCATAGAATGGAGCCCAATTACTGTTAGTTCGGTCACAGGCAGTCTATTCATTAGCCGAATTGCGGAATAATGCGTGAAAAGAGAATACTAGTGGAACGTTCTTGGCTTTGTGGAAAAATTCACCAGGATCTTCTTCGGTGCTGTCCCGTCTTATTATCCCGTGGCAATATTAATGCATCCAGTGATATCGCGGGAACGCTAATTCCCGTGGAGCGGCCACGGAAACAGCTCGGCTTCAAGTTGTAGATGATAAATGGGCGATTAAAAGTGACCGCGGTCCCGGCGGAGTCGTCGCGACGCTTTATTGGCCGTGGAGCGTATATGCGACTGTTTACCCTCGCAACTGTGCTCTACGTTCGTGTGCTCGCCGACCGTAATACTTAGGGGAAAAATACGTTTGCACGGCGAACGTGGCCGGGATCATGCTGTCCGTCGCGATCGACGCAATGATTACGTTCGACTGCGCTTCGGGGCCATGGAGTAAATTCACGCGTAATCGCGCGCATTAAAATTAAACGCGCTGATCGAACCTCGGCTCTCGACGACAGAATCATGGAGCAATAAAATAATACCGACGCGGAGAATCCGCGCGTGATTCTCCTGTACAATAAAAAAAATCGGCCGAACACAGAGAGACCACGGTTTACGCTATAATTACGTGGCCGAGCAATTAACTCGGACGCCCCGAGGAACGAGTCCGGAGAAAAACGCCGCAGAGCTCTCGTACATCACTTCGCCCTGGTTGAACTCAAACACGGGCACGGTCAATTTTATCGCCCGGCGATAAATCAAGAAATATCGATTTCCCCGGCTGGGTAGCATAAGTTCCAAGGTCCCGGTATCAACCCTCTTTCGGAAGCTTCTTAGGGTTGCCGGTGGTATTCAGCAGATTTCGGATGCTGCGATGAATCTGAAGGTCTGCGAATGGTCCTCGGACCTGCCGGCTCAGAAAGAGACATCATTCTCATCCTTTAAAAAAATTTATACAAGACAAAATTTTTTAGTCCATGATTATTTTCCATCATTTTACTCTTCGACATTTTCCACCTCGGGGCTGAATTCCAGGGTTACCTTGTCTTCCCTCGCGGGGCTTGCAGAGGGTAACCGTTGGTAATTCCGCGAAAAGAAACAGTCAGCAGCTGCGAGACGAGGAGGAGACGAAAGGAAGAAGGGTTGGTCGGGGGTGGCAGTCGAAGGGAGCCACGGTCATTACGCGGACAATACCGCATTAATGGTTTAAATCGAATTTAACAGCCTACGAAGCTCTTCCGTCTCTCTTTCTCCATAGTCTGCGGTACCCTGCGGTGCCCTGCGCCCTTGTGCACCCCTACCCTCGCCTTACACGAATGCGCGACTAACACATCGACCACAATACCGCGGAGAATTTGATTGCTTTACGGGTTACCCGTGATTAGGTAATCTGCCTGTCTCATCGGGTGCACCCCCACCCCGTCTAAGGGGCGGGCTGCGGTATCGGCCCGTGGATCCTACCCCCTTCGAATTTGCCCGCGCTGATTGTCGTCGATGTGCGAGTGCCGCAAAATATGCCCGATAACGATCAAATGCCTATGCTTGTACATGCGAGCATCTTTGCACCCTGTTCGTCGTTCGAATCTTCTTCCAGGGAGACGCTTCCGAGAATGTATCTTCCCGGATGGATTAGGGTCTTGTTTTTCCGCTCTTGTTTCTTAAGGGGTGATTCCAGAGGGTTGCTACGTTATCTGAAGGAGGTTTTGTTATTCCAACAGAGGAGCATTTAGGTGGATCGTTCTGGAAATGTTTTAGATGTTAGATATTCGAAGGCATACATTCGAACGTCCGGGAATTCTTCGAAGACCATTGGAAAAGAATTATGGCGCCGAGCGTGGTTGAACGTTTAGTGGTATTAAATTCCTGTTCGAGGATAAATGAACTACCTTTGACGTTAACAACCAAGCGCCTTAATCCCTGCAATTTATACCATGCAAGATTTTCAGGCTGCCGTTCGTCTGTTTAATGAAGTTATACTCGTGCAGAAAATTCTGTAACTATTAGTGATTCGTAGACTGCGGATCTTTATGCATTTATGGCTTACAAAAATTGTCAATAAATTCTAGAGTAAGAAATTCGTCAGAATTTGATACGATTTTGATTTATTTCGAATCTACAAATGCTATTACCAATGAAAATAGGATTTCATTTGGTCCCACTTTCTTAAAATTTGTTTACAAAATTTGAAAATTCCATAAACATCCGCAGTCTAGTGATTTGTATTTCGCGATGTACGCCTCACTCTAATCGAGTTATTCGCGGAGTGAATTAGCCGCGTTGTTCGAGGGGATGTTCGTATAAGCAGAATAAGAATTCGCCAGCACCGTGTCGAATAGTTTGCGCGTGTGGAAGATCCGCAGTCTAATCGCTCGGTTGCGGTATTCAGGACGGCGCGTGGTCGAAGACTCGGTCCGGCAGAAATAGTTTACGGGTTTCGATTTGTACATGTTTGCGCGGGGTATAGCTGGCCGGCCTCGTTAGTCGATGGCGCGAATCACGACCCGCCTCTCTCTCTCTCCCTCTCTTCTGTGCGCTATAATTTTCGGAACGTTTCGGAATCAACGCGAAGGGTTTCGCCCTGGCCGACGGAGATATTCCGACAGCATATTCGGCGGGACAACGGCCGGATATCCGACTGAAATTTCTATCGCGCTAAAATGCGCGCAACGCACGGAAAATCCTTAGATTCGCAACGCATTACTGAGGCATCGGGGATTCATGAAATGCCCGGCTCGCGAATTACGAGGCTTCGTTCCGTCAATGATCTATACGGCGGGGTATGGGGGGGGGAGGGCTAACCGTTCGGCTCTGTTCGAAGCCGCCATGCCGCATTTCCCGCAATGTGTTTCTAGTTTAATGTTCCGCATCGCGGGCTGTACCGGAACCGATTTAAAAATGCACACGACTCTCCGATCGATTACGACGCGAAGGACCGCGGGTGCCGTCGCGACGGGTATCGAACTTTAAATTTCATCGATTCCCCATTCTTCCATGATAATGCCGGATCGTGCTGCCGCGAGCAGTGTACGAGCGATTCTCCTCCTTTCACTATTCGACCAGGCATGAATTATGCTGACCGGAGCGCGTAGTTCCCGAAAATATGTTTAACAATAATCAGTGATCTACAAAGAGTTTTTCTACTGGATTTCACTGCTCGCGTCACTAAAAATGGAATTTTTGTGAAACATAGCGAATGAATAGAATCAGCTGATGGAATCTCCGCTGATCAATGAGAGGTGATTGCTATTGCGATCGTCTGTACGCGTCTGATCCTATCAGCTAAGCTGGAACGAGTGTTCCGCATCGATGCTGGACTGTAGCTCGGTCTTGCTATTATTCAGCAAGAAATTAATCGGTGTACAGTTGCCTGTCCGACCAATATCGGCGTTTTCTACTGGTTGACTTGCAGAACAACCGTCGGAACACGGATTTAATCATGGATGGTTTTCTTCATAGGGCAGGTGATTGGGCGAACGTGTAAGTTTGTACGGGACAACGCGCAAAATCGAAAGCATCGGCCAGGTATATTGCATTTGGTACTCGAGTACCGTGCAACCCCGTAGAGAGAAACGAGTCTGTCCACGTGTTTGTATGACTGCGGGCGTGTGTATGGGCGTGCGTGTGTTTGTGAAGAGGCACACAGAGAGCTGGGCCAGCGAGCGTGCTTGTAGCCGGATATGTGCATGCACCGGGCATATCATATTTTGGGAGCTCGATATTACCACCAACCAGAAGACCGCAATGCATACTGAGTAGCCATCCCCCTTTTCTCTATTACACGGTCACCTAACGTATATAGAATATCAGATTCACGAATAATAACGAATCTATCACTTCCTCTCGTAAACAAACGCCCAGCCGGCTCGATATCCGCTCACGCCTGTTCAAGGATCACCAGTCGACAGGATCCAACTCGACCACCCCTCGATTTTAAATAGGGCGCTCCGTGATTTGGCTATGAATGTTAATGTCCAACAAGATTATTGCGCGCCCTCCGATTGCAGTGCGCTACACGACCACCCAGGTTTCGTTGAACTCGCCCCGATTGCTTTTCTCTAATCAGCCTCCAGCTCCAGTAATTAAGAATAATTTTCGAATTTCATGCTCTGTCACTTGACGAAAAGATGCCGACCTTCGAATTGTTGTAACTCCGTCTAAAAGAATCGGAGACTGATATACCTTGGCTCATTTCAAAGCGTGAAATGTCTACTTTCGCTGCCTTAAATTCATTTTTTCCAGTAAATTTTTTTAAGAACTCGGCCAGTTCGAAAGTGAAGGTACTTATCGATTTCGAAACTTCTGTAATTTAAAGCGTCTGTGCCCGCGTTGAAAATTTTTTTCACGACTGAAACTCACGCAGGTTTGAAGACCGAAGTCTCCCCTTTACAACGAGCTATTAAAACTTGATGTACGATCTTTTTTTGCGGAGTTATCGCACTTTAAATGAAAAGCGTACCGGCGTTAGAATCAGCAATGAGTATTACGACAGATTACGACATAAAGGGCGGTAAAACGGTGAAAAAAGATCGTACGCTAAGTTTTAATAGCCCGTTGTAAAGGGGACACTTCAATCTTCAAATTCACTGTAATTGTCGTCGCAAGAAAAATGTTTCAATGAACTCACAAACGTTTGAATTCAAACAAATTTTGGAATCAAAAAGTATCTTCACATTCGAGCACGCTACGTAATGTAAATATCTTTTTGGGAAGAATGAACTGAAGTGTTTGAAAGTAGATATTTTTAGCTTTAAAATGAGTCTAGGTACTGTGCTGTACGATTTTTTTTCATAAAGTTACAACAAATTGAATCGACAGTTTGAACAAGTGAAACGATTATATTAAGGGTGAATCCTCGATGTGAAAATTGCTACTGCGATTGAAAAATTGATTAAGAGACCCTTAACTGTGAATTACGGACTACAAAATGCAGTGAAATAAATGCAGGTAGTAAATGCTTTCAGTGCGGAAAGAGAAGGTTAAAAATTGGTTAACGAAAACACCACTTTCCGCAGTATTTTCGATTCTATGAAAACGGCGGGTCGGCGGATGATTTAAATTGTAAATACGTGTCGACGCGAGCTGTCGGTTTCCGGTTCCGCGTCTTTCGAGAGCACACAGAGACGGCCGGGAATCGATATTTCGACGTTTCTGTCGGCGTGGGTCGCTCGAAAATAAAAAGTATGATTAACGAAAGTAAATTGTCTGTTTGCGTGATCGAAACAGCAGGCGGAGGGACGCGCGGACACCTGTTGAGCGTCTGTTTACTCTGTAAAAAAGTATAATCTTTCGGGCGTGAATTGCAGATGCATCCTTCATCGTTTTGTTTTCGCGTGTGGGCGGCGGTACGAGTCGCGCGTCGAAAGCCTGCCTGGATTTTATTTCACGTTCCCTCGACACGGTCAATCTCATAGTTGACGATGATTCGACGACGGGATAGACGAGATAGTATTTTTTCGGGGGGAACGAGGTTAGAAGTCGACAACGAGATAATTCGGACACGAGCAACGAGGTGCACAACGCTCGAGGACAGGCCAGCGCAGCTGCACACCGTCATTATGAAACTTCGGTTGGATTCGAATCGAAAGTTGCTCGGTTTTTTTTCACCCCCGATCCCCGTCCCCCGGCCGCCACAGCCAGGAAATTGGAAGTTCGAGTCCCGGACCCCCATTAACATTTTTCGCTCGGACTTGTTACCATTGTTTGAATTTCGAACAAGCTTTGACGCTGCCTTGCATTAACGATGAACAGGAAAAATAACAGGTCACGACGGCGGAATTTTAAATTTCGAACTTACGTAATCGGAAAATTGCATTAGTAATTCTTCGACGGGGACGGATCGGGACCGGGCTTTATACGCGGGCAAATAGTTCGTAATTTCGCTACACCGACGGGCTCCACTTTTATTTACATCGTTATGCTCCCTCGTCCGCTTTAGGCAACCGTTTACCCGTGATTTCCGTCGATCGATCGACCCTCTCTCTCACAGAATTTTTCTAAAGAATATTAACACTACTTGGTACACAAGTTTCGACGAATTTATACCAAAGGTTTCATTAATCTGAAAAGTTCCCGATTGCGAATTTGACATCCACCGGCAATGCTGTTCAAACAAATGAAATTTTACAGCAAAAGAGAACCGGCATTAATATTTGTAATACATTTAAACATTGCTTTAATCACCCAGTGTTTAAAAACAACAGCGAGCAGGAAATTACAAAGGCGCTTTTGTGAGAATTAATTAAATCGATTTTTCTATACACGAGCATGTTACATTTTGATGACGCGCGTGCTAGCCACTGAAGAAGAAAATTCCCGATTAACAGGACAATTTAAATGTACGATTTATTCTTCCAAAGCTCGCATCGCCCCCAAGGAAATCATTCGAAGCGCTGATGATAGGTAGCGGCGGAACAGCGAGCGTGTCGCGCGAAACATAAACTCTATGCATTCGCGAGTGGTACAGCGATAGAGAATACTAATGTCCTTAGGATTTGCTGCGTGTCACTTCCGGTTGGACGACTTTGCCGCTGCAAAAATACTGGAACGTGCTAATACGATGTGAAGCATTTTCACGATTATCATTAGATATGTGTCTCTTAATTATTCGCGTACAGAATCCTCCAAACAATTTGAAACAGATGAAAATGTTTAATAATTCTGTGAACGTTTCCCGCAATTATTAAAGCGCAAAGCCATAGAGAATGTCGGAAAGCAGGAGTGAACGACCCGCACGGTGAAAAATGAGTCCTAAATAAACAATAAACTTTCCGCCCGCAAGGTTCGTTTTCGAGAAAACCGAGTTTGAAAATTCATACGGTCCTGCGTGCCACTGTACAGGTATTGGCTGCCGTGTCTGACCGCAACTCACCGTATCCCCTTCCTGTAAATTGCCACGCACGTAAAATTTCACTCTATATTTTCCGGCGTACTTTATCGCGTAAAATCCCTTCCCGATTGTACCGCGAATATCGGTGTCACCTCTACATTCAACGCGAGCAGTATTTCACCTGTGTTTGGGTTCACGGTAACATTTTAACGAAAGCGATGCTTAAAATTTCCTTCGGGACATCGAAACTACACGGACGATCTGTCGGCGATGAATCAGGATAATCAACAGGACCCTAAAATCAAGGAAACGTTGGAGGAGTGCTAGCGAGGGGGAGCGGTACAGAAGAGTCTCGCGGTACGAGCATCGAGGAACGACATAAAATTGATTCTGCAAAGACTGTCCCACCGGAAATCGCTATTAACCGGTTTTTACGATGGTCGTAGTAACGTCGGCCCTACCTCCTCGCGATCGATACGCTTCGAGACGCTTTCAGCGGCGATCTAGACCTGTCTAGCCGCAGTAAAAACGGACCCTAACGTTCTAATTATTGTTTCGGATCCTCGTGGACCCGGGTAACCGTGCCTCGCGGAAACCAGGCCGCCATTTTGTTCCGTTTTACGAGCGTGCACTCGTTACGAGGACGTAAAGATCGCGCTCGCTCGCTGCTTTTTATTAAATTCTGTCCTGGCGACCGACGACCGGCGTAACGCGACTTTCGGTGAGATTTTTAAGAGCATCGAGGCGGAAGTCGCGATCCGTCTGCACACCGCGAATGGCCGTCGCGACGCCTCGCTTGGGTTTCGGCTTAATTCCACCGGTTTCTTTTTTCACGGACGCGTATCAATGCGCACATCTTGCGGTTTACGAGCGCTACACTACCGGAATAAAGCATTTCCACTTTCGAAACGCTTTCTTCGTCACCGCCGACGAATTCGCGAAAAAAAACAGCGGCGCAGAGAATTGGAGCATTCGTCAGCTTACGATTTTTCCAAACAGGCAGAAATGTCCACGTCAATTCTGTGTCCTGCAATGAATTGACACATTAATTCCCATTAATTCTTTGTGAAAAATTTCGGAATTACGACGCTGGCTATTCTGGTCGAATAAAGTTCGAAACGTAGACTCTATGTTCAGGCTGGGCGGTTCAAATTTGCGGCTCCCAGGCATTTTTGGGTCTGCGGTTTCGCCCGGAAGAGCCGAGTAATCAATTTCTAACGTCCCGTTACATCACGGAGGACCTCTTTCCTGAAACTTCTCGCGGCACGTATAGCAGCACTATTCAACGAACGGTACTCCCTCGCGTGTAGTCGGCAGCTAACTCACGAAAAAAGAAAAATTACGAAAATTAAGCCGGAGAAGGAAGGAAGAAGGCGAGGAGTAAGAAGAACGAGGAAGAAGCAGAAGAAAAACCGGAGCGAGGGCTGCTAACTAACTTAATACAGAAGAGCAATGTTTTTTCTTTCGTATCGTGCTCGACGCCGGCGAATCAAGAAAGGGCTTATTTATTCATAGGATCTACCGTTCCGGCTTCTTCTTGCCGCATCGCGGAAGGTTTTGTTTAATTAAGCAATCACCAAAGAAGCGTGGTCTCGATTCTATTCCGGAACCCTTGAATGGGAGCTCGTTATTAATTACCGTGCCCCGCGATATTTGTTTATGAACAATTTGAGGTTTCGCCGGAGAACTCTCGACGAATTGTCGCTATTTCCGGGGTTTTCCAGCGAATTGACCGCCATCATGTTGCTCGGGATTTTTTGCAAATCGACGCAAACTGCACTGCACTTGTCTCTCCCCCATGTTTTACGATGCACGTGCGTGAAGCTGCGTCTACGCGTAATGTTTTACTACGGTCGTTGACCTGATTCCACTGCCTCGATCATGATTCCGTCGTCGTCTTAACAACAGCTTCTTCTACTTGCATAAAGCCATTCATAAAAGCCGCCCGACGCCGTTCCGGCACAGCCGGTAATTCCGCGGATCGTAAAATAATCTTATTCCGTAATAACGCGGCGGAATCGAAAGTTAATACCAGATTTGCATGCGATTCGGTTTTACACGGCTGTCGTCCGCTTTCCGATACTTCCGCTCGAGCGAGTTTACGCGCCGCGTGTGCTCGTCGGAGGAATACTAGAGAATTCAACGCGACTTGATAATATGTACCGACACCACCCCTGGGCACCGGTGTGTTGCATGCATATTAAAAACAGAAAACGCTAGCGCCGCGAATGTAAATTGACTGTCCGGCCGCGCCATGGACATGTACAGATAGACTGCGCCGTCTTATGGGCGAGTTGAAACCCACAATGGCGGCGCGCGGTACAAAGAGTGAGAGAGAGAGAGAGAGCATTAGCCGGGATCCATAGCGCTCTCTTTCTAATTGACGTGTTTTGTTTTGTTTTTATTTTTTTGCGCCGCCATTGTGGGCTTCAGCGCTTCGTACAGGCCGCGCAGTCTATCTCTATATGTCTATGGGCCGCGCGAACATTTTTCGCGAGCGACGAACATGACACGGCACATCGCGGACGGATTCTCTGAATCATTGTGCAGCATTCCGGATTCGAACCCTAACCTGTACCGAGTTCCTAAGAAGGAAACGTTAGTAAGTTAATGAATATTTGTCCAAGCACACGGTCCGCTCGAACGTGAAACAAATTTAATCCTGTTACTTTTGAAAAGCAACGCATGTCGCTCTTAATGCTCGTTAAAAAATCGCGTAAAGGGAGACTGGGTTGTGCAGTTAGTTTTGCATTAGCGTTTTCTTCCATCGAGAAAAACATGTTTTGAAGTCGTGAGCGAAACGTAATTAAAATAAATTCCGCTCGCGAGATACATTATTTCAAGAAGGGAAATCATTTTTTTCCGTTTACCTCTAGCGGTATAACCTGTGTTCCCATTGCCAGCAATAATCGTTAATTATTATATTCATAATAAACGAGAGGTGGCCGGTAGTTCCGCGCGATAGCCCGCGGTTTTCCGCGTTCGCCGGCGCGGCGATGTCGCAATGTCAAAGTTCGCGGTGGAAAAAAAAAAGAATATTACGTTCGAGAGATCAAAGGGACACCGACAGTTCACTCCGCGCTAATTATACACTCGCCGCAACCGCGGTTCCTCGTGGGTAACTCTTACACGTCACCGGTCACGATGTTTCTGTCGATTCGTTTGTACACTAATTAAAGGTAAATTCTAGTCAGCCGACAGAGGAACCCGTTGCCGGTTGGGTCCCAACACGCGGAAACTACGTCTGTCTCTGCTATCCATATACATATGCATGCCCGTCCGTGTATGCACGGGTGTATACGTGTTACCGTGCGTTTCGCCGGTCGCCATTGTAGGCCAAGCTTCTTACAAATTAGCCGTGAATATTCATGCGTTTGAAACGGAGGGCGAAACCGTGGCGAGTGCACGTGGCATTTGCGGAAAACCTTTACGCGGCCGCTTTCCGCGGAAAACGGAGAGGAAAACGTTCAAGAATAACTCCCGGCTGACCAGGGACTGTCCGTAACCACTTGATGAAGGCACCAGGACGTTTGAAGCTTTCCCTGTTACATCCTCTACCACTTTCCTAGACTTTGTCCGTGTTTTTAGGCCGAGTTTTTCCTTCGCCTCCCCATCGTTCGCATAATTGGGAACGGTCTGGCCGCTTCTTCCACCTAGATTCGGGCTCTCTCAACCCCTTGCACTATGATTTATTCTACGGTTACCGCGCGAGGTACTTACTACATGCTTGTGTTCCCTCCAATGGCCAAATATGTTCATTTTTAATCAAATCTGCTCGAAAATGTCACAACTAGGGACGGGATCAAGTACCTCGCAAACAGGTTCGAACTTTGATTGATTGAATTCGAACTCTCTATAAAACAGAAATAGTTCTATACTCGAAGTGCTGAAGATAGTATACTCGAAGCCATGCCAGACAGTTTCGAACCATTTACAAGTACTTTGGTAAACGGAAATAATACTTGCAAGTATACCTTTTATGAATATCGTACCGGAAATTCTCTGATTTTTGAAGTGGAAAATTATCTAAAATCACAATATTTAGAACGCAGAAGATTCGTTGTTATTTTGGCGTGAAAATTCAATGAAGTACTCCATTTTATCAAAAATTTCACGTGATTATCTTTGTATAATGGCCATTTCTGTACCTTCAGAAAGAGCGTTTTCAAAAGCAGGAAATATCATGGATAAATAAAGAAATAGTATAAAACCAAGTATTGTAAATGAAATATTATTCTTAAATAGTTACGAATTTAATAAAGAAACTGCTTAAAACCTACTATGCAGTTCTGATTTCCAAGATTCGAGTTCTACTTGTGAAAGATTCGATTCCTTTCATCATCGAAATACTTATAAGTATCTTCTCGAAACTTGTAAGTGCTCATTCCAAGGTTCGATACCAGTTTGTATAAAATGAATACTTTTCAAATATATTCATTGAAACATTATTGCTTTTAAGTAGTAATCGAAACCAATGAAATGAAACATGATCCCATCCCTAGTCATAACTACACGATCTAAGAAAGAGCACGGGCCCGAGGAACTCTCTTACATCAAAACTTTAGTGTAACTCCTTTCTGAAAGAAATCTCGTTAGGTTTCCTAACGTGTTACAGCTACGAACAACGAAGCACGTAAAATCTGCAACGAGATGTCGCTGTGATATTCACCCTTCTTGGAATACGGATTAACGTGCAACTCGATCCGGAAGCATTGTTCATTCCTCACGCGACGGAATGAAATCCCGACTTTTTAATTATGTTCGGTGCTCGCCAATGAATTGGAAAAAACATATCTGGAGGTTCAGAGAAATTGATTCTCCGCTCGGTGTTTCGACGCCTCGATTCGCGGAAAGATCAGCGATACTACGTCGTACGCCTTTCGGCGAGCGTGTTGGGACTCTCATAAAATGCAAATACTGTTAGCATTCCCTTATATTCGCTTATACTTCGCAATCCGCCCGATGTATGCGCACCTACACACGTACACACGTACGTACGTACTCGCGTTTGGTATTCAAACGCCGAGATTTACGGTGGAATGAAAGATACATATAACGTGTGTGCTCTAACAGTTCCTCCGGGTCGCTCCGGGTTCCGATTCGCCACCTTTCGATGCGAATCATTCCGAATTCGCTATTGTTATTCGCGCGTCCCGTCGCGCCTATGCGTTTACAAGGTGCACGAGCGTGAAACACCAGCTCGACGGACATTAAACGAGCCGAATTTCGTGCGTGATCCAATCTACGTTCGTTCTACATTATTGCGCATCGTGTATTGTCCCCTGCTGGATCGATATTAATGGCCGTGCTTCCCCAGGAAATCGCAGAACTTTTACGTCCACAGAATCTCATATTTCAAATACGTGGGTTATGCATTCTTCTCGCGGAGACGTCAAAAATAATTTCACCTCCAGTTACTCGCACACCACTTTTTGAGATTGTAAGTACACTATGAAAAAGTAACTGAAAGTAAATAGAGTCAGAGGGTTGAAATGAATTTCGTCCAATAATTAATAGACTAAATAAATTTTCGTATAAATCGTAGCAGAGTTCAAGCTGAATATTTTGATTTTAAAGATCCACAGAGTGGTGATTCATTAACGAGGTCGAGACCGCAGAGTTAAAGTGTGCCAACGCGATTATTCATTCATTCTGCTGCGTTCAAATGGTACTGCGGTTTAGTTTAAACGAACGAATTCATTTCGAAAGAAACAGATGAGTGGGATGAAAATTGACAAGATCGAGAACACGATTATTTGCGAAAGATAAGGAACGGTCTGGGTAGCACGGTTTTCAAATCAGCCGGGAAGATAGTTGGCAGAAAGCGAGCGCAGCCGGTGAAACGACAGCGTGCGATCGGATTTACGAGAGCGGCCACAAAGGACAGGACGAAAATGAGTTACGCGGTCCGTTTCGAGGTCCGTCGACGAGCGTTTATTGGCCGCCGAGGTTGTCGAGCCCGGAAGAAAAGGGAGACGAGAATTTCGGGGTGGGGTCGTTTCGATGGCTGCACCGCGAAACGTAAATAGTCCGCGCGCTGCACCGCGTTGCAACGCGTTGCGCCGGTTAGATTTCGGGTGACAGGATGGCCAGAGAGCATCGGGGGCTCGGTAACGCAGTCGAGCAGTATATTGCGTCGCTTGTTGCGTTGTAACGAAACGCAATAACGTATCGGTACACAAATGTCGGTGCAACTGTCCGTCGCGGCGCATATACACCGCGGGCAAACCTGTCGGCCACCGAAAGAATAACAACCATAATAGGCTCCTGAATTGTATGTCCCGACAATGGACGGAATGAAAAACGACGCTCCGTCCTCCCCTACTCCTCCGACTGTCTTCCCCTCCAGTTTCTCGCCCTCTTCTATTTCTCTTTCTTTCTCTTTCTCTCGTCGTTCCCCTCGGTTCTCCCCGCGATTTTTCAACACGTTCGCGCCGGTCGTCACCCTCCTGTTCCGTCAGGAATTAATTGTGACGGCCCAGGCGTACACAGACGGCGCTATAATTATATGACGCGCGTAGATCGCTAACGAGAAAGCTTGATGACATTCGGGGGGGACGATATATCATCCGTGAAACGAGATTCCAGGAGGACTCGGCGCAGGGGCGAGCCGATGCGATGTCACGCTATCGACATTTCCAGACCGCGAAAGATGAACAGTCGCCGCCAGTCGCAAGACTCTCGCCCGCTACATCCAAAATCCTGTCCTCGACCGAGCGAGAAATCAAGCTACGAGATTCAATGAATGATTGTTGAACGTTTAAAAATTCCTAACGATCAATTCCAACCGCGAATAACCGCGACAGACACTTCAGACGTAGGAGACACCGGCAGAAATCGACTGCCGGCCCGGTAATTGGCCATCGGGGTAAAAAAGAATCGATGTCACCGTCGCCGGACACTCGTCGGAGGACAGCGGCACTTTTAACGCGGCGAGAACGATCGTCATTGTTGTCGTCCGTCGCGCGCGCGTGTTTCATCCACGGCTGCGTTCTGCTCGCCGCCAATTCTATGGAGTGCCGTGTCGCGCTCCCCCTGTCCACCCCTTGGCTCCTCCACCATAGACTCGTTTCAAGTTTGCCTCCCTCTACCGGCACGGAGCGCGTATGGTTCCAGCTAGCATTGGCCACAACGAGCACAGAGTCCGTTGTATCGGCGTATAACCGTGGGGATGTGCGCCGCGATTTCGTGTGCGGGGGTGAGATTTATGAGCTATGCGGGGGCGGCACTCGCACACCAACACGGCCCGAGAGAGAGTGCCACGACGTTGTCGTTGTGCTTTTTCTATAGTTCGGTGATTAAACAGTTTAATATCACAAATACCAGCCTGGACAATACGTCGGCGCAGAACGGAGCAGAGTCGAGCTGAGCGGTGCAGAGCAGAGCGTAGATTGTAGGCTGGTGTGGGTGCGCACCCCAGACCACGCGGACACCCTTTGTTCTCGCCGCTATCTCTCTCCCCTGGTCCATCACCTCCTCTAACCGCCTGCTCCTCGTTGCGCGCGAATTTTTGAGACTCGAACGTATTTTTCTTCGGCTTTTACCTTTTCGTTTTACCACGATTCTTTGTCCCGAAGGCGAACCCCGACGTCCTCTTTTTACTAGGTTCGATTGTTCCAGGTGCTGCTCTTGATTGGGCGAGAACAGTCTGCGCAGCTTTCGAAAGTGGGAAACGATTTTTTAATCGAAGGGACACCGATGGTTTGACGCTCCGTTCTGTGGCGATTTTGGGAAATGTTTTCAATTGACCTACTGCTCTTATCAACCCCCCGGATATGCTCTCTTTTTTTACCCGTTCGATTGTTCCTCGCGTTGTGTTTCATTGCTGGAAAATGGGAAATGCGTGCAGCTTTGGGAACGATTTTTTAATCGAATGTTTTTATAGTTTGACGAGCTGGTCCTGAGGCTATTTTTGGGATTTTTTTTTAAAGAACTCGCTCGATTGTTAACGACTGAAATTTTTTAAAAATCGTGATATTAATTTTCTTGGAGGTGATAGAGCGTTTTACAGGATAGTCTCAATCGACATGATCGTTCGGATTGCTCCTCGATAATAGAAGGGGGCCAAGAAACGTGTATACGTCTGTGGAGGGATTGTCGAATGCCATAAAATTCTGGGCCTCGTAAAAAGTCAAATCGTTGAGTACCACACGTACGAATCCCTGTCTTTGTCTTGGGAATAAAAAAAGGATGGACCTTTACGGCGTCGCGTGCGTATCACAAGGAGGACGAGGTTTCTTAAAATTTATCGTCCCGGTCGTAATCTCAGCGAAACAGACAGGTTCACCGAGTAAAATTTGAATGGACCCACCGGCGGAATTATTTTTTGATCGATTCAATGGCGTGGAATATTTTTCCAATGGCTCCGGGTTTTGATAAACTGTCGCGCCGGATTACGCGAAGAATTAATGGCCGACGCTGTTGTCCCGCAAAGAACGTAAACGGCGATTCCCATTGATAAAGAAGTCGTATCGATTGCCACTGGCAGTCGGAATGCCAGCTACATATTTTTCCGACGAGCGTTTGACGATTGTAACCACTCGAATTCCGCACCGAACTACGAAAGGAACGGCGCGGCTGCACACTCTGCGACAGAATCCGGAAACAAAAATAGAAAAAACTCGGGTAAGATGAGGAAGCGTTCGATGACCACTTCCAATCAACCACCGCCACGGTCGAATCGATTTTCGTAATGAATTGTGGCTTGGTAGCTCCCACTGCCGAACCAATATTGCTTTCTCAGGGGTCACAAGTTTTTTCCGTCCTCCGGTCCGACCTAAAACATGATCGCCTCTAGTTTCTAGTTTCCGATTAAAGAGCCAATACCTTGTCCACGGCCCTCTCAAAAAGAACGCTTGTTTCGCTTCGAAATTGTCCTGACCTCTCCGATTCCGGCTCCTACAGGTTAACTTCTTATATCTACGGACACTTTGTACAGTAAATTAATTAGGGGACGCAATTTCGATGACTTTGGTCGTGCAAGGTCGATCAAGGCCATGAAAATGTATTTCATATTTTTCCGTGAAGATTAATTATAATTGTCTCTGAAACTGTTGTACTCTAGTAGGGGCTGATATCTTCACGAAAATGATTATCGTCATCGAAAAATGCGCTTCCAAATGGGGTGTACAGTGTACTGTTATTGAAGGAGCACCCTGAAGGAGGATCGGAAATTTGAAGGAGATCTTTACCGACTGCTCCGGGGCTCAATGATTACTTCATGTATACAAAACTGGTACCATGAATTTCTGAGCGGTCCCCGGCAGCTTAACGTCCCACCCCGTGCTTTGTAAAGCGCGTTAAAGTTTCATCCGAGTGAAAAACCGTAAATGATGCATGAGTCGGAGTGTATAAAAATGTGGGGGACGTTACTTATGCCAGCCGCCGCCGAGTCATGCAACAAACGCGAACCCTTCGGAACGGAATTTCTGAAATATGGGAAATATTCCGGGAACGGGCGCGTTTATAATGTGTTCCTTCGAGTAGGGAGGGTTGCGTGTTCCTGCGCGTTAAGATTTAACCAAGACATATACACTGGAGGGATTCCCTCGATAAAGTTGAGCTGCAATTATTTCCTTGTTCGAACAACATCCGACACCTGCGAACTCTCTTGTGCTTTAATGAAGCCATTGCATTCTCCTGTTTACTCTCTGTAATGAGGCGAGGTGTGTGCGAAAATGCGAGCAGTTTAAGTCGGTATTCTATCGACTCGACATTTGTTTACAAAACACTTCGAAACAGGCTGCGCTTACGAATTTATATCTTGGGAACCATTCATCGGATCGAGTTGGTTCTTTTTTTATTGAATCTGAAAGGTCTGCTCTATCGAATGAAAATGATTTGTAATGTTTCATCTACGCAATGTGCTGCGATTTAAAATAACACCTCAAAAACTAACGTCATAACCTTCTGCATTGTCATCGCTTGCAAGAAGTGTATGTTACCTACTCCGAGTCAATACGACCATTTTAACTAATTTTCAGTCTAGACGCGAGATCATTGAATTAATGATCATTCATGCCACGGTATCTTGCCGCCGGAGGGCAGACGATCGGAAGCGCGATGGTGGGCGTTGCGCGTTCGCGTTTCACCGTGAAATCCTATCCACGGCTTACTGCGTCCATGGAAATCCCTTTGAATCGTTCGAGCCCACGGAATTCGGTTTCAAAAACCTTGCAATTCGTCCATCAAACCGGACGCTTTGCGTGACCGCCGCGCCGTGTGCCACGCCGCGTTGGCTAGGCTTGACGCCGCACCGACTCCACGCCGACTCCACGCCACGCCAAGCCGACTGCAATTTCGTCGGAGGGGTCGGAGAGACAGAGCGGAGCGCGTGTTCTCGCTGGAAAAACGCTGGCTCGCGAAATACGCGTATAAACGCGGTCCGAGGCCGAAGGTTGCGGATGCAGATTGTTACCGGGCGCTCAATCAACGTATGGGCGTGACGGGCCGGCGTTGCTGATGGGGACGACACGGTCAAAAGCAACGGAGAGGAACAGAATCCAGGGGGGGGCCCCCCGAAGAGAGTAGAAGAGCCCCGACGCACGCGAGCGAAACAAAGAGGCCAAAGGAGGGGGCGTTCCGTTCCGTTCCGTTCCGTTCCGTCCCCACTCCTGTTCTCGTTCCGTTCCGTGTGACCACTAAATTAGTTTTGTTCGAGGCAATTTGAATTTAGATTAGTTGTCGCAAATTGCCACGGCCGATCGCCGTCTGATCCCCGTTACCTGTCTCGCTTATTTCTCCCGCTTCCGCCCGACCGTCAGCGATCGGTCCAACTCAGCACTGTGTTACCCTGTCCCATCGCAGCGCAACTCCTTGGCCATCCTGGACTATCCCTTGCTCCTCCCGATTCTCCATTGTCGTCCAAAAAGCTGCTTTAATTTCATTTCATTGTCTGAAACGTCCTGATGAGATCTTTACGACCAGTAAAACATCTTCTTCGGATGATTCAGACTTTTACGAGGCTCGTTCTACTCTTGTTTGGCTTTAGCACCTTTCTGCAATCTTGTGTTCGCTGAGTATTTTGTCACACCTGTGCTTCATTTAGTGCAAAAATACTCCTGAGAATATTGAAGATGAAAAGAGATTATAATAGGACAAAATAAAATGATCCACTCCGCTAACCTTCAGTGCATTTTTCTTTGACCGCTTTTCTGGACGCGATGTCCAGGCAAAACCATCATAGCTCCAGCTCTTGAGCAAATATTTTTGCTTGAAAAAATTCCCACATGTTTTCGAACCGTCGACAAACGAGTCTGCAAAGTTTGAAAGCGGGGCGCGACACGGTTTTCCTTGGAAAAAATTCACCGGCCGGTTTTTCCACCGTTTTTCCGAGATCAATCGACAGTCGTCATTTCCTTTGGCCCCGGTAATCGTATTTTTAGGGTCCGATCCTTTTTCCCGTGCTTTTGCGCCGCGAAGTGATCTAAACCGAGCACTATTCAGCCCCCGGCATAACAGGTAACACTTTCCACTGGCGCTGACACATCAATAACAGATTGATCAATCGACTGTACGGTGCCTTGTTTTCCACGCGTCTTCCATTGTATTCACTTATAGTCTAATTTTCCGAGCGAATGCGGTGCAAGGTTGCCCTGTGCCTGCATCATCGATGTATCGGAACAATTACTGGTCGGACCGTCGACGTATCGATTTCGCGAAACGACTGCCACCAGAGGGACCCGTTCACAAAGAACTCGATTCGATCGACTGTTAAACGCGCGTCGACCGTGCATTGCGTTATTAGAATCGTGATGGCGCGATCGAACGCACGTCGAAAGTTCATTGTTACAGCCGCGGAAACATTCCCTCCACACGAAAATCTACCGCGACGTTCAAATCTCGCGATACTTGTAAACCCGCGGTGTCACAAAACACGGAAAAATTCAATCGGCGCGGATCAGACGGATCTAAGCAATCGATTTTTTTTTTGTTAAATGGAAAATAAACTCGCCGCAACAGCCTCGCGGCGACAGAATTTCGATTTGCTCGATTCTGATGAACAGAGAGGTCCATTTTATTCTTTTTTTTTCGGTGAAAAAGAAAAAATTACGTTACGTTCGATCTGATCGCGATAGCCAGGCGAAATGGAATTTTGACCGCGACACTTAATGATAATTACCATTCGAAACATACGGCCGACCAATTATCGCGACAATCAACGCTCGCGGGACGGCTAATTAACGTGTATCATTGAACGAAATAATTACGCGTATCGGTATCAAGTGTCGAATCGGTCCTCGAATTTTCACGATCGGCCTCCAGGCGGGCATCAACTAGTTTGCGCCGGCAATGTCACATGTGGTTAGCCGCGCTTGACATTTCCCGCAATTGCATGATACCGGATGGATGGGCGGGCCATATCGCCGAGGTCGTGGGAAAATGAAAAACAAAAAAAAATTCCACGCGCCGGCGGGCACGAGAGAGAAAACGCTTACCTCGACGAGAGAGAGGGGGAGGGGGAGAGAACGCCGGCAATACTGCTGAGAGGCGTACTCGAAACGGACGCAATTTCAATAATCGACGTAAAATGTCGACTCGGATAAACAAAAGGTCAAGCATTATTTCGGCGAACCTCTTCCGCGTAATCG
The DNA here is from genome assembly GCA_963966675.1 of Lasioglossum calceatum. NCBI lineage: Eukaryota > Metazoa > Arthropoda > Insecta > Hymenoptera > Halictidae > Lasioglossum > Lasioglossum calceatum. The sequence goes on from OZ016545.1 coordinate 1,098,259, forward strand.
TACCGCCGCGCCGCGGAATTGAACTGTCCTCCGATCGTTGCTTCAATCGATTCCACCCTCGTCCATACGATTATTATCATAAAATTCGCAGCTGCTCCATTGACATTGCTGGAAACGTGCAAATGCGCCACACGATCGCATGTTTCAATAGGATACTGGTGAAAAAATGTTTCTTCTAGTTTTCAAAAAGTCTTGATCCTGTATAATTCATTGTACATCCTATTTTGAGAAAATATGTATAGGGTGTTTCGAAACCGTCGTGAAAAATTGCAGATATTCATGCTGCTATAACTTCGCGAGAAAAAATCATACAAAAATCTACCCAGGTTGATTTCAAAGCGCGAAGCATCTGCTTTCACGGACTGGTCGCCAGTTTTTCCAAAAAAATGTTCCGTCACGCGGCGAGTTTGAATATGGTGGTACTCTTTGATTACTCTTTTGACGGTACTGTTTCGAACTGCAGGTTGAAATTGTTATAACTCTGTGAAAAAAAATCGTACAGGGCTGTACCTAGGCTCATTGTAAAGCTGACCATATCTATTTTCATGCCTTCGAGTTCATTTTCCTGAAAAAAATTTTATATTACGTAGCGTGTTGGAAAATTGAGGTAGTTTTACAGGTATCTCTTTTTCGCGTGTCCATTACATTTCCGACGTTGGAACAGCGTCACGGAGGTGTCATTGGCTACGTGGCAACGAGCTGAAGCGGCGTTGCCCGTTTATCGCTCGCACGCGAGCCAGTCGCCGGCATCGAGCTGGTGGATTCAGGTCGGTGACGAGCCCTCAAAGCGTCAGGAGGTCCGCGGAAATTTAATTTCTACGGTCAAAGTAATTCCTCACACGTATCTGCACTCAGGATAACTGTTGTCCGGCGTCGAGAGCGAAACGACGGACCCGGAGCCGTTCGAGAAAAGAGGATGTCGATCTTCGATGCGCGTTCTCTATCTCCGGAGCACGGTCTGGAACGCCCCGAGGAAGAAGAATTCTCCCATTCTTGACTGGATATCGTTTGAGCGTCGTTTCGACGTTTTCTCCCGACCGATTCCTGCCGATCTGACGGTTCCCGCTACGTGATGCTCCCTGCTTGTTCCCCTACAGTTGCGCGGCAGTTTGCTTGAAACTGCTCCGACATATTTGCTCGCGAGAACCGTCCCTCGATCGTCGAACATTGAAATTCATCGTTCATTTCGTAGTCCAGAAAAATTTGCGACCACTGTTTCTTTGAATCGAATGTTCGCTTTCATCTCACTCGATTCGTAAAACTTGAATGTATAGGTTCACTCGAACATTGGTAAGATTTACACTAGAACTACCGAACGAGTGAAAATGACTTGCTCCTGATTTGTTCGTTTGGAAATATTAAAATTATAAATGTTTTTCTGACAAATTCTTTTAGCAAACTTCTCTATTCAAGTACATATTTAAACAAACTGGCAATGTATGCCAGCAATTCTAGTGTTAAAGATTAAAATATTAGTTTTCCTCGGTTTCACGAATACCGCCGCAGAGATCCGTCCGCCGTGAGATGAAGAATAAGTTCGCAGAAGGGTTCTTATCAGCGTGAAATTAAGATTTCGATGACGAACAACGAGAAAGGGGTAACAGCTGAGTGCCGCAACCGAGAATACCCAGGGCAAAGAAACGCCGTTCGAAGGAGCGAACGCGTTAAAACGCGACGGCGCGCAGAGAGTTCGAATGAAGAGTAATGAAGACAGATGGACGAGCGTGCGAGAGATATGCCGAGCGAACCGAAGGTCGGCGAACGTCTGTGATTTATGTGAACGGGGGGGAATGAAAATTTGATAAACATTAGCTGAAGATTTCGGGGCTGGCGGGAGAAGGACGCGTGATTTAAGCCACTCGTTTTACAAAACAGACAACGGCACAAGCAAGGGATCGAATATCAACGTGGTAGCGAATTACAATGCGATCGTATCGCATTAAAATCTGTTCACCCTGTAAAACGGGTGGGTTTCCCAGCATTAACTCCGCATTGTCAAAACGGACGGGTATTTTCATTAAACTCGATGTACCAGCGTTAGAACTGTTTTAACCGCCTCGTTGTAATGTATATATTAAAACGAATATTGGCAGATTCTACAAAACGTTCTTGCGGGATGCTGATTTTCTGATACATAAAGGCTGAAAGATTTTCCGTCGATTTTCCGGACAACAGAGCCGGTTAGGAAAAAATCGGATTCAACGTTTCCAACTGCGCTTTTCGCGAGTGGAGTAAGCCACTTCCGGTTTCAACGGGAACACAGAGCCATAGGCTGAGTCCCGGGACACGATGGTGTAGATCGGGCTCCGGGAGACGGCCGTTCGAGCAGATTACTTAAAAAGCGAGCGGAATTGGTCGGACGAGCAGAGCAGAGCAGAGCAGAGCAGAGCAGAGCTAGCCGGGGATGCTGGGAATCCAATGTCGGGGAGGGTTGAAGCCGGTGGAAAAATTGGTGCGAGCGTAGGGCAGGACAACGCCGAGGCGGGATCGAATTGAGAGGGTGGAACGGCGCGCGGCGCGCTGGCAGAAAGGGATGCGCGTTCTCGGTGTGTTTTCTGGTCACATATTTGTAAAGTACCCGGGAGCCAGCCGCTCTATTCATTTCTGTCCGGCGAGCGGACGTTTCCCCTATTGCCCTGGGATCTCGGTCGCATAAATTCCAGCCACGCAGCATATGAAAAAAAAATTTCGCACGCGGCCAGGACAAGGATTCCACGGACTGTCGCGGGGAGCTGAAAAACGGAAAGAGACAGACAGAGGGAAAGAGGAGGAGAGAAGAGCGAAAGGGAAACGGCCCTGAACAGACTGAAGTGAATCAGTCTTAAGAGATGCTCTCGGGGGAGTGGACGTCCACTCCTCCACTATTATCCTCGAGCGCTCCTTTTCACTGCACACGTAGAAAATTCTTCCTTAAATACAATCTTCGTGACATTTATACCGGTTGCTGCGTTATTGATGGCACGGCCGGGGAGGAGATGATCGTGCGCGCGAGACGAATGGCGAATAAGGAACTGGCTCACCGTTTTTCAGAATCGCCGCGCGCCGCTCTACTGGAACGAAATAATATTCCTTTGCCGGCGAGGGCACTCCCTGGCGATCAAAGCGTTTTTATTACGATAATCACGAAAATGTACTTATCGATAGCGCGATTGTTTTTTTTTTATTACAGATTTGATTGCAATCAATATGGAGTTCGTTTAACTCGTTGTATTCTCAGCGCTTTTTGATGCCACTGAACAAAGTCGTACCAAGGCTCATTGTAAAGTGCGAACCATCTACTTTCACCCACTGTACATCATTTTTCCCAAAAAAATTTTACCACACTGCAGCGATTGCGAAAATGAAGGTACGTTTTGGTTCCGAGACACTCTTGATGGTGCTGTTCTAGGCTGTTGATTCAAATTGTTATAACTTTCTGAAAAACAATCGTAGAGTAATATACCTAGACTCATTTGAAAGCGCGAAGCATCTACTTTCACCGACAGAACTTCATTTTTTCCAAAAAAGTTTTTCCACATTCCGACAAGTTCGAATATGTTCGAAGGAATGCCGTTCGAATGGCGAATGTTTCCGCGTATTTGTAGGTACTATATCGAATCCAGAGAGGTGTTGGAATGAAACAGAGACGATGATCAGTGGGACACATCGTTCCAGCGTTGAACCAAACGCTCGTCGCAGTTCAAATAATCGGGAACTTATCGAAATGCTGATTGAAATTACTCGGCCGCCACGTAATTAAACCAATGCCCGTTCAATGTCGTATAAATTGGAGTTTACTTTTAAATGAAGTCCGGCTAGATATTCCAATTAAAAGTACGGCTGTACCGGGGCTCAGATTTTCGTTGGCAGCGGGCGCGGGTGAGCTGATTCACACGAGGAAGCGGCATTATAATATGAAAATAAAGCGTTCGTAAATATCGCCGTTTCGAAATAATACCGTGTTAATTCTTCGCGGACGAGCCGGAGCGTTTATAATTTTATGAAACGTGCCGGGCACGCGAAGTAACAAATACGATAAATAAATTGTTGGCTGGACGAGTCTTTTCGCTTTCCTTTTGATATAGCATTCGCACCGCAATTAATATGATAAATAAATTCACCGGAACGCCGCGGAGATGAAGTTTATTCGCCGTCGAAGAAATTCTATATTTTATTATGACAATTATATCAGTCCGGATAATCTTGATGCCGAGAATTAAACGAGACCACAAGCCGATGCAGATATACAGAAGAAGCACTCCGCTTCATCTAAGCGTATTTCTTTGCAACTGTTCGTTCGACGAGTCGAACGGACCGCACTCATTCCCCTGCAATTGCATGCATGATGAGACGGTGCTTCGTCGCGGGAACAAATCATTGTTCTTTATGATTGTACGACTCGAGTTCCTCCTCTCCCATGCGAGAATGGAAGATTACGCTGCAGGTTGGCGAAGACAAATTCCTGGAACTTCTGAAGTAAATAGGAATCTGAATTTCCATAGTAACTTAACAAATAAACCGGGCGCTAACGAATTAAGAGGGTTCGACGCATCGCAACGCTTGGGTTAAATAAAAATATCTTCGTCGAGTCTCCCGAAGAATTAAAAAAGAAATGCCAAACTTCAGAATATATCGAAGTGCAAATTTAGTGAAGCCGTTTCGCGTTCAAGGTTCCCGACAGCTGACGAAAGGGACAGTCGTGTTTACAGTGGGGAACGAGATCGATTCGCAGCGAGTCGGCGAGCTGGATTGGCGTAGAACGAATCCGTGAACGTCGTCGGGTTCGTTTATTGAAAATTCACCGGGATGAGAGAGCGGGAGAGGGAGGGAGAGAGAGGGAGCGCGGGAAATTTGTCGGGCGCACGGGAAAGTGTCGGTCGCGCCTACGAGTCGCGAGGAATGACAACCTTTTCGACTATAAAGGCGGACAGGAAATTAAAATCGATTAACTGCTGTTCGGGGTGGGGGGGGGGGGGACGCGTGGGTGTTAGTCCGCCTCGAGAGATTGACACTGGCGCGACATCACCCCGTTAAGCTGCACCGTTTTCCTGGCGCGGCTGCGACTTTTCGACGAACATTCGCAGCCTCGATGTCGAGGGATCGAATAAACGGTCGAACGAGACGTGGATCCCAATTGTCACTCGGAACACCTCTGCCGAATACTCCCACGCTTCGGGCCTTCGTTTTCATATGGTTTTCAGCTTTTTTATCTCATGCCCGAGCAAAGAGTAATTCAATCCTTGAAGATGGCTATTGTGCGTGGAAATGACTGTACTGATTCCTGGTTTTTTATTTATTATACAATTATTGAAATTAAAATGATGCTTTCACTCTGGAAATGATTATATACATTTCTGTATCCAAACACATATTATAATACAAATCACAGAAGATCTATATCAATTCTATGATGTTATTTGTATAAGAGAACACAATGCTTGACGCAAGTTGGGTCCTGCGCGTAAGCGGTCGGTAATCGTTGACCTGTTCTACTGGAAATGTTGGTAAAACAATTTCCAGACACGCTCGAAATAGTTCCAGGTGTCCTGGGCAAGTGAGTAGCGGCTAATGAAAATATTTTCTGTGTGAAATGGAGAGGGAGGGTTGGAATAAGTTCCATGCATATTTAAACGAACCCTTGGTGCAAATAGGGACACCTTAATAAGACCATTGTGCCAATGGCACGGCGGAAAAAAAGGAAGCTATGGTAACATCGATTTCTCCCAATGAGTTGGAAATAAGGTCGCCTCGGACATCGAGGCAGCGAGGAATCGCAGATATTTAGATCCGTGTTCGTTCGTTCAGTGGTTTTGACGAATGCTTCGATGGTCGATTGAATTCGCGTGATTTTTTAATGAAATATCTGTATGCACGTTGATGAATAATGCTCGCAAACAAAACGATTCGAATTAAATGGAACGTTTATTATATTGTTCCCTGTGTTTGTAGCTGCATTAACATTCTACACCGTGTAATACAATTACGATTATTACAAATTTGTAATCATCGACGTTTAAGCGACATTAAACTGAATCCCGGTGGTCCGGCGTCGGAAGAATCGTTCTATCAGCAGAAACCTTGAATTATTTATCGCGACTCTGCCCGCGTACGTACGGCTGTTGATTTATAAACACTAATCGTACTGTGTAGCTTAATTACATACACCCGCAAATCACATGGTTGCTTAATGCGAACGTTCTGATTACATTCAGATTCATATTTCACGTGAACGTGAAATCTGCCCGCGATTAATGGACACATTCTGTACGCTGAAAATTTGCTAATAAATTATGCGACGAACGAACCGTGTTATCCGTCATTAGCTGCGCCGGAAAATATGCCATATAGTCCGTGGCGCTGTTAGTATTTAAATCCAATCAACGGGACGGGGTTATCGATCAAAATTTCTTCTTATTTCGTAATACATTCTGGATCACGACGGGTAACGAACAAATAAATGAAAGACCGGTGAAGTCGAGCGAAATAAAAGTTCTCTCGCGATGAAAACGGTTCCGTGGAAAGCGGCGTGGATAAACAGCGTTTTACAAGGGTTAAAAGTGCCGCAATCTCTGGGGACGTTGAAGCAAATGGTGGCGAACAAATTAAAGATCCGAGAACAGCGTCGGCAAGTCGCCGGATAAGGGGATATAATGTCCGCCGCAAGTCAGCCGAGTAAAGTCGGCGCGGGAGGCATGGAATCGCATTTTAAAGCGACGAAACGTGGAGTAGAGGAGTGTGGGTGGCGGCGTAAACACGCGAGAGAGGCAAGGGAAAACAGAAAAGAACAAGGGAGGGTTGCGCCTGGGCCAAAGAGGCAAGCAGAACAGTACGTAAATCCGATATTCTCACTCCGGCGTCTTACCTCGCTCTCGTACGGGCGGCCGGGGAATAAATCCGTCCTTACGATACGTGATTCTCGAGAGGATTTACTTTACGACGGACGGGGGAGAAGTATCATTTTAGTACACCGCGGAAATATGAAGGACAAACTGCGTCGGCGGCGGCGTGTTTGCCGACGCTGCGGTCCCGATAGCCGGCATGATTACGAAGAAGGATCGCCCGGAGATTTTGTCAAGTATATTTATCGAGCGGCCGGCCACGCTATCGCAACTATTGTTCACAGGAATGGGAAACCGACTGGCCGGAATAAGCGATGTTCCTTTGCCGAAATTGATCTACTTTCATTAATCGCACTGTGATCGTTTTAATGCCTCTATGGTTGCATCTTGACGAATGTGCAGCTTCGACGGAAAATTGTTGCGAATTTTAGACGGCGCAGTATAACCGTGTTCCCGCTGGCAAAGCGCGACGGTCGTTCGATTGTCGAAACCGCGGCCCGATTAAAAACCGTGTAAAATTCCCGGCGAATCCGGCGGCCGCACAAAAGAACCGGGCCGCAACGGTTTTACCGTGATCGAACAATGGAATGACTAATTCGAAAGATTGGCGCACAACAATCGATGGGAAACGCGGCCAAACGGCCGGCACAAAGCTGAAATGCTCATAGAATCACTTGGAAACCGTTCGAGAGTAATATTTCAAATGGTTTCGCTCTTGGGGGGCCAATCCGCTGAAACGCGAAGCCTTTATGGAATCGTTTTCGTGGCTGCTGCGGCCGAATCGGTACACTCGCGACTGTTTCCCGGTCTTTGGTAAACAGTCTAGTCGAGTGGGGAGACGCAGTTGAAATCGCACGACTCGCATGTAAGGTACCGGCGACGCGGGGAACAAAACAACGTTGGAAGTGCTCAAAGTACAAGAGATACATTTTGCCGGGAAAGTTGTATCTGGTGAATCGGAGAAAAAAATCGTACGGGGGTCAAATTGGAAAGCGGTGGAACGAATTGATATATTTTTCCCTTCATGTGAATTTTAGATCCGAGTTCTTGCACAAACATAGAACACAAGTGCAGTGGAATCATTAGCAGTAGACAAATTAATATGCTCAAATTTCTGCGAATTAATCCGTAGCAATTCGTTAAGCAAATTAAATTGTTCAGTCACGGCACGTTTATACGAACCTACTTCGAGTCAACGAAATGATGTGTTTGACGCGGGCAATTCGAATTCGCCGTCGAATTGGCCCCGTTTAATCAAGCTTAACGCGAGCAGCGATAAGATATCGATGCAACGTCAAGGGCATTCGATATTTATTAAGTCGGCAACGATGCCATTCAGACATCGGTACCGGCAACGAAGAGATCCACCGTGGAGATCTGCCAAGATCTTCGAAGTTTACCCGACGCGACGCGACTCGCCGATCGTCGACTTTTAGCGTCTCGTCCAATTATACTTTCTCCGGAGAGAAACGAACGTTTCCTTGCGTCGTTCGGCCATTTACCGAGAGTACGTACGACACAGCAGTTCATTTAGATAAGGGCCTCCGATCCGCGGCTCGTTCGACCGCGTCTTGTCGGAGGGCCGGGCGGGCCGACCCGCTTCTGATTTTATCGCCGTCGAAACAAAGACTCGTATTTCTTCCCGACCTCCACCCCAAGCGGAAAAAGTGCAAATCTTGGCCCAGTATAATATTACACGGCGAGGGAGGCGAGCGGATATCGTTGATCTCTACTACTGAAAATGTTACTAAATGGTGTGGTCTGATCAATGGTTGACTTCTTCTACTGGAAACATTAGCAAATTCGCGAATCGACAAAGTGAAGCGACGACGGACGTAATAGAGTATTGGGGCAGGACGAATCCGTGATAACGTGATGATTAATTATCGCTGCCGGTGGATTTATAGAAATTTCTTCACGTGCGAGATACTATAATTTCCGGGGAACGATGTCTGGAGCCTCCCTTTTATTAAATCGGATTAATCTCTCGGTGCGCCTCGTTTCCTTCATTTCTTTGTTACCATAACGTATCCCGATTCTCTCTCGTTGCGAGATCTTTCCTCATTACTCCTGTTGTATCTTTAAACGCGCCGCGCCCCTGCCGACTCTCATTAGGGGATGAGATCGCGCTTTTACGCGCTAAATCCGAGAAAGCCAACTTTTCTCCGGTAATGCTCGCATTAAAGTTCACAGTTTGCTTCATCGCTTCAATTAGGTTACGTCCCGGATATACTAATTACAATGAGATTGTTCCCAAGCTTGAAAATTCTGGAAATGTTATTGCGCCAGCGATATATTGTCTTCCGCCCTTTCCCGAGTCGGTGATATCGACTTCACGGTGATTATCTGTCTTTTCCGTTGTCGTACAATGGGCTCTTGCGTTATGGAAAAGAGAAGTCTAGAATTATTAACAGTCTCGAATTAGTATAATTCTACGCGGTGACGAAGATCCGAGGTGGAATCCACTGGGTTTTTTGGCTGGCAAATGACAAAGGCATTGCGGACGCTATTCAAACTTCTATCGCGCAATCGGAAAGAGCAATGCACGACATTTTCTTCCCAGGGCCAAGCATTGTCTTATCGCCGCGCATGCTACTGCCGCAATATCGCCGGGAACGACTGTACTTCCAAACGATACGGAACTTCGGGCCGAGATTTCGAGAGTACGTAAGCGGTTGGACGATGCAATTTTTAGAACAAACTGGTAAGCAGTGTTTGGTCGGAGAGACAAAATAGTCGGATCGCTCCGCGCCGTCCTGCGGGCAGATTTTAAATGGCTGATACACTGCTGAAATCTACGAAGACAACATTGACGACAAGAGAGTACACGAGCACGCAACATTCGAGTTAAATTCAGGTCGAATGGATATGGTTCTGCAAAATTCATTGCAGATGTTGCCGTGCGACCTGTATTTCGATGAAAGTTTAAAGCGACAGTCGTCTTGTTTCAATATTTGAACGGAGCAGGTAATTACGGCGTGGCCTTGGCTAAGTAGAACCGGTCGATAGTGGTCAGACACGACGAGAATTAATTTTATTTCGCTATTAAAATTCTACGCGACTGTAAAACGTTAAATCGACGGGATTGAAAATCTAACAGTGTTAAAGATGATGTAGCTGCGCGGTCGACCTACTCCGACATTTTTACCGCTCCTTTTATTGCCTCGATAATCTAAAGCGTCTGGTCAAATATTTTTAAGTACTTTAATCGAAGTTTCGAAAGTAGAAAACTTTGGTAATGGTCGCGTTTAATCGTGACCCCCGCTATCTAGATTCCCGGAGCGATTAGTCAGTAGTTTGTACTAACTGCCATACTACAATACAATCTGACGGTACTCCAACAACTACGCTCCGGGCCATAAATGTCGCTCACTCGATAAACAATCTCTGTGATCGCGTTTCCAGAGGATATTAAATCCTTTCCACTTCATCCAGAAGCTTCTAACGAATACATATAATAAAACTATAATTATCTCCGGGATATTACATATTTTCCTGTATTCGTCCTGTAAAATATTTTATCTTACATTTTTTATGTATTCTTTTTGCTGTTCAGTGAGCAGTTTCGTGGGTCTCGCATTACATAGCGTCTCAACAATTCCCGTTTGCTCGGAGCCGGGTGACACGAGTGCAGCCACTTTTCTGGTGTTCGCAGTTTTCCAGGTTCTTTCCACCCCTCCAACCCGTTCCTAGCGGGGTGAGTCGAGATCCGTGGGGGGGGGGGATGTAACAAGAAGGAGAACGTAGGAGAACGATTGTAAAAAGCTATACGACGTGCGGGCGCGAGTCGGGGTCCTCTCATTTGAATACTTAGATTGGAAGGGTCGCCGAGGGGGTTGGCGGTTCGCCGGAAGACGGGGTGGATGGCAGCGGGTCGGGGGTCGCGGAGGGGGAATCGGGCGCAACCTGGGGCCGCTTAATCGCGTTTTCCGTGAAATTTATGAGATCTGAACCGATAAGGTGGGAAATAAGAGGCGAGCACCGGAGAAAGAAGGAAAAAGCGGTCGGCCCCCGGGAAAAAAAGGAACGAGACGCGCCGGTACGCTGGGGGTGGGAGTCTAAAATCGTGGTAAGAGTATAACGGCCCGCTTTAATACGTGGAACGCTTGTGATTTTGAAGTAGATAAGGGGAACCGGCACGGGATGCTTTCCGCTCGGCTCCTCCGTTCCTTTTTTCTTCCACCCCCTTTCTACCCCCAACAGATACGAACCGGATACGAGGAGATTTCGCAGATGGGTTATTGATGGAAGTGTTATTGGGCACGAAGTTACACCGTTTTCGGCGAACGGAGAAAGAGGAGCCCTTCCCGGATAACTGGAGATTGCGAGTCCCCGCGTGTTTTTGTTTTCGTGTTCGCTTCGGCTCCCGAGTCGCTTCTTGCCCGATTGGATCCCCCCTGGTCCGACGGAAAATATTAGTTTGCCGCGCGCAGATTAAAATCTCCTGTTAACTAGCTGACCAATTAGCGCGGGCGAATTGTTTTACAGCCGTTTAACTACCGTGGCGCGTCGCCTCGGCTTTCTTATCGAACGCGGACGCGTCTCGCTCCCCCGCCGTACTCTCCCGAACGAATTTTTGTCTGCTCGAACGGTTCGGCGACCGATTAATACGCCGCTCAATTATCACTATATTTCCAGGGAGATTTCAGACGGATAGTCGTGTATAAGTCTTCGGCTCGAGAAACGAAATATTCTCGAAAGATTTCTTTCGTCGTCGGGGATGCCTGATCAAAGAGAACCGATTTCGGAGTAACAAAGGGTAACAGTTCCCTCGTTAATATTTCAATGGTTCTCGTAATTGCCTGTCGGCTGCAATCAAAATCTGCAAGAGGGAATCCTTCGATAAATTCGTTATCGAAAGAGAGAGAGAGATAGAGAAGGAGAAAAGAAACAGCGTCGTTCGAATCAAGGAATAATTCGATCGCGAAAGAACATAATTAATCGGAAGGTTCCCGGGATGATGGCTGGTAGTCGGACGTCGTCGTCGCGTCATATCTGTCTACCCATATATATATTTCGTCGGTGTTTTACTTCTTTATTGCCGGCACTTAATCTTCGCGGGCCAATGATATCGGCTCGAGGAAAAGAAAGGTTTATCTACCCTCCGGTGTTGTTTTTCCACCATCAGTCTACCACCATGGCAGCGAAGTGATATCGATAGATAGACCCGACACCCTTTTTCGCCTTTTCCACGGGAAAAATCGAGAGGCTGCGCCCGTGAAGCGGCTGATAAGGACGACTCATTGGTCCCGGGACAGACAGACTGCTGTCATTTGTCAGACCATCTACGCCGGGGAGAGACACGACTACCGTCGCCTACCACCGACGCTGTTAGACTTAGCTCCCCGAGCTGCCGATTCGATTGAGCCGGGGCGCGGCGCATCGGATCAGCATCCTCGCAATTTATTTTAACCAGACCTTTAAGCTCGATCCGTGGAACCGGCTCAACCCGCGAGACCAACATGAACAAGCTCCGGGCATTTGTTTGACTCGACGGCAACATTTGTTCCACCGTTCGCACGCCAATCACTCCCTCAAATCACCCTAACTTCGCGAGTTAACGCTGGATTTCTGGTTCCACAGCACCGCGTCGTGATTTTCCCTGTTCCCAAATAACAACCATAGAATGATTATGTGGAAAGTATTATCGTAGAATACAAGAGCCCGGAAAAATCGTGGGAGTTTCAATTACAGCTAAAGATAGTTCGTCACTAGTTTCTATTTTTCGTTCGCCTCTAACTGGACAAAATCACCGGTGCTTTAAATAAATTCCCGTTTCATAGCGTCCGACGCAGCCCGGCCCCTAGAACAATACCAAGAACAAACATTTTCTATTTACAATAAAAACAGCTATTTACATACGCCCGCCCGGTCCGTTGATTATAAATAACAGTCCAGTGCGCTGACCAACAAAAGCAAAAACCGTGTGCCCGTTTCCAGCGGGGAATGCGGCGCGACTTCATCGGTCGACATCTCGTCGCGTCGGGTCTTTTTAACATAATATTTAATTCCGTGATCTGTTTAACATAGAAAACGGTGGCGCGGTGACGGTAAATGGAAAGTTCTGGCCGAGGGAACGATTCGAAAATCTCGCGGAACAGGCGAAAAGGACGGGAAAAGAGGGCGCGTTCGCACCGCGGGCTTTAAAGCCGTGCAAGTTTGCCCGCGAAAGATGCTTTCCGCGAAAACCACGGCTCCACGGGGAAGGGGAGGGGACGGGGGCGGAGGAAAAAGTGAAAAAGTGAAAAAGTCCGCGCGGGTCCTTTGCCCGGGACACCCTGTATATGCAAATGGGAACACGCGCGGCGGTTTTCCACTGGCAAACTTTCGTATCAGCGGGTCCCGGTGTGCGTGCACACGCCTTATCTCGGATTTCGTTCGGACTTTACGGCGCTGCCGGCCCGCCGAGAAAAAACGAACCAAGGGAAAAGAAGAACGGAAACGGTCGGTTTTTTCGGCTGCGGGATCGGCCGTCCGAAACCCCATGCATTTCTGATGAACGGAACGTTCCCGGCAAAGTTATCCCGCCACCTTTTAAGTTCTACTCCGGGGTTCGAGTCCGCGATTGCGATCTCGGTTTAATGAAAATCCGGGAATGCGAAAACAATTCGGACCCGGGGCCACGTTCGCCTCTGCCATTTGCCGGAATTCACGCGTCGATCCCACCCTCGGCTGGACTCCCTTCGACACTTTTCTTGGCACATCGCTCCGAACGCCGCGCCGCCGTCATTGTTCTCGAAACACCGAGTCTGAGATTCCGTTTTTCTGGTCAGTAAAGGTGACAAACAATTTTTAAAAAACACCTCCACATATTCAAGTACCAACGACGCTGTTCATCAGAACGAATCGAAGCAAAGAGCAGAATCCAACACCGTGCCAGCCTGTCGAAAAGAGTTCCACTAACCTAAATCGGCCTCTTATTGGAACGGAACGTCCGCCTGTGTAAAGAACGAGCGTTTCGAACGTCTGGGAGACATTTAAAGATTCAAGGCATGCGGTGTTCGATCGTGACTGTCGCTTCCCAAGAAATCCGAAGAAGATTCGTTGCCAGTTGATCAGACTCGTGAAGAGCCGATTCCAGATCGGATTTGTCAGTTATTAATGACAGAGAGAAGTCGGAGGGAAGACAGCTCGGGCAACGAGACTGCGTCGCAATGTTGCAGTGGCACATTCGCGCGAGAAATATTTCACACGCTCGATTGCCTATTGCTTCCGTAACAGCGATATTTTCGCGAGGATACGCTCAGGCTGCACGCGATGTAGTCGGAGAGACCCGTTCCAAGGCTTGCCCCGCTACCTGGAGCGGAAAATTGACATAAACTGTTGCTCCTGCCGCTCCCCCATACTCGAAAGCCTCGTGCACAACACGCCGGCAAGCCCTAAAGAACAGTGTTTCGTCGAGACCCTTCTCTCTCTCCGTGTAGGCGACGTCAAGAGAGAACGAGAACAGAGCGAGAGAACAGATTTTCATATTTGCCTGCGACGACGACGTCTCCGCGACGAGACACGTCGCGACGAATGTCTCCGCGTCGCGACGCCAAGTTGATAATGACTCGCTCAGCCGGACGATAATTGCACAGTTCGGAATTGTACATTTTCTTTGTCGGATGCTGCTGTCTCGAGCACCTCCAAAATCCTGCAACTCGTCTCGCTGCCTTTGTGCCTTGCAATTGCCCTGAGTTTTAATATTCATTTTCCGTCGAATTAGGACCTAGTTAGCTGCCTCCTCTGCTCAAGCTTTGCAGCTCAACATTCAGGAGAAAAGTCGAGGTAGATCGAGAATTACAAACAGAATTGATCATTCTCTATAACTGCGCGAATTAGTAAAAGAAAAGAATCTTACAGTTATTTTGGTAATTTCAGTAAATTTCCTACCAATTCTCAATTTCTTCCACTAATATTCAAAAGCAGTCTCGTTCCAGGGTGAAACGATCAGAAATGATTTACCGAATGACATGATAATTTCTGGTCACAATGTTAAAGGGATTGGCAGAAATTCCGAAGGATGGTTTTCGCCCGGAACGATATTTTACCGCAGGTGATATAATTTTTAAGGAGACACACACACACACACACAACTCCGACCGCCAGTGATAAATCCCGTCCGAGTAGGACCAGATGTAGCAAGTCAGCGATTTCTTGCGGTAACGTCGAAGCAAAAACTTTCGCCTCTCGGTTCCTCTGTGTTCCTTCCTGAATAAACTTTCAATTTGGCGAACGAAGGTGAATTAACATTAGGAACATCCCATCCGGGTAGGTCGCTGCGATTGGAATAAGTAGAACGCTCGAGCACACCGTGCCTGCGAACTATACTTTGTACAGGTTCGTGCATTAACGAAAATTAACATCGCGCTCCCCTATTCCTCGCTACAATGAACCTGCTACTCGACGAAATAAATTTTTCTCTCGCTCCCACGTTCGCGAAACTGCCCGTAAAAATTAGAATTTGTAGTGTACTCGATCTACACGGTACTGTGAAAGGAGAAGACTGTTCGTTCAGATTTCGAGTAACTTTCAAATGCTTAAACGGATCGATTCAATCATTAATTAATACCAACCAAAGCGTAATGTTTGACCGAAGGTAAGTATTACCTTAAACACGAAAATTCCCGATCCAGGAAGCACCGAAATTTCTCGAAATTGCGAGCACTGAAGAAAGTAACAAGCTGCAGCGAACCCACTAACTTTCTCGCAACAACGATTCCCTCGAACTGCATTGCCCCTTAAGATTCCTCTATCTTTCGAAAGAATCGGGCCATCGCTCTCAAGTAATAACAAACTCTTGCTACGAGGAACGAGAGAGAGAAAGACAGTATCCCTCCCAATTTCGACGAATGTGCTCGAGCAGCGGGTCTAATCACCAATCGAGTCGAACACGGTCGGCTCCCGGTCTCCGTTTCTCAGCATCGGGACACGCGAGTATACTTTCTTGCTTGTTACTGAATTAATAAACACGATATATCGTTCTGGAAGAGGGGAGGGAAGGATAAGGGGATCGGATGATCTCCAGGACGTGACACGGAAAACGGCCGATCGGCACAGCCAAGACCGTTGACAGATATTAATTAAAATTCGCGGGTGCCACTCGAGCGGTAATGAAGGGATCTCTCGGTCTTTAATCACTGGAGGGTGTCGCGTGGAAGTCGACCGGGCCGACGGGGCTCGCGTTTTCCCCACCGACCATAAGCACGCTTTTGTGTGCCGGCACTGAGTTTTCCGCGTTTCCCAGCGTCGCGGCAGCGTTTCCGTTTCGTCGTCGCGCTCGTTTTCGTTTCCCAGGCGGCCCTTCCAATTAGCGCGGGGCGACGCCACGGGGACACACGTTGCTACATACAGGGTGTTCGTCAATGGTTGGGGAGAAAATTTATGGAGCACCTCTCCGAAACAATGTAAGACCAACATCGAGAACAAAGTGTTGCTATTTCAGGGCATACTGGGCTATTTCATGGGCATAGGATTGACAATAGTAAAAGAGGAACAACATCCAGATAAAAAATAACACCAAGAGCAGGGTGCAGAGCTAACCAGAAGTCCACAACGAAAAATCAGGGACTCAATTTTCTGTCACGAATAAGAACACCCAGTATATCGCTCGACGAACGTCATGCACTCTCGCATTCCGGTTCTTCGAAGCTCTTAGCGATTTCTGGCGGATCCCGCAGCCCCAAGGAAGCCCAGCATCCCTCGAGAGCACACTCCCCTTAGTCGCTTTGACCGATTCCCAACCCCGCTTCACTCCGCTCGTTAATTCGCGAACGACAGCCGATACTCCCCAGGCATCATATTAATTATCTCGCGACTCGAGTCGCTCTACTTTTCACCGTAATTAATACTTCGGCTACTTTGAGGCTCTGCAATGAGAACGATCGGATCCTTGACTGAATCGAGCTGCGGACAATGCGTTCGATTAAACGAGGTCTCCTCTTAGCACACGATTTGTTTAACTATTTAGAATCCGATAGAATATTTTTGGCAAACTTCTCAGCCACATCTTTAGAATTGCATTCATTAAAATAGAGATTTTCTGTCTTGGCTTACAGCAGGTTCTGCGCGTATGCCAATCGGATGGAGAATTGAGCAGATTCGAATCAGTTTGATCGAATCGTCGATGAATCTCGAATGGGAACCGTTCAGTTCGCGGACTGTTAACGAAAATTAGTTCGGCCGATAGAGTGTTCGAACACGGGTTGTCAGTTTCTAGAGAGCCAGGCCGCAGCGGCTGATAACAATTTCAGAATCTGCTCGTTGGCACACGGTTCCACGAGCTTGTTTGAAATCGCTAACGAGGCTGTGCTATCTAAAATGCATGCCCGCGTGCGCGCGCCCGCGCTCGTCACGCTCGATCCGACGGAACCCTTTCGGCGAGCAGGTGTTCGGTGCACTAAGCTCTCACACGAATCTTTGATTCCTCGCGGAAAGTTCGTAGTCTTTATGAACTAGGGAAATCGGCGTAGTGCGCGGGTCACAGGTAGATAGCTAGAGAAGATAGAGTGGCTAGCAAGCAGAGGGTAGCAGTGAGTTCGAAATGTGGTCTCCTACGGAACGAGATCCGTGCATCCCCAGGTATCTGTGCACGTGTCTATCTGTATGTGTACATACGTTGCTACGCAGTTACCTAGCCTTTTGGATAGCGAAGTCGATGTCAGTGGCCCAAAGAGAATTTCCTAGTAGCGTACGTCCTGTTCGCTCGCCGAGCAGGAGTCACTTCGAGTCACCTTTAAAAGTCACCTTTCCCTCGTACCCCAACCTACTCCATTTTCTTTCCGTTCCATCTATTTGCCTGTATACATATATTCGCCCGTATAAATCTAGCCGCGCGAGACCCCGGAATGTGCGTGCTTTCTTCGCAAAAACGACACGACGCCACGCCATTGTGTATTTATTTTTATGGTCGACCCGACGCGACGCGACGTGACGGTGTACCAGACGATCCCGCGTGCTATGCTAACCTGCAAAATAGTCAGTTTGACCTAAAACGTTGTGTTAGGCAGTAACCGGGGTCAGAGGATCCTGAAAAAATTGCGATACAAGATTTAGCAAATGTTTCAGGTGTCATTTTTATGGGGTTGATTTGAATGACCACAATTAATTTGTCAGTAAATTTTAACAATACCAATATCAAAATTTCTCCATTTCCTAATTGTATAAAAGATTTAGTACATCTTTCAGGCCTCATTTTTATGGAGGCGATTTGAATAACCAGAATTAATTTGCCAGTAAATTGTGCCAGCACCATTTTCCCCAATTTCAGAAGATCAGCACCTCCCTTGATCGTATCGCTAATTAACCATATCAATATCAAAACTTCTTCATTTCCTAATTGTTTATGTAGAAAGGCCAATTTCCGAGATTCATCCCGCACAATAATGTAAACGCCATCGCCATCAAAGAAGTACGTACGACTCCACTAAAATGTGGAATGTGGTTACGCAAAATTTTTCCAGCAAATACCTAACGAACCACGGCGCGGCGTGCAGGATCGCGAGAGGATGGATTTACCGATCCTCCGGATCCTAATGGCGTTCAAAGTGTGCAGTTCAAACGTTATTACGGATTACACGCGGGATATGTCTGCTGGAGGCATGCAACCGGCTCGACGGATAGAGACCACGGAAATAGAGGGAAAACGAGGTGGCAAGAAAAGAGAAAGATCGTTACCTCTGAAGAGAGCACCGGCTTTCTAAAAAAAATTCCCTCCTGCGGTCGGGAACGTTAGTTTCGAGTCCGAATGCAATTTTACTAACGATCCACACTGTTACACCTGCACCCGTGAACAGTCGTCGTTCACCTGAGCTGTGTGTCTAGTCGACGGAGATCCTTGCAAACAGGACCAACAGACGTCGAACGATGTTTCGCTTTACTGAACGTAGATTTTTATACAGTTGCCAGTGCTTGATACCAGACAACATATTCGTGCTTCGTACAATTCCTATGTGTCATAGAAGCATCAATGTATTCTTTCAAATACCAATACCAACAGAAACAAGAATTCTATAGATCCTACGTTGAAAACATTTTTTTAAAAATAATAAAATCTCTGGAGATAACTCCTGCCAAAAAAATGTATAGCTCGGTTCTCGTTTCGAATATAGATCCTACATTGAAACAAATTTTAAAAAAATTCTTTTCAATAATAATCTGTTAGTTATTGCAGTTTGCTTTTGGTAGAACTTCCTGGTGCCCGACTAAAATTCCTTGCACTTTCAAGACCGAGGTAACTCCTGCCAGAAAACTGTATAGGTCGGTTCTCGTTTCGTTTATGCGGAAGAAATCGTGTCTGCAGAGGCAGTAGGTTAAACCGGATTTGTCTGTGTATCGGACAACAAGATCCAATGTTTTTTTCTAGCGGAAACAAGGTCTGCCACGGATCTCGGTGCTCAAAAGAATACAGGTCTCGAATGCAGCGATCTCGAACGTCGCGGCTTCGTTCTTTTCGAAATCACGACGTCACAGAGCATCCGGCAAGACACGTGCTATCAGTCGTGTTTCCCGGATCGCGGAGGTGGCATCAAAGAAAAGAAATCGATCGAAGAGCCGGCACGGTACAGCAAGGGGAGGCGTCTAGCCTGCGTGGACGCGAGCGGATACGCTTTGAGTTATAGGTGCTCGCCGGTCGGCCTGACAGCCTAGTTATTGAATACAAAATGCAATTTTTCAAGTCTGCCGCCGCGCCGGTACATCTCGTCGCAGCCCTGAGAAGTAACAGACTGTTCCCGTTGTGGGAAGCTGATCGAATCCACAGGAGGATTTCGAGTTGCCCGCCCCCATCCGACCGAGACGAACCATCCATCCTGAAATTCGCGATCGCGTTTCCACCGTGAATAGCATTATTTCATGAACCGTGGCCGACGCGAAAAAAACAACTCTCCTCGCTCCCGATTTTTCCGGATTTCTAGCGACAACAGTTTTTCTCCTTTACCATCTTCGCTAAGATTATATTAACCCCTACTTAAACAGTGCTAGGCGCACAATAAATTTAGACTACCATGTTCTTGTTACAAATTAAGGATAACAAGTTCTGCGTCACTGTGACCATACAAGAAATTGTAGAGGCCAATAAGTTACTTCCCCTAGGTGAAATGTTACAATACAAAACATATATATAGGGTGTCCATTTGAAAACTTTCCAGCCGAATATCGCGAAAAGTATGAAAGATATTAAAAAAGAGGGGGCAGTATCAGTTTTTTATTTGGGTGGCGTTTTCAAGGTCATTTGAAGGTCAGCTTTATTTTTTCAAATGGAAACCTATATTGTTTATTGTGGGAACTTATTGTACGTGAAAAGACCAGCAATTTTCGTAGGGTACTTTTTTATCCGCGATTTTTATCCACCCTCTTTCCCCCTCGAAATCCTTGGACACGTGTTTTACACTTTTTTAATATCTTTCATACTTTTCGAGATATTCGGCTGGAAAGTTTCCAAACGAACAGCCTGAATATATAAATGGACGTCGTCGTTAAAAATTAATATCTAATTTATAGAAATTGAAGATTGTGTTAATGGTCCATTCCACATTTTTTTCAGTAACCCACTATTTAATTTCACGATAAATTCTTGTTAGAAATCATGAACAATGTAAAATGTTACACAATACAAAATATATGGACGTGCGTCGTCGTGAAACATTAATATCTAATACATAGAAATTAAGGATTGTATTAATGGGTCATTCCACATTTGTTCCAGTAATCACCATCACCGAGCCCGAGTTCGTGGACGAGATAGGAAACGTAACAGTTCCAGCAGGCCGCAGCATTAAGCTAGCCTGCAGCGTGAAGAATTTGGGACAGTACAAGGTAAGCGAACATACTTTCCGAAGAAACTCCGTAAAATGTCAAAATTTGTTCCCCTCGTAACCCGCGAAAGTTCTTCGAAAATCGAATCACCGTAATTAGGAATGTTTGTTGACGTCCCATCCGGTCGCAAAGTTTTCTGATACTCCCGGAAGTAATGCACGAAAGTTTCCGACACACGGGAATCCCTAATTTCTTTTTTTTTTTTCTTCGGTCCACGTAATATTTTTCCGCGGATTTGCCGAACTCATCACTTTATCGAGGAAAGTCGACTTTCGACGGGAGAGTTTTCGGCGAATAGAAGATCAGCAGAAATAGCAAAAGCGATACAGGGAGGGGAAGCGATGCGATGTCCCTGTGGCTCTACAGCGAGCCCATGTTCTTCAGTTTGAGGCGAAAGATCGAAGTTTCGAGCCGCGGAACGTGTCAGAGCTCGACGCACCGCACGATGTATGCTAACAAGTAAGTGGCAGGAGGTGTCCCGGAAGTTCTCCTATGATTTCGTCCTGATTATGCGGCGTCGTTAGATCGCGAGAGATCGAGCTGAAATCGTGCGGCGCTTTGATGAACGTCTAACATGGGAACCGGTAGAGTGCTTCGAAAATGCATTTACTACTTCCCGCATTTTTCAAAATCATCCTCGTTGTACGTTCGAGATGGAATTGCGATTATATTGGCACTTAGCATTCAATTCCATCCTAGTCTGTGGATTTCATGAATTTATTACGAACATGGGTAAAATTCAGAATGTCAGACAAATTAAAAAAGAGTTTCAGAGAATTTAATAGATCGCATTGTCCGTAACAAGGTAATGGCGAAGGTATTCGGGAAAGGATATTCCTTGTTGCAGTACGTCGGGAATTTGTTTGAATGTAAATACATAATGGCCAGAGTTACGGTCCAGTCTGGTACGTCACGGAGCAACAAGCTCGTTACGCCCGCGAGCCCGGGGCCAGGGTAACATAATTAAATGACGGGAAGTAAAATAAACCGAGAAGCGAAGTGCTATCCTGTCGGATGAGTGGTGTGGCGAGTTCTGTTAAAGAACTCCGAGGCGAGTCGTTAGAGAGACCCCGGGCACTGGCTCCCCGAAAGGGACGAAGAAACATACTCGAAGAGGACTGACTGCAGTGGCCAAGAGAGAACAAGGCGGCGAGAGAGGAAAGTTCGTCGGCCACCTGAAATTTTACATCCGCAGCAGGGAGGAAGATTGAATTGGCATCTCCTTGGACCGTCGCCAACTCGTACGTCGCGCAGGCTCGTCGTGTCGTCGTTTTCTTGCCGTTTCCCGAATCTTAAATTGAGGAGAATCCGGTCGCCGACGCTCTAACACGGGATCTTACGAATGCGTTCGCGACGCGGTTCGAATTTTACCCTCCTTCCCTTGACATTCAAACTTTTCTCTTCGACGATAATTGTCACCGGAAGATCGATACGCCCCTCCTCGAAGCAGCAATGCTTCCTCGGATAAATTGTTTTCAATTTCGGAACGGTCTTCGCAGCATTTTGCGCATTACAAGAATTTTAGACATACTCGTTCCAACTGATAACGACAAAGTCGAACCTGTTCCACCCTCTGAGCCAAATCTCCCATAAAACCCCGTTGTTCGGGAAGGGCGCCCGGGAAAGGGTGAGAGAGATAAAGATTCGTCCGTTTAAGTAAACGCTGTCAGGTTTCATCGACGCCCAGCGGGAGCGGTAACGGCGCCATAAAGACGCCGCGCCGGTTTGTCAGGGATCCAGGCACCAAAAGTGATTCCATGTACTGGCATAGTGTAGGCAGCAGGCAACCCTTCTTAGGAGTCGTAGGGCAGCCCCTAGTGGCCCTTAGCGTTCAGCGGAAGGGCCGTTTCGGGGGTAGATCGGGACCGCTAAACACGCACTTGAACCACCTATCTCGCACCCTCCAGCCGAGATCAACGTTATTACCCTATGGTCATCCGGTTCGCCACTCACCGCATCCGGGACGTGCGAATACCGAAAGGGAAGTAATTGCTGCGCTGTTCACCTCGGCATCGTTACCGCCGCGGCCCCCGATATTGCCGGAATATTGTGCCGGTTTATTCGCCGTTACGCGGCCCCGGAATTACATCGGCCGCGAATTTTCGACGCAGGACAACACGCAAGAAGGGGCCAACACCCGGCATTTTCTAATCGAAACGAAGATCTGCCACTCTCCCCTGCTTTAATTTCCTGCTCCGTTTTATTCCAAGCTTTTAGCACGTTTTATTAATTTTTTAATTATATCATCTCTTATTTCAGTAATTTATTCAGAATTTTATTCTCACGTAGGTTCAGATTATTTGCCCCCTGATCTTAATGCACGTTTCACTTGGACTAACACAGAACGAGGTCAGCTTCATTTCACCATCTTTTCTTGATTCGAGAAATGTTTCATTGTGTCACGACAATGGAGCAAACTTCGGCGCTGCTTAATTGTCCACTTAATTACAAGTTCCGCTTGTGCACGAAAATAAACTTCCCTTTGCGTTTCGCCAAGCAACTTCCGTAAAAACTACACCACCCTTGCATAACAATGGAATCCTCGAACTGACAAGGGAAGATGCTCAACCAGAAAATTAACCATTAAAAATTCTGCTCTTTTTCGATTTTCTATTGGAATTTAGAAATTGTACGGGATTGCTGTACGACGAACAATTGATAAATCTTAACTCGATAAAACTAATTAAAGGAGGTAAGTTTTGGCTTGGATCTTTTACTACGTCCCTTCCAGCTTGAAAGCTGCAAAACAGCATCGGGGAACAGACGAATATTCGGGGGTTAATTTCAAGAATTTAGCCAGCAGCAAAAATTTGTTCATGCGTATATCTGTATGTATCCTATGAATCCCCGAAATATCACAATTTTCCATTTTCGTTTTCATTGCACGAGTTATTTTGATTTCGTGGGATTTTGGAGGCTCCATATTCGTCGTTCGAAGTGTACGTTTTTGCGAGAGGAACGAAGCATTCGAGACACGTATCTATACATTCAAAATGGAGTTTCAGCAGCTTAGAAGCAGCTCTGAAAATGTCCGGATAAAAACGACTCGTACAAGCGCAATCTCGATTATTCAGGTCTCGAACGGCGAGGAATTTAACTTATGCTGCATAATTCAATTTCGTTCGCAGCTCGGACCGTTTGACGCACCACGAATGGCGTCAATAACGTTTAAATGTCGCCGGATAAATTCGCGGCACTCTGCTCTCGAGCCGATACCTCGAGCCGAGCTGTTTTGCGAATCTCCTCGATTATTTGTCCTGTTCTCACTACCTCCGACCACCCTCGCTGTCCCAGTCCTGCAGGGGGAGGGGGTGGAAATTGTCGGTGGAAAAGGCGTCTCCGAGGCGAGATACATCGAGCAAGAAAAATACCATTAAAGCGAGATATTAAAATTCTTCGTGATCCTACCAGCGCCGTCCAAGTCAATACGACACGGCCGAGGAACGTCGGTCGCGCAAAGGAATTTCCTGTTCGTTTGATCGACCGCCGCCAAGCGAAATGTCCCGTGAGAAGTAATTCGCAAATTCTTCCCTGTTTCTCTTTTCCCATCCGTCAATTAGTCTCTTCGCGGGAATAAATCGTCGAGGTTTAACGCGACCGTGAAAGATCCTGCGAAAACGAAACGATTTAGATAAGACTGCAAGGTTGTAAAAAGAAACTCCACCGCGTGCTTGAATATTTTTAATGGCTGGATATCGAGAACAGAAAAATGCAATATTGTTACTTTTCGTAGGATTATGTAACAATAACATATTTTATATATTCAGCGGATTGTGCTCGAAATTTTCATCACGAGTCCATCGCGATGTCACCAGGAAAAAGCTGAGGGAATATGCTTTAATAAAAATTAATTTTTAGTCCCATGTCACTCGCATATTTCAACTATTGCTAGCAGATAAATTTTGAAAGATAATTCTGCCTCTGTAGAATGCAGTTGGAAGATTTTCGACATTTATATGAGAATAAATGAAAATTGGGGCCACTGTCGATTTAATGACATTTTTCGGAGGCCTATACGCGATCGTAACGCGGGTAGATCGCGCGGAACGATCGACATTCCTACGGAAATAGGACGAGGAAGCGATGTCCGATAAGAAAATGTATTTCGATCCTGACTCAGGATGATTTTTTTCTCGTGGAATGCTGGCCGTTCGTTCTACCATTATGCCAGAAAATTGAGTCGCCCGGTTCGAAGTTCGAGGATCGATAACTCGTGGAAGTATCTGTCAATGCCTCGTCCCGTCTCGAATGTCCGAACAGGCGAATAAATGTCGAAACTAGCGGAATTCAAATCTGATACCGATCAATAATAAAAGTGTTCTCGAAATGTTCTCAAAATCGTTCCATAAATCGTGTAGAACTATTCGATTCTTTATATAATACGTCCAATGGTTTCCGTTTCGCGCACTCTCCTAATTTTTCCTAGGGCCCGAGGCGATCTCGTGGATCTCGACCGTCTTCCGCTGTATTAAATTCCATTCGACTTATTCCCCAATTAATTAGCCCGAACGATTTTTCAATTGATTCTGCGAAGTCTGACTGCGAGCGCCGTTACAGCCAACTTCCAAGAGGTTCGTTATCCCCGATTCGCGTTCGCCTTAACACGGGAATGGGTAATGAACTGGAGGGTTGGTAGTTGGTTGTCGGTTGTGTTATTAAGATGTTGCCCCGCGTGAAAGTCGGACAAACTGCCTGTCGCCCAGCGATAGCAGCGAACGATCTCCGAGCTTCGACGTGGAACAAGTCAATTATTCCACATCGCTTCCAAACGCACAGCTCGAATCTAATTTGTGTACAAAAATAAGTGGCGTCATTAAAATTTTCATCAGATAGAATGAAAATAAAATAAAAATTAATTTCAAAAAATTAAAGCACTAGTTTTTCATCAAGGCTCACGTTTTCAGAAGTATGGAACTCTCCTTGCAAACATCTCTGCAGCTCTTTCCAGAAATTCGAACGTCACAGTTGACGTGCCGAGGGTGGAGGAATGCAGGATGGAGAATCTGGTAAAAAATCGTTTTCGTTGAATCGGCTCGTATCCGTCACTCTGACGATCGTTCGACTGCGCTCATCGGCTGTTCGAACCTGTCACCAGGATACAGGACGGTCCGCGAGTGAGCGTATAATATATAGTCGATGAATACTCCGGAGCACCGGCAGCAAAACCGCAAACACGCGGCTTGGCGCGACCAAACGCCAAACCAAAGCTAACAGTATGGTTGTGGGGGTAGTAGAGCTTGTGTAGTTCGGATCGACGGATCCAGAGGCGGTGGAGGAAGACGGAGAGAGATAGCAGGCTGAGGGAGAGCGAGGGAGGGAGGGAAGGTGCTCGTGTGGCGAAGGAAACGTGGCATGCTGCAATCGTGGTAGCAGACACTTTCTAATTGGATGTGCCGAATCATTCAAGGATGAACATTTCCGACGTCCCCCGCATACGTATCTCTCACTGGTTAGACGCCTCGTTCTTCAGCTTTTTAATTCCTGCCATCGACAGACCGTCGATGGAACTAGCAAACTGAAATTATTTAATTGGCGTCCCACGCACCTCAGAAGGATAGTAAAAAATGTTTGAAAAAAATGTTTCCTTAAATTGTGAAATTATAATTGAAGCAAAATTGGTTGTTCTAAAGTGCGAAGCATAATTAGGCCAAGTATTGTCGTCTGATTTTTAGCGCAGGCGTTACCGAGCACTGTTCGAGTGTTAAAGAATTTCTACGGTTTCGGGAGCGTTTTTCAATGTTTTTGCTGGGAAGAATTTGCAGGGCATTAAAAGGATCCGGCGCGGCGCGGCGACGCGGGACGGCGTATTTCGTCGAACAAGGAATTCCATTACCATCATGGTGGTACGAATTGAACGAGGAAAAAGCGTTTTCCTTTCGCGCCCTTTCATATCGCCGCGGCTGCCGTTGAGTACAATTTATTCGCCCCGTACTTTCGGCAGGATATACAAAATCGAAAATTCATTTTTATTTAATCGCTTTGTAGACCGCGCCGCCGCTCCAGTCGAACGCTTATCGCTTGACGCTTTCACCGGGAAAACGAGTTCCGAACGTGTTTTCGCCCCGCATATCGGCAGGCAATCGGTTTCGGGGCCGAGCCGAAAGCGCGATTTAATGTATGCCCGGTGAAAATCGCGAAATAATCATTCAGCCAAGGAAAACTGATTAACGAAGAACCGGGTTCTACGATTCGATTATTGCCAGCACGGCTCTACGAAATTTATCGGCGATGTTAATTAAAATTTCAATTCGAACGACCGATACGGAATTGATGTTCATTCAGAACTAGTCATCCTTGGCTCCGGAATCATCTTTCCTCGTTGAAAATTATATTCGACGATTCTCGTCGTGACAGCCCACGCGTTTCATTTTTAATATTCGTCCTGACGACAGTTCTACGTCAAAAGGAAACTTATCAATTGATTATCACATTACAAAATTTAGGGAGAAATCGTTTGGGTTGGAAATGGCGTATTTTTGACATCCACTCGAGAACCCATAAGTAATGCGTCGAAAATGAAAAATGTTCTGTTAGAAATTCAATACAAGTTTCCGAACCAACGTCGACGTGAAAATTTGTTGCATAGTGTATTCGAAAATATTGACACAGGAAAATTTCAATTTGGGTCTTGAAATGTTTTCTAAATGTAATATCGATCCCCATCGACAGAATAAATTCTTTTACAAAGGGTAAATAGAGCTGGCTTTGAAAAAGACTGAATCGAAATAGTAGATTAATTGCAATTTTATAATGTACTGGATTCCGCGAGTTTCGAAAAACACATTATTGTTTGCTGGCTGGAATTTCTTTCAAGGTTGCCTCGCGTCAAAAACTGATTCAACTTTCGCAAGAGGATGCCGCGGGTTAACGTGCTTTTAAAATGATTACGCGAGCTCACAAAGGAAAGTGAGTACACAAACCGTGAGTCCGGCTATTTCTGAAAACGTGGGGGAATAAGACACAAAGCTCCGAAGGAGGCATACAAATACTTCAGTTACATTTCTCCTTTTCCATCGTTCGCTTCTTTTTTTCTTGATCCACTTATTTTCAATTTTTCATAATTTATCGGCTCGCGGGCTTTCAAGGAACGAACAAAGAGTGGGAAGTTATGGGTCCGTGTCTTCGATGTTTTTTAACTTCCATTTCGACTGCACGGATCGCAATAAACCGTTATTTATAACGTCGCTGCGCATTTGATACTTTCCCCTGAGATAATACAGCTTATGCGCAACAATGCAATAAGCAATATTTTATTGCAACACGTGCACCGATCGAACGAAATAAATTCGTGGGAGCACCACCCGCCATGCACAGCGGAATCTACACTTCCGCGTATCTTTTATCGATCGGTGATCGACCATTCGGAATAAAAAATTATTTTCACCGACCCTTTACAGTGCGAATACTCGCAAATGCAAACGGGACTTTGATAATATTTTTTTTCACCCTTCTGCATTCTATTTGTGGTGGAAACTTTTATACAAGATAACTGTGATATTGAATAACGTGTTAAAAAATTTTCATCGATATTCGTTCGTTGATAATGTTTTTAAAAATTGCCAAAAAATGAGGACGTTTCAGATAACGAAAGAGTGGACAAATGGGATTGGTGTCGAACCATTCGTGGTGTAGAGTCAAGAAGATAAGTTTTGCGATGTTAATGTGGAGGCATCGCGAATGAGTGGGGATTCCTTGGAAATCCAATTCTTCTGCGGCCAAGGGGAATCGCATCCGGCCATCGAGTATCATCGATATCGAGCCGAGGAGATTTTAAAAATGCTCGGGATTTTCGCTGGATCCCCATGCCGACCAGGAAGTCTTCGCCGGTGAAATACCGGAGGGAAAATTCGGCCTAACGGAGGCTGGCTGTCTACGGTATTCGATTCCGTCGGTTTAGCTGGATGAAGGTACGGGAGCTAGAGGAGCTTTTTGAATAATAAAAAGAACGCGTTGCGGGGCGTACACACGGCGCCAAAGTGCCGAAGAGTGTCCCGCCATGTTCGAACTAATCGATGCGTTAATCTCCTGGTCTTTTATCCGGTTGCACCCCTCGTGCCGCCACCCCCAGGGTTCCCACCCCCACCAAGCTGCCATGCGACACGGTTGCAGCTCTTTTTCGATCCGGCGACGAGCTCCCGTTCTACGGACCGATGGAATATTTCCTTCCCGTCGAAAGTCGAGGAGAACGAGGACGTCGAGATATATCGGGGAATTCTTCTGCGACACGTTCCTCTTCTCTCGTCGCCCAAACCGACGCCCACACGTCGCGTAACGTCGATCCAAGCACCGATAATCGCCGTAGATCGTTCCGGGATTTTTCGGACGCTTAGTCGCGACACGAAATATCGACGCCTCTCGCGTGTGGGAGAAACGACTTCGAATTTCGTATTCCCTCGATCCATGCTTTTTCCCGCGATCGATTTAGCAATCCATTTTATTAACTATAATTTTTCAAGGACATTCGAGGTCGTCGACATATTGTAGAAAATTCATGAATTTTTCGAATACGATTTTGTCAGAAAGCGAGAACGGTGTTTGGCAAGCAGACGAAGACAGTCGCGCGCGGTTTTTCCGCGGGACGATCCGCCGGACAATAATCCCGACCGTCCATTACGGTTTTACAGCGTTTCATTTCGTGGCGGGAGAAGTGCGGCTGTAAGTGATGGAACAGCTGCCCGTAAAAACGTCGATGTTACGCCGTTGTAACGGTGACGATAACTGGTCATCCCCGAGTCGACGATAAAGCCGCGGATCAACCGTAGAAAATTTACACCGTCAAAGTGATTTAAATGCCGACTGCAATCGAATGTATGGGACCTCGAGCCACATGGCCAGCCGATTTTCACGGGGATAGAACGTTGATCCAAAGAAGATATTGGCAATATGCGCTTCCGGTTTCGCTCGAAGGCAGCTGCTGATTCAGTGGAATATAATAAACAAATACAGATAGTCTATGAAAATATAGTATCCGAACACTAGTGATTTTTCTGTGTGTAGAATAATTTAAGTGGGCGTGGCCAGGTTGTTCTCGGTTTTGAGAGAGAGCCAGATCAGTGCCCCACAGAGCAATCTTGCCACTTGTTTAGAATCTGGAATCAATATCCCCCAAAATATAGTCGTTAGAACTTTCAATAACTTATCTCAATGTAGAATCTCCCGGGTGGGCGTGGCTTCATAACAGCACCCTCGGACAAAGCCACACGGTTACTCCGCGGGGCAGTGAACGAACACAGAAAATCTGGAGCCGAATCGACGCAACGCGATCCGCTCGGTCACAGCGCGAGCAGTCGACCTCGAAGTTATGAAACTCTAATCACAGTTCGAAATAGGTTCCGTTAATTAAAGCAGCATACGTGCAATCGGATTTAGCAAATTAAGCGTACGGGCACGCTGAATTCCCTTCGACCTAACATATTCGTCAAACGTATGAGTTACTTTCAATTAACATCCGCTAATTCGTCGTCGTGTTCTCGGAGCTCGCGGGCGCTCGACGAGAAGCGAATACACTGGCGTCTAATTTCTTTGTTTGATTCGCGCGGGGCTTGCACTCGTAACTAATTAGCAGGGTGTGTATCGTAAGTGTCAACAACCGTTTGTTGATCCTGATGGCGGGTTTCCATTACAATGTTTCTCTTCAGTCTCGTTCTCCTTAGAAAATTCAGCGCAATGTGATGTAATATTCATTCTGACTGGTTCTAGGGGGTAATTTAAAAAGATTCATTTATATAAAAAAAGAGCAACTGTACCTGAAAACACAATCGAAGCTAGTTCCTACAGTGCCTTTTTAGATACCGCGTTAATGGGTGAAGAAAGGGAAATGCAAACGACAAGGGAGTGAAAGGAACACGAGGGGGTAGGTAGTGAAAGAAGAGGAAGTGACAAGGGGCAGAACAATTCGTAGATTCGCACAACTAAAATTTCATGACTACGCCGAGGCAATTTCTGGTGATCGAGGGGGTGACGCCTTCGCGTCCCTGCCTATTCCTGATTTTAAAGGAGGCCGGGAGATTTCGTGAGACCATCGAGAATCAACGGCCGGGAAAATGAGTGCCATCTCTTCCAGAACATGCACCCGGAGGATCCCGGAACGGACGGGGGAATTCGCGAGGATGCCGCGCCGCCCAGAGTGACGAAATTTCCTGAGTTACGAACATACTTGCGAAACTTACGCCTGTCTGCGGAGATCTACCCGCAAAACGATGTTACTCTGTCTAATTGCTATCAAACACGAAAGTCAATACTGCTCTAAACTGCGCATAATCTTGTTCTTAACCACTGGAACAGCGTTATTGTACACCTAATAAATATATTCAGCACCTTAAACATTTATAGTAGGTCGTTGGAAAAGTAACTTCGAGAAGGCTCTGAATCAGAGAAGGTGGACCTGGTGGATCGACCGATCGATTTGGGATCGATCGGTCGGCAGGAACAGGAATTGCTTCAGAGAGATGAATGGCGTCCACGTCGCTCGCAATTAGACAGAGTTAAGGAGCGAATGCGTGGACATCGTGGCGGCCTTCGGACACCTATGGTTTCGCGGCTCGTATCACGATCTCTTTTGTAATCTCAACAGGCCATTGCGCTTGATTGGATTCACAATTCAATTATCGTGGGTCCTCGCGAGCGGCGATCGATCGATCGAGCCATGCAAACGAGCCCTATTGCTCCTCCGCAAAACAAACAAGTAGACATCGTCTACCATGCCAGAGGAACGGAGACCAAATATTCCGGTTCTCCTCAAGCAAATACGAGCACGCCGGAGGAAACGTTTTACAGATCGCTTCCGTCAGATTTGCCACGATTCCTTTCGCTGTCCGGAATTTTTCAAAATTTTCGCTCGCGGAGAATTTCGAAGGAGGCAGGGTACGATGGAACTAATTTTCAAGGAGAGTCAACAGCGGCGAAATTTTTGGTAGGTGCTTGTTTTAGCTTTCACGGGGAAACTGTGCTGAGTACTGTCAAACAGTTGCCTGCCCGCTGTATGCGAAGGGCAGTCGTCTTTTTCATCACTTGCTGTTCAAACTGAAATTTTTACGGAAGATAAATATTTGTTTTCTGTCGAATCCACTGGGGCCGGGGGGCGACGAATAATTGCGGGGAGGAGTCCGCGAAGTGTTGCGTTTTAATTGGAGTTCGGGAGGCTCGGGAAACGGCCTAAGTATATTTTAGTGTCAGTAACTCGAGGCAAGTACACTTTAAAGTTGAGGAGAGCGGCGGGATTGTTCCCCTCTTCATCGCTACTGTTGCGACCCAGATCCAATTTCGACGAGGAAAAATGCATAACAGGATCACGCTCGGTCACGATATTGATCGATCGACCCGCACGAATTGGCCTGGGCAACATATTTTCTTGTTAGGTACAAAGTCAAATCGTTCTCAGACGTCCATTGTTACGTTCAGACCCGATTGCGACGCTATAACATCGTGTATACCCGACGTGTGTACATTCCAGCCGATGTATTGTCCGGGGTCGAGTGTCGGCCACAATGGATCCCGTTTGTGGAATCGATCGATCCCTGTGTGGCGAGAGGAGAACAGGCGGCAGAGGGGGCGTGGGAGGTCAAGAGGGGTGTTCGGGGGTGAACAGGAGGCGGAGACAAACAGCTGAGGGTTGGAAAGCAAATCAGTGGCTCCGTAGATGATCATTACAGATGGGATGAGAGCATATTAAGCGAATGAAAACCGGGCCGGCCGGCTGCTCGAACTTTTATTAAAAAATCTCGCCTCGGGGATGATGGATATTTCTAGACAGGCGACCTTGCCGCCTAAAATAGTCGATAGTGGTCCGGAGTTGCGCGAGAAGACAGTCGAGAGATACCGGCGACGAACGCCAGAAAAATCGCGTGAACGCTCGGGAATGATACGGATCGACTGGGAGTCGCGAGACACCGATACTGAATTCGGGAACAGTCGCGGTATCAAATTCGAAAAGATTCTGCGCTCTCGCGGTCGTGACTTGCTTACGAGCGACACGCTTCCGGCATGTTTCCACAGCAAACCGAATATTAAACCAAAATATTGGGCTGATGCGTAACCTGATCTCTCGCTGTGAAGCTGAAGGATTCTATTTTTCGATGGATGTTCATCTTTACTTAAACGTCGTTCCTTTGTAATCGAAATAATTTTGCGCTACCAAAATTAGGAGAGAGGGATGAATTTTCGGTCCTAAATAGAGAGAAGGTGCGTCGGGTGAAAGGGCAGGGGGCGTGTGGAGGGTGGAAGGTGTGTGATCAAGGAAATCTTTTGTCGGGGGGCTGTGAAAACGTGAGATGTGCGCGGATGCCTTGGCAGGGAGTTAAGGCTCGGAGTGCAGATGGCAGAGCGGGGTTGGGTGGATCGAGAGGGTAGTGAATTAAAGCGGCTCGTCCTTCCTAACGAAGTCAACACGCTGGGGCGGACGGATGAGGCTGCCTTGTCGAGCGGAGACTGTCGTAACAAGCGTAATCTTATATAAGACGGTGGGCCGGGGGCGAGGGTCAATTGTAGGCGGCTGGATAGGGATGAAGACAGAAGGAATCTAAAGGGAGTAAGGCTAGGAAGAAACCTCAGACCTCCGGCTCGAATTATGCCTCGTTCCCTTCTTCAATACCAACCTTCGCTTCCTTTGGCTCCTCGCTTCATTGTTCTTATTTTATTTCCTCTTCTCTCACCTTTCTCGGTCTCACTACTCCCGTCTCTACATACTAAAATTATCCTTACCCTACGCCTCCCTTCCTTTACCTTCTCTCCTCTCTCGCATTTCGATTGTTCCATCTCGATTATTAAATTTATGTCTTGTTCGGTGGCCCCCACTCCGTTATTTCTGTTGTTAAATGCCACGTTTCCCACATACTAACATTATCCTTATCCCACAGCCTCCTTCCTCTATATTCTCTTCTCTCTCACACAACTCGTATTTCATTTATTGCATCCCTACATCTCGATTATTAAATTTATGTTCTGTTCGACTTCTCTCTCCGTTATTTCTCTCGTTCTAAAATTATCGTTTCGCCACATTCCTCCTTCTATACGTTTCTCTCTCTCTTACAGCGCACATTTCGACTATTACATCCCTCTTTTCCGACTATTAAATTTATGTCGTATTCGACTACCCTCTCCATTATTTCTCCGGTTACATGCTGTTTTCTGCATACCAGAGTTATCGTTTCTAAACATTCTCCTTTTCTTGCGGACTGTTGTATCTCGCCATCGCGACTACAAAATTTATTTCTTGCTCGATCTTCGCTCTCCGTTATATCTCTCGCTAAATGCTATGTTTTCCACATATTAGAATTATCCTTACACGTATTCCTCGCTACATACCGCTCTCTCTCTCTCTCTCTCTCTCTCTCTCTCTCTCTCTCTCTCTCTCTCTCTCTCTCTATTTTACGCATTTACCCTTTGACTGTATCTTTACTTGAACCTCTCTCCACGACATTTTCCTTGTCACCACGTTCCCCTTACACTCCACCCGCGATTACAACAAGCTTCGCCTCCAGTGTTCCGCGATATTAAATTCACAACCTGATTCTTTTCCAAGTCTTCTCTCCCGAAGTGCAATTTGTTTACCCCTTTTCACGCTCAGTTAATTACAACAGCACCGAGGCTTCTCCTCAACACGCTTCTAAAAAGCCGTGGGGAAATAAAAGCGATCCTTGTGACGGGAACCTTTCTCACCCAACGACTTCCTACCACTCGAGGCTTCGATTCCCTTGGACGATCGATTCCCTTTATTACCAGAAATGTCCTAGAAATTCCAGCATCGCGCATCGATGTATCCAATTTGCTTATCCGTCGCGAGGCTCCTCGTAGTCAAAGCCCGAACTTCTTGTCGATGGTTGTTCCTTTTCTTCTCTCTATCTCTCTCGCTCCCTCTTTTTCTTAGAATCTTCCCGGCAGGTCCACGATCCCAACCAACCCCCGCGGCCCGTCCCCGTGCTCCCGGTAGCCATTAAAATGATAAAATAATGTTTGCGATGGTAAGTGCCACTAAAGCCCGCCGCTTAACCACACCCGCCGGCTCACCCCTCGTAAAGAAGCCGACCCTCGACTTTGTACCATCTTGTCGAACCACTTCTCGCTCACGCTCGTTCGACCCGGTGCTAATTTACGGACGCCGTACTCGAGGAGGCGACGAGTAATCGATTTATGGCCACGATCAACGAAAACGGATCGAACCCCGGGAGACCCGGTCCTGTTTTCGACGCAGATATCGAAACAGGGACACCGTGCGCGTCCGGAAATCGGTGACGTACCCTAGTTATCGATGCTTTCTTCGAACGCTGCCTGTTTCATTAAATCGGTCGCGTGATTCTTGCAGAATCATAGAAGGCGGATTATATTTCTGTTTCAAGTTTTGATCAACTTACGCTTCAAGTTTTGATCACTCATCCTTTGACATAGATATCGGTTAAATTGCATTATTTTTTGGAGCCTTTCGAATTTATTTTCATGACTTTTTTCTGGCAAAGACGTCAATCCTATACTGTAAAGCTCAATTGATGCATAAACTCAAATTTTTTGAAATTGTGCGGCGTTTTTCCTGGCAACGACAGATTTAACCTTTACACGCAATAATACTAATGGTTGCGCGTAAGAGTATCTAATGATATAGATCGTTTCATGATGTTAATTTATGTCACGGACGGAGGGAGCGTATGTAAATGGGTCGGAGTACACACTAGCATCTTGCGGCGCCATTCAGAAGTTCGAAAGCGGTTGAATGAAATATTAAAAAGTCGAGTTCGTGAAATATTAAAGTTGATCTCTTCATTATGGTCCCCGACGAACTTCTGAATTGGACCCTTAATTTTAAAGTCAAATTCCCTCGTCCTACGTCTTCGCGTTTCTGTAATATCTGTTAGCGCGACAGCGTCCGTGTCGCGCAGTCTGTATCTACTGCTGCGACGACGCGACGCGTTCGGTCCTAGCAACTTCAGGACCAGGGAAATCAACCCCATAATTTAAGATTATTATACACCGTGAATATCAAACGCGAACCACATGACATTTCTCGGTAAAAATCATTTCGAACAAGTCAATTATATTTCCAGTTCTCGAGGGCACTTCTCTCTGGGATTTCCGCGATTTATATTTCTTTTTTCCAGGCTAAAGGACTCGAGGACTTAGCCTAACGCGACAACGTTAAACGATTAAGCTCAGTTCGGTTGAACGGCAAATCCCGATTCTTTCTGATGCTCGGCTCGCCGTCTCGAAGAAGGGAGAGTGGGACAGGGGAGGGAGAGGGAAAAGGGCTTTAACGGGCCGATTAGCCCGAGCGCATCGAAACACTTTTCAGCACTTTAGCAGGGCGCACGGAGATTTTTCCTCAGGTTTCCTTTTGCTCGGTTCGAGGCTCCGCGGCAGTCTGTTTTTGAAAGGGCGGCAATTACCCCGCGCTCTGGTGAGGTTAGGTGCGGATACGTGCGATTGCCGCACGTAGGGACGCGAATGAACCGCGTTAAGACGAACCTCGGGTACCAGACGAAAACGTTCACCTTACCAAAAATAGAGAGAAACTGTTCTGAAATTGGTATAGCGATAGTCGAAGTTTCGTTTCGCGGCAAAGAAAAAGGACAATGATCGGGTAACACGAGGAGCAAAGAAACCGCACGCAACAGAAATGTTAATGCCTGCTGAACGAAGAGAACTGGTTAAAGTATCCTATGTGTGTGTAGGCGATGGAAAAAGAAGGCTAGGAAACTCCTGGCACTACGAGCAGCTGGATACGGGGCCCATTAAACCGGGAATGCTGATTGCATTAGCCCTCGGCAAGTCTTTTCACCTCCCTTGGTTGTTAAATGGCCGTGCATTTCCGTCGGTCCCGCGCACACATTGATTTCACACCGGAACCGCGGCCTGCAATTAGAAAGCCTCGCGGCTAACCGCGTGATCTAATCGAGAGCCAAACGCTGCCTTTAAAGTCCCCCGTCGCCGACGCGATCATGAACCGCGAAAATTAGGCTTCGGCACTTCCCCGAGAAGTTGCAGGTTCTAATTCCGACCAACTGTTTTGTGCGGATATGTGTGGTGAGAACGAGAAAGAAACATAATGAGTGAGAGGCAAAATGTGCTTGGTGTACCTGCTTGAACATCTTTCTCTTCGAATAAATTTTTACGGAGGCTGTGTGTGTGATGCCCTCAGGGTTGTCTCCCGTTCTTAATATAATGTAGGTATAACTATTTTTCAAGAATATAGATTTCATAAAAATTGAAAAAGTCACACGAATTTTGTACATCCTGCCACACTTTCCACGATTTTTTCTGACAGCATAAAATTTATAATTGTTGAAGTGGAAAATACGTGTTCCATCGGGATCGAAGGGCTCGGGTTTTTCGAGATTGGTCGAAGAATTGAAATTGGTATCAACATCCGGTGTTGGAGGGTCGGCCGGCATTTTGCCCGGTTATTAAAGCATCAAGCGACGACGTCCACACGTGTTCATGGAAAAATGTTTCGCCGACCGCAGCAGCAGCTTC
The DNA here is from genome assembly GCA_963966675.1 of Lasioglossum calceatum. NCBI lineage: Eukaryota > Metazoa > Arthropoda > Insecta > Hymenoptera > Halictidae > Lasioglossum > Lasioglossum calceatum. The sequence continues at coordinate 1,135,332 of OZ016545.1, forward strand.
CGGTCGAACGAAAAACTGGGGAATGTCGAAAGTCGGGGGGCACGGTCGAGGAACGAGAACTGAAAGGGAGAATCATGGTCGTCGATCGAAAACCGAGCTTTTTCACCTCTAATCCGCTGCGCTCTGTACGCCCATAGTGATCTATGAATTGTAAAGATTTTCCCGTTATTTTTTTGCGGTCGACGCTCTGTTGGTAGGAACACGCGGAACGCGTCACCGTCTCCGAAAAGTTCTGTCAATTCGGCCGCCATTTGGCAGTCGGGCATGACTTATAGAAAAATATATAACAACTTTTATTATAGTTTTATTATAGTTTATTATAGTTTTAATTTGAAACGATCGAACATTGCGCCGAAATCATAAAAGTTATTATATATTTAATTTTCGATCGAGAGAAGATTTTACCTTTATTATAGAAAAATAGTCATTCTCACTGATCGTTGACGAACCTCGCCCACGATTTTTCAATTTTCCAAACTGCTCGACAACAAGCTACAGCTGCGACTAACACTGCACAATATTCCCGGTGTCACTGTTTATTTGTCAGAATATCCATAGAAACGTATTTTCATATAGTGCTTGTAAAGTTCCGAAAAATCGACGAGAATTTTCGGAAATTGGCATGGTGCATGCGAGCCAGCCTGTTCACGTGCGCATTATGTTTCCGTGTGAAATATGTCGCTGGCACAGTCTGAAAATTATGCGAACCCGGTTCGGCTATCTTTTCATCCTCGTTGTTCGCAACGGTGAACTTTGCCGCGGAATTTATGTTGCATAAATATAACTAATTTGTGAAGTTAAGATTCCTGTCGGTATAAATCGTTCGCGGGAAAGGTTTCACGAGCTTCAACACTGGCGATGCTCATTCCACGAATGAATAAAAATCACATTACACGAAACACGATAAAAACGAGTTCTAATTTCAAGTATCCAGATGCAACAATTATTTAAAACGAGTACAGAAGAATCATGGGTCACGTTGATATCAATCACATAATATTTTTTACTAACAGGTAGTCGACATCGCAATAAATGCTTACACAGCACCGAGAGCAGAGAAATCGAATCGAGCCGCTCGTTAATTCTGCCGATTGACATTAGTCCCGATTTTTCTCTGTGATTATCGATGCTCGCCTCGAAACTACGATCGCAGACGTTCATAAATATCACGGCCATAAAATTCAAGGCTTCGGAATTCGCCCACGGAAATAATCACGACCGGCGAACATTCGTCGATCATTAAAACGATGCGATGGATTATTATCCGACCGCGGTAAACGATTTGCCCGACCATTGGTTCGGCGTGACGCAGAAAAAAAAGCTCGTGCCATCGATTTCTCTTTTTCTCTCCCTCGTATATTTTTTTTCCGTTTGCCCCGAAGGAATTTTTGCTACCAGCCCGTTTTGGAGGCGTGCTCGTGAAACACATTGCGCGACTACGCACGGCTGCGCTCGTGGGTGGCCGGTTTGCGCCCATCCGTTCCGTTTTTGCCACTTTTTTCTATGATAAAAATCAATCTTGTAATGCATCATAGGAGGACCTCGATTTCATTCGCTGGACCATTTCTTTCACTTTTTATTTTTAAAACGAACATTTCTAGCAGTCCAGAGACAAAGATATTTTTCGATGATTGTCAGTGAAGAGCGGAGACTTTGTAATGGGTTTTTGCAAGAAAATTTGCCAGCAGGGTTCGAATAAAAATATTTGTTTGATCACTGCCGCTGTCATGTACCACGCGAAACCGAGAACGCTCGCGGAATTAAACTATCAACGATTGCAAATATTTGATTTCATTAAAATAGTTTTGAGAGAGCGATTGTTCGGTGAAAGGTCGTGTTTTTTGACAGTATCGAGTAGTATTTTCAATCAACTTTACCAGCCACGCTGCACCATGGTACATTCTGTTGTGGCGTTCGATTTTACGTATTTAAAAAAAAAGCGTGCAATTTCCCTCTGAAACAATCAAAAACCGCGAATTTGTTCGACGCGTTCGACGCGAGTAGAAAACGAATGTGTGGAGAGGACAGAGAGAGAGACAGAGAGAGAATTTCCTAAACCGCGAAAAATGATAATTTTATAACATTCACCGAGGCTGAAGCAGCGCGGGGAATTGTAACCGTGAACTTTTCCGAAGTTGCCCGCGTTTAACGCAGTCCTTTCAACGATTCCGAGGAAAGTTCTGCCGCGGATTCCACAGAATCTCCCAAGTCCTTCGCCCCGAAGGTGAAAAAAAAGGAACTCGATACGGAACAACAAACGAGACATTGTTCAGTGAATTGCAACCGAAGTACATTGTCGGATGTGTTTCCGTCGACCGAGTTTGAGGCGGCGGAGCCGAGGGTCGATATTCCACGAGAGGAGATTCAAACCACGATACACCTCCAGGAAAATCGAATAAACCTGGATGTTCGACAAGATCCGAACTTTACGCGACTTGTTAATGCAACTGTGGAAGCGCTCGAATAAAATCCTCCCTTATAGAGGAACACGCTCGCGCTCGATCCTTTTTGCATTAAATCAGACACACGCTCCGACCATTCTCTGCTACACGTATGCTACACCGAAAGTCTTATTTTCACTCGGAATTATACAATTTATTATTCAATGTGATTTCAAGTATTTATTCTTCACATGCATTTAAGTTCTTCTGCTTTCCAGAACTTTTTACCTGTTCAAGGTGGAATCACACTAAAATGTTTTACAAGTCTGTGGATCCTTGCTCGAAGCAATATTTTGTTCGGGAGGAGATTTGATTTGTTTGTCATGTTGAACGTAGAGGGTGCGTCTTGGTAAAAATAAATGATGGCGGAGGAGTACCGGAGTAAAATGGAGCCGAGGTCCGCAGTCCAGGGATCAATCAGAGTCCCTGATTGTTGACTGACGGTGTTGATACAAAGCACTGCGGTCTGCAGAGAGGCGAAGTCGCTTAGAATTCGGCGCGGGAATGCGACCGTGGCGAGGAACCAACGTCAAAGCACGGAGAGAAGGATCGGTGGAGGTAATAGCGGAGGTTTACGCATGAAAGAAGGCGCTACGAGATCCTCGGGTTGGACAGAGAAAGAAAGAACGAAAGATAGCAGAGTCGGAAACGAAGATAGTGGACACAGAGAAAGAAAGGAAGAAAGAGAGAGTGGACTCCCTGGATCATTGGAGCTGGAAGAAGTCGACTGTGTAAGTTGCGGGGTGAACAGGAACGACGACGATCCGATAGACCAGAAGCAATGGTGGTCAGAGAAGGGCTGGTCGAGACGAACGGGGTGAGAAAGACGTAAAAGAGTCCCGATCTAGCTTTGGTATACAAGTGACCGAGCCAGCCAAGCACTCGAATGTAATCGAAATCCGCGCAGGAAAAAGAATAATCGATGGAGCGGGCCACCGGGTATGGAGGATGGAAAGGCCGCCATAAATTACACCGACCGAACCCCCATCGATCCTAAATACGTAAGCTTTTAGCTTTCACTTTGTTCCTATCCGATGTGCTCTATCTATCGCGACCAGATCCTCTCGCCGTGGCCTTCGACGTCTCACCTCTGACGGTCAATCCCCGCGCTCCTTTCCCTGGCCACGATTTCCCCCATCGTTCCATGGGGCCCTCGGAACGAATCGCGGACGTCGCATTTCATCGGCTCTAGCGCCTTGGACCTTTGAAGTCCTTCCTCCGCAACTTCGTGTCGTTCTCGCCTGTTCATCATCGAATTGCCCCAGATTTGAAAAGCGTCGTCCTAACGAGTAATTTAAACTAGTGTCGATTCGATCGATAAAAACATCGACGCATTCAGAAAAAATATTTGTAAGAACACATTGAATGTTTGAAGAGTCCTGCATTTTTTATGCGTCCAAATTTACCGATTTTGTACGAGAGAGAGAAACGAAACATGACCGAATGTTTTTCGCGACATGAATCACACAAACCATCCTGTAAATTATTCTTTAACCTCGTTCTGTGATAATAAACAAATTACTGAGACCGCTGTGACATTCTCCGGAGCAGGATAAAACACTGCGGCAGTGGAGAAGCGCAGTCGATAAGAATTGCTAAGAAGGATCTCGAGTTCCATCGGACTTCGAGTTCTGGAGGACGGACTTCGCAACTTCTGCTGCTAATTTTTTCGCGACTGGGGTAAATTAGCTTTTGGCACGGTTCGCGGTGTTAAAACGTGATACAGTCTTCGGATCCGTGGCCAAACCGCGAGAAACATATATCCGAGCGATCCCCGGGAACGGAGGATCTATGACGACGGGATAAAGTACCGTATTCCGCGCGCCTCCTCGATTCCTCGGACTCGATAATGCTCTCGTTTTCCAGTCTTTCTTTCTTCAACCCGACTCGCGGCCGTTTCTCTATCTATCTATCTTTCCCTCTCTCCCTTTTTCCGCAGCTTGTTTGGGAATCGTGCGGCGGTTATCTATATCGCCGGGAGAATTTATCGAATCCTTTTCGTTCGGCGGATGCCACGGAAAGTCGCGCGCCTCGTATCTTTCGTCCGAAGACTCGAGGAGTTACGGTGAAACTTCTGCTTTTTTATCCTCCCCAGGGATTCTTTCATCTGTGAAATTACAGCCACCGTTTTGATCTGTACAGTTTTAACAAGTATCGGGAAATCTGATTGACCGGGACTATGTTGTCGCTTCTTTGTGGCGATTCGATATTTCCCGAGCGATGTCAGCTGATCGAGGACACCCGGTACACGTTTTATTAATTTCAAGTGCTTATCGCTTTAATCTCCGACGCCATCGAGAAAAGGAAATTAAAGTTCAGGTATAGAGAGCGTTTCTCGGCTCCGCGAGAAAAGTTACTCTCATCGATTTGCCGCACAGTCTCCTCTAACTTTGCCAAAGTTAATACACCTCGTTTGCTTCTTTGATAAAAATGACCGCGGGTGGTTCTACTGCGTCACCGATTTCGTTGGAAGCGAACAAGAAATTCGCTGACAAAGCTATTCGTCCTATTATTCATCCTTTTCTTCAGAGAAACCATCAAAATCATCTGCGAACATTTTTACAAGCTTCCGGAGACTAAATTAATGAGACAGAGAAAAGTGAAACAGATGCTGCAAAATTTCCAGAGTCCATATTAGCAACGCGGAGTCACTGCGGACGGTTAAATCGCTCGTGCGCCTCAGTTTCGTCGTTCCAGGTCTCGCAGATTCCAGTTCCAAGATTTGGAGAATGGGCACTGCACATTTCACTTGAAAGAACGTTGCGAGGGGGATGGCTGTTCGATCTCTAAAATGTTTCGCGCAACTTTACCAATAACAGCCGATGCAAATCTGTTCCGCTCGCCTGACGCGACCGATACGCTTGTCGTTGTTGTTCCGGTGATAAAAACGCCCATAAAAGAGAGCCGACCAGCCACTTACGGTCGTTAAGCTCGCTGCTTGGCTTCTTCGAACGGTGGAATCGGACGAATGACGCGTTAACGTTGGCCGAGTTTAGGGACGATTAGCTAAGCGGCACGCGCGCGACGCCTAATTATTTTTAATTGGCAGCGCGAGGCTTGTTCACGTAACTGCGTAAACACCGGCGCGATTAATCGACCGTCGACGCTCGGATGGGTTTACAAAGCGAAGCAATAGCCACACGTTGCCGGGATAATACGGCGCCATAGTAATCGCCGGTGTTTTCTTGGTGCCGTCTGAAATTTCAGGAACACCCCTGTGCTATGGGCAAATTAATTGTTCTAATTCGGAGTCATCCTAATGGGCTCTGGTTGGAGCGAACGGGCTTTTGTCGAGGACATTATAAGAGTAATTCTAGAACGATACTGAAGACGTACTAATTCTGGTGTCAATAATTTTGTACAATCACAGCATGTACAATAAGAGTAATAATTTACGAACGTGTTATAAAAATTTAAGAATACTGTCATGTTGTTTTTAACGTAGCGAAGTCGTTAAGGGGCGAATTAATTTTTACTTTATTCCTGCTTCCCACAATAAATGCAGAACATTTTCATTTTGCATAAAGATCCGCAGTCCAGTAATAACAGTCTGAAAAATTGCGGAATCACAATAGCGAGCAAATATTAGACTCTATCGAGAGACTTGATCGAAATATCAGCCGGTGTTTTGCTTTCTGGTTCAATCAAAATTAATTATTCGTAGGTCTGCTGGTCGTTCAGCGGATGCTCCGCTGGAGTGAATTTCCATAAATTTGTTATTATACGAGAGCGAGAGAAGCATTGGCTCGTGGGGAGTGGTTAGTACGTGGGTGGACAGCGTGCATTTCATGGTACAGGCGGAATCGCACGCGGATGTTTTGCGCTGTTCGTCTTTGTCCCCGTTTTCCCGTGAGAAACGAGCCGATCAAGTGGATCGGAACACACGGCCGCCGAGATGAGAATTACGAGGATTCTATGGGACGCCGGTCCACCTTTTTCGCTCTCTCTCTCTCTCTCTCTCTTCACGCTCTCGTTTTGCCCTTCTTGCGCCCATGCGAAGAACCTCCGGGGAAAGTGTAAACCTACCGGAATTAAGCGAGAGGAACACGGAACCGTACGATAATGGAACAGGAATACAAATTCGCGCAAAAGATGTTTACCAGAAACACCGGGGAAAAATGATGTGGACCTGAAAAATGCTTATTTCTCTCACTGTCCTGGATCTTGATGTTGCATGCCATTTTCGTACTTAATTTTGTAAAAATGTCACGTCAATGTACATGTTTTCTAGTATTTTGAGATTCGAACATGCTATAAATGCACGAGGATTTCCACAGTCTGGTTATTAATCTCGAATGTCTTGTACAATTTTAAATTTTCGATGCGGATGGAGGTAATGACAGACGAAAGTTGGCTTACACTGGTTCCCAAGTGCGGGAATGGCGTGCACGCTGTGTAGTCGAAGGCAGAGCGTGTCTAAATATTCATATCGCGTATTCCCGGCGAGGATACGCCATTTCCAGCACATGGATCGTCGAACGAATATCACCGAAGGCGTAAAAACCATTAAACGCAGAACGAGCGCTATTTATTTGGCATTTAATCGGTTCTTTCTGTACGTGCCGCCAGACCCTAAAATCTATGAATACTTCCATGCTGAGACGATCGTCCGAACATAAGATACTTTTCAAAATTAGCAGAAATACAAATTTCATTAAGATTCGCAGAATATAATAACTGCGATTAATTCTTGATTCATCAATCATTTTCATATACCGCATGCGACATTAAACTAGCCGAAATTCCATGCGCAGGTATTTTATTGTTCCGCGAACATCTGCACGACCGCACTTACGGAAAATTGCGGTATTATTTCGCAAGATAGCGCGCAATTCCGCAGATAATCGTGACAAAGGAGGTGCTTCGATAACGCGGACAAAAGGATTTGGTCACCGCAGTCATAGTCTTGCGTTTCGCAAATTAGCGAGGCCAATAAACGCGCAAAGTCCCGCAGCGGAATCGCTATTAGCGTTTAACGCGGTCGACAAAATTCCGGCGCTTTGTTTCGGGCTCTGGTACGCGCGTATCGTTCGATTGATCGCGCGCGATAATGAAGTCAATTCAGACGTTCGCGTTGACATAATTAATCACGAAGCGGTGCGGCTCGATGGAAGGGGTCGATCGAGAGGGGGCGGGGTTTTGGAATACGAACCGTTCCGGCGGCCAATATTTCTTTGCGAGTTATCCGCGCGTAAGAATAAATTACTCCAATTCGCGGAACACGAAACTTCGCGTTTGGGGATGGCCGGATCGGCCCGGAAGCAATATGTTACCGTTAATGAAGCATCCTGCAGACGCTTCATGCGTCCCGTCGAACCCGTGTAAACGCGGCCGCTCGCGTCGTCCTTCATGCCCTGTATTGTATTTTCCTGATGGATATTGGAAAAGTTGCACGCGACATCCTGCAGAAGGAATCTTCTCCAGGACAAAAGGGGAACGTACTACTCGAAGAGCCACCTTTCCCCCGCATCCCACCCCACCATCCCGCACTCCTAACCCTCCTAACTTTGTCTTCCCGTCGTTGTTTTCGTCTAGCTACCCGGGCGACCATCGGCCCGACAACTTCCAGACGAATTCGAGATGTTTCCGCGCGAAAACAACAACCGACCGGATCCCACGATCCCCTGTCACGATCCCCCGAATCGATCGCTCGAGCCTGCTACACTCGCCTCTCCAATTTACTCGAAATTCTCTTGATCTCTTCCGCGACTCTTACAAGTGGTTTCCGGCGCAACGATGCGCAGCCTTTGGCTTTAAGCATTTTTCCCGGGGACTGGGATCGTCACAAAAATTTGGAATTTTACGGACTTGTTCTTAAAGGTTAGAAGTCCATCGAGAGATAGCTGAGTAGATAATTTCTAGTTTATTGCAGGCATGGGTAGATTGAAATTGTAGAAATTTTGTTACAGATTAGACGTTTACGAATTTCCCCGCGAACCCGTTAACACACTGCTAGAATGATGATTATGTGAGCAGGTGATGTTACGGCGCGCGCATCGCGTAAGTCAATTAAGACTGGTGGAAGCGAGGGACCGCGCGAGCCGCATAACGCATCTAATTTTATTTGCAAATAGATACGGCGGTGGAATAATATTATCCATTTTGTGGCGGGCGCGAACCGCTCAAAGCGGCGCGATGCGACGAGGGGTAGAGCTCTTTCCGCGGCTCGGCGGACAGGTATCGATACCGGTGGTTCACTCTTTCATTTTATTGAATTTCCCCGAGCGCAAATTCGTATCTATTTTACACGACAAATATTCGATTCTACGGAGACGTATTTCTCCGATCGCTATCACCACCGAGAAAACCGCACCCACGTACGCGACCACACACAAACAAGCGGATAGAGAGAGCGCGCGGGCGCTGGGTTACCTGGGCTTCCGAGATATCTCGCACGGGTTGTGTAAATTTATCGACCACTTGGACAAGAACAAGGCACTCGATACAGTGAGCGAGACCCGTGTAACCAGGCAGATAACTTATCTGCTAAAATCGCGAACGGGATTTCTAATCAGCGAGCGGCGCGGTGGTTTAATTGCACGTCAATTGTCTTCCACCCTCTCTCTCTCTCTCTCTCTCTCTCTCTCTATCTCTTTTGAAAAAAAACGCGGCGTTGGGAAACTTTGATAAAAAAAAAAGCCGCCGGAACTCGATCGGCGAAATCCAAACGAGAATCCCCCATCGTTCTCATCATCTGTTGCACCGGGAATTATTTTAAAATTTTAATCTTCTCTTTTTTATTACTACCTTATTCGGTGAAAATTTCCAGAGGCTTCGCGCGGGCGGACTAGATTTCATTCCGGAAACTCGACGATAAAATTTCCCCGGAAACTTTTTAACGCGATCGAGCATCGCATACTCGCGGCGCGTGGTTCTCATTATAATCTGACGTTCCGTACATATACACAAGTTTGCATTGGATTAAGTGGCAATATGTTTTCGCGGGTACGAAGAGATTTTGTTAACTACGGCTTCGTTTGTACTTCGCGCTGCTCCGGTCGTTGTTTAAATACGTACATACATTCCTGCCGATCCGATGGAATCGTGCGCTTAATGCCCAGCTTATTGATTTTGTTCGAAAATACGGTAACCTCATGGATTTGTTAGGATTTAATTTTTGCCTCATCAGATAAATAATAAATAACAGATGACATCCCGTCGGGGCCGTTACTATTACACGATCGCCTATATGTATAGTCTCTCGATCAACCAAAGTATAGGATGTTTCGCTAGTTTATCCAGGTAATTTTCAATTCCCATCAATAATTCCTCGCACTCGGTCGGGACCCGTGTTTCCTTCATTTCTTTAACGGTTAGATGCCTCGGTATTCATGAATTACTAAAGCGTTGATGTTACCTTTGTCTACCTCCCGGTCAATAACTTGTAAAATATTCTAGCTGCTAGTCACCGCGTCTACGTTATTCTGGATGCATCAGCCGGGTCTCTTATTTATTTAACTATTCAATCTCCGACAAACGTCACAATTTCGTCACAGAAAAGGTCACACAGCTTTGTGCAAGTCGTTCAGCATTGTTCTTAAGATTGTTAAAGAAAAAAAGAAAGGTATGTACCTATATCTTGCATAAAGATTCGCAGCCTGGTCATCGTGTTCATAATTCCGAAGTCACTCGGCTGGAGGGCTAATGAATGTTCGTCAGGTGCCGAGTTAGATCGTTGCAACGACACGACAAGTAGCTGAACCCTTTCGCTGCTTTACATCTGGGTAAAACAAGGCTCCGGCAAGCTGGTCGTTTAATTCGGCAAAGATTCGGGTTCCGTTTCACATCGTCGCCGGGACTACACATCGGTCCAGGTCGTGTAAATTCATCGACCACTCTCTCGGACATCGGCCGACGAGATGCAGAACATACACGGCCGCGTGCACGACATACGTACACACATGTCATCCGGCGCACACGTCCTTCCGCGCCAGCGCGTTGGATATTGGTAAAGTTGCACGCGACATCCTGCAACTCCGACAACCCGTTCCTCGACGTTGCACTTCTATCCCAACCCTCCTTCCCGGTCCCGAACCCCCGAAAGCCACTAGAATTCCCAGACCTGGCCGCTGTTGCCTTTTCCATCCGAATCTCTCTCCCTCTCTCTCTCCTGGCCATCTTACAGTTTCCCTCTCGTCCCCGCGTCCTCTTCTTCAGCTAACCTCCCCGAGGTCTCTCGAGTTTCTTCGAAGGAGGATGAAGGCCGAGTGCGCGAACCAAATAAAAAGGCCGAACAAGGGCAACTGGAAAAGGGTTCGCGAGGCTGGAACGGCCGCCAGTCCGGCCGCATCTCGATAAAGCGATACGATCGGTCCAGGAAACTCTCGGGGACTCTTCGTGGATCAGCAGAGCTCGAGGGCGCTTCTTCCTCCATTGTATTTATGGCTGTTGACGGGGATCTTGGGCACGCGTGCTCCGCAACCCCTATGGAAATCGGGGAGCCGAGATCGAGATCATCTCTCTTCAACCATCGCCAGCCCTTTCTTTGGCGTGCTCTTCTCTGATTTGTGAAAAGAGCACATCTCGCGTGATTCGTGCACCGTGGATCTTCATGCAAAATTCAAATTTTGGTATTTCCACCGTTAATAGTCGTAATACAAGAGGACAGTATAGGACCATGATTTTTCTGTATTGATTTTCTAAGTAAAGAGTCTCACAGATATCTCGAGGTAGGTTCACTGGGCGTGTCAATGTGGAAACGAATGTTTGATTCCGTAAGAGTCCCGTAACACCCGAGTGGTGCGAGAATAGTTTTCCATAGAATGAATGTTTGGTGTATGGGACAGTAGAAGCAGGGGCAGAGAGGTAGCCTCTCCTCTGCTCTGTGCTCGGCGTCATCTTTATTCAACGGAGTAACGAGCCTCGCGTTTTGTCGTCGAGAAGGCGAAACCGATCGCCGGGACTAAGTGGATCGAATGAAGACTAATGGGAATGAAAAATGAGAAATGAGAGAGGTCGAGAGGCGCGGGTGGAGGCTACGGGATCGGAGGGATGCATACCGGGTACCAGGGGCCTGTTAGTATTCATGGAATTCCATGCATTCGGATTATTATTGATTCGTAGGACACGTCGAAGAAATTGGCCGCACGGGATTGCAATTTCTCGTGCGGATTTTTATATTTGTTAATTATACTCTATCGATCCGCCCTCTCCAACTACTCTTTCCTTCCAACATTCCATTTTGATTGTCACGAGTTCATGGTTTCTTTATGTTATGCATTTATAATTCAAATGATTTTAGATCGATGAGCAATGCGTGTGGAGAAGGGACCACGGCAATAACATTCGCGGGTGTTTTCGTCCGGTCATGAAGCAACACAGATTCATTTAATTTTCGGGATCGGCCTGCTAAAACGGGCGTACGAGCGTGTTCGCACGGTGGCTGCGTGGAATGGTTTTCGAGGCTGGCTGCGACCGGATGTGGGTACGGCACCGCGAGAATAGTCGACCATAAAAATGTCCGATGGAAACGCAATTAAAAAATTACTGGCACGCGTATATATCTAGCCGCACGCCGCGCTTATTTTGCGCTGCTCGCGGATCGCCGGTATTAGCGGGCCTTGTCTCGTTTATCCGCGCGCGTCATCGAGTAACTTGTTTTATTTTTTTTTTCTGTTTTTAATTTGATATTCTTAATCGATTTTCCATACACAGCCGTCAGTTCGCATCGAACCCATGGATTGGCATTCCGATGTTCTGTTGTTCAGGAAACGCTTGCAAATGAAGGACGGTCGCTGATCAATGTAACAAATTGTTTCGGTATTGTTTGTTAAACGATGTTACAGTGGCCGAAGATCGCGCGAGCGCGAATGATTCGATGGAGCTCCACTAATTTAATGAATTCGATTTCATTGCGGATTCGAGTCGCTGGACCCATTAATTACACCGACGGACTTTGTTTGGTCTTATTTTAAATTTAGATCCGCAGCTCCGGCCCGACACAAATTGGTGTTCTGACGGTGGACACACAATTTGAATCTGATCGTCTGCGTGCCACCATCGATCACAATTAGCCGCGAGTTCTACCAATCTTCATTAATCACTTGCACCCCGCTCGCTAAAAGTATCGACGCCCTGCGAAACGAAAGACTACGGCTGATTGGAACATGGATCCGAGCGGCGGCGGCGCGGCGGTGTCGCGTCGTTACCAAAATTCGTTTTCTGTTATTTGTCAACCGTGTATCTCTGCCGTGGCGTGTACACCGCAAAGGAAAAAGAATCAATAGCAATAAAAATTGCGCCATTCACTTTGAAAGCGCCGTACGCTCTTGTCCCGTTCTTTCAAAAAATTCGACAACAGAGAACCAGCCTTCTTTCAACTTGAATTCGATCTCGTCGATGTTACATTCACGTTTTTCTACGTTTAAAAAATTCCGGAAGCTTTCGAGGGGGTTGGTGCGCCGAAAACAAGGAGAATTACGAAAGGTCGTCAGCTAATTCGGAAATCGTGACACCGAAAAGTCCCCGGGGGTAATATATCATTCGTAAGATCCTCTCGAATTGCTTCGTTCACCGGCTGCATATAAAAGCGGAAGCGAAAGAAGCTTACAATCAACTGCCCTCACCCCTACCCACCCCCGCGTTCGATCAATTTACATGCCCCCTCCGCTTAATAGCCTGTCTTCACTTTCGTCCTACTCAACTCGTCACCCCTTTGTTTTCGTCTCTTTGGGCTTGCCTGCCCTCCGCCGGCTATCAACCACCTAGGATCAACGAAGCTTTTATTAGTTCGACGCCGGTAGCACTTCAGCCCTGCTGTGCTCTCTCACGGGCAACGTCGGGGGTGGCGATGGCTCGGGGGTTGTGGGTGTTAGAAGGTGCCGAAGGGGGAAGAGAGAGAGGGAGAGAGGCATCGATGTTCATGGAAAAGCGGGAAAGACGACGGGACAGAGGAGGACAGAGGCGTCGAATTCCCAGTAGATCAGTGTCAGGCCTCGAGAAGCCAATATAAATACCTCAACGTCTCGCCCAGTTTGCTTCTTGCATTGCTGTACGGCTGCCCCGTTGTAACCTGTCTGTCCCGTTTGTTCTCTCTCCTGTACTGCGGGGAAGACCGTGAGAGAACGGAGAGGAAGATAGAAAGAAAGAAGGACCAACGCGACGACGACTGCACCGAGAAAAACCCGTCGTGTCGTTCGAGCTAGGAGAAAGATAGTCGGAGAGAGAGGGAGGAAGAGGCATCGTCGTCCGCGACGAGACGCTACCGGAGAGCGAAAAGTATCATACGCGTCGGGCGAGAACGGATTATTCCACGTACATACGACTTCATTTTGTTGGCTCTTATTCCGGTCCGTTGCCGGGAATGACTCCCGTCGCCTTGTTGAACTAGTTTCCGCGGGGCCGGGGCTCGCAGGTGAATTCAAATTTGACGGGAAACTCGCGCCCGAGGTCTTAGAATATTGCCGCGAGTTAGCCGGCGCGCACCGGGTACCCCAGTCAGCCCAACCAACCAACCAGCCAAGCCCAGATAGTCGGAGACCGAGTACCCAGAGAAAACTCGCCCGGTCGGTTTATCGTACGGAACTTAATTGCGATTGTTCTTCCACTGGTGCGGCGCGGGGGCAACTCGACGCGACGCGGCGATACTTTGTTGCACGGAGAATTGTCTGTTCGAGTTTAGGAAGTTTCTTTCCTCGTTCCGGCCGCGCCCGGCTGCCCAGGGTTTCTGCCATTGTCCTATCGACTATCCGCGACGAGTTCCGCATGGGTATTTAAATCTGTTGCGCGGCGAGTCTCTTTCGACCAGCTCTTTCTTTCGTTCTTCCTGTGTTTGACAATCAACGGGCGGATTCTGCCTTCGAGCCTGATCAGCAGTTACTGACGAACAGCATTAGGATCTGAGGAAAAGGTTCAGAGAGAAGGAGTGAGTCCACCTGGGTACACCTTATTCCACCAGGAACCTGAAAGTGTCCCCCTGGAGCCACCAGGGTCGCGGCACCTGAGACTCCAATGAAATCCCTAATAGTCCGACCTGCCCGGCGCGGCGGTTCCGAGAAAACTGCCATTTTCGACAGTGCAGCTAACAGTATAATAGACTCCAGCTTGATAAAATTCGTCCGACGACCAAGCACCTACTAACCTCCAATTCCCGTCGAAAAATCCTGGTTTGCGACCGTTTGACCGTTTGAGCGTGCCTGAGCGGTTGTTGCTACTGTTGGAAGTCAGAGCCAAGGATACAGAGGGACGCCGGGAATCTGAGTTATTCCGCGTGCAAGCTGCTACCGTTCCATTCAGTATCCGAGGGCTTAGTCTTTCGGATGCATCACCAGCCGTTCTCAGACGGTCGTTTTTCATCTGTCGCCGAGGACAGAGGCCTGACGGCGCGGGGAATTGGCGTCCTTTCTAGGAGAAGACGTCCTCCCCGCTGTCCTAAGAACACGCCAGAGGGAATATCTCGTCACGTACGTCCAGTGACTCGCGGCTAGAATTAAGGGAAACTTCTGCACGGAAGTTTGCTCTTTTCTTTAGGGTTTTCTGGGCGGCGAGAGGGCGGGTTGCTGGGATGGGAACCGGGGCTATCACGGTAAGAAGTTCAGACCGATTCCGAATTTTACGTTTTTTGTTATGTGACGCGTCCCGGCCATCGAGATTGTGATTTTCTTCAATATCGCCCGGCTACGAACTTTCCCACCCCGATCCTTTCCACCCCCCACCTCCATCTTTTTTCTCACCGCGGGAGCCGAGACTTTCGTTCCCGTTCGTCGCTTTCGTTTAGTGCTTCTTCCGATGTAACGAGTGCCGCAGCTTCGGGAGAATTGCTGGTGGGTTTAGAACCCTCCCTCATTGGTTGATCAACCCTCGCTCGACCGCATTATACCCAAAAGAAATTGTTGAATAATTCCTCGTGAATGCATCTTTCTCCATAAAATAAGCGTGTCGGATCCAATTAAATTTAGAGGATAGCGAGGAATATTTTCGTACCACCGCCGAAAGAATTCAGGAAGAGAAGCCGGCCAGAAATCTTGCCTTAATTCCGTTTCCGTTGACCACGAGCAGCCCTTTTATCACCTTGATGATCGAGGGATGATTTTACTGCCGATCCCGTATGCCGTGCGAGTACCAGAGTGGTTTAATGAGCCAGCCCCCCGCTCGCCTCGCTCTTGTCTAGGACCGTTTCCCTTGTCCTCCGCCAAACTACCACGAATTCCCAGCTCTTCTTCTTCCTCCACCCCTGGAACACCACCCCCGGTGCCACCCTCGTTCACCGTTTCACAGCACCTGTGCTACCAAGCTCCTGCACACCCTTCGCCGCCCTCACAATTACGTCGCCCGTGCTCCGACTAAAGAAACATACACCACGACGAGCATCCCCTTTCACCAACCCCTCCGAGAGAAAAAGATGGGACGAGAAGCTCCTTGTTCTACCCCAGAAACTATCATACCCTGATTCCTCTTTCTCTCGCTCTTTCTCTCGCTCTTTCTCTCACTTTATACCGTACCCGATTTTTCCTTCTGTTTTTGATACACTTTCCTGCACGCTTTCGCCAAATTGGCTATTTTTTCAGATCCCTGGTCCCGTCTTTCATAAATATCTGTTCCTCCACGTTCTCGCAGTACCACGATTTCCTTCCCTTTGGTTTTCTCGTCATGTTCCCTTTGTTTAACATTTTATTGCCATTGCCTGCTTCCCTGTTTTCAATTTCTCTTGTGACTCATTTCCTTTCGTGTCTTCTATTCTATCTTTTGCTCCAATTTCGTTTGTATGGGCTACAGCGCGTCCCGGATTGTTCCAGGGACTCTTCCCTCGATTAAACTTCGCCCTTGACTTCATTAATGGTATCTTTCTTATTCCCGCAACGTTGCCTTGTTTTTAACCCGTTTCTGGACTCTGTCTGGGCGCTAATCCGGGCAGCGAGACTTCCTTGCTACGGTAGGTGATTTCGCGAAGTCTTGCCCATTGTGTTAACGCACGTAGCATTGTTAGTTCTGTAGAGGACAGCTCTGTAAATTAGTTCCGTAAACGGAATTTGATTTCTTTGAACCATGGTCCACCATACATGCGAGCTTGGCTACCAGAAATTCGAAACTAGCGTCTTTGAGGTGCGCGTGAGTCGATATTAAACCTGCTGCGAGCCGCTGTTTACCAAACATAAATTGATCAACAACATCCTGCACGATAGTAGCGTTAACACATTAGGG
This sequence comes from Lasioglossum calceatum, assembly GCA_963966675.1. Classification (NCBI taxonomy): domain Eukaryota; kingdom Metazoa; phylum Arthropoda; class Insecta; order Hymenoptera; family Halictidae; genus Lasioglossum; species Lasioglossum calceatum. The sequence goes on from OZ016545.1 coordinate 1,151,912, forward strand.
ATTAGTTTTAGCCAATAAACTCCCTCGTTTCCTAACGTGTCCGGACTCAAACTCATCTCAGTAAACACACACAGAAATTCACAGCAGTTCGAAACGGTCCAAAAATAAATTCCAACGGTTTTAACAAATTTAATAATTTTCTCAAAGCTAGTAGCACTCTCCGTTCGAGTGGTCGAAGTCTGCAAACGAACGCTAAGAGAAACATTGGAAGTTTTCGAGCGAGAATCGTGTCCAGCTGACAATTAATCGTTTGTACACGGAAAAGGCAACGCCGAAATTAATTGTCGAGATTCGTGAAATTCAATGAAACTGTCAACACTCGCGCAAGTGGCTCCCAGCGCGGGCTGGGAACAACGAATACTGGAGAAAATGGGTTCGGAACGAGCCCGCCGACGAAAATTTTATCGAACGTTTTATTAAAACATTAATCAAACGCCCGACGATGTAATAAAACTTGCTTACGCGATATTAGACGCGCGAGCGAAAGCTAAGAGTAATTACAGAGGGAACTTAATGAAGCAATAATGAGCGATGACAAGTGACACCGACCGAGTTTCGTCGATTTTTCTTTTCTCCGTTTAACGACCATATAATCATTTTCTACAAAATACTATACTCGGCACTTCGGCTCCGACCACCGCCGTAAATCGCATCAACTTTTCTAATTAATTCCTCATTCTTCTTATTTTATAGCCAGGAACTCTCTTAACCTCCCGCTGAACAGCTTCTTTTCATCGCCCGGAACGGAAACGGACGGTTTAATTGCGTTTTATTTAATAATTTACATTAAAAAACCTCTCGAGCAGAATTGAAAATATTGATTGAACTCTTTCTCGCAGCTACTTACTAAATGGAAACATTCGTCCAAACATACCGTATCTAGGCAATTTTCGATCAAAACTCGCCGCTAATCGAAGAACTAAACAGGCTGCCGGCAATCTTCTAAACGATCTGACACCCGGGAGTATTCTAACTGCCGTAGATTTTAGTGTTCGTTTCGCTCGCTCGAACTCTCGTCAAGTCGTATGCGACTGCACTTAAAGTGATTACAAAACTTCTCGTGCCCGGCACCCCGTGTTCTCTTCTGCATTTATGGATGGAAGTTAAAGCCGTGCTAATTATTAAGCGGGGACCGTATAAATGAATTAATTGTGATACGCTTGAACACGCCGCGCAAGCTCACGCTCGCGGGAAGCGACGGATTCCGCGAAGGGAGACCGTCTACTTCGTTGAAATTCATCCTTCCGACATGATAATTCATTCCTTGGTACCTTTTCGAAAACTGATCAGATTTTTTGGAAAATTTTCACAGTTGTTGGAATTGGACTGCGGATTTTAATGAATTTATAGAGATATGTTAAATGCAAAGGGTTTTAAATAATCTATACAGTTTGGTTGGCTACATAAGGGCAACGGGCGCTTTTTGGGAGCTGGTGAAACCGCGTCGGAACGAGTGTGTTTGCGGAATTAATCGGCAGTTACCGTGCTCGTCAAGTTTGATTGTCATTTGAATACTGATGAGGGACACTTGATCCGATCGACAGGGCTCGGTGCCGTGGCGTCAGAGGAGCGCATATTCCTCTCGCAGCGATATCGAGCAGGAAGTTAGCGCAAAACATACTGAACGCAATCCACGCGGATTTGTACACTTGATTAGAATACTGTTCCACGAACGCACGATGGTATGCAGTCAAACGGCAATCCGGTATCAGTGTCATGACCGCTTATTCGACCGGGCTCTGCAAAACGCAAGCAACGTAAGTACACTGTTTAATATTAAAGCCGGCTGCGCGCACATTATGTCGCAGATTTACGTCGCATCATGCCGAGCATCGCGCCGCCAAGCGCCACGGTGTGTTTTCAACAAGCGGCGTGCTTCGGTATTTATAACGCTGAGATTGCCCCGGGAAGAAATGCAAATATCGCGGGGGTGGATCCCCGTAGAACTAATTTTGAATACGGTTATCAAGATACGAGCACCGTCCCCTCCATGAATAATTAATGAACAGATCATTTCGTCTAATCATTTGGTTATCATAAACTCGTTCTACGTAAACAAATCCCCGCGCGATCTCCTCCCGTCTCCCTCAGACATTCCTGTTTTTTCCTTTGTTCTGCTAATGTGGCATACTCGCCTTCCGAAATGCTGCACATTCGCAAACACTGCGAATTAATCGGACCAAGAGAGACCGTTCTTTTTTCTTCTCTAAAACTGTTCCAACTCGTTTGGTCGGTCCTGCGACTGTCTAGTTAAATAAGATAATATCAAGCAAGTTAATAATCGCCAGTCGAGCTCCCCGTTGAATAAGCTTTCGTTTTGGGCTTACACGAGTTCACTTTTAATTAACGCAGTGTGTGCCCGTACCCTTTTAATAATAACAAAACCTAGGAAAGACACGAACTTTCCTGATTATATCAATTTCATACCAAGGGGCGAATTCCTTTGACAAGAGACTTTTTTAAAAGTAATTGAACGAGGATACTTTATGGGATGAATAATTCTTCGACGTTTCGCATACGCAGGAAATTCCGCACCGCGTTCAACTTTTGTTTCTCGTTGCGAGTTCCTCAAGAGCACTATCTCACTCTGAGGCAGAATATGCGACGCGCGGATATGTGGGTTTGAAAAAATTTGTCAGCTGAAAAAAACTGCGTTGTAGCCGGTCCGGTGGACTTTCAGCAGGAAAATCTTCAAAACGATGCGAAGCTGATGCCGGAAAATTTTCTGCCGAAATAGTGGAGCTCTTTATGCTAATTTTATCTCTCGCGTCGTATTTTATCCCCGGAAGTACGGGTTCAACTTAAAATTTATCTTGTAGTTCGGCCTGAAGTTCCCTGTAAAGACTGCTCGCCGAGGCACTAGCGGATACTGGTGTTTAACGCTGCCGTATCCAGTAAAAGATGTTAATAGAAATTCACAAGATAGTGCGTGGTTTGAATAAATTTACGAGTGCTTGTAAAATTATGTAGCACTACACCCGGTGGATTTATGAGCCGCGCTGTAATCCTTTTTCTGCAGTTTTTCGCGATGCTACGTGCCCGCTAATAACTTCATACTTCATACTTTCGCTCGTAGCTCCTCGAGTCAATTAGGTATTTCCAGCGGGAATAAATTTTCAATTGACAGACTGCAATTCTTTGGCCGTTAATTTCATGCGGCAACAGTTTGCACTTCGTTCGGTTATATATTTGATTAATTATCGAATGAAAAGTGTATGCTTAGAAATCATACGACGTATTTCCTCGTACCTCATATTTCGTGTCTTGTTCCAATAGTTGCCGAGTTCGATTAATTATTCAAGCAGGAAAGAAAGTGTAAGAGACCGTATTTTTCCGGAAAGAGCTGGAATTTTGCACTATTTCGCGATCGATTGCGCCAGTTCATAATTTTATGCACTTCAACACATAGTTTGGTCAGTAATAAAATTCAATTAGTTATTCAAGCACGAAAGAGGTTTACTGGCCGGCAATAAAAGTCCACTCGATGCCAAGAAAAATCACGCGATTTTTCCTTCGCGGTACGGTAATCCTTTGACTGCGCTTTTTCGCGATAGCCGGCATCGGTTTGACCATTTAGCAACGCTTTGTCCGGGTTAGTTATTTGTCCCGAAAACGGGAAAAGAAGTGAAAATAGAACGAGTTTCTGTGCGGTGGCTAATATTATTTGCCGGACACAGCTGTCGAGATTCTCCACGGTGTTGTGTAAACGATTGCGATCGTTCGCGGTTGCTCTATTTTCACGGATCGCGCGGACAGCCGATCCAAAATACGGACAGTGTAATGCAGACGCAGATGGAAAATGGTGTTCATAATTTTCAGCGGGACCGGTTCCCGCGGCGCGTAACAATCTAATATTCTCGATTTACGGGGGCCATCGGATCCTCTACAAAACAGTTCGCGAGGGCCGCCCATTACCAGGGGATTTATGGCTGCCGGCTATAAAGTTAGCGGGACCGATTTGCCATCAGTCGACGACCGGCAAACAGCGAGAAAAGTGTGATCTTTCAGCGAACAAATGGCGACCGCTATTTCCGTTCCCTCCCCGTACTTCTCGATGCAGTTTCACTTCTCCACTTACCTTATTCGATTTCACTACCAAATGCGAGAAAATATACGTTTGGGCCGATAGTCGTCGGGCACATATCACCCTCCGCCCTCGCCCCACGTGCCGGGATCGCGTATTTTTCCTGGAAACCGCAGGGAAGTGGGTTCGAGGGTAAAAAAGAGGAGGAAGAGAGAGAGAGAGAGAAAGAGAGAGACAGAAGTATAGAGAAAACCCGGAGGCGAAAGAGAGGAAAAAGGGCCGCGAGCTTTTGAGCTTCGATGGCACACCATAATGTATCATTCCGATGATCCGATCGTGAGTTACGGAGTTTCGAAGTACAAGAGTGGATTTACGGCGGTGCGTGGAAGTTAGCCGCTGATCCGGCTCCAAGTGGCGGAATTCACTCTTGCACTTTCAAACCCCATAATTCACGGACGAGGATGTCCGGGATTTCGCGGCGTTATGGAATAATCTACGGATTCGCAGCGAGAACTCGTTCTCTGTTCCTGGCATCCGAACGGCCAGCGGTAAATTGATACAAACACTTTCCCCCGGCCGAGATTACTCGGGCTTCTTTCACCTCTTTCGCGCCGGACATTACTTTGTTTGATTAACGCATCGGCTTGTCGCCGATGGCCCGCTTGCCAATCGTTCGCTGTTGCTTTCGAACGTTGTCGCAGGAAAATTCACGGGAAAATTTCTATTCGAAATTCTTGTCGACTAGAACGATACAAAACTATTCTTTATTTCACGGCGCGGCCGGAAGCCCTTTACTTTATGAAATCTTAGATTCATTTACTAGCGGAACATCTGCGCTAAAAACCGGGGATTTCAAACAAGAATACGGGAAACTCTGATTTGAAAGAAATAAGCGTTTTCAATAGTACTATTTTGATAGATATAAGCATTCTTTCGAGCCCTCGGTGCAACAGTAATCCACATTCTTGAACCATTGCAACCGATCAGTCGGGCTTGCATCATTGCCGAGACCACTTGACACTACGCTCGGACGTCGCCCTTGATGTCGAATCGGATTAATCAGTGAAGAGTGGGTGTACTGTAAACTGGAATTCGCGGCATTAAATTTCAGACACGCTCGGCCGAGGTAGTGTTTCCCCGGTTGCAAATCATCCGCGCGCAAACACGCTTCGATCGGGTGCGCGCTCTGCGCGTACACTTTTTTCCTTTTCTGCGGCAGAAGAGCTTAATGCGTGGGCGTCGGAGCGCCGGTTCCAGCCAGGATGATCGTATTTTGGATGTCGAAACGTCGGAAGGGAATTCATGGCCGCGGATGGCTCGCCAGGACGCTCCTGAATTAGAGCACACCCCTAAATGGACCAGGAAGAATCCGTTGTCGATCCGTTTCCTCCACGGCTGGAAAATGGAGGAGAGAAAAAAAATGGCACCGGGCACTTAGCGAATGCTTTTTAAATTGAATCACGTTTTTCGCGTTCTTACGCCACCCATCCGCCCACGCTGGCTCGAACGAGCAGTTGGAGACAGGTAGAAGAACGTGTTGACGAGTGCCGGTGCAAGTGGAACAACACTTCCGGCGGTTTTCTTTCGCCGACAAGAAACAGGTACTGGTTTTTACGAACTTCGCCTGGCTGGCAATTACTCTTGATTGTTTGGACACGGCCTCTTTCTCTCTCCTCCTCCTCTCTCTCTCTCTGTCTCTCTCTCTCTCTTAGTGTAGGTACTTGTCGCGTGTATACTGCGGCCTCGCTCGAGAGCGAGACGAGTCTTTTGTTTTGTACAGCACCGCATTGGATGGACTGTGCGTTTCGTGTAAACAGCAGAGATTATTGGAATTCATTGTCCGGATGAGCAAGCTTCGGTAATCGATAAAATATCAAAGTTATCTCCTGTTTGCCGGATAAATAAGGCTATCGTTGTCCCGCGAAATAAATATCACAACCGCATCGTTTAATCAGCGTTACGCTGTTGAATTAACGCGCTGACTGCTGTGTCACCTGCGTTTCGGCGAATTCGAAGAATTGTTTGCACATACCCGAGGAAAATTATTATCCGATTCAAAGCGTGTTTTTCTGAATATATAAAATTTTTTGCAACCCACAGTGTGATATTTGCCCCGAAAATGCGGTCAAAGCTATTTCAGTATCCGCTCAATATTTGAACTGCTATACCTTTGCTAAAATTTATCCAAATTTGATGAAGAAGCTACCGTTTTAGAGCTTGAGATTTCTACTTTTTCTGCTATATTCCGTTTTTGCTGAAATGGTTGTTTTGAGTGCAAAATGTATCCTTAAAGGAAATGGAAGGAAATTTATAGTCACTGGAGCGATTAATGACTGATCATTCGCAGATCAGACCCGCTCTTCTCTTCCCACTCTCTTATCAGTTCGAGGTAAAGTCGACTCCTGACGCGCCAGATCCTCGAGAAATTTGATACCGGGAACTTCCCCGGTAGTTCGTCTGTCCGACAGTAATTTAGATTAAAACGAATAATTACAATGGCGGTTTTACACGAAGCTTGACGTGCTCGTAAATCTGTCGGCTCACAGTTGGCAGCGTTGAATTTTCGGCGGAACTTTGGTGCATCGATAACAGAGCTGAATTAAGACAGCGCGGTTAACCTCTCTATGACAGGCATGATGTAATTAGTCGAAAGATTTTGATAACTGTACTGGTGGATATCATAATTATCGTTTATTTTATGTCTCGATCTTAACGTTGTCAAAAAGAAAATAAGATTACCCATTATCAGAGAGGTGTGAATTAAATTTGCAGTTGAAACGGACCTGCAGAGCTTGTATAATCGATTTTACGATATCTTATGGGGACAACTGGACGTTAGACTTAGAAATTTGCATAAGTGATCTCAGTTGACGCTTCACTCATGTGTCAGCATAATGAATGAAGAATCAAACATTTAACATTGTCAAGACATATGAATGTAGGTTCACTGCACCAGTGAATAAACGGACACCAGTAAATGAACGCTATTGTATATTTCAACAAATTTCAAGCCTAAGACTAAGAATGTAGTGTTCATTAACTGGTATTTTTTATATTTTTTATTTAACGTTTAATAAAGAAAAATAATAATAATTTCATTTTATTTGTGTTCATTTATTTTTGACAAATGAAGTATAGGGAGTCATTTGGCATATATGAGATTCCTTTAATTCACATAATTTTTTTAAAAATAAAATATCTTCCTGAACAATTTCTTAAATGTTCATTCACTGGTGCAGTTGCCCTACCTATAATTATGAAAGTGGTCTAAAGTCATATATTTCTTGTTTCGAGATATTTAAAGGAAGAGAGATATGTGGATAAACATTGTGTCAGGCTCTAAGCAGGTTCGTTCAGCGAAAAATCTGACTCGAGAGGAATCAATGTTGATAGGCGGGGCGCTCTATTTCGGTAAACATTTGCGGAGGGCAAGTTTAAGTGGCTGTAAACGTTCGTCGGTAGGTCGGCGGGACAATCTTATTGCCGTCACAGTCGTTCCGGTTGCAAGAACGTCGATTTAGTGTCTTCGACGGGAAGTTTCCAGATGCTTTTAGCGCCCTTGGCTGGCGCGCATACTTCCGGCCTGCAGCTTGGCTTACGGGGTCCCTTCCTATGCCAATTAATTGGATGTCTTGAAGGTCTGAGGACTCGACAGCTTGCGGGCTAAGTGGTTCTAATACCTTTAACTAGAATGTGTCCTAACTTCTGCGCGACGATGAAATCGGAGGTCCCCGTGTCGCCTCTGCGCTCGTGTCCTCAGACAAAGAATAACGATTCCTTGTGAGCGGCTTTGCCTCAACTTCGCGAACCGTGGCCTACACGAAAATAATCGATACCACTGTCTATTCACCGATGGGGATCCATATCCCAATCACGACCAGCAAATAAATTTTTCCTACACGTCCATGACTGAACAACCATTTTTGGAAGCTACATTCTTCTGTTTTTGAAGTTGAAAATTTTTGCGCGTGTACTTGAAGACTCTATCTAAAGAGAATCGTTACTTCCAGGAATAGGAAACTGAGAGTGACGAGGTGAACGGAGCGAACTTTTGGTTACGAGTATAATAATGTTTTCGGGAACAGGATTGCGAGTTGATGGTAACGGCGAACGAATTCTGGCGTAACCGGCTCGTCTACAAAGCGATTCGTGCAGCTTTTAATGGAACTGTTTACGGGCGCGAAACGCGTTGCGTATTAAAATTAATATGTAAAGTGGATTAGCGGTGTTGGGAAACGGTTCCGCCCGTTAAGTAAAAGGTTCAGCGGTGTTAAGTGATTGTAACAAGTACTTAGCCGGAGTGTAATCCTACTTACCGCACGGCCCAGAAAACTCATCTCGAGTTGCAGACGCAGACGTTTCCGCGGCAACCGTGAAATTTTCTGACGGACCCTGTTGAATTTACAGGGAAGTTGGTATTACACTTGTTGGTCTCTCGGCTCCCGTTTGCTTCGACGACTTCCGATCCGCCGCAAACCGTCGCTGCGTCAACTAAAACAGAACGTAATTAGTCGATCGTTATTTGCTTCTCGCCTTGTTGATTTAATTATTCCTCCGGTACGAGGACGCAGTTCTTCCAACAATTTATTTACCTTCGAAAAACCGACGAAACTTCGACGCGGTTCTCCCCAGCAAAGCAGAATCCTGTTCGAATGTCTGAAAATTCTCGGCAGTACGCTCCGGTTTTGTTTACAATAGTGGAAGTACATTTTTAATCTCGGGTCGTCGTCGCTGTCTGCCCGATAAATCAAACAGCAGCGTCCCGGTTAGCTCGATCGCATAAATTCCACCAAATATGGTACAATCGATCAGTCTATCGCCGAACAAGAAACGGAATAAACAACAGAGACGAAGAGATTTTCCGAGTCGTTTAGCCGTCTGGAAAGCTACATCGAGCGGGGAAGACATGTAATTGAAACATAAATCTCAAAAATGAACAGGAACGACCACAGTAAATTTGAGTTATGCTGTTAATACTCACGCCACATCACCTGGGGCAACCGGGGGATCTAATCCAATTTTCGAAGCTGTCCCACCGATTTATTCGGGCCTCGATTATTGCCCCGCTAATACTTTCCCATTTGACAAAATGATCAAGAAGACACCGCGTTTATTTATTGAAACTGCTGATGTATTGAAAAGCTGCGTATATATCCAAACTGGTATATGTCCAAACAAAATTTTTATTCTATCTATTGTTTCTATTTTTGCTCACAATTTTTTTAAAAGAATAGTCCGAACATACAGCTGTATGGTAAAAATTTTTAGCAAAATCCATTCGTATGTAACGATCGCAAAAATCTTTATCTAAAAATATACTCCTCTCTATTTAATATAATTTAATGGACAATTGTATTAATAAATGGAAGCAAGGAATGACCAGACGGAAAATCAATAGTGTACTAAAGAAGTGTACTAATGAAGTGTGACACAGCGTCTTGAAATAGAAAAATAACACCACGAAGAAAGAAGAAGGTATTAATTAATTTTCGGATGACGGATGATCTGGGTCACTGAGTTCCGTTACACCAAACTATTATAGAATTGTACAAAGGGGTCGTGTATAAAGTAGTGCATTCTATTTACCACTAACCCCTTAAATAAATATACAGCTAGAACTTGCACACAATTTTGATCTGTGAAAATCCGAATTGTCACATAGATCTCTAGTGATCAACCTAACCGCCGTCTGGTAGCAAACACCGTTGAAGTATGGGAATGGGAGTAAGGTATCAAAAACGTTGTCTTAAATCCCTGGAACAGCGAGAGGAAGAGCTGAGCAATTCGTTGGGGCAAACTGGTCGATCTTTCTGGCGAATCAGAGCGTGCAGCGTCGAAAGTCGGGCGATTTCGGGTCGAATTCAACGGGGGAGGCGGGTACGACAATGAAATGGACCATGGGGCACGTGAGCTTACGGGGGTGGAGGGGGTAGCGGTGGCCGGAGGGCTTGAGGGCTAAGTGCTCGTAATGCGTTTAAGCTCGGGACGTGCTGCCTAACTTTCCACACACGCGACGAGGTGGGGAGAGCAACGGGGAAGAACACGAGCTGTCCGCTCGCTTCCACTCGCTTCCACTCGCTCTTCTACTCGCTCTCTCCTGTTTCGTGGCTCGTCTTCGGGCTCCGCCGGACGTCACCTCCTCCGTGTGTTCGCATGTGTTTGCGAGCGCGTGAGAACTATGGTGCTCGTCGGGGAACCGTGGCCAAGACGAACGGGTTTGATCCTGACGTCGGCGTCGGCTATAGCTCTCGCAGAAACCCGGCAGAAGAGGAACGGGGGGAGAAAGAGAGGAGAAAGGAGGTGGAGGATGAAGAAGAAGAAGAAGAAGAAACACCGGGGAACACAGGCGAACAGAGCCAGACTGGACGGCGCTGGTCTCGTCGCCCCTGTAGTAAACAAAGCTGTAACTCTGCTCTCGCGGCGAGGAATCAATGCCTCGTAGCTGGCTCTCCGAGGAGCAAACTCTTGCAGGAAAACCTCTCGGATGCATCCATCTTAGTTTCGCGGCATGTTGATGCGCCCGGGGGCCCGTGCTTTTACAAAACGATTCGGTGTTACTATTTTTTCCGACACTCCCAGACCAGACGCTCTATCGAGGCTCTTCTTGCCATGGATCACTTTTCAACACGTTCCTTCGCACGAAGACGTCACCGTGTAATTGTGGTTACGTGCTCGGAATTCGAATTCCCGGCTTACCCGGGAACATATGCAGGTTACACGAGACGATTTCGGTGAAATTTATGGGAGAGATAGCTCCCGGAAAAATATTTCGCACATGTTTTTGGTCATAAATGCTGCGCTTCTGAATTTGTCGCCGAGGAATGGAGTTGATCTGATATTGAGATCCGAGCACAATATTCGTTGAATATGGAGAACAGATTGATCGCTTTGCCGGCGCTGGACGAACCAGTTTAATGGCACGTTCCGAAACAAAGCAACATCCGGTTTAACAAGTCGCATTGGTCCCTTCGGCGTTTTGTGGGTGTTTGAGCGACGACGTCGAGGTGAAAACCACCGAGGGAGAACCTGTGGAACACTTGGCAGCGTACACTGAGGTCAATCGCTCGTGACGAAGGTTTTACAAGGGTGGGAAACGAGGGGCTGAGAGGCGAGACTGGTTCCAGCGACCACCGTTAAGCCCTCAAAGGTGGTTAAGTCAAGCCTAAGGTTCCGTTTTAGTGGTTTTTATATGATATGTTACCGGCGCCGCGAGGGAATTCTTGTCCGATTATGGCTGTCCTCCTCCATTTCGTACATGTTCGAACGGAAACACTTGTACCCTTACCGCCTTACAAGTTTCACTTGTTCTGTTCATGTTAGTTTTATTGTCGGACCCTAATAACGCGTCCTATAATCACCAGTTAAATGAATTGTTGGATTTTATTGTGATCTGAAAATTGGATCTGTCGAGAGCCATCTTATTAAAATAGAAGGCTGAAAAATTTTGTACATATGCTATGTATTATCTAAACCCACAAACAGTTACAAAGTCTCAGGTCCAACCGCTCAATTATTAAAAATTCCTCGGGCGGTGCTCGATCTGAAACAAGCGAACGGGTACAATCTCCTAATCTTTCACTCGAGGAGTCTTGGTACAAATAAAAATTCCGGACGATTCGTCAGAGTTCACCGGTCGAATAAATCCTCGAGGGGGTTAGGTATCGTCCTGGGGATTCCAGTTCAGAGGGGTCGATTCGCGTAGATTGTACGTCGTAGCCCACTTTCGTCGCGCGAGTGGCTAAACCGCGACGGAAGTCGTTGATCAGGACGTTCTCGTTTGCTGGGAGGACGGGAGAAACGCGGGGCGTATCGGAGAGAAAGTGCCGAGCGGATTTCTCGAAGCGAGCGATCGCGGTGGTGGTTTTTCGGGCGGGGAGGGGTGCGGGGAAGGGGATGGCACGGAGACATAACCGGCTGACAACCGTGGCCCCGGATAAATCGAGGTGAAAATTCCATCGCGGCATACGAACAACCGTGGAAGAAACCGGGAGGAAACTGTCACGAGTTTGCGGCGCAGACGTTGCCGCGCGGTTATGGTCGCCGGGACTTATGGCAGAGGATCTCGACCGGCGTTGCAGCTCGCTGATCGTGGCGGAGGTGCTGTTTCGGTTCGTCGAAGCCTCGTAAAAATCCAGGAACTTTGGCAACGCGATACACCGATCGCTGGCTTTGCCGGTTGTCGTCGAACGATCGGAAGAAAGACTCGGAAACGCGGAGCACACTGTAACAGATCCAGAGATCCTATGGATCGCTGTCTCTTCCTTTTTTCTCTCTCGCGCAGGAAAAAAATCGTCCGCGACGCGATACGCATTGTCTTGACGTTCGATAACCGGCGGATCTGGGTTGCGACCCTTCTCGAAATGATTCCAAAGAACCTTTTGTACCGGGCGAGTTTGAGAGCTGAATGGCTGCTACTCTTTTATAATTTCTTTCGTGTAATGGCGCGGGCGCATTGTGCGCCCGGCATTTCGCCCTTAAAAATTTCATGAATGCCTTGAAAGTATCGTAAATCGCATAATGGTTGTGGACTTTGAGCTTCCCGGCGAGATGCCGGATTACAACGGGGAACGAAGCGACTCTGGCAAACAAAAAATTAGCGGTGTAATTCAATGGAAAGTTCTCGCGATTTAATCTCCTTGAAACCGATGGGTCCTCGTTCGAAGAACACAATATTAAATAAACAGTGCTCTTAACCCGTTGGTTGTTCACAACAAGTTAATGTGAAAGCTCGACGGAAGTCTGGAACAAGACCGATGCATTTTTCTCTTTCTTCTCGGACGGCGTGTAACGAATGGTGGAGAAGCCGACGGCGCGGCGGTGGAATTACGTTCTAAAAATTTAACCGGGATTCAATGGGATTCATTTATTGCGCGAATGAAGTGTAAGATACTGATTGAATTCCGATCACGAAGAGCAATTCGCGTGGAAATCGATACAGGTGCCGAAACGGTGGTAGGAGGAAGGCGTAGAAAAGCCGACGCGGAAGAAGAGACTCGAAGGAAACGAAGGTGGAGAGAAATGAAAGGGAACGAATGAGAGGAGAAAGAGGAAGAAGCGGAACTGCGGAGGCACGAGGGGCGGAAAGAAAAATCTTTCGCCCGTCCGACAAACGTCCCTGGAGAAATAAAGAAGGGCCGTTTCGCGAGTGTGCACGATGTTGTTAACTTCCAGTACCCTCACTTCAATGTAGTCGCGCAGGTTTTTACGGGGAGAAAATGTGCCGATGCGCGGCGAAGATACAACACCTTCGCGATAAGTCTCGGCTCAGCTAACCGGTGGATGTTTACGAACAGCGTAAAAAAGACGGAGAATAAAAGAAAGCCGGGCGGGGGCGGACGGGACAGCTGTTTACGTCACTTTTAACTCGCCGTAATCTCCCCGCCGAACGATCTCCGACGTTTTTTGCATTAATCTTGGCTGTCGCGCTTGAACCTTGATCGCCTCCGCTCCCGGGGACCAGTGATACTAATTTTATTATTATTATCAGACGTTTCGCTCGAAATTAAACCGGCGATCTCCCTTCTTCGTGCATTGTTTCGCGAGAAACCAGAGTGAGGAAAAATTTATCGCACGAACCAAAGTGTTCTTCCAGGTGGAAGAAATGATACTAAAAATTGTTAATTGTCTGGCAATGTATCAGCAATGTATTAGGGAAAGATGTTCGAGGCCCTTAAAAATGTTCGGAACGCGAAATTCGAGTGTAGCACGCCTTAAAATACACTGAATTTCTATTCTCTCGAATTTTCAGTTGCCAAGTGAAGCTCGAATGGCTTTCGGTTCTGGAGAGCTACTCTCGTCGAAAAGCTGCCACGTTTGCACACAAACAGGGACCACAATACCATTCTCTCTAACTTTCTACTGCCGAAATCCCCCTAAGCTCCGCGGCCGGAAATGTGAATCAGGTTGTACAGGGGCAATAAAGCCGCGTGCAACAATAATACACAGAGTTGCCTTATTCTTCGTACCGGGTGGTTCTCTCAAAAGCAACCACGCGGAGATCGACACTGTTGCGATATTAACCAATCAGACACCTTCCACGGTCGCTTTAACCCTTGTTCGCCTCTCGCATCGATTTAACACGCTGTTTCTGTGCTTCTTGTTGTTCTCAACGACGCAAATCTTCTTTACTCAAGTTTCCCTCTTGATGCATGGACTATATAATTAGTTTTAATGACGAGCAAGTTAGAAATTAGGAACCATCTCTGCAGAAAATCCGGCAGGAATTATTATCTACAATTCGGTCTCGTTTGCGATTTTCACCTACCACTTTCGGATTGCTTCCACTTTAACTTGGGGAGAACGTAGCTTAAGCAACTCGGAAGTTTACTCCTGCATCAACGCATATTCTTATAGGTAGTTAAATTTTCAATCTTCTCGAGCGTGCCCTCGGAAAGCCAGATTTACGGTTCCATAAAAACGCAACGGATGGGTTCGAAATCTTAGAAGAATTGCCATCGTTGATGCGAACAATCCTTTTTACGTAGCCATAAGCTGCGAAAGCATCCGCTTCCTGTAAAACAGCTGTTCCTGTGTAACGTCGTACGCATGCATCGATCTAAAGTTCGGGATAGTTTGGCCGAGTGAAATGAGCCGAAAAGGAAGAAATCCGGAATCGCCGATCGAAGCGATGATCGCGAGCTATTCCTCCGTCAAATATTCCGTTGGCAGCTGTTTTCTTTCGGCGGCGGCGGCGGAGGAGGATCGTTGCGTCAACACGGCTCCCGCCAAGAATCGTTCGACGGGAAACCCGACGACGACAGTGTTTCGCTGTGTAGCCGATCGTCGCGCGTATCGCCAGCCAATCAAATTTATCGTCGAGACAATACGAACCGTAATGGAGGTCCGGCTGTTTGCAGATCGAGCCGTGTTTGCTCGGTGCTACAGCGACTAGTAGAAAACATTCCACCGTAAATAGCGTATCCGTGTACATAGAACGTCGTCACGTTTCCCGGGTTGCCTCCGAACGTACCCGTAAGGAGTCTACCCGCAATTCCACCGGCGCGCGGTGGTTCATTTTACCAATGAATATCCATAACCTCGTCGGAGTCCGTAGATCACTTTGCCGTTGCTGAATGCGCCATAGATCATCCCGCGCAGCTCCGATCCCAGATCTCGTGTTTGATTCCCGCTCGAGACCACCATTCGTCCGGTTCTGCACGATTAGATTCTTCGTTTAAACACATCGCCAATGCCATCTCTCTTCCCTTCAATCTCTGCTACACGAATCTCTTCAATTTTCTACCTCGCTCTCTACCACTCCACCAATCTCTTTACTTTCTCTTAATCAAGGAAACATTTTTTTTCAACCGATTACCATCCCTTTCTCTTTTCTTCACTTTCGACTTCTAATCCCACTTCCTCGAATTTTTTCTCCCATGATCACACGAATTCTTCTTTTCGGCGCAGCACGATGTTCATCTTCCGCCTCAGTCATTCCCGTATTTTCAATTTCTGCCGAGTTTCCTACATTTTCTACCAAATTTGTTACTCTTGTATTCCTTTAAAATCTAGCGCGATTTTCATCCCTCGCTCCTCTGCTCCGTTTCATTCTCACTCTTTAATTCGACTTCTTGAATTTATTTCTATTAGGTGCTCTGGATCGTGTTTCGCTGCTTCTCGACGCGATTTCCAACATCTCCTCCGCTCTCCGTCACATTTTCAATTTCTACCGAATTTCTTCCAATTTCTCTTGATCTCATTCCCCTGCTCGCGGTTTCCTTTTTTACTCTCACTTTTCGACTCTGTTACTTCCATTATATTTCCTCATTGATTTCCGAGTTTCGACTTCTATTTCTTTAATTTTCTTCCCTCATTTTCTCCGAATCACAGAAACATTTCTCTTCTCTTTGGTTACCGTGCGATTTTCATCCCCTCCGTTACTCTGTCTCCTTTCTGATTTTTAATTTCTGAAGTTTTCCTCCATTTTCTCTGCACCCCACCGTCTCACCCTCTAGTCTCTTTTCTTCACAGTTAATGAGCATTTCTCCCCCCCTCTAATTATAACTTTCATCGAATGAATTCCGATGTAATGCTCGAAAAGCCGAAGAAACTGAAGTGACGTGGACAGGTAGCAGGATCGTAACTCGACGGACAAAATGTACAAACCCCAACGGGCGCAATTGAGATCGATACGTGCGAATCGTGTCTGAATTGCAACGAATCAGCTCGACGTCCGAAGTATTTTATAAACCTGATAAAAGTCGAACAAACGTACGATTCTCTGTTTAATATCGGCGACAACACTGTAAACCGTGTTTCAAGGTTTTACGATGCGGTTCTCGTCCTGTTTCAGGTGGCCTGGATGCTGTACGAGAACGGTGGCGCTATTCTGACGGTACAAAATCACGTTATCACCAGGAACCCGAGGATATCGGTCTCACACGATAAGCACAGGACCTGGTACCTACATATCAAAGAGGTACAGCAGGACGACGAGGGGAAGTACATGTGTCAAATCAACACTGCCACCGCGAAAACACATTACGGATACCTGTACGTCGTAGGTGAGTCTCATTTCATTTTCACCATTAATTACAACCTCACAGTCAGCGAAGGTTGCAGCTATTAAAATTGTTTAAAAGAAATATTTAAAAAGCGTGTCCCAGTAAAATGTCTCGGAGTAATTTTTCAAGAGAGACTTCCGTCCCAGTGAAATATCTTAGAACTCCGGAAAATCCAGAACGACTGTAGCATGCAGTTAATCAATAGGTAGCGTTAATTGCAACGTTATAAAATGTAAGGTGTTGTTGCTTTATTCAACCCGAAGCAGCTCGCAAAACTGAACCGCGTCTCGTAACCCGGCAGTCTCACTTTCAAGCTTCCACGGCGTGATTTTCATTCAAAGCGTTATAATTATTCTGTTTTCATTCAGCTACCTCTTCGCGGCGTAATTAATGCTCGTACGTTCACGTTCTACGCTTCTTTAATTATGTAATTGTATAACGCCCGTTGGGTTCGCGTGACGAAACGCGTGAAGCATAAAACATTGACAGCAATATAGTGTTTCCACTCGGAAACACTTTGCTCGGGAGTGGTGTCGACAAACAACGGCTGCTATCGACACCGCGGAACGAAACGCCACGGGGATCGAAACACGCGAAAGAAGAAATTAAATAATATACATACATACGCGCGCACGTGTATGAGTTAGTAGTACGTAGAGTTAACCCTTAGCACTCGAGGGGTGACTCTGAGGCACCACTAAAAATTGCTGTACCATTCTTGAAAACATTGTTTACAATATTAAATATGTGAGCATACATATAACCAATTACTAAGCATTCAAGTATTGAATGAGTTGTTAAATTAATTCCATATCCATAAAATGAAAAAAGTCATATACAGGGTGTCCCATTTAAATTGAGATTCTAAACAATCTCGAAGACGTGTGTTTGATAAAAAACAAACTGGCACATGTCGTTTAGTGTTTCGAGTCGCGAGTCAGATGGCACTACTAGATTTTTAATGCGTGAGCGTTTTCAAGGTTATTTCAAGGTTATTTTGTCTTTTTTTATCACAAACGAAAAGTTGTGTATCTTTTTACGTAGAATGTGATTCCGAAATAAAAAATATGGGTTTATGATAAAAAAAGACAAAATGACCCTGAAATAACCTTGAAAACGCCAACGCATTAAAAAACTAGTAGTGCCATCTGACTCGCCACTCAAAACACTAAACTACATGTGTCAGTTTGTTTTATTTAAATCACATATCTTCGAGATTTTTTACAATCTCAACTTGAATGAGACAACCTATAGAATGGAATTAGTCTAGGTCGGAAGAACTATTTAATTTTCGAGTTAAAATAGCTCCGACTGCAAAGAGTTATCTGATCAGAAAAATTGCGGAACTGTTCGGTGGGAAAATTCAAAGGGGAACGGTGCTAATAACTGAATCGAGAGGAGGTACGAAGGCTAGAAGACTAAGAAGAAGTCAGGGTGGATTGAGGGTGGTAGTGTTAGGGGTGTGAGAGTCGGTCTTCGTTCTGCCATCCGGTAGAACATATTAATATCTCGAGTTTTGACGTCTGAAGTCGTCGGTGGAGCGAGACTCGGTGCCAGGATACTGGGTCGGGGGTATTGGTGGGGGTTGTTGCAGTAGTCGGAGGAGTAATCAGAGGGCTAGATTAATTGTTTCCACGGGACTCTTGGCCTAGCGTAGCACAAATACACGGAAGACTTCCGCGGCGGGCCTCCGTGATAATGCCGGCGGAACAGACACAATGCCAGAGAGCCTGCCATAACTCAGCCCCCTCGGCTTGTGGGTCGAGCGGAGCCGAGCCGAACGGAGCGGAGAGAGCCGAAGCGTACAAAGCAAAGCGGAGCGGAGCAGAGCAGAGCGGAGAGACCAAGAGAGGCTGCTGCGAGGAACGCGCGTAACGTGCGCAAATATTCCGCACGGGCCGAGTCACTTAAAGTTACCACCTGAGGCGTTTACCTTGCTCCTGAGCTAATAAACGCTTTTCAAGGGAGTTTGACGATTTCGGCCCCGGCTAGATTTCCATGGAAATTATCTGGGAATCGTAACCCGTGTCGCGTCTCGATTATTGCTGCGCGCAGAGTCGCGCGGAGCCGCGATGTTTACCCGCTCCGGGAATGCGTTTCTTGCCGGAGAACGAAATCACGTTCTATCCCCGGCCCCACGGAATAAAAGCAGAGTCAATTCGGTAGATTAAATTTCGCCACGGCCCGACACGCTCGCAATGATGGAACATTCCGTCTCGACACGATGCCCGGAAGTAACGCCATTCCTCCTCGCGGATCACGAATTTTATTGCCCGCGATCATTCCCCGATTCGGGGGAAAAATTTCTAGACTCCGGTTCCTTGTAATAAACCACCACCTGGCGCGATCTGCTCGATGCCAGTAGCAGACGTCATCGTTGAACGAATTGTTTGCGAGTAAGAATGTTTCTAGCTATAGAAAACTCTAGATTGCGAATTTTCCTACAAAACACAAATGATCTGGAAAAAATTCTCAAACGTCTCCGATCGCAAAGGATTGATTCTGCCGTTCGCGTTTTATCTCGGCGAGATTTCCGCACCGCGGAGAACGAGACGGGTACGATAAATTCCGCAAAAATCCGAATACTTTGGCACGGTCTCGAATGAATTTCCTTTTCCCCGCGCTTCAACCACGCGCGCGCGGAAAATTGCGAGAGCGGGTTACTCGCTGCGGGGAAAAAAATCGGTTAAATTCGACCCAGTTCCCGCGGACACCATAGCGCCCCATAACGACGCCGTTTCCCCTCGTAATTCAAGGATCTCGCTGGCAGTTGTGATCGCACTCTCGTCGAAAGCGCGCGTCGCGTATCGACTTTCCAATAAAAAGGGTTTTCGAGGTAGTTGGGAGAGAAGCACGGGTGTAGCGCGGGGAGACGGCGTCGAAACAGATATGAAATTGCATACAGGCTCGCGAGCATCATAACACGCTCCTTTCGCTCGTTACGGAAGAACGCCAATTGAACCGACAACAACTTGTCCAATCGTCCTCGGCCGGGAACTCGATAACCGGTGGAAACGCAACGGAATCCGTGGACCGAAGGGAGTGCGAGAGAGAGATGAAACGAGAGGGAGTAAGAGAGGAGGGTTCGGACGAGGACAGGGAGGATGAGAACGGGACAGAGGAGCGTCGAAAAATGTACGGCAAGGGTCGAAAGCTCAGCGTCACGTTCCGCAGTCTGCGCTTCTCGGCTCCACTCGAGCCAGCTTCTTTACTGGTTAAGCTCGCCGACTCGCCTCTAAATCGAATAAAAGTCAGATAGTCCCCGGCTTCCGCCTTATTTACGAGAGGACAGAAGGAAAAAGCCAGCGACAGAAAGAGAGGGAGAGAGAGAGAGAGAGAACGTCGACCAGCCCCTGCTAGAGGCACGATGAAATAGTCGGCGGGGGTGGAACGAACGTGTGCGCGATATTGGATAAAGTGGGCGCGATCATCGGGTTATCGTTACCTTCGATTCATGGATTATCGCCGCGATCAATCGCCCAGGACCGCGTGTATCCTCGCTCGCAATCGCCGATTTCCTGAAACGATTACCTGACTGCTCGCGGAATTAATTGGCGCAGGTGTTCGCGCTGCTCGGAGGAGACTTTGATGTATTCCTCTGCGACTCTGAAATTCATTTTACCGCTGACCTGTAGCGTCGAAATTTGTACCGAAAAATTATGCCTTCATTTATAAACATAAACAAAATCGTGCTAGATATTCGGGCTCGTCGAAAATTGGAGAATGCGCTCTCACGACCGTTGCCATTGATAAACACAACAATCCGTGAGGCAGGCGCGCGACAAGAGATTTGTGTGTTTATTGACTGTTCGATCGCAACGGTGGTCGCCGATGGAAACAATGGCAGCGATTCCAGAGAGAGGGGTGGAGTGCGGGGATTGAAGTTGGGACACGTTGAAGAATTTTCAGGCTGCCAGCCGAGTATTTATGATCGCGAGTACCGTATCCGAAAATGTATTCGAACGGTGAATACATTAGAATTGGCGCGATGTCAAATGCCAGATGTACCGGCGCTTTTGTATTCGGCTAGTAGAAAGTAGGCCAGGTGATTGATCAATCCTAAGCGACAACGGCCGAAAATTTTCGTAATCTGTTTTAATCCGTGGAATAATCGCGGGCATTTGTTATTATCGGAAATCGCTTCGTTAATAATTCTGCTGGCCCTTTCGTCGTAGAACCTCGAAGAAACCATTCAGCTTCCGGTGTAAAACCCTAATTTATTAATCGCAGCAACGATTAAAGACATTCTATTTTTCAGACGGAATAAAATCCTGGACCATTGAGTTGTGGGCTGAGTGAAAAAATATTCTAGCTGGTCGCAGCGCAGCGAAAAAACACAAACGCGCAGAGAGCGAGCGACAGAGAGAAATGGAGAGCGTTCCAGTCCGCTTTAGCTCGGCCATCGAATTTCGCGAATCGAATTCAAGAATACTCGAAGCCCGGCATAATGTGGCACAAAGGGAATTGGTGCGCGTCGCGCATTGTATCGTTGAGCGCGTGTCGTCGCGGCCGTACATCATACGTTACACGAGCCCCGACACCGCATTCCCTAAGGGACCGGTGTAATTAGTAATTTGTAGTTCCAGTGGCTTCATTCACCGGGCTACATAACAGTCATTTCGACACGAGTTTCTCCGGCGGGCCTTTGTGTGCTAATCGTGGCACGTTAAGTCGCGGTGCTTGTTACATCTCCGCCGCGTTCCGACCACTTAATTTCTGACTTCTCGCCGCGCCGGAGCAGCTTCCCTTTCTCCATTTTCCCTTTTCCTATTCGCGCGTCTGCCGTCTCCGCGACTTTCGCTGCGCACCGGCAAACCGACCGGAAACTTTTCATTTCACTCGATAAGACAGAGCGCGAAATTCTAGCTGAACCGGTCTCGACGTAGATTCTGCCGTGGGAAATTTGTTTTTCGCAGACTCCACGGCGTTCCGCCGGAGCACGGATTCTTATCAGTAGATTGCGGAATATCTGAAAATTTGATCTTTGCGCTGTTGGTCTCGGTAAATTAGAAATAAAACCTTCTATCGATTGCTCGTGACTTTTATGCGCTATAAGGGTGACGTTGTCTAGTCATTACATTTTTTTTTCTCAGACTTGGGATATTGGATTCTCTTGACCACTATCTATAATAAGCATCAGCCGAATAATCGTTTCGAATTTTAATGAGACTCCGCACGGATGTGCTTCGTCCGATGATATTTTTTAATTCACACTCGAAGAATTTATAGAACGGTTGCATGGAGAATCTGTCGGAAACCGGAGAAAATGGTAATGAATGCAGATATGCGCAGAGTTCTACAGTAATGTGGATCTCTTTGGACGAGGACATTCTCGTAGATTGAAAGGTAGCGAATCCCAGTGGTACAAATAACAGATCGCACTCTCCAATTATCGAGCTTGTTATGTACACAGAAATACATACATATATCGTACGTCGTCAAATCTGGACGAATAATTAGCACAGCCTCAAGTCATTCTAAACGAAATAACTCGAGAATAGTCTGTACCGTTTATAAGCTTCATCAAGCTAAAGAAATCTTCGACGAGTTAAAAAATAAATCTGAGACCTGTCCCTAACAACTAACAATCCGAACGTTGCTACAGCACGCCACTTCATCCAGGATAAAACCGTGTCTATCCTTACAAATACAAGCCGGGTCCGGTACTATATTCCGGGATTTGTGGTTCGTCGTTTCCTTGGAGATTGTATTTTTACAGATTCGCTTCTCGATCCGAGAAGGTTGAGTCTTTGGTCCGGAATATCGCCTGACGTTTTACCTTAATCTGTGAAATGAATAATTTTTGTAAATTATCTTTATGCATTTACAGCAAAATTGAGCAATTGAAATCCGAAATAGTTGATTTCTCTATTAGAATCATTAGGGAAAGAAATTTATTCATTATCAATTTCACACAATTCTCTTTGCTCGCCGAGAAATAATGTGCAGGTCTCTCCAACACATACAATTTCATTTGAATTTGTTGCCATATTATTCCGCCGTTTAATTTTCGATTAAGCAGTACGTAAATTCAACTATTTACCTTTGCGTTATATTTATCGTCCGTCAACGCGCCGATTCGAAACGAATTATGTTGAGAAAATAAGGTGAGATAATTATTGATTTAAATGAAGGCTGGGTTATTCTTTCGCCAGCGGCAGCACGGAGTAATCATCCAATCAGTCCTGGCAAATAACATAATTCGCAAGACACTCGCGTCGATTTTATTACCGAGCAATCGAACCACTCGGACTCTGATATCCGTAAACAACGTATGTTCCGATTGAGCATCTCCTCGTACTTCCGATCCTGACGAGAATGCTGGTAGCGCTGTCCCCTTCTACTTCAATTTTCTCTTTGCCAGAGAAATTCTTGTTTCTTCTGGAATTCTCGAACTTGTGTCTCGGATCTGGGCGACGCTTCTTGAATTTTATTATTTGTAGACTTGCTTCTCCCTTATAAGAAAGTCGAATACCAAAAAATCAATGGAACCTCTCACTGTCTGTCACGTACTGTCCACTTCCCCTTGCAGACAGAAACAAATTCAGGCATAGTAAAAATTACCGGAAATCTCGTAAATGAAACATGTCCGCGAACGGCGGCGCGGCATATCGCTCGAAGATTTCAATTCAAGAAAGGACCACGGATCTTCCGCAGCGTAGCTCCGCAGGATTTTTTCAGCCCTCCGCGTAACTTTGTTCAGGTATCCGCCGTATGCCACAAATTGCAAGAAAATCCCAACAAAGGGAATTGGACGCTTTTGATGATGTCAGACGGCGGAGCAGCAGCAGCAACGGCAGCCCGAGCGAGCAACAAATTATTAAATCACGGTAGCTCGCGTCGGGATCAATACCTCGACGGTCGTTCCTTAAAAAACGTCTTCCGGCCGGCCGCCTAACTTTCAAACATTTCCTTCCGACGAGCCCCGTTGCAATTCTCAATTGATAGACCAGTAACAAGTCGCGGAGAAAAATTCTCTCTCTCTCTCGCTCTCCCTTCCTCTCTCTTTGGGGCAAGATTCGGCTTACATTCATCCGGCATTCGTTACCGCAGACAATTTCCTTCGGCCGGTATTCGCGGTGAGATCCCTTAATTGGAGATTTTCCGTGGTTGGTGCGCGCTGGTAACGCATTCGTTTCTGTTCAAAGCGGTGCGGCTCGAACACAATAACTGCTCGCGGATCATTAAAGTTAGCATATTCGAGGGAAATTTCGAGCGTGGCTGGTGAAAGGGAGCCGATAAAACGTACGGAGGATCTGCACCGACTCGGCTACTTATTTAAGTGCCTACATATTTACCCGATACTCGCCGGAGAAGGAAGCAGGAAGTAGGAACCGAGTTCTCGAACCGGGCCCCGCCGTGCTGCTTCGCCTCATCCCTTCTTCTTCTTCTTCTTCTTTCTCTGTTTCTCGAGTGGCCAATTACGGACAACGGAGATTTCAGAGGCTCCAGTCGAGGGTAAACGAAGACGAAGGCCTCCGGTATCGATCGCCGATGAAAGAGGAGGATCCGACGCTCGTTTCCGTCGCGGTATAATAATTCGAGACGTCCTCGTGTCTACGCGACGTCCGACGAACGTCAGTCCTAGCCGGACAATTCTCTGTTAGATTGTGTTCGTGTCCAGCTGCGATAAACGATCTATCTACTGTCTATATCACGTATGTGGAACGTTTGGCCCAACACTGTCGTTATAAGTTTTTTGTACGACGCATCAACATCTAGGTTACTAGCGACGAACTCCCATGATGAGTAGACTGCTTTATAGTAAATGTAGATTTATAGTAAAATTGAGTAGATGAAATTGAAAATTGTGGAAATATTTAAAAAATTGAAGATTTCAATACACGATTGTTGCTCTATTAAAATCATGAAGGGTGAAAAGTAACATTCGATTTGGTTTCTATTTCTTGCAATCGATATAGACAATTCTAATTTTACATAAAGATTCGCTGTCCAATGACTTTAGATTTTGTGGAAGTGGTTGATTTCTCTAAAAATAAAATCTCATTTTCCGGGGCAGTAGCCTTTTTAGATCTGAAATCTGAAATAAATTAAAATCGTACGAAATTCTGTCGTAGTTTATATCCTAGCATTTTTTGAAAATTTTCAAAAGCTCTACTTATATAAATCCAGTTCGTCAACCAGAGACGATGACGCGACGAGAACCAGGCAATGTGAAAACGCTCTCAGCGTCCCTCCCCAAGACTCCGACCCTTCGGTGACCCTTTCTAGCCCTCCGCAACCCTGTACTGCTCGTTGTCCGCCCACACACACACGGCCAAAAGCGGTCTGCTTTCGGTCTAGCTGCTGCCGGCAGAGTTTAGGCCAAGTTAACGCGCAACAACGCCGAAGCAACGTACACGTGACGGCGTTTGCGCTTGAATAATGCATCAACACTCCGGTTCCAACAGCGAGCGCGGCCGCGCTGCTCAATCTGCGCTTGTTGAACAATTCGGTAACATTCCGCATTAGCATTAATGCAGCAGATCGCCGGACACCTGCGGTAATTCATAGCATCGAGCGGTGCCGACACGGAGCGCGTGGCGTGCCACGCTTTTCCGTCCACCGCTGTTCCAACCCTTTCTACTTCTGTTACCCAACTTCATTCAGCAATCATTTGTTGAACAACAATCCTCAATTTTAATGTACACATTTCTGGAAAGTACAGCTCAACAAAATATTATTAAACCCCACATACCCTAAGTTTGAGCTGTCACCACTTCGTAAAAAATAATAGAAGGACAATGTTTCTCGACTTGTTTTAAAAGGCGAAGCTTGCACTATCGCTTCCATAAATTGTTCATTTTTTTAGAATTTTTCTAGTCCAGGAAACATGTGAAAAAGTGAACATTCTTCACCTTGATACGATTTTGAAATGTTTCCATCTCGATGTAGCTTGATAAATTTTTGTCGGAATTGAATTCGACGTGAAATTCAATGTCGAAGTCTTCTCTTCACAGCGAGTCCTTAAAAATTGATCTGCGTTTTTTCTTTCTGGTTTCATGGCACTTTGAATGGAAGCTGGACCATCTTGATTCTAAACGCGACTCCAACTGCATATGCTATGATGATGTAAATATGGGGAAGTCTTTCCTAATGAAATTTGGGGACACGTTCTTCGATTGGATGCGCGCGTAACGTTCCCCGGAGCATTAGATCTGCGCGATTGTCCATTTTCCGAAAGGGACGGGTTGTTCCGTGGATCATGTTTATGGATGCAGGACAACCCCGTTCACTTTACAGAGCTGGCAGGACTAAACGAAGCGGAGTCCGAAGGGTCCACTGCTATTTCATCCGTAAGCTGTGCATCTTATCGGGCCGCGGCTCTTCGAATAAATTTCGGACTGTTCGAGTAATTGCCCGGCGGACCCGGGATCGCGTTCCCATATTATTTATGACCATGGTTATTCGCTATTCGGATAACGAGACACAGTGATATATCGGAAATGCATAGAGAGCACCTTATCGACAATAATTTACGCCGCGTCCTCTCCCGCCGTTGTAAATAATTTTAATTTCTCATTCGCGCTATCGCCGGTCGATTCTATTATTTGCCTCGTCACTGGCTCGTTTTTATTAATTTAATTGAATAAATTGTGTGCCGGTGCACGTTATCGGAACCAGACCACAAATACACCGATACGCTCGCGGGAAATTAAGGTCGCGAGAACTATTTTTACAGAACGCCGTGAGGTATAGTTGGCCGCTTCGAAACTTTCCACTTGAACGTTGTAATTTACATGCTAGCTGACTATAATGTACGTACACGCTGAATCCGAACACTTTTGTCGATGCGTTCTTAATCCCAGGATTTTGTCTTCGATCGCGTAACGTTGGTTCGAACAACAATAGTCGGATCGTCGATTTAGGAGACCGTGAAACGATGATGCGACCTGTAAACTGGACATAACGCGATACACAGGGATACGGTGTCAATTAAATGTTGATTGGGCTGTTTTGATCGTTGTCCTTAATTAACAGTGAAACTGAAGTTACTTCAACGAACGGCAGCGCATTAGCCGAGCGGTTCCGCGTGCATATAATATTACAATCGTTCGAAATATACAACTTACTGTTACGAGAAACACGGTTAAGCTATTAAAGTGCGCGGAGTAATTGACACGCTCGCAATTGCGAGTACAATATATGTATTAATGCGGCGGGGATAAAAATTATAATAGTCGGCAAAATTATTCTCCGCGCCGGCACTGGCATAATTCGCGAGTAATACAATCCGCGAAACCCCGCGGTGCCGTTTAAAGTTGAAGCTCTAAATCAAGTTGATTGAAAAAGCGTTAATTTCTCTTCGCGTGCGCGCGCGGTGAAAAACAAAAAACCAGACTGTTCCGCAGTTTCCGAGCCGGTGGAAAAGGTATTGCAAATGAACACGGGCTGGTTCGATTCGAAAACGCATTAGCCACGAACTTGAAAGTGGAGCCGAAATGTCACCAGGGATTCGCAATAACCGTCACCGCGAGGCGCGATACGAGATGCAAATTACTCCTAACGGCGATGCAAACGCGTCCCCGGTGGCCGCGGAACGATCCGCGATTACCGCAAAAATTATTAATCGCTAATAAACGGTATCGACGAGCCGTCGATATATTTTTAGAATCTCTCCTTTTACAGCATGCCTTCTCTTTTTCTTTGCTTTTTTCCATTAACACGACGCGATGTCCACGGTGTCGGAACAAACGAGGCGCGCATGCGTTCGAACGCTTCGCCGGACGCGCTAATGAGACGAAAATGGTTCTTGTGTTTCCTCGTGAAACGCAATTATAACCTGCAGATTCTTCGTCCCGCCATTATCCAATTAAATTGCTCCGATCCGCGCTTCCTCCTCGCTAAAACCCCACCTTCGACACCCGACCGCCGCGCCGCGCCGCGCCGTCCCCTACAATTTTGTACTGTTTTTATTAAAAATACACTCGAGTTACACGCGAATTGATGAAACAACAATATCACTTCGAATCGTTAGTCTCGCCTACGCAAACATTTTTATACCGACAACGAACGTAATTTCGCGTCTGGAAAAATTGTTAAACGATGCGTTGACGATGATGCAAACTATCCTGAAAATTTCCGAAAGATCGGTTGTATAATACGTTAGAAACATTTTCACACTTGCTATTAATTTTTACTGGAGCTTGATCCTTGTGTGGGCAACGTGGTAGTGGTGCAGTGTATCTTCTTTAACAATATTCCATGTTCTTTCTGAAACATCATGAAAACAATGTGCATTGTTTGGACAGCATACAGTCCTCGTACAATTTCACAATAAAAATCGATGCAGGAGGTCTCGAATACTGCAGCTTTTAGAGGACTGATATACAGTGGTTGCGAAAAGTATTGGCACACTAAATTCCCGGTTTCCGAAGAGTTGTCGATATTTAAACTGTTCTAATTCCGTAAAAAAGAATCGCACGGCAATAAACCGGGTCTCGGTTTAAAGCTTCGTGCCTCTACTTTCGCAATGTATCGTTCGTCAAGTCTATTTTAATACTAAACGTAACACTAAAATTTAGACTTATGTACGCTTCGAAAAAATAACAGGACTACATTTATTCAGACCGTACGCGATTTCTGTTGAAATATCTCTTTGCACTCGGAGCTACAATAGTTCCGATATTAAAAAAGTTATTGTCCATTCAGAGGTATGGAACCATAGAATAAGTAAATTTAGAAGAATTCACAAGCCTGTCATTTACCGAGGACGGTACGATTAATGTTGAGAGTCCACTTGATGGTTAATTAATGTCGTTCCCGCGAGCGATAGAGATAAAGAAAGAGAGAGAGAGAGAGGGGGGGAAAGGGGCTGGTTCAGGAGTACGTGGACGGGAGGGGAAATATTTTTGCAGGCATTAGAGATCGTTATCGAAACGCCCGAATCTCCGGAAAGGGATTCTTGCCGTCGAGGGTGGCAGGGGGTTGGAGGGGTTCGAAAGTGGAACGCGCGGGATTCCTATCAGCCGCGCGATTCCCATCCGATGAATAGCGGAGACACTTTCGATATTTGGTCGCAGTGATACACACGAACCCCGAGCTCGCTCTCGAGGTGAACGGGTTAACGATTATCGTATATTTTTCGTCGTCGCCCATTCCTCTGTCTCACGCGAACCTCCTGCATCCCGCGGGAACAATTTTTTTCCGCGCCCTCGACGCCGACCAACCCCTTACACCGCCTCTGCACGAAGAATCATTACGACTGTTCGGTCAATGGAGCATCGATTTACTGCATCCGAGTATATACCACGTTTGGGACCATAGACGCGCCATAGTTCGCCACGGGGAAACGAGATTTTACGACGCGTTCATGATTTTATGCATTAACGGGGCAGGCTCGCCGGCACCGGTCGACTCGATCGAGACGCTCGATTTCCTTGACACCTGTCGCGCGACACGCCTCGTTCATCGGAATTGCACTGCTGACCTTGATGCATTCGCTCTGGCCATAACTATGCAGCTGGAGCACTCACGATTTCCTACGGATACGCTCAAACTGCGCGATTAAACGAGCCGAGTCATAATCATGCTTCATCGGCGTTGCTTACGGGGCTGAACCTCCTGACGCTGTCTATTTAGTTATGCCAGAGGTCGGCAAGAAGTGCTCGTTTCGGCGATTGAAATGAAATTTTATTATTCTCCTGTGTTCATGAAAATTTGTCCACGCAACGGGGAAGTGGCAGAAACATTGTAAGCCAGCGTTCTTCGATTCGCGTTAGTTTCGTTAATAAGGGGAAAATTACACTGTGTCGAATTCGAGAGGAATAATGGACCAGTAGAACGCATGTCGCGCGAATAGCACTCGGTTCAGTCATCGAGGAATATTTCACCACTGATTATTATCAATTCTGTCGATTAACGGAAGCTCGAAAACCAACTATCCGATTGCTAACGAGTCGTTAATGTCCGTCCCCGAAGATGCGACAATTACCCGCCGCACGAATATTTCACTTTGATTATCGTTATTACCGAGGGAAAATTGTTGCAGCTGTTTAAAAGCGCGTGAGCGGAACGGTATGAATATTCGTCATTAATTTCCAGCGGAACATTTCAATATTGGCTGGTCCGCCGTGCGCGCGCGTCACGCGATGATCCCTCGTGTTTTAAATTTTCAACTTTCCCTTGCTTTTTAATTATCGCTTTGACCGATGACATGGAATCGCAATATTTACGCGGTCATCCGATTTACGCTGCCAAAAATAATGTTTTTCGTCATCGTTATAGGACTTTCGTACATCCATTTTCGAAATCTTCATTTTTAAACACGTGGCTTGGATTCTAATTGTAAATTATCGTGGAGAATCAATCCCCTTCGGGGTCGTTTTCACGATAATGTGACACTCGACGGAAACTAATAAATTCGTCTGCAGGATCATGCGAGAAAAATGCGCACTCTCTCTCTTCGTTTGTCCGATACCACGGAGTCGACGACGTTGAAATAACGGTGCAGACGACACATGTCCGTTCTCGAATGCAGCCACATATTCTTCGATAATGTGACAGTGATATAATTGAGTTAACCAGCCGTGCCCGGTTATTTACTCTTGCCACGTAGCGATGCATTTATTGAACGTCGGAATAATGGCAAGCCGAGAATTAACACGGACACACACGTGGCACGCAGCTTCTTTTATTCTTCCATCTGGAATTAGATTGATCTTCTAAATTCCCGAAATTTTCTGACTACCAATTATTATAATAGGTTAAGTTTTGCTATATGTGGAGCAGCTTTCGACCAAAAGAACTTTTTCACGTTCCCTGAAACCCGTAGATTACTGACCCTCTTGCGGTCCCAAAGCCCTTAATTACTCTGACTTTTTATTTCTAAGGTAAAAAATTTCAACTCCTATTTCGAGAATCAAAGAGCAAAATTTAAGGTAAATACGTACACTACTTTTTCTGTCCTCTACCAAGCACACGAAAACACAGCGACTGGTTTCCGTTTTCCAGCGATTTCCTCTCTCGGTTAGGCAGTCATTTCAAAGCTATATCTTTCCGAACATTTCTTTCGACAGATTTACAGAACTAACCAGTCGCGAGCCGTTCATGAAGAATGGATCTACGTTGATGCGATTTTGAAAAGACGAAAGTGCCTTCTCTCTCCGTTATCTGCTTAGCAGCTTTTTTTAACGTCGATTCAGGAACAGAAATGGTTTCGGTCCTATTTCGTCTTCGAAAGAAAAACAATCCGTATTCACTAAAAACATCATCTCCTGAAATTCCGTTCATCTTATCGACTTAGTTCCCTGTATTTAATTAAGGAAATTTCGGAACAATTAATGTTGCGAAAAATCAGAGCGGAATCTCGGCAACACGTCACGCTGATAACATAATATGCCTGACCATACGAAATCCAATTATCCTTCTCCTCGGGCACGCCGGAGGCACGCCGAGTTTGTTCCGAGCGAAAACTCCTGCAACCCTAATAAATCAACTGGATAATTGTTAATTGGCCTGTGTTTATTCGTCAGCACGGATCGCGTGTGTAAAACCTACGTCGGATAAATATTAATGGTCCGCGTACCGATATTTATTGAATTGTGAAAGCGCTTCGTGTTATTAATAATTCATAACATCTGTCCCGTTCAAAAGGGCGGATTTCTATGTATGAAAATCTGCTCGCGATTTAATCCTCGACGACAATCGCTCCGGCGTCCTTTAATCGATCGCCGGGATTTCTACTGCCGATCGGGACCGCTAAATAACACACTTCTATCGTATTCGCGTAATCTCGCAAGACTTTCGATCATTTTTATCAACACCTGTATACTTGTCTGAGATTTTTCAATGTTTTTCTTAGATTTCTGGGTTTCAAAAAATTTTGTGAAATCTTCAAATGCATTTGTTTGGCCTCTTATCAGTGATTACGACTTTTTAACAAGAATTTCCTCCCTGCTCGTCTTATCAGTACGGAGTGTTCTCGTTTCCTCTGGCCTTCTGGTCGGATCCCGGTCCACCTCCGCGCGTTTCCGTGGTTGTAACCGGATTCCAACCGTTTCTGGAACTGTCGTCGTCAACCCCTTGGCAACTTCGTCGAACCTGGTCCCCTTCTTTCTCGCTGCTTTAAGTTTGAATTCGATTTGCATGTGAAAGAATGCCATTCAAGCCCCACGGTGTTCTTTTAGCGTTTCGGGGAGGAGTCCGTTCCTCTCGGCCTCCGTCCACTCGAGAGGCCGCCGGGCCGGCCTGTGTCATGCAAATTTTATTATTGTGACCGCTGCCGGATCCGACTGACGCTTTCGTTCTTTCAGTGTCGCTCTTTTGCACGATTACGGCGCCGTTGACGCAGCACTCGACTCGCCCTCGATGGTCCTCTCCGATTCTAGGCAGACGTGGCCTCGATGGATAGTTGATAAACACTTCCGTGATCATCCACTTTGAAAAACGTCTGTTCCATCCTTTACGTGTTCTCCGTGTCCTGTTAGAGAAATATCAGCGACTAATTCTACGGAGAAAGTCGAATCGTAGCTTGTCCAATGAGATCCAGAGAATTTTAAATAAAGTAGGCGATTCTACGTGAAATAACACTTGAAAAAGATGGAATACAATTTTGCCGAACGAGCAACTAGTTTTAACAGACTTCGAAAAAGGAGGAGGTTACTCAATTCGATCTGTATGTGCCTTTTTTCTATGTATGTTCACCGATTACGCCGTGATGGATGGACCAATCGGAACGGAATCTTTTGCATCTTGTAGAGTATGTCTCCCGATTGGTCCCTTGAAAACAAATTTTACATTTTTTCATTCTTTGCGGTTTTCATCGCAAATAACCAATGAGACCGAAAAACCATCCTACGGTGTTCTACAAATTCTGCTTGTTCCACTAAAAAGTGTGAAATAAAGAAATTTTATAAAAAAAATTAAACCGACTTCGAAGAAACGCACTAAAAAGTATGAAATCATTCTCATTTAATTTATGTGAATACACGCGAACTTAAATTCAATGGCGCAAAATTGAAAATTTTCCAAATGACAGATGTTGATTATGATTTCATTGGAATATGCTGAACTTGGAAATCAGTAGGTGGGAAGAGAAGATATACATTAATATGTGAAAGCATGTAGAAGAATTTAAGGATTTTCGTAATTTCCAGTGTCGAAAATTTTCAATTTTGCACCGCCTCCGAAAAGTATTGAACTGTATTTAAGTTCGTGTGTATTCACATAAATTAAATGGAAATTATTTCATACTTTTCAGTGCGTTTTTACGAAGCCGGTTTAATTTTCTTTTATAAAATTTTTTTATAGAAAATCGACGTTTAATTTTTAGCGCTTGTACCCGCGCGGATAAGTAGAAACGGTTGGCTATGGTCAGACACGGCGGATGAATCTTTGAGCTCGAGTCGGTCAGGAACTAACCGCCGCGCCGCGCCGTAGAGACAAACTGAATTAAACATTCCAATTGATCATAGAACGAATATTTACTGTAACTATACTTCTGTTCACAGTGCCTCCAAACATAGTGGACTACCAGACCTCGTCGGACGTGGTCGTGCAGGAAGGTGTGAACGTTAGTTTATCGTGCAAGGCGTCTGGAAGTCCGAAGCCGCAGATAAGCTGGAAAAAGGAGGATGGATCGAAGATCGCTATTAACAAGACCCTGTCGGGTAAGTCGTCCTTCATACTATGAATTTTCTGCTGGAACTCGATGCTGTAAGGACAGGAGAATATTGTTATATTATTTTCATTGATGCGTCGGGATTTCAGTCAGAATGTTCTATTTGAGTGTGCAGCAATATTTCAACAGAACGAGATCCGGGCGTAACAGCGTGTCGTGGTCCAGGTGATTGTGTGTCGTTATTAAAATTCGATGGTACGACGGCGGCGTCCTCGCTCACGTATTTACGAACGAATTCTTCTCGGAAATGGCCGATGTCCGACGGGTTTTAATTACACAGAGCAGGGCGCGGTGCAACGGCGTGGGCGCACGAATTAAAAGACACCCGAGCCGTTCCCTCGGCCGTGGGAATTCGGGCTGCGTCTCGACGGGGACGTCCTTAAAATACGAGTGACGTCGATCCGTGACCGGATTTCGATAGATTCGGGGAGTACGACACGCGCGGCAATTAAAAATAATGACATTCGTCTGGCGCCCGTCCGAAGATCAAACGTGCGGGCTACGAAAACTGTGTTACCGCTGTCGAAAGAGGACACACAGATCGCGGAAAAAGAAAAACAGGACGACGTCGTCGTCGACGGCGACGACGATGACGAGGTCGGTGCGTTTAGCAAGGGGAGGGTAAAAAGGATGCGTTGCTCATTAACGTGCCACGCATCCTCGAGCCTTGGGAGCGCATAGATTCGCTGTCGTTAATGGCGACCTGATGCGAGGCCCGTAATTATGTTAGCAGTGGCATTCCCGGCCGGAGAGTTTCTTTTCCGTCGGAGCGTCATGGCGTGTACTAATTAATGGGCCACGGTTAGCGATAGTTGTTGATCAAGATTAGGGTCAGGAAATATTTTACACCACGCGACTTTTTCAAAGTCAACACACCGTGGGAACTCCGAACCGAACAATCAAAGATTTTACCTCGTGAAGCTCGCCGAGCGATTAAAAATTTCATCGGAACACACGAGCAATGCGGAACCGTTAAATGTTTTTGCTAGGCTGTTCCCGCGGATACGCGAAACAATTTCGGAACCAGGACAGGCAATACGCAATTAAGGAACTCTTCGAATTATGAACGAGATTGCGCACCGAGTGACCAAAATAATGAGGTCGAGTGCTCGCGGTCGTTTAAAAATTTCGTGCGCACCTGGCGATCGAAAAAACCGCTCCCAACGAATTACCGCGGTGTTTTTGAGCTGTTGCCGCGGAAAGGTGGAAAACGATTTGCTCAAACCAGCTACAGTCCTAGAAACACGAGTCTTTCATTGAGGAAGCTGTTTTTATCGTTGTAATACCGCGATGAACGGTTTCGTGGATTTTATTCAATTAAATCAAAGCCGTTCCGTAAAATATTCTTCACACATCATTTTACCACTGCGAATTATCTGCAGGCTATTATCTGCGATAAACCACTACATAATTTTGATTTTTCGGAAAATGAACACCGCGAAACTTGGTGAAATCAATGGCCTGTTTCACTGGAACGAAATTTAGTACGTCATTTCAAAAGTTATTTCTGTTTGCAGTGATGGAATGGAAAGGCGAGTCGCTGGAAATTACACGCATCTCCAGACTCGATATGGGTGTTTATTTGTGCATCGCGTCCAACGGTGTGCCTCCAACTGTGAGCAAGCAGATCAAAGTCTCCGTTGACTGTGAGTACCTTTTTAACTGCTATCAAAGCATCGTTGAAACTCTTTTCAGAAAACTGCGGATAGCTCGAGTAACCCAGATGCATCTCGACAATCTCAACACCTCGAATTGATTGATGAATATATATCCTTGCAATTCTCGAAATACAAGAACGTGAAAAATGAGAAACTGAAACCGATTTAGGAGAAAACATGTCGAAGAATAATTGTAGTTGAAATTGCTCGGGGTTCCCAGATCAAGATCTTTGTCATTGGACGTTTGTACGAGTATCGGTTCGAAAGTTTTCTCGGTCGCTGATCGGAAGCGTAGAAAAATGGCTTGGCTTCGGCTCGGTTTGGCTCGGCGCAGCTGGATTCCTCGGAAACCAGCGGTGTCGGCGAGGCAAGGGGTTGAAGAACATACAATTTAATAATAGAGAATGGTGTCCGGTAACAAAGCGAGCCTTTGCCGCTTGCACTCTGCCTTGTCCCAATGAAAGAACGGTGGCGAGAGTAGATAAGCGTGGCTCGCGCTCGCAACAGGGAGAGAAAGAGAACGCGGGATGGAGAAATGGCGCGTGAGCCGAGCCAAAGAGTGAAAGCGGACGGTGTAGAAGGTGAAGAGCAGCCCTGGCGGGACATAAAAGTAAGCTGGGCGAACCACGACACACCATTACCGTTTCCAGCCCGTGTACTCGCCTATTGTTACGTTACTGCTTCTCTTAAATACTGCGCGCGTGCCTTTCCTCCGCGCACTCTTTCCGTTCTCTCTCTCTCTCTCTCTTTTTCGCTCTTTTTTTCTGCAACACGAAGCCATCGTTGAACCTATTTCGAATGAAACGCCGAACCTTTCTTTACGTTCGTCGAACGAAATTAGTTCGGGCGATCGAAATTTATAGCGGCGGTACGCGTACGATGAAACATTCACTTGCTCGCGATTAATTAGCCTCCGTTCTTGTTCTCTTGAATCACATTTGCTGAGAATGTTCGGGTTGAAATTAACTTTAATATGAATAGAATGTTTTTTATATTTTTGTGTTGGTTCAACATTATTTTCGGTAGAGATACTTTCCTGTGGATGTTCTGACAGATACAGTAGATTCCGAGAGAAAGGAATACCGTGGGGCCATTTCTCCAGAAAATAGAGGATCGCGGAGCAACAAAATCTTTTAGAAAATGAGGGGTTAAAGTCAAAGCCCCATCGAGGTGAAAAATGCGATGAATCTCTGGTTTCAAGGGTAGCGAGAGGGGCGCGAAAGTGTACGAAAACGAAGGGGATATCCGTTTAGCCGGAGCGAGGGCTAATTATCTTAGCGGCGGCGTAAAGAAGCGACGAATTACGATTCAGGTGAGGCGAACAGGGGGCCGAGGCGATGCACGAGGCCTGGAATGGACCGGGGGTCCTTCCGCGGATGCGCTGCGGATTATCCTTTTAGGTGTCCTTTAATTCCATTTGTAGCCGGTGCTCCGGGCAAAGGCTTTTGTCAACGAGTATTACCCCGAGCCCTTTGTAGTCAAATTGCGATCGAGTAATGTAATAGTTCTGCCCGCGATATGCATTACCCGGCGTCGGTCGGAAATTGAATAAGAAGTTCGTGAAAAGAAAATGTAATTTTCTGCGTGAGGCGTCAGCCGGCCAGCGGGATGGTAACGAGAGAGATTATTTTCACGCTGGTTGACTCGCTTCCGTTCGCCTGGACAGAGACTGCGAAGATGTCGTTAACAGATCTCCAAATTTTCCGACTGCTCTCTCATCTCCTCTCGCCGCACAATCAGTGTATGAAGTTGTGCGTGAAATGACGTTACGCACAGATTCTCGTCCGTCAAAGATTTCCTTCTTAATTAACGCATAATCTTCAACGGCGGGATTGAAGTACAATCGACAAGTGTTATGGAGGTGTGCGGCCGCTAAAGTCAGGAATTATCAAATTAATTCGAGCGATAATTCGAGCTCGTTCCGCGGGTTTTTATGTCCCCACCGGGGAAAATTAATTAAACGACTGGACAGATTACATCGTCCCTGCGAGATCGTATTACAAGTTTACGAGCTGAGAAACTTTACGTGCTCGAAGGCTCGTTTTTCATCGCCTGGCCTCGACATCTGCCTTCGAAAAACACTGTAGCATAACGATCGAATCTCAATAATCTTCCAAATTAATTAAAACTGACGCGGACGAGAACACCGCATGGTCTAATCAAGCTATGCTGAAAGGGAGTTCGGAGATAGAAATTTCAGGTTTGAGGCTCGAGGACTGGAAGATTGACGACGAGAATGAAGTTTTGATAGACAATAATCGACGCGCAAAGTGTTTGCGCTCACCGATCCGCCGTGCTCGGTGCTATCGTCGCTTGCGCAAACACGTCGAAGCTGTTACATCCGGTTCGCATAGTTGTATCAACACTATCGAGTCATCCCCGACGTCAAAGGAACTCGCCGTTCCCTTGTTCGAGATAAATAGAAACAGAGTACAGTTGACACGCCCTGTGCTCTGAGTGGACCGTACCACTTGTGCTTTTATTTCGCAACTGTCAAAGTTGCTTTGCGAATTAAACGTTCAGCTCGGCCGATTCGACCTTCTCGCAACGAAACTTTCCAAGAGATCCGTTTC
This sequence comes from Lasioglossum calceatum, assembly GCA_963966675.1. Classification (NCBI taxonomy): domain Eukaryota; kingdom Metazoa; phylum Arthropoda; class Insecta; order Hymenoptera; family Halictidae; genus Lasioglossum; species Lasioglossum calceatum. The sequence goes on from OZ016545.1 coordinate 1,189,291, forward strand.
ACGGTTCGTTCAGTAATCTTGTCCCGTAGGAATCGCATCTCGGTGTAATGCTCGGTTCTTTCTTTGCCGAGGGAAGAAATCTTGCGAGTAGATTTTTAACGTAATTCAGTGTCCGGTTTTAATAACGTCTCGAAAACGAGAATGAGCGGTAACGAAATATGGCCGAGCGCAGTTTCGCATCTGACACAGGCCCTTATTTGCCTGGTGCCTCACTTTAATCAACCCTTTATAGCCGTTCTGTGAAACGCGGTCCATTTATTCCTTGGGAGTGGTGTTCATTCATTTTTAAAAACGCGCGCATACCGTCCGGTATGCCGTGTGCATACTGTATCAAAGACCGGCATTCTGTGGAGCACGCGTTATCGATCGTGCGTAATCTACGGAGTGCAGCGAGCCGAGGACCCGGAGCCATAAGTCGCCCTTTTTTAATTTGGACACCGGCCGGGGCATAGTTAATGGCCGTTACACTTGGATTCGCCCGGACGAACCTGCCGGGAGGGACGGTCATTTTTTCGCGGGACAGAAAACGCCGAGACGAGACGGAAAATCTGCTTGGCAAATTAACTGGCTCCGCCGTGCCCGACTCCTTGGACGGACCGAGCCCTACTGTCATTTATTATTATCGCAGACTCGCTCGAGACGGCAGCCACCTTCTTACCAATTTACATTTCTACGATTCACTTTTCTAACGATCATTGTGTACACTACTTTATTCGAATAAATTGTCGCAAATTAATTTTCAGTTTGCGAATCCGCGTAGATTCACAGAAGAGTCGCGTTCATTTTCGCTAGTCGGATGCCCGTCCTGTCCAGCGTGTTTCACATATTTAATTATTCGACGAGTAATAGGTCGGAGTGTTTGCAACCGTCGAAGTCGAAACTGCAAGGGAAAGTGTGCAGGTCCCGGTAAAATGTCCTTGCTGTTTTATTCAGGCCCTCCGTCGGCGAGTCAAAGAGATTTCCAGTTTTCAGTTTGTGTCACGGAAAATCGCGCAGCGCGGATAGCAGCAGTACAACGTGCGCCTCTCTGTATTGAAAATTTCACTAAATCTTTCTCCTCTTTAGCCTCCGATTTGTCGCCACACTTTTTCATTCTCTGTGTGCTGCTACCAAATCCCAAACGTACTTTGAGTCCCTCAAGAAAGGAGAAAAGAGAGGAGCAGGAAAAAAATGTAGAAGACCGGGGTAAAGATAATCCATTTTCTTCTCTCAGAAGGATCAAGCCCTCTCTCTCCACCTCTACTTCTCGCTCTCTCTTGCGTACACACGTGAGACTCCCGGCAGGTTAGTACTTCCGTGCCGCATAAAACTTTCCGTCATATCTCTCGATTACAAAATTTCACCCGAAGAAAAATCGGTTCTTTGATGTACGCTCTCGTGTCCCGCGCCCTTCTTATAGATTGGTCTTGAATATTTCATTCATTGTTACCTGCCGAAGCGCAGAATGTACTTCCTGTAGCCTCTGTCGAGGAATATATCGCGCATTTACATCATTCATCACGATGAAAATGTTACGGTGTCGAAAAAAATTTCCTACGTTGCCTCGATGCACTAATGGACCCTCCAAAAACAGAGTAAAAATCTCATTACACCTCCTTTCATCCGCTCCACTGAATTTTAATCGATATGCGCGATACTTGCTTCGCTGTTATTATCCGTAGCGAAAATATTGCTGACGAAATTCCGTGTTCATAATTTTCTTGTGGTACAAGCAAAAGCGGCTCATGTGTCTTGCGATTTTATTTGATTTATTTGATTTATCTTGTAACGCAGTAAGTATTCGATCTAAGAAAAACGAATATCCCTCCACTGAAAAAGTTTCGGTCGGATCGAACCTTCTCTGTAATGCGTTTCGGCTGGAGGTTCCCCGTGAAAAATGTTTTCTGACGAAAAAGTGGGATATTTGAACAAACGCGGGGAAGCATGTAAAATTCCCAGGCTGATAATTAGCTAAATTCCTCTGTAAAAATATCAAACAAAAAAAGGAAGCCTCGTTACACTTTGTTGAGCTTCCCACTATGCGGGGAAGTTCCGATCGATTGTGTACGGGTATAAAACGCGCAAGATTCGCAGCCTCTCTCTGGTAATTAACTAGCAACGACTCCCTTGTAAGGGAGTGCTTTTTATGTATCGAGATCAAAGGTGCCGAAACCATAAGATAGTAGCAGCTCTCGGGGGCGAGAGCAGTGAGTCAGCCCCCGTTTCGTATCCTTGTTCGTCCGATCTTCTCTTTCTTGGTTCTTGCTGGCTCCCGGTGACAATCTGTTATTAAAATCAGCAATGAGAAAAATCCGTGCCGTATCTACGCGGGACGGACGCGCACCGACAGACGTGTTGCGGCAAAAATTAAGCCACCTGCAAACTCGGGAGACGAAATTACGGCCGAGGAGGTTCGCCGACGAGCCGGAAGCTGCGCACGGTAGTTGTGAACGTGGCCGTCGGATAGGATTTTCGACGATCCACCGATAAAATCTCGATGTTACCTCCGGTTAGTTACTCGCCCCAGTTTTCTTCGAGGGATTTTTTTTTTGCCGAATTTTTACCCGTACGCCGCCGTTCTATTAATTTTATGCCCGTATGCGGCCGCACGCCGCTCACGAACGTCGGCAAGTTGACCCCACGGATTTTCGACTTCCACGGACAAATTAAGAACGAAACTTCTAACCGCTGCTTTACATACTCGATGCTGGCCGGCGAACTTATTAATGGACCGGACGTTATGCGTTTATGACGAAATTAGCCGGGAAAGCTCGAAACTGCGCGGAAACTGGAAGAATTTTGTGGTGTTCGACTCCTGTTACTTGGAGTCGCACAGAGATCCGCAATCTACTTATTAACAGGATCCTAAATGAAAATCCTAAAAAATACAATTTCACATCGAAAAAAGAAGGACGTGTATTGACGTGTAATACGAAAATACTAACGCCGAGAGAAATAATGAAATTGCATTTCTCGGAGTTATTTGTTCCCCGCCGATTGGAACGAGTTGCCGTAATCAGACTGAAAATTAATCGAACAAAGCGGCGAACCGCAGATTTTTTAAAATGTAGGGAATAATCGCGGCCGGGAACTGCGTTAACAAAGCATTGTTGAACATTGGTCCATATTGAAGCATGCGAAATTTAAAAAATGAGGTTGCGATTCAATGGCTACAATAAAAAGCAAAGCTCGGTTTCCGACGTTTCCGGGGCATGTTGCACATTTTGTACCGGGGGATAATCGAGTCCCGATTAATTTGTGGCTCGGACTGCGTTCGAAATTGAACGTATCGCGGGCTTAAAAATTGCAACGTTTTCCCCGGGGTTTGATTGGCACAAGCATCTTTTTAATTTTTTTTTCCCGGCCCCACTGCCCGAGTATGTAGCCGGGGTAGCGCGGCGCGGATTGACGTTTTGATTTAGGCGACACCACCTTGAAATATTCATTTTCCTCGGGAACGACTGTGCTTATCGTGTTTGCCGATTGTAATTTAATTGTCCGGCAGCGAGGAAATTGGAGTTCGGCTCGGAACGCACACCGCCGATATTACAGATCGGCATTTGAATCCATCGATTTCAGTTTATCCGGCTAAAGCCCCGAAAATCATCTGCTCCTCGAACCAACGAAAATGCGATTTCGCAGCGGCGGCGGACGCTAATCTACCGGCGAATTTGCGATCAATTGTCACATCCCTCAGCCCTTCGGAAACCGTATTTCGTTAAATTCGGAACCGAAACTTGTGAAACGGCCTTTAGAGGTCTTATTACTTCGCGTTCCCTCCGCGGAAACATCAAAGAATTTTAATATTAACGGGAACGCTGCTATTGTACAGATTTCAGATCCTTTCCACTTACAAATTAGGCTTCAAGCGTTCAAACTTCGAAAGGAGTTTGCATAAAAGTATGCATGAGGCCTTGCAAGTGTTGAGGCTAAGCTCGGACGGCTTGTACCGTCGAATTAATCAAAAAATGGAAAACTGCACGAACAAATAAATATTAATATTACCCAAACTCGATGGACTTCGTTCAGAAAGCATTGCACATTCTTCAGAGACGTTTCTCCCTTATTTCCTAGGATCCTGCGAATTAGGCTTCGGACGTTCGAACTTCGAGGGAAGTTGGCATAAAACTTTGCCGAGAATCTGAGCCGAAACCTACCGTTTTGAGGTGAAACCAGGATATGATGGTACTCGGTCGAATTGATATCGAAAACAGAGGAGGAAGTTTCGAGGGGATCCCCGCGCAAACAAATAAATCATAAAGCACTGTCAGCCGTCGCCGCTCAAAGGATTCCATTACTCAGTCACGGGTCCGAAAAAGGTGGGGAAGAAAAAATAAGAAAAAGAGAGAAGGAGCGGAGGGGAGGTGGAAAGGTGAAGGAAGAAGAGGGCGCGAGAAAGCGGGTCCTCGAAAAAATTTCAATCAGTTTCGCCGCTGCGAAAGGAGCGTCGGGTAGCTTCCACGGAAACCTTTTAGGCCCGTGAAAAGAAGCACAATAATGATCGGATTTTCTCTCGATATCGATCTTATACGGCCGTGTTTTCACGTCTGTCCCGGCGCCTACTTACCCGCCTACCTTTTCCTGGCTACATACAAGCCTGCCGGAAGAAAGATTGCCGTTGGGGGGTTGCGGAAAACGGAGGGGCAAGGGGCGGGGGACACGAGGGCGAGAGACCGGTCGACTATTGCGAGAGAGCAGGGCCTTATCGCCTACGAGCTGGCGTTTATTTAAATTTAAAACTGGAAGATCGATCTCGAGCGACGCCCCTGCACAGCTCCGTGCCACACCCGCCGCCCCCGCAGGCTCCATGCCCCCTTCGACTTTCCTTTTTTCCAATCCCAGACGCGACCCTTTCTCGGCCCCGCGTCTCGCCGCCTCTAATTCCCAGCTCTTGTCGATCGTCTCCGCACCCGGCACGTACCTCGAAAAACTCATTAACGTGTCTCGGTGACTCTCCTTCCGCGTCCTCCTCCACCACTTCTTCCTTCTCTTCCTTCCACCACCTCGGAAACCCCTCTCTCGCAACCCCCTTCGCGCGACGAAAGGAAACGACAACGTGGCCCGAACCCGGAGAACATGCCGACAGATTCGCGATACTGTTTTTCATAGTGTTCGTGCTCGAACATGGCTCGAGATACTCGCATCGGAAAGATCGACTAGGATATACGCAATGTGTTATTCAATTCTGTCTAAAACGCGAGTTCAATTTGTGACAATTTTAAACCGCATCGTGCACAGCTAACAGTAAAAGTCCGATTCCCCTTCTGCTTTTGTAAATTGGTACGGCACGGCGTGCAGACGGTACTCAAACAATATTCAAACATCCAGCCTCCGTGGAGCGCGTGCAAGCATCGGGAGACGAAAAGGCGAAGTCGTTCCCTTCCCGTCTGTGTGAATGCGGGTTCGACGCGACATAATGGTCGGCGTTGGTAGATCAACATGTGGAAACGCAAAGGGAACACGATATAAGGATGTTCCTCTTGCTTGCAGAGGGGTTTGTATTTGCTGTCGACTGTAGAAATCATCATGATTTTCCCTCGGCTGTGTTCCGGTATACGGTGAAGCCTCTCGCAATTAAACGAAAGGGCCGCGATGCTGCAATCGCGACTGACTTCTGTTTTATTCTCTCTGAATGCAAGGTCGCGTAAAGAAATTTTGTTAGTCTGACGCCAAATTACGACGGGGTTCTGTAGCGAAACTCTACTCACGGATGCAACAGTTATTCCATTCTGAGATTATTCTTTTTGAAGCTGTTCGAGTCCACGGCCTGCAGACTTAAATAAATCGTACAAATTTTGCATGTTACTAATCGCTCTTAATCCTTCAAGGATTTTAAAAACGTTCCAACATGATCCAGCAGGTCTCAGACAGCAAATATCTCGTGGATGTCCTTGAAGGAAGTAGCAAGACACAGCGTCGGCAGAAATCAGCGTCGCCGGGGATGCGTGCGTCGCGCTAAACAATTGTTAATCGCCCGTTAAAGTTCCCGTAATTAATCCGGGACCGTGCACGCGGATGCGAAGCGGTCGTTAAACTTAATCGTCGAAATTATTCAGTCCCTTCTCCGCCCGCCTCGAAACGGGGGTGGAGCAGAGTTCAGTCGCGATAAACGCAAGAGCAAAGAAAGACGTTCCTTAATCTACTGCATCCACCGCGCAAGAATATCCCTGCCACCGCACCACCATGGCGAAATTTAGTCGGCGCGCTGAAATAGAGAGGAAGATTAAATAATAGAAAAAAAAGAGACGAGGAAAGAACAGCTCTTACCGGAGCGCTGCTGAAATATTTTATTAACGAGGCTGTGCTCTGCAGTAGTTGCGCCTCCGTTGCCTGTAGCCGGCGCGGCGAGGCGAGAGCTTGGCGGCGAAGTGTATTATGAGCCAAAGGATGTTGCTCGGTTCCTCCGGGAACCGCCGGCTGTTACCAGTTATTTAGCTTATTTAGGTTGTTTGCCTTGGTTCTCCAATTACTATCATTAAAATTCGCGTGGCCGCCTCTTTCTCTGACGCTCTGTCTCCGACCGGGAAAGTTGATGACGCTGCCTTCAATCTTCAGTCCTCCTCCATGCCGTCTAATCTCTCGGACGTTCCGCTCGCACAGGTACACAAGAATTTTGCAATATTTGTGCGCCTGTCAGCCATCAATCTTACATGATTAAGTTTTTTAGATATTTGTTCATTGATTTTTTGAAGATGCTACCATTTTCGTGTGGTACAATTGTAATTCGTTTTACGCGGATCCATTCATCGGATTCATTCGGAAGCCAAGATAGCTGTTTGCTTGTGATAAAGTGATAAATTTTCCATGAACATAGTCGGTTTATTTGAATTTTCCTTTCAAACGAGTACATACATATAGTATGCACAAAGCAAATTGCATTAGTAACCTTTCAGCGGTGGCGCTTAGGTACTATTCGACTAACGCAGTTTTTCGACTTACGCGGAAAGCGCTGGAACGAATTAACCGCGTAAGTCGAGGACTTACTGTAAGAGGCTTTACATTTGTCGTTCCATATCGTTAATTTCTGTGTCGCATCTGCCCCGGAGCTGGTTTTTCGAGTGAACGGGAAAAATTTGATAGCGTTCCTATATTAAAATGAACGGGCCTTGTTTAAAGAGCGGAACGGAATCATTTATCCGCGGCGGAAATGAAACGTTCCGCTTGGATCGATTTTTCGAGGAGACGCGAATAATCGAAGTCTGCACTGTGTTGTCGATTTCTTTTGTTTTTGTATATCGCAGTCCCGAGCGGCTGACGTAACATCGTCCTAATTAAACGGCAGGCAGCGTCTTGGTCCTGGGAAAAGGAGGAAGAGGAATGGTGGACTGCGCCGCGCCGCGCGGCATCGTATTCTTCGTGTTTAATGCTCAGATAAATACTGGCGCGGAATCACTGGGGGTCGAAACGGGAACATTTCACCGATTGTTTTCGGTTCAACGGGCAACGGGACGATCGTCTCGGTCGAGCGGAGCTTCGAGTAGTTTCGGCCGGACCTAAATAGGTTCCCAGGATTCCGTTGGTAACGCTCGTTACATTGAGCACGAGCCCGCCGGAACGGTGTTCCCGAGGCCGCGGCGCGGCGGCTACCAACCCCTGAAGAACTTTCATAAACGAATGTCGCGCGATACGATGAAATATTGGCGCCCCCGACCACCCCCACCATGCCACGGCTTTTCCTGTCCTTCTCCGGCGAAACGTGTTTACACGGTGTCTGCACGAGGCGAGAATTATTTCTGCGCGGAATACGAAGGTGTAGCGGCTCGCGAATATTCGCTGTCCCGTTTTCCGCCGGCTGTAACGAACAACGTAATGCCTTGTGTCACGGTGTTTAACATTTGCGGGGGATCTTGGTACAGTTTGCCCCGCGTTGCATTCGAATGCATTTGCATTCTTCCGGTAGAACGTCGATTTTTTCTGGAATGTCCACAGGGTTAGTATTTTCCCAAAAGCTCTCCGCAAAAAGAAATTCCTATGGATCGTATAAAGAATGTAAGGAGACCGTATTCCCAATAGAAAAACCAGTCTGTTGCAGTAATTCACGAGCAGCGAACACCACGGGCTCTCGCACACAGAGACCACAGTGAAGGCAACAATAAACAGGTGCTAGAAGAAGTATGAGAATAGGCCGGGAACTAATTCGCGGCATGCAGAGCCATAAAAATTCAACGCCTCTTACGATTCATATACGTCGTCAGCCGAGCTGTATTTAAAAGGGGAAACAAAAGCTTTTCTGCCGCGTCGCCCCGTCCTCCTTCCTCTTTCTCTCTCTCTCTCTTTCGCTAGTGCTTTTTTCCACTGTCCCTCTTTATCACCAGCCTTGAAGCTTTTCGTTGTAGAACGAGGACAAAGCGCGAGCACCAAATGCACTGTTCTCGCGCGTTTTTAACGAAACAACGGAGCCGAGATCAAAAACATTGCCGCAAAATCGCGGCACGTCGGTTCCCTCGTGCTTTCAGGGTTAAATGTCTGAACAGGTTTTCATTGTCGCCTGTTGCCGATGTAATGGTTCGTTCGGGACTCGGTTCTTTCCACCTCTTTCTCTTCGTTCCCTTTTCTATCCCGAGCCAGACTTTTCACTCCCGAATGCTGCGGTCGGAACACGCCGAATAAAAAGATTCGAGCTTGTTCGGATACTTTCCGAAGGTATCGTAAAACTGATCGGAGTCCGGAAAATTTTATCGGAAGCGTTGTAGCCGAACTTTATGTATTTACAGCGGCAACGATCGTCTGCGTTCCGCTCTAGCATAACATTCGATGAATTTTAATGCTATGTACATATATATTTTATCTGGAACTCAATCGAATACCTCAATACCTGAAATTCGTTTCCGCTCGATAGCAATTGCATAAGATTAAACGACAAGGATTTTTTTTGCGCTATAGCAACGTTCTCGTCGAGGAGAATTCCGGGCCGGATTAGAAAATGTAATCTTCGCCGCGACCCGAACCTCGATCCAGCCCCGTAATAAAGATAAGGAAGACGCTTGTCAAAGGGTAAATTTACGAGATCGACCGTCGAAAAATATGTCCCTCCTTCGCCGGTTTCTGTATCACGGAAAAGTGAGAGTTCGTCCAATATCCGGTTGCAGCGGGGGAAAAGTTGACGCGCGAGGAATTTGAATATAAATCGAAAACCCGATCGCGATCAATCTCTTTTTACGTTCCTCGCTCCGGGAAATATCTGGCCCGATCATCAGCTTTGACCTCCATATTAATTAATCCTTCGGCACTGACAAAGTAAATTACTTGTCCTAAAATGCCGCGGCACACATCCCCGTCATCGATACAAACACAGACAAAAGAGTATAATATTAGAGAAAAAAAAAAGAACGAAAAGAGAGAGAAAAATGTAGCAAGAAACGCAGCGACACACGACCGTAATTATAATTTATTCAACGAGTCAATCAAGTGCCCGTCAATAATGTATTCCCGGGATATTCGTGCGGCTGACAGATGCTTGATACATTCCACTGATCAGTCGTTCTACTTACATTTTTACCTGGGATTTTTTTACTTGCACCGATATAACAATTTGGCACAGTTATAAATTAGATCGTGACGGAGTTTCGTATACAGGGTGTCCCAAAATTCCTTCAACAGCCGGAGATGGGAGGTTCGTGAGATCATTTGAAACAACATTTTCCTTAACGAAAGTGTAATGCCAATAGACAGTTGGCGCGCCGGTCCGTCTTTTTCGTTAATAACTCCTAAAGAGAGCCGCGGAAAACATTTTTGCTAAGGAAAATATTGTTTCAAATGATCTCAGGAACCTCCAATCTCCGGCTGTCGAAGGAATTTTGGGACACCCTGTATATTTGAATAAAAATGTTCGAGATATCTGTACCAGGTTAGCCGAAAAAATTCCCGAAAACGTTGGCTCTCGATCAACCATTGACATTTGGGGAAGATAAAGGACGTGTCGGGAGCGGGGCGGCATTTCGGAAACGCAGAAATCCGCATTTTGAATGCGGGGGACACGGTGTCTCGCATTCCAGGACGAGGGGGGGGGGGGGCGTGTTTCCACGTAGCTCGGCCGTGATATCTTCCAGTTCGCCAAGCAGTGGTCCCATAAAAGCGCGGAATCCGGACAGGTTCTCATGGCCTGAGCCAGACACTATCTTGAGGCCGCAGCCTCGGAGACGCCTCTGGCGAATGCGCGAGGCATCTCGCGGTCGCGACGAGCGACCGGGAGACTCGTCGGCCAGGTATAAATAAAGGAATAAATAAAAATGAGTAGACACGTGTCCCACAAATCACACGACGGCACGCTGACGAGACCCGCGGGACGCTCGAGCGAACGGCCGTGTCTCTCGCCTCGGCATCGCAGAGGATCGGCGCGAGGGATGGCTTTCAGGATTATTCCGCGCGTGTCCTGGCTATGCAAGCCTCTCGCCCTGCTCCTCTCTTTCTAGCCCTCTCCCTCTCTTCTTCTCTACCCTCTCATACCAACCCCTCCCTCTCTTTCTTGCTGCACGGGCTTCCTCTCTCCGACGGTGTTATTTTCCGCCCGGACGGAAGAATATTCTCGAGGCGTAATGTCGCCGCGTCGCCGGTCCCTCCTGTGATTTTCGGATTAGGTGAAGAATGGCGTCGTTGGGAATAACGGCGCTGCGAGGCCGTTTTCAGTGATTGATACTCCGTTCGCGATCTTAGGATCGGATTGTCGTATCGCGACCGCACCGACAATTGAAACGGTCCTCGCTGCAAGAACGGTCTCTTTCCTCGGATCTTCAGTTTTTAGGGAAGACCGAGTGGCTGCGTTAAATTTATTCCGAAAAGGTACATCGAATTCTTGACTAACACTTTTTCCCAGTACCCGCAGATACCGTCCACTTGTCCTGTTTCAATTTCTTGGGCTTCGTTAAATTTATTCGCGTAGCCAGTTTTTCCGGTTGTAAACGCCCGAGAACGCGTTGCGGTTTGTCAAAAAAATGAACGTGGCCCCTTGTAGCGAAAGGCTCCGGTTCCGGCCGGCCTTGTGTACAAGTAATTAGAGCCGCTGTTTATAATAATCAGGGCTTGTAATTAATTAGCCGGGGAACGCTGGTTAGCAGGAGGCCGCGCGGAAACAAGCTTCCGCGGAACGAACAATTTTTTCCATCTCTGACGTGAAATAGCGTCGGTGGCGCGAAGTGGACGTCGAGGCAGCCCCGCGGACAGCCGCCACGGAGAGCGAGAACACACGCGTGAAATTATTTCAAAAATCATTATTTCCCCGGGAAACGGACGAGCGTGACGTAAACGCGGCCGTGCGCGACCCCGGCCGCGGCGGAAAAGTTGTCAGGACGGTTCACTATTTTTCATTATTCCCGCGGCCGCGTGTTCTTGCGAATTTTCACGGACAAAAGCCAATTTTCCGAATATTACACGAATCCAACGTATGTACGTTCGGTTCGCCCCGCGAATTCGACGCTACACGTTCCGCTGGGAAAGTTACAAACCACACTCTCATAAAAATTCTCTCGTTCGATTAATTTATCCCATTCGTCGGTTAATCACCGTGGTTTTGTTCTCTCTGGCAAATCAAGCTTTGCTGCAGGATCCAGGCTTCGTTCGACGTGTTTACGATTTTTATTAAAATTTTTCTATTGAATTAAAAATTCTCATTCGAAAGTTTCTGGCTAATCAGATCCAATCGCCTCGAGCCAGTGCACTTTCTAGCCGCTCTCCGCGGCGATTTCATAAATCCACCCACAGTTGCGTCGCACAAAGGGTCGCATCTCAAGCATTAAAGAGATTGTCCCTCGAACAATTGAAACAAATGCCGAGATCTATTTCCTTCTGAAAAATGTTTGTGTGTACAGCGCGCGGAAAGAGATACACAAAGAATGCTTTCAGAGCCGGCTTCCCGGCGCAGATACGCACAGGTTGAGATGCAAACCTTCCTTCATAGCCCGTAGTGACCCATGAAGAGGGGAACACAAAGCTCCGGGATTATGCCTCGTGTATTCTGCCACCGTGTGCCGTTCCGTCCTCTATTTTCCTTGCCCGTGCTCATCCTATCTATCTCTTTCCCTTTCTCCTTTCTCTTTTCCCCCATTCCCTTTCCCTCTCTCTATCCTATCTGTCTCTCTGTCTGTTTTCTTCCTCTTCCAGCCAACTGTTCGGATGCTTCGCGAGAGAGGATCGCGTGTTCGTACCCATAGGGCAGTATGCATATGCGCTAGACGTATGTGGTGACGTATTGCCGCGCGGCTGTAATCGTTAGAGTACCGTCACACAACGGGGTCACCTGCCACCCATAATAATCGACTCGTAACGTTGTACGGCACTGGACGACAGCAATTGTTGCGTCGACCCTTCTGCCGCGTCCCGTTCGACTAAGATGACTAATGACACCCCTGCGCCATCTTGTTTAGCGGTTTCGGCTCCCCGATTGTCCGTTTTATGATTCCGCACCCTTATCCTTCACCTTCAACCCCTACGCCCTCATTAATCCATCTAATGTTACTTCTTCATCTTCTACAATTTCATTCTGGTCAGTTTCATTCACTGCTTTCATTACCAATTTTTTAAAACATACTTTTCAGTGAAAATCTCTCAGTTGATAGTGATACGAGTCCGCTGGCTAATTCGAAATGTGACTTCATGAAATTGCGATCTCACCTGCGGTTGAAATGGATACCCGAAGAACCAGGTCTGGCACAATTTGTCTGCAGGAGGAATGTTCTCGCCAGACTATGTTAATCAGTTTCTACTTGCTTTGTAACGTAATATCATCTGCGCCGAGTTTCACATATACGCTAACTCTGATTTCAAGCAGAATTTAATAAATCTATATATATATATATAATTTCCAGTTCCTCTGTGTCGTCTGTAACGGTCAAAAAATCTCGAAACACGGAAGACATAGAAAGCTGAAATTTGGTACACGAATATGCTTTTATCCTGGAAATTCTACAGCATTAAGTACTAAAAATAAATTAGTGGCATACCTCCAGAAACAAGCCAACCGTTGAATTTCCAACGGGAATTATGCTAGTAGAACTACAATAGTAAATAATTAACACTACGAATCTGTACGTTTTATCGAATAAATTGCTCAGATTTTGCCGAATTTTTTCTGGTTTTCAATGTGCTAAGGATCGAGGAGGTTTTATTGACGAAAGAGATCGTTGAAAGATTGTACGGAAAAGATTAATCGGCGGCTCCGCTCGGCTCGCTTTATACGCACGTACGAAGCATAACGCGCTGTAATTGCGTATGGAGTAGACACACGGCGTGACGTATCGCCGGAGGGTGTATTGTCACGATGTTACGCTGTATCGCCGCCGGGGCAGCCTACAATAATCATGTCATAACGCAATCCACGCGTGCTTTCCGCGTATGTAGCCGAGGCTTGTAATTATCGCGGCGCACGAGGACTCGTTATAGCCTTTAACGTGGCGTGCATCGGCTTCCAATGCGCATACACGCACCGGAGTGCTGGTACAATTGCGTCAACGACCTTGCATCCTTGGCCCGACAAAGTGTCACCGGCAGGGACCGGCTTTTGCCCGCGCGCGAGCCTGTTATGCGGGTCATTCTAAATTTCTATAGCATTCGGGAACTCGCAACTCGCGAGCCTCGATGCCCTCTGCAAGTATCCATCTTTGTTGATACGGCCTTTTGTTAATTGCCGAACAATGACCCCCCTCATCGCGCAATTTCCAGCGTTCCAATGTTCCGCCGAGATCGCTCAAAACGCAAGACTTCTCACTGGACATTATCATTATGCAAAATCAAAATTTTCTACCTGCATTGTAACAAAGTGGAGTTAATTAGAAATTTATTTTGATAGGTTGAAGTCAATATATAACAGTAGTTTGAAATTCTTGCAGTTTGAAATGCGTCAAATCCGCTGTCTACTTCCCACTCTCTGGACATGAATTTGTTAAAATAGTGAAAATATTTTTTCTAGTGAAAATAAATAGTGTACAATTTTAGAATTTTTTTAATTTAAGATTTTATCCAGCATGTAAGTAGGGTCTATACAGCTGGACGTAATTGACATTGTGCTACAGAATACAGTTTGAATGTATTTTCTAATATTTTTCATGTTCTACGGAAAATTTTCAGACTGGATTTTTTAGAAAGGCTTTTCGACTTTTTCGCTGCAATATTTTTATATGTTATTGTGTTTAGCAACTCGGTCGATCGAACGTCGCAATTTTCTCAAAGTTTCTGCCATGCGCCTCGCATTCAACTGAATTTCCTCGAGCGTGGTCCCCCGATTTCCTTTTTATAATATTGTGACCCGTACATGGGCTGTAATATAAAACGTGCCGAGTAACCGTGTCACGTATGTTCAACGTATTTCGAGAAGAAAAATGACCCGTCGGCGGCCTTTGACTGCCCCTTCCACCGCTATTCGTAAATGAGGTTCGCGAATACCATTAGCAATTTATTACGACATCGATAGAGAGCACGTTCACATTAGGCGAATCCAATAATTTCAATAAACGCGTCGATAATGCAGGAAATTGCGACGAAACATACATCTTAAAATGGTTCTGCTTGAAAAACACATGAAAAAATCACCATTTACAATGACAGGTTCATCGTACAGCAACAATTATATCCCAACATGAACGAATGAAAGCCAACCTATATATTTGTGTTTGTCACAAAGAACCCCGCATGTCACATAATTTCACTTTCGAGATATTACCGCTTAAAGTTTTCATCACTAATGCTTTGATATAGTAGATCGGTTAAATTGCATTATTTTTTTCAGCCTTTCGAATTTATTTTCATGACATTTTTATGGAAAATACATAAATCCTACATTATACAGCTCAATTAATGTATAAACTCAAATTTTTTGAAATTGTGACATGCGGCGTTTTTCCTTGTGACCACAGACATACGAGTATGACGATAAAGCGCTGTTCGATTTCGGTATCGTCCGAACAAAACCTGGCACGCTGTTTGAAAAACTTTATACACTGCATAAAATATATTATTTTCAAAGTTGCACGAATCGAAACAAAATGGACTGTTTGCCGTGCACACAAAACGGTATTTGAGTGGTGCTAACAGGGGTTGGGCGGGGGTAGAAAGGGAAACAAGCCACCATTCGTTTCGAAAATCCTCGATAACTAAACGGTGGAAATTAAAAGGCAAAGGTTTCGGCGTTCGGTAATCCGGGCGTTAAGCGTAATCGCCTCGAGGACGATTAATTAACGTCGCCGTGAGGGAGAGAGGGAGTAGGAGAGTGGGAAAGAGAGAAGGGGGGATAGAAGGGCAGAAAGTTTTCTCGCAGGAGAGAGAGAGAAAGGGGCGCAGGTGCGGCGGCCGAAGTCATCCTGGCGTCGCCGCGTAAGAATCGTGGCTCGACGGAACAAAAGGAAAGTTTCGCATGCCTGGCACGTATCTATTGTCTCGCTGGGATGTCATCTGTCTTTGCAACAGACATAGACGAATGAATCAAGAGGAAACATGGAGTCGGAATTATCGAGTCGGGGCGAGCTCGGCCCCCGAAACGGGACGGGTAGAAAGATAGAGGGAGAGAGAGAGAGAGAGATTCTGCCGCAAAAGCAGAAACAGTTTTCCCGAAGTCCGATGGCTTTTTACGTGCCGCCGCACGGTGGAACGACCGTTTAATCGCCGGCCCGACAAAGACAAGATCCACCCCCGACTCCGTCCCTCCATCCCGCGACCGACTCTCGATATCGAAAACTTGTGTTCCACGGGCTGACTTCGAACAAAGCTGCCTGAAGAGCTTCCAGGTGATTGCCGCGCCCCGTTGTTCCGACGTCTCGACACGGGATCCTCTCGTAATTGTTCCTTAAAATCAAAATAGGCCCTTCAGTCGAAATCATTCCAAGCCTGCCGTAATCGCTCGGTTACCATAATTATTCCGCAAGGTCGTCGAGAATCGAGTCCAAATTTTAATAAAATGAACGTCGAAAAATTAATTACATTTACAGATTTACATGAGAGTTGAAGAATCGTTCTCGCATTGTTTATTCTTGGTGCATCGAACAGAAGGAAGAGGAGAAGGAAATAGGTACGATTTCTCCCCATTAGGGGTTGCTCCCAGTCAGCAAATGAAAGTCGATAATCGCGGTAAAACTCGACGCGCCCGATTGAATGGACGTTTTCACAGTCATGGCACGTACGCCTCGGTAAGAATATCCGGGACCCGGGTTTTTGCCGCGGCACGGCGGCGGTGAAAGAAGAAATAGACGAATGAATCCGGGAATACGTCGTCGCTCGAAAAAGTGTCTCGTTCGAGGCCAGCAATCGGCTTTTTATCGTGATCCCCGAGTTGCAGTAAATTCCTACGGGTTTCTATGGCGTTCTGCGGTTCTCATTGTCGGTGGTGCTGGTCATGCCTACCGCGTAAGACACCATAAAATTACCATACACCTCCGCGGAGCCTCGGAGAGCTCTCTCTTCGCGGGGATGAACGACGAGGGGATCACGTGCCCCCTTTTTCTTTCTATTTTACATTTCCCTCCGTCGGCATTCACCTTTTTACGTCCCTCCGAGAGGACAAGCCGAAGCTTTCATTTATTTCTTACGCGACCGCGTGGACCGTCGCTCGATATCGTAATTACACGTGTGACGTTGATCCTCGTTAATTTCCGCAGATTCGAAGTCGACCGCGCTCTGTTCGAAATTGCGGAAAATTGTAGATTCATACAAGACAACTGAGGCAACAGAACCATTGTTTTCTTCGCGAAGTTGGCGCGTTTTCAGTAAATTAGCCGCGTTTAACGGCGCCTCTCGAACCGCGTAACTTCCGAAATACTTCCGCGGCCGCGGGCTTAACGGCCAGATAGTCGTAATACTTTCGCAGTGAATCGGGCAATTTCGCTTTTACCGCGCTGCGCGGAGTCTCTAAAACCGTGGTATACCGGCGATCCAATGAATCGTAAAGCAAACGGTCCTTTAATTGTAAAGCTTCCGTAAACGCGCCGCGGACGATAACGACTTAATATTCGACGCGTAAATTCGACGTACGCGGGCGAATCCTCCGAGGAAACTGCGAGTCTGCAAATATTGTAACGTTGGAACGTATGTTTTCGGGTTTTCCGCGGGCGAAATAAGTAACGAGTTTCCACGCGCAATTTGCGTTTTTGCTGGGTCAAAGGCAGAAAGAGACGCGACGCGGATCCAAGCCCGCAGAGAATTACTTGACGAAAGAACGGGGAGAGAGTTTAGCGCGATGGTTACGTGAAAGTTGAATGGCACCGGGGAAATAAAATGCTGGAAAAAAGGAGCGAAACGCGAAGCGTATAGAATATAACCTAAACCAAAAGGAAACGTACGCCGGGAGGGAAGAAAGCAAAATCCTAAGCTATTCTCAGAGATCCAGAATGAAATTGGATATATCAAGGAGGACAGCAGAGAGAGACAGACGAAAACAGTCTCAGAGTGCTGTCACGGAAGTTTCCGGAAATTTCCTCTGCATACGTCCTCGTATCTACCGTTTCCACCTGGCCAATCGCGATATTCTTTCCCTGTAAATGTATCTGCGTTGCATTCGGTCGTTTGAGTAATACAGTCGACATAGAACTGCTCAGATATTTCGTCAAATACCATTAATTTCGGTCCTCGATGTTGCAACTTTTCAATTCTGTTCCAGATGTATAGAATGTGCTGCCAAGACGACATAGGTTCGTCTTTTAAATTCGATTCCTTCTTGGATCTTTCGAGCAATGGAAAATGTATTCGGGTTTAAACAATTCTGCTTTTAGCTTGGGTCAGTAGTTCGAGATTTATTTGCATTTTTAAAAGCATCGGATTGTGGAATATTCAGAAAGACAATGCACGAGGACCCTGTCCATTCTTTGCCGTATTGCCGACACATTTATCTGAAAATATATACAGGTTCTTTAATATCATTGTAACTCTGAAGAAATCTATTATTATTGAATAAAAAAATTTGCGTGTATTCTTGCAATGTTGATTAGCAAGTGTGCCAAGCTTGGAATGAAAGGGTCCAGCAGGGTTCTTTGAAAAAATTGCCAAAGATAGGCTTCGCGGGCGGCATAAATCACGGCGGTGTCATTGGCAATGCATCGTCGAGTGGTTTTTCCGGTTTGAATGGGAATCAATTTAATCTCCACGGCGGAGGACGGCGGGCCCTCGAAACTTTCCTATTTACCGCGGCGGAACCGTGGAAACAAAATCGCTGTTTAATCTCGCCGCGAGCCGTCGAAAAAAGAAGCAACCGGAGCGATCGTTCGGCGCGGTTCCCGTTATCATCCGTAATTTTTCATCCGGCGAACTCTCCCCGGCTTCTTCTCCTCGTTCTTCTTGATCTTCTTCTTTTGTTCCCTCGACCGGTCTTCGCCCTCTTCCCTCAGCCTCGTATGAATTCGGCTCCGTCATAACGAAGAGCAGCCTCGCGCTGTCGGCCATTTTCCTCCTCGACCCTCTGAATTGTGTCTTCATCTCTCTTCCTCACTCTCTTCCTTTCTCTGTTGGACAGCCGCCTGTTCTCCTTCTCGAGGAATCTCTAATCCGTGCAAGATGTTGCTCTTCCTTCTCCCGTCCCGTTCCAGCCGCGTTTTAAACCGAGAAAGGGCCATCCCTTACCCTCCCCCACCCCGGGCCACTGCTTCGGCAGACGTAAAGCGAGAGAAAAGTAATTACCAACCTCTGAAATAATCATCCCTCCGCCCCTTCTTACGCCGTTTGCCTTCCACGGCCCCGGCTTATTTTATTCATTCGTCGTTTCGCCCGATTACCTAGATTCCACCCACCGTTCACCCCCCTTTTATACGATTTTCTTTTATTCCGAGACGGATCAGCCCTTGTCGCTGATTTTTCGACCACCCCCGACTTCCCTCCGCCAACCAGCCTACATGACGCTTCAGTTCGATAAATTTGATCTTTCCAGTTTTCGTTTGACCAATTTAATTACTTTGATTTTCTTTCATTCTCTGGACTTAAACACGCAATTGCATTGTAAAAAGTTGTCCATTAAGATAGACGAGGTACGATCAGCGTGTTGATGGGCCACTAAACGCGTTTCGATTGTGTTTACTATCACCGAACGTTCGCGAGGCTGATTACTTGAAATAATTCCTGGAAATTATTCACCGGCGGTTCCGTTCACGGTCCAACCAACAAGTACGCCTTTTACCCCGCTATGTTTCGCGAGCGGCGGACATTTTGTCACCGATTGTTTTGAATTAAAATCAATTAAGTTCTCCAATTATTTCGCAATAATCGCGTTACTATTTCCCGCTGATAATAGTGCATTGTTGATCGATTCAATTACTGCGCGCGCGAGCGTTGAGATGCCGGGGGTGGGGGAGGAGCGGTGGGGAGAAGCGCAAGGAAAAAAAATCAATTTCCCGTTGACAGCGGCGTCGAAGCGGTGGAATTTTATTAAAATCCACAAAGAAAATGGAACAGCATGCTTAACCAACGCCGTGGAAATTGTAATACCGACGCGCCGCGTCGCGACGCGGTGACGGGGGAAAAAATTATTGCTCGATTTTAATTAACCGAAATAATTTGTACGTCACTCTTCCACCGCAAGAATAGCCGAGCGGTACAATGGACACACGTTGCTTGGTAAAACTGGACACGCTAATGTTAGCTACCAATCAAACCGACCCACTTTAGATATGAGTGCGTCTGTGAAACATTTACGAGCGCGTTCAATTTAAGCGAAGATTCGAATCTCGCACGCAGTTCAGACTGTTCAGAAGAATTTGCGAGATAAATAGTTTCACAGTGTTCCATGTTTGCCGCGGCAAAGTCAAAATTGGAATTCGCACTCGGAAAAAAAACGCACGGGTTAGTTCTACGAAAATTCTGCGTGTGATCACGTAATTTCCGGTTTGCCGCAGCTTCTCTGGTGCAGAATTGAACAATGCATAACCGAGTGGAGGATGAGGGGACGCAGGAAAGAGACGCGCAACTGTCAAGAAGCTGAATTTCGTATTCGAGCCTCGTCCGGTCGGAACGACGCGTTGTCACGTGTCTACCGATACACGTATACATTTAAGTATGCTTGCTGCGCTAACCCGAGAAAATGTAGCCGGAAAAAATTGGCCGAAAGCTGCGAAAGGTCATACACAAAAATTGGTCCGGAGAATCAATAAAATATTTAAAATATATTCCACGGAATTGGCTGATTATTGCAGTCTGCATTAAACGGTTCAACGAATGATAGTTCCGCCGGTGTAATAAGTGGAACGACGGGCCCGGGCGAAATGATTTCCTGCGAGGATGATACCGAGGCCGCCGTTTGAAAATCCGAAGATTCTTCGACTGCGGAACGACGGGAAATAAAGGAACCGCGGCGCGCACCAGCCCAGGAATTTCGTATTCGACGACGGTCGCGGTATAAAGTCATAAGGGTGTAGGGACACGAATATAACTGTTTATATGCATATGCCTCTGCCAAGGTTTCTCGTTACGTAAGCATATTGCGTAGCAGCGCGGTCCTCCGGATAAAAAGGAGCCCGAAAGAGGAGCTCGAACGGCTCCTTAAAATGAAGTACTTTTCCGAGGGGAAGGTCTCCTCTACCGGCCTTCCCCTCGCGGAAGCAAAACCTCGATAAATTGCACTACCGTCGACCTGATCGTTCCGCCAATCAGCTCTTCATAACGCTGCAGAAAGATGGCGAAATCGTTCACTTCCAGAAAGCGATCTCCTTCGAATCTATTCCGAACCGATAAACATTCGGACTACGCAAAAATTTATTTATTTCTTAATCACCAGGAACTTCCATAAATACTGTGGAAAATTTATCGATGGAAGGGTGGTTCCATGAAAGTTTGGCGCGGTTGGATAAAAAGACGGTGCGTCAAGGGGTTAAAGGTTCACGCGGGGATCAAAGGGGTGGAAGGGTGGATGTGGGGGTGTGCTGAAGATTCTAGGAAGTTTTCCATTCCGCGTGCGTATCGTTGTTCAGTTTTGTAGCCCCGTCGAGAGGGCGTAAAGTCGAACGGGCTGGTCGTGGCGGGAGTGCGCTTTATGGGGGTTGCATTAATTCACCAGCTTAAAAAACGCCGCGGAACGAAAGATGGCGCGGGGATGGTGGCCGCGATGAAACGCTGCATCTTCGTTCGTGATTTATGCCGCGGCAGTAATTCCTTCGGCTAGCTGCCGGCTCCGAGGAATTTCCGAACCGCTTCAAGGCGCAACTTGCGGTTTAGGATTTGAAAAACAAACGGCGTGGCCAGGGAGCGAGGCTTTGTTTACGGCGGTTTCATTATTCTTTCCACGGTGGAGCTAACAAAGAATGATCCTGTCGGGAAAGGAATTAATTATGTGGAGATTTTTGTTTGTAAACACACCGTTATTTTTCTTTCCTAAGAATATTTCCAAGGAAATCCGCGCTGAAGCTTTTCAAGAAATTCAGGGCCACTGATCCGGCTTGTTTCGCTACAAAATTAATCAGTCGGGTGCAACGAATTCAACCCTTGCTGCGCGATTTCCTCCTCGGGCTTCGGTAACCTGGGTTCTTTTGTCTGTGATCATTTTTTAAAGGATAAAGGTAATTTATTTTATGTTTATTGTGTGGCTCCATTCAATTTAAAAATTCATCGATGAAAACATTTGGTATGTCATCACAAATAAAGAAGATATTTAGGTGGCTACATTTAGGTGGACCACTCTGTATAATTGAAATAATCTTGAGGGTACGACGTGGTTCGAAGACAAAGTTTTGATGTTATTGGTGCAACGTGCAGCTGACGGTGATTTCGCGAGTCTGTGTCGAACAGTTCGCGTCCACGTGGATTCGAACGGGTGCACTGTCGAGCGATTTATAGCGCGAGACCAACCGCGACCTGAATATCTCATTTTTGGCCGATACCGTGTAATCTTGCCTCTAGTTGTTTACCAGACACCGTGATACCCTGCCGACTAATCGAGCCACTGCCCACGATATGGGAATTATGCGAGCCGTTTAATACGTTTACCAACGCGCAGCCGGTTTGATACGAGCCTGAATTATTCCGCGCGAGCCGCCCGATACCAGACGCGACCAAATTATTCGCGGAGATGCGGAAACGCGTTGGGTCAACCATATTCACGAGCCTTCGCCGCATCTGATAAGAACATCCGATATCACACCGCGTTTACGATCTCAGAAAAATCGTGTTACATCTCGGTTACAAAATTTTCTATCAGGACAGGTCAAGTTTCATTGTGAAAAGTTCGCTGCATAGATATAATAAAAAGAACTGGAGATGGGAGCATTGTACGTTCATTATTGTTTATAGTGGAGATCGGTCGAGCTAAACGTGATTGAAGCACGCGAACAATTTAGAGCATATCGTGGACAGAGTGCAGAGCTAATGGTTTAAATTGAATCGTTCTGTTTCATGAAAAGATAAACTGTGCGTATCTATTTTTATGGGAAGTTTTCACCTTAATAGCGATGTCGACACCGAAAAGGATTAAATAACGTTCCTCTGGGATCGCGGGCACGGGAAAATGCGCGGCCGTAAAATACGCTTTTCACTCATACTGATTTTACAGATAGAAACATTTTAATTGTTATCCCGTTTCGTCCGCGTGTCCATATTTTATTACGCGCAACACGACACGGATGTTGAATCCGATGAAATCGAAATATCTGCGCTTCTCAATGGCCCGAAATAAAGCTATTGAAATTAACACGGTAACAAGGGGTGGGCGTAAATTGAAACAAGCAATAAAGAGAGTGAAAATCAGCAATTCCGAATCGAAAAATAAATCCCGTATATATTCCCCAACGGTGAAGTTATATATTGACGCTCTTTTCACCACCGAATCAAATTGCTATTCCCGAAACACCTGGGTCTTTATCCATAGTTTCCATAGGGGATTCCTCAGCAACTATTTTCAAGGTCACTCGAGATCATCCATAAAAAAGTTTATCATTTCCCAAGTGATACAAGATCGCACAAAACTATTAATTTCACTTATTTTTCAATTACATTACTATAATTAATTTCGCGAAGCGACTACACGTCGATCTTAAACAAATGGCTAATATCCCGAACAGGTTGAGTTTTATTTGCGCCGAAAGACACTCGATTCGGGCGACGGTGACAGAGAAAACCGTGCAAACATTGTTTTGCCGCGGCGAACGTAGTTCAGCGTTGACGGGTGATCAGTCTGGGGCCGGTTGGAACGAAACCGTTCGGTATGAAAGTGATTTTGGAGGGCGGTTTGGCGCCGTGCTTCTTCTCATGGAGATGTTCTCTGGGCGCACGGACACGAAACGGCCCGGCTTGGCGCGTTTTCTCGTTCGAAAACACACGTCGCCGGATAACGAGCGGCACCGTTCACCGATTCGCCGACTGGGATCCAGGCACGGAATCCGAGCGATTCGAGCACCATAGAGCACCGGGGAGCACCGACGATTTGTCGTTCGGATCGTCCGGTCGGTTTCGACGGGCGAAATGCAACGGTGACCTGCATCGGCCTGCAGCTTTCGCAGCGTGTGCGAGAGAGGGTATCATCTGCAATTTCCGAAATGTATTACACGGACTCCGTCCCCGCGGATGATCGCCCCAATTTGCCCATTTCCTCGTTCCGGCCCGATCCCGATCCCGATGCCTACCCAACTCTCTTACTCTCCCCCTCCAGCCTCAGTTTTATGCCCGCGTCAGCCGAATTATCCCCGATTCGAAATTTTCTCGATTCCCTGACCCCTCGCCCCTCGCCCCCAGTGATTAGGACGATGAACATCGTAACGAGAGAACGAGAGAGATCCACACGGGCTAAATAGGGGAGGGCGTAATCGGTTTAATGGAAATTTTCCGTCGAGCGCAAACAGACCCAGCCAGCCCCGAAAAATAAAGGACGGAGGTGGTAATCGTGGTACAACCAGCGAAGAAGTGATTCCACTTGAAAAAAATATACCATCCCGCTGCTCCGGCAGAACACTCTCTCCTGACCAGGTTTCCCTTCATGTACCTCGTTTTCTCAATTCCGCTTTGTTATTATTTTGACGTCGGCGAGAGAACAATTTTTCTCGCGGACTTGGTGACTTTTGTACCGGTAATAAAAGAGGAAACCTTGTAGAGAGAATTCTCCTGTTTTATGGAAAAATTCTGGACTGCCTCGTACCATTACGTGTACAATAAACAGTGAATAATAATTTTTTTAGAATTTCTGGATTCGTCGAATAAGGGAAAAAGTGGTGGCCATCGAGATTTATTCGTTATCCTTATTTGTTAATAGCGAGTGTGCAAGCCCTCCGATGTTTCCATTATAAATTCTCCACTGGCCAATGTGAATTATGAGGCGGGGAGGGACATTGTCGAGTTGTTTACCCTCGAAACTGGATTTATTTCAGTGTCGGCGACGGATGGAAAATTTAATTAATAGTTACGCGAGACAAGGAGAGGTAGCTCGAAGCGGAAACGGGTTCGTGGAAAAATATAGAACGACTTTGAAAGTTGTAATTGTTGCAGAAACTTCTTTCTTGTACACCGGGTCGCCTAGAATCTGCAGGATTTTTCATAGTGGAGGGGTTAAAATGTACTGGTATTTATATTTTAGTATTCTTCGAACGGGGAGAAATTTTTCTAGTCGAATAAATTGCATTTTCCACAAATTACTTGTCGGATAAATATCGCGGGAGGTCTTGATAATTGTGGAAACGAGAATCTCGGAAATATTCGACTTGATTTATAGTCGTTTAATGAAGTATAGTGAACCGAGAGCGGTCCGCAGCTACGCCTAAAGTCAGCTGTCGGAGACAAATATATACGTCGGTATATCGTCGGTAACAACAAATAGCTATTAGCAAATGGAGTACGTCAAAAAGAAAAAAAGGGGGAAGAGCGCCAGAGGGGAATAAAATGGGCGACAGGGCAGGCAGGGGTGAAAACGAAGAGCGTGTTTTACAGTAATCCAATCGATTCTCGAAATAACGAATGAACACGGTAGGGGAGACAGGGATTTATCAGCGGTACGCGTCGAAGGATCGAGGACACAGTTTAATTCGCGGACCGTTTTAAGGCTGAAAATCCAATCGGCGCGTACAATGGCCACCGTCGACAGATGTCTATCTCTCAATTTCCTGGATGAAAGTTTGCGCGCATATGTAAACCAGAGCCCCGCATAAACTGTCGTTGATTCAACGCGTTCACCGCGATTGACGTGCGAGCTGTTTTGCGCGGTTGTCACCGTGCCAACGAGCTCTAATGCTGAAACTGTACCTGAAATCCGAAAGAAGAAACTGTTGTCCAATACTCGTCCGAAACCTTATTACTTTAATCACTCTTCCAACTGTCCAAAAATTTTCTCGCAACAAACCGAATTCGACGATTCAGACTTGTCGTGTCTGGTACACGTTCTTCTTAAATTCGTTCGACGATCTACATATGGTGCACCTATATGTAGAAAGCTTGGCAGTAAAAAAAAAAGTTTAATCAATTAGTAACGAAGATGAAAAATTTCGTGATATCGATCGGGTTTTGAAGAGCACGCGTAAAAATAACTGGTATTTCAACGATGATTATGTTAGGTGCGACACAGACGCCAGCACAGTGGCTTTTAAGCTGTGTATCACGGAGTGCATTAGTATGCTCCGTAGGCAGAGATACTCAACCTCGAAAAATGGGACATTAATCCGTTACATTACCAGTGACACTGAGTAAGCGTGCCTTTAAGTAGCCTCCAGCGACGTACAAACGGCGCTATTTATTATGTAGCTGAAACCTCTCCTCCTTCTTCTGAAAAATACAGTAATGTAGTGACACGATGGTGGAGGCTGGGTGCATCGTTGTACGTCTTTTGTTGGCCTTTGCTGCTGCCGTGACGATTAGCTTCTGCTCTTGTCCATACAAATTTCTTCCTCGCGTCCGAAATAGTTCTTCAACCACACATGAAACTTTAAAAATCTCGAAAAAATGTGTACTTGTATTTTCATGTAGTATTGCCATTGTGACGCAGTGTATTTCAGGCATAATCTAAGGTTAAATCGAGAGAAGAAGACCTATTCCCAGAACTTTAAAACAGAACATCCGACCGCGTAACGGCCGCTAAATTAACAACAGCTTGAGCGGGACTCACGATCTAATATAAATTAACAATTCATCGAGGCACGAAGTCGTCGAGGTATTCCTTACAAAGCCGAAGAGGAGAGAGAAAGAAAGAGCGAGTGAGATCGTCTGCTCGAAAAACCAGGTCACTCGCTTCGTTACTCGACGACGACGATTTCAAATTTGTATTCTTAATGTAGCACCGGCACTTAGGAAATTTCAGAAGTATAGCGGAGGGCTCCCGCGAGACCCGATTCAGTCATGTCTCCGAAATCCTCGTTACGACTGGCGATTCACCCCTTTTTTCTAGCGTCGGGCACTTACAAGCTGAAAGGAAGACCCAGTTTAATTCGCGTAACCTCTCCCTGGTTCGGGGCGCAGGACTCTCTATTTCTATCTCTGCTCGATCCCCAACCCCCTGTAACGTCGTGCCCCACCCCATCCCCTAATCCCGACCCTCCCGAAGGGCCACTAGCAACCCTCCATAATCAAATCCCACCCTAACCGCTCTTCCCTCCCCTGCCGCGCACCCTCTTCACACGAAAGGAATGTTAATGCGACAATGCCTCTGTTCTGACTCACCTCGCTTTACCACGAGCCGATTCTCTCTCCCTCTCTGTTTCGGGTTCTCTCTCCGTTCCTGTCTCTCTTTCTATGTTTCGCTCTCTCGGTTTCTCGGTGCGGTTCTCTGTTGCGCCAGTCGTCCCAGGGAGTTTTTCGTCCTTTTTTCTACGTGTCCCTCTCTTTCTGTCGCTTTCTTCCCACTGCTCGGATAGTCGTTTCTCCGCAGAAGCACCTTCTGTGTACCGAAATGAGAGTTCTTCTTACTTGAACTCATCCCCCCGAACTCAGCCCCTAACCCCGGTTCCGCTTTCCTTATTTCTGTTCCCATCTTCCTCGGTCTCTTTTGCCGTTCTTTGCACTTGCAATTCTATCCGCGTACACTTGTCCCTCTTGCTGTTTCGCCTTTGGTCCCTTTTCGGCTCACCGATTTCGTTTTCAACCCCCCCTCCGTCTCCACTACCCTCTTCTACAATCCTCTATACTCTCTCCGTCTCTCTTTTTCTCTCCCCCACGCCCCTATCTCGTTTCACTTGCTTCCTCGGTTCGCTGCCGATTCTTTTTTACACGGTGCTTTTTAACTTTTAGAAGTTCTTGTAGCGTCTCGTGCGCCGATTTCCCCGTCGTTCTTTTTTTTTACTCCTCCCTACCCGGATCTTCTCGGACCGTTTCGAGTCCTGTTTCCCGGGGTCCTGCAGGGTCATTCATCGCATTCGTCACCGCGAACACACCGTCGCATCGCGTCGGATTCCCGGCGCGTTATCCTCGAACGCGTTCTGTCCTCTTTGTCGCGTCTCGCGTTCGTTCCCCTGCTCTTTGTTCCGTCCTTAAACACACATTTCCTTCGCGCGTCCCCTTTTATTTTCTCCTTTCCACGCTCCCACCATCTCTCGAGACCCTGCACTCGAACCTCAAGGAAATCCTCGTGGGATTTTCTCTTCGGCTACCTTTTTCGTTAACTCCGTCAAGGTATTTCTGTCTCTCCCGTTCGATTCTCCTTTTATCTCGCGCTCCTCCTCACGCCCGCAACGCAGTCAACATAATGGACGAAAAATGGAGTAAAGAGCCGTCTAATCGATCCTCGCGCCCAGGAATCCGACTTTCTTTCTACCTTCCGTAGCTGACATCCGTTCTCGCAGGACACGTAACTTCGCGGTAATATCGCGCAGGATCTAAGGATTCTCTCCCTCTCGCTCTCTGTCTGTTCAACACTCTAGCTTTTCGCCTCCCTTTCCCTCCTCATTTTTCTTTGACGGAGAGGAGCGCGTGTCCTTTGATCCTTGCACGCCGTCGAGGCCACGCAGCCGTTAAGTTCAAACTGAAACGACGGGATTACGCGACAGACTATCGTATTCCGGAGTACTTTCGCAACGACGACGGAAAGGGAGCGCGCGGCCGCCCGCGCACTCTCGAGGACCGCAAACTTGGCTACCTCCAGGAGGACCATCTTCTCCTTGCTGAAAGAGAGGAGGAGCGCGAAGAGGGGCAGGGTAATGGGCCGCGTTTCGAGTGGTCCAACGGCTTTTTCTTCGTTGAAATACCGAGCTGTATCGGTCGACCTTGCGTCTCCTCGTTCGCATTCCCAACATCTTTGAACTCCTCTTTCCAGGATGATCGTCGATCCTGCCACTACAAAAATTAAATGGCATCGAACGGATTTATTCGAACCTCCGTCGATTCACATTTTTATTGCCATTTCAAGTTTTATATTTTTCAAGACGCGCGCTCACTTTGGGGGTTTTCATCATTTATTTCCTAGCGAGACAGTATTGGTGCAGGCTAAAACAGGTTCGTGATGTTAAACTACATACATTGTAGCGTAAAAATAAATTTTTTAATTTGTCAAATTTCTGCAGGCATTCGTACAGCATCGCGCTGCAGATCATCGTCCTCGTTTCTCAGGTCTGTTAACCCACAGGGGAGGCACGACCTTTGAACCTTTGTAGCTTTCACAATTTTACAAGATTCACTACAATACCTCGCAGATGCATTCTCGAGGTCAGTAGCAGTAAAAGAATGTTAAGAGAACTTCATTTTTCAAGTGATTAAGAAAAAGTTTTGAGATTTCAAATTGCTCGAGTTACTTAAATTCAGGTGATTATCGTGTGACGCGAACGTTATATTAAATCTTTTTTTGCATTCCTTGATCGAGAGCTGCATTGAAACGTATTGCGTCAATAACCAGATACCGTGTTTTATTTGAGGCCGCGAACGGTAGGAATTAACGTAAATCGTGAAAAAATATTCCTAAATACTCGGTGGGAACGAAAATGTATAGGAGCTGTGTTTGCGTTCATACAGAACCGTGTTTTTCAAAGTATTAGCGACACATTTTATCTCTCGTTACGTTTGCCGTGAAATAAAATACAATATTTCCGGGCGTTTTATAAACCAGTTTTTGTTTGCACGAATATCAACGGATCGTCCCGTAAATTTGTTTTCCACTAGTTAGTAAAATCGTCGGAATTATTTCAATTTTGTTTCTCCATAACTTTTCATTAAAGCTTCGCTGGTTTTTATTGATTCGGGGCAACACGTTTTTGGAATTAGTATTCTTTCTATTAACGCCTCTACTCTTTCTTTCTCTCTCTCTCTCTCTCTCTCTCTCTCTCTCTCTCTCTCTCTCTCTCTCTCTCTCTCTCTCTCTCTCTTTCGAGCGAAATTAATACTCTGACGCGCGCAATA
This sequence comes from Lasioglossum calceatum, assembly GCA_963966675.1. Lineage (NCBI taxonomy): Eukaryota > Metazoa > Arthropoda > Insecta > Hymenoptera > Halictidae > Lasioglossum > Lasioglossum calceatum. The sequence goes on from OZ016545.1 coordinate 1,218,457, forward strand.
ACACGCTCCACTATATCCCGTCGATCATTTCCACGGATATATCGTGTTACATTATATTTCATTTAATTTTTACCGCATTTTAGACCCCTCCGGACTCTATTCGATCAGACTGAATACCGGTGTAAGTGAAAACACACACAGAGAGATTGAATTGCATTCCATTTCCATCCCGTTTGGAACAGAATCCGGATTGCAAAACGCATATACACGAGGCTTTACTCTAAACCAGTTAATTGATGAAATATATTTCTGAGTTTTCTGCTCCCCAGCTGAGTGACGACGCCATGCTCGCGTGTACGTGTTGTTAATTCGTCGGCACCAGATCAATCATACAAATTGTTTGGTCAAAAAATCGGTTAAGCAGTTGGTAGTGAACAACGAGCCGGGTCAGGAATGTTCCCGTTTCATTTTCTGGAATATATAGACATCCATTGATAAAGGATTTCTAAAAAAAGAATCAAATTAAAAAGTACCTACCAGTCAATGTTACTGTTTGCGTGCTCCCCTTTTACGATGGTGTACACGATTGCACAATAAATTGTTTTATTCCGAACGTGGCGAAACCCTTGAACGGAACAAACGATCTGTCCGGTTTTCGTTTGTCGGAATTGTTCCATACAAATCGGCGTTTGCCAAATCATCCCCTTATGTCGCGAAACGTGTACGAAGGTGTAACTATCGGTAAAAATTTATGGAAAATACAGTAATCCCGCGATCTAGGTTCGACGGAGCTTCCCGATCCAAAGCCAGTTCGCCTATCCCTTCCACTGGGAAGCATACCATACAATTACAAAACGTCTTTCATTTCCATTTTTTTTTCTCCATTCGGCGCGGTCGACGCGGCCATAAAAAATGGAGAATCTGCTTAGATCGCGGGATTACTGTACAAGGAAAATATTGAGATTAAAGGGAGAAATGGATGGTGCTACGCAAGTATGATTTCTTCATGTTCATCGGGGGCGGAGATGCTAAGGCTGATGGTTCCGGTGCATATCATTCCAGCGGGTCTGTATGATTGATGCGCAGGGACGTAGTTCCGGAAGCAAGTTGCCGGAACGATGTTACTGCCAGCTGTCGTTACGAAGATAGTTTGTACCAGTCAAGTTTCATCGCGGCGGTAACTTAGTTTCGCCGGTGCTCGCCGACGAAAATCGCGGCGGAGCCGTCTGTTTCGACGGGATAGCTACGGTGTTCCCGTCGATCCGCGAGATTCCGATACAGATTGTTTTGATTGGGGGGCTACGGGGCCTCGTAAATCTCGCCGGGGAAAACGGATTTTTGGATCGCCTCCGCACACGATCCGGAGCCGAAACATTTCGCGCCCGGGAGCTTTTAAACAAATTGGAGAACACCAATCCGATTTACCTTGCCTCTCCGCTGCTCTTCTATCGTTTTTTTTTTCATTTAAAAGCGGCCAGCGAAAGTGTCGCCGCTTAATCTCCCGAAATTCTTAAATCTCTCGATCCCCGTTCAACCGGATCAATTCTTCGACAATATTTCACTTATAACGCGACCAACGGAGAGATCTTTAAATTTTGCACAAAGGAAAAACGTCGTTTTACCGGCAAGATCTCTCGCAGGAAAACCAAGGAACGAATGTTTGCCGATGTAAACGTTCTTTCGTATTCTACGAGCTCGCAGGTACCATAAATGCATAAAGATCTGCAGGCTGGTAACGAGATTCCGCATCTGTTAACGGAGCATCCTTTTTACTCGATTCCACATTTATTGTTGCCGAGAAGGAAATGGGTTTCTTCTTCCAGGAAATTCTTCTTTAATATACTGCCGCGGTTGTGTTTTTTGACGTTTCGGGAACATTCTTTGGACAATGCAGCACGATTAATGCGTGTAATGAAAGAAGATTCTCCTGGGTCGCGGCGGAGACGTTCCGTGTTCCGAGGTCCTTGCAAATGTACCTGCGGAATTGTTCTCGAACTTGTCAGCTCGGTATTTCATAATCGTATCTGTCAGTTCATTTACGTTTTCGCTCGTTCACGCTTGATCTAGTAATTAGCTAACGTGAACATTTTTGTCCGCTACATTTTACAGGAAATATGCCATGGAACTTGGAATTCTCACAAAGAATTCTCGCGTTAAACAGTCCCAAAGGATATCCTGACTATAACAGATCTGTCGACTTTGGCCTAAAACAAATTCCAGCCGGTCAAAGGGATCGAAAAAATTCGAAAGGGCTCGTTTTTCGAAAGGGTTGAAATACAAAGTGCGAGGCGACAAGAATAACGACAAAGACACGATCGAATTACAAGAACGAGATGTTCGTGCCCGGTGGAGGGATCGACAAAGTGATCCCCGACGTCTGTAATTAATACCGTTATGCTGTTAAGCAGACCGGATAACACGGCCAAGTGACCGTAAGCTATGCGAGGTCTTTGTTGATTTCCGGTTCGCAGAAGACATACCGAACCCGAGAACTGAGAACTCACCCGGTTCGTGTCTGGGTCCTGGTGCTGGTCCCGGGGTTGGGTTGGCAGAGCGTGTTCAGTTAACGCGCGCCTCTTACTCCATTCACCGACTGTTTGACATCCGAGAGAGAACAGAGTCGCCGCTGCCGAATACCAGCCGAATTACCGTAAATCGAACTAGCAGCCACCCTCGAAGGGTCTCGAGACCGGAGACGGCTAAGCCCCGGTCTTACTTCGGCTATTGCCGGTTACTGAATTCCGAATCCTCGGGATATCACCTCGACGTGCCTGGGACAAGCGAGATCCGCAGACTCGGAGATCATCGTGCTCCCAGCTGGCCACCAAACTCCCGGTTCGCGTTTTTCCGAATCGGAAACTTCCCTAATTGCTCTCGAACAACGGGCATAAAACGTCGACAGCCCAAGTTTCGCGCGGTAGAGCGAACTCTTAGTTTTGATCGCTGGCCTTTCCAGATCTTGCGGTAGTTTCAACGTTGACTTTGATACTGCTTACCGACGCTTTTATAAAATAGTCATCTATATTCTATTTCGAAAACGGAAAAATCAAGTTGTAATTTTGTCCGCGCATTTATGTATTATTTTTACGTATTTCGCGTTCAAGGAATGTTTAATGAAATTTTGATGCTGGTTCCATGGAATTGCTACAGCGTTCCCACGTTGGAGCTAGACAGCAGAAATAATAACGTGCGAAGTCCATTAAACTTCCTTTAATAGAAATTTATATTTTCATGAGCAAAATATTGCGAAAGTGGCGTGTTTCAGAAGTATTCATAAATCCGAGTGGCACAGTTTCATTACATTTACCGAGCATTAAAATTCATTTCTACATTCTCCTCGCAGGAACTGCGGGAATATACGTATCCTGTCACAATGACGATCTTCTCTTGCATCGTATTCTCTTTCGTAACGGGATGTCAACTAATCACTCACGATGTCACGAGTCTACCCCTCCATCCAGTGCCTTGGAAATCATTTTATATTCAACGTTCTGTAGGAAGGAAATTTTCTGGACAAGTTATAATCGCTGTCCTAACTAGATTTTAAGCATTCACGAGACCAATGAATAGATGAACATCAATCAGTGGAGGAATTAAATGAATTTGAAAATGGAGCCCCCAATTTACTTAAAAAGCATTGAAATAGCAATCCCAAATTAAACGTGGTAGACATTAATGTTGCAGTTTCGGTTCCACAAATGGTATTAATATGACTGTCTGGGATTCATCAGGGAGATGGCAAATGGCTTCTTAATATTGCATATACGATCGGTTAATGTCATCACTAGACTGCAGATCTTTATGCATTTATAGAAAAATTGAGTAGGTGAAATTGAAAGTTGTAGTAAAATTTTAAGAGTTGAATCAGGTTGTATTCAACGAGGATACATTCTCAGTGAATTGTACAAATACCACAGTAAAACGTACACCCGCATTAACAGGTACATTTACCATAGTTTCCTGCGGAATTGAAAGTCTAGTGAATTTCTGGTTGAAGGGTCCACGGCGAAGAAATCACCGTTCGCAAAGGTGGAAACGGAAAGAGTGCCGCACGGTTCAAAGGGAAAGAATTATTGCTCGCTTACAACGATGGTCATAATAATAATCCGGTATTCGCACGCTAAGAGGAACATTTGAAACGACGTAAACCGTGGCATTACCCAGCGAGTCGTTATACAACAGAAATTAACCCCTAAACCGACCCCCCATAAAATTTGCGGTCGGTGTAATTCGTACTTGTGCAATCCGACAGGCTCGTAAATTCTGCCGCAGATTTTATGAAAATACCAAAGATTCGTAAGCAGATATGCCGTGCGTTATGATGACCACTATCGCGGCAGTAACCGCGAACGAAACGTTGCGGACTGAAGCGAAGCTCAAGTATCCGATAATTTAATTTTCGAGAGGTAAATCCGAAAGGGAACGAATCTCTGATATAGTTCGTTGAACTGTGCTGTCGCGTATCATTAATCCGATTTTATTCCGGTTTATTTCATCTCCGCGAAAGTCGGAAAGATACGCGACGAAGACAATGACGCGATTTCGGGCCAGGGAAAAATCGTTCGAATAGCATTCGCGACGACTATAGGAAATTCTTGAGGATGTGCACACACTCGACGAAAGTGATTCATCTATGGTAGGCAGCCTATGGTTTAAATATTAGCCGGAGCTACTGCGAAGTGTAAACGACGTCGAGTTAGATTGTGGAGAACAATGTGCGGGGAACAAGCAGGAAGCTGGATGGAAGCTAATTCAGCTGGAAGTTAAACAGCATCAAAAGTACACCGACGGCTGGATAGGTTAGGTTGGGTCAGGTTAGGTTACGGGTTCGTCTGGGCTCACTTAAATTCGCCGCTTCTGTCAGACTTCGGAATTCGCCTGCTAAAAATGTGCTGCGCTCGAATGCTGGAAAATTATTCAATGCAAAATTAAATTCAAACAGCGCCAATGAAAATACATGTATTCTTTAAAACCATTCTACGAACCGAAAATCGATATTATCCAGCTCATACCTCCTGGGATCGAGACTGAATACGTCTGGCTCATTAGGAGGCAAAAAACGGAACAATATTCGCCCGCGTATCCGTTGTGCAAATAGAAGGTTTCGGTAATTCGATGTACGATAAATAGAGAGAATTGTGCCAGCGGCACACATGACTGCGCCGCAGAGAAAATGTCAATTAGATTTTCGGCATTTCGATTGGCTGAATTTTCCCGCAGACGCAAACGCGCGACATCCGTGGATCCGAATAGACGAACTGTTTCGGGAACTGTTGGGGTCAACGGTGTTCAACGTTTCCCAGGCCTCTTCGCGAGTCTCCAGGAACTTTCGCGTGTACACCTAGTTTCCCGCCTTAAGTGAATTTTCAACGGCGCGCGCAGGATTTCCCTTCCACTTCCGCTAACCTGGTTACAACTTCAATATTATCTGTACTATGCCGCGTGCCGTGTTTACCTTTGCTGCGGAGACAAATGAAGGACATTGTTACGGCGTCGTCGTTCGGCTCCGGGTTCTACTGAAACAGCCGTTGAATTTCGCAAAAACCACCCGTTCGTCAGGGAAAATCACGAATTCGTTCAGTTTCCAGCTGTATCATATTTTCACTGATTTCTCGAAATGGTTGAAGTTGGTCGCTTCATCTACTTCGGAAAAAGGCAGCGACGATCCAAAAACAAGAGCCCCAGCAGCATTTCCTCGATCAGATTGCCAGCCGTAGACAGAAACGAGCACCATTACATTTAACGAGATGGACGTCGGGACGCGATAAGCAAACAGCTGTTTGCCAACTGCGATAAGGGCATTACTGTTGACCTTGCTCTTCCTTAATACCTTCGCAGGCCACGAATCGTCCAGCTCGAAAGAACTGCAATGTCCCTATTCTCTGTTTCGTGGGAATCGTGTTCGGCTTTTCTAGGATTCTCACCCTCTCGCGAATAAAATGTCTGCTGTTAACAATTTTCACGAAATGTCTCTAGTTTATATAAAATCACATATTCTCTAAGTGATTGAAAAATTGATCGGATGGGCCAATGTTGTTCTTCCGCTTGTTCCGATTCGTTGGCCCTCCAGCGTGCTCGGTACACCTGTTATGGAATCGATAGCATCGAATATTCAAACCTCCGGGGACCAAGTTAAGACTGCGCAGGCTAATTATAAACGATTAACCTCATAGAGATCAAGCTGTCTGATTCAATGTTACATGGGACTGTGTCGGCTCGTGTTTGAGGATCGATCATTAGACGAACGCGGGTCTCCGAGGAGACTGGCTGCGTACCGTTCCTTCCTATCAAATTCCCATTTCAACAATTGCTGTAACATCATATTCATATTCACACTTTCACAGGATACCAAAAATTGCCGAGCAATTCCGCATTGAATTTCTGCGTGCGCCAATTGTACGGCAGCGTTAAATACATTTGCATCTAAATTCCGAACAAGATTTCAAGTTTCCACACTCTGCATCGCAAGAGGACAATGCAACATTCTCTCAGAGAACAGCGGGATCGCAATTCGAACGCAGCTCTACATTTTCAATTTCTGGTGGTATCAGCGTCGTGGATCGGACTATATTTGGCGCTAAACGCCCGGAGACATTCCGAGCCGTTGTATCTCGTCGCCGATCCAATTTCGAGTGAGAAACGCACAATGCAGATCGCGTCGCGGGTAGCAGAAGTGCTCTTACGGTAATCTCGAGTCGCGGTGAGATAACGCGATCCTCCGTGCGCAACGGTGAACAGACCGGTTCTCGCAGAGCGAACGCGATGCTGCTCGGCAATCAACGAGATCGTAGGATTTAGGGGCGGTGCATAGGGTCAACTGCATTAACCGTGGAAGCGAACGGTGTGTTCCCCGCTCCTTCGTGTTCGCGCGTGGAAAAGCGCTATCGGCCGAAACACATTTTCCACGTGCGACTGCCCGCCATTTTTCACGGTTCGTTTCCCGCGAAATCGATTTATCACCCGCGAACCGAGCCACGGGGAAAAGAGACCGAGGGTCTCGTCGCCCCCGTCGGTTTTCGAACAAGCCCGTTAGTCTCACTCCTTTTCCGCTTTATTGGCCGCCATTCACCCCGCCCCTCTCACTCTTTCTCCCACGACCAGTCCGCGAGCGAACGAATTACCAGGCTCGTCGCGTGATTTCGAACTGGCTGTTGCTCTGATTAACCCTCCGACGCAGCCGAGATTCCGTGCTACACCCGCCGAGACCGTCTCGGAAGCCGAACGACGGATGCGATTATGTTGATTGCGTTTTCACGAATGAATTGCGCGGACGGTGCTTCACCTGGCTGGCCGGAATCGTTCCTGCTACCCAATTTCTTTGTACGGACTTGTCCAAATTCTGCGTCGTTTCCTGCAAATTGAAATAACACGCAAAGTATTTACAATATAATAATACCGTTTTCTCGGAATACGTGTCGTAGAATCGTAGAAAGACGAAACCGGACGTCCTTCGTCCCGAGTGGAGAAGCAGACGAGAAATAAACAAAATATTACAGAGCGAGGGGGTGTGCACAGCTGGGGGGTTGGATCGAGCGAAGGGAACGAGCAAACAAATAGCTCCGGGGCTGTCTAAAAAATCATCAGGCCGGTAGCGGAATAATGTAAACAGCGTCGGGCACTTCTTGTCTTGCAGTGCCGTGTGCGGAAGACAGCGAGGAAAAAAGGGGCGTCTCGGGGTGTGGAACATCGAACCGTAACGCCCGTCGAAAGGTTTCGTATACCAGGCCTCGTTCTTGCAATAAGGATCCAAGGCATCACGCCCCCAGCGAACCGTTCCCACCATCCCCGCTCTCGCCCCCTCTCACTCTCAGACGAAATGTTTTGCATTTTAAGAAGGTGTCGGATATCCTTTGCGCTATTCGAAGACAGCACTCCCTCGCCGGCTCCGGCCGGCTGGCATCGGGAACCAGAGGGGGAAACGGGGGTAGAAACCCGGGGCGACGGGGCGAGAAGCCTCCCCTGAAATCCAAAGTAATTCACGAGCCTGTATTACGTGCCAGGACACTCTCGCCGGGATATCCCGGAAAATCGGAGAGCTTCCGCGACAATCCGCTCGGTCGTTTAACAGCCTGCAAGATTTCGTCGATGATTTCGTGGATTTGATATATGGCCGTTGAGTGAATACGATACGAACCCCGTTCCTCGTCTGAGTACCTCTGGTTTGCGGCCGAGCTATTGAAGAGTTACAGCCTCTCCTTGTCACCATTTCCTCGTAAAAATCGCGCACAATCTGTTCTGCATTCGCTCATAAATGTTCACCGTCTTTTACATCAAACGATCGACAATTTAGAAAAATATCTAGGTTCGACGAACACCATTATGTTGAAAAGTGATTCTTAATTCAGCTGTTTGTCAGCCAATTTAACGTGAACAGGACAATATTAATTTCTTTGCACTGGTAGGAAGAAGAAAGAATTTTTAAGGAAGAATTTCGGTCGGAAATTTTTGTAATTAAATTGAATCCCTCATACATTTAGCCGGGACTAGTAAGTCGTGATAATATTTCAGTTGTGCGACGATACCGTCTCGCGAATGCGAAAGCTAGCAAAGAGAGGAGAGTGTGTGTGTGCGTGTGTGTGTGAGAGAGAGATATATCAACGAAGAGAAGCTTTAAATCCATTTAATAGCGTATTAATTCGTATCCGTATGTTTTTTGCCTCTTTCACCAGGCTTTGATCGATTTGCCTTTCGCGTCTGCTCCCGTGGAAAATGTTGTAATTAGCTTAATTGCTTTCAAGTGCAATCGTATCTGGCTCAAAGTGATTGTATTGAAAAGGAAATGTTTTCAAGTATCAGCGTTCATTAGCGAGCGATCCTGTTCAACTGTTTCAATTGTCAAGGTCTCGACGTGTCGATGCAAGAGCTTTCTAAAATATCTATCGAGGCATAAACCCTTCTCACAATATATCATAATTAACATTTGAACTCCAATTAATATATGACACACGTAATCTTCACATTTCATTTACCCCGGTTCTTTGCAGGGTAAAATATTTTTCTCATTGACACTTCGGCTGGAGCTACTTGTTTTATAAATCATCTTTACAACTTTAACTCTACATAGATAACTCCGTTACCTAAATGTAGATTTCAATCCTCGCGCTATAATTATCTGGGGTTACAACAGTACAAGCGACATTTCTGTTCCGAGTTGGAGGGGTGTAGCTATGAATCGTTTAGCGTACAGGACACCGAAAGTTTATCGTATCCGAGGAAAGTATGTTTTTCAGTTTGAAGGAGCAGCTTTGTCCAAAGGAACTGTTTCGACGCGTTTCAAGCTTCGGTAGAAGGTCGGAGCTGATTTACGACGAGACATCGTGGATGTGCATGCGGTGTGTACGAAATAAAAGTACCGCCGTGTATAAGTTATACGGAGAAGACAGAAGTCCAAGGAGAAGGGAATCTGAAAGGGAATCCACCGGGGAGACTTTATCCAATTTATATCGGTTCCGACGACGACGTTTGGATATTTCCACATTTTCTCATCTTATTTTACAGATATTCGCGTGTTTCGGCTCCTCGCGACAACCACACGTCGCGGCTGAACACATTTTTCTCGACGTGTATTAGGGACGTTCCGTCTTCTACAAATAGTCGAACACTATAACAGTCTATGGAAGTGGCTCGAATTTTTTTCCAAGTGTCCATGTGGATTGTAAAAGAATTTATGAAGAAAATAACTATTGTTCAGAAATTATTCATTATACAGAAAGTCGAAAGATAAAGTGGTGATTCTTCCAATTAATGCAGGCAATTTTCAGTTTGCATAAAGACCCGGAGACTAATAATAATAAGTAATAATTCAACGTGTACAGGGTCTTTTGTGAAATTTACCAAATGGTTCCTGTTGAACTGGATTCCTCTTCCAAGGGGGATCAGTGTCGTTGACGGAACAAAGGTGAAAGTAAACGACGCTGGTCGTTTTGTTTAAGCACACAATGTGTAAGGGTTTTCCCGCGGCCGTCGAAGACAGTGGAAAATGAAAGCAATTCGAGGAGAGTGGGGAGAATCAATGGAACTGGGTAGGATAAAGGAAGAAGGCTCAAAGGAATGCACTTTGTTCCCCGGAGCAATTGGAGGGGGATGTTTATTTAAATTTTCAGGTAATTTACATCCACTTGCCACCGTATCACTTTTCTTTTCCCGGTTTCCCGGTATCGCGTGCCGGTGTCGAATGCACTCCAATTTAAATCGCGATATTTGTTTCACGCGTCGCCAAGATTTCTCTTGGAAGGCAACGAGCGATAAATTATAGGAGACCGTGACGACGAGCAAAAGCAACAGCCACGAATAATTTCCAGTTTTATCATTGCAAAAACCGGGTGCTAAAAGCATCGGCCAAAAATGCAATTCCGTAAAAAGTTTTTATTTCTCTCCTATCTCCGCTGTGTCCATAACAAAAATAGATTAAACTTTCATCAAACAATCGCTATCGAAATGACAGTGAATTGTCAATTGATCGCCACTCTTCGTCACTAAAGAATTCATACACGGGATAAAATTGTGGACGCTGAAATCGCGTTACAAATTACTGATTATGAATTATTCGCTGTTATTGCCGGGTGTACAAATTGTTTCGTAGCTCTCGCAGTTAATCAATCGTAATTTTATTTTGAATTCAAATCGAGCTGCATTAATAGCTTGTAAAGTGGAGTAAGTGCAGCGAAAATTATGCAGATTATGTCACGGACTAAAATGCATTTAGCGGTTTGTAAATGGCCAATAAATTCGCGAAAATAGAGCCACGAACTAATTTGTGCACTCATTAAAATATTTGAAACGGGTCAGAACAGACCCAGGGAGAAAGTGCAGTGTAGATTAAAAGCACGGTAACCTATTTAATAGGAGACATGACGCCGGTGTATCAAAGATAAACTTTCAAGAGTTCACGCGATCCTTAAATAAACCATAGCCCATGGAATCTTAAAGGATCAAGAAAATCAGGCTTGCAGTCGCTGTTAAAGGCGAGATAGGGGCCATGTAATTCCCCGTGGAATGAGAGGGGTGAAAGTTACTTCCTGAAACCATTCGACGGAGGATCTTTATTTAAATTTTAAAACCCTTTACAGTGTCTACACGGGTCTGTGTATATCTGTCTTCGTTCGTTCCGACGCTGAAATCAGATATTTCCTTACGCAATATCCAATCCTCCCTGCGAGCCCAAATAAAAATTAAATAGCCGGCCCCGTAGAGATATATTTGCTAGCCGGTGAATATAGTTCAGTCAGGCGAAATTTATAGCGATGTGTGGGGATTTCATCGTCGCTCACACGCGTGTTTCGTTTCATTTTATTTCCTGCGAATTCGCGTTAAAAGCGACACGCGTCGATACGGCGACGACGCAATTGAAAATCGAAATTATGCTGGCTGCCGCGGGTTTTAACGACTGGTCGGTATACTCTATCGGTCCAAATAAGAAGAAAATATTGTGCAAACAAAAATAGATCAGCAATGTTTATGTTCCACGAGTCCCATTGAAACGTCACAATTATTTATGCACCCCCTTTTAGGAGGAAAAATGTTTTTGCAAATATTTTCATTCACTACTGCGCGCATAAGAAGATCGGATCGCTCCCAGGCTACCTCGTTACAAACGATGACGCAGGTCTTAAATTCATATTAGGATCGAGGACAGGGATCGCTGATTTCTTTAAAAGCCCCACAAACTTCCATCATAGATGCAATTAAAACTTTGCTAAGCAATTCCGTGGAAATTGAAAATCCGCTTAAGCGTCTCTCTCTCTCTCCCTCTCGAGCACGACGGAGTCTGGCTATGCTCCTCTCGATGCTTGACCATTCTTGATCGCGTTCACGCGTTGCTTGCGCCCTCGGCCTTATTGTTTCATTGCCATTCCCGTCGCGAATGGCACGGAGAGACAACGGCTGAAAAAATATGGCCGGAAGTTCCCCGTGAAAGTTCGAAGACGCTAGGTGTATTGTTACGAGGTTCAAGTTAAATTGAAGCACTCCCAAGCTCGTGGAGGCATTATCAAAGCCGGAGGAGGGAGACGCTCATGGAAAACCATTCGTCGCGGCGAAATTACTTTTTTATTGGAGCCACTCTACGCCCGGCATAGTTAAGTCTACGCAATTTATCTTCAGAGATTTAATGTTTCGGAAATGATGGGCATATCGTGTGGGGACATTCAAAATTTCAAGTCGAAACGGAACTCTCGACACTTTTAATGTTCGGCTAAACGCTATGGTGGATGCGAGGGGAGGAAGTCGTGAATTTTATTATTTAGAATGTCTTACAAAAATTCATTTGAAATGTTTTATCGAATACAGTGCACCTCCTTCAACATGTGAAATTATACAAAATTTATACTGTAGGGGACAGTTGAAAGTATTGGATGAATGCACAAATTCGTGTCCGATTTGGAAATAAAATTCAATGGTCAAAATTTATTTTCTACAATTAGAATTAAAATTAAAATCGGCCACGAACTTATGCAGCAATCATCTGATACCTTTGACGAATAAATGAGTTTCAGGGTAGGAATGCATGATGCTCGTTTGCCCGAAGAAAATTATTTGTGGGGTATTCTGGCGTTTTGTCCGGCGCATGAAGAGCGTGGAGCCGCGAAGTAGAGAGACGCGTGTTTCGGCAAACTCTGGCCCGAGATTTATCGGTGGGGAACAGTTATCGATCCCGGGGACCGGCTTGTATCGCTAGTAATTGGAACATTTATGAGCCAATCAATCACTTTTCTCGTTGCAGTTATCCCCATGCTGTGGATCCCACACCAATTGGTCGGTGCACCCTTGGGCTACGCAGTCACGCTGGAATGCTTCACCGAGGCTCATCCAATTTCTTTGAATTACTGGACCAGGGAGGACGGGGTAATGATTCAGAACGCCGCCAAATACAGAGTCACCACCACGCCGGAGAAACCGTTCTACAAAACGCACATGACCCTAACCATATACAACATAAACGTAAGCAAACTTTCCCAGCTATTAGTACAGACTCGGAAACCATTATAACCTAGTAGCACTTTAAGGTAGAAACGGGTTGCGCTTTAACGATCATCGGGTTATAAAATTGTATTAAAATGGCGAGCGGGGAGGTTTAAAAGCGTGTACCGGTTACACGGCTCTCGAATCCGCAAACTGCAAATATTGATCACAAATCAGAATCCGTCGATATTGTCAGAGTAAACGCCTGTAAAGTAGCTTCTAACGCTCTCGAAATTAATTACTGCGACTTCTGCTAATATTTGAGTAATTTGTCGATTCCCACCTGTGTTCGCCGTTCTATTTATTTTCTCATTCTACATTTTTGCTCTTGAAACCAAGCGAGAGTGAAAAATGTGTAACAAGGGCAGTCGAGGACTAACATTAGAAGACAAGGACACTAGGACACTCGTTGTACTGTGTAAAGGAAGTTCTCGCGGGGAAAAAGTTCGTGCAAACGGTTTTTCGCGGAGAGAAAAGTGGCTGTTGAATTCGAAGATTTTTCCGAGCGTGTAATAATCCGGTAACTGTGGTTCCAGTCCCGAATCGAGCGCAGGAACACGCCCTAACCTTAACTTTACCCAGCATCAACACCTGCGAAGCCAACAGGTGATATTTGAAAAGTTTTGCGACGCCTCGTGAGATTTATTCGCGGATTATTTTCACGTATGGAAACGGATAGTCTTAAAACTCCCGACTTCCCCTGTTTCCGCGGAAACAGAGACTTCTCCCCGGTGGTGTCTGTCGACAGACAGAGATTATATATAACGTCCCGTGGTTTTTTGTCCGGTTGCCACGGTCCTGAGATCTTTATTGCGTTGCTTTTACAGGGATAATAAATGCGTCTGGGGAAAAATTTCAGAAGTACAAACGAGTCAAGATAGAAGTTACTTTTACTCGGGTCCCGACTGGCTCGCGGTCTTCTTTATAAATCAAACCGCGAGCCGGCCGCAACAGAAGTTATCAACAAAAGTATCTTACAAGTTTGAGCCGCGGGGAAAGACAAGAAAAATAAACGAAAGACAAATTGCTAAGTAGCCGAACCGGCGAGACGAGCCACGAACGGACGGGTTCTCTGTGAAACCAATATCAGAGGTTCGTGAGATAACAGCGGGGAATGATAAATGACAACACTGCGAAGAAGATCTTTAACTTCTCCGAGGATCCAACATTCTAATTATGGTACAATCACAAAAAGTTCGGGTCGCGAGAATCTCGAGATTGCGGAGCATAGGTATTCTTCTGAACAGAGGAAAATTGAAGAGGAGAATAGATTTGTCGGAAACCTTATCACCGGTTATTTGGGACCAAAGAAATCATTGAAATCACTCAGATAGAATGGTGGTTCCACTGTAAAGTCATCAGGCTGCGATGAGTCTGTCTCCTTACTTTGAGGGTTGGAAAATTGTGGCAATTTTCGGAATTTTTTTGGTACAAAACTAAAAGGCGCACCAATGTCTAGTCAATGTTTAGAGAATAGATCAAAACTGATTTCATCCAGAGAGATGCAATCGCCGGATCGTTCTTATTTCTCACCCAATCGTTATTCTGCTTTTCAGGAGTCGGATTATGGCAGCTACAAGTGCAATGCGAACAATTCACGCGGAGGAACCGACGGCACCATCCGCCTGTACAGTAAGTGTCGTTTGTTTACGCTTGCCTTAACCATCCCGCAGAAACGTTTGTCGAGCTAATGATGGACCGTTGCTGTTCGTGTACATCAGTGGTTCACAATCAAAATACTTGGTTGACTGATCCATTTTCCATCAAAAAGTCTAACATCCAATCTCTTCAAACGACAGGATTAAATATGTATTCATTTGCTAAAAACTCTGAATATTCTTCGTACTTCGTCTATAAAATGCTTGAAGTCTTGATTCACGTCCCGCAACAAGTTTCACTCTTCGAGGAGAGTTGTTTTAATATTAGGCAGGTATAGTGCTCTCCCCTCGAGCGAGCGTTTAGAGTCTTTTTCCAGCCGCTCAAGAATTTAGTCTCGAAAAGTTGGGAGCATCGTGTCTGCGGATCACTGTCGCGCAATTTTCGGCCGTGGCGTGAGTTTAAGAAAGTTTGAGAAGCACTGGCTTGTACATATACATACATACCTTTACCCACGCTCGGCTGCGGTATAGGTGTTTACGAAGTAGAGGAAGAGAGGAGAGTCGTGTTATTTGCTGGTAACGCTCGGCAATCGGATGCAGAACGTCTCTCGGCCGATGTGTTCGGTATCGTATTGGCCAAGTCTCGGATTTCAGTAATTTCGACTACCTCGACAAATAGATACCCGCAATTAATGAACTGCTCCGGCAAGCCTCGGGGAATGCTTTTGCGGCGATCTGTTAATTCGTGATTACATCGTTGGTGAAATCGCGCGAAAACACGGCTACCCCCCGCCGGTTACAGTATTTGATTTGAGACGCGAAGCAATTACTACTACATCCGCCGGTGCACCATACGCCCCTCAGGAATGTTTTCGTCTTGAACCATTTAATCAGTCCGATGATTTTTCGCGAAACTCGACGGAGAACGTTATATTTTATCTGGTAATTATTTACAAATAGACACTCCTCTCCGATTTTCATGAAATTTAAATATGTTATAGATTTTGATATCTCGAACAACCTTTTCCTTTTGAGATACTCGCAAACAACTATTGCTACTACTGGATTGGATATATCGAAAACTAAAAGAGATCTATTGTACGACGTTATCAATTAATATGGGGGAAACGCAGATAAGTAGGCTACAAAAGGCACAGAACCGGGCCACGAGAGTCATATTGCAATGTGACAGACGAACCAAAGTAGAAAGTATGCTGCAAGCGTTGCACTTTATGGCTATAAGACAGAGGCTGTACTATAATATGAGTATATTTGTTTTTAAGATTTTAAACAATATGTTGCCACAGCATTTAACAAATAGGCTAAGAATAGTCGGAGATGAAAATGTAATGCAAACAAGGCAAGTGGGGAATATTGCAGTTGAATTTCGTAAAACGAGAAGTGCCCAAAAAAGTTTATTTTATGAAGGAGTATTAATGTATAATACACTACCAGACGAAGTAAAACGCTGTGAAAATTTAGATATGTTCAAGAGAATGCTAAAGGAATTCGTTATAACAAATGTATTGTAATATAAATGTAAACCAAAGTAGCTGAGAAAGCTAATAATCAATCAATCAATCTCTCTCTCTCTCTTTCTCTCTCTCTCGCGTAATAAATGAGATCGTAATAAAAAAGAGTGCTTCTTCGTTAAGATATTCTTCTTCTCTTAAGACAGTCCAATTTCCAGATACTATTTCGTCTAAAGAAAAACCATATACTGTTTCCTGCGTGCAAGACTTTGATCAAAGCGAAAATCTTCGATTGGCCTTCAGCTTCTTCCGAAGCACCGTGTACAGGATGGCGGCATAATGTATGCATGTGACATAAAGAGCGGCCGCGCCGCGGAAATGGCCGGCCGCTGTGCAAACACGCGTCCACCCACACATTAACGTGCACGCGTGGGTGTGGACGGGCACAGGGAGGAACGACTGCGGTGATTTCGGTGTTCCTGAGGGGGCGAGGATGGCCGTCGCGACGGTGGGATGAGAAAGAGAGGAGAAAACACCGGGCCCATTAGTATGCATCGGTTTTTCGCATTAGCGACATTCAAATGAAGCGGCCGTTTAGCATAAAAGGCTGCCGGCAAGAAAAAAGAAGGTGATCCGACCGGGCGATTACATCCACCCCCGCCTCGGATCCAGGGGTAGGTCCTGGCAGGCTCGTCTTCGGCGACGCGATCACCAGAAACGTTTGCTGTGATAACGATCCGACGGCGATAGTGATTTCAGGGTGGTTGCGATGGATCAGCCCTGTTTCACTATTATTATTATAAATTTCACTATTATTATAAAATTGAGGAGGATTTTTTTCACCTAGTTCAGAGATTTGGTTTTAATTGTAAGTTTTCCTGTACGCGGTCATCAGGATCATCGCATTTGGAAAAATATAAAAACAAATGCAAGCGCAGATTCCAATTTACCTCTGCTCGGCGTGACACAGATATGTGCGAATTTGATTAACTTTCGTTTGCAACTATGTCAATCTTGGTGTAAATAATGTATATTCGCCACGGCTACGGTTTGCCCGTTGGTGGTTTCCCCTGTAATTCGATTGCTAAAGTTAATTTTAATTGTGCTGAAAGCGGATAGAATCGCCGAGGGTCCCAGGGATTATTAACTATTCCATTATACAATTACATATCGCTCCTGAAAAGTGTATTATTAATGCCTCGAGCAGGCTGACGGCTAATTGTGATCGACCCGGCGAATAGCAATTTTCTTTGTGCGGTATCAAACATTATTGATATGTTTAATAGTTAATAGACTATTGACTCTCACACCCTGATTAGTGTAACGTTTGCGTCAGCGGCGTCTATGTATCGTGATCGATACCAAATAGCTCAATATAGCGAACAATAACCTATATAATGCATTGGCTAGAATTGTTTTCGTACCGGCAACAAAGGAGATATTGAACGAAAACTAATTTAGAATTATTGACGGAGAGTTACAATTGACAAAGAGCGTCACTGTTAATTCTGTATTCTTCTTCATTGTCTTTAAGATGATGCAGAAATGAATTGGTTCGATTTTATGAAATATTCGAGACTGCAGTCGGCATGTCCAGGGGAATGTAAACGTCGGCTCGAGCGGAATCGGATAACGAATTTTAAGTGCAGCGCGAGTGGCAGTAACAAATGAAAGTTAAGTAGATACCAGATATACGCGGTCATAAAAGCCCTGGCTGGAATTTATCACGGAAGCCGTAAAATCGTGTGTATGTTGCAGTCGAAACGGAGTAACGTAATATCGGGGAAGGCTAAGATGAAAGTTTTTCAGCGAAAGCTTTCGCCAGGGTTAAGAGTGAATACGCTTGTACAAATAAGTTAACGCGCGGAGGGGAAAAAAAGGGAAAACGGAAACCGGAGTAAATATTCCGGGCTCCGGTATACCGGAGGGAAATCCTCCGGCGTGTTCCACGGAAATTGCTTTCTAATTGGCGAGATTTTTAAAAGTCGCACAATAGCTCAGAGAATGTAGACCAGCCCCCTCTCCCTCTGCCTTTCGCTCCCGGACACGAATATTACTTACTAATTGGTCCCTTTTATAAAACAAAATGTATAAAAGCGGCGTTCTCGGTTTCGCAAACAGCCAGCCGGCCGAGTTCATTCGCAATTATTCAAGCTTAACGGCCGGAATTTTTCCTTGGTTCCGTTCAACTGCGTTCTCATTCAGCTTTCCTTTTAACTCTACATAATCCCGAGTAATTCTTTCCATCGCGGCCGCGTTAATCCGACGTTCGCCACGACGATTGTTTACCGGCGATACTTCGAATGTATCGAACTTTTAACAATGCCATTACCAATCGGCGACACCCCGACGAATCCCGAAGCCAATTTTCACTTCGTTCATTTATTATTCTTAAAATTCTGTTGAATGGTCCATTTCATGGTGAACGTAGCAGACATTTTATCATAGAGTATTTCGTACTTCTTTCGTATTTTCCACGAAGAATAACCTGTTCTTCGGCCACAGAATTTCATCGAATGGTCTCCGCGAATTGCCGTGGAAGAATCGATTCGTTGACTCTCGCTGCTCGTCCCGAGGAGATCGATCTTCCTTCGCAAAACACCGGCTGTGAGAAGATAACAGCCGCCCAAAGGGACCCGAATTCATTCGGTTCGCGAGGTTAGGGCGGAGATAAAAGAGAAGCGAATAACTTCGCGCGGAGGTCCCAAAAGGGACGCCGCATAGACCGGAACCGAACACGAGGAGATCGAGACAGAAATAACAACGGCGAAAAACCGAAAACGTCATTCCGGAATATCGATCCTGTGCTTGAATTATTAGGTCGTTCAGACAGTTAATTTGGTTTCTTAAGGGAAAGTGAAAGTCAAGTTATTCTTCAGTCAACTTAAGGAGCCCATGCTCGTAGAATTTCTGCTTTCAATTAGCAAAAAATTGAGTTATATGAATTTTTATGTGGTTCTAGCGTTAATCAGAGACAAAACAGAGTTGGCAGATTTTTGTCGGGAATGTGGAACGTCGAGGAAAGGAAAGACGATCGGTGGTGGAGCGTGGGAGGGAAGAGAAAGAGTCGAAATTAAGTGGTAGAAGTCAGAGATATGTCAGACGAGTTTTATTAAGCGGCATAAAAAAGAGATTTGTAGTCGGACTGCGAGACGGAGACGGAGACGGAGACGGAGACGGAGACGAGCCCCGGTTAGTTCTGGGGTGGCCGGGGGTCTTTGGTTGCGGGACTGCGGCCCCCAAAGGGGGTGGCGACGGGGATGAACAGAAGGGAGCTGAACGGTGAAGAGCAGGAGAGATCGTAGAGATATGAATTTATTATTAAGGACCGCCTAAGGGCCAAAGTACCCTGTTTCTTGATAACCAACCATTCCAACCTGCCGCCCCATCTCCCCGTTTCTTTTTCCTTTGTTTCTGTCCTGCGTCCTCTTTCTCTCTCTACCGTCTCCCTTTTCGCGAAAGTGTTCCTCACTTTTTCTGATTCCTCTCCTCTCTCTCTCTCTCGCTGTGTACCCTCCCCCCGATGCTTCCAACCCCCTATTCGGTGGAAAAGCTTGAGCACAGCTAATTTATTCCATAGTCGAGTCAAACTGCTATTTGTGAGGGCCGCCGGAGGCTGCGGGGCTGCGGGGCTGCGGGCCGAACGAACAGAAGTTGCCGGTGTTCCGCGGATGACAACAATATCGTATTCATTCGGCTGTTCCCCTCTTCTTCTTCTTCTTCTTCTTCTTCTTCGGCGAGGATTCCTGTGTCTATTCGTTCGTCCTCCGTTTCCTCGGACTAGGAACCGCGTATACATAATGCAACGCTTCCTCCACTTTGGCCTCGTCCACGACGAGGATTTAATTGTCGGTCTTACGCGGAATTCCTGGAACCATTTACCATAATCACCTCCCTCCACCACCCCCCGATTTATAATCCCGGGAATAATTGTTTCGGACACTTTCTGGCTGGTTCAACGATTTCAATTTTTTTTTGTCAACCTTGAGTGACCTTGGATGACTTTGTGAGACTGCAATCATCTTGATGAAAATATTTTCCGAAGATTTGACGAAAGGATTTTCTTGTATTATTCTAATTAAAAGCATCCAATTAAATAATCGAATTGCAAAAGGGGGGAGACTAATTAACAGTATCATTTCAGGAAGTCCCTGTGGCGAAGTTTCTCCGTTCAATTTCGCCTAGTCTATTCGAAACGAGCACAGAGGCTTCCATTACGAAAACGATTGTTGTTCCGATTAATGTGAACACAGCGAAATGATAACCGACCGATTGAAATCAATACTCATCGACTATCGTCTCGCTGTATTTAGTTTAATGAGTTTCTGCGATGGCGTGTACGTACACGAACCGAAATTGATGCACTCTCGAAGCATGCTGCGTATTAATTACGCATGTTGATTATGCCGTTTGGAATTTACTGCCTAGGAGAACGTGTAACAGACTGCCGCGGCAAAATTTCATGACATTAGCGTGGCGTTCCTTCGATCCGCCGACCAATGAGTTCCTAGCGTGTCTTGACGACTGTACGCTTACTTCCACAGAAGATGTAGATACACAGTAATTTTAAACAATTTTTTGGAAATCCAACATTTATGGAAGTTTGAAAACACATTTTCGTATCTTCTCTATTTCTATATCGTGCAATAAGTTTTCCTGATTTTGCGTGACTATAATGAGTACTATTGTGCGAATCAACGCGTTGATTTTGTCTAGTATAGTTTATTTCGTAGATTTGCTTCCCAGATTCTGCAACAATCGTCAATTCAAAACAAAGGAGCCCATAGTCAACGCAACAGTTGAACAATCTCCCCAGTGTTTACAACCGTATGGTACAACGGTGGTTAAAGATTCATGGCGGGCGACAGTTACTTTACTCGTTACTAAACGGGAACCCCGATTGCGGGGGCAGACACAGCACAATGGACTCATTCGGCCACCGCACACAATCGTAATAAGATATTAAAGGAAAGTTCCCACGGGCAGATGTGTATTACTCGGGAGCACAAGGTTGCGTAAGCGAGCAAGTTCGTTTTCAAACAGAGAGTGAGAGGGAGCGAGAGAGCTCTAGCCGCTGGCGCGAGGCTGAAGTTTCGTTAATCAATTTTTCTTCGTGGAATACAAACACGGGGCGCGCCAGTGTGTTTCCCCTGAAATTCTTCCGCGGTGTTGATTTTCCGCCGTGCCATCGATCGTCTCGAAATTTATTAATGAAACGAATTTCCGCGGCAAACTATTCGCCGAAAAACTGGTGGGTTGTACAATGTACAAGGGTAAAACCTACTTCCAGCAATGTCAAATGCAGTTGCACAATGAGACTCTACACCATGTTTTATGGCAATGTGATTTGTATAATGAAGAAAGACCACAATTAATTGAAAAGCTCCGCGCAATCAACCTTCCTTGCCTTTACATGTCGTCATTCTGTAAGAGCTGGTCAATTTTTAATGTCGTTGGAAATTGTTTTACTTAAAGTAACACAACACTCGCCTATAAAAAGCTCTCGAGTGAAAGTAAAGGCCGCAGGAGTGTGAAAAAAGGATGAAAGTTCAACACGGAAGAGTCAACGCGCGTCGATCAATGATTCAGGCGGCCTCGCGCGTTTCGGTTTCGATTAATTGAAGGGAAACACGGGCTGGTTATCGGTCGATTAGAAATTTAGCGAAAGTTCCGAGGAGCGTTTCGTTCCGGCGGCCGAAAATCTCGCTAATGAATGCTTTAGGTTGATAGGCGCAGGCGCGCGGTGTGCCCAGGCTCTTTCGCCTCGCGATATCGAAGTTGCCGGGTTTAATTACGAATTGATCAAGACTTGCCGCGAACTCGGCAGACGGAGACCGCGCCACCGGGATGCCTTTTGTGAGCAAGCCCCGACGGGGGTGTAAAAATTTGCCGGCGTTCCCAGAGCGATGAGAAGTTTCCGCGGCTTCCGGGCCATCGTTTGAAAACTTGTCCTTCGACCGTGGCTAACGACTCCATC
This sequence comes from Lasioglossum calceatum, assembly GCA_963966675.1. Lineage (NCBI taxonomy): Eukaryota > Metazoa > Arthropoda > Insecta > Hymenoptera > Halictidae > Lasioglossum > Lasioglossum calceatum. The sequence continues at coordinate 1,240,404 of OZ016545.1, forward strand.
GATTATTTAGGCCAATTGTGTGCTCTCTCGCCGCTGTTGTTCTCGCTGGAATCCGTCGTCCAATCTAAGTCTTCGCCGGCCGAAACGTTCGGTGGCATACGATTTGCACAAATGTTGCCTCAAAAGAGTTTCAACTTGTAGAATTTATAAATCGTCTTAATTAAAGGGTATCGGAGATCGCATTACGAGCGCTACGTTTATTCAACGAATTTGGGGGTCCTGCTTTTTCGCGCAGGTTTCCCGTCTGCGTCAATTCGTAGATTCCACAGCGACACGGAAACGAGCCGCGAGAATGAGATATTTAACGAATTTACATTCGGCGCGCACTAACGAAGCGCTGCTGGTCGTCGCTCGCAATTAATTCAACCGCGAGGAAGTGTGTACCTATTAAAAAAAAATACCGGGAATAATTTGCACGCTAAAGAGACAAAAGCCGTTGACAGAGGGGCGGGTCTGTCTCGTCTAATCCCTCTAAAAAATATTTCATTTGAAATTCCCTAGTTTGATGAAAAATAGTGAGTCCACTCTGTCGGCGAGGCAACGTGAAATCTTCTGATAACGGGACAAGGGAGGTCGATGAGGAAGCGAGTAATTAATTCGGCAGTTTTTTTTATTAGCGTTAATTGATTCGCTCGCGAGGATTCGGTCGGAGGTCAGAACCCGAGGCGGAGAAGAGGCTCCAAGGAAAGTGAAACACGGCTGTCTCGAGGGGACAGACGAAGTAGAAAGCGTCTCGGTTGGTCTGTCGATGGAAGAGACCAAGAGAACTCCCAGTTAATGAGGAACCCTTGTTACCACCCTTTCCCTTTCACCCTTTGTGTTTACGCCGCGACTTCACGCTCCCGGATCCATTGTGGTAAAAGTAATCGACTCATTATCGGAGCTGTTCCTGCAATTAAAAACCAGTTGTATCGTTTCCAGAACTCTCAGACCTTTGGTATCTACCTTGTCGGAGGGTGTACTCTTCGTTTTGTGTCGTATAAAATAGAGGAACGAAATAATAATTGATACGATGAGGTACCTACGATCATTATCAATCCTTATCGTCGCCATTATTTTTCACCGTCGCGTCGTGCTATTTTCCCAAAGTTTCTTATCTCCGTCGCCGTCCGATCAGTTGAAACACGTTGTTAGCGTCCCTAAGTCAAACAGGAGCTATGAAGTGAGGAGAAGCAGTCTTCCGAGATTTTATGGAAAGTTATAAAAACCGAGGAAACTTGCTAGTCCTCTAAAAGGAGTTTCGCCGGGTAGTTACGCACTGGTTTAATTCAATAACCGAAGAAGGAGCACGGGAAACTGGAGTAGGAGAGCTTGCGCCTGGCCGTCGTCGTCGTAAACTATAAAACTTGCGTCGAATGAATGTACGAGGAAACCGTGGTCTGCAAACATGTCCCGATCCAGGATCAATCCTGTGGAACACCCGTTGCACAAAGCGTTGTCATTTATAACCTCCGAAACTCGTTGCGCATCGCTATGGCCCGATAAACCTGTCCGGACCATTGTCTCGCAAGAAAACCGATGCGACCGGTACCGGTAAAGAGACACCAGCATAAAAATCATGGCTGTCGGCCCAGAAACAAAAGAAACACCAGGGGAACAATAGAGAAGCGAGGTTGTAAACACCGGCTGCTAAAATATCACCATTACGAATCTGCTTACGGCTGCAGCTCCTCCAGAGACCCTCTAAAAACCTTTCGTTAATCTAGATCTTGACTTCTGGAGATGGGGACTAATAGATCTATTAACATTTTGATTATCATTGATTGTACAGTCTAATGAGTTCAAATTTTTATCCGAGTGAGAGACAATTTCGAACGAGTGAGCATGATGGACAGCAAAAGAATTTGTCAAGGTCGCAGTTTTGGAGGAGCAGCGTCCAAGAGGCTCGGAATGGGGTTGATTCTCTGGACGGCTGACGGGGTAGGAAATTCGAGCGGCGGAAGGTGGGTTAGAATGGAGATCGTCTCACGGCGCATTAATTTAAGAGACAATTTCTGGTGTCCCATCGTGACCACCTTAAGGAAGCTCCCGGGGAGCTGAAAGTCTGCGGAGGTTACTGACCGCTTGAGGAACGACTTTTGGAATCGACTTTTCTGCCTCGGCGAGAGAGGGGTGGGTCCAGGGGGGGTGAAGTTTGGCAATTTCCTGGGGCTAATCTGCTGGTCGGTCAGCATTGAGATGCTACGAGGTGGGGTAAGGGACAGTCTGGTGGAAGCCCGCGGGGCCAGGAGGCACAAGTTGAAACGTGGGTTGGACCCATGGACCACGAACCACTTGGGGGTGGTCCCCATGAATTATACAAGCGACTCTTTGCCTTTCTATCGCTCCTTCAGTTCGTTTGCCTCCCCTACCGACTGACTACCGTGTCTTCTGTCTACCCCGTCGTCTTTCTTTCTCGCGACCTCGGACACCTTTCACGCCGGCTACCTTCGTTGCTAAGAATGTCGGTGTGCGTGGGAGGATGAAGGGAAGAGAAGATCCCAGGGGAACCGGGATTGCGACGATGCGTGCCCGGAAAGACTCGATCTTGAACTGTCGACGATCGACTTTTCCATCGAGGTGAAATCGCTGCGATTACCTGATGCTCTTGAGAATCGCTTTTAATTAGCCTTCCCTCTCCAAAAGACAGTAAAATAAGCGATCACCGTTGAATCTCGTGAAAATTGCTTAAAAAATATTTAACGAACGAAGAACGTATAGTTAGAAATTCAGAATAGCTGGAAATATATAAATGGGCATTTGGCTTGACCAAGGGACAGAGAAAGTGCACCGGAATGAGTTGAAACCATTTTACGTTGGTTGCGACGAATTAAAGTTTCGGAAATGAGAAACGTATATGCAATTAAAAATTTTGATTGTTACTATAATTAACTTTACACCGGCGAGCCACGAGCGACGTAAGTGGAGATCCATGTTAAAAATTAATTTCGCCGAGCTGTTTCCAACGCGTCCAACGCCTGGTACTCTGATTTCTCTCGGACCACCTTGTGTCCGTCTTGAAAAATTCATCGAGCACGCTGATCACGGTGATCCCGTTTCATTTACATGTAATAAGAATTTTCCGTGGATATATTGGAAATCGGTTATCAGAACGGAGCTAAAGAATTGCTTAAGTGAATTTCGATTCGAGGAAATTGAAATGTGCAGATAAGAAACGGCGGGAGAAGAAAGTTTCCTAGTTTTAGGGAAGCGAGTTTTAATTAGAGTAGGTGTAGCCGCGCGACGAGTTTTAATGAACGCCCCGTGGATTTTATTGAATGCTTTGATACTGTTTTATTCGGCCCTAGCTATATAAGACGACGATAAACAAAATTCACTTTACATGAAATATTAATCCAACATGAACTTATCAATCAGGTAAGAATTATACGAAGTACAGGAAGTTGCCTATTAGACTTAAAACCTCTTGGAAACATTTTTTTAAAAAGAAAGATCATTAGAAATTCTTAACGAGGGATGGGATCGGATGAATTATCTTAAAGTTCGCGAATTAAAGTTCATTCATATTTTTCCACGCTTTTGTAGCTAACTTGAAAAATTATTCATTAGATTTTTTTTTTTTATCGTAACGGTGTTCTTCAATTAAGGATTTGCGTTTGCACGGAGGAAATAGAATTCAAGAGAGATCCGAAGCGAACAAGCAGGACCAGATTTCGAATTTCGGTAAATCCGGCGAATGGGAAGTCTTATTGTCGTTCGCTCGAGGACGTCGTCTCAAAGGATCTTATGGAAATATTTTCTCCCCTAGCGGTAACCTTCTTTTTAACTCGACGCCTCCACGCCCCCTTTAATCGCATTACCAGCGCGTAGACATATTTCCATTCGTCTGAGTGCCAATTGGACCAGCCCCGGATTTTCCACATTTTTTGTCGCCTATCTTACCTATCTCGATCCTATCCCACCGCCTTTGTCACCTCTGGATCTCTGATTCCGAAGCCAACATTATTTTCATTTCATATACACCTTATCAAACATTTCTAGAACCAATACTCTGGCTATCGAAAGCCTGTCGAAATTAAGAAAATATTTTACACAGTTTGCCCAGAGGAAAGTTAACTAAATCTCCGCAGACAATTAGCCTAATAATTCCGAAAAGAAAAATCACCGAAGTTCCGGTAATCTTCGGAGACGACCACGGGAACCGATTTTTTTCGCCAGGTGCCGAGAATGGCAACAGCAAATCTCCTTGTTAAAAAGTTTTACGCGTGAACAGCGAGTGAAACAAGTTCCTGCAGGAACGATCGATGCAATTATGCAACTTTCCGGGACGTAATTAATTTTCACTCCTCAGCTAGCCCCCGCGTTGTCCCATTGTCCTTAAAGTCCGGGATCAAAAGACCCGCGATTATCCTTCCGCTCTTTTTTTCCATCTCTCTCCCGCTCTCTCTCTCTCTTAATATCGAATAGAAACAGTGACATGTAACGGCGATACGAACTCAATTAGTTATCCTGCCGTTAATTCGGACGAATAATGCACGAATGAACGGTGAAATGAAGGTGCTTAAAATGCAATTCCCGTTGCCCGTTAAAATCGGTGAATGAACATTAAGAACCGGAGACGAAAAATCTTTTTTATAGATGGTCGTTGATTTCGAAAACTGTAGATTTTTAATGTTAAATCTTGTTCAAGCGATCAGTTCAAGTTTCAAGTGATATTAAGGGTTGAGCGTGGCAAGAATATAAGTAATCACTAGACTGCGAATCTTTATACAAAAAAAAAAATATTCTACATTGATTGTGGGGAGCAGGATGGAAATAAAAATTGATTTCATCCCTTGATGACTTTTTCTACATTACAAACAACGTTACAGTGTTCTTCAATTTTTCTAATCTATTATTGTTTTATATTTCACCCAATCAATTTTTTCATGAATGCATAAAGATCCGCAGTCTAGTAATTACTAATTCCCAATTTTTTATGTATTTATTCACCAACAAATTGAACGAAAATAATGAATGTGAAACGTGGATTAATTACCAGCATCCGAAATCTTTGATCCAGGCGTGAAACGTCGACAACAGCAGCGGAGCTCAGTTTTCCTGGCACAGTCCCGCGGAAAATGGCAAACCGTCGCTCGACTGTTCAACGATAATAACGCGTGGAGACGCGGGGGCGGCTTCCGGTAACAGCAGAATCGCGTAATTGTTGTTCCGAACAGTTTCAAACGACCGTTTCACTTTTACGTCGCCGTCGTTCGAGCGTTAACTTACGACTGGTTCTTTGTGCAGCTGGGATGAATAAATCGCTCGTTTCTCCGTTCGCGGCACTGTGCGTTTAGTAATTGCGGGGTGTCTTGTGCGTGAGCTACACCGTCGGTTGAGACGAGTTTTTTTTTCGATTGTTGAAGCATTCGTTGCTGCGAACCGTTCGGACGAATTGCTCGCTTAAGGCTCGTCATATCTTCAACCGTTTCATTTCGCAAACAGGCTTCCAAGGATTATATCTGGCCAGGTACTATTTATTTCGCGTTCGCTGGAACTTCCGAGCTTGCGTGAAATCGTGTATAATTGTATCATCGCGAATTACAAATTGCTGGCGCCGACGTTCCATTCCGAAACGGTATCCCACGTCTCGCAGCTGATGTACCCTGTCCGGTGGAAATTCGCCAGCGTTTCATTCGCCCGATTAACTTAATCTAAATAAACGAAACTTCTCCGGTAAACAGATAAAAATTAGCTCGGTTGATTCGCGTTCGTTACAGACCGCGATACAGCACGTTTCCGGGGGGACTGGTATTATGGGAACGCACGCGCGTGCGGGGATGATTGAATATGACACTTGTTGCTGTCTCCGGGCCGGTTTCTTTAATTTATTAAATTTTACCCGAGCCGTTTGAACATTCTTGACGCACGCCAAGAAATTAATTTCATTCTTCCACCGTCGCGCAATCCCTTGCCCAGCTTCTCCCCAGAGGTACTTCGTTACTTTTCTGTTTGCCCCCGACCGTGCTCGAGACGCTGCGCTGCGGCCACCTCGAGTAGCCCTTTTCCATTGGTACGAGAGAGATCCGCAGCCATTTTCACTGGTCCCAGGGATCTACCAAGCTCGGGGTACTGTTTCGATTTTTTAAATAAATAAAACAGAAAGAACAATTCACGACGATATACCCCGGCATAGCTCGCGGTAGTGGGGATGGTTCTGGGACAATTCTGGGCCAGACTTTGGGGACATTTATCGAGAAATCAGTGTACACGATTTTCCAAAAAGCTGCGGATGGTGGCGGTTTCCAGGCGAAAGTAAGGCAACACGGTATTACGAAACTGTCACTCGTGTTCGCCGGCCGGTATCAGGCATCGACATCGGCGACATTGATTTTGAATGGCAATATTCTCGTTAGCGCGGCTAATGCTATTATAGAGGGAAGCCCGGGGCCAGAATTCCTCGAGCAGAGATTCCGTGAGCCATCAATGATTAAACTACAGCCTGTATTCCGATCGAAAGACACGGTTCTCGGGTCGGCGAGGGCGATGGAGAGGGGAACGCGGGGTTGATAGAGGGTAGGTTGGTAGCCGGGGGTCTTTGGATGGCAAAGGGAGGTTAAAACAGTCGGGTGGAAGGACACGGTTGGGCCTCAGCGGTGGGGAATTAGTATGCGGCGGCTGTCACGTCCCCCCTCGTCGGCGCCGCGCCCGCCTTCCTCTACACTCTCTACACCTTTCGCTCAAACCCTGGACCGCCCCCGACTAGACCGTTAATTTTCCATCCCGTGACTCCAATCAATCTTACGGGCCGTCACCGGGTCTCCCTTATGGCGATGGCCTCGTCGTCTCACCTCCGGCTTTGATACGTCATCGCCCGCCACACCAGGTCCAGGCCCGATTCGCCACCACCACCACCCCGATCCCAGCCGTATTTCCTTCATTTCCGCCGCGATTTCTGACACCGTGACGGGAAATCCGCTAAATACCCTCGGACGCGTCGTTTGTCCGAGACCCGACACGTCCACGGAAACGGATCTCAAATAGCCCCGCCTCCCTCCAACACCCTTCAACCACCGGCAACCCTACCTTCAACCCCGTGGCTGTCCATTGTTGGACTTGGAACGCTTCGCAGACTTATCGCACCGTATCTGCGACAGGAAAGATAGCAGTTGGCCGAGGGAATTAACCAACTCCCCGACGTTTGACATTGTATTACCAGGTTTGCGCAGAATCTTCCAGGTTATAGTTTCGTGCTACGGTTCAACCAAAATTAGAACAAACGCAGCCTTGTTACTTTCATAAAGCAATACCGCCAATTAGCTATGCTTCTAGTGTTCTTCCCTCCGCTAAATTCATTCGGGAACACCAATTAAATTTCGTCTTGCCAGTAATCAACGACAACCGGCGTCAGACGGTGAAAGTAAAAGGGGTTGAATTTATGAATCCGGATTAATGAAACAGCAGCGGCACGCACCGGTAACACGAACGTAACCTAATTTAAATTCTGCGTTCGTTTCTGTGTACTCTTCAGGTTCGTGAGTCCAAAAGCTCGCTCTCTCTCTCTCTCTCCTTCTCCCGACGCGGGACGGTCCAAAGAAATTCTCGCGAAGTTCTCGAGCAACTTCTAGTTCCTTCCGATTTTACTGCTAATCCTCCCAGTTTAAAGTCAGCTAATTCCCCCCTCATCTCTTCCCTTCTGAAATCTGGATGGAGTTCGAGACGGACTTAGAAAAGAGAACAGATATCTCTATCTCGCGGGAGGAGAGAGCTAGAGAGAGGATGCTTTGATTGATCCGTGGAAACAGTATACTGAATTACAGCGTGTCAAACGCAGGAACGCTGATCGGACGTTTATTCCCCGGCATCCTAGTTGTACGGTATAGATCGAGTAGCGGCGGGGAAGTAATTGTCCGGGGAAACCTCCATCGAATGGAATAGGAGACGCGCCCACATCCGTGTAATATTGGCTCGAACACACGCCTAAACATCGAGGCAACCGCTTGCAAAATAATTCATGTTTCATTGAAGTTGCCCTTGAACGACCTTGGACGACCTTCGCAAGGTCACATTCGTGCTGAAACGTCAGGACGTCAATAAAAGTAGGATCACCTTCATAGTTACGTAAAAATCGATGATCCGACAAACAATTAACAATCCGTTTGTCATGGTGGAAACAGGGGTGCGGGATGGCGAGGATAATTCGCATAAGCGGAGGTCCCGCAAATGCAGCGGCCGCGATCGTTAACCATACAGTCGGGAGGGGACACGCAGGAAATAATTTGGCCAAGCGTCGTCATTAAATCACGATGCGCGATAGGACAACCAGGAAATTGCCAGGTTCGCTCCTCGCGAATAGGTAATCCAATTTCTCGGAACAATGATGGGCCGCCGCTGCTTTTTGCGGAGACGCCTTCTGTCCGCCGTCTATAATTACTCCTAACCGAGTCCTCCGATCGTACGTCCCTCCCCGCGAAGATTGTCGATCGTTTGATCCAATTCCGGATAGACTACTCTCTCTCTTGTTCCCTCTCTTCCTCTCTGTTTCTATCCCCGGCCCATCTACCGTTACCTGTTCCGTACTCGCAGCTACTCGAATATCTCTCGCTCGCGACGTGACATCCCTCTTTGATAATTAGCGACGCGCGTCCTGCGGCGCATCGATCTATTAACGTGTCAACGGTGTCTCCGCCGGAGAGCGACAGACTGACGCCCACGACAACTGACTAGCTGTTTCGCTGTCCAACTATATTGCACGGCGAAGTGTACCGCACACGCTGAAAGACTTGGGCCGATCGATTATCCACCACAATTGTCTTCTATCATCGAGCCAAGAAGACCTTTCTCGTCGGTGATCACTAGATAGTGGATCTTTATGCTAAATAAAGATGTTCCACTTGAATTGATGGATTCTTTCTTTATTAAGATTTACTTTATTAAGGTTTACCAGGTTGAAAGTAATATAACAGTATTTTTAAGTTCTTCTAATATTTTTACTGTTTACAAATTGCACCTACTCATTTTAGTCCTACACGAAAAACGAAATTACTTTCCCAACGACCCAATAGAATGCAAGTTATCCAATCGCAAACATTTCTGTTCAAAGAACTGGTTCAACCAGAATCCATACCAACTAATTAATGGCTGCGTACACAATGTGGCACTCGTGACACAGAAAAATGAAATATCTTCACGAGATTCCGATTAAACGACCAGCCAGTGTACATTGCGTGTACTAAAGAATGCTAAACAATGGAAATTACATAGGCTGTTCTGACTTATTTAGACACGGATTAAAGTTAGAATATTCAAGAATAATAAAACCACGTGTAACTCTTTCTTCGAACACTATAAATACCTTGACCTGAATTGCTCGTATCCATAATGCATCGAATGGAAGATTCAACATAAAAGTCCACTGTCTTCAAGATCCTATAGATCGATCCCATGATTAATCAGTGAAATAGAATTCCCGAAATTGTGATACTACTGATTCATAAGCAAGGAATCGAATAACTTTCCGACAACGTATCGAATATGCCTATTCCCGACGAATCGGTTTCATCGATGCTTAACACTTGGGTTACGAGACCCGGGTCCAATTTGACCCGGTATTTTAATAAGCTAAGAGATTTCGCGTTGAATGCAATATTAACGTTGATAACGAACGCGTTCAAA